>CM062202.1:8727500-10176250 GCA_031216445.1 Lateolabrax maculatus | reverse complement strand
GAGGCTAGCATAGACACAATTGCAAGAGTGATGGTCATGTCCTCTGCCAATCCAGGTAGCAATTTCTCAAGCCAAGGTTTGGAAGAAACTTCCTGGAGTGCCAGTGACAGAGCTGCCTCCTTGTGCTCAACAGGGGTATGTTGGCAATTTTTTAGAAGGCACTGAATGGTGTGAATCACCTGATCAGGTTTATCCACAAAAAATGTTTCTTCTGCTGGGTCCCTGTTTGGCTAGATCGTACTCTAACAGGGGTGAGCGAGATTGGTAACAGGGGAAGGACCCAAGTGCAGCCAAGTAATTTCTGACCACACCATCAAATCCTTGGCTGCTGCTAATATATAGATAGATAGATAGAGTACTTTATTGATCCCAAAGGGAAATTGCAGTGTTACAGCAGCTACTTTACAGAAACAGCAGACCATGAATACAATTCAATAGATAACAATGCCATCAAAAAAATAAGAGTCGGCTTCGCTGACGTAGTTTTTTTTGTTTGTGATGTAAAAAATGTGGACATGACAGCGAGGAAGAAATATAAGGCGAGAAGGAAAAAGCAGAGTGTTTCTGTTGTTAGTTAAAATGAGGATCTATGGAGAGCTTGCTGGTGCTGCCGTCACTTAGACACAGTCTGATTTATTCCAAAACTACATCACTGTGAGAGAAACAAGTTTTCCTACATAGTGATGATAAAATTATGTATGTGGATTGAAAATTGTGGTAGGCAGAGCATATTTGAGAGATATTTTTAAGAACAGTTCACTGCAGCTCTCCACTCTAGGTTATGTGACTGCGCTCTAACTGAATGCAATACACACTAATGTTAAAGTCTGGAAAGGCCTCAAAAACAGATAAAACGTAAACTGCGATAGCATTAAAAGCGTGTTTGCTATCAGAAAATAACTGCTTCTCAAAAGAAAGTCTCAAGAAACATTTCAATTTTTAATCATTCTTCAAAGGAAAAGTATGGCGGTGCTCTGTGGTCTCAAAGTGGGATGGGTCTGAGCCTTCAGAAAAACGGTTTTGCATTCATTCCCATGGACAAATTTTACGCGTTCTTTTACGATTTGCCCCTACATCTCCTTAGTCTCAACTCCTTGGGGCTTCACTTCGGGTAGTAGGGTCAGTCTGGAGAGTATGATCCAAAAGAAACCTGAGAACCAGTAGAAAATGATTAAACTAAATGATATTCCTCTTCAGTGATAAAGTTAACAAAGAGAGTTAAATAAAATTAGAGGCAATTAGATTCCCAAAAAACGCAAAATACACATAAAGGTTCGCGAGGTGCTGTTAAAGGCTGCAACTAGAGCCGCGCCATCTTGAGATTACCTTTTATATCGGACAGATGAAGGTCTTATGGGGTAACCTGTCTTGCACACATTTCTGCAGAACTGATAATATCTAGATACAACAGTCCTACATTAAACGCACTATGCCATGAAAAAAAGATAGAAAGATGTATTATTTCACCAAATGTCTTAGTATACTGCTACCATCTAGTGGACATTTGATTAAGCTCTGTTAATGTGTGATAGGGAATTTCACATACTCAGGGCAGATTTGACAACTGCCATGTAAATTTCAACCTCAAGCATAGTCTCAGTAAAATGTTATTAAAAGTGCATAGATTATTTCTGCCACAATACAGAATAAGTGAAAAGATTGTAGGCCCTGCCCCTGCTTTGCCTTGTGCTCTTGTGGGTGGTGTACATGATTAAGCATTACTGCAAGTCAATAAAAGGGGTTGACAGAGCAATATAACTAGATGAACCTCAGAAAAAGGGGTAAACAAGAGGAAAATCATGTGGGCATTTTTAGATTCCAACTTACTCTTGCTCATATATTTCATGTTGTTTCATTCCGACTCTTCTATTGCTGTGTCCTCCACTCTTTATTCCTCTTGCCAGCTACAGGGACAGTTTCATCTAAATGGGATGCACAAGGCTGGAGATGTAATCCTAGGTGGGCTGTTTGAGATTCACTTCTTTTCTGTCTATCCTGATTTGTCTTTTACCTCTGAGCCACAACAGCCGATCTGCCACGGGTGAGTCTGTCAGGGAAACAGCAAAAAACAGAAACTGGGGAAAATCAATTCCATTCATATAATTGATTTTTGATGATCAGGTGTTGTTCTGAAAGAATAACTTTGTATATTCATGCCATTTTAAACAAGTGTTTTAATAAGCGTTGGTATTCAGCTGGCTTAATTGCTGAATCTGTTACTGTATAATGTTGTATTTTTCAATAGTAAACTGTTTTTTGATGGTAAAGAAGAAAATGTCACTGTGCTGAAATGCTAATGAAACATGAGCTGTAATGTCACGTTGCTTTTCATGACAGTTGTAGTGATAATTTTGAAATTATAGATCTGTAAAAAGTATATAATTGCAACTGTGTAATATGTTCTTAACATAGGTTTAATTTATTTTAATTTTTATATATATCTACCCAGTTTTCACAGTGCCATATTACTTTCGAGTGGTTAATAGTGACATTTTGTGTGTTAGCTTTGATGTTCTAGGATTCAGGCAGGCCCAGACCATGGCCTTTGCTCTTGATGAAATCAACAAAAACGCCAACCTGCTACCTAATGTGACTCTGGGATACAGTCTTTATGACAACTGCGTCAAACTAGGAATTGGATTCCGCGCAGCGTTGTCCTTAGTCAGTGGTCAAGAAGAGCAGATTATATTAGACAACACCTGTGTAGGAACCCCTCCAGTCGTTGGGATTGTGGGTGACTCTTCCTCTACACGTTCTATTGCCATCTCCACTGTCTTAGGTTTGTACAGAGTACCTATGGTAAGTTTTCCACCTCACTGTCAAACAATTCTTACAGATTATTTTGATTTCAAATTTAATGTAAATTGTAAACATGGTATACAACTGTAGAAAGTTAAAAGACAGAGCTGGTAAAGGCTTTGTATTTTTTAGTTTGTACACACTGTATGACCTAAAAATGTTCAACGCCTTGTGTGTGTCTTTCACAGGTGAGTTATTTTGCCACATGTGCCTGCCTAAGTGACCGACAAAAGTTTCCATCCTTCTTTAGGACGATCCCAAGTGATGCTTTCCAGGTGACCATTTATCAGAAAAATGAAAAATCATAAAGGAAAGCATGTACAGTTAAATATTCCTCAAAAAGAATGTATCTGCACTGCTATGAAAAATATATTCCTTGCCAGTCACATTCTTTGTGTCATAGATGGAGTTGTTGATTAATGATTAAACATGGTCCGTTGTGGAACCTGTTTAGCAGGTTTTCCACTGAAATATTTTTCCAGCCCGTGCACTAATCCCTCCACTCTGTGTTTACTTAGGTGCGTGCTATGATTCAGATTCTAAACCGCTTCGGCTGGACTTGGGCAGGTCTGCTGATCAGTGATGATGACTATGGACTCCACGCTGCCCGATCCTTTCAATCTGACCTGGCTCAGTCTGGTGGAGGTTGTCTGGCCTACCTAGAGGTTTTGCCTTGGGGCAATGACCAAGTTGAACTAAGGAGGATTGTGGATGTGATGAAGGAATCCACGGCTCGTGTGGTCATTGTGTTTGCACATGAGAGTCACATGATTAACCTCATGGAAGAGGTTGGGATTGAAATACAATTATAATTTAATTTTATTATACATCATAATGTTTTCTTTGTCAAATTGAAAGATTTAAGTTCCTTCTTAATATTGTGTAAAACACAGGATTGCATGCATGTGTATGAGTGAATAAGACAATACATCAATTGTGTAAACTGTGTGTAATTCAGAAGACCAGATGCTATTTTAGTGGCATGTTACCATAAATTCATATATTTGGTAAAATGCATTGCACAGGTGGTGAGGCAGAATGTGACAGGCCTGCAGTGGATGGCCAGTGAAGCTTGGACAGCAGCTACTGTGCTCCAGACTCCCCAGCTCATGCCGTACCTGGGCGGCACACTGGGCATCGCCATCCGTCGAGGAGAAATACCAGGGTTCAGGGAATTCCTCTTACGGATACAGCCTGACCTACACCACAACAACAGCGAAGGAAATAACATGGTAAGAGTTTAACCTTACAATGTGATGTGATATTTGCAAGAATGATATATTGTCATTATTTGTAACATTCAGTTTTGATTATATTTCAGGTAAATCAGTTTTGGGAATACACATTTCAGTGTAGATTTGCACCACCTCCCACAGGTTGGGTAGACGCTGGGGGAGCACTATGCACTGGACAGGAAGATCTCGAGGATGTGGAAACTGAGTTCTTGGACATTTCAAACCTAAGGCCAGAGTATAATGTTTACAAGGCTGTGTATGCTCTGGCTAACGCTCTTGATGACATGCTGCAGTGTGAGCCAGGGAGAGGGCCTTTCAGCGGACACAGCTGTGGCAATTTGCAAAGACTGGAGCCATGGCAGGTGTGATATCAGTTAACACTCTACTTTTTTATATGAATAAATCCTATGCTTTAGTATTTTCTTGCAGAGCATTTAGGGTGTATAGGATTAATAACAAGCTATAAGATTACTAAGTGTTAGCACACAGATAAGAAGATGTTCCCTACTGCTCGGTGATAGCAGTGAATGGTATTATCAGATCAGAGACAACACTATCTTGTCACTAGGCTTATGGAGAAGTGACTCCACTCTAATAATCTTTGTATCTGTCCTCTCTCTTTGGTTTTCCTCTGTCCCTTATTCTGATATCCATAGCTTGTGTATTATTTGGAAAAGGTCAACTTCACCACACCATTTGGTGATCAAGTGTTATTTGATGAGAATGGTGATGCTTTACCAATATATGATATCATGAACTGGCGGTGGCTCCCTGATGGAAGAACTAAAGTTCAGAATGTGGGTGAGGTTAAGAGGTCGGCCTTCAAAGGTGAAGAACTCACACTTGATGAAGACAAAATCTTCTGGAACTTTGAATCAAAAAAGGTTACTTATGATTTATTAAACACCAATTGTTTGGCTCATGGATAAGTTAATATAGCAGTGTAAAGCAGTGTAGAATAACATTTCTTTTTCTGTCTACAGCCTCCCCGGTCAGTGTGCAGCGAGAGCTGTCCTCCAGGTACTCGCATGGCCAGAAAGAAGGGGGAACCTGTGTGCTGTTTTGACTGCATCACTTGTTCTGAGGGAAAGATCAGCAACAAGACTGGTTGGTATTCAGTTTTAAACATTGCTGTTTGGAGATTTAATTTAAAGTGTGTTGTAAGAATTTCCCTTTTCTTTTAGATTCCATGGAGTGCACGAGTTGTCCAGAGGACTTCTGGTCCAGCCCCCAGCTTGACCACTGTGTTCCTAAGAAAACAGAGTTCCTCTCTTACCATGAGCCTTTGGGTATCTGCTTGACAGCTGCCTCACTGCTGGGCACATGTATCTGTGCTGTTGTCCTGGGGATCTTTATCTGTCATCGCAGCACACCTATAGTACGAGCCAACAACTCAGAATTGAGTTTCCAGCTGTTGTTGTCACTTAAACTATGTTTCCTTTGTTCACTGCTGTTTATCGGTCGTCCCAGACTTTGGACATGCCAGCTGAGACATGCAGCATTTGGGATCAGCTTTGTGCTTTGCATCTCATGTATCCTGGTGAAAACCATGGTGGTTCTGGCTGTGTTTAAGGCCTCCAAGCCAGGAGGTGGAGCCAGTCTGAAGTGGTTTGGTGTTTTGCAGCAGAGAGGAACAGTTATGATTCTTACTTCTATTCAGGCAGCAATCTGCACTGCCTGGATTGTGTCTGCCTCACCAACTCCTCATAAAAACACTCAATATAACAATAACATAGTTTATGAGTGTGTTGTAGGGTCCACAGTTGGTTTTGCAGTGTTACTGGGCTACATTGGCTTACTGGCTATCCTCAGTTTTCTGATTGCATTTATAGCAAGGAATCTTCCAGATAGCTTCAATGAGGCCAAACTCATCACTTTCAGCATGCTGATCTTCTGTGCTGTGTGGGTTGCCTTTGTCCCTGCTTATATCAGCTCACCAGGAAAATATGCAGATGCAGTGGAGGTATTTGCCATCCTGGCCTCCAGTTTTGGCCTGTTGGTGGCACTGTTTGGACCCAAATGTTACATAATCCTCCTGAGACCAGAGAGAAACACAAAGAAAGCAATCATGGGTCGGGGCATTGAGTCATAAAAGCTGCACTTAATTTAATAAGACAGAATTAATCCTTTTTATCTATATAATACAAAAATACAGGCAGAAAAGTAGGATTAATAGTAATAGCAATGTCAAGATATTGAGAAAGCAGGGCTGATGCTCAATAAATGTATTGAATCTGAAATCTCTTACCACTTGGATCATATGTATGATAATTCTGACTGTAATACAAGTTATTCTATTTTTTTCCAGGATGTCGGAGTACAAAACACTTTAACTTATTGCCTTTGTGACTTTTCATTGTGTAAGTTAACCTCATACCTAATTAAACTATAAGGTACTTTCTCTGAATAAAGTATGCAGACTATTTGGGTTCATTCAACATTATTATGTGCATTTATTTTTGACCTGAGGATGTGGATACGCTAACACAGTTTTTATTTCGCCACCAAATTCAAAATGCCCCTCTTACTAATGACTGATGCAGGAAGTTCTTCAAACACCGGGCCCTATGTTTCCCATTATGCAACTGTATGACATATTTCATTAGACCTTCCCTGGTTTTCTTTCTTTAACACCAATGTCTTTCAAAATCTACGTCCAAAATCATGGTTATTTTTTCACTTTGGAATCCAGAGCCTGAATAGAAATTACAACATTGCTTTTGCAGGCTGAGTAGTACTTTACGTGACAAGTAAACTGAACTTTACGGGAAATCTCTGGAGTGTACCTTTAAAATAAAACAGTGGACAGGAATTTAGGCAGCTGGATTCACAAGATTATGGTCATGTGAAAATCCATCTTGCCAGGCCTCAAGTTATATGCTTTGGCCAGACCACAGTGGTTCGGACCAATCAGCGTCATATGAGGAACTATTGGCAGCTACTGGCGTGGTTTAGGTTTAACTGATGCTGTGGCAACAACTACACTAACCTCTATGGGAGCCATCCCACAGAGGTTAGTGTAGTTGTTGTAGTTGCAGTTATTTCTGAACTGGAGGGTATTTCTTCATTGAAAGAAGAGCAAAGAATGACGCTGAAGGCTTTTCTCAATGGAAAAGATGCTTTCTCTCTTGATTGAAGTTAACCTGTGATAGATGGTTCATCCAATCATCTGTTGTGGACAGCTTCCAATGATGACTTCTCAGATAGTTCTGTGAAATGCAGAAATTAAAATAAAAGTAATCCAATGCCAACATGCAAGGGCTCTTTGGCCTCCACAGCCACATCTGACTCTCTTACCTAAGACTAATTTGCTATGTATTCTGGATAAATTAAGACTTTGTTCAAACCAAAAAATCATGGCTAACGCTCAGGTCTGTTCACTGTGTGTCAGCTCAAACTGTCTTTGTCTTTTTGAAAAATTCAACAGTGACAAGAACATTTCAAGTTTCAAGTTTAATTTGTTACATACTCAACATATTTCTATGTTGTGCAGTGAAATGCTTTATTTGTTGACATAAGAAAATATCAAAAATTCAAACAATACAATACACCACGGAGGTGAGTGCCAGTGGACGGTAGTCATTCAGGCCGGCTGGCTGAGCGACCTTGGGCACAGGGATAATGGTGGGCTTTTTGAGGCATGTGGGGATGACAGACTGGGCCAGGGAGAGGTTGAAGATGGTTGTAAACACCGGTGCTAGACACTAGTCAGTGCAGGCCTTGAAAACGCGATGAGTACGCCATCTGTTGCCTTCCAAGTGTTTACCCTCCTTAAAGCCCTCTTCACACCGTGCTCTGAGACTGTGATTGCCCTCTCCTCTCTGTCTGAGGCACTCACTTCTGCTGCGTGGGCCTGTAGGCTAGACGCAGCACTGTTAGCCTTGAAATATGCATAGAAGTGATAAAGCTCATCTGCCAGAGAGGCATCAGCACTGGAGCAGCAGATAAATGGAACTCTATTCCCGCACGTATCAGAGAATGCACATGCACCAAACCAAAAACAGCACCTAAAACATGGCCCAAGACAAACCAATCATTTGATCACAGACCTAACCCTTTGTATGGAACCAACTGTTTCCAACATGGAGATCATGTAATGTATTATTTTGTATGATGTTGTTTTGTACGTGGTGTACTGTTTGTACATTTTGCAAACTGTTTTGTTTTGAATTGTTTGTATTGTATTATTTGCACTGTTCTGTATTATATATATATATATATATATATATATATATATATATATATATATATCTATATCTTCCTGCAGAGGGACCACACATGTAAATTAGCTATATAGCTCACTCTGGCTCAACAGTTGTGGTGTGCATGGGCCCTGTTGAATAAACTAATAAACTAAATTAAACTCAATGCAAAGAGGTTTTTCCCTTTGGTTTTTATTAGGAGAATTCAGCAAAGAGTGTAACAAAATAAAAAACTTCAAGAACCACAAAATCTCAGTGCATTACAGATCTGTTGCAGAGCTGAGATGCGGTGGCTTCTTAATGTGGCAGGGCTCAGTACTTCTGCTAACTTGGAAGTCAGGATCATTTCCAAATGAAAACCACTTACAATCTCCTGACTGCTGTATATTTCTAAGAGATTGCTGCATTCTCTAAGAACTGTTTCATTTCTCATCGATTCAGGTAAGGTGAAATAGAGCGGAGTATGGTCAGAAGAGTATGTACGTGCACTCGCTGCTATTGATCTTAATTATTACTTATTAATGGCAATAACTAATTGAAGGTAATTTACAAGCTTCTGCACTCTCTAAAGCGCAAATGTACAACATTGCCAATTTGACAGGACAAAGGTCTATTGTGGTATCCTATATCATGTGTTTTTGTAGAATTGATCAAATCAAAAATCTGCCAAGTTACTATGTGCCAGCCAGATTCATTAGCCCTCCATCAAACAGAAAAATAGATGGGAAGACGTATATTTTCACCAAATGTTTAAGTGTACTGCTACCATCTAGTGGACATTTTCATATGCACACATACGTATATATGACTGTCATGCAAATTTCAGTAGACCTTATCATTACGGTCATCCACAAATTAAACTTGGATTGAAGGGTTGCTAACATGGCTACAGTGAGACGATGTTAAGAGTGCACAAATTAATTCTGCCTCAATACAAAATCAATCTCAGCTGAATTGCATTTTAGGCCCTGCCCCTTCTTGTCCTTATGCTCTGATGGGTGGTGTGCAAGACTCTGAAACAATACTTTAAGTCAATAAAAGGGGTTGACATGCAATGAAACTCGATGACTGGTCTCAGAAAAGGGGTAAACAGGAGGAAAGTCATGTGGGCTTTTTTAGATTTCAACTGGCTCCTGCTCATCTATTTCATGTTGTTGTATTCTTACTTTTCTTTTGCTGTGTCCTCCACTCTTTATTCCTCTTCCTGCTGGCTACAGGGACAGTTTCATCTAAATGAAATGCACAAGGCTGGAGATGTGGTTATAGGTGGGCTTTTTCAAATCCATTTCTTTACTGTCTTTCCTGACATGTCTTTTACCTCTGAGCCACAACAGCCGACCTGCCACGGGTGAGTCTGTAAGGGAACAAGCAATAAGACAAAATTAAGGAAAATGTAATCCCATTTATAGAATGTGTTTTTGATGATCAGATATTATTCTGAAAGAATAGCTTTGTATATTCATGGCATTTAAAACATATGACTTTTGTTGTACAGTATTATTATTCAAGTGTTATAATAATTGTTGCTGTTTAACTGGCCTAATTGTTTGCTGAATCTGTTGTTGTGCAACATGTACATGTTTGCACAGTTACTGTATCATAATGTATTTTTCAATAGTAAACAGTATATTCTTTGTGTTAGTTTTGATGTTCTAGGATTCAGGCAGGCCCAGACCATGGCCTTTGCTCTTGATGAGCTCAACAAAAACCCCAACCTGCTACCTAATGTGACTCTGGGATACAGTCTTTATGATAACTGCCTCGAACTAGGAATTGGATTCCGCGGAGCGTTGTCCTTAGTCAGTGGTCATGAAGAGCAGATTATATTAGACAACACCTGTGTAGGAACCCCTCCAGTCGTTGGAATTGTGGGTGACTCTTCCTCTACACGTTCTATTGCCATCTCCACTGTCTTAGGTTTGTACAGAGTACCTATGGTAAGTTTTCCATCTCACTGTCAAACAATTATTTTGGATCATTCTGATTTCAAATTTAATGTAAATTGTAAACATGGTATACAACTGTAGAAAGTTAAAAGACAGAGCTGGTAAAGGCTTTGTATTTTTTAGGTTGTACACACTGTATGTCCTAAAAATGTTCAACGCCTTGTGTGTGTCTTTCACAGGTGAGTTATTTTGCCACATGTGCCTGCCTAAGTGACCGACAAAAGTTTCCATCCTTCTTTAGGACGATCCCAAGTGATGCTTTCCAGGTGACCATTTATTAGAAAAATGAAAAATCATAAAGGAAAGCATGTGCAGTTAAATATTCCTCAAAAAGAATGTATCTGCACTGCTATGAAAAATATATTCCTTGCCAGTCACATTCTTTGTGTCATAGATGGAGTTGTTGATTAATGATTAAACATGGTCCGTTGTGGAACCTGTTTAGCAGGTTTTCCACTGAAATATTTTTCCAGCCCGTGCACTAATCCCTCCACTCTGTGTTTACTTAGGTGCGTGCTATGATTCAGATTCTAAACCGCTTCGGCTGGACTTGGGCAGGTCTGCTGATCAGTGATGATGACTATGGACTCCACGCTGCCCGATCCTTTCAATCTGACCTGCCTCGCTCTGGTGGAGGTTGTCTGGCCTACCTAGAGGTTTTGCCTTGGGGCAATGACCGAGCTGAACTAAGGAGGATTGTGGATGTGATGAAGGAATCCACGGCTCGTGTGGTCATTGTGTTTGCACATGAGAGTCACATGATTAACCTCATGGAAGAGGTTGGGATTGAAATACAACTTAATTATAATTTAATTTTATTATACATCATAATGTTTTCTTTGTCAAACTGAAAGATTTAAGTTCCTTCTTAATATTGTGTAAAACACAGGATTGCATGCATGTGTATGAGTGAATAAGACAATACATCAATTGTGTAAACTGTGTGTAATTCAGAAGACCAGATGCTATTTTAGTGGCATGTTACCATAAATTAATATATTTGGTAAAATGCATTGCACAGGTGGTGAGGCAGAATGTGACAGGTCTGCAGTGGATGGCCAGTGAAGCTTGGACAGCAGCTACTGTGCTCCAGACTCCCCAGCTCATGCCGTACCTCGGCGGCACACTGGGCATCGCCATCCGTCGAGGAGAAATACCAGGGTTCAGGGAATTCCTCTTACGGATACGGCCTGACCTACACCACAACTATTTCTATAAAAACAGCATGGTAAGAGTTTAACATTACAATGTGATGTGATATTTGCAAGAATAATATAATGTCATTGTTTGTAACCTTCAGTTTTGATTATATTTCAGGTAAATCAGTTTTGGGAATACACATTTCAGTGTAGATTTGCACCACCTCCCACAGGTTGGGTAGACGCTGGGGGAGCACTATGCACTGGACAGGAAGATCTCGAAGATGTGGAAACTGAGTTATTTGACATTTCAGACCTCAGGTCAGAGTACAATGTTTACAAGGCTGTGTATGCTCTGGCGTATGCCCTTGATGACATGCTGCAGTGTGAGCCAGGGAGAGGGCCTTTCAGCGGGCACAGCTGTGGCAATTTGCAAAGACTGGAGCCATGGCAGGTGTGATATCAGTTAACACTCTACTTTTTTATATGACTAAATCCTATGCTTTAGTATTTTCTTGCAGAGCATTTAGGGTGTATAGGATTAATAACAAGCTATAAGATTACTAAGTGTTAGCACACAGATAAGAAGATGTTCCCTACTGCTCGGTGATAGCAGTGAATGGTATTATCAGATCAGAGACAAAACTATCTTGTCACTAGGCTTATGGAGAAGTAACTCCACTATAAAGGAAATGCTTTCTTGGAATAGTTAACGTCTTCATATGTGCATAGGTGTAGTATGCAGTTTGATTGTTGAATATTAGGTACCGTTGTGTTCACCATGGTCCTATAGAATTATTTTTTATCTGTCCTTTTTGGTTTTCATCTATACCTTATTCTGATATCCATAGCTTGTGTATTACTTGGAAAAGGTCAACTTCACCACACCATTTGGTGATCAAGTGTCATTTGATGAGAATGGTGATGCCTTACCAATATATGATATCATGAACTGGCGGTGGCTCCCTGATGGAAGAACTAAAGTTCAGAATGTGGGTGAGGTTAAGAAGTCGGCCTTCAAAGGTGAAGAACTCACACTTGATGAAGACAAAATCTTCTGGAACTTTGAATCAAAAAAGGTTACTTATGATTTTTCAGGCACTAATTTTTTGGCTCATGGATAAGTCATTATGGCAGTGTAGAATATTTATATTTATCTTTCTGTCTACAGCCTCCCCAGTCAGTGTGCAGCGAGAGCTGTCCTCCAGGTACTCGCATGGCCAGAAAGAAGGGGGAACCTGTGTGCTGTTTTGACTGCATCCCTTGTTCTGAGGGAAAGATCAGCAACAAGAGTGGTTGGTATTCAGTTTTAAACATTGCTGTTTGGACATATAATTTAAAATGTATTGCAAGCCTTTTTCTCTTTTCTTAGACTCCATTGAATGCTCCAGTTGTCCAGAGGACTTCTGGTCCAGCCCCCAGCTTGACCACTGTGTTCCTAAGAAAACAGAGTTCCTCTCTTACCATGAGCCTCTGGGTATCTGTTTGACAGCTGCCTCACTGCTGGGCACATGTATCTGTGCTGTTGTCCTGGGGATCTTTATCTGTCATCGCAGCACACCTATAGTACGGGCCAACAACTCAGAATTGAGTTTCCAGCTGTTGTTGTCACTTAAACTATGTTTCCTGTGTTCACTGCTGTTTATCGGTCGTCCCAGGCTGTGGACATGCCAGCTGAGACATGCAGCATTTGGGATCAGCTTTGTGCTTTGCATCTCATGTATCCTGGTGAAAACCATGGTGGTTCTGGCTGTATTTAAGGCCTCCAAGCCAGGAGGTGGAGCCAGTCTGAAGTGGTTTGGTGCTATGCAGCAGAGAGGGACAGTTATGGTTCTTATTTCTATTCAGGCAGCAATCTGCACTGCCTGGATTGTGTCTGCCTCACCAACTCCTCATAAAAATACTCAATACCACAATGATAAGATAGTTTATGAGTGTGTAGTTGGGTCCACAGTTGGTTTTGCAGTGTTACTGGGCTACATTGGCTTACTGGCTATCCTCAGTTTTCTGATTGCATTTATAGCAAGGAATCTTCCAGATAGCTTCAATGAGGCCAAACTCATCACTTTCAGCATGCTGATCTTCTGTGCTGTGTGGGTGGCCTTTGTCCCTGCTTATATCAGCTCACCAGGAAAATATGCAGATGCAGTGGAGGTATTTGCCATCCTGGCCTCCAGTTTTGGCCTCTTGGTGGCACTGTTTGGACCCAAATGTTACATAATCCTGCTGAGACCAGAGAGGAACACAAAGAAAGCAATCATGGGTCGGGGCATTGAGTCATAAAAGCTGCATTTAATTTTATAAGACAGAAAAATAATTTTCCTCTATACAATACAACACAAAAATACAGGCAGAGAAGTAGGTTTAAAGTAATAGCAATGTCAAGATATTGACAAAGTGGGGCTGATGCCAAATAAATGTATTTAAATCTGAAATCTCTTACCACTTGGATCATATGTTAAAGAATAAAGCACTTTCACTTCAAATGCTATTATTGCCTTTGGGACTTTTCATATTGTAAGTTAACCTTACACCTGATTAAACTATAAAGTACTTTCTTTAAATAAATTATGCAGACTATTTGGGTTCATTCCACATTTATTATATGTATTCATATTTAACTTGTGTGGAGCTGATTTGTACTTAGAGATACACTGCCCAGTTTTTATATTTACTCCATATTCAAAAATCAGTCTCAGTCTTTAAAAGAAGCAGTAAACTATTACTTCTCCTGAGTAGCCTATAAAGGAGTCGCATGCAACATCTATATAATGTATGTGTATATATATATATATATATATATATATATATATATATATACATATATGTGTGTATGTGTGTTTGTGTGTGTGTGTGTGTATCAAATAAAAGTGTCCGAGCTAAAAGCTGACTGCTGTGAGCCTGAAGTGTTTTTACTGATTGTTCTTCTTTCATAGACTGTCCAGAGTTATAATGCCTAATGTATTGGTATCTATTACAATATTATTGATTAACTGTAATTGATCATTAGCATTAACTCTCCAGATACAATGTTATTGTGTGTATCATTTTGTTTGTTAGTGAAGCAAACATAAAATTAGAACTTAGAATTATACCCCGATGACTCAATTTGATACAATTTAGCTTTTTCTTTATTCTTTATTCTTTTTTTATTTATTTATTTATTGCTACTTGGTCATCACGTTTTTCCCTCAGGTTTCAAGTGACTGATGATCAAAATTAATCTGAATAGAAACATAAAAAAGTAATTAATGGTACCTTTGTGAAATGTGGGAAGAATTAACTTACAAAACTTACAAAATCCTTACAAATTATACTGTAAGCCATAAAGGGTAAATAAATTCACAACTGGTACAGATAGAGGCCTAAGGATCCTGGATAGTATTATGCCTGTTGTTGACGGGCCAACGCCAATGAGCAAAGGAACAGACTGACCACCTGCTGATAGCATTACAATCGGCATCCAGGGGGAATGTGATGATGATGATGAAAAAAATATGCATGTCAGGACAAGAACAGTATTTCAGTAAAATTACAGTATAGTTTCTTTATACAGTACATTTATTATTTCATAAATAATAATGATATAGAGGCTTCTCAGGATGATGCTGAGAGAGCATTCCTAATTGTGAGACACTGAAACAAGTGTTTGAAAGTGAATTCATGGGGTTTCTGAACTTGACTACTGCTCAATGGTGTTGGAAAATGAGTTAATTATTTGAGTTCATTTTTGTTTTAACATTCTGAATGCATTCAGATATTATTATAGATTATAGATAGGTTTGCTATAGTGTTACCCACACTAGACCACCAATTCAAATAAACTGACAAAATACACACCATTAATGACTAAGAGAGCATAACATATGTGGAATAAGTATAAGTAAGTATGAGCCACAAACTATGGTTAAAACAGTGTCCACTAGGAACATGCAGTACATTTCTATATTTGGTTGTGTTTCTTTGTTTTGTCATTTGCCTTTACTTATTTATTTCAGATGTTCCTTGGAAAAGGTAACAGAACCCAATACAAATTATCAATGACTGACTGGTCTTTAAACAGAGACCACAACACAACATTTTTGTGATTCTGTTAAAGGTTTAATTTCTTCAGAAATTATAGAAAGAGCCTTCAAGTAATGTACAGTAGATTAACTTTTAGCTACAATAGTTCCTAAGTTATTATATGCCATTTCCAATTCCTGGAAAATCAAAACTATAAAGTGAATTTCCATTATACAATGCTGAATAAATTAAATAAATATAATAAAGGCATGCAGATTGAAAGGAAAGAAAACTAATAGGACCTAAACAATAGCCATATAGTGAATATTGGTCACATTTGATTAACAAAAATATGTACATTGTTATTATTATTTATTTCTGCTACCTGGCCATCAGGTGTTTCTTAGTGTTTTTCTCTGGCCTCAAAAGAATAATGAAACATTTTGGAGCAAATATACAGAAGAGTAAACCATAGCTAGAAGCAAGAATTGCAAAAATCTCTACAGCAACTGCATACTTCCCAGGAGAGCTGACGTAAGCAGGAACAAAAGCTATCCAAACAGCACAGAAGATCAGCATGCTGAAGGTGATCAGTTTGGCCTCGTTGAAGTTGTCAGGAAGTTTCCGAGCAAGAAAGGCCAAGAGAAGACTGGTGCAGGCCAGCAGGCCAATGTAGCCCAGAACCAGAGAGAAGCCCACCACAGAGGCCATGGCACACTCCAGGGTGACCTTTGACCCTTGGAAACCCAGGTCACGTCGAGGCACAGGGGGGCCGAGGAGCAGCCATATGGTACAGATGATAATCTGGATAAAAATACAATGTAATTAAATGTGTATAAAATATATATAATGTTTACCAAAAACATATGTAAATATTTTAAAAAGAAAAAAGAAAAAGAAAACTCATCTGTCGCACCTGTATACAAGTGAGAAGGCAGACGCTTCCTCTCTGTTGGCCAGGACCAAACCACCTAATCAAGGCTTCAGCACCAGGCCGAGCTGAGCGGAACGCTGCCAGAACCACTATGGTCTTCACTTGGAGGCAGGAAACACAAAGTACAAAGCTGATCCCAAAAGCTGCCTGCTGGAACCGACAAGACCAGACTGATGGACGACCGATGAACACCAGTGAGCACAGGAAGCAGAGCTTCAGCGACAGAAGAAGCAGGAAGCTCAGTTCTGAATTGTTGGCTCTCACCTGCAAATGACAGGGAAATGCAAAGTCACAGTCATATAAAAAAAACAGACAAGAGCATTAACAGCCAAAAAAAGGAATGATTCAGATTAATGTAACATTTTGTTCATTAATGTTGTAGTCCATTTTACCTTGAAGAAAAATATTAACAGACCTAACATCTACAACTTCACAACAATCAGGATTTGCTGAAAATGTACAGTATTGTTTTGTTTATGTAGGTTCTCACCATAGGTGTTTGACGGTAGCAAAGAAACACCACAAACACAGCTGTTGTCACCACGGCACCAGACACAGCTGCTGTAGTCAGAGTAATGCCCAAACTTTCATTAAAGGAAAGGAAGTCCAGCTGCCGAGGGACGCAGGCAGTTTGTTTAGCATTGGACCAGAACTCAGATGGACAACGCTCACAGTGAAGGGAGCCTGAGAGGGAAAAGAGGGAGAACAAATGAGAGTAAAGCAAATAGGGGAAAAGTGTTGATGAGTTTAAAGCTCGTGATTGTTGATGTTTTATATTGTAATTTCCTCACCGGTTGTATTGCTTATCTCCCCATCAGCACATGGGATACAGTCAAAGCAGCAGAGAGGTTCTCCTTTCCTGTTGGCCTTTCGGGTGCCTGGGGGGCAGCTGTTACTGCACACTGAAACAGGCACCTAAACAATAACCCAACCCATATTCTTATGGACAAAATAAATGTATTTGGACTAACTGCAAAAAGTAAATAGATTGTCAGATCAACAACCAAATTTCTGTTGAATTAATAGACATTTGGTTATTGATTGGAATCAACATTATTTTCCTGTGTTATACCTGATTGGATCCTGTGCTCCACTGAATAGCTGACTCATTCAGGTGGATATCAAACCCATCCACACGACCAATCAAGACAAGTTGTTGTGGCCCCTCAGGGGTCCTCTGCCAGTTGACGAGGTCGTACTTTGCTGGAATATCTGCTCCTTGGAAGTAAAACATTTCACCCTGTGGTGTGGTGAAATTCCTGTTGTTCAAGAGCTGCAACAGCTGGGAAAAATATTGAAACTGCTCAGATTTTAACTGACAGAGCCTGTGTAAAATAATGCTTGTAACTAATGTATTAACGTATTATTCTCATGAAAATTTAACATGGGATTTCAAAATCATAGGCTGTTAGGGTAGATTTCCCTTCTCAGGGAGGTGCTGATAATTATGCTTACTTCTATGGGTTTGATGTGTTTTAAAGAAGAACAGGTGGATCTGCTGTCACTGTCGGGGCAGGAGAGAAGCCTGTGGAGGGCGTGGGCTGCAGCATAAACAGCAAGGTAGACATTATATGTCACCCTTAGTTGGGAAGTATCAGTAAAGAGATTCTGCACTCCCTCCAGGGACTCTGTCCCACTGCAGGGTGATAGTGAGGCTTTCTGAAGAGATCCACTGGCAAGAGATGAAGTAGAAATATTTAACGGATGGCTAAACCTTTGTGTAGTGGTTACAGATTTCAGGGATGAAGAGGAATATGAAAAAAGAGGTGTGACCCCAGGACTGCATCCAAACTCTTTTTCCCAGAATTCTCTTAAGAACACATCGTCAGGACGACGAGATGGGTGCAAATTTCTGAGATAATTTTCAAATCCAGGTATTGGTGAACTTCGAATGGCCACACCAAGAACACCACTTGCCACTTTAGAAGTGGCAAGATTTTGGAGAAGATTACCACTGGTGCTCCAAGCCTCACTGGCCAGAAACTGTCTGTCAGTCACCTAGTGATAGCAAGAAGATAAGATCACAATCAAGTTAAAAATTGGTCGGGCTGACATTTTTAAAAAGTCATAATGTTTATAGAATAAAATGTCAATGTACAATTTTATTCAATATGCTTACATTTATCCGGGCTAGTTGCAGGAACAATTCTCTCACATCTGTATACCAGGTAAAGATCAGAATCACCCTCGCAGTCGAGGCCTGAATTGTGAGTGCTGCACGTCTGGTATCACTCACAATGTTTTCCCTTTGGAGAGTCTCTACAAATGCCAGGCACACCCCTTTCCCCTGAGTCTCCTCCTGAAATACCTGACATATACAAGTGAGATGAACAGTTTATGTGAATGAAATGTATTTATATAGTGTATTTATGAGTATGTATTTTATGGATATTACAGAATGCTGAAACTATCTACATAACAAATGGAGACACCTTTACTGCCATGTGGCCATAATCATTGTTTGCTACCACTGCCCCAATCCAAGTCCAATTGAACCGTATGGCAAGCTGGGCGATGGCCCGGGCTTGGTAAATATCACTGGGGATGGTCCTGAAGAAGTTAGGAAATTGGCGCCTGTCACTTAGACAGGGGCAGCTGGACAGGTAACTAATCTGAAAAGTTAAAAAAAACAGTTACATCATTAGTTATTTTCTTTGAAATATACACTTTATTCTTAAAAGAAGCATATGTGCTCACACTGATTTCCATCAAGACTTTTTTTCTTCATCCCCAAAAAACAAGAATCTTTTCACTGCAGTTAAGAGTAAAGTGAGGTCCCCTCCCAGAGAGCACAACAAAAATAATGCATCTGGTAAAAGATATTGAAACAAAAGTTACAGTACAGTGTTTATGCTGTATTCAAAACAAAACTTACTAAAGGTAGAGAGAGTGGTCCCAGGATTCTGGAGAGTATCTGGCCTGTTACGGATGAAGCACCACCAATGATCAAGGGAACAGGGTGATCACCTGCTGACAGCATCAAAAGATTAAGTGAAAGGTTTGTTACATAAGAAAATAATGTTTACAAAACCAAATGTTATGGACAGAGTATGATATAGATACACCGCAAGCTACCTCTCCTTGCTCCGATTCCCTCTCCAAACCCAGCAGAATAATTTGGAGGGTCTGTTAAATTACAGCTGGTGCTGTCTCCTCCAACCAGTGACAGTGCTGCCTGGAGAGCCCATGGCGGGCGGCCACAGCTATCAAAAATGTGATACCCCAGCTTCACACCAGGTAGCAGCGTTGTACTATTATTGATTTCCTCCACTGCAAACACCATAGCATATATATATTGCAATGGAACAAGTTCTAAACTGATACCACAGAAGAGAAGGAAGGAGAGAAATATCAGTCAAAATGTTGATTTATCTGTAAAGCCACCAGTACTAATGTAGATTTTTTTACGTCATATCAAATGCAAAGATGCCAGTTATTATTATAGTAGCATTGTCATTCTATAGTAATTACAGGAAATTGAATAATTTAGCATTTTACCCAGTGCAAGGTTTGTAGTGCGGCAGTAGAGTGAAGTCATGGTCCATAGCCGGAGGTTGATAATGAAGAGTAAAGAGCCCGCCGATAACTACATCTCCATCCTGGAACAGACCCTCGTTGCTCGGTGTACCCCATTGAGAACAATTCACTGTCTGAACCACCTGCAACCCTGCCCGGAGCCCCAGCTGTCTGCCCACAAGCCCCACAAGAAGCAGGGATGGGGCTGAAGAGGGCCACAGAGTGAAGAGCCAGGAGAACCAAGACATCGATGCAGCTGTACTGGACACTTAAAATATGTACAGTATACTCAATTAGATAGCTTGTTTCTCATTGACAATACATTAAATATTCAATATATGGCAATATAGTTCCTGCAATGAAAAAGTTAATATTTTTGCCTTAGACATCCACTTGTGGAGTGAAGCAACAATTCAAAATTCAAAACATATATTTTCGTACACCAGATATAACTTGCGTTTGCAACTGACAAGGTATCTAAACTGTGATATGCCCCCCCTCCTTCTCTGAACAGTTGAACTGTTGATGTGGATATTTATAATAGATGTAAAGCCTTTTTCCAAGTAAACACGATGGCACATGCACACAACCCCAAATCGCTCCTCTCAAGAGTGACATTAAAACAACAACAGCATGATTGCAAACGATTAGTGTTTGTGTAGGTGGTTGAAGCAGAAGGTGTATGCAGGTGCAAGCCAGTATCCTATTGTGTCCTTTTTAAAACTGAGTTCGTCAATACTTTTTCATATATGCATGATCAAACATATGGTTTTGGATATTTGGTTCAAAAAGGCCTGCTGATTTTAGCTGGGGTGTTAATTGGTGAGACAGACATGATGAGACAAACTGTTTTGTCTAGTTTTATTCACATTTCCATTTGAACCATTGCTACAAGCTTGTATACAGAATCCAGATTCTGTATTTCCCCCATTGCTGATAAAAAACACAAACCATAGAATTTATTTGTATGCTGAGAATGTCTTACTTTTTTCAGTATAATATCACTACATTATAGTAATGTTTAGCTCTTTCAATGTCAACATCCATTCAAATATCAGCTATTCAATCTGTGCCAATTCCCTCAGTCTTCATTCAAATTCAGTTCAATCTTACTTGTCCTGTCTTGCAGCGTGGCATAAACTGACAGTTGACATCACAGTTTTAACCATTAATTAATTTGGATGAGTAAAACGATCCAGGTTTGTGATCTTTAACAACCGAGACATCATGGTAATTTACTGCTTTAAAATGTTTGATTATATTAAGATTAGACAGCTTTATTAATCCCCAATGGGCAAACTGGGCAAATCCACTCATGAAGACAACAAACAACAGACTTTGCATTCACAACAAAAAAAATAACTCAATAAAAAGCCATTTGAAACATCATTAACAGCTGAAAGGTACTATGAATCTAGACCTCATCTAAAAGTGTCCATTAAAAATCTGGCCACTGCTAATAGTTGTGGGAATTTTAAATGAGATCACTGCAAAATGTGGTTGGATCCTTTGATTCAGGTAAAGAGGTTTTGGTTTAACCAGTAAGGGTTCAAGTCTTCAAAACCAGCATTCTCTTTCCTCGGGCTCCATAATTTATATTCAGTTGATATGTGGCAACGGTTTGATAATCATTTAGGTATTACTCTCAAATTTCATAAGAACTCCAATATGAAATGATAAAAGATCCCATAGAATCTCCCATTGTCTGACCACCCTTTTATTATGTTCCCTACAATACTGCAAATGGGCTCACGTTTGTTCAAAAATAGAAATTCTTTAAATTATTATTATTATTATAATTATAATTATAAATTATTAAACTTTCTGTCAGAGCTTTAATTTTGTCAGAGCTCAAAATCAGCATTAATGTTACAACCTGTTACAAGCAGAACAGGTGCATCACTACAAAAAAAAAAAAAAAAAGAACACACAACCTTGGGACTTTTATTTATTTTTATTACTGTTGTTATTTGTCTTATGCTGTGCAAGGCTTGTTACATAAGAAATAGTTTTAAACATTGAAGGCATTTTGATCTTTATCTATAGCACAAACAAATTCAGTTCACCTGACATTATATGGTTAAAAAAAGAGTGAAAGTAGCAGAAATTCATCATTTTAGGATATCACACAATTTAGGAAAATCTGAAAGAAAAGATGACTGTTGGTGTTTTGTTTTTTTACAACACAGTACTAAATGGATTAATAAATGCATGCATACTGATAAGTAAATAAAAATGTATGTATTTTATGGCTTTTTAATAAATATCACTCTCAATTTTTAAGTCATAGCAGGCATTCTTAATTTTTCTCTGCTACCTGGCCATCAAGTGTTTCTTAGTGTTTTTCTCTGGCCTCAAAAGAATGATGAAACATTTTGGAGCAAAAATACAGAAGAGTAAACCATAGCTAGAAGCGAGAATTGCAAAAATCTCTACAGCAACTGCATACTTCCCAGGAGAGCTAACGTAAGCAGGAACAAAAGCTATCCAAACAGCACAGAAGATCAGCATGCTGAAGGTGATCAGTTTGGCCTCATTGAAGTTGTCAGGAAGTTTCCGAGCAAGAAAGGCCAAGAGAAGACTGGTGCAGGCCAGCAGGCCAATGTAGCCCAGAACCAGAGAGAAGCCCACCACAGAGGCCATTGCACACTCCAGGGTGACATTTAACCCCGGGATATCCAAGTCAGCTTGAGGCACAGGGGGGCTGAGTGATAGCCAAATAATACAGATGATAACCTTGATGAAAAAAGGCATTACACAATGACAGGTTAATGTATGTAAAATGCTGAAATAAGTGATAATTTTGTTATTAAAAAATGCATCTGCAACTCTGACCTGTATACAGGTAAAGAGGCAGACACTTCCTCTCTGTTGGCCAGGACCAAACCACTTCATCAAGGCTTCAGCACCAGGCCGAGCTGAGCGGAACGCTGCCAGAACCACTATGGTCTTCACTTGGAGGCAGGAAACACAAAGTACAAAGCTGATCCCAAAAGCTGCCTGCTGGAACCGACAAGACCAGACTGATGGACGACCGATGAACACCAGTGAGCACAGGAAGCAGAGCTTCAGCGACAGAAGAAGCAGGAAGCTCAGTTCTGAATTGTTGGCTCTCACCTGCAAATGAGAACTGGGATTAAATTGGTATTATAAAGAGAAGCACAGCAACTGCCCAAGATGGATTCATTCAGATAGTTTTAAACAATTTTCCTCTTTTATACACAATACTGCAGGATTCCATTTTACCAGTGTAAGGACTAGGAGTTGCAGAAAATGTACAGTGTAATTCCCATTACATTACTCTGGGTTCTCACCATAGGTGTTTGACGGTAACAAAGAAACACCACAAACACAGCTGTTGTCACCGCAGCACCAGATGCAGCTACTGTAGTCAGAGTAATGCCCAAAGTTTCATTAAAGGAAAGGAAGTCCAGCTGGCGAAGGACGCAGGCAGTCCGATTAGCATTGGACCAGAACTCAGATGGACAACGCTCACAGAAAAGGGAGCCTGATACAGGAAGTCACACAAAAGAGGCAAGTAGGGAAAAACTTAAATGGGAAAACTTTAGAGGAACTGAATGCATTATAGAAAGTTAGGGTTACTGATGGATAAGATGTTTATGGGAACATCTTATGTAGTAATTTCCTTACCAGTTGTATTGCTTATCTCCCCATCAGCACATGGGATACAGTCAAAGCAGCAGAGAGGTTCTCCTTTCCTGTTGGCCTTTCGGGTGCCTGGGGGACAGCTGTCACTGCACACTGAAGTAGGCACCTAAACAACAAATTAAAACCATATTCTCAAGTCTTGTAAATCACAGTACATATTTAATTCAATAGACATTTTGGTATTGGCCAGAATAAAGATTCTTCCTTTTAACCACCTGATTGGATCCTGTGCTCCACTGAATAGCTGACTCATTAAGCTGGAGGTCAAACCCGTCCACACGACCAATCAAAACAAGTTTGAGCGGCCCCTCAGGGGTGTTCTGCCAGTTAACAAGGTCGTACTTTGCTGGAATGTCGGCACCTTCGAAATATAACTTTTCACCCTGTGGTGTGGTGAAGTTCAAGTTGTTCAAGTGCCGCAACAGCTGAAATCATCAAAATGTTGAAATTGTAAATATTTTACTTTGAAGCAGGTTAACACTACTTGTGAATTTTATTTATGTAAAAAAATACAACTGCTTCATATCCCCATTAAAAACATTAATCCCCTATAAATATAAGTTCTAAAAGTTTAAAATGCATCGTGTAGAAGTATTGAAATAGACATAATTGTGTACCTCTATGGGTTTGATATGTTTTGGAAAGGAACAGGTGGATCTATTGTTTCCAGGAGGGCTGTCTCTGTCGGTGCAGGAGAGAAGCCTGTGGAGGGCGTGGGCTGCAGCATAAACAGCAAGGTAGACATTATATGTCACCCTTAGCTGGGAAGTATCAGTAAAGAGATTCTGCAGTCCCTCCAGGGACTCTGTCCCACTGCAGGGGGGTAAGGACCCCTTCTGAGGTGTGGCCCCAGGACTGCATCCAAACTCTTTTTCCCAGAATTCTCTTAAGAACACATCGTCAGGATGACGAGATGGGTGCAAACTTCTGAGATAATTTTCAAATCCAGGTAACGGTGAACTTCGAATGGCCACACCAAGAACACCACTTGCCACTGTAGAAGTGGCAAGATTTTGGAGAAGATTACCACTGGTGCTCCAAGCCTCACTGGCCAGAAACTGTCTGTCAGTCACCTAGTGATAGCAAGACCACAATGTTTATAGAATAAAATGTCACAGTTTATGTATTGCATTTATTATATCAAACACACAATTTTATTTCAGTTACTCACATTAATCTTGGCTAGCTGCAGGAACAATTCTCTCACATCTGTATACCAGGTAAAGATCAGAATCACCCTCGCAGTCGAGGCCTGAATTGTGAGTGCTGTTCGTCTGGCATCACTCACAATGTTTTGCCTTTGGAGAGTCTCTACAAATGCCAGGCACACCCCTTTCCCCTGAGTCTCCTCCTGAAATACCTGACATATACAAGTGAAAATTAAATTAGTATTTATTAAGTATTTTTGTAGTTTTCTTATATTGGTGCCATAACAAACAACAAATGGATAGCAAGACCTTTAATAAAACATATCCATAATCGTTGTTTGCTACCACTGCCCCAATCCAAGTCCAATTGAACCGTATGGCAAGCTGGGCGATGGCCCGGGCTTGGTAAATATCACTGGGGATGGTCCTGAAGAAGTTAGGATATTGGCGCCTGTCACTTAGACAGGGGCAGCTCGATGTATAACTTATCTGAAAGACAAAAAAAAAAAACAATAAATAGTTATTCTGAAATCTCATACATAAAAATTGTTGTAATCTCATTTTCACCAATGTATTTGTAAATGTATTCATGTTTTTTAGTACTCTAAGAAGCCTGTGTGCTGAAGTTTACAATTGATAGGTTCATTTAACTGTGAGCACTGTCAGCAAAAGGGAAATCATGCTTCCCGTAATAGATGAATAGTGAATAGAAAAAAGATGAGAAAACATAAATAAGTATAACTATTGATGCAACAAAGTCCATCAAGCAGGTATAAAAAAAGACTATAAATGTGGTAAATGCAAAGTGTTTCACAAAATCAAAACCACATTTAAACATTTTTTTTTTTTAATTCCAATTTTCAAAATAAACTCCTAAAAATTTGTGGATTTCAATGGAACTCACTAAAGGTACAGAGAGCGGCCCCAGGATTGTGCAGAGTATCTTGGCTTCTATAGATGAGGCACCACCAATTATCAAAGGAACAGGCTGATCACCTGATGACATTATACAATATAATGAAATAAAGTAATATGTTAAAACACGCAACGTTGCAATGTTTAAGCCATCATAGTTTTATTTGCTTGTTTATTAATAGAGATGTATGTACATCAGTTTTAAGCAAGCTTGATTTAGTACCTTTCTTTTGTCTGATTTCCTCTCCATACACAGTAGAAAGGTCTGGTGGGGCTTCTGAATTACAGCTGGTGCTGTCTCCTCCAACCAGTGACAGTGCTGCCTGCATAGCCCAAGGGTGTAGGGCACAGCTATCACGAATATGGTAGCCCAGCTTCACACCTGGTAGCAAGGTTGTACTATGATTGATTTCCTCCAGCGCAAACACCATAGCATATATGTACTGTAATGGAAGATTTTCCAAACTGAGAGCACAGGGGAGAATGGATGAGAAACATATGAGTCAAAATGCTGAAGTGATTGCTACTAATCTGTAATACTGTAGGTTATAATTTTGCATCATCTTTGGATGAGCAATTGTAACAGCAAAAGAAACCACCAATAGTTACCTGCATATGGAATTGAAAACATATCGCTAATACTGGCTATTGCATTTGTCAAACATATGCATATGTATTAAACAGCGTTCACAGTAAAAAATGCAGTTCAGAATTTTACCCAGTGCAAGATTTGTAGTGCGGAAGCAGAGTGAAGTTGTTGTATATAGCTGGAGGATTGTAATGAAGACTAAAGAGCCCGCCAATAACTACATCTCCATCCTGGAACAGACCCTGGTCGCTCGGTGTACCCCATTGAGAACAATTCACTGTCTGAACCACCTGCAACCCTGCCCTGAGCCCCAGCTGTCTGCCCACAAGCCCCACAAGAAGAAGGGATGGGGCTGAAGAGGGCCACAGAGTGAAGAGCCAGGAGAACCAAGACATGGATGGAGCTGTGCTGGACACTTAAAACATGTACAGTATAGTTAGGTAGATTGGCACAACATACATAAATAAGGGGTGCAATAAAGAGTTAACAGTTGCTGAAATAACATGGTTATTTGCATTAAATCCCTCTTAATGCAAAAGGAGAAAGTTAAAATTTTCTCCTTAAGGCATCCACCTGTAAAGCAAAATTATTCTCATGACAAAATGCATTTCACAACAGTTGCAACTTGCATTCACAACTGATAAGATATCTGAAGTATGACATACCCCCTCCTGCTCTGCACAACATAGATGTTGTTCTGGGTATTTATAACAGCGCATGGTGGAATGGCAGTAAACAGGATCACACTGCGCCAAATCACTTCTCTCAAAGGTGAGGACAAAACAATAATAAAATGACTGAGTGACTGGTGTGTGATACAGAAACTACAGTATTTACCTTGAGGGCAGTGACCACAGATATCCCAATAGAGTTACATTTTCATCTTAATAAATAATTCCACAGTGACTCACAAAAAAACAGGGCCACACCTCTCACACCAGGGCCCCTCTTGGCTGCTTAACCACACTGTTGTTTCAAACAACAGTTTGTTATTTATTTATTTTATTTAACTTGTGCAGTATTACAGTATTCATATATCTTATTATGATTTGTTTTTCACTTACCTGGTGGTAAGTTGTATATAGCCATGGAGTTAGTTATGGTTTAATATTTCCAGGTTTGGAGTTATCAAGCCAACGGCAACTTCTCTTTACAGAAAGTGTCGGAGTCTCACTGTGGACAGTTTTCATTTTTAGTAGAAAGTAGTTCCAATGAAAACGTTCCACTGTGACCTGTGCACACGTGTCTGATGAAAGGGACAGTTTCAAGGCCCTGGTGGTCATAGCAGTGACTGCTCAGTCGTCCTTAGAAAGGCAGAACGGTGCAGCTCAATAAGTTGGCTGCCGTTGGCCATAGAGAAAGTAAGTAATAAGGTCACAACAACACCCTCCAGTTTTCGAAGAACCCCCAACATCTTCAGAGTGCAATATATTGGGCCTGCTGGAGCATCTTACTCGCATCTGGCCAAAACATGGCAGATGGCAACTAAGTTTGCCTAAGCAAACAAGCTTGGTCTACCCCTGCACCTGTGACTGGGACAGCCTGATGTGGCACCACCCAGAAGGTGGCCATAGCCTTGCCGGTCACCACCATCTGCCCTTCCAGCTGAAGTGAGGAAACCTGTTATATCTCGGCAACTGCCTCTGAGCCTCTTTCCCCACCTTTCTTTTGCTACCTGCCACCGACACAAGGCCTGTTCCAAGGCTACAAATTCCTTGTTTCCGGATCGCCACATTGTATTATGGTGAGCTTGACATCCTTCAGCTTCTGCAAGACAGACTTTGAGGGTTACAACAAGTCATTGGCAGTGGTCTGCAACCAATCCCCTCCTGAAAATGCACACATTCTAGTTGTCTACATAAATCTTCAAATGGTTTTACATACCGTTTAAGCAACAGCTCCTTCAAATCAGGAAACAATGGTAGGGAAAACGACGGTACGGCCAGAAATTAATGAAATTGTGTCAGAAATGCATGCTACGTGTCAGCAAAATGGATTTAAGCACATTAAGGGGAGTATATAAGGATATGTAAGGTTGGCAGCAAACTCTCAGCAAACAACAACAATAGTTGAAAGTTTGGAAAAGAAACTGAGCTTGTTGATGCTGTCACTTTTTATGCCCATGATCCAAAAAATGTCAGTAAAGTCAACTCTTTAGTTGTGTTTACGCTGTGCAAAAGCAGTTGCTCTCAGTGAATACTGACATTCAATTCAGTGACAACCAGGAATGATTCGACAAAATAACTTACAGTGAAAAACAAGTGAGTTTACAAAAGGAAAATGGGTTGAGAAAACAAGTCGGAATTTGCTCAGGCCCATTGGACCTGGGAGAACCCTGGTTCAAAAGGGCAAATGGTCATCTCATCTCAGAGGACTAGAATAAAATTCAGGGGGGTTATGAGAGGAGGCACTGATGAGCCGCAGGTGTGCAATTCCTCCCCTCCATCATTGTTCATTTTACAAGCAATTACATCCTATCACACACTGACAGAGAGGTGGCGCAGAGGGGGAAAAGGATGCTGTTTGTGTGCATGTTTGTTGTTGTTTTGCAGATCATAGCTAGCACACTGCCATCATTAAAAAATGAAATCTATAGTAGATAAATTATTATACTGTAGCTACTATATGCAACGGATTGAGTAATGTGGTCACTCAAACAACAGGCTAAGGAACTTGTCATTCCTGGTAAATTCCCACTAAAGTACATGCATTATAGACAAGATCAAATGAGATAAACATGGGTGAAACAGAAGAAGAAGAGGAAGAAAGGTTGCAATAAACACACTTTGCCTTCTTTCTCTGCACTCCCTGTGACGCCATCATTACTGTGGAGGCATCGTCAAACTGCAACCATCCCCTCTGAGGGAGGAAGCAAGCTATGAGAATGTGAATGTTATTCAGTTTCAAATCAATAGTAATGGCATTCGATACGTCATAGGCTTAGGGGACAAAATAAAATTAAAATCCTACACCTCTCTTACCTTCAAATTATGGAAAGTGCTGTGTAGTAATTAAGTCCTAGCCAACATTACTTTATTTGCAAATATATTAAACTGCAATCCATGATTACTTGAAGTGGGCTCCTCATAACCACTATATGCAAAGAGTAATTGCTGTAAATAATGCAGGAGGATTCTATGACAAAAAATTAAAATCAAAACGACATGTAGGTTTAATTTTTTACTTCAAAAACTGACACAGGAATGAGCAGGAATCTGTTGAGAAATCAGGCAGCCCTTTCAGGCTTCCTCTGCACTGGTAATAGAAAGGTAAAGGCCCCACTCAACACACCCTGATTGACCTAATACAAAAGTGTAGAGGGCCAACAACTGTTCCCCACACGCATCTGCCTCTCTGATGTGAATAGGTGTTGGATGGTTGTGACAAGCACAGATGCATTGTACCTACACTAGTCCTGCTGAACACACATAAAGGGGAACTGCACCCACTACCTGTGAAAACAGCTGTAAAAGGTTTATTTTTTTCCTGCAGCTCTGAGGGAAATTTGTCAAGTCTGATAAAATGCCATAAAGGGTTGGGCTAGAGGCTAATGAACATTTATTGGGTATGGAATTTGTTAGACTTAGATTTAAAATTCAGAACATCTTGGCATTTGCTGCACACGTTTTGATGTGTATTTACTTTACAGAAGAAAATAATATAAAAGTGACATGCTGTTTATATTGTCATAAGCCAGAGCAACAGTGACATATCTCATCAGTCAGCAGTGGCATATATTCTGGCAGTGATTTAACTAAAGCAATGTTTTTTTCATGAGCTAATTTGTATGTATATGTATATATGTGTGTATGTATGTATGTACAATGCATTTGTTGCTTTGTTGAACACATTTGAACACAATGAACACAATTCAAATCTTTTTATTATGTAATATTATGTAATGTTAATCACTTTCTATGCATTTTTTTCTCTGTGAATACATGGTAGAATATTAAATTACAGTTGCCTTTATATAATTGTTTAATATAATAGGCTCACTTTGACTCTTTCTAAAGAGTTCATTAACAATTTGCTTTTGAATAGAAATGGATCTCAAATTTTTAGACTACAGAATATATTATCTTGCACCGTACTAACATTACAGTGTGCAAACCATAGGGAAGTTACAGTATATTACTATTAGAACAAATACATTAACAGTAGGGAATGAACAACATGTTGCACAGCTGCACAAGCTAATTGCAGATGTACAAGAGAAGTCCAACAAGGAAGAAACCTTGTTGAGAGATGAGGAGAGAAGCATCAAAGCATCTTTAGATGGTATGATACTTCCATCTAGTGGCTGTTATTCAGTACATGCAGTTTAAGGGAAACAATGATGTCCATGTTATCATAATGTATTTTTTAAAGTGTATTAACTGCAAGTTGCAATAATGGGCAGCAGATTTTCATATTTCTCTCACTGATATGATTCGATGTCAACAACAACCATTGTGATTAGTCATTCTGAGCCCAGTTTTTTTGATAGCACTTAATTGAAATCCATTGTGAAAGTAATAAATCTTTGATTTCTTTGAATAAATGAATGTATAGAATATAATGAAAATAGCATACAGTAATATGGTACACAAGCCAAATCATTTCTTGAACAACCATGTGCAGAACCAAGTGGGAAATGTATTTCAAGTAAGGGTTCCCCCTATGTGCACGTGACAGATGTAATACATATTCTATAGTTAAATCAGAAACTGTCAAAACAATATAAAAGCAGGAGGACAAAGACACAAGCCATAAAGTGCCCCCTTTTCATGATAATTAAAAATTTCATGATTGATTAAAAATATCTATTAATGTAAATGTAGTTTTTTTTTTTTTTTTTAGTATAAGTTTTATAGAGAAACTGGAGACTAGAGAGTTTAGAGACACATTAATACAAAATACATTCATAACATCTTAAGTGAGCAGCATTTATTTTAAATGTGTGTTTTTCTTTAATGATTGACGAATAATGTTATTTTAGCATTTAATGCTGTCTAAGAACAGCAGGAATATTCTTAGATATTCATTTACCAATGAAAGTCATAACCATGCTGCAAGACATTTGTTAACTTCATACAGCTCAGCACATAACAATTAGCACTATTTACATAAAAGTAATTGACATATATATATGAATGCATGAAACCGGTCGGGGGAGAGTTGGTAGGATACTGTCTCAACCAGACAAATATGCTCACATTCAAGCCAGAAAAACTACCTGGCCATCAGGTGTTTCTTGGTGTTTTTCTCTGGCCTCAAGAGAATGATGAAACATTTGGGGGCAAAAATGCAGAGCAGTAAACCATAGCTAGAAGCAAGGATTGCAAAAATTTCCACAGCAACAACATACTTCCCAGGAGAGCTAATGTAAGCAGGTACAAAGGCCACCCAAACAGCACAGAAGATCAGCATGCTGAAGGTGATCAGTTTGGCCTCGTTAAAATTGTCAGGGAGTTTCCGAGCAAGAAAGGCCAAAAGGAGGCAGGTGCAGGCCAGCAGGCCAATGTAGCCCAGAACCAGAGAGAAGCCCACCACAGAGGCCATGGCACACTCCAGGGTGACCTTTGACCCTTGGAAACCCAGGTCATGTTGAGGCACTGGGGGGCTGAGGGACAGCCATATGGCACAGATGATAACCTATATGAAAAGGGAACACATTTCAGTGTTATTGTTAAGTAGTTGCTCATATATATAAAAATTTAAGTTCTCATAATTTAATAAATAAAGCAATATTCACACCTGTATACAGGTAAAAAGGAAGACACTTCCTCTCTGTTGGCCAGGACCAAACCACTTCATCAAGACTTCAGCACCAGGCCGAGCTGAGCGGAAAACAACAAGAACTACTAGGGTTTTGACCAGGAGGCAGGAAACACAAAGTACAAAGCTGATCCCAAAAGCTGCCTGCTGGAACCGACAAGACCAGACTGATGGACGACCGATGAACACCAGTGAGCACAGGAAGCAGAGCTTCAGCGACAGAAGAAGCAGGAAGCTCAGTTCTGAATTGTTGGCTCTCACCTTGAGGTGAATCAGATTAACAGACAAAAATGTGGCCATTTAAACAATACAATTCTTTTTCATGAACAAAATAATGAAGGCAAGATATGTGAAAGAATGTCAAATGCATAAAACAAACTCCAAATTACACAGGGTTCTCACCATAGGTGTTTGACGGTAGTAAAGAAACACCACAAACACAGCTGTTGTCACCACGGCACCAGACACAGCTGCTGTAGTCAGAGTAATGCCCAAAGTTTCATTAAAGGAAAGGAAGTCCAGCTGGCGAAGAACGCAGGCAGTTTGTTTAGCATTGGACCAGAACTCAGATGGACAACGCTCACAGTGAAGGGAGCCTGAGAGGGAAATAATAGGAGAGAGGGGAGGAAAATAAAACACAAAGGGGGAAATTAAGGTTGCAGACATGAGTTTCTGTTATCTTATGTAGTATGTATTATCTCACCAGTTGTATTGCTTATCTCCCCATCAGCACATGGGATACAGTCAAAGCAGCAGAGAGGTTCTCCTTTCCTGTTGGCCTTTCGGGTGCCTGGGGGGCAGCGCTCACTGCACACCGAAACAGGCACCTAAATAAAAAGCCAAATAATATTCTCAATTACATAATCATGTGAATCAACAAAGACATTAATTTTAGCGGCAAATCTGTTAGTTAGCCTTGATACAGTTTGTTGATCTGGCTACCTGATTGGATCCTGTGCTCCACTGAATAGCTGACTCATTAAGGTGGAGGTCAAACCCGTCCACACGACCAATCAAGACAAGTTTGAGCGGCCCCTCAGGGGTGTTCTGCCAGTTAACAAGGTCGTACTTCGCTGGAATGTCGGCACCTTGAAAATAAAATATATCTCCCTGTGGTGTGGTGAAGTTCACGTTGTTCAAGTGCTGCAACAGCTGAAATCATCAAATGTTGAAGAAACTGATTATATTTATAAAAAAATAAATTAAAAAAAACGTATGTAAAATGCATTTATAATGTGAGCTATCACGCTTGTAGAGAAGATGACTCTGATGACTGATAATCATGTTTACCTCTATAGGTTTGATGTGTTTTGGAGAGGAGCAAGTGGCGATGTTGAGAGGGCTGTCTCTGTTGGGGCAGGAGAGAACGCTGTGGAGGGCGTGGGCTGCAGCATAAACAGCAAGGTAGACATTGTATGCCACCCTTAGCTGTGAGGTGTCAGTAAAGGGATGCTGCACTCCCTCCAGGGACTCTGTCCCACTGCAGGGTGATAGTGAGGCTTTCTGAAGAGACCTCATGGCAGGAGTTGAAGTAGAAACATTTAACGGGTCGTTAGAGAGATATGAAGAGAGAGGTGTTGTGTGTGATTGTGTGGCTCTGGGACTGCATCCAAACTCATTTTCCCAGAATTCTCGTAGAAATTCATCATCAGGACGATGAATTGGGTGTAAACTTCTGAGATAATTTTCAAATCCAGGCATTGTTGAACTCCGAATAGCCACACCAACAACACCACTTGCCACTTTAGAGATGGCAAGATCTTGGAGAAGATCATCGCTGGTACTCCAAGCCTCACTGGCCAGAAATTGTCTGTCAGTTACCTACAGTTAGAGAACATTAAAATGACTTACCAGAAGAAGAGTTTTGTAGTTTTTTTTTTTCAAAATATATGTTTTTTGTTTAATGGTGAACCCCTTAGTCTAATAAGGTCCATGCCAGTTGCTCACTTTTCTCTTAGCCAGCTCCAGAAACAGTTTCTTTACATCTGTATACCAGCAAAAGATCAGAATCACCCTCGCAGTCGAAGCCTGAATTGTGAGTGCAGCTCGTCTGGCATCACTCACAATAGTTTCTCTATTTACTTTCTCTATGAATTCCACACACACTCCTTTCCCCTGAATCTCTTCCTGAAATGCCTGAAATATGGAGGTCAAAGCAACAAATATGCTCATAAATGTTATACATGTTATTTGTAATATATTTAAAGGAGATACATGAAAGACTTTTTCAAGAAATTTACAGTATAATAACAAAACATACACCTGTATCGCCAATTGACCATAATCATTGTTTACTATCACTGCTCCAGTCCAAGTCCAGCGGAAGCGTATGGCCAGTTGTGCCATCGCCCTGGCTTGGTAAATATCACTGGGGATTGTTCTGAAGAAGTTAGGAAACTTATGCCTGTTACTAAGACAGGGGCAGCTAGCCAAGTAACTGATCTGAGGGAAAGAGACAGAAATATTATTTTGACACTGCTTATAAAGTAGTAACACAATTTAATTTTAAATTAAAATGTTTAAAAAAATAATGTCACCCTCTTGTTTTAAACTATATTAAAAAAAGGTTCATCAGAAGTTTATTTCCTAACGTAATGAAACTCACAATTGGCACAGAGAGAGGCCCCAGGATCCTGGACAGTATTATGCCTGTTGTAGATGCAGTAGCACCAATGAGCAAAGGAACAGACTGACCACCTGCTGATAGCATTAGATATATAATTACATAAAGACAATCTTTTTATGCCAAAATCCTATTAGCTGTTGTTTTCATAGACATAGCAAATAATTGCATACTAAATTATATTATGGCACACCTGATGTCTCTCCAGTTTGTTCTGCAGAGGAAAACAGAGAGGCTGTCGAAATGCAGCTGTGTGTGTCTCCTCCGACCAGTGACAGTGCAACTTGCAGAGCCCAGGGGTATCGGCCACAGCAGTCAAGTATACGGTAGCCTAGCTTCACTCCTGGTAGAAGGGTGCTGTTACGATTGATTTCCTCCACCGCAAACGCCATAGCATACATATATTTTAATGGCTCTAGATCTAAACTGAGACCACAGGAGAAGAAAAGAATAGTGAATAAAATAAACTAGAATATCAGTTAGTGAAAGATAAAGATAATCATGAATATATAAATATACCAATATAAATATATTACAGCAAAGTCTATTGAAATAATTCTACTATAATCAAAATATGCCTATCTCAGTATATATATATATATATATATATACAGATATAGTCCTCTTCAATGGCTTTGTGGCATCGGCAGTTGATTTTTTTTTTTAATAATGGAATTTTAAAACACTATGAGTAAAATAAACATTGCATAACTTTCTAGCTCAACAATTTGTAGAATTCCATTATATTTGTATCTGTATTTTAACAAAACATTATGGCCATGGCAAAAACTATAAAACATACAGGCAATGTGCTGTCATAATATGCAAAAGACATCTTGAAACTGCTGTGATAAAGTTTTACCTAGTACAAGGTTCATAATGTGGCAGCTTTGTAAAGCCCTGCTCTATAGCTGAAGGTTTGTAATGCAGATTAAAAAGTCCGCCAATAATCACATCTCCATCCTGGGACAGGCTTTTGTCACTGGGTGCGACCCACCGGGAACACATCGTCGCCTGACACACTTCCAGCCCCATCTGTCTGCCCACTACACTGAGAAGCAGCAGGGTAAGTGCTGAGGAGGGCCACCGAGTGAGGAGCCAGGGGAACCAAGACATGGATGCAGCTGTTCTGGACATTTAACACATATAGGTAACTGTTATCTCTATGTCAGAATATGCATCAACAAGAGGCGCTAATTCAGTCAGTGTGTAAAACACTATTCACATCAAACATGTGCCATCAAACCTGACAATAGAGTGCATTAAGTGCAGAAAAATGGTAAGGTACCTCACAGACAACGTTCAAAAGTTCCTGTTACCAAAGACAAATCCCATTAAATTCCACATGTCAAAATTTGACATCATAGCCTCATGTCAGTCACCTGCAAAAAGAAAAGGACATTATTAACAGAAACAACTTTCACTTGTTTAAAAAGCTCCCATCATAAGGTAAATGGCTAAATCTGAAAATGGTATCTTGACTAAAACATACCCCCCTCCCACTCGGTACAAGTAAAGTGTTGATGTGAGTATTTATAATAGGAGTTAAGCATTTTGCAAGAAAGCAAAACTGTTGACATAAGCAGCACACAACCCCAAATTATTCCTCTCTAGAGTGATGCTGGAAAAACAACTGAATGCTAACAAGTGATCAGGGTATTCGAAGTTAGCAGTGGTGGGTGTGTGTGCAGTTTGTTTCCTATTGACACAGTATTGTATGATGTCACTCGAATGACCCAAGGTTACTGAGATACTTTACCTCAGGATAAGCAAGTTAAAGTTTTTGGAGGCTGCTTAACTCTAATCTTAATGAGCTGAAAAGTGAATATCAAACAAGCAATCATCAATCTGTATGTGTCCTCTTGGCTTAGATTTCCAGGCAATATCATACTGTGATTGATCCATAAAACTTAACAAGGTGTGGCAGTCTAGGTCGGAACCATTATGGGGAATTGTATGCCCAGAGCAACAGGTGTGCTGTTTGTCAGCTCTATTATACAGTCATTTCATGGGCAATTACATCCCATTATGTTCAAGGTGGCATATGGGAAAATATGAGGCTGTTTGTGACTTACAATAAATAGATTTTGAGTTAGAGCTGCATTCTTGATTCATTATCTGTTACTTTATAGCATTTTGAGTAAAACAGGAAATAAACAAGGAATTTGTTGAAATATTTCAATATTTTATTGCATTGGTAGGAAAATGCTCACAGTCCTCTGATGAGCAACAATACAAAGAAAAAAGGATGGTGTAACACAGAGACAGTAAAAAAAAAACAAAAAAAACAAACAAAACAAAAAGCCCCCCTCAGCCTGGCCCTGTTGTCACTCTGTTTTTTTCATTCTATTAAGTTATACAAAATAAAATAACCATAACCAACAAGACATTATTTTTGCAGTCTGTATCAAAGCAATTATAAAAATAAAAACCTCCAAATGTTTAAAATTTGCAATCATGTTTTCAAAATCTACAAATCAAAGAGAGCAACAAGTCCAAGCATGGAAGTTTATGTACTGTATTGTACATAATACAAACAAGCCATTGTCCTCTGTTGTATCCAATGCAACTATTTGTTCTGTGCAAATGTTGTTGGGCGATGCAACATCTATTGTATAAATTGGTGCATAGTCATGCCTGACATGTTCACAGGTAACATGCACAAACATAAATGTACAGTTAGAATTGGTACTCAACTAAAACCCATCTCAGATTAAAAACAATTACAGGAATATTTACACACAACACAAATAAAGAAATACCACTGAAAAGAGAAGGAAGACTTACATTTGATCTTCAAAGAGACAAATCCTATCTATTAAAAGTAGTTGTTTGATTATAATACACATTCACATGATACAAACATTCCCTCTCTGCTTAAAACCCAAATCTTCTTTTTTTGCTTCATAGTCAATGTACACAGTTTGGACAGTACATCACGGGACAAAGATAACAAGTATCTGTACAATCAGTCTAGGAAGCCATTTGGGGGGAATCAAGTTCCCAAGTACATTTACACATTAAGCAGAATATAGACAATACACTGCCAGACTAGAAAGACCATTCACTATTTTATAGTGGACATTTCATACAGGAAATTCATGCTGTCAGATCCAACCATGGATTATATGCAATGTTTCACTTACATTGTACAGACTATATCTTTCCATGGAAATAGCCCAGGATGAGATTTATTTAACTGTTATAAGGAAAACCTACTGGTCTGTGAACATATGAACGAATAATGGCAAATATGTATTTCCTTGATCCTCTGGCTTTTGGGGCAATTGAACATCATCAAGATCACTGCTTGATCGTAAATGTCATTTTAGGTTATGGTCAGAGCTACAGTCTGAGCAGAAAGTAGACCTCAGGCTCTGACGAAGAGTGGTTGGAGTCAGCAGGAGGCAGAGAGTCATCGGTATAGTATCGATCACCATAATGATCCCCATTTCCATAATGTAATGATGTACAAGCTCCTTCAGGAAGTCCCCTGTCCTCCAGCTGACCAAGGTAGCCTGCTATGTAAGAACCAGTAGAGTGTCTGTTAGCTGTTGCATTCTGTGAGGCCGGTTTATTTCTCAATACCACCCCACCAATGCTGGTGGCATTATTGATTACCGAACCTGCCTGAGGCTTTAAAGCCTCTTGCTGTCTCTCGCGGGCACGGCTGTTGATGTGACGCACTCTGCTTTGGCTCCGAGAGGATAGGCGACGGGTAAGGAGTGGAGGGGAATCATCTACATTCCTGGGAGCAACAGGAGCTACACTTGTTGCCTGTGGCTGTGACGGTGGAGATTTTGCTTCCTGACGCAACTGAAGAGCCTGGGGCCTGTCTCTGTCACTGTCATCCCCCTCCAGACTGACCAGCTTACGTAGCTGTTCTGTAAGTGGATCACACGACTGTGTTTGGAAAGTTACTTCCCCCATGGTGCCTATCCTCTTTTGCTTCCTCATATGGGGAGTGATGAAACTACGACTAATAATGTGGTATTTGCTCTGGAAGTTGCATGATATGTCTTCAGAAGTCAGGTCTCCCAGGGACTTGGACTTACATTGGCTAGGGGAGGTGGAGTCTAGGGTACCAGACAGGGGGTTCGTTGATAAAGGTCCTACATTTGAATTCAGTGAAACTCTGGATTCAGGCTGTGACTGGTGCCTTGTATTGATAAGAGAAACATTTTGCTTAGGGGCGTATGACTGTGTTTGACTTTGGCAGTGTGGCTGAGTGTTTCGAGGAGCTGAAGACTCTGAGGAGGGCGTAACACAGTCATAGTCCAGGTGGCTGTACACTGCATCACAGTCTGAAGAAGGGGAATACAGGCCTCTGTCTCTGTAGATGTTCGCAGACACAGTAGACTGGCCTGGGAGGCTTTCGGACGAGGAGAAGCCATTTTGGGAGCACCTTACTTGCTCCCTCTCCATCTGTTTATACCCTAACCTATCTTGATGAGGCCGGTTTAGGATCTGGCTGCCACTATAGCTCCTCTGTTGTGTGTAGGGACTGCTGAAGTCTCTGCTGTTGTTAAAGGCCTCAGAATTGCTCTTAGGAACAGGACAGCTGTTCTGACACAGCAGACTAGGGTTGGAGGGTCTAGAGTTGATGGGTCTGTGCAAAGGAGAAGGCTGGGAGTTGTTCTGGTGTTGGTGGTAATTTGATCGCTGGAAGGAAGGGTGGTTAATTGGGGAGGGACACTGTGAAAATGCTGCATGAGATGCATGTGATAGGTACTGCTGGTGAGAGTCACGGTATGACGAAGGCTGTTTTTGTTGAGAGTAGTTGGGAGTGGACTCGTGGTTTTGATAAATTGCATGGCGTTTGGTTGGACTTATCCCCTCCCATTGGTTGCCATGCCTCGGTGAGGTCAGCAACATCTCCATTGGATCCTCATCGACATTTATCTCGACTTCTGCAAAAACATTTCCAGCTGAGTCATGGAGAAGCTGGTAACAGTCGTCATTTACAGAGGAGCCCATGTACCTTTTAGAAGTACCCCGTTCTATCTCCCGTACTGGTGCTGGGGGATCATACACTTCCTCATATACACTCTCCTCTGCCTCCTCAATTTCTTTACACCCTCCCCTCCTTCGGTGCATTTCATCCCAGCCCACATTGTGCCCTTTCCCTAAACCCTGAACCACCTTTGCTGGAGAGGACCCCAAACTGTTTGAGGGTGTCCTCTCCATAGTGTCTGCCTGAACATGGACTGTCTGTTTCCTTAGGTTGTACACTGATACAGGCAATAGCACCTCCTCATCCAGAATGGTGTAGACCTCCTCAAGCTCAGCGGTTTCTGGGCTGGATAGGGGGGCTGGAGCAGGTGCATCTGCCTGGGAAATCTTGTACGGTGAAAGGATGTCATGTTTTACATTATTTGTTTTTTGAGATACTTTTTGGGGACTTATTGGGTGTTTCTTGTTAGTAGATGCAGTGTTGGTTTTGAGAGGAGACCTTAAATCTTGCAGCACTTTCGGGGTGGTTGGCCTGAAGTTTGAGTGACGGAAAGGGGTGTGATCGTGAGATAATGATGTGAGATCGTTTTTGTCAACGGTGCTTTCGAACTGGCCAATCAGAGCCGAAATAGAGCCGCATGTATCTTGCTCATTTCCTAAGGACACAGCATCAATGAGTCTGGAGATGGCACTGTCATGCAAAGAACAGGGACTCTTCAGGTCACAGCCAATACTGACAGGAGAAAGAGGGGCCACAGAGGAGGGGGCAGAGGAGGAGGATGAGGAGACTGACGTTGCAGCTGTAAATGTTGTGCTGTTTGATGATGTTTCTGGTTTATCTGATCTCATCTGGCTGTTTGTGGAGGGTGAGATGAAACAGGTTTTCTCTGTTCCTGTGGGGATGATCTTTGATTTGTTGACTCCATTGTCTTCTGACTGGTAATTGGCATAATCGACTTCCTTTCCTACTTCTCCTCCATCTATAACCAGATAAGAAGCCTTCTCTGATTGGTCAAATTCTATATTTCTGTTGATGTATGTCTTAGAAGGGGAAGCTATATTTGGTTCAATAGTGAATGATGATTCGATGAAAGGGTCCAATGAGGAAGACCTGGGTCTGTTGAAAGGGCAAACTCCTGTGGAGACAGATAATTGAACAGAAAGATTAATAAAGATAGGCTTATATACTACCATTTGATGTTGAACACCAAGCCACCCAACGATTAAATGACAACAATTAACAGTCCAGCCAATACAAGGCAATAGCAATACATAGACAAATGGATCACCAAGTACAACTGTGAAGGGGAAGCTGGAAAATGAGGCTGTGGACGTTAAAAAAAAGGAAGAATCCATGTTTGCGTACATCAGATTAGGAAAGAGATGATGGTCAAATGGGATTGGTTTGGTCAAATGGGATCAAATGACACATAAATACATTTCTCAGACCACTTTGGAACAAAATACACTGGGTGGACGCAATACTGGTATGTTTTTGAACAATGCAACCTTCAGACAATAGGTATTTTAGATTACCTGCAGGAATATCCTAGTCAGTTCTCTACTATAAAAAAGCACAACAAATGAAGATGGGACAGAAAAGGCATGTTAAGGTATCATGGAGAGTAGGACAGTCTGTCAGTTCACATGATTACTGTACATGAGTGTCAGATAGTTGTAGCAGGATAAGTAGAGCAAAGAAGAGAAATTAGAAAAAGTAACTTCTTACATGAATCAATGTGCAAAGCAAGTCAATGCAAAATGTTGCTTTAAGACATGTTGATTCCAATAATTTTATCACAAAAAAGTACTCTGGTATTAATGCCACAGATAAATGTAGCTTGGTTTGTGTTAGCATTAGATAATGAATCATGATTTTACAAATTTCTTATGCTAATTAAACAAAAATGGATGTAATTTCGATGTAATTTGCATAATTCCAAAACATGCTTAATTTTTTGACTGGGATAAAATGAGAAATACCCACCAATGACAGTGTCTGCACCCATATCACGCTGTTCCTTGTCTTGGGAGCACAGGGATAGCTGCCCTTGGAGAAGCCTGTCTAAGGGCATGGAGATAGGTCTGTGGGTGAGGGGGGCTCGGGGCTGGTAACGCTTCTCCACCCCTCCTTGCTTCCCTGACATGCCCTCTCCTCCTGCTCCTGCTCCTGTGCTGCTCTTTTGTTCTGATATCGAAGCCACTGACTCTGATAGCGCCATCTTGGTCTTCTTCCGGCCCTTTGCTGGGGCACTGGCCGTGCGCCGAAGGAGGTGATCACTGATGGAGCGTTTCCGAAGGCCACCAGAGTTTGAATCCACACAAGACTTGGAAGAACGGTTAAACAAACCCCGGATACCTCGCAGCTGATGACCCTGAGGGCAGGAGGAACAGTACAAGAAGGAAATAAGAAAAGATAGCAACAAAATGGAAGGAAAAACTTGCTTCACACATTATCAATCAAGATGCACTTCTGACATAGACTGAACACAACTTCTTCACACATTACAGTTTGAAGTCAAACTGTTAGTTTTCATGAAAACAGTAAAAATATATGCCATGTGTTGAACTTAGATTACAGCAAATGTAACATGTAGCATGCATGCTTTTATATGCATTGCCTATAGATGGCACCATTACTCCTCAAGTCACCACAACAAACAATATGCAAGAAGCCAATGGGGATTATATGTGCATGCTTACATTGCAAATTATTTGTTGTATCTTTGTAGAAAAAGAGACAACCACAGTTGAAAAAAAGAAATTGGAATAACAATGACCTGTTAAGCAAATTGTATGACACAGTGGTTAAATGCCTCACACAAACAAGTCATTGAAGATACGGCTGAACACAAACTGCACTTTTGCATCATGCATTACTGTTTCATGCAGCAGCAGACAGAGCCTACGGCATCAGGATACCTTGTTAGATCCTAGAAAGTGCATTATGGTAAAGCTGGGGTTCAGGACTAGTGGGCTCCACTAGAAAGACAAAGGATTGAAGGAGCATAGCTTAAATGGATTGATGTGTAGAGAGAAACACATATTTTTTCTGTTTACCTCAAAAATATAATCTCAGTTGACAAAAGAGGCTCACAGGGGAATGCTACAATAAACACAGGGACTATACAGCACTTACCTTCCCATAGACATCATGTACTGACACATGCACAAAGATGGAAGCCTCAGTCAGCCCCTCCAAGTAAACATGTCTGTAACCTGTTGTTAGAGATGAAGGGAGAAAGCGTGTGAGCGCGAGAGTAAGTGATAGAGTGGGTCAAAGAAAGATAAAAGTTTTCATCAGACCGGTGATTGTGTAGTAGTTGCCTGAGGAGAGGGCATAAGGAGTTCAGGGACAACTCTGATGGATGTGGACAACAAAAATAACCTGCCAAGCCACAGGTCTTCTACTATACAAATCAAACAAATCATGGTTCACTAGACACAAGATAATGCACCCCATAGCTATAAAGCCATAAGGGAAATATGTGTTTAAGTGTCAGTGAGTCTGGCTGTCTATTTGTGTTAAATAGCAGAACAATAATGATTCTAACTTCCAGTGACAAACTGTGTCCCCTCTGAAGTTCATGTCATTCACACACAAAAAAAGTTCCTTTTCTCAGATAAAGCTGAAAATTGAGAGGAATTCTGCACAGACCAGGCATCAGACTGCTGAAGGCAACTGTCCGTTGACCAATAAAGTCCCGTCCAATTGGGTCATGGTCCCAGACAAGGAAACGCACCAAAACAACCTCAGCCATGTGAAGTGTAAAGGACAGAGTCTCCTCCCATACTGGATTAAAACCTGAGGAAAATACACACATATATGCTCATTATAGTTAGTATCTGTTTCATCAGTATCTCATTAAAATCAACTCATCCCAAATAACTAGGAAAGATGGAGTTCATAGTAAAGTAGAAGTGATGCCTCAAATTAAGTATTTCATGGACTCCCAGGGTTCTATAACCTTTCCCAGACAAGGCTTTTCCGCTCCCCCTACCGCTCCCCTCATCTGTGGAGACATGTTTGGGGTGACACCAGCAGACCCCTTCGTTCTGCTCCCTTTATGCCTCTAATTAATTCATCTGACTTTTGATCCTGGCAGTGCCCCACAGCGCACAGGAAAATGCAGCATCTGTCATTGTTTCATCTCTGCTGTTTTTTTTAGGAATTATGGCAATAATTATTAGAAGTTCACTGAGGTGAGATAAAATCAAATTATATTTGCTCTTGTCTGTGTGCCATACATGTGTTGTATAGTATGTGTACAGTAACATACATAGAGTATGTACATGGCACTTTTCAGGTGATAAAAAAGTAAAATGCAAAAGCAACAAAAATAGGTAAGTGACATGGTATAAAAACAAGCCAATAGTCATAAAAGTGTGCATTGCTGCAAAACATCAAAACATTACAAAACTTAAAGAAATTATTTAGAAAACAGTAATAATATTTTCAACCTATTTTTCCAAAATGTGGTTAAATCCTTGTGCATCAGAGCCTTAAGAGCTGGATTAGGTTGAACTGGATAATTTTTTATCGCAATGTTTAAACTGCCAACAGAGAGCTTTATCAGGACAAAGTCATGATCTATGCCATATGGGTAAAAGGTCTGAATTATATACCATGTTGTCATTCCCTGATCAATATGATATTTCATCAATATCCCATCAATAACAGCAGACATTTTGATTTAACAATAGTAGGAAAAGCTTGGGTGTTACTCATAACATTTACATTGCCTCAGTTCTATTCAGTGGCAGATTAATGAAATTCAGCCATGATTCTTTTAATGATTTACACCTGTGCTTTTCCTACTGTGACATGTCACAATGTCTTTATTGAAAAAGAAATCTGATCTTCCCTGCTATAGTTCCATTTGTCTAAACTATGCATGCCTGGCTGGATGTGACATGAATATTCATTACCCCACCAACAGAAACTAGTCAGTGATCCAGTAGAAGTAAAAATTGCAGAAGGGGGAATTCTACAGTCAGATAATATAGCTCTTACAATTTAAAGTAATTCTCTAACCTGCAATTACTGATTATTTTGGCCACTTTTGGGCAGCAAAACAAGCTGTTATTACCTATTATTACCTCATAAGGTTGATATTGAGAACGTGTTAGCAAACAGTTGCCTATTTATACACTGAACACATGGCTAGACCTTAACATTCATTTGGAGTCGTGTTTCTGGCCAACTGGCAAATGCAAGTCCAATGTTCACTCTCTTTTAGCTCTGGCTTTGGTCTCTACCAACTCCTGAGGGAAATATCTGGCTCTTTAGCAGCTAAACAGTACACTGTTCATCAGCTAGTCATTAACTTTGTCTGTCTTCTGTTCGGTGCGGAACAGCTTGAGCACACTGAGTTTTAGAGCTTTTTCACTGTAAACAGCTGTTTGCTGCGGCCGAAAACAATGCAGTGAGAGCGGTGACAGTGCACCAAAACAGTAAAGTTGGGGGAAACAATGAGCTGAAACTCAACTATAAAGCTCCATAAAGCCGAGGAGAGCTGCAGATTCTGGGGATAATTTTCTGTAGCTTCCTCAACCCTTTTACATTGTCACATTGTTTTAACATTGTTATTTGATACATCGTTATTATAATATAGATGAAAGATTCTTCAGGGGTGTTGTGAAATTGTTTAAATGAATCTGTGCGTGTCTAACCGTTGTCATCAACAACTCGTGTCTGTTCCTTGCAGCAATCAACTGGCAAACCGATGATCTCCACTTCGACGAATGGATCAATAATCTGAGGAGAAAGGGCAATAAAAGTAATAATATTTTATTTTATGATGCTGAATATATTTTTGCTGGAGTATAATAGTGTGTGTGTGAGAGAGAGAGAGAGAGAAGAAAAAGACAGATGGAGAATGTGAGAACACAGTGTATGTGTTTTGGTGTGTTGGTACCTCTCCACGGTCCCCCAGCATGGAGTCGGGTGGTTTGGGCAACTGCTGTCCACTAATGATCTTGAGAATGAGTTGCTTCTTGGGGTAAGCTGGAAGCGGGTCATCACTGAATGGGTTGAAGGAGCCTGGAGGGAAAGAGGGACAGCAGAGCAAGAACTTTGATTTATCACTCATCCTCAGTTGCATTCACATCTACTAGGGAGCAAACATTTTGCATTGCATCATAATGAGCAGCTGCAAGAAGCCTGTGAAAACCTTCCATGCCTCTGCTTTGTTGTGGAGCTATCTCCCTAGTTGGATAGCTGATATCAAAACAAACAAATAGTCAGTAGTGTAGAATAATGGGGATGAGATCATCTCTGTAACCTCATGTGGATTGGAAGTCTCTTCACTTAAAAAAATTCTAGTGGAGAGACCAAAGTTTTCAAAGAGAGTGAATACTGTATGTCACATTGAATTACAAGACAATGTGTATAATGTGATATACAAGTTATCACTTATTTCTATTTCCTGTATTACGTAAGTATTACATTTGAATAGTTTACTACCTGAAAATATTGTATAGATTCAATGGAGCGAGCAGAGACAATATACATGCAATAATGTCAACTGTTTTTATGTAAATAGAAAAAAATCAATAGTTTGCAGTACCTTTACACATGGGAGGGGGCTTGAGAACGTAGCCGATACCTCCATTCACCATGAACTTGGCTCTGTTGAGCTGCATCATCCTGCCCTCTGTCTGGTAGTTCAGAGCGACTGGAAGAGAAAAGAAATAAGAAATAACTTTTAAGAGAAACCAATATTGGCCTTTTGAATTCAACAAAAAAAAAAAAGATTTTTTTAATTGGCCAGAAAAGGCAGATAAAAATATCTCGTTCCAACTCATCTTCATAAGTTCATCTTCTTTTTATTTATTTATGTATTCTTCCCTAATCCTCATAAATTCCTGTTGTGACTGTAACCCCACATGCAAATATATACAGTACACACATATCTTGCAAAACTGATTCTGTGCTCACACTCAGACCCATTAGCCTCTGCACACATGACCACTAGCAAACTACACGATGTGGTATGTGTAAATTAAGTGTGTGGTGTGCAGGCCACACATGAAATCTGTTTGTGAGTGTGTATGCAGTCAATTAATGTGCAATGACAGGTACATGGCTAAAGGGAAGGCACCTGGTGTTTCATTAACAGACAAAGCCATACAGGTCGAACGCTTAGGGCGACGGACAGCTGTCTTACCCAACTGACAGCCCACATTCCAGTAGAACTGGGGGTTGAAATTAGACGAGTCGATGCGATAGGCTGAGGGATAAATCCGTGACAGCTGCCTCTGGTTAAAAGCCAGGAATTGTTCGGCTCTGTGATTTACCAGAGATTGAGCTCTGGTCTCGCTGAATGACAGAACGTCACCTGGAGTACCTGAAGAGAAACATGGGTTAAGCATGAGAAAATGTCTTCAAGGTAAAGACTGCAACATGTCTATTTGTTTGTGTGTGTAAAGGTGTCAGAGCTTTGGTGTTTCACCTTCATTCAGACACTCCTGCGAGGCAACAGAGTTGGTGAACACCACCAGGTTTGACAGATCTCTACTCAGTTTCATCGTCTTCCTCTTCCTTCCACCCCTAGAACAGTTGCCAGAGGACAGAAGATGTAAAGATATGTGAAACAGGTAGGTAAGTAAGTAGGGTGTAAAGTAAGACATAAACATACTTATATACGTGTTTAAGCATTTACAGCATATGGCAAACGCATAGCAGGCAAGACAGGATTGTCCATCAGTGAGGCAGCTTGCAAACCACAGGAAAGAGCATCAAAGGCAAAAAGCTTAATAGGGACCAAGGCGCATGCAGTGCAGCAAGACTCACACACATCAACACACACATACAACTACACACTCACAGTCATGCACACGCAGTCTTGCACAAAGACAGTCATTCACATAGCCACTCAGACGCTTGCAGGAATCGGCACTGTGACAGTTCCAGAGGACATGCATACATGAATATGCAACCAGAAACAGAGACACAAAGAGAGACAAAGGCCTTATAGACAGAGAATGACAGAGGGAAGAAAATGCCGCTGAATTTCAGTACTTATTGCCCAATGCTCACTCACAAATAAAGAGGGAAACTGAGACAGAGGTGGACAAAGAATGTGTGTGAGAGAGAATTGGGATTTATTCATGCTGCAGTCGAAAATGGGCTCAATTATATTTTACTCCCCTTTATTAGTGAATCAGATCTGGTTTTATTAATAGTGTGAATGGGGAAAAGCACATTAATTCTGACACACTTTTTATTTGGCTTCTTTATTCTTCTACTGTGAAATATAATATCATAATGATTGTTATGCAGAGAAGAGTCACTAAGTCACCAAATGATTTTCTTTGTCTTTCTACCATTAGCTTATAGTAGCCACCAAAGGCTACTGGTCATACCAGACGAAGTAATGCTGTAGCAGCAAAGTGTATTGAAACTTTTCATTTTTAAGAGGAATTATGTGTTATTTCTACTTTCCAATTTTACATGGTGTTATTTTAATGCATCAAATATAATAACCTCATATCCGACATAAAATATAATACTAAAGTGCATAATGGGTACTTTCACTTTTGATATTTTAAGTCCATTACCACTGTACTTTTACTTAAGTACAATTTTGAATGTTGGAGTATGTTTATAATGTGGTGTTGCTCCTTTTACTAAATAAATTAGCTTATACTTCATCAACCACTGGTCACAGGAGAATGTCTTTAATGTCAAAACAAAGCTGTAAAACTATTTATTTATTTTTCAAGAAACTGTTGCATAAAAGAAGTAGCCACAGCTGAACTTTATTATATACAATAAACACTGCTGTGAGCCACTGGAGCTGCACGACATGATGCCTCTAGTCTCTGTAGTTTCATTAATTTTGGGTGTTGCTGTTTTTGGTCCTTTGCACTTGTGAGTCAGTTTAGTACAGCAACTTGCTGTGTTAAAAATATTAAGTAAAAAGTCTGAAAAAATAATAAACCTGATGTGAGTATAGTCTAGCCTTCCTGCTGTCCTTCATTTACTGTAAGATATTATAGTTGATACATAAAAGAAGAGGAAAAACCAATCAGGCTTCCCACTCCTTTGCTTTCAGTGGGAGCTCTGGAAGTCCATCATTCTTTCCCTCATACCAACTTAACTGATTGCTGAAGCTTTAGAGGTTTGCATGGCACTACTGATGCCCTAGATTGTTCAATGCACCCAGCAGTCAGCAACTATCAAACCTCTCAGCTGTCAGGGATTGTCAGTGTTGTGGTGTAGCAGGTCAAAGGTCACCTGTTGAACTGTCCTCCGGCCTCCCTCCCAGACCTCTCCTGACCGTCCTCCTCCTTGTCCACGCTTTGGCATGACAGCCTGGATTTGGAGTGCCTCTGGAAAATGGACACACACACACAGGAATATATAAACAAACACACAAGTTACACTGCAATGAAGATTGCTTACTTACTTACTTACCTACATACCTGTCTTGAGTTGAAATCCTGCTAAATGTTATAGATACACATCATTCATGATGCCACCTACACACAAACTCGCAGTATAAGAGTTCTTTAGATGGCAAAGGTTGTTGATAATGTGTCTTTAGGAAATTGTGTGTGTTTCTGTGTGATTCATAGAGAGCGTTGTTATTGTAGTAGTTGTTTGAGTGCGTGTTTGTGCATGTTGGTGGGTGTAGGTATAGCGCATGTAATTATAGCGAGTGTGGATTTGGTGAAGTGTGTGTTTTTTCTGAGAGAAGCAACCGCTCGGTTAGGGCTAAAGTGGAGTTGAGAAGAGGATGAGGGTCGCAGTAATTACAGGGTTTAGGCTGCTTGCCAACAGATTACATGCACCATGCATGCACGCATATATACGCACATGTGGGAGGATGCATAATATGCAAAGAGGGACACATAAAAGAATGAAGAGGAAATGTGAGTGGGTAGACAGAGGAGGGCATGGAGGAAGGTAAAAAGAAGCGAATGGATAGAGGAAGAAATTCTGAGTGGGAAATAACCAGGCTGGAAAATGAAGGCATGTAGAGAGAAACAACCACACACACCCTTGATGCGTTAACCTATATTATATATTAAAATGAATGATCAATTGGGTCGATGTTAACTGTGCCTAAAAAAAAAACCTGAAGGACTACAAAATATCTATTTCACTATAAGGAATTTTCACATTCCTTAGAGACAATACATGTTTTAGATCTGCATCTGTAATTCAATACGATACGCATAACACACGTGTTCACTGCATTGATCTCCAGTGTGGAATTGGAATTTAAGTGTGGCAGTATTAATTATGATCCTGCTACCTACCACAGCACGAAGAAAACTCTACAAAGGGTGCTTTGTACAGAATGAGTTTTCTGTGTGTGACTAAATAGAAGATTTATCTACAGGAGAACAATGGGGATGCTGCTCTTCTACCTGACTGATGCTAATCAGTAAACAAGACATTGCTGGCATCACACTGTTGGCCAGTTTAATGGGAACTTTTTTTTTTTTTATGAACTGGTTTTGAGAGGAGTGGAGGCTGTATTTTGTGTTGCTGTTAGGTTGAATGCTGACTTGAACTGAGAAGTGTTTCTAGTATTTCGTCAACCTCATTTATATTAATGATGAGCGACTAAATATTAGAAAGATGGTTATACATTGTGACCTTAGTGGAGAGAAAAACTCCAGTTCTGCCAGAGTCTGACAGTATCTCATCATGGCTGGTTAGGTCTGACGCACTCCGTGCTACACTAAGCAGTGGTCAGCATGTGTCCTCTGTGTCCCCTGACCCCAGGCGTCACACATGACACTATGGAGCCACAAGGCCACTCCTCCTACAGTTGTCGCTCCCCCACTCCTCTGTTGCATTTTTGCCATGTGCCTTGGTGGGAGAGTTGTAGCAGAATTTGAGGGTGTAGTTCCCCTTTAAGTAGGTCAGTTAGTCTGTAAATAGTTCGATATTTTGGGAAACTCTTGGCAAAAGTTAAATAAAAATGAATACACATGTCATATCTGTATGGGAAATATGAAGGAGGACTGACCAGAACATAGTTGGCTTAGCTTAGCATAAAGACTGGAAGCAGGGGGAAACCACAAGCCTGGCTCTGTCCAAAGGTTAAAAAAACTACTGTACCAGCACCTCAAAAGCTCACTAATGAACTCGTTATATCTTGTTTGTTTAATTGTTCAAAAACTAAAGTGTAAACATGAGAAGCTATACTTTTACAGGGGGTTACGGGTGGCTGGACTATTTCTTGTGCCAAATAATTTTGGTCCTTTGCAGTTTTCCTTAGTGTGACTATATGTTTTCATTTAGTGTTTGTTATTTAATGCCAGTTCGGTGTGACAGGGGGCTAACAACGTGTCAGGTTAACAGAACAAATAGAAAGTTGGGTACAGCCTGATAGAAATTGTATAAAAAGAGAACTACCAAAAGTTCTGTAATTCCTGTAGTATGAAGTAGGGAAGTAATTCATTACCGACTAATCTGAAGCTGAACTAACCTGTTTTTTTCATTTCAGAGCTCACATAAATAGATTTAAAAAATCAAGCATAAAAGAGAAACATCTCTTTCCATGCTACTCACCTTCTGTTTGAGCGTTGTGATGAAGGATCTGCTTTGGGATTTCTTCAGAACCCCTTTGGAGCTCTAGAGACAAGGAGAACACATTCAGAGACTCTTTATATGTGTGCTTGTGTGTGCTTGTTTACATTCATGTGTGTGGATCATTTGATGCGAAACTAATAACAACCACATTAGCACCCAGTGAGTCACTTAAACCCTAAAGCTCAGTAGCTGGAGGGGCTGCAACATACATCAGCCAATAAAGCACAGCTGAAGAAGAGAGTGGGTGAGAAATAAGAAAAAGAGAGAAACTGAAATAGGAAAATTAGAGTAAGGAAGACATACAGAGGGGGAAAAAAAAGCTTTAGAGACAGAATGCGGAGAAGGGGATCACCAACAAAGCAGGAGTAGAATAAAGAGAATAGGAAACCCTGATGCACACCACCCACTACATGAAAATGGCTGTCAGGAAACTGAAGCTTCTAAAAATAACACAAGAGGCAAGCTGGGAAATTAAATATTAAGTAACACTGCAGACATTTAGTTTCTCATCGCTTTCCGTCTGTTTTGACATGCTTTGGATGAAACACCACCAGGTGGGAACATAACAGTCGCTTCAGAGAGGAGGTGCTTGTTCACTGTCCATTTTTATCTGTTCAGTGGGTGTGTTTGACCTGTGAGTGGTGTATTAACTAGTCTACTCCTTTGCTTTCTCCATTTCCTTTGCCGTGACTAATACCATGGCTTAGTTTTATCCCCCCTGTCTTCTCTTTATTTCTCCTCCTTCTCCTCATCAATATTACCCTGCTCCACATGCAGCTTTACACATTGCCTTGGGGTAGTACCTGCCGCAGGTTCTTCTGAAGGCCCTGGTGCGTAGCTCGGAGCAGAGCTCGGATGCTGAAACTGTCGGTATCTTCCTTGTCTCCGATCTGAGACTCCTTCAGCAGAGAATCCAGTTTCTTTCTGATGTGAGACTCAACCTGGTGATGACCATTGCCCTGTGTGAAAAAAGAGGAGCGTTACTAAGACGGGAAAGGAGAGACACAAGGGAGTCATTTCAATAACGGTGCAAAGACTCGTATAGGGACATGAGATGAAGGAGAGTGGTGCTGTGTTGAAGCAAAGACCTGCATTGCCACTGATGCGAAGCAACTGAAACATGGCCCAGCCAATATCAACCAACTGTGGAGCCCAATCACCACAGTCAGAGCTGCGCTTCCAAACCAACCAGCACCACCAACACCAACAGCAACTACAGCAGCAGTTTAAAATTGCAGATGTGGACATACAGATGTGCATCTATAAGCAAGGAAAATAAATGCTGTTGCAATTTTGCGTCCTGCGCAACTGTAGGCAATGACTGTTGCAACATCAGTATTTTTTCATAACTGTGAGAGAGAGTGTTGAATATCTAAAATTGTATATTTTAAACCTGCAAAAGATTTACCTGGAGTTCATATTCTCCGTAATATTGTGATATTCTGTTCTCTTGGTGTTATTATGTATGCTAAAAAAGCTTCATTGTATTGTCTTTCATTTTATGTTCAGAAAACAACCTAAATAACAATTTCTTTACAAACATTTGTAATTTTTACATTGCACATTGCGTTTTTGGATTCTTGGCTTAAAATAACGTGCATGCAATGGTCACTAGTCTTTTCGTTCTATTACAGAATTCACACTCAGAATTTGGACTTGCAAATAAATCGCGGTGGGCGAATACAGTACATTACATAGTAGATAAGGAGTGATTTCCAACACAGCCATAGATAGTTGTAACATATATTGCCTGCAGGTGCTGCAAGTGTTATAGCAGCAGCTGTTACTTGTCTTGCCTGTAGGTGGTGTCATCAACAGGTTTACATCTGCAGATCTAAACTGCTCTTGCTATTACTTTCCTTTACTACATGTGGCACAGGTTGGAATATGTCAAATTGGTCTGACAATACATTAACAGCTCCCCCTCGTGGAGAATCTGCTGCCAGCTAAATGTGATTGAATGAGTTTTTCAGTAAGTTGTAGCCAAGCCAATGAGGTGTGTTTCATTTTTCAAGTTCATTTAGTATGACCACTTTTAGCACCGTATATTGACTGTAAAAATAAAAATGAAAATAAAGAAAAAATATACCAAAAGTCACCTTTTTCCCACAGTAACACTGTATCACAAAAGCTTTATTACACTATTAATGCAATATTAGTAGTGACTGCTGTGAAAGCACACTAGTATAATGAGCTCAATAAAAAACCTCTCATCGGTGGAATCCCGCCACCACCCTTTTAAAACAGCAACGATCATCCAAAGTGGCATCTGCAGCCTCATGCCTCCAGCTAAATGTGGATTAATGATGCCATATTCGGTTACACAACTGAACCATCTGGAAAATAACTGAGTGTTTTCGTGGTTTAAATGTGATGAGGAGGACCCTGGCACTATTGTATCATGGAATAAATGAACAGGATTAAGAATGACTATTAAAATGGCACAAAGCAAGTTCAGGAGAGATCTGTATGAGCAAGCAGCGATGAGATTCAAACTCTTTTCTATGCTGGCGTTGACTTAATATTTATATCCGCACCATTAAGCAGTGATTATTCCAAAGCGGCAATGATGAAACTTTACAACCACTTACATTACTACCCAATTACTGAAGTCATTACATCGAGCACAGCAACGTCATTAAGATCCCATTATCCAACTTCTGTTTGTGGTGCCAGTATGTGGAAGAAAGGGTTTGATTCTATAACATTATTTTTTATGAGTAAATATGTTGTAAAGTTAAAAATACAAAATAAAAAAGTTAAAAAAGCAGAGTTTTCCAATGTCCTATGGCTCTGTGGCAGGTGAATGATGCATGTAACAGCTGTTTTGCACTGATTTAAATATGTAACATATGATATTAAAAAAAAAATCAGAATGAATCACATATGAGTGAAATCTCATGAAGACACAAACTTAACTTTCCCAAATGGGCACAACCACACATAACAGTAACATGTGTTTGTTTAGGTGTGGAAACTTCATGCATGTTTATAGCTACATTTCTTGATCTTACGTTACTGCTCTTAAGCTTGAAGTCGTCCTCAATTTCATCAGCGCTGTCATCATCAGACACCTCCCCTTCCTCTGCGTCCGCAGACAGATAGGCAGGCAGACGCTTCCCCTGAATAGAGAGAGGACAGACAAATAGATGGGATGAGTGACAGACATACATTTGACCCATGAACATGTCTTTAATGTGGCACAAAACCTCGCTCATCTATTATACACTAGAACGCCCACACAGGTTGCACCTCTCAGATAGTCCAAGAATAACACAGCAGAATGCAATATGATTTACTCAGACATTCACTTAACTGCACACAAAAATGCACAGATGCACAATCTCATTTTAAAATCTGTTATGTGGCTCCTTTACCATTATTTATAGTCGGAGTGAAATCCATTACTGCCAAGCACACAAGATGGCATCAAACACAATCTCGTGCAAACACACACAAACCATACAAATAGCTGCTGATTCTCTGAGAAGCTCCCTGAGCATCTCTTACAGCTTAGTGGAAGCCCATAGTGAGCCATACTGAAGGTGTGAGTGGGAGTCAAGATTTTCTAAGCTTCCAAAATCAATGGCAGACTCTGAGCTTCCTGCAGTACATCCAGTCTCTCACTGGCTGACATCACCTCCCTCTTTTTAACCACTGCCACCACTAGTCTATCCCCTCTCTGCCTTGTATCTGTGACTGTCAGAAAACCTTTTGCCATTTTACTTTATCGTCTTGTGACTCTCTGGTCTCTCGCTCCACTGGGGGATGGAGAGAGGTGAAAGGCTCTCAAACCAGAGCAGAGAGGGGGAGGAAAGCAATGGAAGAAAACTGTTAGAGAGGAGTAAAGGGCTTTATAGAAAATCAATAATGCTCTTTCACTTTTCAGACATCTGGCTGGGGGACAAAGATAGAGCCCCTTTTTCCCAGGGAACAATGCAGGCTTTCTTCACATTACAGATAAAGTCAATTTTATCTAGTTCCCATAAAAAATCCAATAAATGCTGAAAGCCTTTGCTCTGTCCCTCTCTGTTTCTTAATATGAATAACTCTTCCTGTGCTAGTGGATAAGGATCTTCTGGGTCTGAGGGCGTCAAAGTGACAGCTGATATTTATTTTAAAAAGATAACATGTGTTTTCATTCATTTTGTTGGGCATCGGTCCTGACTTTTGGGACTACAACAGTTGGTGCTGCAAGAGATAAGCTTGTGGGGCTGGACATGATAAGTTACATACTGTAATGTATACATTTTTATTTGCTGCTTTTGACTTTTACAATTATCAGATGGCTGAAAGAACAAAAGTAGTGTTAAGTAATTCACAGACAAAGACACTGCTAGAAAACTAAGTATAAAACCAAATAGATTTATTTGGGATTTGGAACGATTTGCTTAAAAAATAACAGATATAGAGCATATGAAATTCCTTTTATTTAACCAGACAGGGTCTCTTAGCCCCCAAACAGAAATAATGCTTAAATTTCCTTAAGTTGATTTCTGAAACGTTCAAAAATCAATTTTCATGAAATTAGGAAAAAAAGTATCAAGCTGATAAAACTATAATATCTATTTTGAGCTGTTAAAGAGGGCCCAGGGTCTACAGGACCCGTAACAGAATATGGATAAGAAATCTACATTGACTTCACACAAACTTGTTAAATCCAACCACCCACCCTGACCTCCTCCCTGTGTGTAATTTAAACAAACAACCACTGCTGCTGTTTTTCTGGAGAGGCACTCTCCATACATGACAAAGTAAAAAGTACTAAGCAGTCTACAATCCAGTAACTTAGGGGCAACATATTAGTCTGAATGTGTGCCTGGGGTGTTTTGAGGACTGAATGTGTCTGCTACCTGTGGTGGCTTCATTGTAAGTTAATGAATTATTTACTATTAATCACTTGAAATTGTCACATTGAGCCCTTCTATGTTAAAATGAATATATTCAAAATTGCTATATTGCTAATGCTGCTGTTGCAGCCTGTTTTCGTTTTAACCAGTGAGAAATAAAGGATTCATTTTGATTCTGTCTAAACTCTGTTTGTTATGGATTTTAAATATGTCTTTAAATATTCATCTATCCATTGCAGGAACTAATTGCAGAATTGTTGTGACCAGTAGCAGTGTAAAAAATGAATAGTTTAACAGCCACAACTGAGTCGCCATGCAGGTCTTGTTTGTCTGTGTGTTACCAAAATATAAAAACAAACAATCTGACGCTCAGTTATCATATGCCAGCGTCTCGTCCTTCTCTCCTTTTCCCTCTGTGATTAATACAATGACCTAGTTTTGGCCTCCCTTTCTGTTCTTCCTTCTCTTCATCTGTTTATGGGCAATAATTAGCTGCCTTGCAGTGCCTTCCTCACTCCCCATCCTCAGTACAGCAACACACACAAAGTCAAATATGAAGAGATAACGAGTGCTCCGCTTTCTTCACTGTAATAAGAGCAAGGAAGTGTAGCCGCGCAATACAGATGCTTTGATTTACAAGTACACTTACTGACTGGGCATATTCTAATTTGCCAGCAGATTTATTCAATTAATTAAGTCCACCATCTATCCATCTATCCATAGATGTTTTCTTACTTTGATGAGTATCTTGCCCTGCAGGCTGTGAGGACTGGGCAATGTTTTTGAGTCTCTGCTCAGTACGTCTCCCACGTCCAATTTGTCTCCGAAGATTTCTCGCAGGTACTGAGCAATCTTCTTCTGCTGCTGGATGCTACAGTGGTTCTCTATGGACAGAATTACTGGGTACCTGAAAGAAAAGAAAATCAACATACGTACTCAGCTTCCCATTAATTACATCAAAACCAAGACACTTAAAAAATGTGTCTTGAACGCAGCCAGTGGACTGAAGTGAGGCTGACAGTGAGGAGGTCAATGATAAAAATACAGCTGCATAAACACCTCTTCACCTCTGTGGCGTGGTGTGTATGTGCCTGTGTTTTCATTTAGAAAAGGTGAAATGACTTGTGGCCACACAGCAGCACAGCTCAAATGTCAGGTCTGTCAGACTGACAGCTCTCCCTGCGGGGACGCAGCCCCGCTTTCAGCTGATTCCACTGATCCCCAAAACACACACTCACTTGCACGTACGCACACACACACACTTAAAGTCAGAAACGGGTCCTCTGCCAAAGACAAAAAGAGACAACAGAGAGAGTAACATCCAGTGTCATTTCATTTCGGCACACAGACATTGACATCCAGGAACCCCTCTCAGGTGAAACAGTGAGGCGGCTCAATGAGCTGTGTAATGTGTGGGTGTGTGTGTGTGTGTGTGGGTGGGTGGGTGTGAGTGTGTGTGATGTGGGAGAGAGCACAGCCTTGCTCTATATCAATACAGCTCAGGGGCCATTAATCATATTAACAGGTGGGACTGACGATAAAATATCAACTGAATGTAAAAGGTGAGAACAGCAGAGAGAGAGACAAGCGAGAGGGAGAGAGATAAAGCAGAGGACGTTCAACGTATTCATCTGTTTTTGCTGTCAGCTTTATAAGAGATTACTAATTAATATGGTATAAGGTATAAGATTATAAAGGTATTTCCTAATCAGCAAGAGTGATATTTTTCTTTAGGGAGGCTACATTGAACACATGGTCTTTCATTTAATTCACAGAGGAATACAAAGATTTTAAGCAAAGTAACCTTCAGGACAGAAAAGCTTTGTTGACATAAAATAACGTAGGAAAAGTAGTGCAACTGACATTTGTCAGGAAAAGTAGCGAGTATGACTGCCTACAACTATTACTTCATTACAGATTAATCTGCCGATTATTTTCTCAATGAACTGATTAATCACTTGGCCTATAAAATATTAGCCTGGCATTGCCAGACCAGTTTGCAAGGGTAAATTATCTGCCAGAGCAAATAAAACATGAGCCTGCAGATTCATCAGGTTCCCAGGCTTATAAAATGGTGGAAAATAGTGAAAAATGCCAGCCACAATTTCCCAAATCCAGCAGTATCATCATCAAATTACTTTTAAAAAAATGTGTCTTGTCAACAGTCTAAAGTCCAAAGATATTCAGTTCAGAGTTTAGAGAAAAGCACAAAATTGGCACAATAAAGAAGATGAAACGAAGAAATGTTTGGCATTTTTGCTTTACAAATGGATGAAAAAAAATTAACTGAACATGGATCAGTTAATTTTTGCAGTGAGGTTAACTGAACCTCTAAATCTCACTAATTAACACTTTATATCTGGTTTGTTTAATCTGTACAAAAACGTTTGTGGGATTTCTGTTAAGCTTCATATTATGGGCAGATATGAGAATTGTATCAATCTTTTCAAACTCTTGGCAAGAAAGCCAATGAGCATGTTTCTCAAAATGACAAACTATTCTTTTAAGACCAACAACAGTTATAAATTACGCTCAAAATCGAAAAATTAACAACTTGAAGTGTTAATAACTAGAGAATAAGTTATATAATAGACCCACAACCTTAATAATTTTAGTGAAACTTTCAACAAGCTCTTGCCAAATGTACTTCTAGTTTAATTATTGTACATAAATTGAACCAGCTGCAATAGATGTCAAAGCGAGCCAATGTGGCAGCAGGGAGCTGCATCATTCAACACTTTGTTTGGGTATTGTTGGACCCAACAGAGACAAACAGTGGCTCCTCGGGGAGCCAGAGGAAATGCTGCTAAGCAGATGGCTCAGTAATAGGTGCTAATTACAGCCAGGAATCACAGTGTTCTCTGAAAAACACAAACCTGGCTGTCTAAATGTTGCAACTTTCTTGTTAAACCTTGAGGGGAAACCTTCCATCAGATGCATAGATATGTCATTATAGCAGTGTGAGACATGCCAGTTTGACACTAGTTCTAAGAGGGAAAATACAGTTTTTCTGCTGTATCTTAAATTAGGGTGGAAGATCCTCTTATGAGAGCAGATGTTATTACATCTTATCCCATAGTGGACCATAAAGTTACACAATTAAACAGAAGAGGACGATATACAATCTGTGTATGTGCACAATGAGAAATGTTGTGCTGTTTGTCCTGAAGCAAAAAATATTATTTGCTCTACAGAATGTCAACCAGAAATTATTTTTGTGTGACTAAACTAAAAGCAAAATAAGTAAAATGGCATTTCTATTTGGCATTCTGGACCATTTTCTCCTAGTACAATACCCATGGGATAATGGATGTGTCTAGTTTCCATAAAATGTCACAAACACTCACGATACGATAGGGAGCTTTGACTCACTGGTTATTTATGAAGGCATATTTATTGATGGTCTCTATGACAAACTTGAACGGTATCTTGGAGGTCAGAGTGTAGCCGTGTTGGACCATTGGCTCTCCATCGGGACCGTCCCAACAGTCCACTGCAGAAAGAGAAACAGAAGAAATGATGCATGAATAAAACACTGCATCATGTTACTGTTCTCAGTTTTCTGTCTCTTCTCACCGTCCAATCTTTGAATATAGAAAAGACAGTGTATTTGAATTGGACTTGATGCCCCAGCCCTTATGCTCAGCTATTTCGCATTCTCAACAAACACCAGTGTTGAATTATTCTGGGACAAAAAAATAGTGTGAATAAACGTGATGTTCAAGCAATAGTATATGCAAAATGGTGCTACATTGTGAGGGGTTTCAGTGTTGCTGTGTCTGTGGGCCTGTTATTACCAAACATAAACATGACAAAAAAGGTGTTGGGTTTGAATTTTACAACACTAACAAAAATGTAACATCCCTAACAGTGATCGTTTTATTCAATTTTTAGCACAAAACAGAGTGATACCATTTGATTAAGGGTAAAAGGGAGTTTGTTGCATTTATAAACCAGCTCGTCCAATCAAAATTGGCTTTTAATACATATGGACGCCATGTAAGGCTAATCTGACTGTGCGTAGGCTTCACCCACAGCAGACATTTTGACATGTCATAGTAGGAAAAGCACAGGTGTTGCTGATAACATTAACGGTGGATCTGTTCTATTCAAGTGTACCAGTAAGCCATGACAGCAGGCCAGCATGCACAAAATCACGACCCTGAGACTGAAGCAGCTAAATGGAATTCAGCCATTATTAATCTTATTATTTACACCTGTGCTTTTTTTCCTACTGCGACATGTCAAAATGTCTTCTGTCAGATTAGCTCTGCATGGCATGTACAGTATGCTTACCTTCTACACAGCGGCAGCCGGACTGCAGCACCCAGGCATACATGTCGGTTTTGGAGTGGGAGAGGAGCTGGTCTCCAGTCAGGTACGTGTTATGAGAGGAGGCGATGAAGTAGTTGCACAGAGGCTGCTCCATGTCTTGATTCACCTCATGGTGCAAAGGGTTGAAAATGTCACACGTCGGACTCCGCATGAAACTTGTAAAACCTGAAGGAAAATAAATGTATGGGAAACATTTTTTTGAATCAAAACAGACATTGTTAAAGAATTCTGCTCAGTTTTAATGATGTTTTATCGCTTTGGATATTGGAGAAAAAAAATTGAATCAACAAAAAGCTGCAACAAATCAACCAAAAAAGCTTCAAGCGCTCATTTGTACCTGCTGCCATCACACTGTACAACAGCAGTGGAGACCACAGACTATAACACCACACACAGAACAATTTCTCCACAGTGTTGGAGACACTGAGACACTCACACCACTCTAATCCCCTCCATTGTCTCTCTGTTGGACTGATTCCTATATTTCGCCATATTGTACAAATTGTACAGATATTCATGGTGTCGAGAGGACGAATTCTACTGACTTTTGCAGTATCCTGACTCTTTTTCTAGCGCCATCAGCAGGTCAGAGTTTTCATTTATTCTCCAAAATATGTCAACAGCTACTTCTAGATTGGCACTAAATTTTGTAGACTTCAGGTTCCTATATGATGGATCCTACTGACTTTGGTAATCCTCTGGACTTTTCCTCTAGCACCACCATGAGGTTTACATTTGTGTTTTTGGGTGAAATGTCCCAACCACTATTGGATGGATTATCATTAATTAAGTACAGATATTCATGTGGACGAAATGCAATTCATCTATTGTCATCATCTGGTCAAAATCTTAATTTGTCCAATATTTGATTTATATTTGTGTATATATATATATATATATATATATATATATATATATTATTTTAAAGTGAACTCACAAAAACTCTATTTCAAACTTCCAACTACCTGATCATATCATGCCCCTTCCAATGATTGAATCCCTGTGTTTCATGCCCCTTCCAACAGCTTCCAACAGCGACATCCACAATATCTCTCTTTATTAGCAGGTTGATCTCCAGGAATATACCACAGGATGACAGACAGGCACATTCAAACCAGAGCGCTGTGGTTTGAAACCACGCTGCTGGTGGATATACTTCACTCAGCTAACTTTTTATAGGTGGTACAGCATGAAAATGAGTGAGTGGGAATAAAGCATCCTTTCATCCAGAGAGGAGGGCTAAAAATGAGACAGGAGCAGGAGAGCCAAGAGCAGGAGATAAGCCAGAAAGCAGACAAGGAAAAAGAAGCAGGCAGTTACTGTGAAAAAGGAGACTGAGGAGGAGAAATGTAATGCAAAAATCTGACATGGGAAGTCAGTGATCAGACTGGACATGCAATCTCGTCATGGTACCATCATGGTTAAATCCAGATTTTAACAATAGGCCTACACTGTGTGACATGAATTCTTATACCAACGATACTAGAGACTTTATACAGTCACACAGATATAAAGAGACCAAATACTGCAGGTAACGGCTTATCACACTGTAAAAAGATGTTAATGTGAATCTGTTTGTACATTACTGTCACATCTGCACACAATGCATGTTTAAACACACACATTTCTGGCCTGCAGGGAAGGCATCAGACATACTGGTCTGATCAGTCAGACACACACAGTGTTAGCCTTCATGCCTCCAACAACAAGATTAGTCTCACCCGTCCTCCTCCCTCTCCCTCATCTCCTCTCCCCATACTCACTCCTCTTATTTTTGTCACACTCTCATTTTCTCTCTCTCACCGCCCTCGTTCTGACTTCCCAATTTTCCTCACCCCAGTTACCCTCCTCAAGCCTCACTCCTTCTTCTCCCTTAAGCTCACCCTTCAGTTACATGTGGCGTTACTTAAGATGATACTCACAGATGAACACTTGCCAAAGACAAAGTCCAAAACATTCACACTTGTTATTCTATCTCATTGTCAGGATTTTAAAAATGTCCTTTCTACATACTATTATGTCAATTTTCCATGAAAAAAAAAAGCTTGACAAAACCCTGAAAAATAAAGAAGTGAAAGAAGACAGGGAAATGGGAGGAAGTTACCTTCAATCCCCATGACGCCTCTTTGTTTATTCTCTTCAGACACCTCAAACTTGTCAATGATTTCTGCAACATACTCTGGAGTTACATTGGCCATCTAGGAGAAAAAAAGATAACAAATTACATGTAAAATCTTGTTTAGAAACTCTTGGAGATATAGTAAATAATAATGATTGAATCCCTGTGTAAATGCTAAGTGAAGCCAGGATGGTTTCCCGTTGGTGTTGCTGAATTGTCAGCCATGTCAAACAAGCAGAAGTCTGATCTGATAGCAGTATTAACACAAGTATCATAGACTGTAGATGGTAAATACAGGATGATGAAAAATGACTCCATTGCAGTGTAGGAGAGAAAACAGTGTGTCAGAAACACAAAGAAAAACACTGACAAAAAAGAAAGAAAAACACCCATGAGACAAACCAATTTTATGTGTTTTTAGGTGTGATAAATTGTTTTAGTGGAGCAGAATCCTCTGGGCTGATGGCTGAGACAGAAGGAGTTACATGTTAGACTGAGGAGAGAGAGAATAGGAGGAACATTATCAATCTCTTTTCCGTAGCTGGATTTAAAATTTAAACGGCCAATTGGAGAGAAAGTAGTTTGGACATCTCATCATAAAAAATGTGCCAGGTTTAATATCACCGGCTGAGCATTTTATTGGCTCTAACTCGAGGCCAGTGTAGCCTCTCACCTTCTGCTGGTTACGCAGGAAGTTGGCCAGCTCCTCCGCTGTCAGGTGGTCCTTCCTGTCACTGTACGCCATCATCAGCAGGAAGAGGTCCCGTCTCAGAGACATCATCTTGTAGAAGACGGAGAACTCGTCGTATGTCAGCGTGCCCTGCTGATCGTCCGTGTCTGCTTCCTGTGAGGGTTAGGAAGTGACACGTCATCGGTGACGCATCTCAAGCTCTTATATTTTGACTGTTAGACCAAAATATTTACGTTATGTGTTTTCTTTCATTGTTGATGGTGTTTTTGTGTCTTGCAATATTTCCACACTTCCCTCATTCTTATACAAGTACATGTGAATGTGGTTCAATTGCGATGATGTCGTATGTTCAATTGTTACCATTCTTAAATGCAAGGATGTGTTTTTTGTTGAGCTGATGGCGTTTCTGTTGCTACCAATAAAGCTGCAGTTTAGGGTGACATTTTTGCCTTTGCTGAGTTCTTCCCACTCGCTAATCTGTCTTCCTCCATCTCTTGTCATGTTTCTCTCTCTTTCACATCAATGCAAACACAAATCCACAGCAACAGGCACACTTGCTGTACCGGTCTCTTTGAAACAAATGTTACTTCTCCAACAATTATTTTTTTCTTTCCTAACCTCATATCTCACTGCATGTTGCCCTAGGACAAACACAGCATTGCTCACTTCTCATCCTCTCCTGCCACCTCGCTCTGTCTGCTCACTGGGATCTGGTTTCTCATATTACCTGGATCTCACGGGGGCCCATTCGTCGCCACACCAAATCTAATAATACCAGCTAATGCCTCCATCACACTCCCATAATGAGCTCGCTGTGGGCATTGGGGACTCGATCACAGACAGAATCTACACACAACTAGCAGGATAAATTGCTGTGATGGACTTCATCAGAAATGCATGGACAGAAAACAAACAGATTCACACAATTTTAAGCAACTGCATAAGCTGTTCAGGTGGAAACACTGTTATCTACCCATGCTTACCTGAAAAGAGATAAATTAATGACATTTCCTGTCTAATCTAAACCCAAAGAGTGAATTATTTTATGGCGTGAAATTACAGTTCAGCCCATTATGAAGAGATGAAAACAACTTTGAAATCCACCGTGTCAACTCTAAACTATTGAGGGTGGAGAGGAACCCTCATGTAATGAAAATACAAACTGCAAGGCAGTTTCAGTTTTAAGTTTTAAACTGTGCTGAAATATGTAAATATGTATGTGTGTGTGTGGGTGTGTGTGTGTATATATATATATCCTGTTGTCATTATGTTGTCACAACACCCACTTTGAATCTTGAGAAAGCCAGTCCACTTGGGAACTATGATAAATTATTTACATTAGTATTTCATTATATATAATTAAACCTGTTTAAGGCTACAGAGCAGAAATGTGGTTTTGAGGTTTTTCTCCAACTCTTACAAACACACAAACAGAAAATCTATTTGGGAATGTGCATTGTAGGCACAATATACGCTAAAATTATCAAAGTCTTAAAACTAGATTTTGAAACAGGGTCACTCCACAAATTACCAAAACCCAAGTGAACCACAGTGAGGTTTTGGGGGCCCCAGACTGTCTTTATTGCTTTGTTGCCTAACCTTTGCAGCCCTGTTTTGGTTTTGCCTGTTTTGCATTCCTCAGTCCCTTGAGAGTGGCTATATTTTTGTCATTGTCATTATTGCCACTATAACTCACATTAGAAAAGTCAGTAGACACTTCATGTGGCTTTCTGACATTATTCAGTGTGACTGTTTTAAAAAAATGTAAGCAGGTCTCTCCTTACACTACTTCCTTTTCCTCTAAAAGTGTCTCTCTCGCGTATGAACATATGAAATATTTCTTGCACATTTATTTGAATTACATAAATGCACATAGAAATAAAAAATGCAACAGTCATATGACGTCAGTGACCTTAAATATTTATAAATAAGGACTTGAATGTGTTCAAATGAAAGATTTATTATTTAATAAAAGGGTTTGATACACTGTATGTATGTAAATGTTTTGGTAATGAATTTCAACTCACTGATATGGTGATGCCTCAAAATTAATGTAGGAGCAATGTGAGATGTAAAATAGTGAATGTCTGTTTGAATGTGTGGTTGTGGATGTTTTCCACACTTTTACATTACCTTAAGATTCTAGTGTCTATTACTTATAGAGTGCTGACCAGGATTTAACAGTAAATGAGTTGAAGTGGCTTCACATTCTGACCTGAAACATTTGTTTGACCTTCCTACGTGGCAGATTGACATTCAGCTTGTGGAGAAGTTGATAAATCTCTTCGATGTTCAGGAGACCGTCACCGTTCTTATCAGCCTCTTCAAACGTCTGCTTCAGCCACGTCACACACACACATTAAGGAAAATGTGTATTCTTTCTGCATAATAACATAATAACAACATAGTAAGTATTTCAACTTGATATAATATTCTTTTTAGGATCAGTGCCTGAATGTGTACAAACACCCCAGACTCTAAACAATTACAAATTCAGACCAAGATGTGTCTGACCAAGAACACTGGGATAGAGGTGGATGAAAACAAATAGAATATAAATATGTCCCTTGGCATCTAGTAGTACTGCATATTTGTTTTAAGAGTGAGTTTGAGTGGGTGTGAGGATTTTCTTTTCAAAGATTTAGAGCTTCCTTCTGAGCAGCAAAAAAATCTCTTAACACAAAATTACATAAATACAAAATTCTACACTCATGCCTTGGCACAGTGTTTCACCTGACATCAGTGATTTGTTTAAAGGATATTGGTCATGTGTACGCTGCCGTTTGGCCAGCGAGTCCTCGTCACTGATTCCGGCCATTAGGTAGCGAAGGCCAGTTATCCAGGTTCTGGCTTCTTCTGCATTTGATGTCACCAGGTCGAGGGACTCCATGTGGTTTCCATGGTACACTGTGAAACAGCAGGCCGGGTCGAGGCTGCCGTCTGCGTGTCGATGGAAGATGTCCGACTGACCCCCCTCCGTCACTTTGTACAGCGAATCAATGGTGACTGACGGAGAAAGGAAGTGGGGAGGAAAAGAAAAGACCAGTTTGATTATTAGTGAAAAGACTTTAGACTGACAATGTGGTTTATTTTGACTCATTCCCACATTCACCGTCCATTTGCTGTAAATACTCACTGGAACACCAAATGTGTATTAATCTGCGGCTGAAAATAGTCAACCAAAAATGCTCTATGTACTCCTGTTTGCATAGTGATTGCTAAAAACTACAGTGCCCATCTGTTTTCTAAATATTTACTTTTCAGGGGGGGACAAATGGGCTTGGGGCTGAGAGCCACGGACAGGGTGGGGAAGTCCGAAAGTAATGAGGGATGGATGAAAGTAGTGAAAATATAGAATAACACCAGTCTGATTTTTTTAATACTGCAACCGAGTGCTTGCCAATTCTGATCACAGTATAATGAGCAGAATAATCAGTCCAGTATATAATAGAGTACAGTATACTAAATACTTATATAATAACTGGGAAAACAGCAAAAACTTGCTTAGCTTTTGAAAATAACCACGACCAAATTAATGTGAGTTCCTCACGTTCTATGCTTTTCTCTATCATGTGTAAAAATACACAGAGAAAGCAGTTCCTGTAGGCTTCAGAGTGTATCACGGTCTAATGAGATTGGAGTACAAACTCAGCTATCTTTTATCCCCTGTCTATGCTGGGAAAGAGAAACAGCCTGCAGTAAATGTCCTGTCCTACATATTTACGCATGTGCTTTGTCTGTCTCTTCACCTCACTTATGATCCATTAACTCGTGTCTCATTCAATTAAAACAATTAATTAATGACCCTCATCAATACCCTAATGTGTTATCCACAGAACAACAAACCTTTATATTTTGGGAAACACCATTATGTTTAAGTAATTGATTGCATAATTCATGATATGATGATATTATTCCATGAATTACCTTCTTACTCATCCAAAATACTTTGCTATAATCCATTTCAAAATTGTTCATCTCCCCCATTACACTCAGTTCTCTCATCCCTTTACATAATCTCATATCTGAAGATGAGAGCTATGACTGAAAGAAACAATATGGCAGCCTTGTTTTAATCCTGCTCAGACAGATAGCACACACACATACACATATATTCAAAGAAAGAACTGGGCAGCTGTTGTGTGTTTCTCTTAATCATGTCAATGGGGAGGAACTAAGAGGTTTATCTAATCCAAACACACACACACACACTCTGTCATTTATACACATGTAAGGGCATGTCCATAGACAGATGTATGCTTCAGTAGGTTGATACATAAAAAACAGTAAAGTAAAAAAGTGACAATGATGCTTTGAGCAGGCCATGAAATATATAATGATAGTCCCAAAAATCCACCACGCTGCCATTCTGGGAAAAACAGGGGGGTAGAGGTAGAGACAATCTGCCAAGCACTTTGTAACATGATACATGCTTCAAAAATAAAATAATTAGTGTTATTATGTAAGTTTAAAGAATAATTCCAGTTTATTGTTAATTAACTTGGGTCTTATTTTTTTAGCTTTGGCCATCATTTTTAGCGGGTATGACAACACTGCAGTCAATTGTTAAAGTCCAACAGGGGAACAATGGGCGGTCAGAGAATCAGCTGTACACAGTGCAGGACTTTGACTCAAGAGACCAGGCTCTGCACTAAAGGAAAAGATTGTGGTTTTGGTTAAATGTTGATAATCACTTTGTGTCTTGTGCTTAAGTCACTGCAGACTGGGGAAAGGTAAAGGTGATATTGTTTTGCAAGACAATTTTAGCAGAAAACAAATGCAACTTCTTGTCAGTGAACATTTTACTGATATGTTCAGTGTCAACATTTCGTTGACTAATAGCATGTCTTCATTATGTTGATAAAAAAAATGTAATCCAGATGGCATTACATTTCCTCCAAAACGTTTTACTTTTTCAAATGTTACTTTTGTAAACATAAGTTCAAGGGGACATGGTTGTCATTGCACAGGTGTGAGCACACGACTACAGCAAGTACAGTAGCTCAAAGTTGGATGCTTACAATTTGGTTCATGATTTTATCATCCGCCTTCGTTTTCTCTTCCAAATAAGTTTGTCTAACCTGGGGTTGTTTGCTGGCCGTTGTGTCTCTTGCCCCTTTAGACTCCATTTTAGCAATGTAGCTTGACTCATCTCAGCAATTAAAGGGATAGTCAAGTGATTGTCCCTAGCATAGGTCAAGCTCCAAAAGGGATGAAACCTACATTTCCCATGACGCTACTCCATAAAGTCTTTCATTAGACCCCCCTGGTGTTTAATTGGGGGTGCCTAATTTAAAAGCTCCACCCAGAGAGACAAAATACTAATTAAACAACTGTTTTTACAGGTTGAGTGTGAATCCTTGTGATGATTAAACTGATCCTTATGTGTGAAATCAGTGGGGTGCCCCTTCAACTTGGTCGGACCAAGACAGAATGATAAATAGAAAATTACCAAAAATAAACCAGAAACAACCTTTAAGTGTGGGTCTTTTTACAAACTGTAAAAGCAGCATATGAGACACTGCAGGACAGTGAGACAGTGAGAAAAAGAGAGTGTGTGTATGTGCTCTTGTGTCTGTGTGTGCATGCAGGTGTGTGTGTGTGTGTGTGTGTGTGTGTGTGTGTGTGGTGGGGGGGGGGGGGGTGTGTGTCCATGCATACTCACTCTTGGCCTTCTCACTCTTGCGTGAGGGCTTCCAGCGAATGCAGGAGCGATGATCATCCAGGTAGAAGAGTCTCACCAGCCCCTTGGATCCTGCTTTCAGCTTTACCATCTGTGTCCCGGACTGCATCACACTCATGCATCGCTCCACTGCAGAAGAAAAACACACAAACACAAACACTGAGGTCAGTGGAGCATTATATTAAGACACAAAGGGAACAGGTGCCTGGCTTTATTTTCTCAGGAAGAAGTGAGGCAAAGTGCTACAGTGATGTGGGTCAGAGTCCAAACTGCAACAGAGATGCTACTGTGTGAACGCACAGGGCTGCTTTTCTGTTACCAACGGACCTGCTGCTGAAAGCAACGGAGAGAAGGAAGAAAGAGAGAGAGCTCATAGAGAGAGACTGAGCTAATGTGTGTCTCTCTGTTCTAAGTTAGAGGGCTTGTCGGCTGTTCAAGAAGAAATCTCAATCATGCTGAAGCAGGTGGAAGATACAACTGGGCTACATTAAAGGCTGCCAAAAATCTAGTAAAACTGTTTTAATCTTTCATTGAAGATTTAAAATATCGGTTCACCCAAATTAAAAAAAAAAAATATATATACTTTGTTACTTATCTATGCGGGTAGTTTTGGATTTATGTGCTTGGGTTTTGAGATATCTGTGTGTCTGTGATTTCAGCCTCCTCCCCAGTACAACAGAAGTAAAAGCAATTTAGATTGCATTGAAAAAAATTCAAATTCAAATCTAGATCATCCAGAGTGACTGATCTTGGAATGAAATGTTGCATTTGAATCAAACAAATATCACAAACCTTATATGTTGTTATTTTGTAATTTGTGTGAATTCACCCTTTAAACAGGTTGACTTTAATGTAGCAAGATGTTGGTACCCGTTGCCGCTGCATCATGGCTGTTTTAAATACTGTGTTATCTATAAACATCTCTGCCCCATCAGCTTCAACATCGACATCCCCACAGGGTAAATGCAAACCAGTGCTTAACATTTTCACATTTTCTTTTCTTTCAGTGCATCGTCACGCAACTGTATACAGTATGAACATGCATCATATACTCGTCATCTATAGGCGAAGGTTCCATTAAAGATATTCGAAATGAACAGTAGAATGGGGGGGGAGAAGGAAAATAACAGTGGAGTTACAGAGGGACTGAAACGATGGTGATTGTGTTTGATTGCTTGACTGCCTGCCACTGTCCAGCATCGAGAAAGGATAAAAGACAGAACTTCAAACTTCTTACTTTTTGTGACAGCTGGTGGCAGGAATACAGACGTGGATGACAACAGAGACACAGCGAGATTTCTGTCCTCATTAGTGGAGTATGTGCATGCGTGCCTGTGTGTGTGTGTGTGTGTGTGTGTGTCAGTGCATGTGTTTGGCAATGCATATGTGTGCATGCAGCCCATGTTTTCATGTTTGTATGCAATATGTCCATGTTTACATGCATCAGTACACACATATAGCTCATAATTTGTATTTACAGAAAAATAGGAGCTTAAAAACCAAAAATGTAATCAAATCATTAATAGATCATTTTGAAGAAATGTCAATATTTAAATAGAATTCCCTCTATACAATCTTCGATGTAAAATATTCAGGTGTCTGGCCACAGAACACAGAACATATTTTACTATCTGAGGCTGCATCCATTTTTTACTTGCACAAAGAGACATGTCCCACACTCTTTTCACAAGACTCTTTTTCTCTCTTTTAATCATCAGTGTGGTTGGATAATAACCTCTGACTTCAGTGAAAGAACAGAAACACATAATTGAAGAGTAAAGTGCCTTATACCTGGTACAAGATACGGTCAGATGATAGAAGATGCACTACAACAATTATGACATTGATGTAAAGTATCTAGTATAAACTGTAGCTACTATAGTAACAACAAAATGTGCTGCAATAGAGCTGTCAGCTTTTCAGCTTCCTTTCTGTAGCTGCTAAAACTTCAGGGACTTTCTTAAGGACACTTCAGTTGTTCGGATGATTGTTAACATTGGAGCCAAGTCCTCCAGCTAAAGCACAACATTAAACGCATACGAACAGACAGATAACAAATAGTTCACAATGATTTAGGATGCAACATTGATTTGTTGTATAATACTAGGCCACACCACTGCTTGCAACTGAGGGAGGTTTAGCTGTCGACAACTCAATGTGTGCAACCCTAACAGCCAAAAAGGGAGGTGAGTAGAAGGAATCACACACCTATCTGAACTATATATATATATATATATATCCTACAATGGAATGTATTAATGACTTTAATCACAGATGTTATTTTCTGCATAAAATCAAAACTGTGTTAGAAAACAAGCATGGAAAATCTGGCGAATGACTCAAAGTCTTCAGGGTTTCAAACTACAAACTGTAACAGTCTAATAGCCCCTTGGACAAAATGAGAAAATACAAAATGTTCTAGGTTGTAGGACATTTGTGATCTTACCACCCACACACACACACACACAAAAAAAAAATATAAAAATGCATATTCTGAGATGACATGGGTGATTATCTTCAAAGACAACCAAAGTCAAGCATCTCATGGCTCCAACACACATATTTAAGCATACTTAACATAACACACACTGAGCAGAGTACTAGTTAACAGGCTCTCTGTCCTGAGGATAGGCTTAGCACTGACACACATTTCTTCACAAAGTTCTCCAGGGACAGCATTATATTCACACACAAGCATATGCATATGAACCTGAGCCCTATGTATTAGCTCCCAAGTTGCATGACAAATGAGTGCACTAACGGTCACACAACCTGCCATGCTGATAACACAATGGAGTATGTGCAAAGAGGAACAAGCAGCCGTGTGACACAATAATTCCTATGGGATCTTCCCTCCAACAGACTACACTATTGGTTTACCAAGACAAGTCTCCACCTGGGTATCTTTAGACAGCTCGGCCCAAAGCCAAGGTAAACCAGAAGTCTGTTTGGGCAGTGCAAATACCAAGAAGTGGAGTCCCTTCAACTGCTATTTCTTGCAGTTTCCAGCAATTCATTGGCAATATGAACAGGTTTATCCTTGAGATTAGGTTTTAGCCAGGGTTAATGGTTTGTGAAGGTCACGTTTTATAGCATAGAACAGCTTCTATATAAATTCAAGGGATTACTGATGTGAGCATCTGACATGACAAATAGTACATTAAGCCGCTATGGTTAAATGGAACAGAGCAGTTCTAACTAATATTCACTCAAGTCTTTTCTGAACCATACTTCAGCAAATGCTTCACTATGTTCACCAGCTAGTCGCTAACTTTCCCTGTTTGTTGCTTGGTTCTGGACATATAATGTGCATTGGATGTGTCACGATGTTTTCTCTGGTTCTTGCATAGTGGACCAGGAAGTAACATTATCTTGAAAATGTATGTACAAGCTTTAAGTCAACTTTTTGCTCTAAATTAATTTATCATACTATTATTTGATCATTTATCACATTATAGAAATGTATACAAACTCACATCTGCTCATAATGTATGAGCAAGTGCTGTATAGTGTTGCAAGAACTCTTTAGAGCTGCAGAAAATAATGGAATACTGAAGACACAAAGAGGCTCGCGAAAAAAGAATTAATCAGACACAAGAAAATAGGCCGTGTTGCATTATTTATCTCAAATAACCCCTTCAGAAATTTTCAATTTCATTAACGATAGAATTCAATGGAGGTCACTGTCAAATGTGGGTTTACTGTAGTATCGATCATATCCACAGTCTTTGCTCCAGTGAACAGGCATAGTCTTCTGGGTCTTCAATCTCACACTGATTCAGGCGACAAAATCCATGACTCAGACGAGACAAGCTTCCAGCAGCACTTCTCCAGTGTTTAGATATGTAACATCATCAATCCGGTCCAAAGTGTAAAAAAGTGTTTTTTTTAAAAGGGTTGTCAGATACATTTCACAGGAAGAAGCTAAAAGGAAATAAAGAAGGCTGCATTTTATTTTCCTCCAGCAGCCAACACAAAGCAGCCCTCCAGAAACGAGGACTGACATGTACAGGTATCATCATCTCTGTTTCTTTGTGTCGAGACACAGTTTAGTAAGTCCAAGAGAGTCCACATCCTCCCTATTGTTGGTTCTCCATCTGTTTTTTTTTTTTGTATTTTCTCTGGTCATCTATCTATCCCTGTTACTGCTTGGCATTTATGCCGGCATTCTGCAGTTACTTTACTCTCCATCAGAATGATAAGGACCATGAGGAGTCAAATCTCAAACCTTGTTAGGCTGAAGATGGCGAGGCAAAAGACCCGAGGAGAAGAGGTAGCGGGGTTAATATCTGCCAGGGAGAGGGAAGCTGCCTCGTAATCAAAGATGAGTACTAATGTAAGTGGCTCTCAAAAGACCAGTGATGGCTGAATCAAAGTATCAGTGCCCTTCAGATCTCCACTTCTGTCTCTTGTCCCATTTTCCCTCAAGCATTAATGCTCAAACCATCTCAGCATGAGTATTTAAATTTACAGTTTAAATTTGTAATTCCAGTATACATCTTGCAGGACATCTCATGTTCTCCATGTTGCCTGAACCCAGAGCTCCCGGCTCATTTGCCAGCAAATGTGTCATCCAGTGGACGTTTGCTGGCTCTATATGCATACAGAATGTATATGCAAAATATACAATCTGTAGTACAATCAACAGCCCTTAGAGCCGACAAAAGACTTTTACTGGCAAATCAGCCTGGAGCTCTAGGTGCAGTCAACATGGAGGAAAGTTAAACATTGTTCATTTTCATATACTACCCACATTGCAATGATACAAATTCAGTTGAAAGTCGTACTCCTTTAACCCCCATCTGACATTAATTTGCAGGTTATCCCCAGGTGTCAGTCTTTATGTTTTGCTGTTTATGGCTACAGCATCAGTGCTTTGCAAGGTCCCTCCTTACAACAGCCACACATTACAAATCCACTCAGGTGTGAAAAAATTGATTTTCAGCTAGGTAAGAGAAAAACAAATAGGTAGAGCATTTTTTCTTTATATCTGATTTCTACTTGTTGGCTCCCATTTCTTCTGAGCGAAAAATAGTCTGTGTGTGTGTGTGTGTGTGTGTGTGTGTGTGTGTGTGTGTGTGTGCATGTGCGTGCATTGACTTGTGTGTGTTTGTGTTTATGTGCATGCACATGTTAAAACTCATCATCTCTGTCGGTGCCGAGAAGAGAGAAGATCAAAGCCTTGTCCAAACCACAGAGGCCCAGGCAATTCAAATATATTTTAATGGGGTAGGTGAGAAACCTCTGTGATGAACCTGATGAACAAAGCCCGTCCTCACTTAGATCCATACAATAAAGATCAGACCGGGACTGCAAGCGGCAGCATCAACAGCAGTTTTTGTTCATCATTTTCAATCTTCACTGTCATTTTTAATCTCGACATGATGTGAGATTCCTCTCAGCCATCCCTGCGCCTCACTTTATAATCAGTAAGGGCTAATATTTCAATTGTCGAGCTCTGCATGAGATCTCTGTTAAGATTTGGTCTGAGGTTGATGACTGGAATGGATCACAGTCCAAATATTTATCATAATTTATTCATAACTAAATAAATTCATATTCAGCAGCATCTGCCTGATCCTTCATGCACTATTCATGTGGCATAAGGCACCACCACCCCAAACTATCCAAGTCAGTTCGACTGCTGATGAAACACAACAAGCCCAACAATCAAACCAAAATAAAACTGTCTGAATGGAGCCGTGGCCTTGTCATTTTTCACTTACTGCTCTGTTTCACCTGTAGCTCTCATTACCTGAAGGTTTGTTTTGTGTTCTAAAGTTTAATCAAGATGTGATTCAGGTTTGATTGACTGGCTGAAAAATTAATGAATGACATTTACAAATAATTGTTGCTAAATCAACACACAAGCATGATAAATATTCTCTTGCATGTAATGAACAACAGCTCACTAAGAAAAGCTTTTATACAGGTTTAGATTTATGGTTGCAGAAAGTGAGCAATTTGATAATCCTGGGGATATTCTGATACATAAACATGAGCTCCTTTTCCTGTGCTATAAATAGCACCTGCAAGAAAATGTTCAATATGCAATATGTTTGTCCACACACACACACACATTTAGTGTGTAGAAGACAACCAGCACAGTATCAAAAACACAACAATGAGAGGTTTTTAGATATGAAGAAATTTTCATTTAAGTGTTGAAAAGGTAGAAAATGCAGTTTAAAAAAGACTCACTTATAATTGTTAGTTTCAGCTGGTTTCCTTCTGTAAGGTACACTGAGTTATAGTGTCTAGACTTGCACACACAAACACACACACAGACATACACAAACATTAACTTACCATATTGTGTATGCCTGCATATCTGTGGTACAGCCAAGGTGCCACCAATATGGTAAACGTTACGCGCCAGGAGAGTGGCTACAGTTAACACGGCCGATTTTTCAGCAGGACCATAAATAAAGGTGGATCGCACTTTATGAGCAGATAATGCAGTGGGACCAAATAGAGAAGAAGAAATTTCCTCCATTTTCTCTGCAGAAAATAAGGAGCCAGTAGGAGTCTTCAGCTCCACCTGTAGCTAAAGACTCTGAAAAAAAGAGTATTTCCTCACATCAGACTCGACACTCCAGACTGGCTTCAGACAAAAAGCCTCCAAACAACAAGCAAGCATCCCAAAACTCCTGCTGCTCATCCTCCTCTGTACTGTCATCTGAACTGTGGCGGCACCTTCAACTGACAGTCTTCCCTCTGAAAACACACACACACACACACACGTTTCCACCTGTCTCCTGGTCATCTGATCTCCACTCCCACTACCCGCTCTTCCTGTCCACCTGTCTCTCTGACCCTGATGCACGGATTTAGATTCAGCATTTAACAGCTCCGTTATTGTTGTGTAGTTTATTGAGTGATTATGAAGAGTAGGGGAGGAGGAGAGTGCAGCAGATGTGTCTCTGCGTTTCAGCCGGGTTCATTAGGGTCAACCAGTGGGATACAGGGAAAAGAACGATGACATAACATTCATGATAATGCACTACCAAAAGTATTAGTTGTAAGATTTAATGGGTTGACGTGTGGGATGTGTGTATCTGGGTGTGTGTGTGTGTGAGTGTGTGTGCTACAGGAATAGTCACCGACAGCACATCTGTCCATCTTCTACTAAATGCTCTTTGTTTCACACAGGCTTTGCCCTCCTGAGAGTGAAGTCCTCTTCGCCCACACTCCATTGTGTACTGATATTTTCATGTAGATCATCCAATCAGGAAGATCCAACTCTTCAGGAGCAACACAATACCATAAAAAAAGAAGACCATAACTTTGACGGAAAAAGCATGGGCCTCTATTTTCCAGAAATAGGGCCTAAAGCAAGCTAAATCTCCAGGCACAAACACAAATGCAAAATTTTGCAATTTGGTGTAAACCAGGCACAAGCAGACGCAGTTTCGTGGAATGTGGAAGAGAGGCTGAATACATTATTAGTAGGAGAGATATAAAATGCAGAGGTGGAGTCGTGGGCGAGTTTCTATTATGATCAATCACATGAGCTTCTCCCATTTCCTTTAAAAGCAGCAACAGGTGAAACAGGGAGAGAGAGGCTAAAGTAAATATACACCACCCCTAATATGCTGTCAGTGGTAGAATAAACAGGAAGCTGATGTTTATTAGTGCAGCAGCGTTGGAACACTGGTTATAGTTGTACAGACAATTAATTAAGGCTAGTTACTAAAACATATAAACTTTGCAGTTCTTGAAAGCTTATTTCCCACAAGCACCTGAACAACCCATCAAGTAAGAGTTTTCCAAATATTCCTGCTTGAAACTGCATTACAGTCAAATCAAAAAATCAAATAAGGGAGAGTACAATTTCACCTTGATGGAGAGGGATCTCAGGAGGGATACAAGTCCCATGCCAGTTGATTTTCATTCTGTGTGACGACCCGTATGGACTCCTGATTCTACTTCCTGTTTTATTTTGTAATTACCTGCCCTTTTGCTTTACTTCCTGCCACTGTTGAGTTTTCCCACCAGTTTTGATTCCACACCTGTGTTCTGTTATCTCAGTAGTTCTCTTACTATTTATACCCTTAGCTGTTCCACTCAAATTTGCCAGATTGTCTCAGTTCGTTTGCAAGACTAGCTCTCCACCCATTCCTTGTTCGGATCCTAGCCTGTTTGTTCTTTTTTTCCTCCTGGACCTTGTGAGCATCTTTGGAGTTGCCTTTTTGTTGTTGAGCCTCTTTGGAGTTGTCTTTTTTTTGTTTGTCAGTTTTTTTTTTTTTTTGCTCCACTGACTGCCTGTTTGTTTTGTGCCTTGGAACTCAGTAAACTTATTTGGAGTGATTCCTGCTATTGATTCTTCCTCTGCCTGACCATCACATTCTGCAGTGAATTGTAAAAACCTGTGGTATGCTTTGGGACTTGTCCAGGAGGAATGTCAAGCGATTGTAAAAAATGAAAAACTACAAGTATGGTCATTCACCAAGAGTCACTCACAAAAAAAATCAATAAAGGTTCCCAACAGTAACGTGGGAGCAATTATTACATATCACTGTTTTATCCTGAATCTAAAGGGTAATACAATACATCCAGTTTGGGGGCTATGTTTCTGGGGTTGTTCAGAGTACAGTCTTCAGAAATTAACCCTGTTATTGTCTTTCCATTGTCTCTGCACTGTAGGTAATGCTCTTTTAATTAACGTCATATACCATAGTTAATTTCAAATCCATGCGTAAATTGGTAAAATGTCGGAAAAACTACACCTCATGTAATCCCATCACATCTTCTTCTTACATTCACTCCTGAATTGTGGATTATGTCATCCAGTCTCCACCCTGTTTCACTGTTCATCTCAGGACATTCAACAGCTTATGAAATTACACAGGCTCACAGCTCTGTGACCGACGATGACTTCTGGATAAATGTGGGGGGAAATCAGGCTGCACCAGGGTGGTAGCACATTTGTAAAAGTACTAAGCCTGAGCCTTTGCAAAATCAAAACTCCATCAAGTGCTCCATCAGTGTGATGGCAAACAAAGGGACTACTGTGTGGTCATATTTATTCAATCATGATGAACAAAAAAAGAAGTGGTGTTTCATTTATTCACTTTGCTGGTTTCTGTTCAGGGTCCTGGAGGGCCTGGAGCCTTTCCCAGCATGCATTATAGGTGGAGGGCACGGAAACAGCCTGAATCAGGTGTCAGTCACAGCTAACACAGACAGACACTCACATTCATACCTGTGGGACAGCTGGTGTCTCTAATCCACCTGATGTGTGTCTTTGGAAGGAAACACAGAGGAAAGGAAGGCATAACAGGCTGCAGGCTGCACACAGAGAGGAGTGGAGCCACTCAGCCACAATGTAATTCATTGGCTAATCTCTTGTTTAAGAAAAAAAAAACAAAAAACAGAAGAACAGCCTCGGTGAGAAGCGAGACTTGTACATCTAACCATCCAATGTCCCCCTGGAGTGGTTTCAGGGTACTTAAACAACATCCCTCTATTCCTGCCTTTACTCTGGAGAGGCTATAGTCATTATTCACACAAACACAAGAGGTGACTTGTCAGGAAAATGTAAACAGGGGTACCTCTGTGGCTCAGGGGTAAAGATGCTGACTGTGAACCACAACATCCCAGGTTTGAATCTGACCAGAGATTTTTATTGCAGCTCTCTCACCCTCATTTATCTAATGTCTCTCTCTAATGTCTCTGCTATATCATAGAGGCATAAAAATGCCCGAAATATCATTTTAAAGTAAATTCTACTAATGGAATAATTAAGTGTTTTACCAAATGACCAATGCTGTTATTTTTAGCCATGTTAGAGGCATGCTTTTAAAGATGGCAGTGTCAGTCTGTCTGTCTGTTGGTCTGTCCGTCCAGCTCTTTGGTCCAGAATGAAACATCTTATGGATTGTCATGAAGTTTTGTACAGACATTCATGGTTCCCAGACAATGTATTCTAATGACTTTGGTGATCCTCTGACTTTTTCTCTAGTTCCACCATGAGGCTAACTTTCTGACGTTGTTTATTGGAATATCTTGACAAATGTTGGATGGATTGCTGCGAAATTTAGCACATATTCATGGTCCCCAAAGGATGAATTGTAATAACTTCGATCTCCTGACTTTTCATGTAGCGCCATCATCAGGTGAAAATGGAATTTTGTCTAGTACTTTAAGTTACGACCAAATACCGAATACTGCAAAAACTAATGACAGTCATATTAGTATCAGCTGTACTTTGTGCTTAGTGCTAATTAGCTAATGTTAGCACGTTAACATGTAAAACCAACATGGTGAACATTGTACCTGAGCATTTAGCTCAGGTAGAGCCTCACTGAGGTTTTTCTTCTAGTTCCTGTCTACATATAACATGAATAATAAAAAAACATACATGAAATCCTTGATGACACTGACTAGAAGTAACATCAAATTTATGTCGACGAAAATGGCAGCTTATCATTTGCATTTCCTCTCATTTATTTTCATTTTACAGCGGCATAATGCTTGTGAGCCTAAACTATTGGCACCTAGGGGGACAAATTAGAAATATAAATACGTTTTAAAGCCAATAATCATACAAAACCTGTGTGGAAGAAGTCAAAAATATTTTTGTGCACCCGCTTATTAGCAACATAAAAGGTGAGGAAACACAGGGAATTGATGAGCAGAAAGACTGAAAAAACACACTCTTATCTCAGAGTCACTCACTTCGCCTAATTAAGAGCGCTCAAGCCGCCAATGCTACAAATGGGTTCCCAGGTCCCCCGGGGGGTGAGGACTGCAGAACACCACCGGAATAAAAATAAACACATGAGAACTGCAGCAGTCACCAAAGATGCTACGGGGGGGGGGGGGGGGGCTCCCCGAGTGGAGGTTCACAGCACTGACATCAAAGCAGGGAGGTAAAGCCTGTGTGTGTGTGTGTGTGTGTGTGTGTGTGTGTGTGTGTGTGTGTGTGTGTATGAGTGATTGTGTCTGTGAGCATGTGTGTGTGGGAGGAGGGGTGGGGGGGTTAGGTGAACATTCAGTATCCATTGATGTTGATTGTTCCCGCAGTGTTCAAGCTTCTTCTTTCTTCCTCCCAAAACCAGGCGGGATAACTGTGAGTTGAGCAAGATACGGTAGCCAGACCGCCATGCACACCGTCTGATCTCAGCAACTTCAGCGAAAGGTAACTGCCTTCCTGGTGCTTCATTTCGGGGCACAGGAAAAGCCAAAAAGTGTCGGCTATGGAACAAAGGGGACCAAGCTCCTGGGTAGCTAATTAACTGCAGAGGGGATGGATGGAAATGAACTAAAAGCCAGTAGTTATGGATAATTTGCCTTCTACATCTCGCTCAGACACAGGTATCTACTGTAGAGCACTCTAAATGCACTCGCAAACTCCCCAGCTGTAGCTTTATACCGATGATAGCCTCAAGAATCCCAGGAGGTTTTAGAAGCTGATGTTTCACACCCACATCCTATATGCCTGATGCAAGAACAAATGTGATGTGCCAGCCGCTAAGTCAACATGCAGGCAGATACAGTAACTCGTTAGTGAAATTCTATGTAAATGCAAAATAGGGTGCTTCGAGGTTCAAAGACAAAGAAGCATATTATTGTATTATTATATTAGATTTTTGCTAAACTGGATACAACAGGTAAAAAGGAGGAAGGACAGAAGAGGAATATCAAAACCATACTGATTTTGATACCATCTTTGAGCAATTTTCCTATACAAAAAATTAAAAGGTTTTTAATTTAATCAGGAATTACCTGATCAGACAATCAATACAGCTATTGACACTTGACAATTTTCAGTACTCAATGCTACGGACGCATCTCAGTCCATACCAACAGAATATTGAGGTCTATACCCAGAGAGGAGAGGGGAGGACTTTTTGCCTAAAGATTTTGATTTAAATCAGAAACTATTTGATCAGACATTTGATGCCTGTTTGTGGTATTTGACACATTTTAATACTCTCATCAATACTCTTACCAAAAAAAAGTGTTAAGGAGGGGAGAGAAGATTGAAAATAACAAGAAATTGTAGGAAAAAGAGGATAACAGCTGAAAGGATGAGAGCACCCCCCTCCCCTGGTGTCATGTTAGCTGTTTTTCTGCCCTGGAGCGACAGAAAGAAAGAGGCGGAGAAGGGGGGGGTGCATGATGAGATTCATCATCATCTGTAAAGGACAGACACACGAGGAAAAACACATTTTACATGGAAAAGCCATTTCCTCCATGTGGAGGAGATTAGCAGCCATGCATGCTCCTCCAAACCTTCCTCCCTCCAACATTTTCTCTCTCAGCAAGGGCTTGTGGTGCCATGCAACTCTTCCTCACAAGTGTTGCCAGAATGAATAAAGACGTAGCCCTCTCGTCCATCGAGGAAAGCAGGGGCCTCCCTCTCCCACCCCAAACGCTCACATGGATAAAGAAAAACAGGCGCTGCAGGGGTGAAGACTGACAGCTTGACATGTCCTGCTCTCAAAGTGCCAGGGATGCGCCATATTTCTTGACAGCGTACGGGAGAGGTTAAAGGGGTTGCTCTAACAGCCCTGGGACTGCTGGGGCTTCAATTCTGCCATCAAAGCTCGACCCAAAAGCTCTGTCACATTGTGTGGTGCTAACACGCCCTGTCTGGGCTCTCAGGAGGCTCCTATGTCGACTGATGCCAACGACAATCCGAGCCACCTCTGTTACTGAGCTCTGGCATGTGGTAATGCTATGTGTTCTGACAGCCTCTCTCAGGCATCTCCTCACCGAGGCGCTGCAGAGACAGATCTCTCTGGGATGGTTAGATTTCTGAGAACAGTGGATGCAGGATGTGGCACCTCCACACCTATGTGAAAATATGGACTGAGGGCAGAGCAAGTCTTGTCAAATCGACAAATTAAGAGGCTTTTCTGCCCCCTAGTGACATGTACAGAGGGACATTTTCAGCACCAGGGACAGTTTCCCCGCTGCTCTTCACCAGGAGCTCTCAAATAAACTGACAACATCTGAGATCAGTTTATAAAATGAACACAGGGATGATTCGAGTGGTTTCGTGTAGGCTCATTCATTCTGACGTGTTGCACACAAAATGTTGACAAACCTTAATTATTGCACAATGAATCCCCCGTGCAAACTGACAATCCTCAATTAAGATTCCTTTCTCAAGGGTTGGTGGCAGCGTGGGTGATGGAATTTTTTCCACAACAACAAGCGCAACGGAGAAATTACGCATGGGCTTCAGCCTGCCTGCAATAGGCATCCAACGGAATGTGTGCACCACGCAGGGTTTTCCCTCTCCACACGGGACTGAACGACCAAATAACCGAACGACAAAAAGCTTGAAAATGATCACTTACCCTTTTCCAAACTGAGATTCCTGCAAACTTCAAGTTCTGCCATTTGGGACTGGAGTTGTCGGTCTTACAGGGTCCCTCCATGCGTTTTGGACATCATTTTTTTCTTTTTTTTGTCTCCTAGTTGTAGCGGTTTGAAATACCATCAAAAACATGCCCGACTAGTCAATTTCTCCATGACGGTTGGACATTCGCACGAAGCGCGCCATGATAGTGAAGTGCCACTTCTTTCATGTCCAAAAAAGAAAAAAAAAAAAAAAAAAAAAAACGAGCCCAGGAACAAACAAACTGCTCATCGGCATCTGCCTCCCTGCGCGATCTGCGGAGTGGATTCACACACCATCGCACCTCTGGCGTCCACAGCCCCCTGCGCGCGTCCTCTCCCCTCGCCAGGCAGAAGGACAAGCCGATCCCTCACACGCTCGAAGGAGAGCGGGCTGTTAATGAGCAAGAGCTTGAGACTGGCGCACCGAGCAGCGGAGTTTGGCCATTTGGACGTTTCATCAGCTTTGCCCGACAGTCCGGTCGAGCTTTTTGGCGACAGTTTGAATTCCCCACCACGCTGATTCTCTTGTCACATGCGTTTTTTTTTTTTTTTTTTTTTTTTTTTGGTCAGTTATTCTTCGGTGTATATCCTTGGGAGAAAGAAAGTCACCATCGCGCAGGGATGCCAGCGCTATGATGACCCACTTTACGTCCCCTGTGTGTCTCTGAGGTTGGGTTTTCTCTGCTTCCTCGGAGACACAGCTCTGCAGTGCACATACTGAGGCTCCCAGTCCCGAGAGAGAAAAGAAAAACTGAGAGGGCTCAAGTTCTGTGTGAACAATTATTAAGTAGTTGTTTTAGCTTTTAAAATGTGAGTGTGTGTGTGTGTGTGTGTGTCTCCAGCCTCCAGGGTATCCAAGTTCAATCAATTCCCTAATGAAAGTTTGGTCAATCTGGAGCTCCTAGATTAGTCATGTTCATTGCTCCACATTAAAGCTATTTCATTTGGGATTGGAAGAGACAATTGACCAGGCACACATGCACACACACACACACACACACACAGAGGGACTCACACATGCATTCACACACAGTTGTGTTCAAACACTGAGAGTCAGAGGTTACCGAATTGATTAGTGCTGTCTGGAAGGACAGAAAGACGTTTGAACACCTGTGTCACCCTCGGTTCAATGCTGCATGTATGTGTGTGTGTGTGTGTGTGTGTGTGTGTGTGTGCGCGCGCGTGCGTGTGCATGTATGCATGCTCTGTCTATTAGCAAATACTTTCCAGTGATTGCTTCACTTTGATTTAAGAGTAAACCTCTCCTCGTCCAAACCTGCCTGGTCACAGACAGACAAACCCCCTTCTCTCACTGATTTATGTACTGTGACCGAACAAAAACCATCAGCCACTCTGTCACTCACAAAGGACTGGGAACAACTGGGAGGACAGGAAAGAGGCAGAGGAATGCAAAGTCATGCAAAAAAAAAAAAGGGAAAAGAAGACAAGAAGAGAGGCATATGTTTTCAAAATGTTCTGACTGACAAGAAAGGACAAAATGTCAGGGACATGAAGGAATGAACACAGACAGACAGCAACAGGATCTGAAGTTTGGTCAAGAGGCAACAGCCAATTTGCCCTTTTTCTCTTCCCCTTTATCCCTCTGAAAAACCTAATGGCAGCTGAACATAATAACTGTAGGCTCTCAGATTTGTATCAGAATATGTTATCTTGTAAGATATGGATGGGAGGAGGTGCAATCTCACTTTTATGGGACTTTATGAAAATGTATTCTGATTTCATGCTCAGTAGGCTATTCATTTGCATTTTAATGCCACTAATTAACCACACACATTGTGGAAAAACTGTGAACTTGAAAAAAAATATTTAAAAAGGGAAAAAATTAGTGAAATTCCCAGGAGTGGTAATATCCAATATTTCTAATTATGACAGCGGGGGAAACAGTCACTTGTGTTTACACTCTGCATCAATCAGGTCAATCTATCATTCACAGCAGTACTGAAGCAGTCAAGACTGATTTCTACAGTTCACCGACAAGCAGAAGGCACACACTCGTACAGTGTGTGGACACTCTCTGCAGGGGCGGGATGTGGACGCTGTCTAGTACGGCAAGGCTTTAAGTGGTCTGTCTGCTGTAGGTGTGACAACCACAGAGGCAGAACAAGATCAGAGATTTGTCATCGATTTGTCTGGCAGATCTGTCAGTGTGCAGCCTCACCTCCCCGAAACTCATAAATCTTGATCAAAGTGATGCCATTACATGTCTGGATTCATTTCAGCTTTAAAGGGAATGAAATGGAAAAAGTGCACTTTTTGCTCTGGTTTATTACATCATATCTAATATATACTGTGTGCATGTATGCACATATATGTGTCAGGATACTCAAGTTGACAGACATTAAGCAGAAGATAAATATGCACATTCCTTCATACATGTTGGATGATATATTATATAATTATTTCTTCAAATTCAATATATTTGGCTCCACCATGTGAGTACTAATATGTATGAATCAGCCATGAAGAGAAACGTATAGCAATAACAGTCAGATGTTCCAGCCTACTCAGATGTTTTGTATTTACACTTGAAAACAGTTTTTCATTCATGTCACACAATGATTCAGTGGCTTGCAGCTGGTTGTGTGCACCAGTAAACAGTAATAAGGGTCTATTGATGCCACAAGACTGAATCTTGGTTGAGCTGTCTGGAGTTAAAAGCTTTAGTTTGAGGCACAATGGTGGAGACGAGTCTCCCTCTACTGTTCAATCCCATGACATACAGTTACCAGAGAGAACATACTGTAAATTATAATATTCTTTTGGTGTGTGTGTGTGTGGGGGGGGTGTGTGTGTGTGTGTGTGTGTGTGTGTGCGTGTGTGATATTTACCGTGAAAGACGCTGTTGTCTGTCAGGAAGTGCCGGCGGTACTGTGGCTCTCCTTTCCTGTTCACCAACCAGGAGCTCATCGTGAGAGGAGGAGGGAAGCAGGAGGGCAAACAGTTGGATGACCTATGAAGGAGAAGAGAATTGAACTGTGTCCAAACATTCAGTAGAAATTGAATGAATCCAAAAGGTATTTTATTTAAATATATAATGTCATATATGAGACAACTCATGAATCTCAAGACAAACAATACAAGAGTTTAAAAGAAGTAAACTGGTTTACGTGAGGAACAATACACTGTGTTAAAAGAAAAGGAAAAACAAATTGCTTCCTTTCTGGACAGGGACATAGAGTTACTGTGAGGAGAAAAAGGCAAAAAGTTGGATAATTTTGCAGGGTAAGTATTTCAGGTTACATTTTCATGAGTCGTGGATTCTCTGGTAGCATCCTCTAAGTCCTGGATGTTGAATGTGTTACAAATGGAAAAACTATGTCTGACAATCTCTGCACTATTAACTTTTAACTACATCAGGAGCTGAAGAAAGTGTGGTGTGAAAAGTTAGGAGAGATTTTAATATTTTAGTACCGATTAATCGTCACAATTACAGACAACTTCATTTTTAAATCATGTCCATCTTGGAAGACACATTTTCAGAGTAAGGTAAGCAAAGGTCTAGGTGGAATTACAACAAACCCATCCCTGTACTGCTGTTTAACTTCACATGTAGGGACTTTTATACTAAAATTATAGATTATAGATTATACTACAACAGAAATTCATCTGCATTTATTTGCCTATATACCTGCAACGCAAGACAAATCTTTGAATGATTGATTTGAGCTAGACTCCTTTCTCCACCATAAAAACATTCTCTGATCCTCCTCTTTACCAACTGTCATCCTACCAGGTCCCATCCCTCTAGCCAATTCTCTTTCTCCACCTTTTTTCCCCCTTTGAATTTCTACATATCACTCCATGTGTTCTCATTTATCTTCTTTCTGTTTCTCCACGCCATTATTCCCGGATTCCCAATTTACCACTACTTCCTCCTGATCACTTTTCATTCCTACCTCTCCTACTGGCAGTTTCACTGCTAAGTGTTTCCCCACCTGTTGCTCATCTGTCTTTCTGTGATTTACTGCAACAAACACATACACACACTATCTCTCTCTCTCTCTCTCTCTCTCTCTCTCTCTCTCTCTCTCTCTCTCTCTCTCTAACACACACACACACACACACAGGAGATGTATAGATCTGGGAAAGCTTGGATCCTCCATGACAGTTACTGGCGCCTGGTGCCAGCTGACCTGAGGAGAGGTAACAGTCTAGTCGAACACATAGAGCTCACGGGTCAAGTATCTTTGAGGTGAAAGTACTTTCCAGTGACCCCGTAACCACCTCACTTTAAAGCACGGAAGCCTGTAATCTCTGTAGTGTTTTTAACAGATCATGGTCACAAAATGACACTAATGTGAGGGTGAATCAGTGTGAATCATAGTGCACAATTCAGCCAATATATATAATGCAAGAAATCTCTGCTCTCTTACTATGGTTCTAAATTAGATAAGCAATGTTTAATATCTGTTCCTTTGAATAATTTAACAATAACCTTTTAATCATCAGTAATATTTTATTATTATTGATGAAATATTAAGCTGTACTCTTGTGACTCAAAGTTGGTGCTGGTGCAGTAAGTTAACTTTAGAAATAATATTTAAAAAAGAAAAAGAATCACACTGCAAAAACTAAAACAAAAAATAGACTGAGAAAACTGAGAAAAACACAATTGTGAAAGTGCTTAAAGAAAAACAGCAACAAAGAAAAGTAGAAAAGACCTTTAAGAATATAATCATTGTTCTCTGATGCTTTGGTAGAGAGCCAAATACAGCTCTTGACTTCACAATTTCTGCTAAGCAATAAAATATTTGCTGAAAGTTTTGAAAACATTTGTGCTGCTTTCATGTTATAAGCACAGAAAGTCATTAAACTCTGATTCACCTTGTGCCTGCAACGCCTGCTCTAAACTCACTGTAGAGCACAGCCCCTTGTGGTTTACTGCTTAATTATAGAATAATGTTTCTAAATTACCGTGTGTTTTCACAACAGAGTCCAAATTAGAGATAGGAGCCGAGCAGAGGTAGATGACTACAGACACTGTTAGGCAGCTTTAATGGCATGTCAGGTCGTGATACAGCTAGATTATATGAGTCCACCATAAACACCGAAGTCACATGGCAAGAATAAGTCACCAGAATGTGCAAGTTAGTGAGCTGTATATAAGCTGCGCAAAGTTACACAGCAAACATGATTATAGATCATACAGTGTCTATAATGCCGGTGCATCTAAATGGTGCATCTCGTCCATATTACATTTCTGTTGGTCATTAGTTATGATTATCCCAATATTACCAAATTAAAGGAATAGTTTGAAATTTTGGGAAATGCACTTATTCACTTTTTTGCAGAGAGTTACATGACAAGATTGTTACCACTACGCAGCCAGCAGCTCATCAGCTTAGCGTGCTGGAAACAGGGGGAAGCGGCTCACGTCGCTCTGTCATAAGGTAACAAGTCTTGTCATCGTCATGAGGTTGCCAGGCAACCAGTGGTTGTTTTTGAACAGATCACAAAATATAATGTGTTCATTAGTGAGCTTTAGAGGTGTTTTTAGGTGGATTTTGTTAAACTTGGACAGAGCCAGGCTAACTGTTTCCCCCTGTTTCCAGTCTTTATGCTAAGCTAAGCTACCCTGGCTGAGGCTGCGAGCTGTAGCTTCATATTTACAGATAGCAGAGTGCTGTTGATCTTGTCATCTCACTTTCTGCAAGAACGCAAATAAGCATATTTGCCCCAAAATGTCAAACTATTCCTTTAATAATAAAAACAGGTTAATAAAAAAAACAAACATATAAACCAAACCAGTACAAACAGAGTGTGTGTCAGTGCATGTGAGTTAGTAAATCCTCCTCTTCTAAGTGCGTGTAACACTAGTAGCCGTCTCATCTATAAGGGGGCCAAAACCTCAGGGGAATACAGTCTGTTCTTTCCTATCAGGCAACTGGGAGAGAAAGCAGCTTAAAAATAAATGTTTCACTGCCAGGCTGCCTGATGAGCAACTCTGTCTCAGGCCCTGACAGGAAGTAGGTCGAGGATGCCCCCAAGTTAGACGTTTTGTTCCTGTAGATCTCTAAATCAAACCAGTAACACAATCTGAAACATGTGGATGCATGCATTTTAGTTTGCCCTGCATGTAAAACACATTTTATCAGACAAGATAGCAATACATTTCTGTTTTATACAGGTTGTTGAGGTCCATGCAGTGCTTATACAGGAGATTTCAGTTCTTATCTAGCTGAATAACCATTGGCACCTTGTAACTATGGGGGTAATATTGTGTCTTGCAAACATAACATTTGAGAAAAATTTAAATTTTATTAGAAGCAAACATAGTGGAAAAAATAATTACATGGGTGTAGGGCTGCACAATATGGCCCAAAATAATGAAATTAATAAAAATGACACTAACAAAAGACACATGATTGTCTTGTAAACAGTGGTAGATTATTACTATTCACTTACACGCACATAACGCATCATGCAAAAACAAAAATTCAGATTAATTCTATTCATTCAATAAATAGGCCAGCCCTACACGGATCAGATCCAGAACTTAAAGATACAATTTTCAGGGACAGCTCAACAAACCCAAGTAAAATGTACCAATAATTTCTTGAAGAATACTTTTATATCTAACTTTAGTCCTAATTTCACCTCCTGGTTTGACCTCAACTATCTGCTAATCTGCTAAACTGTTTGGCATGTTCTTTGCCCCATCAGACTTCATTGTAGCCGGTGGGTCCTTGTTTCCAGAACTCACAAGTGACTTGCAATGTTGTCATAACTGATGGATTAAATAAATTCTTACAAATACATTTCAACCAAAACTATGAACATAAGACCCAAGTTGTAATAATCTTGTTTAAGGGGCTGTTCAGTTTGCATGGCACGTGTGACGTGGCACAAATCACCCCTCATACAGACACCTATGTGTGTAACAGTCGCCCTCTCATGACACACAGACACAAAATCAGCAGCATCTGTCACCCCATATTAACACATGCCAAAGAGCACTCTATTTAGACATGATTAATGAGATATACAATGGCTGTTCTCTTTTATGTGACCAGCTGCCATAAATGCTGAGTGATTATTGAACACATTTTCAAATTTAAAAAGAAAATCTGCAATCGTCTCAATGGTTATCCAACACAGTGAAGTTGCTCCCTGTATATCTGCCTTAACTACAAGACAATTGGGATGGATGAGGAGCCTGGTGGAATTCAGCCAGTAAAGCACTTTGCTGTTCTACAGAGTCAATGAGTAGCTTGTAATTGCTTGTTAAAGCAGTTATCAGATCAGAGAGTTAACAGTCTAACAGGTTACTGATGGCTAGACAGATGGTTTCACGGTACAGCCCGTGCTCCCTAACTCACTAACTCATTGATACATAAAAGTAAAGGCTGTAGGCAACATGGAGAATAGACGTAAAATACACTTTAATTCATGTTCATGAATTCATGTAAGAACGCTGTAATTTTGAAATATATTGTTACAAACTTGGAAATGCTTTATATAAAATAAAGTTTCTGTTTCATGTGTTTGTGTTGTGGGTGTGTGCATGTCTGTGCATTAAGGATTAGGGGTGGTCAGAGATTGCCTTCCTCATCAAAGACTCACAGGGGGCATGTAAAATATTTGCAGTGTGCGATCATTACAGTTTGTATTCCTGCTACCAGTTAATGAAACTTCATTATCTATTTATTGTCCACTTTATTTTTTATACTTCCAAAGTTTAAGGTTCAAGAAAATCTACATGGAATATCATCCTGTTTAAAACTCTAAGGCTGCAACTCACCTAACCCCTATTTTCTTTATTATCGATTTATTGTTTGGTCAATGAAATATTTGAAAAATACTGATCATGATTTGAAACAGTGGCATCTTCAAATTGCTTGTTATGTATGAAAACCTTCAATTTAATCAAAGAGAGCTGCAAATCTTCAAATTTAAGAAGCTGGAACAAAAGAATTTTGACATATATGCCTGGAAAATACAATACAACCACAATTATTTTAAAATTATTCTGGTGATAAACTAATTAATTAATCAATCAACCATGGGCTGAACCTAATAAAACTGCCATAATAGGTCTTCACCAGGCTAAGAGGAGTAACTAAGAAGTGGTAACATCTAAATTGTCCTTCCTGTGCTGTTTCAGTGAGCCTTTGACCTGATAAGGAGACAGAGTGAACCTTGAGTCCGTGAGGTTACTGTGGGGTCAGAGTTGTGTTACAGAGGGGCAGTGAGGCGGTCTGAGATTGTCAACAGACGTTGTGCTAAAATCATGGAGTCGTAAAAAACGAAAACAGTGCAAACTGAGGAATCTCCTCTGCTAAAGTGCCGTGTCCTCGCTGATGTATTGTCTAGGGTTATAGCTGAAATACATATCATGAGAGCACTTATGTTTGAAAATGAAGCACCTAAGATAAGTGAAGAGAATCATAAAGTGTCAAAATATTCTCTAGTACATCCTGAAATTATTAATTTAATCCAAACATTTCACTGATTCGACTATGTGTGAACATTTGCCCATTTCAGGTGAGATTTCTGTCTCCAGGGCCAGAATATCAAGTATACGCCATGTTTAGAGAGCTCAATCTTATTTTAACTTTCATGTGTGCTGCTGTGTACACGTGTGTGTGGTAGAACGTGTGTGTGTGGTGGGGTCGTCTTGCTTACCCGTGGAATTGAGGGGTGGGTAAGGTCACAAGTCAAACCCCTCAGATCTATTTCAAGCAGAGACAATCACCACCCATCTCTCCCTTCTGTTCCTATCCCTTTACTTTTACTCCCAGGTTTTGGACTCAAACTGTCTGCTTAATGTCCTCAGTGACACGAGAGAATGCTTCATTTTCTGCTGGAGCGAGTGCTGAGTTGGTAATAACAAGGAAGCTTGCACCAAGAGAGTCCAGTACATAGTCAGTTTCCCATTTCAGTTCTTGTAAATGGATATGGACATGTAGTAGCACAAAGTGACAGCTTGTTCATTTTATAAAATAAGTAGTGGTGGAATGTAACTAAGTACACTTACTCAGTTACTATACTCAAGTACAAATTCGAGGAACTTGTACTTTGCTTGAGTTTTTCCATTTTATGCAACTTTATACTTCAATACACTACAATTCAGAGGCAAATATTGTGGCGTCTTGAAGTCTTTTACTTGCAGTGGAGTATTTCCACAGTGAGGTATTTATTATTTCACTTAGTTAAAGGATCTGAGTACTTCTTACACCACTTCAAATAATTTAATTTAATGTAATTTACTGAATGTCCACAACTCACTCTTTGGTTGAATCTTTTTCCTACACATTAAAACTCACGCACACATACATACATAATATAGAAACCCATCCACAGTTTGGTTCATTCAGTCGCAAAGTGTTCAAACTCGGTCCTCCTGCCTTCCTTTCCACCAAACTTCAATTATTCATGAGGGATCACAGCACCCACAAAGAGTCATGTTTCCACTCCTACAACACTACACCAGCAAGCTGATACACTGTTCACAATACTTCAAGTCACATAATAACAAGGGAGTCACTTTACGGCTGATGCATTCCTTAACACACACACACACACACAGCCTCCACAGTGCATGTGGGTGTGTGTGATGGAATAGCTACCCAGTGTTATAGTTGCTTGCCAGTTAGTGTTTAATGTGACAGCAGGTAAAAGCAAATGTCTGTCTCATTTGAAGAAAATGGAAATTAATAAGGCCAAACTGCACATTAAAAGTGAATTAGGACCTGAATCCTAATGTATCCATTTATAAGCTTCACCAACTCTGCCTGACAAAGACAGTCCTTGTGTGAGATGTTGACACCACTCTGTAAGGTTTATCAGGCAGGAGCAAAGACGAGAGATACCTTTGTGTTTTTGGGGGTGTATTTCGGTCAGTGTCACACCAGCTCTGTCTCTTTAAATCTCTTTGTCTTTCACACCCGGCCAACCGCACACAACCTCTCAAATCAAATCAAAAAAATCCCCAAGGACTCTGCTCTCGGACGGGGGAGTGCCCCTTTTTTCTCTCTGGGATGGCTACCGGCTGAGTGTAATAAAGGCCTTTGTTATGCTGCCCTGCTGCAAATCTCTCTTGTTAAAGCACAGTGGGAAGGAGCACCAAAATGTGAAATGCATGGAGCAGAAAATGCTTCATCAGTCACACAGATTAATTATTGATTCTAGCAGCAAATAAGTTAAAGTACATGACAAAAATACATAAGTCACATCACATCAGCTCAGGCAATTTGTGGTTGTCAAAATGATCCAAGAATAAAACAAAAATGTTTTGAGCCGGATTGCCTGTGGCTTACCTGGAGTGGTACAATAAAGAAATGTCTTGAGTTTCTATTTTACAGAGTGTCCAGGCACACGGGTACATCTGCTTGGATACTGTATACAGTATCCTACCAACAGTACATTTAAAGCGACAGCTAACTGTGTGCAGATTGCCATAGTCAGAAAAGTTCCAAGAAACAGGTTTTTTTAAGTTAGTAAAATAGCCCCTGTGCTATATAATGTCATGCTGTTTTTCATAGCATCATAGGCTCACTTACTTCTGTCACTTCAGTTTTAAGATTTTGTCAGCTTCCTCACAAGATCTTGCCACTTTCACCAGAACAGTAGTCCGTCAGGCTCTGAACGTCCATGGCACAGGGCACAAATGTAATAAAAGCCACCGATAGTCCCGGCAATGTGGTTTCAGGGAGCGAGAAAGGTCCCAGCAACTTCACTGGTGTAGACAAGTACCCACCACTACATCAAGCAGGGTGCCTTTTCAAATGACTACTACTGGTGTGGGACCAGTGGGTTTGGGGAAACCTGGAATGGATCTCGGAGTGGACTACTTTTTCACAAGCGAGCCAAAGAGATGATTTACTTATTCATTCAGTCCTTCCATTCAAATTTAGGAACAAAAAAAACAAAAGAGAAAACAGACTAATTAAATTATTTTATATCAGCTCAGTAGTATTTAACAGTGGTCCTAAATCCTCCCCTGGAGTTCCAACAAATTTCTGATTTTTTAATTGATCTTCTTGCTCCTTTGAATCATTAAATGGCTACTTCAAGATTACATTTGGACAAATTATGAGTAATATACATTATACAGGATGGTGGGTGACTATGCAGTACATTGCTGCCCATCTGAAACTTTTAAACCTCTTCAGTGAGGAGCAATGGTTCTCTGTTCTCTCCAGCTTCAGAAACTTTCTGCCTTCCCCCTGTCGTCTGTCTCAGCCGTGGTTTCCCTCCCACTCCTCCCTCAGTGACAGTTCAAAGTCCTGGCAGCAACAGCCATCAGCCTGAAATGCACCTTACAATTTAAACCAGCCCACCAATCACGAGCCTCTTCGGCCGTAACAGTCGCTAGTAACATTTGCACAACAAAGGAGAGACTAGCTGATTCATCACCCCCCCCCCCCCACTTCACTCCCTTTCCCTTCCACAGTGACTCCTCCTCTACTGCCTTTGTGCTCGGACCCAAAATTCCCATCTACCCCTGTGACCCTCCTCCTCTTTGCACTAATCTCCTTGAGCTTATTGGATTGCCTGCTTCAGTACTACCTCTCACTGCACCCAGACCCCTTTCACCCTGCACCCCACAGGACACACATCGCAGTCTGCCCTCATGCGCAGGCCCTCCTCCTCCTCCTCTGCCTCTGCCTTGCATGGATGAAGCATGGATAACAATGACAACACATGGATGCACAAGGTGTAATTTTGGCAGTGGTACTGTAAACAGTAATGACAATCGCATGAGCATAATCCAGGAGACACAGGGAATTTGCTTTGGGGCTTCTTCTTCACCAGAGATTGATGTGCACTCAATGGAACAGTATCAACTGATAAAAATCATAATTTATTCCCATGTTATGTGTTTTGCATCCATTTCTATGATACCATAATATATATATATATATATATATATATATATATATATATATATATATATATATATATATATATATCTTATAATATATGAAATCAAGAGCAGTTTACAGGATTGGCCTCTTTTCCTGTTCCCTTTTCAGTGTTTAAATATTCAAATCTCTTGGCCACATTACGGCTAAAAGGGTCGTCTTTATAGGTACTTAAAGACCCCCACACATACCCACAACATGTTAGGCTCCCATGGGGTTTGAGGGCGGCCAATGTACAGCTTAGCCTTTGCGTGGCTTTGTATTTCACATTTGGTGTTTCTATAGCAACAGCGATCTCAAAGGGGGACAAGTGGACCCCCCCTCTCCATTTTGAACACCATTAACATACCCCGCCCCCGTCTTGTGTTTAGTGGGGCATCCCACACACACACACACACACCTACAGAGGAGGCTGTTTAGCTGTGGTTTAATGGGGTAAGTGAAAGCAGAGGGATTCGTATTAGGGGTTTTAACAATCGCTATAATTATCTTAAACTTTGAAAGATTGTGAAATACAGTATAAATGAACCATAAACCTTTGCAACAGGTAATGAAGAATGTAAAGTAATTAATAGAGCTCTTGTTTTTTTTATAATATCAGGTAATGTAACTGTTTCATAGCACTGAGAAGCATATCTGTCGCACATGACAGATTAGTGATGGACGGCACTTGTTTTTTGCCTGTAGTAATACTTCTAAACTTCTTTTTATGTGTCAACAGACCCGTTGCTGATAACAGGTGTACAGTATAAAGAAACATATTGTGTGCTGTCACTCTTTGATTATTTCAGAGCTCAAAAACATTTCAGTTTTGGAACAATCAGTCACCTAGTGCATCAAGTCCTCCGAAAGATCCTCCTCATCAGTCTCATTAAAACGCTGTCCCTGACAGCCATGGAGGCCCTCTCCCATAGGCTGTCCTGCTTCCACAGACCCCGCCCCTTCCTTTCAGCTCTGACCTCTGCCCTGTGCAGCCGTTTGTGGAGACGGCAGTAGACGCGAGAGTCAGGCAGAACTCCGTAAACGGGTGCAGTGCGAGCCAGACCAAGCCTGAGGACCTCTTCATTCACACAGTAGCTCCACATCGACCCCTGCAGGAGAGATAAGGGAAGACAAGGAAACGACTTCATGGGATATAAACTCAGTTTGACATTAAGTATACGATTATGAAAAATAAACAATAATTTTTTCATACACTGATAGTTTCCCCTCGTTGTCTCGGTTATAAAATGTCTCACCCTGCTTTGAGACACCAAACAGTGTAGTGTGTCGTCCTCACGGCTGATAAGTTTTAGCCAGACTGTTTGGGCAGGAGCCAGGTTCTTCTGCAGCCATACGCTGCCCTCTGGAGTCAACTCCACCCCTGCAAGATGCACCAGCAGCGGGGACGTACACATACCTAAAGAGGACAAAAAAAGGCCAATTTACGATCCATGATACAATGAAGATTTATGGCCAGAGTGTAGTTACGCACAGTATGTAGAATAGATAGATAGATAGATTACTTTATTCATCCCCGAAGGGAAATTAAGTCGTCATAGCAGCCGGTATATTTGAATACAATAAAATACAATACAATAGAATAAATAAAATAAAATAAAAGTAAATGTTCCAGTATATGGAGTGGAGTGTTGTACAGGGTACACAGTGCAAGGAGAAATACACATTATGACTAAACTGGATATTGTTTGAACATTTTGATACTAGTGCTGATATGATACCTGAGTTTTGGTACAGATACTAAAATTATAAATGTTATTGTTACTGTACTTTAAGAAATATAAATGATGATATATATTGATAAATATATTGATATGGATGATACATTTTTTTTTGATTTACCAAAAATCGCTAAACTTGTCAAATATTGTCTAAACACAACCAGTTGTACAAAAACTTTGCCTTCATAAAATAGTGTAAAATTGGCAAAGATTTACCTCCAAATAAGTAACTATCACACTAACCAAGACTAAACATATATTGACCACATATATATATATATGATGCCAGCTTGATGCCAGATACTACTTGGTACGGACACATTTCACTTTTTGAGGTACAGAGATTCAACATCTATTATAACCTATTTATGATTCACTGAGACTTTATATGAAAAATAGCACTCCATGAAATAAATGCCCAAACAATGGACCTAACCAGCTTTAAAGTGTGGGAGGTCAAGTGGAACAAAGGTAATATTTGAAATAGCTAAATAAGAGCCAATCTGTTCATGTGGGTCCTTGACACTGGAGTTGCTGATGGAGCACTCTATCTATAAAGCATAAGCTACTTGATTTTTATTGCTCAGTGAATACAGTGATCTAATAACACAGCTAACAAGCTTACTTGTCACTTTCACTTATGAAAAGATGAAAGAACGCGACAGGGTCTGACTTTCCAAAGTAAAAATGTCACAATGACATTGTTGGTGTAACAAGATAAAAAGAAACAGGGCAAGCAGAACGTGGGATTTGTGTTAGTGGAACAGATTTGATGTGCTGATTGGACTATTTTAATTTTTCGGACTCCCAGTAGGTTATACTGTATGTGTAGGGAGGCTTACAAGCTGTTTTCATCACTGGTTCTAATCTGTGTTTGTCTGTGTCACCTTTGTGTTTTGAAAGTAACGGAGAAAGGACTGGCAAATAAATCGGGACATGTTCCACTTCAAGTCCTCTCTCTGTGATTGAATGGACTTTCCCACGGAGGCTGACGTTCCTCTCAATGAAACGAGCAGGGATCTCAGACGCTGCTTGAAATCTGGTGATCTGAAGAGGTGGAATGAGACAGCTGAGTGGTGACGTTTAATGACCCGTTTGGGTAAAATAGCTGAAAATGCATTTCATTCACATCCTACAAGTTTAATACAATAATAACCAATGAGATCTGGAATCAAGAAGGAGCCTTTTGGTCTTAATCAAGCTTTTAGTCTGCGAGAATCAATGCAGTTTCCACTTTACTGAGGAATATTAGTGTCAGAATTTAGCCTGAAACAAAAAAGGGAAGCTGTTATTTTATTCATGAAATGGGCAACATGAAATCGAAACTGTGCAGCTGTTAGCAGAGCCCCAGTGTGTGCATTTTTCTCTTACCAGTCTGATACTCCTTGCTATCACAATAACACCAGCGAGTGCCAGTCCGGTGCTTATGTTCTGCGTGAGAGAGGAGAGAGCAGCGAAGGGTTGAGAGTTGACAGGACAGTGACACCATCAACCCAGCTGAACAATGTGCAGGACAATGACAAGGACAAAGACTTTGACAGAGATAATAGTGAGACAGGGGCACCAAAAACCCCCACTGGGGACAACAGGTGATGCCTGACAGGATATCTGGTCAGTGTGGTGATTTCTGTTTACGTGATATGGCACAGAGGAATAGTTTGGAGGTAATCGGCCCTGAAAGTCTACATTTAAGTTTTTTTTTTTAAATATTCCAATAAACAGGAAGCGCACCAACACTATGGCAATGACCACAGTGCCCATCCATGCATCACCAGTCAGTTGCAGGTCACGCAAAGGAGACTCCTACCCGCACAAGCGTCAGATTATCATCTGCGAACTGAGATATTAACGACACGATGTTGGCAGACGTCCGGTTTCCTTCGCGTCGTCGCTGCCCGTCCCCCCGTCCCTCTTCAGTTTCTGTTTCTCTGGAAGGCTCCGGCATGTTGTTGACATTTTCTCTACGCATCCGACGCTCCGCCCGTCTGGGAGGGACGTGCGCGGGGTGTGCTCGCCTGAAGTCTCCGCCCTGTGGTTTGGTTTGGATATGACAGCAGGGTGGCGTTGAAGTGCGCCTGAATGCATTAGGGTTCATATATGTCATAAAGAAAGAAAATAAATAAATAAATAAATAGTGCAATCCAGTGCACTTTGCACTGCGAATGTAAAAGTTTTTTAACTGCCTAAAGCTCAATTTTCAGCACAGTGATATAGCGCAGGACAAAAGTTGTCCGTGCACATTGCAGCTGAGATTCATAGGATCAACCTATTAGCCGAATAAATACCGCTGGGATCATCTTTTGTCTGCACAACTCGACCTATATAACTTCATATCTGCAATATAAGTCAGTGCCCAAAGCAAACGGCACGGTCAGATAATACAATCACCTTTTTTTTTTTTTTAAACATATATTCACATTTATAATTAAAAAAATAAACCCACTTGTTTTTTTCATTTTATTTCAACAGTCACATGCAGCAGATGTTGCACAGCGACAAAAAAAAAACATGCTCAGTAACAGCCACCAGCGAGGAGTGACCACTGACTGCATGACAGATGCAGCGGAGCTCTCATCTTGTAAACTGTGAAGTCATGGAGCTACTTGAAGACGGATGACGCCCCCATCGCCACCAGCCGGCCAATGGGAGCCGAGAGGCAGAGTTGTCCTCCCGGCCGCCATTAAAGAATTCAATCCATGAACTGAAATAATGGAAATCTGCAGGACCCATGGATCCGGCGGAGAAAAGTAGCCGCTGACTACTCCCGCTGATTCGGCCTTTTTTTTTTTTTTTTTTTAAATTTAGTTCGGTTTTTTTTACACCTCCGGGGAACGGGTTTGTTTGTTTTTTTTTGTTGTTTTGTTCAGCGCGATGGCGGAGCGCCGCGGCGGTTTTGTCGAGAGTCGGGGCGGCGCGGCGGGCTGCTCGGTGTAGCTGCTGGCGGGGCTGTCGTGTCGGAGCTGTGGCATGTTAGCTCCCGTGCTCGGCGGCTAGCAGAGAGAGAGAGAGGGGGAGAGAGGGGGAGAGAGGGAGAGAAACCAGGGGGAGGGGAAGAGTTTCCTCCGCTTCAAACTGTTTCACATCAGCCGCTCAGCTCCGGCGTTAGCACACCGGAGGAGGGGGGGGGCTCCGCTTTCTACAGGGGGGGGTGAAGTTTTTTTATTTTTTTTTTTGTGGCTTGTTTTAGTTCTCGAGTTTTTTTTTTTTTTTTTTCTATTGCGCATACAACTTTTCCAGTGTTTGTGTGAACGTCCCGGTGCCTGTTAACGTGGACCACTTTTTCTTTTTTTTTTTTTTAAATATATATATACACACACACACACACACACATACACACACACACACGGGGGCTGTTGAGGTTAATGTGGCAGCGGGCTCGCGGCTAACCGGATCGGACTCTCTCACACACACACACACACACTCAAAAAAACATTTTTCTCTCGCCGCCGGGATCGATGAGCCGACGAAGCCCGGAGAAGCTCGCAGTTTGTCCGTCCGTCTCTCGTAGCCGCCGGGGCTAGTTGGTGGCTACCAGTTAGCCGCGGCTAGCGAGTTGGTCACAATACAAAAAAAAAAAAAAAAAGCCTGAAAACCTCGGCGAGCCAACAAGACCAGCCGTCGCTCCCCTTCTTCTTCTTCTTCTTCTTCTGCTTCTTCCTCCTCCTGCTGCTGCTGCTGCTCCTCCTCCTCCTCCGACGGTGATTGAGACAATGGACTTTAACGTTACCGCCGCGCAGTGAAAGGATGAGTTCGTGCTTTGTACCGAACGGGGCCAGCTTGGAGGATTGCCACTCCAACCTCTTCTGCCTGGTGAGAGCCGTAGCTGTGGTGCCGAACAGGGCCAGAGAGCCATTTTGGCTAATCAGGCAACAAGCTTTGTAACGTCAGTTTGCAGACTGGCCGTGGAGGCATCGGGGCCTGCAGCTCGCAGATCGTGATCCAGCTTAACTTTCACAACAGAGACGGTGGCACACTGCAGGCCGGCTTTATTGGAGAGTTGCCCGTGAATATGACACGATGGCGTGTTTACGCTGCAGAAATATCCGACTAGCATTAGCGTTAGTTGCATGAAGGTAACAGGTTAGACCAACAGGGGGGGGGGGGGGGGTGGATTGGAAACCCGTGTAAGACATCTTGTTTTCCTTTAAATTAAAGTGACACTGCAACATTAAGAGGACGTACATGTTGGAAGATAAGTCACATAGTTGCTGTTGTAAATGAGACCACCTGCTCTCTTCTCACACCGACTTGCATTGGTGCGTCACTGGTTCTTAATAACTGCTGACTGAATTACTGCATGACAGCTACGTTTGTCGTGCATGATTGCGGTGTCACATGTACAAAGTATTGCAAAACTTTACAAGATGTCATCAAGTGTCAGTTTTTTTTAACTTTTTCTATCATTGGAAGTGATTTTCTGTATGACAGGACAGGCAGTATGCAGCTCCTCATTACTGTCTGTGTGCACTGAGTTATGCAGTCAATAACAGGTGATGGCTCAATGCTGTGTGTTCATTTTCACATTGTTTCTGTCCTTTCTCTTTAGGCTGATTTGACTGGAATAAAATGGCGGCGTTTTGTGTGGCAAGGACCCACGTCTTCGCCCATCCTTTTCCCCGTGACCGAGGAGGACCCTATCTTGTGTAGTTTCAGCCGATGCCTGGCGGCAGATGTGCTGAGTGTGTGGAGAAGGCACCACACCCCGGGTCGCAGAGAGCTCTGGCTTTTCTGGTGGGGGGATGACCCCAGTTTTGCCGAGCTTATCCATAATGAGCTATCGAGTAAGTGAATGCAACATCTCCATGTCTTCCACAGGCTCAAAACGAGGTAGCATTTGTGATTCTCACAATAGCCGATTAGGTTACACTAAAACATATTTAATTCCTCAGTGTAAACAACAACAATATTTCAACCCTAAATGTACGAGTATTCTCATACATCCAAGCAGTTCGTTGTGTGATCCAGTGTTTTGGAATTGGCACAACTAGTCAGGAGTGTAACGGTTTATGTTAACAGATACTTTGTAGAGCTGCTGTCTTGACAGAGTTGCACAATTGGTCCATTTGTGGAAACATGTTTAAGCATGTTTAGTGTGTGATGAGGATGCCTACCATTCTACCAAACTGCGGCAAAGAGTTTTAATGATACAAAGTCGGATGATAATAATAACTTATGATAGCCCAACTGATTTGTGGCTAAAAGGCCTTTTAAAGTCTCTAAAGCCTTGTGGAATCCATTGGCTCCCAGCCACGGCTGTACAGGCTTGTAGGGTCGCATAAGAGCAAGCTGTTGTGCATCACAGTCATCTGACACCGTCATGATTTTCAGACAAGGGGTTCGTTCCAGCTTTGTTGATAGTCATATCTCTGTAAAACTTTTCTTAAGGGGCTGCCACACTGACCAGGTATTGCCTCCTGTCTCAAGAATGGTCAAGTGTTACTTAAAGGCAACACAGATTGGTCATTAAACAAAACAGAGAGGGCAAGATTCTCACAAATCTCAGCTAAACTGCTAAGGGGCTGAATTATTTTTCCATCATGACGTTATTGCATAATAACCTATAAGGTGAATGTTAGAATCAAATGTTTTTCGTTTGTTCAAATGGGTCACTTCCCATCTAGCATACCACAGTTTATAATTAACACAAGGCAGTTTTCTTTATCAGGAAGAACAGGGGTTTGTTTGTTAAAAGTGTCTGGTTTAATGTGTCTGCCTTGTTTCAGGTGAGGAGGACGGTGAGTGGGAGAGTGGTCTGTCCTACGAGTGTCGAACGCTCCTGTTCAAGGCCATCCACAACCTGTTGGAGCGCTGTCTCATGAACCGTGGCTTTGTCCGCATTGGCAAGTGGTTTGTTAAGCCATACCAGAAGGAGGAGAAGACCATTAATAAAAGGTATGTTCAGCTTCTTTATAAATTAAAGCAGACACACTTATGATCAGTTCACAAGTTCTAGCTGGGGTGCGTTCTGTTTGAATCAGCGGGACTTTCCTATATCTGAACATGTTGTATCAGTACAACAAAATGATGCCTACCCAGCTATATGTTGCTCTGGTTTTCTCTTTCTCTTCTCACTCACTCCAGACTGATTCTACTTTTGTCAGTGTTACACTGCTCTTAATGAATCACACTTCCTGCAGCATTTTCACAATAAAAGTAAAAATTATGACATAGAGATTATGCTGCCCCTGAACAATTTTAATATGAACTTGCTGACGTTATTTTTAGGAGTTACAAAAGTCCAAAAATCTGTTCAGAAGTCATGGAAAGAGCTATCAACCAGTGTAGTGACAGTGAAGTTCCTTTCCACCTCATTATAAGGGTCCAGCATACACGTACCTCGTGGCAGTTTCTTTATAACACAAAAGAGGCCTCATAATTGCTGAAGAAAAATATGGCAGCAGAACAAGATGTTGTGAATTGTACTTGTGCTGAAAGTCTGAACATTTCTTCAGTGCTTGATATTGAGGTATTGGGCAAGATTTGCAGCATGTGGGGGTTGGCTATTTCAGTTGTCTTTATAAAGAGATGGATTTAATGTGAAACGTGACATTTTTGTTGGGGAAATGTGTAAAGCATTCTTACAGTGTTTTACTCAGGGCCGTACCCGACTCAGAATTTTGTCAGTCAAATTCGATTTGGCTGTTTGTTCTTTATTTTCTTTTTCTTTTCTTTTTCAATCTGGCAATCTGAAAATCTATTAGCATGAGTTTCAGTGAAAATTTTGACCACATTGATATAGTCAAATGGAACAGAGTCATGGATAACGAGACAGGCAACACACGTATTTTAGTTTAAATCTTATGGCCTATTTTGTTATTACACTATAAACATTAAAGTGGAACATTGTAAATGGAAAAAGAAAGTCAAGGCATTGCCTGCTATGAAATAACTGACGTCTCCTCTACTTTATTTCTCTTTAAACGTGAGCGCTGTCAGCTGAACACTCAGGGCGGCAGTAGAGGAGGTGCTTTAAAAGTAGTTTAGCCGACTTCATTGACAGTCGGCCCCGGAGCTGAGAGTGTCAGAGCAGCCAACACACACAAGTCGCGCTGCCCTTCCTGGCGCTGTCCACCGTCATGCTGCCCTCAGTTTCCATTAGGCTGCCATCACAGTTCGTTTTGCGGTGAGGTCAAGACTCGGCCTGTTAAGTTTACAGCTTGCCATGCTCTTGCTACTGCGTTGCTCTGTATACAATGCAGCTAGACAAAAAGTGCAGTGATTTGACTGAGAAAATGTGAGTCAACTCGGGCCGTTCTCGACTGATGAGTCGAATCATCGACTTTAAGGGGGCGGCTTTAATTTTATGACTGTTGAAGACATTTTCGATACATGTTAAAGAAAGATGAAAAAAAGTGTGTGTACTACAGTGGAGAAAGCATCATTGGGCAGACTGGGCTCATTGTTATGAAAGTTTCCTGGCCTTTAATCGTTAAAATTCCCATTTGGGATTTAACTGGACAAAAGGGGCTTGCAGCTGTATTGTTTTAACTATGTTATTATAAGCTGATGGTCATTTCCTCGGAATGAGACATCATCTTCTTTATGGGAAAAATAGTTTAAACAAATACACACAAGGCTTTCCTTAGGCAGCGTAACCATGACACTAGACTGTGTAATGTGTTACCTGCTGCTCTGGTTTTACTCCTATATTGTTTCATATGTAGTACTTTAACGTCAGTTTTTACTCTTATTAATGCAGCATTTACAACTACATCCGTGTTGCTTTGATCATGCAATTCTCAGAGAGATTCCTGGAATTCAATCTTACGTAATAATGTGAAGGCGTATGACTGGATATATAAACATTTTCTAATTCCTCTGCATGACACATTTTTCATCAGGTTAAATAGTCATCCAGCTTGTTGCATAATTTCTATATTAGTTTAGACTTTTCTAAGGCAATAGAGCAACACTTCCTGGGTAATGTTTAATGTCCGTGCCTCCACTTTTCCCAACTGCATGGTAAAACTGGTCTGTGTTGTTGCTGTAGAAATACAAGCTTGAGGTGAACCAGCAGCAGCACATAAATAACTGTCTGGTTCAGAGTGGGGTTCTGTGCAGCTGTATTTCTCACTTCTTGTACATAAGGGTGGTGACATAGATGAAACCGTCCCCCTAGCTGTCGAATCAGGGGGCTGGTGTATCCTGGAGTTCCCTAACAAGCTAATTTGAGCCTCCGCTTTTTGGCTGTGTTGATCCAAGCTGACTTGTGTTTGATACACAGCCCCTTTTGGCTCAGTTCCCTCTGGCAGCTTTGCCAGTGGCTTCAGAGAGTTTTAGCAGCTATATAAAAGAGTCATTGCACAGAACAGGGGGAGGATTTCTTGCTCACTGGTGTTTTAGCTTCTGTTTTTACATAAAGATGTCTACAAGTGTGTGTGCGTCGAGGCAGCAGCGCAGCACCTCTAACAGAAGAGTCTGGCAGTCTTGCTGTCGCCTGCCCTCTCTGGCTGGTAAACAGGGCAGTCTTTGGAAAATGCTGAGTGTGCACTGTGGTTTTACAGCAACCATGTCAACAAGCACTATTTTAGTGCATTTAGCTGCCTGGCCTTCCAGATGTAGTTAGAAATAAGATATGAATATTGTTTCAACATTTCAGGATTATAATAATCTCCCATGTGTATTTTTGACTCATAGTTTTGCCTGTGCCTTGCGAGAAGGTCTGATAAAGGGGTTCAAACTGTTCTGAAGCAGAGTGTGTTTTATGTGTGTCATCTGATTGGCGGTATTAGCAGGGCTTCATGTCTCTGACTAGTATCTGTGGAAGCAACAGTTGTCTCCTGAAAGCATGATATGGATCAAAGTGCCCAGCCAAATATGCAAGGAATTGTACTTCTCACTTGTCTCCGCCCTTTTTAGTCCTCTCTTCCCCTCTTCAGTCTTTCTTTAACAAAGAGTGATGGAGAGTACACTGATAACCTCAGTAGCCTGCAGGGGTTTACATTAGCTTTAGGTGCTGCCTGACAAGTTAAGCTTGAGTCCTGTGTGTGTTTTGTTGTTTTTTATTTTACTTAATGATGTTGACATGCTTGGGGCAAAAAGCACTCTAAACATTACAATGCCTCTTTCCATCTGACTTGCAGCGAGCACCTGTCTTGCGCATTCACCTTCTTCGTACACGGTGACAGCAATGTGTGCACGAGTGTGGAGATCGCTCAACATCAGCCTCTCCAGCGACTGAGCGAGGAGCATCTCAGCCTCGCCCAGCAGAGCTCCAGCCCCTTGCAAGGTAGGAACACACCGCCGTGCAGTGTAAAAACATGTATATTTTTTAAATACATTTTTCTTTTTTTACATAAGTATGTTACTCCTCTCTGCCCTCCAGTCATCCTGAGCCCGTACGGCTTGAATGGGTCCCTTACCGGTCAGGCTTTTAAGATGTCAGACCACCCTACTCAGAAGCTCATAGAAGAGTGGAGGCAGTTTTATCCCATCAGCCCCAATCCCAAGGAGGTCCAGGAAGACAAGATGGAGGATACGGACTGGGAGGACGACTCCCTGGCAGCTGTGGAGGTCCTTGTCGGTAAGACATCGTAATGTTTAAATAAAACAATGGACTGAATTAATTTCTCTGCATTTAATGTGCAGCTATAAGTTTTACAGATAAATAATTGTGTGTGTTTGGTTGCAGCGGGAGTAAGGATGGTTTACCCTTCCTGTCTGGTGCTTCTCCCCCTGTCGGACCTCCCTGCTGTGGTCCCTCAGGGCTCAGCCAACACCTCAGGAAGCCTGTGTGGTGCTCAGCAGGGCCAGGCTGCTCACAGAGATCCTGCCATGTCCTCGGTCACTCTGACTCCTCCGACGTCACCAGAGGAGGCTCAGACTGGTAAGACTTGGAGCTGCACATTGACCAGAATTCAACACATTTATCAGCCTTTATTTCTGTGAGATTCTGCTTACTAACACTGTTTTGTCTCTCCTTCCCACATAGATTATCAGCCTGCCCAGAGGTGGCTGAAGTTATCCTCCGTGTCTGATGGCTACAGCTCTAACAACACTCTTCATGGGGGTAAAATCCCTCGCAGGCTGGCCAGCCAGATGGTGGAGTCTGTGTGGCAGGAGTATAACATAAACCGTACAGGGCACAAGTATGTTTCGTGTCATCTCTTCCTCAAAATTAGCATTGCCAGTCAAAGAAGTGCCACCATGCTGACTGATAAATGTCATTTTAATAGGAGGAAGTTTACTACTTTGACCAATGGGACCTGTGAGGAGGAGTCGGACAAAACTGGACTCTGGGATTTTGTGGAGCCTGCTCACCGGCCACACTGCAACTGCTCAAGGTATGTTGAATGGAGTGCAGTCCAGATATTTGTTTATAATTAATTAAAAGAAAGTATCTTATAAGCATTATTTATTTTTTCACAGACATAAGAATCAGAAACAGCGATCGAGCAGCACCTCAGGACACCCACTTTCATCAGGCCAGCCTGCCCAGCCGCCCCCCAAGCACAAGCTGGGTGAGAAGCTGGAAAAGGGAGAGAAGCAGCAGAAGAGGCCACAGACGCCTTTTCACCACCGCAACTCTGTGAGCGAGGAGCAGTCCCTGGAGCCACAGACCCAGAGGCTTTGTTTACGATCACAGGAGGAGGGCTCGTACCCCAGCTTGCACCACGTGGACACAGTGCCCTCCAAAGCCCCTACGCTGCACACACACGGCCCCCCCACAGACCTTGTCGGATCCCCGCCTCCCCCTCCGCTCAGCCCACATCCCTGCGATCACGTAGAGGGCGACATGACTCCAGGTGGCATGAAGAATTCGTCAACGCCCATTCACCAACCGTTCTACCCGCCGTCAGTGGAGCCCTGTCTGCTGCCACAGAAGGGCTCATCTGAGGAGCCTCATCTGGAGAACATGCCTATGCCTATGCCTTTCCCCGCAGGCTACAACGACACCTTGGAACCCACTGTCTTTGTGGGTTCAGCCATCAACCCCAATGAAGACTCCACCCACAACCCCTGGAAGTATTTCAACCTGCCCAGGAAGAAGGCCTCTAACTTCCTGACGCCCCAGCTACCGGTGGATAAAATGCGCGACGATTCTGGTGGAGGCGGAGGAACAGAAAGTGTAGTATCTGTGACCGAGTAAGTATTTAATTACTCATCCTCGGCCGCATTAAAACAAATGTAGCTGTTAATTTAAACAACATGCCTGCATCTGTCTGAGCATATCCGCACAATTTCTTTCCCCTCAGGTTAATGTCGGGCTCCACGCAACCTCTGAAGGTGTCCCAGGAGCTCGTCAAGGCTTATGCCCAGCGGAGAAACAGCCATCTTGCCTCTGCCACAGGGGACGGAGAACACAGTGAGGAGCCAGACCCTTACGCTTTCGTAGAGGGAGACGAGGAGTTCAGCTTCACAGAGAAGAAGGACAAGCCTGGAGCTGAGAGAGACGGCAACAAGAAAAACAAGGTGGGTTCCTGACGAGGGTTGAATGCTGGGTATTTGTTTTTGGAACATTGTGGCAATCACTTAAAGCTGCCCTGTGGAGTTATCTTAAACCATCTAGTTATCCTAACAACAGATGTGTTGCATTCAGTGCAGGTGCGTCTTTGTGCGAATGCACAATAGAAACAAAACAGTAGCCCACTCATAAAAACTGTTGGATAACCAGAGCTTTGTATGCGCGTAAAACAAGCGGCAGTTTCTCTGATACATCTTTGTGTAAAATTATGTAATGGTCTTTTCTAAAACATCACAATAACTTCTGTTATTTTTTTTTTTGAAACCAGGCGGATGAAGGAACTGGAACTTCAGGAGAAGGTGAGAATGCCTTCCCTTTTCATTAAATTAATTATAAATTAAATTATTTAACATTTATTAAATAAAATATTTGGAGTTTGGTGTCCTATTCAAGGTCTCCTCTCCCATTTGTCTTGCGGTGCAGATGGTCAAGGTCCATCAGGCAGTAAACCTTCAGGTTCGACCAGCCTCATCCATGAGAATGACTTGGCCGTGTCCTTCAGCGACCTGGATAAAATCTTCAATTCGGATGAAGATGAGCTAGCGGTGAGTGCATCAGTATGGTGAATGAAATTGCTGCCCAAAAGTTTTACTTCTTACCTTTCAGTGCTCTGATATGTTCAGGAACTGCTGACGTGGGTCTGTCACGCCTGTTGAAACAATGAAATGGAAGATGTATTGAGAATGTAGTTTTGTTTTTCCCTATCCGTACAGCCTGGATCCAAAAGAGCTGGAGCTGGTGCAGAGGACAAGTTTGGCAGTAAAGAAGCTAAAGCAGCCACGTCCGACCCCCTCCTAATAAGTAAGGAGCCTCAACATCAGTTAGTCATTGTGCATTGTAACTTTTATACACGTTTTCAAGAGCAGTAATAATGTCCTTTTTCTCTAGGTTCAGCAGACCTGCACCAGATGTTTCCCACCCCGCCCTCCCTGGAGCAGCAGGGTTACTCTCCCATGAACTCTGGGGGCAAGGATGGCCTGGAAGCAGGGGCGGGCCTCACCCTGTTGGATGGCAGCCAGCTCAACAACCACTTCAAGATGGAGGTGGAGGAGGGATTCTGCAGCCCGAAGCCATCTGAAATAAAGGTACGACATCTCACACACCTGCGAAACACGGAGCAAGTGAAACATGTAGCTACGTCAGTGTTCTTCACCATTTTCTATCTGCCTTTAGGACTTTTCCTTTGTGTACAAGCCGGAGACGTGTCAGTTGCTTGTGGGCTGTTCCATGTACGCGCCCCTGAAGATGCTACCCAGCCAGTGTCTGTTGCCTATCAAACTGCCAGAAGACTGTGTATACACGCCCAGTTGGACCATGGGAAAAATGGAACTGATACCACCAGTGACAAATGTCAATCTCCTCACCAAAGACAGGTGGGTGCATTTAGCGTTAACAGTGTCAGTGTCGTCGTTTATTAGCAGACGGTGCTCCTCACAGATTGTCAGTTAATTTGTTTTAATTTATTTCAGTGGGGAGGGGGACAATATGGGGATCAGCCCACTAACTACATGTGTGTCAGGCACCACTTGATAGATGCTGTCTATTACAGTAGATTTTCATTATGTTTATTGTTTAAAAGCAAAATGTTACTGACTGTATATATTCCTACTCGACAGATAAGAAAAAAGGATGGATTTTAAAATCCAATTAAGAAAATATAGTTAAAATCTGTAAATAAATTTGAATCACTGTTTATCTCTCTATAACAGTAACGTCCCCAGTGTGGAGCCAGACTACAGCCAGACCTACACCCCTCAGACCCACACACCCTTCATGTCCAGCAGTGCCCCTCCAAGCAACAGCGGTACAGGCATCCTGCCCTCCCCAGCCACACCACGCTTCTCCGTGCCCACGCCTCGCACACCACGCACTCCGCGGACTCCCCGCGGCCCATCGAGCGTCCAGGGCTCCCTCAAGTACGACAACTCTGACCTTTACTCGCCCGCCTCCACTCCCTCCACCTGCCGACCACTCAGCTCTGTTGAGCCGGCCACCGTACCCTCCATCCCCGAGGCTCACAGTCTCTACGTCACCCTCATACTCTCCGAGTCGGTCATGAACCTCTTCAAGGACTGCAACTTTGACAGTTGCTGCGTGTGCGTTTGCAACATGAACATCAGAGGAGCAGATGTCGGCGTGTATCTCAAGGACAACGGCGAGGCCCAGTACCCCTGCACTTGTGGCTTCAGTGCCGTCACCAATCGACGCTTTGGCCAATCAGCCGGGCTGTTTCTGGAGGACGAACTGGACGTGGTGGGACGGGGCTCAGACTCTAGTCGGGACACGGAGCGGTGTTTCGAAGAGCTGCGAGCTACCACAACGCACAAAGCTGGCAGCCTGACGGAGAAACCTCCAGATGAGCTTATCCTGCTGCTGCAGGACCAGTGCACCAACCCTTTTGCCCCGATGGCAGGTGTGGAGTACCCCAAGCAGAGCTCAGCCCCCAGTTCATTTCTGAGGGTGGAAGAGAGAGACTGTTATAATGACTGCTACATGGCGCTGGAGCATGGCAGGCAGTTCATGGACAATATGTCTGGAGGCAAAGTAGATGAAACACTAGTGAAAACCACGTGTCTTCATCAGTGGCCAAAATGCAAATGTATGTATTTTTATATTAACCTTTTCTTATTACTACAAGCTAATGTTTTCATTTTATTAATACCTAACCTCAAACGTGGCAAAGTTAAAACTTCTTTCTCGTTGCTCTTTCCTCTCGTAGCAGCAGACATGAACAAGTTATTCTCTCAGGACGTCCTGCGGGTGTTGTTGTCCCTTCAGCCTGTGCTGCAGGACACTATTCAGAAGAAGAGGAGTGTGCGCTCCTGGGGCGTTCAGGGGCCACTCACCTGGCAACAGTTCCATAAGATGGCTGGGAGGGGGTCATATGGTACGTGGAAAGTGTTTGTACCTAATCAGTTTCATTTTTGTCAAATTTATGAATTGGTTTTGGAATATTGTGTTTGATCTCTTCTGTAGTTGCGAAAGACAAAGATGAACCTTTGCCCTCTTTTCACTACAGGTACAGATGAGTCTCCTGAGCCTCTGCCCATCCCCACCTTTTTGGTCGGTTATGAGTATGATTTTGTGGTGCTGTCTCCTTTTGGGTTGCCCTACTGGGAAAAACTTCTTCTGGATCCTTTTGGCTCCCAGAGAGATGTGGGATATGTTGTCATCTGCCCAGAAAATGAAGCTCTGCTCGGCAGAGCGAAGAGCTTCTTCAAAGATCTGAGTGCTATGTATGAGGTACGCACCTGGCAGGATAAAACTCATCCTTCTTGTACTGACATGCCAAAAAAAAAAAACCCGCTCATGAAATGATTCACACAGTTTCATTCATGCATTAACTCTTTCTTAACAGGCATGCCAGCTTGGGCAACACAGGCCCATCTGTAAGAGTCACCCAGACGGTGTATTGAAGGTCGGCACTACAGAAGGCAGGAGCATGACAGAGCAGCCCCTTAGTGACTGGTTCCTTAAGATGGCAGCCAGAGACGGAAACAATGAAGCCTTTAATAAGCTCAAACTATTTGCTCAAGTGTGCCGCTACGATCTAGGTAACATCTTTATTCGTTTATCTTAAAAGCCAAAGTTTGTAGGGTCATGCAGTTTGTAAATATGATAATTGATCATTTTCTTTTTTTTACCTTGTCACCTCTTTCAGCTCCATACCTGTCAGAGCAGTCTTTGGATAGCTCTCTATTGTCCCAGCGCAGTCCCGTTGTGGCCTCCTCCTCCTCGCAGACCTCCAGCTCTTCCAGCACCTCCTCAGGACCCCAGAGCACCAACACTACCAGCTCCAGCACCAGCTCTGTCCAGCCTACCCAGGTCAACAGCACCCCTCCCTCTTCCTCCTCAGGCTCTCAGACTATCGCCGGAATGGCCAAGCCAAGCTCCTACTCGCCGTTTGGGACAGCAGGCTTGCAGGGCAACACATCTCAGAATGGACCCCAGTCAAACCCGCAGGGTGCAGGGGGGCTGGCAGAAAATGGACCCTCTGCCAACCAGCCTCAAGGGCCCACTGAGGCGCCAGAGAGGTAGGTTAACATTATGAGAGTCAATTAATCATCCAGACAGAGAGATTACAGAGTTTTGTTTTTTGTTTTTTTTTTGTTTCACCACTCCTGGCAAGCATGTTTAGTTGATTTAGTACTTCTTACTGACAAAGCCAACACTCCTTGCACCATGGGAGGAATGTACTTTATGGTTTTGCTCTGATTTTTTTCATGAAACATTTAATATCTCAGTAAAATGTTATAAAAAAATAAAAAATCAAGCCTATTTCACACATGGATTTATCAAATGATTTAAACTCATCTGTGTGCTCTTGTTATATTGTGTTCACTTGGCTTTACTTGATGCTTTGATAGTCGTTCATAGGCTAATTAATAACGGACCATCTTTTAAATTAATTGACAGTTCCATCTTTTTATAGATTATTCTTAATCTATAAATCTATTCTTCTTAAACTTTTCGTGTTTTTGGACTATCCAATGTTGTTTCTATTGCCTTGTTTTTATTAACAGATTTTTAGGTTTTAATTGTGACGTAATTTTAGCAAACATTTCTCAGCTGGCAGATTTTTCCTTCTGACTGGCTACTAAAAAAGTTGGTGAACTCCAGCATTTGTGCATTCTGCATACATAAAGTACTTCTGTACTGAATACTACATGTACATGTGTCCTTTGTATTCAAGCACAAGTGACATTGGAAAAAAATTTGATATTGAATCTTGTTTTTTAGCTACTTTGACATGCAAAGAATATATTTCATCATAAAATAGTTTCTAAACACACATTTCAGTTTGCATTTGCCGTCACCCATTGCCACTGCTCCTCTTTTTCTGTTTGTCTTATTGTTGAGAAAATGTTTCCCCTGTGGGTTGTTTTCTGTAGAACTAATTGGGCGCAGAAATTATGGCATGATTTTGATTGTGTAGTGACCTCTGACTCGTCAGTGTTGTATTCACGTACAGCGTTTTCTAAATCATCATCTGCTTTTTCTCACCAGCACAATGGAGAGAGACAAAGTAGGGAAGCCAACAGATGGAGAGTCCCACGCTGTGTCTTACCCGCCTGCCATCGTGGTGTATATCGTCGACCCCTTCAGCTATGAAGACGCAGACAGGGAGGTCCACTCCAGCGCCTACACACTGGGCCTACTGCGCTGCTACATGGAGATGCTCCAGTTCCTGCCTGCTCGCATCAGAAACGCTGTCTCAGTACAGGTACAGACCAACATCACTCAGTGTTTTGATGTTTGTTTTTTTTTTCTTTCATAATTGAGTGTGCTTAAGCTTGAAGGGTTTCACAGTATTACTAGATGGACAAGTTCATTTCACACAGTTCTGCTGATGAGCTGTGATTGATGTAATCCTTGCCAGTTTAGGTACAGAGCAGGTAACCAGCAGGCACAAAGGGAGGTGATAAGGAGCAGGGGACTCATTAGCAGACACTATTAGAGGTGGTAACTGCCACACCTGTGATATAGTGACATAAGATTGCATCAACATGCCAGAGGGAGTTTTAAAACATCAGAGGCGTGAATGTGCTAATGGTTTCATTAGTAGTCTTCAGTGCAGTAAAGGAAGACTAAAGCAGGTTTAATATCCTTTTACTTATTGTTTGTTACTGTATATTGTTTTTCTTTTCATATTTGTTGGGATGTTATTTATGTCCCCTCTCTATATTGCAATTTACTCATTAATGAAAAAAAGTAACCGCTTTAGAGAATGTGTCTACTGGATGTTGCTGTATATTCTGATTGAACCCAGACAGACAAATACAACAATGCTGGAACCTGAAAGCATGTTTTTACAAACATCAAAATGCCATTTTAGCATTTTATCTTGACTTTAATAGAGAACTTTTTCCACTACCATCCAAGCTATCCAGCTGCTTTGCAAGAAAGACTGGACATTGCTAATATTTAAGGGAGACCTCATTTGATAATCAGCTTTTTAAAAGCAAACCAACCACTATTACTGAAAACTAAAAAGTTAGCAAAGAGCAACCAGTGATGTTTACATAAGAGTTGGTTGCTCCAGAGCAAACAAGCACAACAAATGCGTTATCACAACCTTCTCTAAAGTACAACTGTTATTTTTCTTGTTAGATTGTTCCCTGCCAGTATCTGCTTCAGCCGGTGCACAGTGGGGAGCGTCATCTCTACGGCCAGCACCTCAAGTCGCTTGGCTTCTCTGTGTTCACTCAGTGTCGTCGGCCTCTGCCCAACTCCACCAACTTCAAGGCTCTGACGGGCTTTGGCCCTGGTCTTGCCATTGACATGGCGCTCAAGAACCCAGAGGTAACTGTCTATCTGAAACTGGTGCGACTTCTTGTACAGGAAGCCAGCCAACAAAGAGTCTGACATTGTGTTGTTGTATCCTCTGTTGTTTGTCTTTTAAACTAAAACATTTTCCCTCTGTGCAGAGGCCTGAGTGTCTGCGTCTGTATACGCCACCGTTCATTTTGGCTCCAGTGAAAGACAAGCAAACTGAGCTCGGGGAGACGTTTGGTGAGGCCTCCCAGAAGTACAACGTTCTGTTTGTCGGCTACTGTCTGTCCCATGACCAGCGCTGGCTGCTGGCCTCCTGCACCGACCAACACGGGGAACTGCTGGAGACCTGCATCATTAGTATTGACGTACCCAACAGGTACGTGCACTCACATACAGAGACAAAAACATGCATCTGGGCCACAGGTTTGCTGGTTTAGTTGTTGATCAAATGGTGTCTGAATTTAAAGTACATGTTGTGTCTGTTACAGGGCTCGCAGGAAAAAGGGCTCAGCCAGGCGAGTGGGTTTGCAGAAGTTGTGGGAGTGGTGTCTCGGCCTGGTGCAGGTGACATCGTTGCCATGGAGGGTGGTCATTGGGCGGCTTGGTAGAATGGGCCACGGCGAGCTGAGAGGTACACCCACGCTCCTGCAGTGTTTGTCGAACGTGCAGTCATGTTGCTTATTTACACACACGAACACGCACTAATGTGCCCTCATCTTGTCCCTTGTTCCAGACTGGAGTATCCTGCTGAGCAGGAGGAACTTGCAGTCTCTCAGTAAACGTCTGAAGGAGACTTGTAGGATGTGTGGTATCTCTGCTGCTGACACTCCCAGCATCCTTAGCGCCTGTCTCGTTGCCATGGAGCCCCAGGGTTCCTTTGTCATCATGCCAGGTAAAAGGAAATAGTAATATTGTTATTTAGACTTTTGTCACAGAGAGCCCAGCTAAGTTTGTAAATTCTCAACTGATCCCAAATCGGATGGTCTTCCCTCTGTCTTGTCTTGCAGATTCTGTGTCAACGGGCTCGGTGTTTGGTCGCAGCACCACGCTCAACATGCAAACATCCCAGCTGAGCACACCTCAGGACACATCCTGCACACACATCCTGGTGTTCCCCACCTCAGCCATGGTGCAGGTCAACACCAACACTTCAGAGCCCATTGACATCAACTTCAATCCCATAAATCCTGGTACGTTCTGTAGCTGGCAAGGCCGCAAAAGAAATGCATCACTTCAATATCTTCTTGCCTAACATCAAGAGATGCTGAAGTCAAAAACTGAGCTTTCGGCATGTTTTTCTCTGCAGATGGATCTGATGGAATGGTCATCTTTGACCTGTTTGACAACGACATGGTGGATCCAGACCTCATCAACATCTTGCCCAACTCCCCCACAACGTCCCCTGTTCACTCTCCTGGCTCCCACTACCACCAGGGGGGAGACGGAAGCAAGGTCTGTCACCTTCTTATAACTCAATGATAAAACAAGTCGGTTTTAGATGTGTATTACAGACCATAAAGATTATTTACATGAATGTCTGCCAGGATGAAGAACTGAGACATTTTCAGTGTCTACACTAGATCAACACACACTCTTGTCTCATCAATTCAACAGTTATTTGTTTGTTCGTTTTTTACCCTCAGACTGGTCAAAAAGTACAATTTAATCTCAAACTGTTGTATTGGCCCAGTGAGCCTCAGGTCAAACAGAACAAAACTGAATCACATTTTGCTTGAAGACGAAGCCTGAAGTTTCAAACATGAGATTGGAAATTATTTATTTGCATAAAGACTGCTGATGTGCTCAAATAAAGACATAACTGCTCCTGGGTAAAGGAAAAGTGAATACTATACTTGCCCTGAACTCACGGAGTGACTCACACAGTTGTTGTTCTTAAAGTTATCGTAACTCACCAGTAAAACAGGAATTGGTTGCAGAATCCAAGCCAGTTTATTTGTACTTGGCACCATAACAGGATAAAAATAACTCCCAAAACTCATGTTTGTAGAAAACAAGTCTTGCTCCGTTCATTAATTTCATCAATGTTGTCTCGCAGGGCCAGAGTGCAGATCGTATGGAGTCCCATGAGGAGGCTCTGAACATCCTGCAGCAGCCGATGGCTCTGGGCTACTTTGTCTCCACAGCCAAGGCTGGACCACTGCCCGACTGGTTCTGGTCGGCCTGCCCTCAAGCCCAGAACCAGTGCCCACTCTTCCTCAAGGTACATTAGCACTAGAAACACTTCATCATCTTGTTGGAGTCAGTCACTTTCAAGCAGGGCTACAACTAACACTTACTCTCATTGTAGATTCATTGGCTGATTATTTCTCAGAACATACAGAATAATACCATCCCATGTTTCATTTTTTCAGTCTGATAATTATTTAAATGCTGTCTGCCTCAGGTCTATAGATCTGAAAAGCACTTGGTACCCAGACAGGATTACAAATGAATCTAAAGACATGGAATTTAATTTGCATTTCTTGTCCCAGGCCTCTCTGCACCTGCACGTGTCTTCTGTCCAATCAGACGAGCTTCTACACAGTAAGCACTCCCACCCCCTGGACTCTAACCACACCTCTGATGTGCTCAGGTAAGCTGCTCAGATCACAAGCGTCTGCACACTTTAATAACTGTATTTTAAAATGACGACACTTCTTGGACATGTATTAACATTGCTGTGTCTGCCCTTCCACATGATAGATTTGTTCTAGAGCAATACAACGCCCTCTCCTGGCTGACATGCGACCCTGCAACCCAGGACCGACGCTCCTGTCTGCCTGTTCACTTTGTGGTGCTCACCCAGATGTACAACTTTATCATGAACATGCTCTGAGCTCCAACGGGATCAAACTGCTGAGATTTCATTAGATGGAGCGCTGGGTCGAGTCGTGGCTTTTCTGCTACGAAGGATCCCCGACACTCGGAGGACTCACACTCCATCAGGTCAAATGTGGTGGAAGAATCCCTCCTGCTCCCTGGTGTATCTCACACAACACTGACTGACTGGAAGTTTCCAATCAACCAATCAATCAATCAGATGCCAAGAATCCATTTTAGCATTTTGGAAGATCAAGGGACATTTCATAAAGGAGAATAAATTGTCTTTTTAATGACTGTAGATTGCAATCTATGAAATTTTATCTTAATGAAATGCCTGCATATATTATTTATTGTAAGTTTTTAAATGTGGAATTTTTAATGCTTAATATCTTTTATATATTACAAATCCTATAGGGTGTGTACATCTCACTGTAAAGGAATTGGTTTAAAAAGTGTAATTTTCTCAATTACAACACGGAAAAACCTGTTCAAGTGAATTTGCTGTAGATTGCTTTTAGAATATTATTTTTTCAAAGGGTACAGACCTTTTTATTGCCATGCTGTAAAAATGAAGTAAAAGCTGGCTTGGGCATTTGTGTCCCACCCAATGAGTGGATGAGACTTACCTCTCTGTCTGCTTTGGCTCCAGAGTCTCTCGCACAGTAACTCAATGAGCTCTGAAGAGGAATTAAAAGGTACATTGTCAGATTATATATTTTATATAACAGATTTAGGTAATTGTGTGTGTATATGTGTACATATAATTGTGTGCCGCTACTGATGGTGCAGCTTCTGTTTTAGGAATAAAGTGCGTCTACCTTATCCTCTTTCTTCTGGTTAACTTGTTTTGACAGCTTGAGTAGCTATATATTTAATATCTGTTTTTTTAATATAAAATTTAATTTACTATTTATCCATAAAGACTCATTAAGAGACAGATTTTTTTTTTGTTTTAAAATTGTCAAAATCAACAAGAAAGGACAAGATATCTTGGAATTATGGCTCAATCCCCAACACTTTATCCTACATTTCCCTTAATGCAACTTGTTAACATCTTCTGTCCTTTTACCTGGTGTCCCAATTCCATACTAATGGTACGCAGCACATACTATACACTGATTTATATCTCCATCAAGATTTAACTTGATCTTAGTAAGCAAAAAATTGACATACTTTTATACTAAAAAGATCTCAAGCCAAGAACTGTCAGCTGTCAGTCACACCACAACTACAGAAAGCCACTTCAAATTAAACTACACAAGTAAAAAGAAAAATGTCTTTTTAATTCCTCAATAATTTCCTCAATATGTTTTCAGAGCGGTTTCATAGCCAATCACAATTTATTTAACTATTTCACAGCTGTGAATGGCTCCTTTTAAGCATTGCATCGTGACAATATTGTACATCAACAGCATGTATAGAACGCATGCTGATTGTTCAGAGTATATTACATTTTAAATATGCACTACATACACTTAAACCTGCACAAAATCCATGCGTGGTACAGAATTGACCCATCTTTAACACATTCCTGTTAGAAAGGTGTCATTTCCAACCAAAGTTCCTCAAATAATTTTCCCTCCAGAATGCTGTGCCCCCTGAATAGTAAATAGACTTTCACGTGTGAAATCAGTGATGTTCTCAATTATACAGACGTTGGCTCATGGCACAAGAAAGAATTTTCCATTTGGCATAATGATGGTGTCTTAGACATACATAAGACAGACATCATTAAAGTTACAGTATGTAAATGTGATCCATTGTGAATGAGGCACAACAATAAGCAGATACAGATAATGTCATCAAAACTTTAAAGGTACTTACAGGGAATAATGGCAACGACGGGGTTGAATTGGTTAACCACAACTGGTTCAGTAAACATTGGGCGGTCCTGTCTTGGCATCCACTTCTGCAGTAAGAGGGGCAACATTACTTTTCCTTCCACAGCTCCCACACTGGCTGGACTACAGTCGTGTAATTTGGTGGATTAGGAATGTAAAATACCAGAACAACATTTCAATGGCCGTGCTTGAACCAAATTAATCGGGAGTAACTTCCTTTGATGAAGCCTTGGAACACGGGTGAATTGAGGGTTACAAAGGGCAATGGTTCATGGCCGGGTGGACACTGGTTCTCAGCAGAGCAGCAGCTTTAACCCTGCCCATACTAACAGGATTTGGATGGTTAGCGAGAATGGAATTAGCTAATCAAGGAGAACATGTCTTCCCAAAGCCTCATCCAATCACCGTCTTATGTTCTGCTTAATGGGATCCAATCGAAGGGCAGCCTAATTTGTCTGGGGGCCACTCAGGACAACGAGCCAGATTGCAGCATTCCAAGAATCTGTTTCAATAATTCAAATCGTTTCATCAGGAAACCCAAACACTGAAGTTATGTTGGGAGTGGATGATGTGTGTGGAGCTTTGGGGCCAGCAATTTGATTCAATTTACTTGCTTTGATTATGATCAGTGCCATCTGTGCCTCTGTGTTGAGCTCCACAGTGACCTGACATACCGTTTTGTGGCTCGGACACCAACCTCCCGTTGAAGGGGTTCGTTCGTTTGGACTATGGGACCGAGACAGCTGGATGATCCAAACTGAGCGCTTACTTTCCACAAAACATAATGTACATAACACACCAGAGAACACAACCCGCTGTCTTCAGTAACTTAAAACACCCTTAATTTGAAGTAGAAAAGTAAAATGTTAGTAGAATAAGTACCTTTAAAGGGTAAATAACTCAGTTACTTCTTATGCTCAACGACATGAAGTGCATCTTTCTGTATGTTATTCATGTGAAACAGGAACATGCGTAGGCTAAAATGAAGCCTATGTATTTATCTATCTATCAATTTATCTATTGTGCATCAGTATGTTGTTGCATCCTTCCCTGGTAGTATAAAACAGTCAAATATGTTGATTTATTGTATATTAACTACAAAAACAGTATAGTATATAATGAACAGTTAGTATGTATTATGGAACTGGGACGCAGCATTATTTTTGTCATTCCAAGATAGTGAAATTTACAAAATATAATAAAAAATACACAATAAATAACTGTAAAAGAAAAACTATTTATTGATATTATTTAATGGTATGCATCTTATATATGATGAAAGCACTTTAAATATTTGTTGTATTAGGTCTCTTGAATGCTGCCATGTTTTAAAATTTTGATTCTATGATTTCAGAGCTGCTTAAAATTTACCTTAAAATAATTGGTGGTTTAATTAGGAACTTGGCTTGGTGCACTCATAGTGCAAAAGGACAGACAGAACAACGTTCAACACAGCAAACTAATAATAAAACCAAAATATAAATTAGAACATATTAAAATGCACAAAGCCCCATAAATACAAAAGATAAGCTAAAAATAATATACCTTAAAGTGCAAAAGGATTGCAATTTAGAGGTAAAACAATCTTAATAGCCAAAATACCATAAAATTAAAAAGAAAACCATAAACTAAAAACAAAGTTAACTTTTAAGAACCATTGGCAAATTCATGTAGGAATGAAGGGTTTTGTTAATAAAAAACTATATGTAGCACTATATATATATATATATATATATATATATATATATATATATATATATGGACAATTCATCTTTATTTGAAACCCCATCATGTTGCCACATAAGCTTTCTTTCTCTAAACTGAATCAGAAGGGTTTAGGCGGCTGATGGGATTAGTTTAAGCCATTAGGAGTGGTTAATGGACTTTCCTGGTGTTGGTAAGTAACACTGACTAATTGACCAGGGGTAGCAGACAGCTGACACTGGCTCACAGCAACAGGTGGTCCCCGCTGCACTGAAGTCACTCTGCAGGATCTGATCAGGACAACAAACAGGACTCTTCCTCCTGTTAGCTGAATGGATGGATACAGTTAGTGTGGCTGATATTCAAGTATAGGACAGGACATATTTATCTTCACTTTGTTGGCTGATAAACAGGCTGGAGGAGCTGGGTGTTATTTGCTGGATTATAACCCCTCAAACATCAGGAAGTCGAGATTTTACATTCCTTTCATCACACAGGTAAGAAACATAATAATAGAATATATGCGTTTGATTTGATCAGAATAGGGAAATATTGCAACATTAAACATGAGATGAATGCCAGCTATAAAAAGATATTCTGTTTCTATCATATAAGAATAAGAAAAACACTAAATATTAACATTTGAAAAGCTGGAACCAGTGAATTCTTTACAGTTATTGCTCAGAAATGACTAAAACATCATCAGAATTGCTGATTAATTTTGTAATCAGTTAATCGCTGCGGCTTTAAATTCTTCAGGGAGTATTGATGTGAATGTAAAGCTAATCTGCTGGTAATTTGTGTGGGTTTTACTTAATTCAAGTGTTAAAGATGAATTTAAACCTGTTAACTCCTGACATCTGAGAACTATTGAGGATGGAAAAAGGCATCAATGCATCTCATGAAGTTCCAGAGTATTAAGAGTAAACTGATGTATGATGGAGCGCGTTTTGCCTCGGAGGTGAGTACCGGCGCCCTTCGTGCCCTCAGAAGACACAGCGAGCTGTTTCTGATGCCTCGTTCACTCTGATTGTGCTAACAAACAGCTCCCTTATGAGATTAAGAGATTTCTCTGGCATGCTGACATGGAGGAATTTTAGAGAACACAGGATGTGTAACCTCCAGCTAATCTTGTCTTTATGAGAAAGGCGGGATCAGGCTATTGGATTGCTGTGGCCTAGAGAGGTTTAAGGGGCACTGACACTAACAACAGGATGGAGGAGTAACTCAGACAGACGACAGAGATCTGCGACTATGTGGCCGAGAGGAACCAGCTCTATTCTTTCATTTAAATGCAGGGAAGGAGACAAGGTGGTTTACAATTATTCTTTACTCTCAGTGACCAAAAGCCAAGATGCCTATAAATGTCTTTATGTATCTCTGGTTCCTTTGGCTTGCCAGTGCAGCAACTCAAATGTTAATTTGGGCAATATACAACACAGTTAATTCACAATGTAGCCTCTAGTTTATATTCAACACAGATATGCTGCACATCACAGCACTCCCCATTCATTAACAGCATTACTAATCATGTGTCCTTGGAACCGATGCATCCTAAATTAATTAAATGGATTGGCAGTGTCCAGTCGGTCTCCAACCACCAGCACTCATATATGCCAGGAGCAAACCCACTGCTTCAAGTTCCTCGAGCTCCAAAAGTCACTCCACAGTCTGGCATGACCACCGACGCTCTCAGTTACATTAAAACACTTAAAGACAAGTTGCAACATGTCTTTGTTAAAGTGAAAAGGGAGTTTGTTTGTGATGTTTTCCTCTAGATCAGAGGTTTTCAAGTCAAATCTGAGCACAGACATGATATACATCATTTTTAGATTCACTGCGACTTATACTTGCAATCCATCGCCAATACAATATCCATAAATCCTCTTCAAAATCATAGGGAAAAAAGCTCCCTATAACTGCAGAACTTGCCTGAGAATCGTTATGTTTTTAAGTTTTCTTCAGGATCAAAGTAATCCAGTGACAGTTGTCTGTACATCCACGAGTACAGTGCAAACAGGAACTGCTAATAGCTACTGTGGCATACTTTTAATGCTGCTAATTTGCCAAAATGTTAACAAATATAAGCAAAGGAAAGTGGACTCCCTCCTGCCTGCTCAGGAACTGAAAGCACACTTTGTCCCATCTCCTTTCTCAGCAGTCCACTTCACATGTGCACTGCCTGGTTCATCAGCATCTTCCCATGCATCAGCACCCTCACCAGCATGCCTTCACTCCTATCCTGACCGCCCTGCCTGCTCCAATGGGAACTCAGGACACTAACGTAAGGAGACGTGATGTTGTGTTGTTAACATTCACTTCTGACCTGAATAGTATTTCCCGCCTGGTCATATCACCATTTTTTAGAGACTTCTCCCATTTTCTTTACCTAAAGCCACAAGAATAATTCCAAGTTGTTACCTTTTACCTCTTACTGCAGTTCAACACGCACCTCACCAGAGGAACAACGAGGAGTTCTTTTGCTCCCGTCACTTCCTTTCACAGAGCAACACAGAAGTCCCTCCAGTCAACAGTGAGTCCAACATGCATCAATCAAAACTGACATGTCAATACAGCGATTCAAATGTGGCAAGATAAAAGTGAAACTAGTCTTACCTCTGTTTCCTTTTTTAAAAAATTGTGATTGATGAAGTTACTTTGATTAAACAAAGCTGAGTGAATCACCACTAACAGTTTGTTCCAAATTATTTCTTCACGTATTTTTCAGAAACGAGGGAGATGGGCTGCACTGCATGTCTGCATTGCATGGAAGATTCATTACCACAAACAACTCAAGGTAATAATTGATAGCATCATCTAGCACATAAACTTGTAAAGCCAGAAAGTATTTAGCCTTTTTTTCACATTTTCTGGCAGAAATTAAGGTCAGATAAACTGGATTTGGGTATTTTTTTAGATACCTATATAAAAAGAAGACATAAGGTCAAAATATATTTAAATTATAATTGTATCTTTTTAATATTAGTCTTATTATTAACTACAAAAGGTTTAGAGTCAGACGTGTATATATTAGGACACCATTTACAAACTCAGTTTTAAGGAGCTACACATATAGGAAAATATGGTACATTTTTGTAGTTCATTAGTCCAGAAAACAGCTAAGTTTAGACATATTGTCATGGTGAGTTGTGCACTTCCTTATCTGATTCCATAACTAACTTGTTCTTTACAAACTTTTGCATTACAAACTTGCATTTGATTTAACAGAAAATGCAGCAAAACCCCAACAGTCACCGTCAAGAATGGACCCCTGAGCATCCTGCCACCAGTCTACCTGACTCAGTACAACACAAAGAATCAGACCAGCCCTCCTGTACACACTCAAATCTGGGTGAGTTTAACGTCCAGCTATGTAAGAAATACCTTCAGCAACAGCATACATGTGTCATATAATTAACGCTGATCTTCTCCTCATTTTTTAGACACTTTAATGGGAAAGACGGCTGAAAGCGTAAGCCACTCCAGCAGAAGTTACCCCTCTGACCTTTACACATCTTCACCAGCGTCTTGCCACAGCCACATGACAAAGAGGGAGAAACTCGACTGGGAGAAACTGGAACAGAACCCGAACCTGCACTGGAAAGACAGACTTGACGAGAAGGAGAAACACAGGGGACATCAAACGGACACGGCGAGGGATCTACCTCTTCGAGACAAATCTCGGGATCAAACACTCACAATGACTCCTGAACTTGACGGCAGACACTGCGGCTCACTCGACAGGAAAAGGCAGCTCGAGTGCGACAGCTCCATTAAAGTGAAGAGGCTGAAGCAAGAAATTGTAGATGACCAGTTTGATTCTTCTAACACTGTGCACACTCACATGCATCCATCTTCACACACCATACCAGGGCAACATATGAGCGTAAGTGATTTGTCTGTCTTGTATCCTAACAACAGTAGATGTAATGTCACCAGAACTCCTGGGGGACTCGTCTCTTATCAGGGAGCTGAAATGCATCCCTACCAATCTGCCTCATGGGAGCCAATGTGGGACGTTCACAAGAGAATAGATCTCCACTTTAGACAAAAGGTCCTAAAAGACTATTCACTGAATACCTGCAGGATACCTCTTGCAGCACAGAGGCAAAAAGAGGCTTTTTATGGTTTCCTTAAGCCACCTCTTTATCTCCCTCTTGCTCTGAGGCAGCAGGAGACGGTTTACCACAGAGGGAGCGAGTTTCTACACTCCTGTCATGAGAACAGTCATCTCCACCCCTGCAGACATCAACTCCCTCATCCTGGCTTTCTGGCAGGATCCTACCTGGGGCCCTGAGTCTCCAGAATTGATCGTGGACCGGCCGATTTAAACTCAGTGGAATATTAATTAGTCAGGCAATATCGATGTTCATGTTTGGAAGAAGAAAACGTTTTAAAAATGTTTGTGGGTCTGCAAAACTAAAATTGAATACAGCTTAGTTAAGACATGATGGGATCGTTGATACCTTCCGACATTAAGACTGAACACAAAGTACAGCTGAGGCAGATGGGAATATGATAGTTTTGCAGGTATTTGGTGTCTGACAAATTAAAATTTTGACCCGATGATGGCCCTAGATGGAAAGTCAGGGTAAACTAAATCTCATCAATAGTTGAGTTGATATTTTAGTCTGGACCAAAGTGGTGGACCGACCGACCGACCGTCCGACCGACCGACCGACCGACCCATCGACACAAGCACGACTAAAAAAAACAAACAAACAAGAAAAGCTTACTTTTGTATCAAAAATGTATTTAAAATTTGTAACAATAAAATTAATGTCTTATGAAATCTTTGTTGGGCAACATCATTGAAATATCACAGAAAATGGAACATGGCATGTGAAGGACATATAAAGCACAACATTTAAAAGGACGGGCTTCATAAGTCCTGAAACTCATCTCATTCATGTAAGAAGAATGAAGAATGTCAGAAAAATTGGCCTATGTTGCACAAGCGTTCGCATTAACAGGACACGTCACAAAGCTGAGCTGAGGCTTCAGAGCTGCTATAATAAAAGCGTGATCTCCAAAACCAGCGTAGAGATCCATCTCTCTCCAAACACACTGGAGACCATGAGGGAGCTTCGGCTAGAAAAAGCAGTTCCAGTGATGTCTCCACTGACAGCTCTACACCAAAATATACTACAACAGGCTGACCAATTCAATTGCATTACAGCTACGAGAGAGCATACAGAAGGATGCAGGTGAAATGCAGAGCGGAGGAATCACACCACGTCCATGCCCAGGCCCCTCGCCACCTCCGTCAGGGCCTGGACTGCTCCCGATGTCCCACTACCTTCACACTCCTCCTGAGACAATCCTCCCGGCTCCTCCTCAATGTGAGGGATGGTGCTCATGACGCAGTAGACAGGAGAGTCGCTGCCTCTGGGGCTGGGCTGAGACGAAACGTCCTCACCTCCGGAGAGCTCGGAGGAGTACGAGGAGGAGGAGCTGGAGGAAGGTGAGGAGGATCCTGCGGGGGAGCTTCGGCCACTCTCCGGTGTGACTGCAGCCCTCTTGTTCCGGCTGCTGGTTCTCTGACTTTTCCGAAGGCTCTGCGGCTTTTTGGCCATGTTCTTCATGATCTCCTTCGTCACTTCTACAGTCTCAAAACGCACCATGTTTACTTTTAGGAAGCCGTCTACATCCTTTCTGTACCTGTGAAGAAAGCACATGGAACAACCACACATAAAACATTGAATTTTAGTCTTTAATTAATTAAATTAGTGGAATTGAACATTTGATGCACCCCAAATGGCTGAGAGTGTATTTTAAGTAATGGTTGTTTAAGTAGCAATTGGCTGTTGTAACAAACCTAAAGCGGGAATGTCCAGAGGGCCATTTCAGCTCATGCTTCTTGCGAAGGTGAAGTGTGAGAGTGTAACACCAGGAGAAGACCTTGTCACAGATATGACATTTATATTTGGACATCCCACCGACCTGTTGTAAATATTATGTAATGGTGTTAACAACAAAGCATCAATATAACTGTCTTTACAGCAGGTTGTAATGATGATCTAAAGAGATGATGTGCTTTATGTTGGACGACACTTGGTGCTAACAAACCTCGTGCACTCTCTTGAAGTGGTGGTTCATGGTTTGAAACGTGTGACAAGAATAATCACAACCCTCCACTGTACAGTGATACACAGTGCCCTCATTGTGAACCTCTGTGTGCTTCTGTAGATCGCGCTGGTTCTTAAATCTGTAAAAAAGAAAAAAAATATATGACAACATGATTTTATGACGCTGACATGAATCCAATACAAGACATTTACAGTCCTTGAATACTACTTTACACAAAGTTTACTTTACAATATTATGGTACAATTTTCCATAGACAGATTCCATTTAAATGTACTGTTTATTGTATGTAACATGTGGGTCCAGCAGCATTCTCAGTGTGACATGTGTTTTTGTAATTTATTAAATTACATTATTAAATGTTTGATAATCCAATGAAAAGGAGGATGATGACGAGACTCCTCCATAAAGGCTATATTTTGGTAGTTTTAAGGTAAAGCTCCTGTTTGGGTTTATATGGAGCAGATTTTGCAGGGATGCAGCATCCAAATCGCAGGTAACATTGTGAGGCAAAATGACAGAGGATGGAAGAAACAGCATGTTAATGAACCTTAGTGTTACAGAAAACATACAATCTCTTTTATTCTCTCTCTCTGTAACTGAAAAGTGCTATACAAATAAAATGCTACATAAATAAAGTTTACTTATTTACAAATAGTTGATGAATGTTAACCTTTATGATTCTGCAGTTCACAGATGTTTTACTTAGATAGCTGAAAGTTGGTAACACTTTTAATGCCACAATTACAAGAAAACGCCATTTTAAGGGCAGCTGTACACAGCGTTTGACAAAGTATTCCCAAGTCCTGATTTTGCCAATGTACAATTGCTGTCAAGTGGAAACCTAATCAGCTGTTTCGATCGTCTACCTCTTGTCACAGAAGTCACATGGGAAGGGCCGCTCATCACAGTGGCGAAATCTGATGTGTATCTTCAGAGCTGCCAGAGTGGTGCAGGTCATGTCACAGAAGGGACACTTCACCTGATTCACTGGGAGTAAAAGAAAATAACACGTCATAATTAAATAGAATACCTGCCAAATAGCTCAATAACAACTGGCAAACAGATTACATGAAATTTAAATAATTTTAAATTTTACATGGCATTTCAGGAATGTGTTAAAATTCAAGAGAATCTGAAATGGATCAAGCCTTATCCATCAAAAAAGGCTTAGACTTCACTCAATCTGATCTTGAAAATCAGTTTGGAAATTTCTACTTCTATGGCAATATGATTTTGATGAGCCTAAACTACCTTATTGGAAAACATTTTTTAATGCACAATTAGTGAGTAAACACCTCATTTAAAATCTTTAAAAAATAACGTATATTGAACATTTTACTGAAACAAAACTAAAACAAAATATTACTAATAGCGATAGGAAATCAGCTCAAGATCAGACAAGAAAGTGTAATTAGGACTTTCCTTGATTAGATCTGACCAAAGCATTCCTGAAAATGTAAACATGTACAATTCAACAACAATTTCAGTTGTAGGAAATGATTACCATGCTGGCGAACGTGATCCCTCAAAAGCCTCTCGCTGGAAAAAGCTTTGCCGCAATGTTCACATACCAGCGACTCTGTTCACATGAGATGTGTAAATGTACAGAGGTTAGCATTTCTGCAATGCATTAACACATCTGAATCCTAGAAAAATTAAGTGTCCTTCTCACCTACTGGCTCGGCCTGCCTGTGTAGGTGGTCAAACAACTTTGTGTTGCTGGAGAACATGCTGCCACAGGTAGGACAGGCTACAAGTCTCTCCTGAGTGTGGCTCCGCATGTGTTCTCTCAAACGGTACCTGATCTTGAAGAAAGCATCGCAGCCTGTAATAGAAACATGAGATATGGATGGCGCCAGAGGAGGTGAAGTTAGACCCACCAGTAACATCTCTTGAACCTCCTCTTACTCAGTCATACCTGTCCAGTGGCAGAAAAGAGCCTGCTGTTGTTGTGAGAGAGACTGTGATTCAGCACTTTCAACATGATTGTCCACATGTCTGTAGAACCATTCAGGATTGTTAAATGTACTCTGTTTGAAGAGAAAAATATAAATTCTATAATACTGTTGCTATTAATCACTTGATGACCAACGAATAACTAAAAACACCTACATCACAGTGCTCCCACTGGCAAACGTATCCATCGGATCCTTCGGGAACCAGGTTGTTGCTGTGCAAGCCTTGGTTGCAGCTGGGCAGATCAGGACGGGACTTGAGCAGCTGTGACCCGACGAACTTGAGCTTACCGTGGTAGTTGTGGAAGTAAGCATGGACCTCCAGCTCTGCAGGGCTACCCATGGACATGAATTCACAACCATTCCAGAGACAAGCATACTCATCTAAGCAAAAAGAGAGAAGGGGTAATTATTGCAATGAAGAAAGGACAGTTATAACAGACAGAGGGTATATTATATATTATATACTGAGTAAGGCTGGGCAAATAACTGAAAATTTACTGAAACAGACACAAACCTTTAACCTACCTAAAACAAGTGATTTCAGCATGTCATAGTAATTTATTTGATCCCCTGAATGTCACACAATATGAAAAGTGCGTAGCCCAGATGAAGTACAGACATGAAAATCACACACTTGATCACAGCATGTTTCAGATGCAGAAGTCTATTGCACAAGTGCTCGTTAACATAACTATCGTACTTAAAATGATATAATGGAAACCATACATGTGTTATTCAAATCAAATTACAATATTACTTATTCTGATGGTATCATTAGATATGAAAGAGCAAACAACAACAACTGTAATAACTTGTGATTTTCTGTTTATTGGTTAGTATAAAATTGCTGTTCGATTGTTTTTGGGGTACATGAGACAATGTTTTCTCTCTACACAATAATTTTAAAATGTCTCTTACTAAGGGTGCCTCTGTGTATCACATCTCTTCTCAAGTTTAAAACTACAGTTCACAGATGAGATCCCAGGATTGTCTACATCTCGATACCCGCACAGTTAAAACGCTGAACATGGGAAATAAAAGAGATGACTGTTGCTGATCTTGATCTCCAGGAGATGGCCTGACTACACGAATGAATGAACTGTCCCATGGATTTCAGGTAATGTGTCCTTGGTGTTTGACCTGTATCCTCCTCACTCACCCAGCTCCTCCAAGGCATCGTTGTCTCCCAGGTAGTCCTTTAAATGCAGTGACATATGATCGCTCAGCTCCTCCATGGTGTGGCCCTTGAAGTCGCACGAAGCCCACTCACACACCACCTCAAAATTGTCCAGCCTCTTAGTTGTCATCATGATGGTGGTCGCTGTGTGCAAACCCACAACCCCGACCCACCTAAAGCAGAACCACACAGCGGCAGACACATTAGCAGGGAGACTAAATACACTGTGGCCTACAATACCTTCCACAAATTAGACTTACAGAATAATTTAACCGACGGTAGCTGATTATCCTAAGACTATCTATCTTTCTCTCTGAAGATTACTTTTAACTAAAAACATTTATAATCGACTGTTGACTAGTTAACGAAACCTGCATGTAGCTATCTGCTGATTAATTCTAGTTTAGTATGTTGTGTTCATTAAAAAGTTAGTATTTTGGCTAACAGTCTCGCTACCGCTGAACCTAAACATTGTTTTTTGACGGTTTTACGTGAGGAATACTTGATAACGTGATGTGGCATTTGTAAAACACGCTACTGTTTCTGACACTTGTGGTACGAGACGTTTTTTTTTTTGTTTTTTTTAAATGCTCCTTACGGGAATTAATGTCACTCGCAGCAGCTCTGAATTTGTTCCCTCCTCCGACTTGTCTGGTTTTGTTTATTTCCGGTCAGTGAGAGCCACAAAGCGGAAGTTGTTCTTCTTCGTCTGTTTTTCAAAAATAAGAGCACACCGCCACCCAGTGCCCCGGAGCCATGGAAACGCCTTGACAACGGCTGACATTTCACAATAAAACAGAGGAAATTCCTCCATTGTTCAGTTTTACAGAGAAACGTGCTGCTTACACGGAATAGACCAACATTAAGATACTGTTACTATTAATAAATGCAGTGCAGTGCTTTATGTGTGCAGTGGAATTTAAGTTTGTAAACTGTGCCAAGAACACATTGCAACACTTCCATCTCTGCCACAGTCCAGGGCCTGATCCTCCTTTGTTTGTTTTAGTGTACCGGTGATGTTAAATCACAAGTCTTCATGGCTAATTTTGCCTTTTACCACCACACCATACTCCCTATATAGACTTCCCTGAAGTTTGCACACTCACCCCTTTCCATTGTCGAGTTTCTTAACAAAGAAACGACAAGAATCTGAATCAGGTCTTTTGCCAAGTAGGTGTTCCCATACACTTTGCTTTGGTATTTTGGTGCATAACGGTCACAATAAACATAGTAAGAGAAAAGAAAAATGAAACACGTACTGCAAGTTAAGAATCTCAAATATAAAATAGACATTTACAATAAAAAAATATGTAAAATATATCAGTTTAAAGATAAAAAGAGCTGTACTGTGTTTACAGCAAAGAGGATGGAGTCTGTCAAATACTGCCTAAGGAGTGTGCCATTGTTCACAGTATAAAAAATATAGAATATGTAAGAATATATAATGTAACGTGAAGTGTCCATGATGTGGGATTGGAATCAGGGTCAGAAGGGGTCAATGGGAAGAAACGGTTCTTGTGGCTTGAGGTTTTAGTCTTAATGTGCCATGTGTTTAATTTAACTTTAACTGTTCAATGGGTTTGTATTTCATTAATATTAGATTCCTGTGTTTAGTAAGGCCTGAGGAGATGACTTAATGCTTAAAGGATTGTGGATGCATCAAGTGACAACCTGATTAATTTAGTCCTTTCTTTGGTGTTCTGATTTGTAATATTTTCTTTGTAATATTTCCTTTTCATGAAGAAAAAACCCCATCATCCATCCTTTTTGATTGCCACAAATAAATAGTTGGCACGGTTTAGTTGAATCTCTGTGTACAACTCCCACCAGGTGTTCTGTGAGCCAACACCACCACCATCACTGTAGTTCTTTCATGTGTAGGTAATAATCCTGACATAAAGAGCCTGACCATGTTACTATGTTGCACTCTCACATTTGCCATGCTGTATTAAAAGATTTCCCTCTGTTGGCAAATAGTCTGATGTCTTATAACACCAAGCAGGAAGAGAGGTCATTTATGCTTTGAAGAATTACATATCCCACCCAGCCTGGGGACATTTTGGACACCCCCAAGAACAAGAAAGAGGTTAAGGAGAAGAAAATCTGTGAGATGATGCTGTGAGATGTGCAATAGATCCTATCCACTAGAGGTCGTAATTTGCTGTGATCAGCACCACACTATGCCATGCCGTGCCTGTCCAAGAAATACAATATTGTCATTAGGGTGCATGTCTGCTAATGTGAAGTCGATAGAACCCAGATGAAGACACACAATTTTATACGCTGATATCAACAATGTATGTTGCTGATCACGTTTCATACCAATGTGAATTTCTTTCACGGACACATTTGTGTGTCAAATGGTCTGGTGCAGACTCACAAACTGGGAACTCCACATATGGGAGTGTATATTTCAGACACAGTGAAACAACTTAGTATGAAAACTCAATTACCCTTTCAACAAAATATAATAAGCTATGTAGCTAAGACTGTAACCAGCCAGACAAGTCTTTTAGGGGACAGAGCTTAGGAAGCTCCAGTGCCATCGCTGATCTGTTATTCAATATTTCATACTGCACTGCAAACATAAGGGCCCATAACAACTGAATTATTCATGCAGTTTTATGTCAGAATGACTGATTCACAGGAAAATGACCACCAGCATCAAAAAGCTAGTAAGTGAATGAACTGAAAAATGATCAAATAATGTTTCCATTTTACATTTGCCCTTTGTGTCATTTAAGATTAATCTTTTGTGTTAAGATGAGGCCCTTTTGCATCTCTTGATTAACCCGTGAACTGTGCGACAAACTGAGAGAACAAGGCACTGATAACACCTCATATTGGGAAAAACACCCTTTAAATGGCTCTAAATGTTAGCTGAGTTAGGTTTAAACATCTGCAGGGCACAACATGCCCACTCTTTTAAAAACCGTCCATACTGTGCAGACTTTGGCCTCTAGGAGTGCTGTGGGAAAAGAATCCAGGCCTGGAAAATGATTCGATTGGTTGATAACAGATCATACTTCTTACAACTCCCCCTGTAACAATAGTGGCTTCTTCTTAAAACTACATTATTAGTCAAGTATCAGCTTACATTGTGGTAATTTTGTGGTGCAAATTAATATAAGTGAAAGTTTAGGTCATATAACTACATAAAGGTTGAAATTTAAAAGCAACATTGTTGAGATATGATACAGAAAAAACCCAGCAAATATCCAATTAGAGCATTAAATGACTTTTCACCTTTTAGGTATGTGTTCTATTAAATTCATGCATTCTAATTATTTAGAAATATATATGTATCAAAATACTAAATTGCTCCTAATTACTGCAACACCCAAAGGCATTACATACAAAAAATATACTTAAAATACAAAAATGTATTAAAACGTTAATTATTTGACATCTTTTGCAACATTTCTGCAACATAAAAGGAATGTTTTGTCAGATTATGGGTGTGAAGGTAGAAAATTGTTACTCAATTTAAAAAATAAATTTAAGAAATGCTTGAGTCTAACACGAGGTACACAATAAGTCACAACACAAGATTCTGTATCATCATTTTAATCAGAGTTCATTCAGAGCAAGCTGAGGATACAAGCACGAAATCACAACATGTCTGCAGCGGTATGGCATTGTCATATCATCATTTCACTCTGGTCTGAGGACACACGCAGTCCAAACCAGACAGCATATACGATGAGAGATATAGCACCAGGGTGTTGGAATGCATAGCAGCACGTCTAGTGGTTGGGTAAGACTTGATGCTAGCAGGCAGCAGGCTGTAGAGGTCAGACACAAAAAAACTCACTCGCTCACACACAGAAGCTAAAAGTGGAAGCAGACTCACGGTGAGTATAGTGCTTAACTCTGCCCTCAAACGCTGCAGCCATAAGGGTATCACGGTAAGACGACTGCGTTTACAACCAGAGAGGGAAGGGTGTGATGACATTTTAGTAAAAACACCTCATGTCACGCTCACAATGAACAGATGTGATTTGCGCATTTTTCAGACAGCAGCATTTTAAAGAGCTGAACTTCAAGTCCTGGCCCATTCCTTGTCCTTCAACACCTGGAGAGATCAGCCCATTCAGAGTGAAATTTATTGAGTAACTACAATAGGTTCTCCTTTTAAAAGCCTATATGCATCTTTTTTTTTTGTATTAAGCACAATTACAGCGTCACAGCTCAAAGGAGAGGATGGAGTATAATGTCAAAAAATACTGAGTCATCGTAAAAACTGCAGTATTCCTATTAAATTGAAGGATAGGATCTCCATTTAATTGCAAGAAATATGTTTGTGGGTGAAACCATATTGCTGGTGTGTTTATTGTTGGCTTTAACAGTCACTAGACTATGATTTTACTTACTGTATGTACTTTAGTTTTTCAGTGTGACCAGAATCTATTACTACGCATGCATTATATTTGAAAAGGTCTTGCCCCTATACATTTATCTTTAATGGCTCAATTTACAAGCTAAAATGTGACTGTGACATATAGTCTGCTAAAATGTTGCTACTCAACCAAAAACGGGGTCCTGCATGCAAGCTGTAGCAATTATATTACAGTTCATTTGGTTTCTTAGCAACCAAACTGATGAAACCAGATATCATTCAGAACAATGAAATGAGAACCAGGACCATACAGCGGAGGCACTGTAACTAGGAAACGCAACCGTAAAACAGATTTTGCACTTTCACAAAACCTCTCGTGTGATCCAGTCTCAGAGAAATAGCATCCTCTTGACATTTTCTACAATCATTTTAATATTGATCTGAATTGTCATCCATCCAAGGTAAAAATGCCCTTTCATACACACCCTACATGTGTACTGATGGCTTTTTTTTAAATAGTTTGATGCCAAACAGAACTCATATAAATAATGTGCAAATTATGTGCTCAATAATATAAAGCGGTTCTGTGCACCAAAATACAAGGAATCACATACTTGCACACATTGACATACATACACACACTCCCACACACAGTTTACAGTGAAATTATTTGCATTATTCTAAAAGCTCAACATCAGTGCCCATTCAGAGGTGAACAATATATGACAGGACAGCAAAAACAACAGGTAGGAAAAAACCAAAGGGAAGAAATTTGCCTAATTCGTCAAGTAGCCTTTGATTGCGCACATAAAAGTGTAGAGATTAACTAGTTTTACTGCTTTGCCTCAGCCAGTCTATTGCTGATCTCTTTGCTCTTCTTTGTGACAGCTCCCTCTGGTTTGGGTTCTGGGGCGACCAAAGATGGTTTCTTCTTGGCTGACTGGGAACTAGCAATCTGCTTCTCTTTTGCTTTTTTTACCATCTTCCCTGTTGTTGTTGTTGGCGTCTTTTTTGGTTTGGTGCGAGACACTGGTTTATCCACCTGAAAGAGAAGAGAGTTGAAAATACTGAGATTAAACTGTTTCAATCAAAAATAGTCAATTAAACTTGAACTCATGTTAAAGCGATAGTTCACTATTTTGGGAAATACACTTTTTCGCTTTCTTGTCGAAGGTTAGATGAAAAGATCGATACCCCTCTCATGTCTGTCCATCAAATATGAAGCTACAGCCAGCAGCTGATTAACTTAGCTTAGCATAAAGACTGGAAATGTGTGGAAACGACCAGCCTGGTTTCGTTGCTTGGAGGGACTTTCCATGACAGACAGACTCCAGGAAGTTTCCAGTCTTTGTGTTAAGCAAATATAATCAGCTGCTGGCTATAGCAGGTATGAGTTTGGCATCGATCTTCTCATATAACTCTCGGCAAGAAAGAAAATAAGCGCATTTCAAAAAAATTGGCAAACTATTCCTTTAAATGATTGCTTAATTTATGGAGACTCTAAATCATGTCAGGTCCTATTTTAGCATGCAATACATACCTTTTTTTATCCTGTCACTTTAAATGATGACAGGCAAATGACACCATGTAGGTGATATTTGCTATTTGTGGTTAGTGCGATGAAGATAAAAGAAAAAAAAAGCACAAAAGGTGTATTTGTGCCTTCCTTTTATAGAATAGTGGTCCGTGCACTTTTCCATTAAAATCAACTTTTAAAGAAAGGATAACATACAAAGTATAGCGTTTGTATTAGTATATGATGTTAGCCTCGCTTTAATGAATGAAACATTTTGGTAACATTCAACCAATCAATAGTAGAGGAAAAACCTAGATGAAGCAGACATGTGACAGGAGGATCGCTGGTTTATTTCTCATACCGACTGGGAAAATGTGGATGCAGACATGAATGTGCTCTTAAGCAAGGCACTTAGCTTCTTTCTGCTCTTGTTGCAATAAAAGACTCCTGGATAATCTCGCAAATGTTCAGTTTGAATAAATGAGTTTGTGTGCAGCAAAAAAGTTGCAAACATGCTCAACTTTTGCTGAATAAATAAACCTTAAAAACTTCTATAGTGTAAGAGATGAAATGTTTGTAAAAAGCTGTTACTGACATTTAACATGAAGGGCTCTATTTCTGTGAATAAAAGCATTGTGGTGCAAAGTAAGTGGTGCATAGGGAGTTGCAAATAAACTTTGGAAATTTTGTTCCCAGAAACAGTTAGTCAGGGTGGACTGAGCTGCAAACTGCTACTATGCAAATCAGACATCAAAAGCCAAAAGGATAACATCATCTGCAAACAAATGTTACCAATGCCTGATACCAAAAATTTACTGCACCACTTGCCTTTGGTACACACCCTACTGTGCCTCTCTACCCACTTGTATGCAGTCAACATTCATGGTGCGCCACTTGTGTGCAGACATGGAAAAACATATGAGCAAAATGCCATTATGCTTGATGTAATTTGCTCCGTACATCGTCATCAAAATAGAGCCTTAAACAGCACAGATCTGTTTAAAGGTAAACTAATCAAATGTGAAGAGGTTTTTGTCTTGTTGGCCTCCATTGATGCAATAAATCCTACTCTTTTGTTTTGATTTATATCTGTTACTTGGCAATGTCATCTACGCTTCTTTGTTTCTTCCATTTACGAGTGAATCCACCCTCTTGCATAAACACACAGAATATGCTTGGTCAGTTTTTGAAACTACTCAGCTGCATAAATGGTGGTAGGTGGCGCAGGCCGAGAGGTGGGCAAACAGTGAAGATGTGGCTGGTACGTTTTGCAGGGTTGCATCTGGCAGCTGGGTGATACATGTGACTGTGGCTCACACTGGCCAAGGCGCATACTGTGTGTGTGTATGTGTGTGTGTGTGTGTGTGTGTGTGTGTGTGTGTGTGTGTGCAGTATGCAAGTTTGCGTCTGATCAATTTGAGGTCAGCCTCCATGCCTTCTAGAAGAAACAGGGAACACACCTGACTACAGCAGATTAAGAACAGAGCTGCTCTCAGTCTCTGAGAAGTCCTACAAGAATGAGAGAGGGAGTGGCCATATGAACACACTACTATAGACACATTATTAACCAATTTTTGTCTGAATTGTCGATAACATGCACGCAAATCTATGTTAAGAATAAAAGCCCCCTTTAATATGGGATGACGTCACTTATGCTATAATCCAAAGTTGGGATATTAATGTAACATTTCAAACTGATGCAATAAATATTTTCTGTATTGGTATGTAAAATCTGCTCAATTACCTAGTTATTGTTTGTTTAGTTAAAATATACCCAGACGGGCTATCTAAACATTTTAAAAGCTGATTTATATGCATGATTGAATAATATAACAATGACAAGAGCCCTATTTTGTAATGTAAAATGTCCTAAAATCGAAACATGAAGCTGTTTTTGGCGGTTAATATGTCTGAGAATCAATCGCCTGCCATTAAGCCACATTGTGACTTGGATGGCGTGTAAAATAAAACAACATTTACGCAGCAGCGCTTTCTGGGAGTAAAAACTTGAGTTAAAACAAAGTAACACTGAGAAAAACACTGTGCTAATCACAAAGTACTAAACCTAGGGCGTAGCAGGGCTAATCGAGTCACATGGATATAATTCAGTGCACTTAAGGAAAGTCAAGTAATGGTAAATGGTGGTAGCAGTATTTCACAGACCTACAGTCACATCAGTGCATCTGTGTGTGGACATGCTCTCACCTTGGCAGGTTCCTTGCCCGGCTCACTGTACAGGCTGCGTATCCTCCTGCGCTCCACCACCTTGTTGTCAGTGGGGTGAGCCTTCACCTGCTCCCCCTTGAATGTGGCACTGTAGCTGGTTTCCAGACTGGTCTCCTCCACTGGGGGCTTGTACTGAGATAGAGCTTTGATGGCCTTCACTGGTTTCACATCCTTATACGCCTTGAACTCAGTCCTAAGAAGAATACAAAGTCAAGTAGAGAGGTTTTTACGGCTGCAACTTATTGATTATTAGTCAGGGATGAGTCTAGCCAGGTATGGATTGTGACCGACATATTGGCCAGTGCCCATGTTATACATCACCACGGGCAGCTATCTAAATGCGGTTTAATGCACACTGTTGTCCACTTAGAAACGTGGCAGGAGTAAATTGGATTGATCATATATTTACAATAAGATACTTTTATATGTTGACTACAGCTCAGCAGAGCTCTGCTGCCGGTTTATTGCTGAACACTGTCTTGTTTCCTATCACAGGATCATATTCGCCCATTCATTTTGTCCACGTTGGCTAACTGTTATTTTTAGCATCAATGTCAAAATTTGATCTTTAGATTTACTTCCTAAACTCTGTAAGACCTGACATGGCAGCGTGTATTTTCTTTCACCAAACCGCATGGACTGTAAAAAGCTAAAATCTAGGCTTATGGACTTTTAAACACACCTATTATGGATAGTAGGGAGTAGACAATTTCTATTGCATTAAAAAACTATCAAGGGAGTTTTCCATTTTCCACCTAAACAAATTAGACTATTTATAAAAATCTAGTACAAAGATAAAGGTCATGTGGCCTTTCAACTTCTCAGGAACAAGGCTTTTATGTCATCTACTGTCTCGTTGTTTATTTTTGTCTTCTTAACTGCTTGTAATTAATAATCCAGCATTTTACTAATTACGTAATCAGATTTAGTTTGGTACATTAGGTTTATTGGTCAGTTAAACTAATTTGGAATACATTTCTCGTAAACCAACTAAACACACAACTGAAGGCGTGTGTTAACTTCAGAATTTCAGCGGGGCAGATTGAAGCCAGTAAGTCTTATTAACTTGCATGCATCATGCATCCCCAATTGAATTCGAAGGAGGCCTGTGCAAGGAAACCATGTTAAGGCACATGATTACATTCAGACCCTTTTACTGGCTGCACTCATTCATGGACCACTGCATTGATTTGGTAGTACTCTTAAGGAGGATAAAGCAGGAAAAAAAAAAAAAAATCAATAACAACCTTTATCTGTGGCAATATCAGTTTGCTTTCGGAAATCACTGGAGATTGTAACAAGAAGCCATGCAATACCAATCCCCAATATCCCTTGATGATCTCCGGGTGATGTTTTATGGCTGGACAGAGAGCAGTGTGGCACACAGAGGCTACCCTTGTATCAGAAATGATGTGCAACAGGGGATACTTTTATTCAGCACCGATGATCCTTAGAAATAAAATTCCCGTTCCCAAATCACAGAAAAAACACAAGTAAAGCACGCTTTTCTTTCACTGCTCTTAGAATAAATCAATAAATACATTTTCTGTCACACACCTACCACTACAGAATCGCATCTCTCTCTCTCTCTCTTACCTGTAGCTGCTAGAACTCGACATCACCTCCTTGATCTGTCTGTTGAGCGCGTCTGCGGCTGCTCTGCCTCTCCTCTGCTCGGCGCTCGCGTCCGCCGCGGGCGCCTGTCCCTCCGTCTTGCCGGCCGCTCGTCTCTCCGCGGACTTCTCCCTCTTAGCGCCCCTCACCGCCGTCGCCTCCTTGGCCTCTTTCTCCTGCATCTTCTCCTCGATCTCGCTCTTCTCCACGCCGCTCTCGGCCTCGGCGGCGGCGGCGGCGGCGGCGTGCTCCAGCTTGCCGCTCGCCGCGCCGCGCTCCGGCCCGCCGGCGGGGCTGGGCCTGGGGATCCAGGGGTGGTCGCGCTTCTTGGGTATAGGCCAGGCCTTGTAATCCTTCTGGTACTGGGTCTCGTTGTTGAACGGGGCCGCCGAGAGCTGGTACTCGTCCCGGGGCTTGCAGCTGGGCTCGGGCCGCACTCTCCACGCCTTGAAGTCTTGGCGCATGACGGACGCGGCGGAGCCATCTTCGCCCGCTGCGGCAGCGGCGGCGGCGGCGGCGGGCGGTGCCTTCCCAGCCTCCGGCTCGCCGGGATGCGGCTGGGCGTCCCTCTTCTGCCTCTGCTGCGGGTGACGGTGCAGGTGGTGCACGTCGGCCACGTCCGAGTACTTGGTGAACACCAGGGGCACCGCGATGTCCGCCTTGTCCAGCTCGGTCCAGAAGCGGTTGATGCAGCAGGCGCGCGTGATGCAGGGCCACGCCATGGTGAGAGACGCGAGGGAGACGATGCACAGGAGGCGGCGGAGGGTGGAGGGGGTGGGTGGGGGGGAAAGAAAAACAAAAACCCGCTAGAATCAGGGGATAATAAACGTCCTACTCACTCACCAAGCGCTCGGTCACTCTCTCTCCCCCCCCCCCTCACCCCGTACCCTCTCAGTTCCTGTCCTGTCAGGGGGTTATTCCTCCGTCTGGCTTTATGTAATTCTCACCAATCTTTGCCTGAGACCAGAAAAAAAAAAAAAGTAGATCCCGCACGCCTCTCTCTCCCTCCTCCTGCAGGATATTTGCTCTTGTCGGAAGTTTAGATGGACTTTGGGGCTGGCCGCGGAGTGCACGTTGCGTGTCTGGTTGCGCATCAAAGCGACCCCACCCACCCCGGTGTGATGCTGGGAGATGCCGGTGTGGGGGGGGGTGCGCCCGGTGGCCGGTCACCTGAGCCCGTCCCCAGCTGCAGACCACAGCGGATGTGACAGCAGCCCCATTGTTGCTCCGGTTGGAGGAAATGGCCGATAATGTTGCCGAAAAACCAGAAGAAATACATTTACGTGTTTTCAATGTAATTTTCATTTTCAGATGGTAACTACATGGATCCAATACTTACATTATTCTACATCTGAAAGAGAAATACAAAGTTGTTTTTTTTTTTACACAAAGCTGACTCAAAGTGCCTTCATTTTGCATTTCACACAGTGGATTTTATTAGACCAAACTTTAAAACAGATTGTGAAGGTTTATGTAAAATCTGTTAATGAATACTTTAGTTGGCAAAAAAATAACCATCTTTTGATAAAGAATGATCACAATAACATAACATTTTTGTGATGTAAAAAAATAAATTGCAAGGCAAACATGTAGCTTTATTACATATGAGAATGGTATTTTATCCTGTTCAATGCCCGTTATTTAATCAAGTGCTACTTCAATCAGAACGCACCCTTTGAAGAGATTAATTTTCTGGCCTTTTTAATAATCCAAAATATGTCACCCTGGCAGTAATAAGCTTTTCATTTATCAAAAAACTAAAATGTTTCCCATTGAGCCTTAATTCAGGGATACTGCTGATGTTGGTGTAACTGCTCCCTCTTGTGCTCCTCCTGCCTCATAGACAGTGGAAAGGAATCACTGTACTGTAGATCAACAGGGCCTCTTGCCTTCATCATGTGGTTTCAATATAAAGGTCACAATAAAGAAAAACAGTAAATGAGCTGTTTATGGCACATCATTTGTAAAGAAATCCCCTATCTACCAATTTTAACAAATAAAATGAATGAAGTAAAGAAAAATAGGTTACATCATCAGCATCATTACAGAGGAGACTAGTCTAATAATAAAACAGTCTGACAAACACTCGGAACTTGAGATATTTACAGATCACGCCTTTGACACTGCCTTAGGTTTCTGAACCTGTAAAGTTTTTTCCTGCCTACTTATTTACAAAAGCAAGATTAAGTTGCGATGCATTTAAATACATTACTTTTACCACATACAATAAGAGCAAGGGTAATTATTTTTTTCTTAGAAACCTCAGGGACTGAACACAAATGGCATCCATTACTTATATAGATCTGCATTAAAATGGTTAGTACTTATATCCAGGTGTACACACACCCAAACATAGATGAGCAACCAAAGGAGGAACTGCTCAGAGTCTGTGTCGTATCATTTCATCGCAACATCTTCCTCAACAGCTTCTTCAACAGCTTCTTCAACCGCTTCCTCAACTGCTTCTTCAGCCTCTGCCTCTGCCTCAGCTTCAGCTTCAGCCTCAGCCTCAGCCTCAGCTTCAGGATCATCCTCTGGATACAGTCTGCAATATTTGTCTACCATGACATCCAAGTCGTGTTTGACGTGAGTGTTAATGTTAAGCATGGCAAGGCTTTTGTTCCACTGCTTAGCGGCCACGCCTGCAAGATAAGCCTGCAGCCGCTCGCTCGCGGTGTCGCTCTTGTTGTCCTCTAACTTCAGCACCGGCAGCGTGGAAAGCACCTTGAGGAAGGAGTTCACGTTGGGAAAGAACTTGACATCTGGCAGCTGAAGGGTTTCGTGGATGGTGGTGGGCAGGCGCACCTCTTTGCCCCTGTGCTTCCACTTGATTCTCCAGCAGTGAAGCTCTGCAGGAAGTGTGTCTGGGTTGGGGAGGTCGTTGCGGTAAACGTCTGCATAGTTCTCCTCCGTGGTGTTGAACTTCATTTGGCCCATGACAGCTGGGACCAGTGACAGACACTTGAGAGCTTTGAGGTTGGTCTCAGAGAACATGTCCTCCACCTCCTGCATGATGCCGTGGATGACAGGGACGGTCACATACTCCTTAAAATACGCCTCTGCCTGGATTTCCCCCACATCGGCTGCACGCTGTTTCCTGAGAAACAGCCTCGGGACCTTCACAGGAATCTCCATTACATTGGCCAGACTCACAGCCTCCTCGTACCAGAATTCATGGTAGACATCAATGTTATCATTGACCTCATTTAGTGAATGCAGGACTGCAGTTAGACTGTTGGCGGCAAAAAACACATCGAGCGTCTCCCCTTGGAGATTCCTCCCGAAGGCTCTGGTGAATGTGAGAACATTCTTTAAGATGACGATGGTGACAATGATCTCAAAGTCGGCCAGAGTTTCTGCGATTGAATACGCAGCCGCTGTAGCAGCGTCGGCAAACTTCCCGTCGTCATTGTCCCGAATGCCGTCCATGCACAGCAGCAGGGGCGGCAACATGTCTAGCAGCACGTCAAAGACGTTGTGCTGCTCTGTCCATCCCGAGCCACAGGCTTCTTTTAGTGCAGTTCCTTTCTCTTCATTTTTCTGGTAGTGAGCAGAGATCGTTTTCTCTAGCTCATCCTGAGCAAACGGGGTTCTGAAGAAAACGCCAATCCTCCTCAGAGTCTCCATGACGACCTGGACATTGGGAAAAGGCAGACTGTTGGCCAGGTGGATGTTCAGTGCCGTATGAGAGCAAGGCATGTGCAATGCCAGGGGATACTTCTCCATCAGTAACACTGCCACAGCTTTCATCTTGGTGGTGGAAGTGCCAGTGGCCTTGTGGGCCTGACCGCGGCAGTCCTCCATACTCAGCCCCCAGCGGTCAGTCAGCTGGGCCTCCAGCCTTTCTACCAGTGCAGACTCATCACCATCAAACAGCATAAAGTCCAAAAACTCCTCTCGAAGGACGTTCTGCTGATTCACAAAGCGTAAAAATAGCGGCAGGTGTTTCTCGCTGGAAAATTCAACAAGGTCACCGGTCACCAGGGAGAAGAAGCGACTCTCTCTCACCTCCATTAGCATCTCCTCTCTCACCGTGTTCTCACAGACGTCCAGGAGCTGGCTCTGCTGGGTCGCAGAGAGATATTCTGTGTTCACGGCTGTCGCTTCAAACCGTTTCTTTAGAGCTTCATCTCCAGCATTCATGCGGTAATCTAAAAGGGTCTGGAAGTTGTTGGACACGCATCCCGCTTCAGCTGCTTTGTGAGCCACTAACGGGATACTCTGTTTTCCTAACAGGACCACAACCTCAAACAAGGATCTCAGGTATTCACGAAACTCCTTCTCCTCTGTGGACAGTTGAGGCTCATCCTCGTTGGTGCTTGTGCTATCATCAACTGCTGCATCTTTTTTGGAAACAAGCTGTTCAATAGAAGATGCCACTGGGGAGAAAGAGAGACAAGAAAGGAACAGTGATTATTTTAAGTAAATGGATACTGAATAGAATGAACTTGAAATTATTTTACACTCATGACCACAAACAGATGTCCTATTTACTTACATCTTCTTTCTTTAATCTTCCTTATATCTTCTTCAGTCTGAAATTAAAAACTGATGTTAATTTACAAAAGACAAACAGTTGGTCTGACTATAAGGCTCAAGAGGTGCATTTAAAACAAGCCTGAAAGTCGACCTAAATATTGTTCTTACAAGTTCTTTAATCCGCTTGCGATGTCTGGTGTGAGGATTTCTTAGATGGCTTGTCAGATCAAATATAGTTGGAATGGCTGTGTCCTTCAGTACAGTCCTGTAGGGGCTCTGAAAAACAAAACAAAAACTCAAATGAGCCATTTTTGCTGTGGAAACAGTGGAAACACGCTGCCAGGCCATTGGCAAGAATCGTGTGAGATACTCACTGTTTTGCACACCATAGCTGGGTCGAAGTGTTTGGCACATAATCTGTAGTGCTTGTTCAGCTGGTCCGATGTTTTCGCCTCTAGATCGGCCCTACGGCAGTTCTCTACCCAGATTCGGCATCTAAAAAAAAAAAAAAGACACACATACCAGCTTTATGTGACATTTGGAAAACAGCAGCTGTGTCTGCATAAACAAAGTGATATGTATATATAATATGACAACATGTGGTGTTGACACTATTGTCCTATTAACGTTATACAACACATCAGATATCAAAGAGCTACTCACAGCTGTAAGATTAAGTAAATGAATCAATGGATAAATAGTTTTTATGTGGAATTTGAAAATATCAAAGTGTATCCCTGAGACTACATTACACACAGTAATAAGTGCTCATTACCTACATGTAGTTTACAACTTGTAGCCTCCTCAAGGCTCTGAGTTTCTTACCAAGAAGCCCTAAACTCACTGTGCCACAGTTTAAAGATAAGCCTGGATATGCACCATGAACACAAATAAACCGCTGAATATGTTCACATTGGGAAGTAAAGGACATGCTCAACATAAACAAAAAAAAAAACATTGCATTTTGCCCTGACTAAGAAATCGCACATGGTTAACGGTAGTTACGTAAATACTAAGTCAGATAAGACGCCTTACCTCTCTGGGTCCCGTGGAAACCGAAAAAACGCCAGATCCGACTGCGTGCTCTTCCGTGTGCAGTTCGGGGCCGCGCAAAAATTCGGCATGTTTCAGGCTAACGCGGTTAGCTCAGCCGTCTGAGCTCACTATTATCATCTGCTAACTGGGGCTCTCTCCCTTCAGGGGCCCGGCAGACGCAGGCGGTTTCTAACACCAGCACACAGCTTTATACGAGCTCACACTGCGTCAGGTTTCCGTGAACAGACGTTAAACGGCGCGGGTTGGACTCACGACACGATCACAACGGTTGAATTTTGGAGTAGCTCGTTTTGGACGACGTTGTCCCGCCCACAAGGCACCTGATTGGACGTGCCTAAACCCTGGAGAATAACTATTGGTCGGTTGTGCTACACGAGCTGTTCTGTCGACCAATTAAATGTCGACCTTCTTCTTCTTCTTCTTCGTTGGTTGTAGTGACGGCAGCTCTTCGGTGCTCACTGCTGCCCTCCACTGGCTGACTCACTACAGGACAACCTGCCAGGGTAGGGCGACCGGTCGGATTGTCTTTGTATTCACGAAACCGGGAGACGTACGGCGGCTGTCGTGCGATGACTCGTTCGTGTTTGCAGGCCATTAACTGACGATGTGTAGTGGAAATGGAGAGCTAGCAATCGGTAGCTGTATCACCATCAGTTACTGTTACTCAGTCCTCCCGGTCAGCTTTCGCTACTTAACCTAGTTGGCTATGTTTCCTCTCCAGTAAATGCTGCAGCTAGAATGCCTATTTGTGAAAGAAATTAATACCAATATGTATAATAAGACAATAATATTGGTTAATACGCCTAAGTACTAAAAGCAGCTGCACGACCACGCTTGTCACTTGGCTCGTTGGTCTAGGGGTATGATTCTCGCTTAGGGTGCGAGAGGTCCCGGGTTCAAATCCCGGACGAGCCCGCTTCTTTTTGTCCCTTCCTCCGGCAGTATGGCGAAAGGTTTGGCGATCATGGCGCAGAGGAGTGGACACGGACATCATCAGCGCTCGACACTGACGCCACCGTTCAAACGCACATCAACCGCGTCTGAAATCTTCCCAGAAACACCGCGACCAGAGCGTAAAATGAGAGGTGCTGACCGACCACAATGTTCGTAACGTTATGATACTACGCAGTCACGTAAGCAGTTTATCAGCCACAGTCAGCACACAGTCTTTTTCTCTTTTTTTTCACCCCCACATTGTAGGTTTGGTCCCTCGAGTAAAAGGTACAGGGCTCGTCCGGGATTTGAACCCGGGACCTCTCGCACCCGAAGCGAGAATCATACCCCTAGACCAACGAGCCGGAACATTAAGAGCCCTCTTCTCTTCCTGTTATAAAATCTCCTAACGACAAATTGTTTTATGCACCTACAATATTTTTTCTTTTCATACGTGCATGTAGTCTACACATGATCACGATAGCAGAAGCACTCTGTGATGATGTATTTCGGTGGATTATGTATGATTATGTTACAAGGGGTGAAGAGTGAAGACTTTGGTAGCAGATAATGTAGATGGGGTTGTCAGGGAACAATAAAGACACACAGAGCAATTCAATTAACTTCTTTTTATATATCATACATAAGACTGTCTTAATATAATACAAAGGGCATTGTCATAAACACAGCAAAGTCTTGACTAGATCTTACAATCTGTGGATACATGGACTTATCCTTTCCCCCATGCTGTTCAATTCTATAGTGCATGTTGCATGTACAAAAAAAGTGAAAAAATGTGAACTCAAAAATGAAAAGGATAGATCCAAATTAAATAAGAGGATTTCAACTTCTGTTGGGTGTTCAGATATGTCAACAAGTATACGTGTTTGTGTATAACCCACAAACTCAACAGGCTTATGAAAGATGGAACCTTTTTTTTTTTTCAACCATGTGCTTCTCATATAACCAAAAAGTAAGGTTTGTGATGTACATGCACTTACAATATACCCTGTGAAAATTATTAAGGTTTGAAGATCTAGCTTTCCCTGTTTGATTCAAACCCTACCTCATAGTGTTGTCCTGATGTAGTCAAGTACCTTTGCCAAAAGGCAAGGTTTTGCCACTAAGAAAACAGGAGTTCCTGCCCACTGAATGGTCACCAAATTGACAAACATAATCAACATACCAGCAGGAGCAAGGTAGTGAGTTCTATACTTCCTTTATTAAAAAAATATAAATATATACATAAATTCTATTTCAACTATTAAAAAGGGGCTGCATTTCATGACAACTGCTCTAAATAAGAGGTCAATCAGCATGATCTGAAATAGGCGCACACTTACGAGTCACTGCAGTCAATTTTTTTTCTTTTTCAGTCTTTATTTTTGGAATGTTTAGTACCAGTATGAGTGCCAGTAATAAAACCACTGGCAATTTCTAAATGTCTCAAATTCTGCGGGGTATGAAAAATGATTGCAAATTTGCAATTAACCTTGACATCCAGATAAAACCCCAATCTCAATATAGGTAGCTTTACATTTGTGTTTGTGGAAATACCAAGCATGATTTCTTAAGATGGTTTCTCCTTTAAAATGGCAACAGCATGACCTGTGGCCTGCCCTTAATTTGAAAGGTGGCTGTGGGCAGGTATTTCTGTCTAATTTCAAAGCTGGTAAAATGAGCAACAGAAGAAAGAAAGCACTTCAAAATCCCTGATATAAAAAAAAATCTGGTTATTGACTGTAATGTTTTGAGGACATGCATGTCTGCCTGGGCAAAGCATGTGATTGTGGGCTGACGGACACCCTTTCCCTTTGAATAGGACAACAATCATGGGGGATCTGCCCTACCAAATCAGAAAAATACCATTCAACACAAACCGATTTGCCACAATTATCCTTACCCTGCCAAGACAATGACATAAAGCCTTGCTTCATGGCAGAAACTAGCCAAGTTGACCAAATGATGTATGAAAGGCAGCAAAACCCTTTGAAATAGTATGATGGGGGCGAAAGAAAAACGACGACACAGAAATAGAACGCATTAGTCTCCTTTTTTTTTTTTTTTAAACCATCAGCTTCTATCTTGCTACTCCGGAGCCTGCAGAGTAACTACCAAATTCTCTAACATACCAAAGTTTTAAAAGACTCCCAAAATAATCTACCAATTAATATGGAAACAGTTTTGGTAAAACGTTGCAAACAAATCTGGCCAGAATACACAATAGCCAACGGTCTCAACAACGGTCTCCAGTTTTGCTAAAGTAATATATTGCAGCTGTTTGTATTGACGTTAAAATAAGATCTTGATAAACTTTGCGTCAAAGTGGTGAACTGCTACATTATTGGTTACAGACACCTATATGCTATAAAACAACTGCTTTGGTATAAAAACATATCCAAAGGGAAAATAAATTCTTGTAAAATTCACAGCATAATTTGAGGAGAAAAAAGGCAGTCACTTAACTCATTTTTTTCTTCAGTTTCCATGTTTTGGATGGAGAGACTTGTGCAGGTGGTTCTGATGAGGAACTACATGCAAAAGGGAAAAATAACAAAACATAAAAGGGTAGACTCTGGAATAGATAGTTCTTTCCACTGCAAAATCCTTAACCAGTGAATAAGATTTTCAAGAACGTAATGTTTAGGAGGTTGTTGTGTACAATAAGACCCTGTTATGTGGGGCCCTGCTGAAGAAGAAATCTTTGTCGAGAAAGGCCTCAAATTACCATTCTTATTTACTTTTCTAAGTTGTTTTAATTTCCTTAAAGAATTAAGGGCTGTCTAGAGAGAAAAATAGAGAAAAGCCATCTTAATTCAAATGATAATGTCCAGCTCCATCCCATTCCAAGTCCATGAGTCATAAGGCCAAAGGGTTATCTAGAACCAGCCACTGACTGTCTTCCTTTCACTGGGCTGGATCCTTTCGTCTCCCGTGCCCATCGCTGCTCTCATCTGTGCCGGGCCCGGTTGCAGCTCGCAGGACTACGGGGCCTCTAGGCCTGAGGGGTGGTGCTTCCCTCTCCTTTGACCCGGTTGGTGTCAGTATCCACCTGCAGGGTCTCCTCTCCACCCGGCCAGCACACGCTATAGGGACTCCACTGCCATGTGCTCCCCTTTAACAGAGTTACACAATACCGACCAACAACAAGAAATATCACCGCAAACACTTCCCCTCATTGTCAAGCTACAGGATTTACAAGCAGCTTTTACGAGAAATTTCACTTAAAAAGGGCAAAATAATTAAGAACCAGTGGAACAGTAATGTCAGGCAATCCACGGTTTGAACCGAAAGAGGACGCCAAGCATTTCATCACCAACAGCTACCTGCAAAACAGCTTCAAACTTCGCTCTGAAATGCTCCTTAGAAGATTTTGCCACATAATACCATATGGTGATTACTTGGTGGTTACATGAAACTGGTGAAATGGTAAGATGGATGTCTCAATCTCACTATGGTTATTCCGCAGTATTATTTTGTGCCTAATGATTGCAAAAGAAAAACTGATGAAAATTACATATATACTTTTTAACAAAGGTTTTTCTCTGTAGTAGCGGTTCAGTGATATCTCCCTTCTGACGTGAGCAGCTTTTGTTCTCAACACACCTTGTAGTAAAAAACACCACCTTAAAAATGACGCACAGGGGGAACACACAGCCAAATGTCAGTGCAGTCACGAGCTGGCCATAGAACTCTGCTGCACACACACTCCAGTCATTGGAGACTCCTCCCGGTCCATGCCCTGCCTCATGCCGAGGTGGCCTTCCGCTAGGTAGTGGGCAGGCCCTGTGTTCGTGCCCATGGAGAATGCAGGGTGCGCTGCCATGCCAGTCTCCTGCCGTGGGTTCGAGAAGGCACCTAGCCCCATGCTCAGCCCACCATTCTGACCAAAGTCAAGGGCTCCGGCAGGCAAATGGCGGAGCTGGTAGGCCTGGTTGCCATGGTTCCCAGTGGAAGAGGACGATGTAGAGGAAGAGGAGGCAGAGGAAGACAGGGAGGTCATGGACAGATGGCCATGAACCACCTCCATGGAGTCCTGTGTCGAGGAGCTGTGTGTCGGGGAGGTGTAGTGGCGTGGGCGTGGCCGTGTAGCCATCATCTGCCCGTGGTGGTGATGAGTATGTGAGTGGGGATGCAGGGCCTTAGGGTGCTGAGGGGGAACATGGAAGGTGGTCTCCTGGACTGGGTGGGTCTCTCCAGTGACTGACTCTGGTCCAACGCCACCTCCCCACACCAGCGGGGGTGGGTAAGGCTGTCTTGCCTGTCAATGTCAAGCAAATAACAAGAGTCAGTTGTGGAATATGTCTGCACCACTTTTAGGGTCTCAAGTCCAAAGTGCTTAAATGTTATGATCTGCAAGAAGATTAAATCGATCTGTTCTTTACCACATTGTGAGACACTTCATGTTTTAGTTCACTTAATGAAATAAAGTTTAAAAGTTGACATCATTCCCAAATTATCAAGACACAATAGCACTTCTTAAAATCTGATTTCAAGACCACAGTTTTTGAATTTGATGTTAATCTTGTATTAGGAGTAGACCAATAACAACAGTCAATCAAGGAACATGAAAGAAAAAAAAAAGTATATATATTTTTAATGGATTTGTTTATTAATCAAATGTAAGTTGGCACTACCAGAACAACTCCACTCTGTATCAGATACAAATTCTGACAGATTCGAGTGACTTACTGACCTGTGGGCAGAGGCTGTCACCATCGATGGCAGGCATGGCCGTGCCGAAGTGTCCTCCACTGTGCAAGTGGTGATGGGTAGGGTCTGATCTAGCTCTGCCACTGGTACTTGTCCCAGATGACCCTCCTAAGTGTCGAAAGAAAGTGTCACGAGTGCAGCCTCAACATTACATAAAATGTGTCAAATGCTACAATAGGATTTGTTAACATTTATTAAAGCAAACACGTGTTAGAATTGTCTGAAAGTTCCACAATTAAATGGATTTTAATCATTTTTAATGTTGTTCTTATTGGTTAATAACATGCTATAGTTCACAGTATTGATGCAAAGTTCCACAAAATCAACGTCCCTTACTGAATAGATAGTTGTAGGTAAGGGATAGGATACATTTCTCATGTTATCTTACAACACAACAACTGACAATTCAATGTGTTTCACTACTTTAAATGAAGAGCAGAGGAACAGCTGAGTTTTCAGGTGGTGGTTACCTGAACTAGAGGAGGTGCTGGAGGTGGTTCCTGAAGACTGGGACTGCTCTAATGCGGGGCTTGTAGATACGCTGCTGCTTGTATTGGTTCCCTCATCCGCAGTCTTCTTGAAGAAGCTGTGCTGCAGGGCATAGTAGGGCTGGATGCGGCTCTTAGGGTCATAGTCCAACATCCGGAGAATAAGGTCCTTGAACTTCAAGTAGTCAGCAACAGCATGGCCAGACTCCCCCGCCCGCCGGCCACCTGGACCCCCTGTCTCCACACCCAGGATGGAGTGGAGCTTCCGCGAGGCTGGAGGCTTATACTGTTTAAGACAGAGTACACAAAGATTAAGAGATTTCCTCAACTGTGACTTCTATTTATTATCACACAATCTACCTTGGCTTAAATCACAAAATGCACAATTTAGTCAGATTCTTAGTGCAACAAAACAAAACTGAGCTCACCCTTTTGCCATCTTTGGTCTTCTTAACACTCCATGTACCATCTGAAAGCTTCTCAAAGAACTTCCTGGCTTTTGGGGCTAGGTCCATTATGTGATTAGGTGGGATACCAAGAACCTCGACTATTTTGTTCATCTGGTCCACCTGGGGGGGGGATTTATTAATCAAGTTATTGTAAAATTGACATTGTATATCTGCAACTTAAAAGACAGCACACTTAATATATTTTAAAAACCAGCATGTGAAGTTAAATGTCATAAAAGGTTAACCTAAGATGACTTAACTGCCAAAACATTTAGGCTCAGGCAAGTGGACACAATTACTAAAACCAAGTATTTCAAGGTTTGACAACTGAGTAATGTTGGATATGTTTTAGGCTTGTGAACTCAACTTCTCAATCTTTGAGGTCTACATGACATTAAATGTAAGCTATACATCAGGAAAAATGATGTGAACTCTCATTGTCAATGAAACCATTGCTATTCTCAGTTATATTACAAAACACAACACAAAACTGAGTAGTATTTCAGTTTCTTATACCTCATTGGCTCCACTGAAGAGAGGTTCTCCAGTGTGCATCTCTACCAAGATGCAACCCAAGGACCACATGTCGATGGCCAGGTCATAGGGCATTCCCAGCAGCACCTCTGGGGAACGGTAGAAGCGACTCTGGATATATTGGTATATCTACAAAAACAAAGCACGGCAAGTCAGACTCCCCATTTGCCTGTCAGCTCTGAATAACCTATTCATTTTATCTACTGTTTGAAAGCAACATATATCACACACTTCACAGGGACATTCTTTTTATTGCTGATAAGGAAAACTGCAGCTAAATACCCTTTGTCCCAGTTGGCATGAGCTGCCAAAGTCCACTATTTTGATGGCACTCCTCTTAGGGTTACAGAGGAGGATGTTCTCAGGCTTCAGGTCACAGTGGATGATGCTGAGCTCAGGCGTGGCCAGGAAGAGCAGCGCCGTGCATAGCTGCTGGGCAAACTTCCGGGTGAGGTTGAGTGAGACGCCACGGAAGTTGGTATTTCGGAGTAGGTCGTACAGGTTATATGAAAGCATCTCAAACACGAGGCAGAGGTGGTTCCGGAACATGAAGTGACGCTTTAGGTGAACTGCAGAAAACCAAATTGTAACCATGTTAGTTAAATACAAGAAAAGACTGGATACAGGAAAAGATCAGTGGCAAATTTCAAAAGTGGATTACCGATGTAGTATTTCATCTCGGTATCATGTTTGTTCATGAGCTCTAGGAGGCGCACTTCAATCTGGGCTTGATTGAGGAAAGCTTTCTTGTTCTTGATGATCTTAATGGCAACCCATTCCTGCTCAGCACGGTCATATGCTTTCACAACCTAAAGATGCCAACAAATGCAAACGTTAATGTTCCCAAATTTAAAGGAATTGTTTGTTTAATAATAAACATCAACACTTTAAATGTCAATTGCACATGGAAAATCATTAGTAAGTGGCATCAAATACGAAACCATTATTTGTTTCTCCAAATGCAAGACAATTTTCTCTTTTCACATGTACTCAAACAAATATTTGTGTGTGTGTGTGTGTGTGTGTGTGTGTGTGTAGTTTATAATTAAGCACCTGTCCAAATGATCCTTTTCCTATCAAGGAATCAATCTCATAGCGGTCCATCCACTTCTCCCCATTCTTGACGATGTAGTCATAGTTATCATCGTCATAGCCATCATTAAAGACTTTCCTCTCTTTTTTGTGACTGGAGTCTTCACCCTGACCCTGTTGGTGCCGTCGCTTCTTTTTTGCATAATACACCTATAAATTAACAACGAAACAATTAACATGATCACAGTTGAAGATATGTAATATTACTCTAAAGTGTTCCAAGTTGTATGAATATTTGCAAAATAACAAACATGATATAGATAGATGCATTTAATTAAAAACAAAACTAACCTCATTGATGTGTTTGTATGTTTTGATAAGGTCAATGGAGAGCTTCCTCAGGGGAGCTGAAGTTGGGTCACGAAAGCACTGGGGCATGTGCCTCTGAAGTATCAGAAGGGAAAATCACAACATTTCATAAACAAACAATATGTACAGTACTATTGTAAGTAACCGGGCCTAATCTAAATTGCTAATGCTAAATCTTAGAGGCCATTCATTAAATTTAATACAATACATTTTGCACAATATTAAATGGCTAGACTGAAAGCATTTGACAAGCAGCTACTCTGCCCGGTGACAGCAGCAAAAAGTGAAGGAGACTTTAATATCACATTAAGTATTGCAATTCTTGTAACACTACACATTAACATAAAAAGAAATCCAGGAGCTGGGGTAGGGTAGGGTTAATGTACCTGATTGGCAGTGAGCTGTGGTGTCTGGTCGCTGTACGGTAAGACCGTAACAGATTGGTCAGTGCTTGGCTGGTGGCGGTCACTGTACTGCTGGTGCGTATGGGGCATTGGAGCAGCCATCTGAAGACCAGCAGTGTGTAAAGAAAAAGAGGGCGCAAGCCGGACGGACGAAGGTTTGCATGCTGAAGTCTCTCCTCCTGGAAGAAATTAACACTGCTATGAGTTGCATATTACCTTAATTCAACATTACATGTAACAAAACACAAAGAAGGAAAAAGGGTAATAATCATGATATAAAACAGCTGTATTTCCTCATCCACAAAAGAGATTTTTGGCCCACAGATAAAACAGGTAAAGATATTTGCTTCTTATCATACAGATTTCATATAAATAGGCATTGTGTGCTGCTTAATCTAACCAGCAAGAATTTCCTTAATAGAAAAATGTCTAAATGTACCTTTGGGAAAGAAAAATATATGCAAAATGCAAATTATGCATATGTAATATTTACATGCATGTTGAAATGATCAAGCTCACACAGACAAAAATGATCATAACATGTTGAGAACAATAACAAGGATAGATTCATTGTTAAAAGAAATGTTAGGTTATTACAGTGTCTTTTGTTAAACATGTTAAGTCAGAAAAATGCATCAAAGGATAACCACAAAATAAATTATAGCAGTAATATATCAACCTTTGCGAAGAAAAAGGAGCAGAACAGCAGCTTTAACAGTGAAAAGGGGTGAAAATAAAGCATCTCCACACTATACAGTGAATCATCCTTCATTTTAAGCCAGAAGGAATCAAAAAATTATCAAATAGCATGTTCAGCTATCAGCATCTCTCACCAGACAACACAATTCACCAGTGCTACACAGTAACCACTATTCAGAATCCCAGCAACAGCACCTAATTAGCATAGCCTATCACCACAGAGATACAGCGTGATTTGGCAAGCCCATCAATGCACAGACCAATCACAACGCAGTATGCAAATAGCCTACTTTTGTTGCCAGGGCAGAGCTGCTCCCATTTTCCAATGAGAAAACAAGAAATAAACAAGAAATAAAATTGAACTTTGGCACACTTAGACGCTGCTTTCAACACAAGAGCCTGACAGCAAAATAGCTGCACAGCCCAAAACCTGCACTCCATCTGAGAGCATTAGAAAGCTGACCCAGCTTTGGAAAAGGAAAAAATACACATCCACTGACAGAAATAAGAGGAACTGTAAGATGATAGAGCACAGGCAAAGGCTGTATTTTAAGGTGTGTGTATGTGTGTGTGTGTATATATATATATATACACACACACACACACACACACACATACATACATATTTATATATATATGATACATACACAAATAGAAATATAGAAATATATATTGTTTAATGTTTTTTTTTTAATAAAAGCTCATGTTGCAAGGATGTACCCAAATACAGTAAAACTAAATTAAAACTAATTTAGCCTAAATCCAGAATTTTCATTTGAATCTTTTTATACACATTAAATTTAAAGCACTAAAATGATTAGACTGATTTGTCATTATGACTAGTTTGTCTATTTTCCTGCTTGTTCAGCTGAGGCCTGAAAACAATTATGTCAAACACATTTTAATCACTTTGAGATCAATCATAAAAAGTTAAACTGCATTGAATGTAAATTTAAATACTGTATTGCCCAATCTCAATAATGATTTAACATTGTTTGTTCACTTTTTCCCAACTTAAGATTGTCCCATAATTTGTGAGTTTGGATGTTAAATTCAAAACAGTACAAGAAGAGAAGAAGATCTTAGGGGAACCACTTCCCACCAAAGGGTTAAGGCTTAATATATAGCAGCTAACCTGGATGCATCATCTCCTGTAAAATTTCATATCATCCTGGGAGGAGAGTCCAGCAGCAAACCACAACCCACTACAAAGAATGAAAACAGAGCATTATCATTGTGCATCTTTGGTGTGGATTTAACTTAATAGTGGTTAAACTTTTGTTGAGAAGAGGACATCTGAAGACCAGAGGACACCCCAAAACTTTAAAAAAGTGTACTTGGGGTAAATGTTTGAACTTTGGTGGAATTAGAAAATAAAGCTGAAATTCAAAACAGGTGAGTTGCTTGTGGTGAAAAGCAATGAATGCCCAGGCAATGAATTTTTCAAAACACAAAACATCTGAAGCTCTTGTGAAGCTGTTTAAAGATAAATAGTTCACTGAGAGAGGCCCAGACTACACAATACTTAACAAAACAAATCAGGATTAATATCTTTGTGGAGTTAATGGCACAGGATATCCCCTCATCACGTCCATAGTCAATGTACCTTTTAAATTATAGTGGATTTTAAGACCTGAAATATACTTTTTAAAATAGGTAGGCCAACTGACCCAACTGAAATTACTGTACAAGATTATGCAAATTGACAAAGAACTGAAAAAGTTAGGTTTGAGCCCATTTTTCCAAACAATACCTGAAATCAGACTAACTATAGGGTGAATTTGACATTTTGAAAATCACTAACGCCTATTGAGGAAAATTCAATCTGTATTTCACCACAAAGCCATTTTGCAATCGCACTTGTAGCTTTCTACTCTCTGCTAAACGTGTGATTATTCTTCATTTTCAGTACTGACATATGAACAGTTCCTTTCCTGGCTCTGCTCATCTCGGCACCAACGGGCCTATTTAGGTGTAAATATAACGACAGCTAGCCTGCTATTAGCAGCCGTATCATATCATAAGTGATGGCCAAAGACCTCCGTTACAAGCCTGTGTGTCATCTTCTCACGCCCAACCGATCAGATCCAGTCCGAGGCTGGATCAAATGTAACCCATCCAAAACAATTAAAAGCCTAACGTCCGTGCATAAAGACGGCGCCCGAGCAGGTCCGTACTCACAGATGATGGGGTAGATCTCGTCATGGTTGGGATTTAGAAAGCATATTCAGTGTTAATCTGCGTCCCGTCTCGCTACATATCGTCCGTTTCACGCCTCCCAAGTCCCGCGTCTAAACGGCACAAACGTATCCCCCCCCCGGCTCGCGTTACCGTCAGCGGTCCCGACCCGGGCTCCCGCTGTCGTCGTTAACGTTACCCTGGAAAAAACTGCGGGACGAGCGAGCCTGCCGCTCACCAACCCACCGTCAACGCTGGCCAGTGACGCTGTGCTCAGCCAGCGGGTTGCGGGGCCCATTCAGCTGGTTCGTCAACAAGTCAGCGTTAACCATTAGCCAGGTTAGCCGCAAGGAGCTACCAGGCGTTAGCCAGGTTAGCTTCCGCACTGTGTAACTTTATAACCCGAACTACACCTCTCATATAAATACAGTTAGGCATTGCATCGGCAGTGGATCAAGCGGGGCTGCCGGGCCAGCCACCGCGGAAGCCCTCTTGCTTAAATCGCACAATGACAGTGTGTTAATATCGCAGGGTTAACGTTAGCTGTAACGTTAACGCCGTGCCAGCATGACTCTCCGTCCGAGCCCGCACAATCCGCTGCGCCCCTCTCGCTCACTGCAACCCGGGGGGGTATAAATGAAAGGAAAGGAAAGGAAAAAAAAAAAAAGTGCTCCCGTCTCACATTAAAACGAGCCCGTTGACCTACTGACTGGAAGCGAAGTGTGAACGCTGGCTTCGGCGGAGTCGGCGCCGCCACAAAATGTTAGCTAGCCGCCATACCTCAAGCTACCGATCTCAACTTCACTGTCGCGTCCATCATTGTTAACCATTCACGTTACATGTAATGTTCATCTGCGAAGAGCCTCAACGTGAAATGTTCAGGCAACGAAGCAGAGTGTCAAATATCACATTTTTTTTTTCAAACAATTGCTCACCTCTGATGGCACGATCTTCATTTAAAGTCCAATAACCTGTATGATGAGGAAACTTATCCAGCTTGAGATTCTCCCCTCCCTGCACGGTTAGCGAGTAATGTCACCGTTAAATCCAATCCACCCGTCCTCTGATTCGGCAAACTCTTAAAATAATTCGCCGGCCAGATTTAACGCGCTTTTCACATCCCACGCGTTGACGGGCAACATCGGCGATCGAAGCAACTTTTGACCAACGTTACTGTCAGCTGACGACTAGCGGCAGTGCTAACGTTAACTAGCACGCATAACTCGGCGGCTTCACTTAGCTGGTCGACAAAATGAGCGCAGCTAACGTTAGCCACCTGCCCGGGCTAGCCTCGAGCTAACGACTCTAGCCACCGCTAAATAAACGTTATGCCAAATTCGGGTTTTTACGTCGTCTTTGCAAATTTGGCGTCGGCCGCTCGCGACGGATGCGGCAGTGCGGTCAGCTCCAGGGTATTTCAAACATGGAACAGAAACCGTGTCCTCTGGTAATTTTGGTTAGGAATTTTGTGTCAGTTTTCACAAAATGGCGCGCGGTCCAAACCTGCGCAGTGAACCGGCCCGGTGGACCAGAGACACGGACAACTGAGTTAGTGCGGCGCCGCCTAATTATTTCAACTATGTTAAAACGTCGGCCTCTTGATCTTCTTAATCCGATCCACTAGACGCATTTCGATATCCAAAAACGTCAAATATATATCCACTGACAGCATTATTCCGGCGGGAAGGGAGAACATTTGAAAAGACTGAGCTGGGAAAAAAACCCTCCTGACAAAATGGCGATGCTCTAGCTTGTTGCCATGGCAACTGTCAATCAAAAAATAAAGTCCCCGGATGTACCAATGACGAATAAAATCTAGCTGGCCAGAGTTACAGGACACATATAACTCCAGCGGTGTCCCTGTCTGTCTTTTTAACCGTGTTTGGCCTGTTGCTATTATCCGGCAGAGAGATATATACCGTAAGACTGTGTTTATTTTTACAATTTGGCAACTACCGTGGCCTTTTATGACTGTAACTTTGTGATACCTTACTGATCTCACAGTAAGTTTTTACTGTTTTCTGGCTTAGTGTTGGTGATTTGAAAAAAATAGCTCATTCACTGCTAGAGCCAGGATTTTAAATATACTATACTACTTTAAACACACCCGCCACCACCCTCAAATAGCAGAAATAGGGTTTCTATTTATTACAATAATTATAATTACAGTGGAAGAACATCGTTTTAAGACAGAAAAACAATGTGTCAGTGCAGCATAAGAAATAAATGCACTTTAATACTAGTGAGTGAAAAGTAAATTGATTAGGGCAGTTTTCTGCTGTAAAACACTAATTCACATTAATAGCTATTTACCACACGTATTCTTAACATAAACTTGGTTGTTTTCCCAAAACACTCTTTATTCCGCTTATTCCACTGTTATGACAATTTTGCAAAGGCTACAGCAGTGTACTTGATATACCTGAATCCTCCAGTCACAAGAGGTTCAGGTGACATACTAGCATGATATCTGTGATCTGAGTGAAATTGTCAGTTTATGACGTCTGCTGGTTGTATTCAAACCCCATAGGGAGATTTTTGTTTTCTGTGATCCATTCCATCCATTGAGAAGCTGGACATTTACAAAAAACTTAAAAAACTACACTACACTCATCACTGCAACAGGTCTGGATTGGAGGCTATTATGGAAAAATATCAATCCTGGTTTTACCCCTAAAGTGTGATATTAATGGAGAGAGCTATCCATCCTGATTTATTTGTAACCTGAGGATGTCTGTTGCTTTATTGCTGACTTTAGCTCTCTAAGTTGCGATATGATTTTGAGAGCTATCTATTGTACCACTAGGGTTTTTAATTATTGTGTGGTTTTCTCTCAATGTTTGTCATTCGTATCGTTGGGTCTTCTGGTGTGTATGGTGAATTTTTGGTCATCGTTGGGACGCCAGGAAGAGTAGCGACTGTTGTTGTTACAGAAGCTACTAGGGATTTAAGCAAACAAACAAAATGTAGTGCCTCTGCCGGCCCATTGGCAGAGCAACTCACGGTTGGCTCCGGCGCAACCCTGTCACCAACTCCGCCACTGCTGGTGGAGTTTCCAGAGTTTCCAACAGCGTAGGGCTTGTCTGCGCCGTCAGTGTAGAAGAAACCATTTTTGGCCAGTCATTAAGGAGGTGTGGCTGCCATTTGGAGTATCTCCATTTATGCTGGCCTCATTAAACATGGGATCAACGTGTGATCGGTGCATCCAGAGAGTGTTGCAACTTTTATGGTTGCATGTGAGACTGCAGAAAACTATCCAGTAGTTGAGGTTTCAGTGCAACATTTAAAACAAATTGTATTTCTTTCATCATATCGGCAGATGCTACCAATAAACATCGCAATTTCATTTTTCAAGTCACTTGGTTTCTCTTATCTTTAAATTACTATATTAATCAATCAGGCAGTCAATCACATTTTATTATTATAGCTCCTTTCATACAGGTTAGTGCAATTCAAGTCCTTTACAGGTGCCTTACAAGCTGATAAGAGAGTACAAATGTAAACAGTAAAACGATTTGAGACTAATAAAAAAAATGTAGTAGTAAAACAGATAAAAGAGATATAAGGCAAGACAAATAAAATAGATAATAGGGAGTAAAACATTTTTAACATTAGTACAATAAAATAAATCAATAAATAACAGAAATAATGGGCATTAAACATTCTTAAACATGGGTTTAAGGTTTACATTTAAAGATATCACTACTGTCAGTGGAGGACAGCATTGTAATAGTGTGTATATAAAAGCATGCATTATTCTCTCGGCATAGCTCGGAGAAAGAAATGGACGCAGTTTAGTTATATTTTTGAGATGGTAAAGAGCAGATTTTGTGACATACCCCACATGAACCCTAAAGTTTAGTTCTGAGTCAAAGACGACACCAAGGTTTCTTGCTGGTTGGCTTGGTGAATTGGATTTTGTGGCCAGTGTCTCTCTCTTATACTCAGAATTCCTTTGGTTCACTGACACACAGCACCATTTCCTCTCCTGACAGACAAAAATGGCACACCTTGGATAGGTTGCCTGTCTATTTCAAGACAACCACATGTACACAGACAAACACACTCACACCTATGGGCAGTTCACCTTACCTGCATGTCCTTCGACTATGCAAAGAAACTCTTGCAGACACAGGAGGACACAAAACACCACACAGAAAGGCCCCAGTCTATCAGTAGAATCCAACCTAAACCCACTCTGATAGGCACCAGTGTTATAATTTCTTACTGTGAGAGTGCACACAAAGCGAGGTGCAGATCAGTGTGAGCTTCCATTCCAATTCAGTCCATCAAAATTAAAACACATCGCACAACTATTCTCCAGCACACCAGTGGTAACCACTGCCATGCCTGAACAATGACTGTCCAGTCCAGAAGTTCCCCACTGACTGAGACCAACACAGACGTGGGTGCCACTGACCCTGTGGCCTAGCCAGTGGTGAAGAACTACTCATATCTAAGTCAAAGGTATGATATGAAGTAAAAGAAGCAATACCCCAGTGTCAAAATACCCTGTTACAAGTAAAAATCCTGCATTCAAAAGTTTACTTTAGTAAAAGTACTAAAGTATTAGCATAAAAATATACTTCAGTACTTAAGTACTGATAGTAAAAGTACTCATTATGCAGAATGGCCCATTTCAGAATAATGTTTATGATGGTTTAGTATTGAGCTAAAATGACTGGTGCATTGATGTGTACATCACTTCAGTGTTGCAACTGGTAAAGGTGGGGCTAATTTTAAATACTTTAAATACTTAGAACAATACAATATTTCTCTTTGAAATGCAGTGGAGTTGAAGTATAAAGCAGCAGAAAATGGAAATACTCAAAGAACAAGTACCTCAAAATTGTATTTAAGTACAGTACTTGAGTAAATGTACTAAGTCCTATTTATATAAAAATATAATATCAGCCTAATCAAAATCACAAGGAATTTCTAGGATATATTCATTATTCAAATATGTTGATTTTATGATATAGGCTATTTCATTCAGCAAAGCATTTTCTTGGTTAGTTAAAATTACACCAATAAAAGCCCATTAGCCTCTGGGAAAACCTATGTCTGAAACCTTTTGTAAAACATATCTGATACAGGGCAGAGGATAATAATTTACCTGCACTGGAGAAATATCACCCTGCTCATGGTAAAATGAAGGCAAACTGCCCTGCATGGTAAAAATATAACACTTCCCCTGGCAAACTTGCCATTTTTCCTGCCTCCCTTCCTTAATTTCTTCTTCATTATTACCTCCTATGTCATTTTGTCTTTCTTTATTTCTTTCCTTTAACGTTCCCTTATTTTATTATCCTTCTCTCCTTCTATTTCCTAGTACTACTAGATCAGACAACAAACAGCACATCGCACTAAGCCTGGTTTTGATGATATGCAGGTGAAATCTTACATATTAAGCATTGTTTATATAGCTTTTTCCATTACTATATTTACACATATAGCAGGTTTTACCAGATTCTTTGAGCAGATTTATTGGCCAAGTTACACAAATGTTTTCTAAAAAGTTAAATCATTTACAGTATATCCCCCATGTTGTCATTGCACAGGTTTACAAGTGAGATGCCACTGCAGTAATGGTTTATACTTTAGAATAGCAGCCATCAAGTTAATCATATCTGCTTCTTAACCAAGACAATATCTAAACTTCAACCCAGAATGACAATTTCTCTATTGACTCCCCAACTTTTTTAGCCAGGAATTTTTGATACAAAAGTTTGATCTTAAAACACAAGTTTTGTATCTTGTTATCTACTTTGTGCTCTGTTCATCTAAAATGCATGCATTTTCACTAGTCTCATGCTCACTTCTATGTCATTAGTGGCATTACTGTTTGGCCGACTTAGCTTTTACTTGCTAACCCAACACTATATCAAAAGGTATCCAATTGCCGAGTGTCTTTGAGTGAGTGCTATAAGTGAGTGACTGACCACAAATTGTTACTTGGTGGAGTGTGCGTCATATGCAGCATGTAACCACAACACACAAACCCTAATGCACATAAAGTAACAGAAAACAATGTTTTGCAAGATGAATACATGACCACGGTCAAACCACACCTAATGTTCAAAACAAGTATATAGTTTAACAATGTTTCTGAAAGATCTTTCCTACCTGCCATTCTGGGAATTTAGTATATAGTTCACAGTGGGTTATGACATTTCCATACATCTGTGCCAAACAGGGTGATTAGGATGTCACAGAATCAAATGATAAAAATTATTTTGTAATTAAAATTAGGATAAAACCTTTCACCAATAAAGTGGCCAGGTGGTTAGTTCAGCATGACAAAGGATGTAAAGTAAACCAGGTGTAGGCCTTAGTCTAGTCTAGTTATATATATATATATATATATATATATATATATATATATATATAATTTGTACTAGTTACTTTTTGATTAAGAAGTCCTGGACTAACTTAAATATGGTGGAATTATGTTATTATAATTTGGTGAAATGATAGGGCTAAAGGGGTGAAAGTACATAGAATAGCATGTTCAAAGAAAACAATACTTAAATTAAAGCTGCAAGCAGGAAACTGGCCTGTGCACGTTGGGGTGTGTTGCAGCCGCACCCTTGTGACCGGACGTCGATGCTGTTTATCATGCGTAGAGGACACCATCAGAATTTGATGTAAATCGGGTGAAGATTGTCACACAAGGCTTGCTTCCTGTTGCCAGAAGGTGGCGCAATGACTACGACACCTAATTGGTGTGTAGATGTGTTCAGGCTGGGACTCTTATCAAGCATGCAGAATTTGGGGCAGATTGGACCGAGCACATTGATGTTACCGCAGCTCCCTATTTTGTGGCAAGAAAAGCTGTGCCATGGCAACGGCGTTTGATGCATGCTCACAATATTCCCTATTTTGCATCATCACGGCCTTAAGTCTTTGCTGACCAAATTTGAGGTGGATCTGGTGAACCTGCTAGGAGTAGTCAGTAAAGTATAGGGCCTGTAACTTCCGGTTGCCTGTAGGTGGCGCTATGACTATGAGTCAGTTTTGGCCTTTAAATGTGTCCAGACTGGGACTGTTATGAAGCATGTGAGGTTTCGGGCTAATAGGACAATGTACATAGGAGCTACAACAACTTCCTCTTTCATGGCGAAACATCAAGATTGGCTGCGTCGCCGCGGCCACGCCGTTTAACGAGAAGTCAGGATCTGAGTAACTTTTCATCACAAAAGCCCTTCTGATTAATGGTCAGAAATGGCCAAAAATACATAAAAATGTGAAATCAAATTAAAAAATGGCTGACTTCCTGTTGCATTTAGGTCATGACACCAAGATACGTTTTTGTGAGTCTTGGTATGTTACATGTGCATACCAAATTTTGTACATGTAGGTGAAAGCTACGAGAGGGGCTTAATTTGAGCAACTATGTAGGGGGTGCTATCGAGCCATTTTGCCACGCCCATATATAATTTTTCACCAGGTGTGACGCACATGCAATTTTGCGCAGCCTTTTGAGCACGTTAGGACCCTCAAAAATGCGATTGATTTGGACAAATAAAAATAAAAATAGAAAGAACTGTAATTCCTTGGTGCTCGGGCCAATTAGGTTTCCCCTTTTGTGACAGCATTGCATATGTGGGCTCAGTGAAATTATCACCACTGCATTTTCTTTGTTCATGTGAAAAAGGTTTCAGAAGCTGAATTCATCAAAATGACTCACGAGTCAGTTGCACATGTCAATAAATACATTACTTGTCTGGTTGGTGGAGCCTGTTGGGCTTCACTGAATTAGGTTAAATTGTGTCTCCTCTGACAGACAGCATTACTCTGAAGTGAAACCAGCTTGGCCAGTGTAGAGGTTTAATTTAAGCCTTCATTCAGTCTTCATTCCTTAAGGCAATTGTTTGGTTAATTCATGACTACGTTCAATCAAAGACTACTCTTAGACGTATCTGAGAAAGATGATTGTTGTTCATTAAGTTTAAAAAAACATTTTAGTCTAATTAGTCTTAATCCCTAATCTTGCCCTATATATATATATATATATACATAAATCGCATCATGTCGGGAAAACAGCTAAATAGTTTCATGTCATTACGTTAAGTTCCAACAACTCCATTTGAAGTCTTGGGTGCACAAATTATCTTTCATCGTCATCTTTCTGTTTTGTTAGAAACCATGAACTCTCAACCTTTTATATAAGTATCCAGATGGTATGCAGAAATTGAGTAATTGCATCAGTTAATGATCAGTTATAATAATTTTTTTGTGTGTAATGCTGTTAAACCAAAAACACAAATCTAGCTATTATTTTCTTTAACTTTAAGGTTATAATAGTGCTCCGATCTTTAATCAGGTTCATCCTCACAATCCCAAAGTTAAAAGAATAGTCTGGTGTGTAGCTAATGGGCTCAGACCTCAGCTTTGTTAGTGCAGTCTCTGTTCCCAGAAAAAAAAAAACATTTTACAGATTTTTCCTGGATTACAACGCTTCCCGTTACAGTATATTCTTTGTCCATAGGATGGCAGCAGAAGCTCATTTTAGTCAGTATTATGCAGATCATCTTGTGATGACGTCCAAGATGCCTACATTTTTGTTGGTGTACACTTTATTTGGAAATTGAACATAGTGACACAGCTACTAACTGGCTGAGTAGAACTGGTTAATACTCTGTGGCTATCATTGCCACAGGGTCGTGGGTGTGAAGGCCGTTAGCGTCACTGACCTATAAATGACCTTGCATTTCATGTGATTATCAGATAAATAATGTGCTTTTAGATGAAGTAGATTTTTTTTTCTAATTAAATGTTCATGGTGTCTTTGCCTAAAGGGCATGGGTCATGTCCTCAAAGGCCTTCATGACTCAAAATGTAGAATCAATCAGATCAAATATTCCTGCCTTTCCTGTTTATGAATGTGCTCACAGGCCTTTTCCACTTCAGTCAGTGAATTTAATGGTGTTTCCATGACGTTGTCCACCATGACATAACGTGAAAGCCTCTGCACAGACACCAGTACTTAGTCATTATAGAGTATAGCAAGTTAATGGCAGTGGTGGAAAAAGTATTCAGACTTTTAATTAAGGACAAGAAGCAACACCACTGTGTAAAAGCACTGCACTCGAAATCTCAAGTATACAAGCATTATCAGCAAAATATACTAAGTATCAAAAGTAAAAGCATTTATTATGGAGAATCACCCCCTTACAGTGTTATATTTCTATACATTACTGGTTTATTATTTTTGATGCATTTGAACATGTAAGCAGCATTTTAATGTTTGAGATGTAGCTAATTAAAATAAAGCTATGAAGCTGTAAACTAAAAGTACAAAACAAAAGCTATAACTATAAAAACTATAAAATAAAAGCTATAAACTTATGTATACCCTTGCACCTTGCACTACTTGTCTTGTCTGTACTTGTCTATAATTGTCTGTACTTGTTACGCACCAATACACCACAGCAAATTCCTTGTATGTGAAAACCTACTTGGCAATAAACCCAATTCTGATTCTGATTCTGATTCTATAAGTAACTAGGACCTATGGCTTTTAAATAAATGTGGCGGAGGAACAAGTGCAATATTTCCCTCTGTAATGTAGTGGAGTAGAGGGATATAGTAGCAGAAAATGGAAAGTAAAGTGCATGAGTAAATGTAGTTACTGGTTAATGGTACAGAGGTTTAAATGGTTTTGAATGTGATATGAACACAAGCAGCTTATGCACATCTGATATCTATTCATCCATCTATTTGTTTTCCAGTTGTTTGTAGTAACACAGGATCAAGTCTATTAGTTTACAGTTTCCTGACAGAACACCTCCCTTTAAATGTGACATGAAGCCTAATCGTTTTTAAAACAGTCAGGCTTGCACGTTTCATGTTGGGGAACCATTTTTTATAATCCTGATAGTGTAGACAAAAACATATGTTGCAGTAATAATGTCTTAGGTTCCGCCTTTGGCAAAATCTCAGATCAGTTTTGATATGAATTTTGGATCAAATCCAAAATCCTGATCAGTTTTGTGCACAGAGATTATCATTTTGACATAACTCTTCATGTGGTGCCCGCTTGCTGAAACATAAGTGGCAAAAATGTAATATATTTACAGTTCCACCACAAATTAATTATGGTCTATTATCTGCAACATTCATAGTTTTGTAAAATTACTGAACAACTACAGTCATCATACAGTCATTCTACGCCATCATCTCAGACGTTCTCTGCATGTATACAAGTGAAAAACACGTCTGACCCGTGTTGCTCTTTATTTCAAAAGATGATCAGATGAAAGAGATGAAAACTGTAACAACATAATTAATATCCTGTGGACTTAACTTTTCCAAATGTACACTTTATTTTAAACAAAAGTACAAAAACAAACATCAGATATTTACAATACTTGCATGGCAATGTTCACTTTCTTTGGTCATTCTTCCAATTGATGGTTTTACACAAGGTAGGCAACAAACAGCAGCTTGGAGGTCTGAGATGATTACATGCTGAATCTATTATTCAACCAGACGCTGAGCAACCTACTGATGACTCAGAACTTACAATTACAATTTTGTAAAGTCTGCAAGCAATTTATTAAAGGTTTAAATCCAAGTTATGAGTGATGTGACAATTATTGAATTTGCCTACCAGGATATTTTTATCTTGTACGGTATAAATAGCAAAAATGAAATTAAAATCACATACTTCACAATTACATCCTGGTCTTGTTACATTTTCAAATTTAGCAAATGCTCTTGAAGGACCAAAATTGTGACATGTACAGCTGCGCGTATTCCATCGTATTCTACACAAATCTGACATGAAAACATGAACCCTAGTGCGCATCACAAACTGAAGCAATTGCAGGTAGATTTTCAAAAGAAGGTAAACGTATCATAACGGCTACTTTGAGACAAACATCTTGTCCTCTCTGTGTGCTCAATTACAAAGTCATGCCATAGCTACACAATAAACAATTATACCAACACTGATGGAGCACTAATTGAAAATTTACTTGCAGCCTTGACAGATAAACCAAATAATATTTTTTTCTACCAACAGGCTCAAGGACTTTTTTCTTGGGAAAAGCATGAAAACAAACTTTATGTAAAACAATCTGTGCAGCCAAACTCAAGCCAGTAAAAGGAGTTGAGTTATGCTTTACCTTCTCTCAAGAATCTACCTGTTTGTGTTATACAGTGGTTATGTTGAATGTACAGTGCATTTGAAAGAAGAGATGCAAAATTAACTTTTCTGAACAACAACAATGAACTGAGTTTCCCTCATTTTCTTTCCTGGTTTCTTTGCAAGAAGGTACACACGTTCACGACCAAAAACAAAATCATGTAACACCAAAGAACTCTGTGGCACATCACCTACTTCCTGTAAATCATATTACCATCTATAACTAATGCCGAGTATAACAATATACCCATAGCCCTTTCAGGAATTTCGTCTCAATTTCAACACATTTTTACACCGGAATGAACAAACTGAAATGAATGCACACATAAACAGATTTAGTACACTGATGTTGAAGGCAGAGGTTGTTTGACTGTGATGACATGAAACTAAGAAGCAATGGCAGTGATGTCCCTCTGTTCCTGCTATGTCTCCAAGGGGCAAAGAGTCAAACACAGACTAATGCAGGCCTACACGTCCGTACAGCAAAGGCAACTGGTCTAGTAGTAATTATACTTGCATCAACTAACAAAACCAAAAAGATCTGCATTTTCTCAGTTTCCCAGATTCCATTCTAACAAACATGAATCCTAATAGTAGACAAGTTTACACATGTATCAGTAGTGCAGACAAAATATGTATATTACATACAGTATCCATTCTTTTTTTTTTTCAGGAATGGAAGGGTGAGGGTTTGAGGGGCTCGAGGGGTTGTTTGGATATGCTTTTTAGTAAAATTCTCCCTGAAACCAAATCCAAACCATCTTCATCCTAATGTACACTTGTTTTTTTTCCCAAAGACAGAGGTGAAGAGAAATGTGCAAAAGTTCCATGTTCTCACTGGAAAGAAAGGATTGAATGAAAACAATGTTATTTAAAAGATAATTACTTTGTTAATCTTGATTTTGATTTATGATGGAAATGTTTTGTTTTCTACCTTTCACATTCCCAAAGGATGGTTGCTGTTTCTTTACACCTCAGCTTTTTGGCTATTCTCCTCCACTTTCTCCTCCAGTTTCTTCTCCTCCTCAGAAGACCCGTTCTCCTTTTCACCAGTCTTCCAGCTTCCTTGCCTGTTAAGAATAAAACATTGTTACCTGAAATGCTGATAATTCTTCCCTCTACAGTCATTTGCATAAAAAAAAATGTACGTGTACATGGTATGATGCTGTGCTGACTACACACAGAGGAATATCTAATACACACTTACACACTCCACTCGCACTAAATGGAATCTGCATATTACCCTGTGCGGCCACTATGTACTTATATTAGCTAGTTATGTGTTCATGATCAATCCAAGAGCAAAATCCCTTAATTTGGCAAACGCGACGTTGATTATCAAGTGGGCAAAACAGGCCACTGACCCGGTGCCAAAGACCCCACGTACCTTTAAAAGGCCAGATCCACTGAGGTAAGTAGTTTCTTTGTTAAATCAGTTAAAGGAATAGCCAAAAGTTGGATGATACCAAGTATATCTGAGAAATATGAAGCTGGAGCCAGCAGCCGATTAGGTTACCATAAAGACTGTACAGACATGAGAGTGGTACCAATCTCAATCACTGTCAATCAATGTCAAACTATTGACACTACTGTATGAAAAGATAGATTTGAGTTGATTTGTTTTTCGTTTCTATTGTGCTCACATGGTTCATATTCCTAAATCAAGGTGTGTTTAATCCAATTACACAGAGAATACCTACCAAGGTACTATTATTCCAGCAGGGAAGTACTCTTCTCTGGCCATATAATGAAGCCGTTATGTATAGTTTGCTGTGTACTTGATCTGTACTCGATGGGAACTTTGTAGTGACTACACTAGAGGTGTAAAATAAGTTATTATTTGTATCTGCTTATTTTTACAAAAATAGAAATCGTGTTCTGTGCTTAATTGTTTTCTGCTGGCACTGAACTCCTTTTACGTATAAGTAAGTAAGTTTAGCTGCCCACCATATATACAAAATAACATTCATAATTTAATATTTATTAACTCATTGGGCCACAGTGGGTTCACAGGTGAGTTTGTGATTTAACATTTTATATTAAGATCAGGGTCATTATTATATAACAGTATTATGATTTTATGAGGTTAAAGTTGACTTCTTACTTGGATTTCTTCATGTAAACCCAGTATGCCAGGCCTATAACCATAGTGGCGATGAGGAGACCGACTACAACTCCAACCACCAACTTGGTTTGGTCACTATCGTCTGATTGGTCTGTAACAAAGACAAAACAGATGCATCAGAGACCTGCGAGACATATTTCAGTATGAAACTCCACCCTGAATGCATGTGAATATAGGGAAGAAAAAAAGTCATTATGTGCAATAAATGCATTGATGAGTGGACGCATCCGCACTGTACATGGTTATGACTCCTTGAGTTAAATGTTAATGGGAGATATTCTTAGTTTATGACTCATTTCATCAGCCAATGGGATTATGGACAATGTTGGCATTTTGTCAGGATGCTGGTAGCTCCATTCCTCTTATTCCTTCATATTTACATTTCATTAATGGAAACACACTGTCCAAAGATTGGTTTTCTAGTTGTAGAGTTCAAAATGATGTCAAAGATAAATATCTGGTCAAGAGCCTTCTTTCAGTAAGCAACATTTGATTCCCCCATAGTCTTTACTCATCCCCCTCCCCCATTTCTTACAAGCAAGAAGACTGCTACAACTTACCTTGTTTATCCATTCTCACCTCCTCAATTACTGAAATCAGATATGAAATAAAATTAACGTCCAACCAAAAGGTAAAAAAAAACAAGCTTGATGTCCAGAAGAATGACTACTCTACTTCTATTCTACTTTTGCATGCAAGTAGTTCAAAGAGGAAACGGATTGAATCCAGCATCCCAACATACACACACTGAGCGAGGGAGAAAAGAGAGGTGAAATGCAGTCTCAAACACACAGGAATGAGTAAGCAAGAGAGAGCAAAGAATGATATTAACACTGCACGCTTCTGGACAACAGTGCACAAAGTGCCAAGTGCATGCATCAGTTACATTTTGAGTGATGTAGTGATAGTAAAAAGTTAGACCTTCACTCAGTTATCATCAAAGGGCAAACAAATACTCTGTTAAAACTTCAATAGCACCATTTAATTTTGCTTCTAATTTAAACATAATGTATTTATTTATGTTTTACTTCTCATGCTTATCCTTAAGTAATTATCAATGCTCTTCTTTCCCTAGAATGGAGTCAAATGTTGGATTAAAACTGATTGGTTGATTATGCAACGAATATTATAACAATATATTATAAACATTATTATGAGAAAGGTTTAGGACAGCCTAAAATAGTCTGATTTTTATCCACACAAACAAACAAAAAAAACTAACTTATTTTTTGTGCCTCACCTTAATGGTGGTTTCATTTCAGCATCAACATTATGTAAAGTCAACATGCAGACAGAAAGAGTTAGTGAGCAGAGTAGGAAAACATCCACAAAGGCGGATTACTGGGTTAGGCTTTAGGAAAAATAGGATGTGGAGCACGACAAGAGGACTACACTACCACTTTGTACTTACAGGATGACACATTTATAGCTCTGGTGTCCACACCAAACTCATTGGACACCGTACAAGAGACAGTCAGATTTGCAGTAGGTACAACTGTGATCTTGTTTGTTATCTTTCCGTTGACGAAGGGACTCTCATCAAGCTGAGCAATAAGAGAAAAAAAAATACACAAATGTTAGTATTTACATATCTGCCGTCCTATCGTTTATTGTTGGATTTATAAACCTGTCACTGCATGTGAGAAGTGTATATTTATACCACTAGGGGGCGACGTTGGATTGATATGTGACTCAGCCTTTCCATGACAAAGACAGCCTGTGTGCCTCTGGGATATCGACACTTGAGTCTCAGAGGAAAACCTCAGACACAAAGACAAACTGCCAACACCCTTTTCACATCCTCTACATATACAAGAGGATGTGGCAATTTTGTAAATACCCATTACTGAGAATCTATTCAGGCCTTACATTATACTCTCTGAATAGGCTTTAAAGGATGCGATGAGAGGGGAAAAAAATAAACTTTGACTGAAATGTAGAAATGTGTGTTATCTCCAAAATGTTTTGTTGTTCAGTGAAAGAGCTCTGTGCACCTTTGGAGTTGATTAATTATTACACACAGGTACAGGTTTTGAGGTTATTATCGAGGTTAGTCACTGACTGAAAGGGCTGAACAGAATTGTAACCATCCTACACACACCCTCGGGTTCATATGTTATTCAACTGTTTCACTGAGTGGTTCTGCTACCAGTGTGCACACGGGTACACCACAGAAACAAAGGAGAAAACAGGTCCATTTAAAAAAAATAATTCTTTATGACAGTCTGGTGCGAAATACTGTGTTTGAGTCTCAGAGAAAATGAAGAAATTTACTCTTTCGAAACACTGAGCAAAACCGCCTGGACTGGATAAGTTCAAAGTGTGACAGCTGGGGAAAATACTAACAGTGCAAACTGCTATGCACATAACAAGGGCAGTATACACTCAGTCTGCAGGGTGAGTGGCAAAAGCAAAGCACCAACTGTCTCAGGACAAAGAAACTGACAAACCTTAGGTTGTTTTGCTTCATCTTCCAAACAGACTCTGTTTAATCACACCTTCATATCTCTCCTGATGTTATTTATTCAGGAAACAGTGCCATTATATTGAAACAACGATATGGGCATCTCAGTGCTTTGTTTTCACCACTTAAGGAACCATTTATAGTGTATAGTGTGTGGAACAAGTGTATTTTCAAGGTTCATTTATTTGTCAATTTACAATACAGGGTTATAAAACAAAATGAAAGTTGTAGCCCCTTCATGCTACACAGACATATATATATATAGATAATTAAATTTAGAATAAACAAGATCAAATATAAAATAAAAAGGAGTTGAACCAGACACTTCAAGAGTGCCAAGTATAATCCCAAAATGTTTCCTATGTAGTTCCAAATGAACTTCGTGGACAACATTTAGAAGCTATTGCCTACACATGCTGCTGCCAAACCTGTTGCCATCTTACATAGGAGGACCATTGTCAGAATTTGAAATTCTATGAAAATCAGTATTGATTTGTCAACAAAGAAATTATTTTAAAATGGCTTTAAAGGGGGAGAAAAAGACATTCAAAGTACTGTTCGGCCTTAAGTGTGTTTCTAGGTGGTGAGGAGGTGGACCTGAAGAACAACCGGGATGTGTGATTACTGATAGCCATCTTGTCTTTAATCAATAAATCATTACATTCAACTGTGTCAGAAAACACGGCTGTTTCAAGGAAAGGGCAGGCTTCTACAACCAAACAGCTTTCCACAGCAACAAGTGAACAGATATAGCTTTCAGTTTTGGATACTATTTATGGTCAATATTGTTCCCGCAATAGCCCTTAGTGGCAAGGTATTTACTGGAAACAATGCAGCATGCAATCCAGCTTTACTGTTAGTATATTTCTCCAAAAACTTCTCAACTTATTTAAAAAATAATGTGAGTTTGCTTGGTAGCGCTGTAAAGAGATACACCAGCTGCACTTCTGTTGTATAGCTGACAAAGTAGCTGCTCAAGGACTGTTTGCTGCTTCATGCCACATGTTTCAAGTTTACTTTTTGTTTTGAGGAGTTTGTGAGTTGCATCTGCTCCCACTAAAACTTTCAAACACTCATCACTCTGGAGTGGACACCATAAACAAAAGTATCCTGTACCAGGGACTACATTGGATTGTTTGCAATAAGTCTTAGACCAAATTTGACTGTGTCTATCGATGAAGAGAGTCCTGCGTGTAACTATATAAGCATTATCACAGAATCTTGTGAAGCCTAGACGATGTGTGACACCTCCAACCATCCAGCCAAATGCAAAGTAATGCAACCCAAACATCTTTGGTTCATCACAGATGAACAGTAGCAATGGATTTAAATTTACACATTTGAGTTTATCCTTTGTCATCTAAATAGAATATTTATTTTCCAATTAGTTCCTATGTGACAAGTACCGTATTTGTTACTGTAAATACATTTTGTTTCAGTTTCTTCAAGACTAGTGGAATGTGAAGAATTTTCTGTGTGCTGGCACAGAAAGACCTGAGCGTACATAACAAAATAAAATCTTTTTGCAAACACAATGAATAAATGTATGTGCAGACAGTGCAGTTATAAAAAACTTATAGATATGACCATCAAAAATGTTAATTATTGTTAGAGGAATTTCATGTACGTGATAAGGGTTAATGTTTTAAGAGTGTGAGTGTGTGCATACCGAGGTGCCGTTGATGCTCCAGGAAACAATTGGCTTTGGAGAACCTTCAGCCTCACAAATCAAGACTTTATGTTGGCCGTCTTCACCACGCTGTTTGGACAGCTGTCTGATAACTGGAGCACCTGCAACAGGATATAACTCTTCAGATACATCTGAATGAGAAAATGATTTTGTCATGGCTGCATTTCTTTCATGAACACGCCCGGGAAAAAAGTCTTTACTTAAAGGAATTGCTCTGACATTTTGATAAATATGCTTATTCCCTTTCATGCTGCGAGTTAAAAGAGAAGATTGAAACCACTCTCATATTTGTCTGCTAAATATGAAGCTACTACAGGAGACTAACCCGGCTTATTTTAGCATAAAGACTGGAAACAGGAGGAAGCGGCTAACCTTGCTCCATCTAAAAGGTAACTTGCCTACACGTTATATATTTGTTTATTCTGTACAAAATCACAACATGTCATTTTTACACAAAAGTGTAAAAATGACATGTTGTGATTGTGAGTAACCTACTGGAGTGTCTGCTGGTTGCCTTGCAATGCTCCATAAAACACAAGTTGTTTTAACACTTTTTTTTTTTTAAGGAATTAAACAAATCTTCTCATCTAAATCTCAGCAACAAAGAAAGTAATCATATTTCCAAAAATCTGGGAGTTTCCTTTAAGCCCTTACCCTCGACAACCAGCTCAAAGGAAGCTTTTCGGCTGAGGAGCCCCATCGTCACCTCACACTCATAGCGGCCAGAGTCCGAGTAAGTGAGCTTGGTAAACCTGGGCTCTTTGTCCAGTTTAACATTATCCTGAATTAAATGAAGAAAAAAAAAAATATCAGCACTGTCAATAACAAGCACAAATGTATCTTCATCGATTTTGGCTTTGTTTAATAGAAGATTGATTTTACCTTTGTCCAGGAGACCTTTGATTCTCCGGAAGCATCAATCTGGAGAGTTAGATCCAAGGTCTCGTCGGCACTCTTGACGATATTTCCAGAGGGGCTTAAATTGATGTCTAGGTCTGAAAGGAGAGGACAGGATTGTGAAAAGATGGTTCAGAGGCCTGACAAGGGTCAAAACATTCCTGTTGTTAACCATACAACCCTGCACTTAGCTCACAGCCCTGCAGATGCAGCTCATTAGAGGCAGTGCAGTTGACACAACACTTTCCCCACAAAGCCCAGAAAGACAGGTAGGCTGGCAAAAAAGGGATATTAGGCTTTTTTCCCCTCTCTGTAGCAAACACATTTTCACTTTCAGAGCAACAAATAAGATTACAGGCAGAAAAAGGAATTTACAATGACAACGACAAAATTGCAGTTATTTCATTTTTTCAAGAAATACAATATGTTTTTGTCTCTTACGGTAGACTGTGATGTCCTTAGATGCTTCCATTGTTGAGTTGTCAGTGAGAGAGCATTTGTATTCACCAGAGGTGTCACGTGAGACATTTGTGATGGTGTAAGTATCTGTGTTTTCAACCTTCACTGGCTCTCCCTTCAAAGACATACAAGGTAACAATGAAAGGTGATTAGCTTAAGATGCCTTGTTGAAGGAAAACAACATAATACATCTGTAGGTGCACAGTGTGTGTACCTTAAGGTGGAAGGTGAAGCTGGTGGGAGCTGGGTTACCGTCCGCCACACACTTTAGAGTCACGTTGTCTCCCTCTACCAGAGGGTCCCGAGCAATGACCTGAAGGATGATGTTCTCTGTGGAATCTGTGCAGAAAATAGGCAATAAATAGTCAGAGAGGGAATGTATGTGAGGGTGGAGGTCGTATTAAGTGGACCGTGTGCCTCCAACAGCTCACTGTAAGCAGAGACGGACTGTGCAGTATGCTACAGACTGCTGTAACTTTCTGTCTCAGTATTGCTTATGACCAACTTCAAAATGCTGCTGAGGAGATGGTTGCAGTCATATTCTCAGGCACTCGACCAAACAATCCTTTCAAAGCTCAATGTTTCTGCTCCAACAAAGAAAAACTACATTTCTTCTTGTAAGAAAGTGTTCCAGCACTGATAAGGCCACGCTGAGCAGGTAACTTCAATATTTAATGCCGTGTTCTGTATAAATCCCACTACAGAGTTAGAGAATCCACACCTCATTTTTCAACTGTCACCATTGAAAGGTGCCGTTACTGTTGTCTTGCTTGGCTGAAAGCAAAAGAACTGCTAATAGAGTCTGAAAAATAACACAGGCGGCAGTGTGTCTCCACTGGTTAAAGCTGAGGTTTCAAAAGAGCTTTTCTTGGTCTTCGTTGAGAGCTTGCAGGTCAGGAGCTGCTGCTGATGTTGTCCTGAAAAGCCCAGCGAGACGCTGAATGTAAAATGTTGAAAAAAATTTGACTTCAATTACATAGTCAGACTAGGGTTACCTTTGACTGTATTTTTAAATTCATGTCAGGTCCTAAATAACATTTGGCAGCATTTCATTACAGTCAATAGAAACATACCCACTTCAATAATTGATGCTCAGAAATGAAAACAGCACCACTGTTTCACTTCTGTCAATACAAATACAAAACTTTTTCTTTTGCTGGTGTATTTTTTTCTTAACTTTTCATATTTTCAGCAAAACTGGAATGCATTCAGACAGAAACCACCTCCTTCAAGCCTCCACAACTATTCATTTTTTCCTCTTTTAAGAATAGAACATATTAGACCCGCATTTGCTTTCTTTACTTAAAGAAATAGTTTGACATTTTGGTAAATACGCTTATTTTCTCTCTTGCCAAGAGTTAGATGAGAGGATCGATACCACTCTCAAATCTGTCCTACATATGAGGCTATTGGATGAGACGGTCAGCAATGTCATATCTTATCTGTTGAATCCATAAAAAAACTCAAGTGTTAAAATGTAAATTGAGTTATTTCTTGGCTGGCCGGCTGTTTCCAGTCCTTATGTTAAGATAAGCTAACCTGCTGGCTGTAGCTTCTTATTTACTGTACTGAGTTCAAAACATATTTATTATTAATATATAGTGTTAACTTTTCATAGTCTGTGGTGATGATGAAATGAAAAAAAGCCATCATCATCCAGCATTGTAGTCTTATATGTTGTGCAGAAGTTACTCTGACAACAGCTTGTCTGCAGACATAAATTGGTGCAGTTTAGAAAGTGTGTCCAGCGAAAGTTGTTAGTGGGGTTCGGGGACTCACAGGTGATGCTGAAGGTCACTGGAGAGGACACCAGCTTGGAGCCCACAGCGTGCTGAGTGCTGCAGGTGAACTGGGCGTCCGTGTCTTCCTTCTCGGCCGAGTACTTCAGTGTGGAGGTAGTGGTCGAAAGGCCAGTAACAGGGTCCACCTGCACCGAGGCTTGGACGGAAATCCCTGGATAGAAAACAAACAACTCTGTCTGAAAACTCTAACAAGGAAAAAAAATGAACGTAATGACCAAAACACTGCATTCACACTATCAGCAAGTGCAGCACAATTCATCCCTGAAGAATAATTTATAGGTTTCAATCAAAAGGAATAAATACATTTGTGTATGTACTATTTATAAATGTCAGAACCACTCCAAAGAGCTGTGTGGTTAGCACTTATAACTATGTAACATGATGAAGAATACACACCTTTCCCATCAGCCATCAGAGGTTTATTGTTCTTCAACCATGTGATATTTGCAGCAGGATTGGTGTCTTTTGCAACACATGTTCCTAGCTGTGGAAGAAAAAGAATACAACTTGAGAAAAATAGCCAAAAACCTGCACTGGAGGACAAAAGTATTGGGGGAACTAAATCACCATTTCATGCATTTAGAATAAATCTGCATCTTTTTAAATGAACAAACATCTGAGCAAATTAGCTTTTTTTAGCACCTCTCTGGCATTTGAGGACCAAGTCGTTTTGGACGCAACAGACCATGAAATGCCCAAAGCATTACTAAAGCCCCTCAGATCCTTTGGGTATTTTAATTGCAGTAAGGGGTGGGGGGGGGTCTGCTCTTTACTAATTCATGAGAATCACTTCAAAGAACTCATTACTGTAGTAACATGGTCTCCTCTATGCCTCAAGATACCTTAGCTCAAGTGAGGGATTTCCCTTGATGGTTTACTGCTTAAAATAATGTAGGTATAAGCAATGTTTATCATTAAAAACCCACCTTAGTAAGTTTGCCAATCTCCAGTTCCTCCGTTTTGTCTGAAATCTCCAGGCCTGCTGGCATTTCTGCAATACATAAAAATGTGTTAATGAAGGGGGTATTATTATAGCTGACACGTCAGTCATTCTTGCACTTAAACTAACGCAGTCAAAAAAAGAATAAAAGTTATTTCAGACTTGTGCCAGTGTGTACTCACTATAGATCACCACATTAACTGGGTATTCTGCGATGTCTGCGTCAGCCACCACCATGCAGGTGAAGGTCCGCTGGTCAGTCAGCTTGGCCGCAGAAAGCAGCAGGCTTGAGTTCTCAGCCATTCCCACACGGCCCTTGTATTCATCAGTGGCGCTGATTGAGACATTCTGGTTTTTCTTCTTGACCAGCAGGTCTCCTGGAAGTCCCTCTCCTTTGTTCTGGAGAGCAGAGCACTTGTTACATGTCTGTCACATATGGCATTGGCTTCCAGTTAAAATAAAAGCACATACAGTAGTGCTTTGTTCCACGCCCTTTGTTCATGCAGTGTCATATGGAGGGACAGATGCATGGTCTAATGCATGTCTTATGCACTCAGACAGGGCGTGGTTCAAACATGATAAATGGGTGTCAGACAGACTTCACCATTTTGAATCTATTGACCTCTGCTGTGACTTACATATTTCCATTTAGTGATCAGGATGTCTTCTGCTTTCATGGCTCCATTGTTGCACGGGATCTCAAGTGTTTCCCCATACATGCCGATAACAGTCTCCAAACCGCTGACTGTGAAAGAGAAAAGACATTTTTCAATTACTTTTTCAGAGGGGCTAATCTGGTCAGCTCCAACACAGCATGATGTTTTTTGACTGAAAATTGAAATCCGTTATTATTCTGAATGCTTCAAAGTCCTTCCTTTCTGTACGAATTTGACTGACATTTATCAATACCACTTAGTGTTCGCCTACATGCACTAAGAGAAGCAGTTTCCAGAGGGTTCAACTAATTTTATAGCTCCCTTGGTAAAAAAAAAAAAAACACACACACACACACAAAAAAAAAAACCTTTCCTGCCCTAAATTTCATTCAAAACATCGCCATGGAGACAAAGTGCTTGAGAGGGGGATGGAAGGAGGGTGCCAGCTGAAGTGTCTCAATGGGCTGCGATGAGGGGTGAGAGCCAGAGGGCCACAGGGAAGAAGAGGCTGCCATGGCCCGACTGAAAATGAGGTGTTGCTCTGTTTTTTGGTATTCAGATTCACATTTCAGACCTTTCGGAGTTCAGGCTAAGGTAAACGGATGAGTGGGTGTGTGGAAACGAAAATCTGACAGCTAAACCGCAAAACAGCTCATCAGCAGTTCAGTAAAGTGTGAGAGAACAAAGCGCTGGCCAACCAGTTTCTATCTGTAGATTCAGTGACAAACAATGTCCGTGTCTTTACAGGAAAAACGCAAAACAATGAAGACGCTCAAATATTCTGTGTGCATTCAACCATGAAATTGTCTGGTTATATTCATGCACAAAACAGCTGCAAACTGTAATGCCATTTCTGCACTGCAAAAAAACGTTTCATTTCCACTTTCGTTCTTAACATCAGACTTTTAAAGGTTTCCTCAGAGTTGTGCAAAGACAGGGCGGTTACTTAATTTGCTTGGTGCGTGATTCTCATTTGAATCCCGTTTGAATGAAAGTAAATACTTTTACTATGGTTACCATTGTCTACATTAGGGCAGAATAACAACTGGGACGCTTAGGATGTATTTGCACAGTTGCTTGTGATGTCAGGATGAGCGGGCAAGTTTGGAGGTGCATAAATGTCTGCCTCTTTTGTTTCCCACATGTTAAACCCCCTTTTGTCATTTTAACATCATATTAAACTACATTTAAACAAGTTCATAAAATGTTTATGAACTCTCGCAATGCATTCATTTATTAAAGATACACAACAATTGAATTTGCCTCAAGTCAACAAAGTCTACTGTTCCCGACATCCTCCCGAACATTCAGCTAACAAGTTCAGACTCCGACACTTGTCACTCATCTTTATGAATTGTCAGCTTTGAAACAACATCAAGTCTGACGCTGAACTAACCGGGGTCTGTAGAGCCAGTGAAGTCGCTACAGCAAGCAGATGACAAACAACAGACAATTTAATTATAGGATTTCCAACGAGGCATGTACTTTTTTTTTTTAAGTTGTTTCCCGACAATGCTGTTACTGATATGACTGCCCTGCTTTGTGGCCACCAGTGTCACTTCAAAGGAATAGTTCGACATTTGGGAAATACACATTTCTCTCGAGGAGAGTGAGATGATAAGATCGATACTACGCATGTGCCTGTTAAATATGAAGGGAAAAAAAAGGGAATAGGTGTATTTCCAAGATGTCGAAATAGTCCTTCAATAGCCTCAATAGCTTAACTTAACACTGGCTGCTTGATGCACATCAAACACATGTAGTATGCCACATAACATCACAAAAAAATAATTAATTAAACAAAGTAGGCTTCCTTAGTCACCTCAATATGACATAAATGATGATGATATAAAATTGGCTAGATTGATGGATACAAAAACATCAGGAATTACCAATGCCAGGACAGGAAACAAAATAAACACAGAAGAGAACAAAAGGGCTTTAAAAAGGTATGAGGTATATCTGTAGTGATTACTATAATCAGTGCTTAGAGCTCCATCCGTGAAGCAGGGACCGCTAATGTGAGCATCAAAGCAGTGTAACCCACCCAATAAAAACTATTTGAGAAACACAGATCCCACAGCCCTTCACTCACAGAGATACAATACCTGCATTTAAATAAGGCTTGGCGACATTTAGTAGTGACAGCACGGGACAAAACAAACCTCAACACATTTCAACTGCTGACAGTTTCACCAGAAATTCTTCACCAAACACAGGAATAAGCTCTGCCACTTGTCAGCAGCACAATTAAAACTATTTCCTGCATTGATTATTTGCCACACCTAAAATCTGTTCCTCTCCCATTGTAAAGCAAATGAAAAGGTATTAAAAGCTTATTTAAAATCAAGTCATGCATTGATCGGTCTCAATAAGTGATTTTGCTTGGTCAAAATGGTGTAATACCCAACTTCAGGTATTTTCACATTTTCTGCACTCAGCTGTAAATTCACGCCTGCATTTCACAGAGTCTTGCTCACATCCCAGTTTTGGCAACTGGGTATAGTACATCAGTCTGATCCACCTGAAATGGTAATGCAGATTGCTGGTGAGCATGCTCATGTAGCCATCCCACACTCCCTTGTTTTGTCTATCTAATGTAAATCTAATGAAAGTGCCTCTCATGCTTGAATGGGCTTCAGCTAGACATGCAGGTTGCTGGTCCAGGCAGAAATGATTGCACAAGCTGGGTAGAAAAAGGAAAATAGAGACATTTTGAATCTATTAAGAGGAGGCGGTTAATGAGCTCTCTGTGCAAGACATGGGGACATGTTTTGCATATGTGTCAAATCTGATGATATCCTGCTAGATTTCATTTTTGGAGTTATTAAGGTTGCCAAAAATAATCTGTCAGTATCTAGATTATGTGCTACACCTGGGCGTGTTGGTGCCAAGATACTCTAATGGCCAAGGAAACATCCAAATGTTTTTCAGAATCTGGTTGGCAACCAAGTCCACATATGTTTTCTTAGTGTTGAGACTCAAACTTATCAGGAGAGAGTTCTGCACAACCTGTTCTGCTGAATCTTACAATTGTAATATAACAAAAGTAAGTTTAATGCAGGTTACACTGCAAGCACTGCAGTGTTGGAAAGGTTATCGCACTTCCTGTATAATAGACTCCTTACATTTTAAATTCAAATGGGCATTTTTGAATATTCAAATAAAGCTGTGTTCAGCTTCTCTGAGAACTTTAAAAGAGTCTGTATTAAGGAAGAGGCTTTATCTGTACAGATTACACTGTTACACAATGAGAAATAATCGCACATGTTGAGTTACAGAAGACAAAGCTCCTGCTGCTTACTGAGATAAGGTAATCCTTCGTAACAAAAGTAGGTGAACAGTGTGACTTCACGTTGACAAACACATGCACACACTATGCATATAAAAAATGATCACTTCGAACAGTTGTCTATATGATGACAGGGCATCATAGAGTGTTTTGCTGTGATTGGATTGGATTGTCCTTATTGTCTGGACAGACCCCACTGTGGTATGTGTAAAATTGATAATGATAACTGCTTCTGACCCATGAAGACATGTATTTAAGTGGCAAATATAATGGTATACGCATACATATAACATAGAATATATGTATATCTATCTATCTAAGAAATTTATAGTATGCTCCAATAACTAATAGTAAATATAAATAGACTTGTTTGGGATTTGGGACCAATAGTGCTGTGTAAAAACTATAGTGAACAGTGAAACATGTAATCATTTCAAAATCATGTTTACAAGCAATTGTCATACAATTAGTTTAAGTTGTGAAGTACCAAGCTGATAAAACTGTGTTCAGTATGTTTTTTAAGCTGTGAAAGAGGACTCAGGGTCTCCAGGGCAGCAAACAGAAGATCAGGGTTAAATAAGATTGTATTCCGATGCATTACATCTGTGTCTTTACAAATCATTTATCGGCACTTGAGTCCTCTGAACCTGAAATATTTTTTTTAAAATACTTATAAAAGCAGAGTTCTCATACTGGACACAAAAAAAAATGTGCTAATACTCCGGCAATGGTAAATCAAGTAATATGAAGGCGAGTGACAGACACAGGAGGCAGCACCACAGGAGACACTTTCATGTTCCTGATTAAGGCGCCTCTATCCCAGAGAAGAGACAGGTGACGACAGCTCAGATATAAGCTCACCAGGGAAATCAGCTATCTCCCCACACTAGTCTCTATATCCCTGTTTTGCTACCTCACGCCCTCCCGTTTGTGTGTGTCTGAGTGTGTGCGCACGTCTTTCAGCTTCAACATCAACAAGAAAACGGAGGCCAAAACTTATTAAGTGCTGAAAATGAGGATTGTGCAGTGAATGGAGATCCCATGGCGCATGTCCACAAAGACTTGATGGCAAATAGCCTCGCTTCAGAAGCAGTTCAGCGGTGAGGAGGGCAGACAGAACCACTTCAGCTAGATCAATAATACTTTCGGAAAGGCTAGATTCTTATACTGAATGGTGCTTGCCTAAGGAACGAGAAATCAAAGAAAATTTAACCTTCCGTGACATTCTGCTTCTCATCCTTGTCTTTTCTTTAATAATTTAACAAGTGCTGAATTTTTATTAGCCATATCAAGAATCTGAAAATGAGAAGATATGAGTGATTTAATAAGCTCAATCTGCCATTACTTTCTGTCAAGGAAAATAGAGGGACTGCTGTCATATGGAAAGGTGTGGGAAGGTTTTGGAAAATTGCTCAGTCTACCACCAGGGTCCCCAAAGCATCCTTGTAGCTATTTGGTAATATGTGAGCTCTATAGGCTGCTATTTTGTCAGCTATTTCACTCCGTACACACCCTTAACTCAAATTCACTAACTATGACAAGGATATGACTGCATTTAAATTCTGTTACAGTATCAGTTCATGCTGAGGGAGTGTTTCAGTCCGCCAGCTGAGGAGAGTTAAGAAAATAAATAAAAACATAGCTACATTCTCTCTCTCTCTCTATTTCTAATTAGCTTTATTGGCTTGAAGGATCAGAAATCTGTATTGCCAAAGCTGTACAGAACATTTTTTATCTTATTAACACTGGTTAATGATAAGTATTAAATACACAAAAACATGCAAATGTCACCAATTATATAAAATACAATAAAATACATTAATAAATAATTTAAATATTTGTTTACATATTTAAATGATTCAGAAGCATTTATGCAGAGCTTGCTTCTCTTAGTGTGTGACAACAGTTAATATATTGTGCAGCTAATACTGCACACTGACTTCTCTCCCCAAATAGGTATGGTAGTCTCTCTCTCTCTCTCTCTCTCTCTCTCTCTCTCCCTCTCTCTCTCTCTCTCAGGGGTGTAATCATGTCACTGATGGATAACTGACAGCACACTTGCACAACATCCCTTTCACACAGATTCTCTTTGTTGCAGGCTGAACTATGGAAGCACCATTCCAAACGTCAACATTGTGTGCTCTATAATTTTGCTTTTTCCTGCCTACTGTAATTGCCTGTCAGTGTCTTTATAGCATAAAACTAATGGCATCAACTCATTTTTTTTACTGGGCTGTCGAGAGCAGGCAAACAATACTGATGTCCATAGCCAACGCTCCACTTTTGTAAACTTTCGGTATGCTCCATTGAGAGGAGGGGGGTAGGAGTATTTCTCCAAAACATTAGGCATCACTCTCACTTTTATGGAGCGTGGCTCGCGATGCCAGTCTCGGTCAATAAGTCAATCCACCACTTTAGTCCAGAATGAAATAGCTCAACAACTGGATGGATTGTCTTGAAATGTTGTACAGACATTCATGTTCCCCTCAGGATGAACTGTAATCACTTTAAGTGATCCCTTACCTTTTCATCTAGCGCCATCAACAATTATTTTCATTATGAAGTCTTCAGTCTCCTCATTTCATGTAATCAACAGTCCAAAAACCCGAAGACATTCAGTGTACAATATATGACATATATGACAAAGTAAAGCTGCAAATCATGAACATTTGAGAAGCTGCAACCAGAGAATATTTGGTAATGCTATTATTGCATATGCTTGATAATGATTGCAAGGATTCATCAATTATAAAAATCGTTGCTGTATAATTGCCAAAAACTGTTTCGGCTGTAGTGCTGACATTGACAAACAAGTCAAATTCATCTATTTTGTAAAAGTAAGCAGCAGATATGAGTTTGTTCAAGTACTTTGGGGTTGACAAAAGCCGCATTATGTGAAGGGAACTGCAGAGAGTCTGTGACGTGTGTAGATTTTGAGCCATCTTCCAAGCCTCATTTTATGCCACACCATCTGTTTCAGGGCACAGAAACCTACCCAACACCCTAAAGATGTTGCCCCGCATCCCTTTGACCTTCGAAAGGGTGTAAAGGTCCATTTGTGGACAGAATGACTTGGAACAAAGATTTCATTTTCTGTCAATGTTCCCCACAGGGTCCATCTGCAGTCCAGCCTGTCTAGTCTTTTAATAAGTGATCCACTCGCCACAGATTCTTATCTACAAGTTCCATAAGAAACGTGGCCCAAAGTCTGACACATTTATTAATTTTTATAATGGAATAGCGTATGATATTTTCTGACATTAATATAATATTGAATTGATGCACAGCCATGCAATGAAAAAATATTGGAATTGGAAATTAGTCTCAGGCAGAAGACCAATTTATATGGTGAAACATATAAGCAAGATATCTCTTTCCGGGCATGCGATTTCAAACTTTTAATGAATTCATTAGCTTCTAACAAGATACCTGAGAACTTGTTCAGTTATTACATACGATCAAATATTTTTAGCATCTACTTTTGAGCTGAAACAATCCACTCGACAGAAAAGTTATCTTTTACTTTGATAATCATTTGAGTCCTTTTTTAAGCAAGTTGGCTTTAACTTTTTTACCGATTTTCTTTGATTTCTATGATTGTACAATTAATATCTTTGGGTTTGACAAAATATGCAAAGTGAATATGTCACCTTTGGCTCCAGAAAATGTTTTCTGACATTTTATAGACATTACGATTGATCCAGACAATAATCGCAAGAACAGAGATGAAAATCATCGTCAATCAATCTACTTAATTTAATGTTTATCAGTAATAATGATAAAACTCTACAGGGCCACCTATAATTACATAGGTTGCCTCAAACACAGTATTCAAAGATTGAACTCTGCAGATGCATCGTCATTAACGCATACAGTTTAATTTATGACTAGGGCTACAACTAATGATTATTTTCAGTATTGATTAATCTTCAGATTATTTTCTTGATTAATAAAATGTTTAGTTTAAGAAATGTCAAAAAATAATGAAATAACAACCATAAAATTCCTCCAAGGTGACATTTTTAGATGTCTTGATTTGTCCAGCCAACAGTCCAAAACCCAAAGATATTCAATTAACAAGAAGAAGAAGCAGCAAATCCTCAAAAAGTTAATTTATCAAAATAGTTGCAACTTTTCTGTTGATCCACTTATTTATTCATCGACTAATAGTTTCAGCCTTATAATTTACTAGCTGTTTTTCTTTCTTTTTTTTTTTTTTTGCAAAAACAGAACATCCTTAAAAGCCAGAGTAAAATAAATAAATAATTCTAAACAAAAACCCCTCACATTTTCACTGCCTACACTGAGCAGAGCCATGTTGGTCACCTCAGGGCAAAGCAAGCCTGTGTTCTGCTAAGGAGGAGGATGGACAGCAAATGGAGAATTATGTAGAGTATACAACACACAGTATTATTAGTCTGAGTCTATTAAGCATAATGGCTCCCCTCCTTCACCCCAGCAGCATGGACACATTTTTAGACCACTGTGCAACCAGACCAACAATGGCATCCGTGCTTCGCAAACAAAATACACAATCACAGAGCTCACTTTATTCCTGCATGTTATTCGGGAAAATAAGCAAAATGTGCATGTAAGAGGTTTTACAAAATATGCAAAGGCACAGAGAAGTAATATGTACAAAAAATAACCCTCATCAGTACTCTTTGTGCATCTTCATACTTTAATATACCTTAACAATGAATAGCCTACTGCTCTCGCTAGATGTAAAATGCAGTTTTTATATGTGCAGATGTATAGATAGCTTTCTCCCCCTCAGGCAAAGAAAACAATGTTCATTTGCTGCATCATGTGTGGTCAACAGACACCTACTGACAACAGCAGGCGGGAACAGGGCTAATGCATTGCTTGCAGTCCCACCTGTCGGGTTTTCATTGTTGCTTTATGACTGAAAATGCTGGCTCCATTTTCTCTAGTTTCAGATTTGTCTTGAGGAGGGCTCAGTACCTGTGCAGACCTGCTGCTGAGGGATCAGGTTGCTGCTTCCGCATCTCGTCAGGGATTGAGACAAGAGGACAAAGAAAGAGAGGACAGCTAAAGGAGATCTATTTTGCCTTCAGGTGTTTTGAGCCACTTACATAAAAAATGGCTGGTTCCCTAAAGAAATGCATGTTGTTAAAGAAAAAAATCTTTCAAATCATAAATCTGATGTTATCTGGGGCTTATTTGGAAAATGTTTGAAAACAAGGTTTGAAAAAAGTTTTCAGATACTTTCTTTATATCTTTTGTTTCCCTTCTTCTTCTTACCTAGTTAATTTAAGAGTGAGACTTTCTGGGTGCACAGTACATGTGTTATATCTATGTGTGAGCTTCTATGTCTGAGATTTCCTACAATTCCCAGAATACCTGTGGACAATCCCCAGGGAACAGGTGCAAACACTTTGTATCATGCTGTAGGTTATTCCTGTAGGTGAAGAGAATCATAGCCTGTGCACTGGAATAATAAACCCAAAGGAAGAAGCAAGCGCTGCTCTGCAGCTCAAAACACAGGATGTTTCGTGACCGCATTGCATTCTGATCCATTAAGAACACTGTCAGTGAGTAATTTATCGTTTTATTATCTACAATGAGTTTCACTCTGTTTAAGTAATGAGGAAACTATCATACTGAGGGACTGGCTTAAAAAAATGTATATTTCCTGTTGATGTTTCATATAGTATAGTTTTCCATTAAAAGTCACTGATGGTGCAGTGAAAATATCTCAACATGGTGTCATGTTGTCCGTGTTTGACCCGTTACCCAAGGTAATAAGAAAATCACAGTGCCAAACAACAAAATAGACCTCAGACTGCCAGGTAGATTGACAAAACCTTCTTTCTCACATCCAACAATACTGAATATAAATGCAATCTGAATTTCTGCATCATCATTGATTGACTAACATTCAAGCTTTGAAGCTGGATAATATGAGACATAACTAAAGATTCAAGAACCTCTTGCATTTTTCCCTTTGATTAGCAAGTGAGTTTAATATGAGATTTTAAAAGGGAACCATTGTCAAACGTGTTTAATAAATGATGTTCAATTTCCTTTAAATTACTGTTTCACTCTAAAGAGGCTGACAGCCAATCAAAGCGGACAATTCAGCATTGATTTATATTTTTTAAAGTGTCCTGCTAAGTTTCAGCAAATTAATAGAAGAAAAGTAATAACTGGGGGGAAATGTTTTTGTTGGTGCAGGAATTAATGGAAGTAAATGTTAGTATAAGGCTGAAGAACATATGTATATACAATTATGAAGAAAAACACATGCCTTTTATATAGAATAGCTGTTGCCACATTATTTGCAGTTTCACAGTCATTTTCTTACATTTTCTCTGTGTGAGACGGATAGGAAAGATAAAAGCATATTACTAAATGGGTAATTATCACTCTAAATGACTTGCCATAAGACTCCCTACAAATTGATCTTGTGGAATGTTCATTAGTCTTTAAAATGTTCTCCTCTACTCGACCACACAAGCATCCGTAAAAAATGTCATAAAGTGCGTCAGCAGATGAGCTGCACTGGTGTAGGGACTACTCTTAAGACAGAAGCCTGCTGGAGTTATCGGGTGGTAAGTGCACTCAGAAATCACGTCCATTATATCATGAATTATGTATTTGAGGGGCGCAGGCCAGGGGACCCGAGGGGAAACGTGGTTGTGAGATGCCTGTGGGTAGACTTGAGGCAGATCATAGGAGAGCTCACAGTCATGACTCCAAATATCCACCAAGAACTCCCATTAACAACGTGCCATTAAAGGCAACATTAGGCCATTAACAAAGCACAGCCACACCACTTCCTTCTTATCCATTAACCCTTCGTAACGCAACTCACTTCCTAACATTTTAGTAATGACTTCATTCTTCTCTTTCCGGAAAAGCTGACATTACCTCACCCAAGTGTCTGGGTTATGAATTAACAAGATTGATTTTTAAATTCCCTGTCAGTAGCAGAGACTACTACAACCTAATGTATCTCCACGTCTAACCTGTGTCAGGATGACCATGTTTCTGGGGTAAGAATTTAAAAACCCCATCACTGCAAAGAGATATTGAAAAAAAACCTGGCTCCCTCCATTGAAAGCAATTTCCTAAAACGAGACATGGCCTGCAAGCAAATCATTAGTTTACGGGGCAAATGGGATTATCAAATAATTTCTAGCTATTAAAAAGAAAAAGACTGGGCATTGCCAACTTGAATCCCTCTGCTGCACAGATAAAGCTAATTTAAATTAGGGTTGTGACATGTGCCAGTGGTCGTACAACACTTTTCTGCAGATAACTTGCTCTGAAGTCCATCTGTAATTTTTGGTAGGTCAATCAAGGGTTTAAAACATTTTCAACATTTGAAAAACCAATACAAATGAACACAGAATTAAGTATATACTGTATGTTTTTATATCAATATATGAACAGAGACATTTTCTCAATGCCTTCCTCTATAGAAGTGAACAGCCATTTAATACTCAACCTTTTCACTTCTATAACTAAAAGCCCCAAAGAAAGGGTCTATAAATTTGATTATGAGTTTATTTCAAATGTTGCTTTTGTGTAGAGGATAGCAAGGCTGGGGACTATTCACTCTCAGCTCAGTTAATTCAGACGTGTGATTAGAAACCACTCATTCATTCTTAATTATTTCTGAGTAATTTAAATGTAATAACTTTCTCATATGCCAAGGAGCCTTCAAACTGTATTATACTGGAGGATCCTAAGCGTTATTGAATTTGTCCTGCTCGCCCATGCCTAATTAAGAGCTTGCATTCACATGCCACTACTCTGCTTCTAATCACAGAGGCTTTGACTCTAAGTTAGTTAATCTTGCAGTTACTGAAACTATTCTATAAGAGTCTATTTGGGGCTAAAGTTGAGCTAAATCTTAAATCCAAAAGAATCATATCTCTGACAGATATTGGCCAGTGTTCAACTAAGCTGCAGCAGCACTTATTGCTATAGTGCTTTTTTCCAGGACAATAACACACATGATCAGATTTATACAAGTGTGTTCATGAAAGGAAATGCATGTCCTAAAAAGAACACCATCTGAGGCTCTGATTCATGTTTGTAGTGTGTATTTTTGGAATCTAGTATATCCAACTACACTAACAACACTTCTCGATAAAGGTATCTGATCACGTGGTTCCCTGGTGTTTTTACTGGGATTGAGATTATAAGGCGCAGATAAATGCACAGTTTCTCAGAGGGTATACTTACTGTTTACTGTTTTTTTTTTCAGCTTATGTAATTAAAATCACAGACCCTTTTCCTCAGGCAATCACAGAGATGTATAATCAACCCAATTAAGGCTTAGGAAAGCAGTCATACCGATAATATAATAAATGTTTACAGCCTAATAAAATAAATGTAAGGGTCAAAGGGTGCAGCAGATGGTGTGAAACTCCAGATGGAGCCTCTAACAGTGGGTAATGTTTCTCTCTAATGAACATAGTGCCCTTTGAATCACTAAAGAGTTTGAACTGGTATTCATAAATCTAAGTGCAAGAGGTGAATCCTCAAGTTGTTATAACATTTCCATTTTTCTTCCCCCGTTCAGCCAGATGTGCTAATAGGCAGCTTTAAAATATTCCTGACACATTCAAAACAACCTCCTTGACATCAAAGTGCTCGTCGTTTCACCAGGTCTCTTCAAGAGGTATCACATCAGACAGGAGGTATCAGTTTTTTGCATACAGGCCGTAAACCTGCCAGCCTCCGCTTGCCTGAAGCAACCGAGCCAACTAGAGCAGGACTGACTTCTAGGGTAAGTGTCTGCTCTCTGGATTACAGATTGAATGTCGTTTGTAATCAATTTCATTATTAGGGAAAGGGGTCCTCAGCACGAACATCCCACAGCAAAAAAAAAAAGGGAAAGACAGACAGACTGGTACTGGAACGATGAGTCGATTCATTGAATGATGAATCAACTGAAAACTATTTTCATAACTGATTTACTGTTTATGTCATGCTGTTCCAATTTCTAAAGTGTAAGGATTTGTTGCTTGTATCTGTTTTATGTATCTCTTAATTGAATATCTTTGGTCTATTAGACAAACTGAGCTATTTGAAGAAGTCCCCTTGAGCTCTGGAAATTTGAAAAAGATGGATTTTTCACTATTTTCTGACATTTTATAGATGAAAAGATTAATTAGTTAACTGAAAAAGGGATCATCAACAGGTTATTTTTTAATGAAATTACTTGTTGGAGTTCAAGCAACAACCAAAACCAAACCCTCATGCACAGCATGGGCTGTCACTAATGATGATTTTCATAACTGATTACTCAAATAATTGTTTTTTATTAGATTTTTTTATTAGAGTATTCAAGTAATCCTTCGTTCTAGTCAGAAAATAGTGAAAACATTTAACAGCTGAATTCGATAATGAAAATAATTGTTAGTTGCAGGCATAGATCCATGACAAAACCTCATGCTCAACATACTATATATACGAACAGCCAGAGCCCATCAGCAAGGTCAAGATGGAAACATCCACTGCACCATCAGACTAAAAGCATCATCCTACTGCTGGCATTTTTTAAAATTTATTTATCTTTTTTTTTTTGTTAGCCCAGCTGGCAGCTACAGATTCCACTATTTACCTAAGTGCAATCAGCTTTTTGTTCAAGTACCTGCCTGTCTTGTATGTCTCTACCACACGTGCTCCCTTTCCTGTAAAAGGGGCCCCACCCTGTCCCTACCCCCACACCTCTCTCAATGGGAAATCCTTTGAACATCTATAGCCCACTGGTCCTGAGGGAACTGTTGTGTTTACTATTATACTATCTGTATGACCATATTACAGTTGCAGGTGGTGCCTGAGGATACCAATCAAACCTGCTGCCACAACACACCCCTGCCAAAGGTAAATTGAGCCTTTTTCTACACAGCAGAGCTGGCAACACACCCACACACAGCCTTGACCAGAGCAGCAGAGAAACAGGGGGATGAATCAGCCCAGGGCCCATCACTTTTCTACATGGGTAAACAAGAATGCATCCACTTATCGATCTTAAAGTGCTTCATTAGGCGCTGCATGAGGAATGGACTAATATTTTCCCAACACAAAATGGATGATTAATGGAAATATGTGCAATAGTTTTATTATTGTCAGAATTTAATGCACAAAACCCACTTTGCCCTATCAATAATGTATGCCTTGTTTTGCTGTAAACAACAGAAAATATTAACAGGTAGATATTTTCATTTGTTCAGCAGATGGCTTATGTAGCTTTCATCTCTGGTAATTGCCGGGGCGAGGCTGATACTTTCACATTAGTTGAGCAAAGAGTCATGTATGCTGTTGTGCACTCATAATGACAGACCTGACCTTCTAACCCTTCACTGTGAAACAGAGCAGGCAATGCTCCTCATTCCAATAAGCCAAACAGCCTGGTTGGTATTAAGAGGGCATGACGGTTTCAAATTGTGTCCTGCTTCAGCTTCTGGCTCTGGGGGGGTCCTAAAGCCTCTGCTGGCTAAACAGAGCAGAGAGCGGTGGGAGGAATACATGGAATGCAGATAATACATACAAAGGATTATGTACCTGCTCGCACATCAAATCTGTGTGGTTTCACATTTAATACCCGTGGACCAACGTCTGCTTTGATGGAGTACGGTGAAAGGTTGGAGATTAACATGCGCTGTCACATCACTGAGTCTTCCTACGACTTCAGGACTTTCAGATTTACGTGGTGGGATAACCACTAACATGATTTGGCTGAAAGGTTTAATAGTGTTAACTCCAATGGCGCCAAGCGGTTTCTTGTGTATGATGAATTTGGGTATTATATAAAGGGGGAAAGTCTTTGTTTGTGTAAAATAAATTCACTCATGTCCAAAAGACAACTTATCTTTTGTCGAAGCAAGGTCACTTATAATGCTATCCCCCTTTTTTCAAAGACATATAACAGATAAAACTGCCACAACAAAAACAAACTTGTTCTTTTGTTTGAGTCTTTTGTTTCTGTAAGATGAGATAACCACTCTCAGTTTATGTAATTCAGCATATGTCCCCGTTGCCTTGGGTACACGGGTCCTTTAAAGGCTTAATAATTTCATTAGTAGTGGCTATTGCATTTTCTTATTCCATCATGACATGAGGACAAGCCATACATCAAGGTAAGTGCTTTTAACCATTCACTCTGGAGTCGCACATCTTTATCCGCTCTCATTCTGTTTCTTGTCCTGTGAGGTACATCCAGAATAAGAGCAGAAGAAGCCCTGCAGATCTTACTGATAGTGAGCAGCAGAAAAAAAAAAACCCTACTTCACACAAAACCAGACAATAAGCAAAAATGTGCCAACATCTCTTCTACCTCTGAAAGATATCTACAAAATATCAAAATATCCACAATGTGGTCATCAGAGCCCAGGGGTAAAAAGCTCCATGGGAGTGTTCTGCACAGACTATCCCCCTCCAAGCAAACTGAGTCAACACGCTGTTCAGAAAGTCCTTTGGAGCGATGAGCTGCTTCTACTGCCAGGTCAGACAAAAAGAAAGGAGCTCGGGGCTAAGGCTTTCCGGAAAATACAGAAAGTCTATAAATTGCAACAGAACGAAACACCCCTGATAATTAAGAGTTCCATTGCTGTGATATTTAAAAAAAAAAAAACGAAATCTTAGGGGAAGAAACTATGCATGTATTTGGAAATGCAATGTGAATGTATTTTTAGGCATGCTAGCGGCGTGGCTCTACGGATGCCAATGCTGGATTGTCTTTTGGTCCATCACTTTGTTCCAACCTGAAATATCTCAACTATTGGATGGATTGCCATGAACTTTTGTTCAGACATTAATAGACCCCAGAGGATGTTTCCTCTAGCGCCACCATTAGGTCAAAATTGTAATTTGTTCAATACTTTGTGGTTTTGAGTGACATGTTTCGACAACTATTGGATGGACTGCCCTGAAAATCAGTTAAGAGATCAACAGAAAATTATTATCAGTAACTATTCTGATGATTTTTCAAGAAGAAATGCCAAATGTGAGGGAATTTCTGTTATAATAATGCTTTTTTCCTATATGATCATATTTTTGCTTGAATTAGATGTGCATCACAGGTTCCCCGACAAACATCCTGAGGGATTAAAGACTTTAAAGGGTGAGGACACAATATTTGAATATGCCTCATACTATTTGAATAGACCTAGTGTATAACCCGTCTACAAGAGCAGATGAGCTTATTAATGATGCTGGACAGGTTAATCGGTTTAAGAGTAAAACTACTGGGGACTAGTTAAGAAATACCAGTAGGACCAGTAGTGATGAGATGGACTAGTAGTGAAAAATATATATATATAAAATTATGTGAGTCATTGCAGAAATCTCTGAGCTTTGTCAATCCTGTCATTTACAACTGTTCATCATGGATACGAATCAAAGCAAATTTAAGGGGTCTAAAATTGAATACGAGGGAAGATTATGTGCGCACATTTGAAATTATGGGAGAAATATGGGTTTCCAGCAAATGGCATCCTCAGTCTCAATCAGATAGAGAAATTAAAAAAGCAAAGTGCTGAAACAAAAAAGAGGCACTGTTCAGAGACGTCCAAATAATGAGGGGGGATTAAAACAGTGTGCTAAACTCCCTACAGGGAATGTTGACCAGGACCCTGGACTGTCTCTCTGGGGAAGTACGACCTCCTCCCTATGTGCCTCCTAATGTAACACAACAGCGACAGCGTAATGGACCACTTGTGACAGCCCAACGAGGCTTCTGGCCAGCTGTATCCGCCCCTGCCTCTGCCTGATCCAAATGTTCCAACTACACCGTCTATGTCAGCTAGACTGCGCCGTGTGGGAGGCAGCGATCTTCTGACTCCTCAGAAGCTGGAGGAGCAGAGTTTGGAGCTCAGCTGTTGGAATTCATCCAGAAACATCGCCCGACTACAGGAGAAATAAAATACATCGAAATGAGGAGAATGGCCTGAAGAAGACTGTCATGAACCGGAACCTGAGGAGGACGGACAAGAATGGCAATTCCGACCGGAGAATGGAGTGACTGTGACCAACCCACAAGCGAGAGGAAAAATGAGGCTGTGGAAGAGGAGGCCACTGACGAGCCGTCAGAGGTGACGGAAAAGGGACTGGGAGAGGGTGAGCAAAAACAAACAGAGACACACACACATGAAAGTGAGCTAAAATATACACACAGACACACACACAAACACACACATACACACGATAGTTCTGAAAGCACAAAAGAAAAGTTAGAGATGACTCAATGTGCGGTTCCTCCAATGAGTGGCAGGACAGCAGACACTATAGGAGCAGGAGGTATGACTGTAAAAGAAAAACCCACTATGCCTCTTTCAGTGATTTGGAAACAGGAAAACAGGGAAAACAACATTCCTTCTGTTTTTTTTCTTCCTGCTGTCCCATTAATGTAATGGTGCGTGATCTGATGTGTGAATTTGGTATTGCGGTAATCTGCACAGATGAAGGGCTGCAAATAAAATGTGTAGAAAACATATTTTCCCAGGGTGTGTCCTTTGATCCCATTCCTCCTTTGTATGTGTACAGATGGGATTTGAGGTCTGATGACCCTCACTCAGTTTGCCTGGGTCAAGACCTTTGAATCCACCCACTCCACCGAGTTGACTGCTTCTGGTCTGGCATCGTGACATGAAACAGCGGTTTCTCTGGCTGAAAAATTACCGGTCCATTGAGCGCCGCAGGGGGACTAACGATTAGCCAGTCAGCACCTTGGGCGGGATTAACACCATTGTCAAGCGTTGGCAAGGGGCCCACTTCGTTTCAGTGCTCCGGTGGATCGCTTAACATGTAGCAACAACAGCCGGGAAAAATGTTTTTTTCCTGTCAGCAAGGGACATTGATAAGCCAGCGTCTTATCCACCTCCCTTGACTTGTATTTATGGGCCATGTTTTCGTGGTGGCGTAAACGGTAATGGTGCGGACCCAAGTTGACGATAGATTCAGGGGGACACGTTGGTCTTTAGTGATTGGTTAAGGGAAATCGAACCCTTTCCCCCACGGACATCTGTTAGAGCAGAGGCAATGTCAGAACGAAGATGTTTTGAAAAACATTCTGTTGCTCTTTTGTTGGTGTGCATGCAGTTCTTCTACTACCCCTGAAGGGGCTTGGCCAATTACCATGCATGATGGCAGCACAATTGACTGCAGATGACCCATGATTGGTTGAGGGTAAAACACAAATATGATGTAGGGTTGATTAAAACAGCTGCACTACTGGCTAGCTACACCTGAATCTAATTGCAGACCTTGTAAAACTCAATATCCCCAGAGAGCAGTGGATATTCTGGGATAACTCCAGTATCTGAATCACTCGTTATGAAGCAAGGACTCATTGTGCCATGTCCAGACTCACCATGTCGCACACCTATCTTCCCAATCAAAAAGGCTCCACAAGGAAATCAGCCTGCAGCTTGGTGTTTGTCCAGGATCTAAAAGCAGTGAATGACGCAGTACATGCCAGAGGACACATGCACACAGGTACCTAATAAAAGCAAGTACTTTTCTGTTGTAGATCTAGCAAATGGATTTTTCAGTATACCAGTGCATCCGGATTATGTAGACAATAACTGTTCAGAAAGTGAGCAGGCCTGCCAGGCTGACACAGTGGCACTGCTATAATATTTGGCAGCACAAGGCCACAAGGCCAGTTTCTCAAAACTGCAGTGGGTAAAACCGGAAGTAATCTTCCTCAGCAACATAATTTCCCATGAGGGGAAAAAGCTATCGGATGATCAAATCTAGGCCATCTTGAAAATTCCTAAACCGATCACTAAGAAACACATGATGGCTTTTCTAGGCATGTCAGGCTGTAGACAGTGGATGCCTGATTATGCTCAAAAAGAACAGCCTCTGCAGAGCACGATGCATGACCATGGACTTTGAACGACAGAAACATTGACATGGACAGAAGATGGACTTGCCAGTTTTGTTAAACTTAAACAAGCACTGGCTACAGCCTCGACCTTGGGCTTGCCAGACCCACACATTTGGAGTAACTCTGTTTATGGATGTGCATGCTGTGACAGGCACTCCACATTAAGACAGGTAATCCTGAGATTTCCTCGGAAAAGATTAGAAAATCAAGGCAGCCTAAATCGTCCCTACCTTACACTCACTAAGAAAAAAAAAAATGGCTATTAATTTTTCAGTGTCAAACTTCTTGCTGTGTGACCCTGCACGTTCAAATGAAATCACTATCATTATAACAGGAAATGATGTGTCATCTCCTCTGTGTCTACTACTTGTATGGGGAGAAAATTAATGGTAGCATAATGGGTTATGGCATCTTCATTACTTAAAATTAAATACAGCAAAGCTCATTTAACAATGTCCTCACTCTATAGAACAGCCAGGCACGGTAATAAAGCACCTTTTATATTGACAAGGGCCCTGGGTAGACAGGCTGCTTGCGACTGTTAAACCTTCCTGCTTTTTTTTTTTTGCCACCACACTGCAGTCCAGCCAGAGTAAAATCGGAGTTATAAACGTTGATTTCATTATAATTTTTTGTGCTAAGACGATAAGTCAGTACAAAAGTTGGTGTTTAAATTGCACAAGTGGGATGTGTAATGCTTAGAAATTCTCCTCAGAAACACTAGGCTACTTGACCTCTTAAGACGTCCCATTAGAAAATTAAGTATTGTATCCAATTACCAGACAAGCATCTCTTCACCTTCCTCGTAAGGTCTGCCAGTGGAACAGCTGAATACTTAACAGCAAAGCAGAGCGTCTTATCATTAAACATCTAACACATCCACAAGTCATGCATCAGCCACAGCATTGCTAGTGGGGTAATTGCCACGCAGAAAGCCACCACTTGACTTCTTTGAACAAAAACTGAAGTTGAATCTGAGGAAACAGTGCTGCTATTGCTGATGCATTTAAAGAAGATAGTTTTGAATAGCTGTACTGTAATCTGTTGTGAGAATTCCATTTCTTCTCACTTAATCAGGATCTTTCAAAAAAGCTGCACATTAGAAAGTACTTGCCCTGAGGCCAATGTTCATGGACTGGAATGTGAAAATGTCTTGCTTTCAAAAGGGAATGGGAGTTTTATGATTTACGTACAGTTTAGAGCAAGGGATCCTTCCAGACAGACTACACTTTCATCAATACATACATTAAACATGGTATCTGAAACATATGATTATCATTAGGTAGAATACTCCATCTGAATCCCAACCTGTCTGACATGCATCCCACATGTAACCCCTTATATGCTAATATTATTTTTAAATAAAAAAAATACAATTACATTGTGAATGTTGCATTTGTTCAAGTAGCACTTGGAGTGGCAAAAGCTGGACGTTGCAGACATTTAACCCATTAGTGGGAAGTGCAGTCAGTTTACTGTAGCTGGTAGCTCGCTGGTTATCAATATAACAAATTTACAAAGGATTAGCATCACACCAAATTTGTGATTTATGTGTTTCCTCCAAAACACAAATATCTGGATTTTTTTTTTTGTTTTTTTATTGTAATTTATGTTGTTTCAAATTAACTAGCTTCTCCACAATCTTTCCACGTACTCCTTTGCAACTTTAGATGTACCCCTGGTTGGGAATATAATATATAAAGCAGCTTGAAATTCAGTAAATGAGTTTTACAAAAAGATAACTACCACAGTAAAAAACACACCCTCAAAGTCAACTGGGATTTAGCATATGAGAGCAGACCCCCCTTTTTTCTCTCCATGAGCATATTTTAGACTTCTATAAATGTTAAAGGCTAGTCCCCAGTGTGTTGATACATTGATGACCCAGAGACATGGGGCAACCATTTAATATCTGCGATGTTGTTTCGTATTTAGGCACCAACAAAATGACTGACTTTTAATTCCAATTAGAGATATACGGTTGCTATCCTATGTGACAGAGAGTCTCCCTGAATGAGAACTCCTGTCTACTCCAAGTGCAACTGAAGCAGCACGTAAGATAGCTTCAGGCACTGCAGACTGCTGCTGCAGTGTGCGAAGGAAGGATGGTGGACATCAGCACAAGACAAAGAAACAGCTTTTAAAATGGCAAGAATGTGAATACAGAGGTCAAATGCAGACACAGGGCAGTTCTGTTGAGTCCCAAAAGGCAATATGTAACGGAGAGCAGCGTGACTTTTCATGAATGAAAAATTGCAAAACAGCATCTGAGTGAATAGAGTGACTTTCAGTATTGCAAAAGAGCTCTGGACTCAACAGAGGCTGATTCAGAAAAGAATGAGAAGACAAAACCCCATGTCTTTTGATTAGTTGGCCCGGGGCTTCAAATGAATGTTTCACCTTTTGCACAAAAGCTGTGTCAACCCGCCTGACTTCCCTGAACCTCAGACAAATTCAATATAAAGGTTTGATACAATAGCAGTCTCCTGTGTTGCCACTTGACTCTCATAAATAGGCAGAAATAATGACTTTATGGGAGTACGGCATAAATATCAGAGGTTCACCACTGACCCTGCTTTATTCTGCTGACAATCTGCTGTGAGTGGTGGGAACAGTGTTACTGCTTTGTCTTTGCAGAATCTATAATATAAATTTTAATGAGAAAAAAAGTTAATTAAATGTATTTCACAAAAACAAAGGCCGCATAAGCACCCATCCTCTGGCTTTCAATACACATGTGCCCCTTTATGGTATTCCTTAGATGTTCTTTTAGGTCGAACGATTACCATCACAGTTAATGGACGCCTCTCAAAGAATTCATTAAAACAGAGCAATGACTCTAATGGAGGATTTGAACAAAGATCCAGGCCCTGTTAAAGATGGGTGTGGCCACAGGCTTTTCATATGGAGGAGAGATGCCCATCCCACCCTCCCCCAGTCAGGTTGCACATGTGAAGTGCAGGGATCGGCAGCAGCTACTCTGTGCCCTCTCCGAGGGGTGTGTGCTGTTCCATATTAATGACAAAGAGAGGAGCGGGAGCAAGAAGTCGCTATCATACACTCATTTGTTTAAAAAGAGCCAGCCTCACAATACAGTCGGCGGGAGTCCACAGGAATCCAGTGAAAGCTGTGGGCTGCGTCAATGACAAAAGACAGAAACAACCTCACTTTTTGTCCCTGAAACAAGGCCTGCCCAATTTCAGAGTGCTGTTGGTCTTTCACCAAAACCAAGGATACCTTCATGCATTTCAATGGGGGTATTCCTGCATAAAGAAAGAAGCACTACTGCATAGCACAGTCATCTCTCTCCTGTTGTTCAGCCTTTCTTTATAACTGAAACAATAGAACTCTGGTCCCTCCCCTTGGATAACAAATAAACCATTATTTTGCATGGCAGAGCGAGGAACCAGTGTGCAAAAAGAGGAAAGTGAGAAGATGGCAAAGAGAAAACTGAGATGTTGGTCTTTTGGGGAAACATTATAATACTTTAAAAACAATCTCATCTCAGAATAAACAGGTAAACTGCAAAATAGCATGAATAAAAAGTAAATAAAGTGCTTAATTCAACCAGCCTTTCTTAACCTGGTGAACAAAAAAAAAACAAAAAAAACTGACAGCTGAAAAGGCCATTTTAGCAGAGATAATAAAAAATTGAATATATCTCACACTCTGGCTCTAAAAGTGGGACAAGCCAATCACCAAAGTGGAATTAAGATTCAGTTGCTGCTGTTTTACTGATAATCCTGTGTGTAAAACTGTCACAAGCGAACAAAAGACCTCTTTCTCATTGAGTCATTGCCTGAGAGTGATTACGTTTGCCGCTCAAGTCCTTTCATTTTCTCAAGGCAAGGCTACTCATACATCTCCCTGCTCTGTGAGTCCAGCTGAGAGTGAATTGTTCCCTGCAACATGTAGGAAACTCAGCATGTTCACGTGGTAGCTCACATCACTTCACTGTTGTCTCACTACATCTAATCTAAAGGTGAGGTTTGGTTTAGTAATGAGATTTTTGGAACAAATGTATTCTGTTTCAGCTTTACAACTTTAGTCATGAAACAACAACCTCTAAACATTACAATCAGGCTAAGAAATAATAAAGTAATAATGAGGTTAAAACCTGATAGTTATCATTTAGCTCAACTTGAGTGATGGGAGCAAACTGCTTTTCTTGCAACAACTGCACACACAAACAGGAGCCATAAAGAGACACTCGTCCCCTTCAAGGCCCTAAAAACCAACACCACTCCACCTGTTCAGTGTCCTGCTGGGGGTGGAAACAAGAGTGTGGGTGAGTGTGTGTGTGTGTGCACCACTCCAGCCCACTGTGTGAGGGGTGCAGGGCAGACGAAGACCAAATGAAATCAGTAATGCATGTCTCTGTTCAACTGTCTTACATCAGTATTACAGTGTCACGCAACTGTACTCTCAAAGTTGCCTTACCATATGGTCCAGATGCATGTGTTATGAGCATAATTTCTCTGGGGACAAGCTGATGCATCGGCCTAATTTGCAGTAACTGTAATTAATGAATTCCAAGATGTTTCTCCTTTTACCGAAGTAGAACAGGTTAATGGTTGACTCTTATCTGAGATCTACCTTATTTTAGATTAGCACTAAAACCTGCTCTTTCCTTCATCAAAGATTATGTAACAGTTACATTTTAATTTTCATCATAACTTCAGGTTATTTTTAGTTTTATGCCACCAAAAAGGTCATCTTTATTTTTAGTTATTCATGATTTAAAGCTAAAGTTACCATGTCAGTAGTTAATTAAGCTTGATCCTCACATCCAGGCTATAAAACGTTGCTGCCAGGGGCGCTGGTAGGAATCCTGCGCCCCCTGATGGGAAGTGACACTGGCCTCCCCACCGTATGCTGCTTAATTTACAGTACAGCCTCGCCTCTCTGAATGGCCCCCTCTTGTTTGAGGAGCCCATATAAGTGCCCCCCTTTTCTCCTTATCAACAGCACTTCCGCCTTCTGCTCACTTTTCCACTGACTTATTTCTTATTCTGATCAAGCCTGAGAAGCGCATAATGCACACAAACAAGCACACACAAACCTAATTCTACTCATTGAACATCTGTTTCTTTCGTATATCTCGCTCACTCTGTGATTCTTGGGTGAGTAATGGCACCTGTCTCATTTTCTACTCAATACTAAGGTCCTCTTCATCAAACACACACGTATACTAACTGTGGGATCCTAGAAAAGATTCAACTTCACGCTTTCGCTCCAAACACAGGACTAAAGAGCTTTTTGAGAGACATTATAAGCTGCCTGATTTGGGTTAAGCACCCAGGATAATGAGTTGTGCAGATATCACATTTGGGGCCATTTTAAGCATTTCTATTCTAATAAATGAGAAAAATTATGGATTAATAGGAGGGTTGTTCCCTTTGTTAGTTTGAGCCCAATTTTGCAGATTCTCCTATTTCCTCACGTGTTTACTCAGTTATTCACGTGATCAATCTTGATTTATAAACTGTATTATGTTCTGTAGATACAGAGCCATTTGCAAAATCTGATCAACGAATAACTGTTTTAAGCGGAGAAGAAGTATTAAAGTGATAGCAGAAAGTGAAGTTCAGATGCAGCATTTCTATTCAAAGCCATGATTCGGCTGAGTTGCCATACTTCTCATGACTGCATCTGAATTTTGCATGAAGGGATACAATACTTTGCAAGTCACAAAGAAATCTCTTTTCAAAGAAGACACAACCACAAGCAGTCTTCAAACATCAAGGGAAAACCGCCTATAAACAAGACGCGACGTGCACAAGCACACAATCTTACTAAATCTTACATGTAACACAAGCGTACAATTAAAGATGTTTTTTTTCCTTCTTCCTGTGCATCAACATCACAACATTCATGAGGCAAGTCTGGACATAACCTAGTTAAAGATGAAAGAAAGGACAGTGAATCTATCTCAGGTGAAATTGGGTGACCCCCGCGAGAGATTAGTCCATTAGCAAAAGGGAGAGCCCCACTCGCTCGACAAGTAATACCAGCTGTGACACCGAGCGCTGTCTGTCTGTTCAGGAGGGGGTGAGGGTGGTGGTGGGGGAAGGGTGGAGACAAGGCAGTGAACAAAAAAAACAGATGCATCTTCCTAGGCTATTTGTTCTTAGAGTAATTCAGGTCTCTGTTTTTCTATTTGGTTGTGTCCACGGCTCAGCCTTTAACGCCTCAGCCCCGGGAGCTGTTGCTTTTTCATCTGTTCAAATATAATAAACGAAGGCCTGTTTTTCATTACAGGTATCGATGCGGTTTTTATTGCAAATCACAAACTCAATAAACTCCTCTCAGTCAGATTTTGCCCATATTGAGAAAAATCGACAAAGACGCAAAAAAAATATTTCTGTTTTGTAATAACTCAAGAGAAACCTCAGAAGGTTCACTTGTTACAAGAACACGGAGAAGACTCCGACCATCTGTTGTGAAAGCAAACACACACATGTTTTGACCATCACTTCAGGCAGCATGTCTGCTAAACACAAAGCAGTGTGGACGACCATAAAGTCTAACCTCATTACTAACTCAGTGCACTCTCCTCCAGTCTCAAGCACACGGCACTGCAGCAGCACAGCGGTGTAAAAACACCTTAAAAGGGCCCTTCGTTTCCTCTCAAATAAACCACCTGAGCCTGACTGATAGGTGCTGTATGGTGTTAATTTACAACAACAGGCGCCACCCAAGTGTGACGGGGTGGAAGGGAGTACAGTGAGCTCAACCTCTCCGCCCCTTCGCTTTCCAAGGGAGCTTCTGTGCAGCTTTGCTTAATGGCCTGGCTGAGTGAACACATGGTGCTCTTACCTGTTGGCCTGACAGAGCAGACAACAAGGAAACCCAGAGAAAAGGCACAGACATCTTCTGCACATTACGTACCAACCATCCTTGTCCTCCTTTAATCCTTTTTTTCAGCCACCAAGGCCAAAATAATCTGTTTTTTTTTCAGAGCATATTTTAAAAATGACCATTTAATGCCAAGTTGCCGCATTTACATCCTGCCCAAAGAACCACATTACTCTGCTGAAACTTGGAAGCATTCACTTGAGCTACCCATTGCAACTGCCCACATCCAAAATGAGTCCTAGCCTACGCGTAATTACTAGAGGGAGCCTGTCAGGAGCGCTTTTCCCCCACCCAACAAGCAGCCCATAATTACAATAAATCAGACAGGATGTGGATGCAGCATCATTCTGCTCAACAGTCTGGTTAACAGGAGAGAAAACACATAAAAAATGAGGCATTGTGATGACATCATGGCGGAGCACATGTGAAGGCTGGGTGATGATGACTCCCTCACTGCCTGCCTCTCCCATCATGTGGGGGGTAAAAAGGGTGGCACAATGGGCAATATTTCATGTGACAAAGGCAGTTTATAAACATTAAAGTCACTTTTATAGATACGAGCGGGAATTTACAATAACAAACCATTTGCTGGGGTGAGTGAAGTTAAAAGAAACTGCTTGGGCTTATTTTTTCCGATCTTATCTTTTTTTATCTGTAGGATGTTTAGATATCTAATCTTCATAACTCAACACTACCGTCACGGAGAAAAATGACCTCGGCGTTATATGAGGTTTATAAGCCGCCAAAAGTAACAATAAGAGACTGATTTTTAACATTTTCTTTTCATTTTTAAAAAGAGAGGGAAATTTCTGGGATACATTTACATGCAAACCATTTCCGGGACAATCACACAAAAGGAGTATTCATAAATACTTGGATGTCTATAGACTATACAACAGCCCACTAACTTGGAACTAACAGCCACCGGCGCCACCGCTCCACTCTTCCCCGGAAACGCGGTCGATGAGCCGGGCTGAAGTTTGTGGCGGCACCTGTGTGTGACCGCCGGGACTCCCCCCCCCCCCTCGTACCTGCGGCCCCCGGCGGCCCCCGGCGGCCCCGGCCCGCCGCAGGAGACGGCGGCTCTTACCTTGGCGGAGGAGCGCGGAGACGAGCAGGGCCACCACGCAGCTGGCGGACAACAAGTGCATCCTGGCGCGTCTCTCGGGTCCTCGGTCGGCTCAGTTTGTTTCAGAGGTGTTTGTCGGGAGCACTTGGGCTGAGTAGTTTTGTTGTTATTATTATTCTTCTTCTTCTTTTTTTTTCTTTTTTTTAAATCGCTGTTGTTGTTGTTGTTGTTGTTGTTGTCGTCTCGCAGGTGGACGGGGTTGAAAGGCTCCTCGCGCTGTGACGGCAGGCTCAGGTTTGGCTCCTCTCCCGGCGGTGCATGTGCTCGCCGACACGCGCTCTCAGCAGCTCTGGAGGAACAGGTAACTGCGAGGGGCGCAGACGAGCGCGAGGGCGGGGGGGGGGGGGGGTGGTGCGTGCGGCTCCGCCCCTGATACCCCCCCCCAACTCCCTTTACCCTCCAGCAGCACCCCCCCCCCCCCCCCCCCCCATCCAATCCACCCATTTTCTTAAGACCTCCCCCCCAGCTCACCCCCTCATGCCGCCCCCCCTCCCCACTCCTTCTCCTCCCTCTCACTCCCTTCGCTCTCATCTTCACCTCCTCTTTTCCTCTTCTCCTACCCCCCCCACCCCCCCTTTTTTTCCAACATGCACCCTCGCTCTGCCTGCACGCACTCTCTCTCTCACGCACACACACGCACGCACACGCACACACTTGGGGGAAAACTTCAATTAAGCAGCACCTCATGCTTGTTTCATGCAGAATACCCGGAGGGGGGGGGGGGACTACATAACCCGATCCTGCACCGGCATACAGAATGTAACTGACGTTAAAGTATGCCCGTCACAATTTCACAGAGCCGAAGGTGACGTTTTCAATTGGTCTTGTTTTGTCGGACCAACAGCCCCAGAACAAAAAAAGATGTTGGGGTTGCCATGATTCAAATGAAAGAAAAAGCAGGAACCACTGAATGTTTTTTTTTTTTTTTTTCTTTGCTTTTAAACAATTAGTCGATGATCAAAATAAGTACAGATTGATTTTCTGTCCATCGATTAGTTGATGAATCAACTAATCGTTTCAGTCAAGTATCGAGAGAAAGTACTACATCTCTGAGTGCTTACATATTGTAAATTAATAATGAAAACCCCCAAGACACGAAATTCAATGTCAGTTCAATGTCACAAATGTATTGTGTTGAGATAGACAAGGCTGTTTTTGAGAGTTCCTGAAAAGTTGACATTTAACACTTTATTTATTTATTTATTTATTATGTTTAAGTGACAACAGTGACATTTTATGAGCTAATCACAGTGAGAAATCCAAATCTGGGAGGTACGTTGTAACTGCAGCCTTCACATAAGTGCCAGGAAGTGAAAAGTACAATGTGTAAATCGGAAATGTAGTAAAAGTACATGTCTGGCTAAGATGGAAAGTGCCAGAAGCTCAGAATTGTACTTACCTGCTGTTCCTTGAGTTAATGTACATCCACCTCTGCTGTCTCCAACATGCACTAACACAGTACTGCAGATACATGCATATACAAACACACACGTACACACACACACACGCACGCACACACACACACATACACATACTGAGGTATGCTTTCAATCAACCCCCACCATAGACTTGTTTCATGCGGGAAACGACACAGTGCCTCACAGGCAGAGAACAGAAGGTCCATGGTAAAGCGAGCTACATGTATAGGATGTGGGTCCAAGGTTAATTATAATGAAGATTTACACATAAATAATTTAGCCATAATTAATTATTAAAATCCTTGCTATCTCCTTAGTTTTCAATTATTTTTCTGAGCACATTCAAGAGCAGCAGCACAATAATGAATATCCATAGAATTACTATGCTGATAATTAGAATTAATTTGAGGGCTTTGGCACAGAGAGAGCTTTTACTTCTTTACACTTGTACTCATTTTTGGCTCTGTGTAATGTCAGTATTGTCTATATTTATTCGCATGGTATGTCATGATTTCAGGTCTGGTTTCCTGTGTGATAACAAATAGATTGTCACTATAGATGTTTTCTGCAAAAAGCACCACGGTCTAAAACACGCATAACAGAGACAGTTTCACCGAGTCCATTTCAGAAGTTGGTAAAAATAACATTAGAGCATGTAAAATGTCATTAAAATCACACTTGCTGCAAATAAAATGATTTACCACTGTGCTGTAACTGCATGATCATGCTTGTCTGATCACAAAATGTGTGTGTCTGCATGTGCTCACAGTGTGTGTTGGGCTGGGAGAGAAATCTATTGGGGTGAAGAAGTAAGTATTCCTCACCCTGGGTGTGAAATTCATGTAGGTCTGTGATGGTTTGTGCAAATGGAGTGAGGGCACAGGCTGTGAAAACCTAATGCAATTTGATTAGAAGTTAACCGCAAAGCAATATTTTTCCTGCCTCAGTGCGTGGAGAGGAAAAAAAGAACTATTTGCTATTTTTTCCTGTTTGGGTGAAAGTGAATGAGACTGAATGATGACCAAGCCTGGAGCGTGGTGTTCAATTACTAAACATCTCGGTCATAATTGGGATTTCAGGTGGGGCTGGTCAAGGACTAAATATTTAAAAGCGCCAAGCAACAAAAGCAGAACAAACCTTAATTCATGTAACCAAAATAAACCTACAGTAAACATGTGAGCAGGCTGCTAAAACTTATGCAGCTGTAGCTCAGGTTAATTTCGTATTCACAGAAAAGCATTTTCCGTCAGTCCCCATGACTGGAGAAAGAGATTACACACAGACTAAATATATCATGTCATATTGGAGGAACTGTACCATCTCCTGCTGTCTTTTATTTGATGAAAGAATGAGCGCTCCTATTTTGACATCTTGTGAGACATCTTGTGACACTGCTCCTGCTATGAGCATGGAAACAAACAACCTTGCGTTGCTATGGACTCGGGCAATGAAAGTACACATTTCTGACATTCAGGGATGCTGCAGACAGGAAATCTTTTTTTTTTCTTCCCGCACTAACTCAGGTTGCTGGTATACACTAATTATCATAGGTGTTTTTCAAGTACAGAAATAATTAATCTCAGCTTTGTTAGTGAACACCAGTAAGCAGAATTGGCGGTGCAGCATAGGTTACCGACTGAATAGGATGCTGCTCATTTGCAGCCCTGCAGTGGTCAGTTCTCCTCCGCATTCCTTAATTTCCACCCAGTTCAGGCAGCAGATATGGCACAGGTTAATTTAGCTTCTCTCCAGGTTTTGTGAGCATCAAATTTCTCCCCTGTCCCACAGAGGTGCTGGCCCCTTCACAACTTCTCCCGGGAGGCAGGCAAGTGATTAGTCTCCTTTAGATTGGGCTTCAGTAAACTGTGTCAAGCAGCGAACACAGTGACCCTGACATTTTCAGCATGGCCAAGGGAGGGGAAGATCCACTTAATGGCCAGTTCTGTGCCAGCTAGCAGCCCCACTTTGGATCGATAATTGCTTCATTAGTTAATCTGATTGAGTGTGTGAGCAGCCTGTAGTCGATGCAGAGTTACCGCTCTTTCTGAGAGGAGTCTGTGTTTTATTGATTTCATTGTTCTCTGTAGAGCCTAACTTTCCTCCCTAACTAATCCTCACATTTACACAAAGAAAAGGAGAATGGATCTCTTTGTTTGAGCTCCTCATGCCATCCATACCTCACTTCTATTAAAGTCGATCAATAGAAACTGCTTCTTGATAGCAACAGTAAAACAAATAAAGAGACCAAATGGCATGTCTTATGTTGCCAGGTTGTTGTGTTCCTTGTGGTATAACAGGGCAACTGTGACAACAATATTTAGCATGTATGCAGTGCCTATGTTTACATGCACAGGATATTTAGTTTACTGCCCTTATTTTCTGAAAAAGACAATATTCCTACTAAGATGTTTACATGGCTAATGAAAATTAATATTGCCATAACATTCCTGTTTAGATGCAGCCGTACATACACAGACTAACGTAAAACACCCCCATGACGTATGAATGCTCCTAAAACCCGAATAATACAGGCATATCCAACATTAATAATTGGAAAGTGCTAAATTACAAGGCCTAATTCGAAATATCAAAACTGAATATGCTGTTTACATGACCCGTATCAAACTCTGAATATTGTCATATTCGGAATAATAGTGGAATATTAAGCAAATAAACTTAGTCAATGTTACGCATATTCCTAAACTGTAACTGCTGCTAAGCTGTTGAGTGAGAGCTAATGATAGATGTTGTGTGTGTATTAATTTACGAGCTGATGTAACCCAGACGACATACAGTAGTTTCTTGTGCTGTCATCATGCTGGACCTTTCAAGCTCCATTCCTTGATCCTTTAAAAAGTTAATATGGCAAATATGTTGGTAAACTGGTGCCTGTTTCACTAATACAGCAAGTAACATTCGCTTTCATTTGAAGTTGTGTTTTCGGCCACCTGATGAATGTCAAATACTCAGTTTAAATTTAGTTCTATTTTTGGTGTCCACCAACTCTTTTCACTGCGAAATGCTCCAAAGACCAAAAAAATGAGCTAAATAATGCTCAGTAGATTTGAGAGAAACTTCAGAATCAGGTGACAATACTTTTTCATTTAGTCATTGTTAATATAAAAATAATGATTATAGCAGCTTTAATTTTTTACATGCCAAGTTTTTGCTTCTTAACAGGTTAAAATCTGATGTCCTGAGAAGTTAAAGCGTGTTTATATATATATTGAGCTTTTTGGTGTTATCAGAGCAACATTGACTGGTGCTTCAATTCCATTAGCTGGCATTTGTTTTTATACTGTATAATCCATTCTTTCTCTGCCTTTCATGGTTCATTAACACTCATTTGTCAAATCTATTAATAGTAAAACAGTAGCAGTTGGAATATAGAAACAAGCAGTGGGTGGAAGTAATAGTTTTATCATATTGCATAAAAATCCAAAAATCTAGTAAAACAAGTTGTTTTGCCACAGTGGTCTCCCCCTGAATCACATGAAAGTGGATCTTTTGAGTAACATACATGAGAAACTACACTGGCTGCCTGGTTCGTGATATTTCTTCCATGAATGGTCAAGATGATCTCATTGCATTAGCGCTTTGATCTGCCGTTGGTTCATAATTAGCCATTAACCTAATGTCACACTGGTACAGTTCCTTAGTTTCTAGCATGTAATTGTACTTTCTTTAGTTTAATGCAATACTGTATGTCTATTCACCACGTGTGTGTTTTTTTATCCTACATGCAGTTAGTTAATCCTGTTTTGTGGAACTGTGTTGCGGCATGTCAGGGCAAATTTACCGCGACAAATTTCATTGTGAAACCATTGTGCTTGACGCAAGAAAGCGATTCCTACAGGCTTCTGACCTGTTGGAAAGATGCCACAGAAAAACTACCGCAGTAGAATAGTGTTGAATAAAAACTCTGAGACATTTCTGCTGTCTCACATTAATTTATTTAATGATCATAAAACATACAGGTCTTCTGAAGAGAAAATTACACACATTACATTTACAGATTGGAGTAAACAAGCCAATTTTCAATGTGAGAGACATATGCTTTATCCTGACATTTAGATCAAAGCAGTTGCAATATTTATATCAGGATGTCAAAGACAGTAATGATTTTGATAAAAACGTATTTATATTTGTCATGTTGTGGAACAGATTTCTGTGTCCCAACACTTTCCCACCAAGAGGGAGACCAAGTATTAACCGATAGCATTAAATCAAGTAAGGATTTTCAGTTGTGTTACAGGTCTGTCTCTCTGTCTGCATTTTGCATTGGATGCAGCTGTTGGTGTGTGATATATTCGACCGAGTCTGGCAGGCTTGGCTGCTGGTTGTGTCTGTTTTCCCAAATTACCTGGTTGTGAATGTATAAATGTAATTCATTGGCAACATGAAAGGCAGAGAAATTATTCATGAAGATGTAGACCGGTCTGCTACAACTCAGGCATCTGTCAGCTGTCAGTATTGTTTATTTCTCACCTAAGCCTGAAACTATTTGTTGGTTTGTCAGTTAATGGCGGCTCGTTGCCGGTGGAATCGACAGTACTTAAATGCCGCCTGCTGCAGGCTGACGCTTTGAGCATCAACCCAGAATAAACACAAATGGCAGATTCTTGTTATCCCTCTTTAATATGGCAGTGAATATTTTGGGAATACATCTTCCACCACTTTCTCATAATGACGCGCAACACCCAAATGTTCCATGAAATTAACTCTTAAACAAAAGATAAGTCATGTTATGGCAATTCTGTTAGAATTAAAAGACTTACTATGCAGGGATTTCAAAGGCAAAGTTTTTGACATAATTTGTCTGCATTTGCTGCTGATTTTTTCTCTTTTACAATACAGCAGTGAAAGCAGGTTGACATTCTGTTTGCTGGATAATCTTTAAAGCAGAAGGGGTAGATACCAGCCAAAGTGAGATACAATCTCTTGATATATTGGAGTGAAAAGGGCATGTCAAGAATATCAAACAGACGACAACGTAATCAAATATAAAAGATGAACATTTTATTTCTCCCACAACAACTGAATCAGGTGGTGCCATTTATGGTCTGGGAGTAAAGACTGCTGGATCTCATTGAAATGTACTTTGTTCGGTGTAGAAGTAGAAGAAAAACTCCTGCTTTAAGTCATAAAGGCCTGTATGTTCTGTTTCTGAGCTTTGCATACATTACAATAATCCTGCTCTCATTTGGCTGTTTGAAAATGTGTCACCAGATGAGGTTTTGAGAATTTGGAAAGTTATTTGTTGAATTGTGACACAAGTAGCTATATCAATTGAATGTGGTCATTGTAAGGAATATATATCCATTAATTAATTTAACATAGCTTAAACAAATGCGGCATACCACATCACTTATAGCCTAAGTTAGCTCCCAGTTTGGAAGAATAAACGTAACAGGAAAACGCTTAACAAAGCAACACTCTTATAGAAAAATACTAGCCTGGCATTGTCAGGCAAATGTGTATTAGTCTGGAACCTCTCAGTTCATTTTTTATTTCCAAGGGGTATTATCGACGGGCGCAGACAACCAATCAGAGCAACGAAACGCTGTCCTGTCATACGGTACGTCCTGTCACAAGTATGAAAAACACATATTTCTTATAAAGTTTCTTCCTAAAGAAAATTCACCGTCCAGTTTGTTTAAAAATGCCGCTATAGCCAGCTGTGGAACATTCTGCATCAGCGGCAGCCATCTTGATTATTTACGCAGATGCCTCAACAGTGCTCCTCTTTGTCAGTGACTGTATTAAACCCGCCTCAAATAAACGGCTGTGATCAGCTCAGCCAGATACCTGTACTGAGGAAATCAATCTAAATGGAAGAGGGGCCAGACGTATATGCCAGAACAAATAAAACATGAGCTTGCAGATTCGTCTGCTTCCCAGGCTAGAAAAATACCATTAAAACTGAAAAACAATTTAAAACACCTGCTCATTTATGGCTACATATCTGATCCTGACTAAATGTTTCTACTTAAGTTTCAACAGTCGTGAAGAGGTATGGAGTTCCACATAATTGATCCCGTGCCATTCAAAACGTAAGAATGTTTTACAAAGTGGCACCTCATCATTCCCTGTAGATGCCCCTGAGTGACTGTGCCAAAAATCCCAAGAGGTTTCCCCATGTCACTGAGTGCCTGAGGGGCCTGGTTATGTTAACGTTTACAGATAAGTTTAATATTAGTAAATGTGAAATGATAATGTGACATCTTATTGGCTGCCGCTGCAAAATGCAGGATTATTATAGAGTAGATCAACTTAAGAAGCTTCATGGACAAGTTGTACATTTTCGGCACTTGTGGACAGATAAACAACTTTGACATATTATCTATCTCCTTTTCAGTTGATAGGGAAATCAGGTTAGCAAACAGTTGCTTATTTACACATCCAACAGCTATGAAGCAACATATTCTTTGGAGTCGTGTTTCTGGCCACCTGATGAAAGTCAAATATTTACACTCTTTTTGGCTCTGTTTTTTGTCTCCACCATCTCGTATGAGAAATATCTGGCTCTTTAGTGGCTAAATGCTCCACTATGTTCACCAACTAGCTACTAACTTATTCTGTCTGCTGTTTGGTGCTGGGCAGGTATCATACAGTGGGTTTACTAGAGCTGTTTTGCTGAAAACAGCTGCCTTCTGAAACAAGTCTACAGAATCAGTGTGCTGAGACTGAACCAAAACTGTATAGTTGCTGGCTGTAAAAACCAAAACAGTGACCTGAAAAACGCTAAAAGCTCCTTAGAGCTGATGGGGAATTGCAGCGTTGGGAGGTAATTATCATGATCATTATTAATTGTCACTGAGCGATACCTTTCATTACACACGTTACACGTCATTTGAGCCATTCATATAAAAATATTGATTATAAGCAGCTTTAAATGTGAAAGAAATGTAATAAATCAGCAGCATAGAATTGCAAGCCGTCACTAATATAAATTTTTCTGACCACTGACCAGAGGTATTCTTCCTTGACAGAGCTGCAGATGTTTTAAAACAAATTCATGTTAGTCATTTTTATTAGTTTTACCTGAGTTAAAAGTTGAGGCTTTCATCCTCTCATTGCCACTGATGATCAAACCAGTTTGCCATGAAATAAATATGGGGCCGTGTCCAAAATAACCTGCATTCATCTCCACTGAAGATAGTTTGTAGTGAAGTAAATAAACATCTGTAGCTCCCCAACCTTCTCTCAATTTATGCTCGTCTCCAACAGAGAATAGGTCTTGTCTTTCATTCTGAGGAGGTGTCAGATTCCTGAATGCACTACTGCTCACTAGCCTTGTGCAGGTCCCAATTGGTGACAGTCACACACAAATAGAAACACACTGCATGCATTGCATGATACATTTTGTTTCTGAATTCATTAATTGCATCAAGTTCCTCAGTGGCAAAGCAGTTTAACTGCTCGTTGTTTTTGAGCATTGTTTCTTATGGTTGCAATTACCAGATTTCTGTGATTCCAAAACATCTCTGCTATCAGATGCTGGTTGATTACTCCTCAGACTTCTCTGATTGCTAGATGTTTTCTAGATGTCTTAAGTGAATCCCTTGTAAAGCAATTATGCATAAAGCATCTTCCACTTCTTGCAATGATCCAATCAGTCAGTTTGAAATGTGAGGGACAGAAACCAAACAACCAACCAATCATTTTAAACTGTAACAATGGCAACAAATTAAACTTAATCAGAGATTATACTGAGCTAAATTATTTCAAATTAAAAACAGCATTTTACTGTAATCACTTAAACTTTTTCCTGGGCTGATACTGATATATGTTCTGGTTTTAATGCTTTTAGCGTGCTTGTCTGTCTGTCTTGATGTCCTTTCTTTGGCCCCTGTCAGAAAAACACTTTGTAACTCCTGTTTCGAAAAGTGCCACATAAATAAAGTTTGCTTACTTACTGACTTCCTAATACCTTGTTTGCAGGGTGTGAAAAAAGCACCTTACAGGTGTAACCTCACACCACTGCTGTAAAGCCGATCATTGTGTAAGGCAACAATGCGGATCCAGCCCCGCTCTCAACAGTCCAACACATAGATCTGATTAAGACTGTTTAAACACAGGCGGTTGCACTGCAGAAGAGAGACGACTAAAGCCCCCTGACTCTGGAATGTGAAGGGATTGGACTGTCTTTGCCCTGAAGGTTTAATACCAGTCTGGGGCAAACGCAGTGGTCTGTTTGTTGGCCCAAGCCGGAGCTGACATTATCTCTTCAACGCCCTCAGGCTCTGAATAACAAGCCATAGAGTTTATGCTCAATGGCGGTGACCTACGAGAACATAGTGCAATTCGCCACACCTACATTTACACCACACCTCCAAACAAACGGATGTTACCATAACAAACAGCTCTGTTTCTAACCGTCCCTTCCCCTCATGCCGTGTCCATGACAATGCAACTTCAGCTGCAGAGAGAGACAGTAGGGTGGTGCAGAGCTGGCTGCTGTTGTAGCTCGCAATAGAGGAGGGCATGGTGTTTGGCATTGTCTCCTTCTAGGACAATTTAAAAGAATGCAAATTACACTGAAACCGGCCTGAGGCCATGTCCTGGATTACAAAAAAAGCACATATCTAAAATCTACTTTTGTGTATGTTGCCTCTGTTTAGTGTTTACATGTTTTGCTCTGTTGTTCATGTTTACATTTTAAAGAACTGTGACTTGCCGTAGGTAATACTGATTAGTTTGAGCTGTGTTGACTTTGAGGATTTGTACTTCTAATGACATTGTGTTGTTTTGGTTCGTCTCCCAAATGATTCTAATGACAAGGAACTGTTTATGGCCTTAAAAGGTAAAGGATTTTATAGACGTGAAAGGCTTAAATCAGCTTTATGATTGAAATACTGCAGGCTCAATGTTCGATTCTGCATTTTCAACCTCTTCAATCTGATCCTACTTAAGAAGTCAACATGGAATTAATTCTGCTCGGCACTGACTGTGGATCCTTTAAATATTACTTTGCAAAACAGCTTCTATGTGTCAACTCATGGGACATTTCTAGGGTAGTTCATTACCTGACTAAAGCTGATGTGTTCCTTCTCTGCTGCCTTCACTCTCTGGTGCTTACTTTCTCCATGCCTCATTCTAAACAATTACTCTTTGCAGCTAATTTTCCCCTTTGTTGTATGCATTTCATATGGAGATTAGCTTGCTGTGCCATTCAACCCAAGCCTGCTCTGGTGAGACCACTCTGAATTTCATGACTTCTTATTACTGAGGCTGATTGACTTTAAATAACCTTTTAAAAAGTAAAGCAAGTTGCAGAAAAACCTTACAATTCTAGACACACAGATGGTGTTTATTAGAAACACTTTTAGGGTTATGATGCATGTCTGTAATTTCTAAGCAGTTAATTTAGCCAGTACTTAAAATTCTAAATGACAAAATATTATCTTTGATGAGAAACCATTGATTGGATAACCTTTCACACAGAATAAGTAACACCAAGTGTAAAAACATTTTTTAATGAATGTACCAACTATAACTGATCTCTTAACTCCATTTTTAATTGAAATGCCCAGCACTCCTTTCCTGAACTGAGTTTCAGAAAGTTTTTGTTCTATGAAGGGGAAATCTAATTTTTTTTTTCAGACTAAAAACAAAACTGGAAAAACACACCCATCCAGAATACTCTCTATCTCCAGCAGGGTGATACTCGTCAATGTTTCATGTTAGACATTTGATATATTATTAATATAAATATATTAATTAGTGCAGTCTATTCTATTCTACTCTATTTAAGGTCTATCTAAAGATTTTCATACATGTGCTTTCATATCCACAGTGTAAAGATAGCCCTATCTAACGCTCATTAAACAAATGTTTCAGTCAAACTGATGCTTTCTGCACTTGCCATTCAAAAACAAGCCATGTCACTGAAATGGAAAACATTTAGTGAAACCTAAGTGTCTCAGTGAACCATTATTAGCTTGTCGGGCTGCTGTCAGGCTGAATCAGGAGGTGCAGCTTATCATGCACTGCAGAGGAAGTTTCTGCAGTCAAATATCAGAGTCATTGTAGGTACGCCATTTAGCTTGGAAAAACGAAAAAACAGTGCTATTTTCAATGTCCTTGGCGTGAAGGATAATATTCTGAGATATCCATTCAAAGCTCTGCGTGCCTTTGCACTGCCCATTACAACTGTTAAATGTAAACCTTCCTGGGCTTTGTCCCTGACTGACTTCACTGGTATTTCTGTGATAACCACATTTCCAAAATGTAATTTATTAGTCAGTAATTTAACCAGATTAACCTTAAAATTTATGGGAGGTCATAGCAGGCCAAACAATCGTTCAAATTTGTATTTTGATCCACTCAGAGACTGCTCGCTGCTACAATTAAGTGCAAGCAAATGCATTTGCAAAATAAAACAAGATTAGCTGTCTCTAGCGAGGCAGGGCTGCTCTCATGTTTAATGGGCTGCTTACACCTCCTGTGAACCTGCCACGCCTCCAAGCATGCACACAGCAAAATATTTAACATCAGGGCTCATGTTGCTGGTGCTGAATGAGTTTCTCCTGCACAGACCATATTATCATAGAGGCCTGTAAAGAATCATAATGGCAGTTCTGCATCTTCCATCCCATTAGCTACAAATCATGCATACTTTGCTTTACTGGCTATTTTCCAGAGCAAACCATATGATTGCAGATTGATTTTCTATCTTCCAGCCAACCATTATTTTCCATTCATTTCAGTGCACTATTAAAATTGGCTTGCAGATATTTGAAACCTGCCCTGGAGGTAATCCATCACAGTGAACAACTAGTTGCCTCTCATTTTGTCAATGATACGTTTGCATCGTGTGGTACTAAAGACTGTAGTTGAAAACTGGCCATTTGGTGCGTCTGATATGTGACATCTGACACATTGGCTGGTGAATTAGAGCTGAAACAATCAGTCGACCAATCGGTTAGTAGATCGACAGAAAATCAATCGGAAATTGGAAAATGTATTAATTGTTTATGTCATTTTTCAAGCAGAAAAGCCAAACCTTCGCTGCTTCCAGCATTTCCAGCGTGAGGATTTGATGCTTTTTAGGCATGCTATGCGGCTTTAGGGATGACAATGTCAGTCAGTCGGTCGTTTGGTCCACAACTTTGGTCCAGACTATAATATCATAACACTATTGGATGAATTGCTAAAAATTGCCAAGATTGCCAAAATTACCATTTTTTGCCATGGTGCCTGGAGGAGGAATCCCACTGACTTCGGTGATCCTCTGACTTTTCCTCTAGCGCCACCATGAGGTCAATAATTGTGTTTTTGAGTTAAATGTTATGAGAAGTATTGGATGGATTGTTGTGAAATTTGTTACAAATATTCATGTCCCCCTTAGGATGAATTTGTAATAACTAATCATTAGTTGCAGCCCTATGCTGAACATTTACATCATTTGAAGAACAAATGAACGTGAGATTGTAGTCAGCTGAACATTGCAGTCTTTTTTGCAGATGACTATCAGACATCAACTCTCAGAGTGAGACTATCAGCTCCGATTTTATTATAAATGGAAACCAAACATTGCCTGAAAAGTAATAAAAACATCCAAATATCCAAATCACTGCTATGGAAAATGGTCAGCAGAAATCCAAACTTTACACTACAATTAGTTGCATTTTCCTTTAACTATGTGCTTGTTACATTGAAGTGGTCCATCTTACTTCCTGGTCATGTGGGGAAATTGGCGCAATTGCATATTGTTTCAGTGCATATTGGAGATAGAGGTCAGGGGTAACTCAATTACTCACCGATGTCATCCCTGTTTTCACTTTGGATGTCTGTATGTGTTGATAATGAGAAGGACTGCCTTTATCTATCTCTAATTAGACAACCTCCTTAAATCTCCTTCTTTGTGTATCCTGGTGTAGCTTTTCTACAGAAACAAGTCACATTTCATTCATCTTCCAGCAGCCGTGGCAACTGTCATGAGGACAACAAACCATTAATCTGGTCTGATACGTGGACAGCATAATGGCCCTTCACATTCCTGAAAACACCTGCAAGTGCCTCCTCTCTCGGTAATTTCTAACGTGTGATATTAACCAGTATACCTTAAGTAATCCTTGGTCTCTATTCGTCCTTTCACTCATACAGTTTAGTGAAAATACTGTGTAGTATTTAATCTATATGTATATATATATATATATGCTTGTGTGTGTGTACTATAATTGTTGAGTATGCAGGACCTGCTACAGGTTTAAACATCTTAACATTGCTTTGAGCAATTGCTTTGATCTTATATCTGCTTTGAGCTTTTTTGCTCAGGATCTTACATGAGTGTATTAAGAAGGCATCATTTTTCAAAACCTTTCGAGGGGGTTCATTTCCTCGTTAATAATATTTTTCAAACCTGTATCCAGTCAATGCAAGCTTTCACTTCAGGGACCTGATTTCACTGAGTGATACCACAACGTTTATTTTTTGGGACCAAGGTCGATTTTTCTAAGATTTCACTTCCAACATGTACACATCTGACCAATACAATTGCATGATGTTGGCAACATCACATTCAAAACATTCAATATGGCAGATTATTTGATTGTCTTTATTTCACAGAACTCTGCTATGTATTATAAAAGGGAAAAGAACTACAGAGGCAATGATTTTAAAGACAACGTTTCGAGAAGAATAGCAAATGAGCTTTAGTATGACAATGGTGTGTGTATATCGAGCGTCAACAGTCTACGTAAAACGTCTTTCTTTAAATTCACAACTATGCTAATGTTAGAACCATAATAATTTATTTGCAAAATCGTTTCACGCTTTATTTGAATAATCAGGTGCGTCAGAATTCACTAGATTCATTATGAAACATTTCACTCATGTCATTGCTGATCTGAGGACCTGTAACATTACCAACAACATCTTACATTATCTTTAAAGGGGCATTTCACCAATTTTGCACCTCAAGATTAGTTTATATATCATGGGGAGAACACAGTCTGTGACAACAGTTGTATAATGTTTTTTGTGGTATTGGAGGGAGCTTTGAAAAGCTTTTTTAAGTACATTAATGAAAGATGCTAGTGAGTTTTTGGAGCCTGACCCGTATTAGGAACTAAACGTTGGGTTATTACAGTCTCTGCTGTATCAATTTTGACCATTGAAAAAAAAGGAAATGCCAGACTACCCCTTTAATATATACTTTTTTAATATTTATATACTACTCATTTGCAGCATATATGTTTTGAGAGAAACTAAATCCTTACATTCTATTATCAACATAATGAGGAAACATTTTTGATGAACATATCTACCAGTTGAACTGAACACTCCAAGTGCATTCCCCTTCATTTTCACTTCCAATACTTTTTGCTTTTTCGTGAATTTATGGGATTTGTTTACAACCTTTGTGATAATCTAATGACTCATGTTTCTTTTCCCAGTTGACTCCAGTGTTAACACTGTCTCACCACTCTTACATTAGTGAGAAAAAATGTTATTGTAACCTTGAAGGAATCGTGGCCAAAACTACAAAAAAATAAGACGGGTTGTAACAAAACACAATTTCCTTGAATGTCATGTTATATTATCTCCAGTAAATGATCCCCAGGGTGGTATGTCTGCTTTCATGGACGGTTTAACTATACTGAGGCCCCCACATGGCCTTCTGGCACTTTTTCTCCCTCCAAACGAGGCGCCCTTGCCGACACCGGGCACATTCCTCTTACAAGGGTCAGAGGTCGGCTCCCAAGCCTTCCCTGAATCCTGACAGCCGGTACCCTCTCCAATTCAGAGAAGAGACCTCTATTTCCAGAGGCTTTAGAGCAACAATGATGTGTTTGTGAGTGAGTCCATCAAGTTTCCTGGGTAATGAATCACCGTCCACCACTTCCACATTCATCTTTCACTCACTCACTTGTGATGAATCAACTGCAAACAACTCATCCAATAAAAAATGACTATCAAGAGACTATCAGACCAAGGTTAACCCTCACACCCACTAAACTACTGTCTTTAATATATAATCTCTTATTTCTTTCACTTTGTTGAGATGATATGATGGTGTCTGTGTTGCTCTTAGAGGAAAAATTGATGAACAAGTTTTAAAAAACAATTAATTAAAGAGATAAATCGTTCCGCTCGATTCCCAGACGCAGCTCAGCAAAATATCACCAAAACCAACTTTTCATTGAATAAGGAGGTGTTTGCGATGACATATTCATCTTGTACTTGCTCATTTACATCTGGTGACTTTATGAAAAAGTGGAACTTCTTTAAGCTTTACTCCTGCAAATCAGTAGAGAATTAAAGGGCTGAGAGCAGGCTCTGCATTTTGATTCCTTGACAGAGAGACCAATTAAAATCAGTAGTGTTGTCCAAGGCTGCAGGGCACAGACAGACTGACACTCTCAGTAGAAAACAGGCCACTCAGGTGGATATGAACCAACAGCCTTTAAAGCAAAATTACTCCTCTCATATACCAGCAGTCTGTGAGGTTTAATGTTCTCTAGGAGGTCATTTGTGATCCAGAGCTGTAAATTATATCTGCTGTTTTTTTCTTTACCTCAACCTGCCTCTCTTATTTTAACCCCAGTTCATTTTCTCCATTTCCAGTATATTTTCAACATTCCCCACAGAATTCGCCCAGACTTGTTGCATGCATCCTTATCTGTATAGATGTCAAGTGATAACAATAGCAGTGTTACAGTGGAATCAACGGCAAGGGAACCAGTCTTTCCAGTTGGGACAAAAAAACAAGTCAACCCTTCTTTTTCAAAATTCATTGTGGTTTGTGGCAGCAAAGTATTCAGTTACACTAGATCACAGCCCACAAATGATGGTGTAATTATAAGGTACATGCTGGGTATGTTTTATAAGTAGAAGACGGCAGATTAGGGAATAAGGGGGTAATGATTCTGTTTAAGAGAGACTTAATGAAAAAACAAGAAACATAAAAAAGTATACAAAAAGTGTAACACAAATTACACTGTAAGTATTTTAATTAATGGGTACCTTTAATATGCTTTTAACATTTGGTAACACTAAACACTAAGTACAGCTGAGGCTGATGGGAATGTGTTTAGCAGGTATAAAGGTCATAAACACATATTTCTTGTCAACATAAGCTTTCAGTACAGTTGTTTGTTCTTCTTTTAGAGGAAACATACCATCCGGTCCGTTTAATACTGACGCAAAAACATATTCAAATGAACGTTCCACATCAGCGGCAGCCATCTTGGTTGTTTACGAAAACGTTGCTTTGTCAGTCATCGTATCAAACCCGCCCCATATTAGATAAACGGCTGTGACTGGCCCGACACCATCCATCTGTCTGAATGGGAGGGGGGGCCAGACATATCTGCCAGAGCAAATAAAAGATGAGTTTGCATATTCCTCTGGTTCCAGAGCTAGTAAACAGGGATAAATGATAAAATAATGATCCTCTGTGTACACTGTAATTATTCTAAACTTTTTTTCTAGGCCCCTTCTAAACTCAAATTAGTTACCCCCAATTGCCTGTACTTCTTTCGTTCTACGTACTGCGTAGTGACCAGTATATATTTCATTGGTTTACCATATTTACAAAATATTTACAGTGCAAATTGTAAAAAGTACCCTTGTTTATTGTATATGGGAAGAAGCCTTTTTTTCTTAATTTTGAAGGACTAAGTAAACTAAACCATTTCACATTTACCATGTTGTCCCATTAAACTGTATCACAGCTATGCTGAATAATCTGGATGCAAGACTCCCAAATGTACCTTGAATGTTTGGGATTTTACTTGTTATGGGTCATATTATTCACCTTTTATACATTTATTATCAAATGCACTACAATCTCTCAGAATGCAACATTGTGCTTCAGAATGTTTTTCACATGAATATGGCTTGATTATTGAATACATTTTTGAGGGGAAAATCCACACAGACAACACAACAGTGGACCATGATTTACAGACAGTGCAGAGCCATCCTCAATTCAAATGCAAATCAGCTGAATGGAAGCTTTTAAACATTTGTTTGGCCTAGAGAGTGAATGAGAGTTCAACTCCAGTCCAGTCATGCGTTAACTGGAGATAATCCAAATCTGAAAATCAATAGAATTTTCAAATGTAATGACTTTTGCTCTGTTTCAACATGAGAAAAGCCTATAATATTGCCCCATTATGTCCTTTATTACTGCTTATTTAACTCAGCCAAACTGAATACATTTATTAAAAATCTTAAGCTCTGTTTTTGGGGATTCTAGATGCTGAAAAACAGTGGGAAAACAATTGAGACAGGAGCCACTCCCTCACCTTAAATAGCTCTCAGCAAAACGCAGGAGATAAGGCTTGCTAAAAATGAGAGAAAACATGTCTGAAAGGGTATAAATCTTTAATCAAACGGTGGTGATGTGCCTTGCCTCCAGCACTCACAGTGCCAAGCTGGAGAGCAGATGCTGAGATCTCAGATCTTGCTTCCCCCAAAACAGGATAAATCCCCTTCTCCAGTACAAATGTGTCATGGGAGCAGCTCTCTGTGCACTGAAGCTGCTGTGTTTTGGGTTCCCTCCTCAGAAAGTCCCACAGGGACCCTGTACTATTTCAGCATTTTAAAAAGGGTAAGGAACAGGAGGTACTTAATCATTTTGCCTACGGTTAAAGATCTAAAACAGTCCTCATATAAACATGCAAAAGTGAGGTTGTTTAGAGCAGATTGAGCATGGGCTGAATAAAAAAATTACACCGGAAATTTATGTAGGATTCATGAAATGTAGATTTTTTTTCACTGAGTCAAGTTTTGTTTTGCAAACAAAAATGATTCTTCCACACCGAGGTCCTATTTTATACAGATTTACTATTTTAAAATTCAATTTTCCACATTTTGTTGTAATAAATCTACGTTACTCATTGATTACTTCCTGGAGCGCTAACCACAAAAGTGTCTCTCTTCGTCAGTAGTTTACATTACAGGCGTCTTGAAAGTATATAGATTTTATGATAAGTGCTGCTTGCAAGCCATGCATTACAGCTGTAGTAAAAAGAGGAAGTGATTATTAATGAATGAAACAGATTAATGGCAACAAGAGAGGGAAATTTCACAGAGATAAGCATGTGGTGCATTAGACCGTAGACGTGGTTTCATATGGTATTTGTGTAATCAGTGCATCAGTGAGTGCCATTTGTATTATCATGTTCATGTAAAGTGTTATAAAAGACTGACAATGCATTTATCATGGGAAAGTATTTTAGCAATGCAGAGGCACTTAGTCACATTATGAAGGTTTCAGTAGCTCTAAAGCACAGAAAAGATTATTCTTTTTTTATTCCTCTTGATGAAAGTGTTGGTGCCATTCAAAAAATTGAACTTACTAGTAAAATGTCACTGTAAATGTTCTGCCGCACATTCATACGTACAAACACACAACACAACATGTCAGTGAAGTGAACAATGACTTCAAAGACGTTACGTTCTACTTACTCCGAGTCTTTGCTTTGGCAAAATTATATGCAGATGCACCCACAGGAACAGACACATACATATAGGAAAGATAAAAAGAAAGAAAGAAATAGCAAACAAAGGGAGTTGGATTTCCTTAATTAATACAAACATGCATATGAATGTGTGCACAATTGCAATGCACACATACAGTATGAAGGGGGTGGAAGTCATATACATGGCTCAATCAGTTGTTTTCAGTAGGAGAAGAAAAACAACAGAGAGGCTGCGTCAATATTAGTATGCATATTTAGTTCAAAGGTCTTATTAAATATTTCAAACTATACTATACAGAAAACAAAACTAAAAGAAAATCAGACTGAGACAGAAGGAGACAGATGCTGCAGGTGGAGTGAGGAAAAGAGAAAGGGAAGTCATTGAATGTTTGCACCTTAAAATGAGAAATCACTCTATCACACTCTATCAGAGAGAAAAATGAGAGAATGTTTTAAAAAATGCTGATGAAGACAGAAGAGACAAATTAAAAGCATAACGTGCAATTCATCATTCTGATCGACTAAAGGTGGAATCAAATATTTTAATATGTGAAAGAGTTATGGAATTTGTTATTTCTGGACAAGCAACAATACTACTTTGTCAATCTATAAACCATGATGGAAGTATGTTATTAGCTATTATGTCTTCTGGTTATAACTTGATTGTTATCAATGACAGACCCAGTACACTAACAGCTTTAATGAGTCTGTCCTTCCTAATATAGTATAAGAATATTTATCCAGATGAAATCATCAATCAATCAATCAACCAATTGAAAGCTTGGATGAAATGCCAACTGGATACAAACAGCTTCACATTATATAAAATTATTAGAACCAGTGCAATAATAGAGTGATATTTCATTGTTCCAACTAGAACATTTGTGTTTCACTTTATGCAAATGAAGCTGCAAAGTGAGCGCCAGAGTGGCGCCTTTAGAGCTGGCAGAGTCCTGCTGGAGGTAGTGCAACCAGCTGTAAAGATAACATTGACATATAAGTACCTTATAAAGTTGATATGGAGAACTTAGCAAACAGGGGCTTATTTAGACATCCAGCAAACATTAAACAATATTATCATTCATTTGGTGTCTTGTTTCTGGCCACCTGGGTAATGTACGTCAATATTCACTCTCATTTTAGCTCTGTTTTGGTCTCCACTAACTCCTGAGGGAAGCTGCTAAATGTTCCACTATGTTCATCAGCTAGTTACTTGCTAGCCTTTTTGCTAAAAACAGCAGCTTGCTATATCTTAAAATAAAACATCAAAGTTGCATGACGTAAAAAACCAAAGCACAACAGAAGCTGAAAAGCTCCATCATGCTGTGGTGAGGGGATCTGCAGAGTTGGGTGATAATTCTCTGTGGGTTCATGACTACTGAGTGATCCCTTTCACTTTATACAAAATCATCTGGTTAATTTTTAAGATAAAAATATTGGTCAGAGCAGCTTTAAGTCCTGTCCCAACTGAACCCAACTGGTACTGCCAAATGTGAGACCCGACCACGACCCGAGACCCGAAGCTATGTTTTTGCTTTATTTCATCCATAACTGACTGTAAGCTCAATAGACTATTGGAACACATTGTCTTTTCCTGTTCAAACAGGGTATTGTGTATCAACTTGCATGATATGCATAGGCAGACAATTGGCACAGTCAGAGAGAGAAAGAGAGCAATTTCTAAATGAATTACATTTGATAATCCAACCTGAGCCAGAGGCTTTAGACAACAACCTGACCTGAAACTGAAAAGAGTCCCAATACCTTATCGGGACCCATCAGGTACTGTTTGTGTTGCAGAGTTCTGTACCTCGCTTGCTATCCTAGTCTACCACCCAAACTACTATAATGGTGAAGAAAATTCAATACTATACAATATAACTGTATTGTCCATTATAGTGGAAATGTGTCTTTGACTACACCACAGCAGAATAAAACATTGTAACATTAAGACAAGGGATATTTGCAACAACAACAACAACAACAACATGTAAAACAATAATAACATCACCTAAGATGTGACTCGAGTTGTTTAATTCTGGCTTCAGCTTCCTATTAGCATTTCTCATCTCTCTTAACTCTTTAGGAATGCAGCTCTGCAGGATTTAACTGAGAAGTGGGAGTCTGCCTTCACTAAGGGGATTTATCAAAACCTTTAGTGCAGTTCTGTTTGTCACTGCTTTACATCCCAGGAGTTCTCCAGCTCATCCAGCTTAATCACTGACCTGTGCATACACCGAGTGGAGGCTACTTCACATAGGAATTTATGCAATTACTGTATATTCTACATATTCTGCCAGCCCAGAGAGTGTGACTGTGTATGCATATCCGAGCTAATAACCTACATTCACAGATCTCAAAAAATCACAGAGCATCCAGTGTTTGCTTTCTGTTTCTTTGAGTCCTGAGATTCAATGCATAATGAAAAGAGATGGTTCATTCTGGCAAGCCAACCAGCCCCCACCCGTACCTCCCCACCCCTCTCCCTGGATGTCTGGTTCCTTCTATGAATTATGAACCATGATCCCCACAGGCTCCCCAGTGGCCACAGATGGATTGGGGGCAAAGCTGCCCATCTCAGCCTGTGGTGTCGAAGGGCATTTGTTTTGTATGAGAGGATGCAGTTGTTTGTGTAAAGTGCTGCTTGTCCCCTTGCCCTCTGTGAACCACATTGGTGTCGGGTTAAAAGAAGAGCTAAATGGGCCAAAGATTCCTACATGTGAACAGGTGTGACTGCTGTTTGCCCCTAACTGGAAAACAGTTTTTCTTTACAAATTATTTCATGGCTTTTTGATAGGTACACAAGAAATATGGGAAGAGAAGTGATGGACTAACATGCAACAAAAGATGACTTGCTGTTTTGGCCACCAGGATGGCTATTATAAGGTTTATTCCAGGTCAATAGGCCTACTCAAATCTCCAACTGGAACGAAACTCTTCATCCAGTCTTTAGGGAGACAAGCAGTCAACTTCACTTATGGTCCTTGAAATTGTAATTGCTAATCAGCTGATTGCATTCAGGAATATAAATAATCTTTTTGAGAAGTTTCACTCTGGCTTTTAAACCCACTGTTATGAAAGTGTCTTTTAGCAGCTGACAGATGGAAAACATCTGTTTTGATCCTTAAAGACATTTCTGTGGCTTTTGATTCCATTGATCATATGATTCTCCCTGACAGGTTCAAACACTGTCATGAAATAGCTTTAAAGCAGACTTTCTCTGTTGGTAGTGGAAATTGTAGATCCTTTCCAGTTGAAAGGGCTCTGCAGGGTTCCCCTTTAGGTCCATTTCTGTTTTCCTGTAATATGTTACCCTTGGGCCGCTTGACTCAAAGACATAACCTAACCTTTAACTCTTACGCGGACGATACAGCTGTATCTTCTGATCCACGTAACAGAGCCACAGTTGAAACTCTGTCTTCATGACCTTCAAAACTGAATATCACAGCTTAATGCAGACAAATGTGAGCTTCTCATTGTGGGACCTACTAATATGATTGTCACAAATGCCAGACAGTTTGGACCGATGTCACATACTATTGTCTCCCAGTCTTAGCCCTACTAGTGATAGGGCTCCAGGAATGTGGATGAAATGTGTCAACAATTATTGGATATATTCCCATGATGAATTGTAATAATTTTGGTGATCCTTTCTAATGCCATCATCAGGTTAATACCTGCAACTAATGACATTCCCATCAACCTCAGTTGTACATTGTTGTTGGTAAAATCTCCGACAGCTTTCTTTGCATGTGCAAACATTTGTAGAGGGATGCTTCTTTCAAATTTGGAAACATTAAAGCATTTTTATCTGCCAAAAACCTGGAAAGTTAGTCCTACTTCCATCACATCCCATTTATATGACAGCAGCTTTCTGTTCTGTTTCTGTTGTACAAAATGTTTGTGCAAGGATTTTAACTGGTACAAAAACAGATAGCATTACGCTCAACCAGTGCAGCATTGGCACTGTTTCTCTTTCCATTTTAGTGTAATTATTGATTACTTTTAAAGCACATCTGAGTTTATCCCCAAGCTATGACCATGACCTTTAAAATACCCATTAGATATTGTGTATTACCTGAGAACCTCACATTGGGAGTTTCCAGTCATCCTAAAGTCTTGGATAAAGACTAAAGTTGGTTGTGGTTTTATACTACTCAACTCTGTAAAAACTAGATCAAAGATTGTATCTTCTTTTGTCACATCTCAGGCTTATATTTATAGCCCTGTGTTTCTGTGATTTTATTTGACTACTTATTTAGATAATTTAGCGATTGCTGCATTTTGCTTCCTTTATCATCCCTTCCTCTCTCTTATCACACTGTGTCTTTTAAGTGTTTTTATATAAATGTATTTAAAAAAAACTTTAAAAATGTCAGATTTTTTAAAGGCTGGCTTCTACTTAAAGCAAATATTTCCTTTTTTTTATAGACAGTGTGTACAAATGTATGACATGGACGATAAATCAAAAACTAAGGCATCCTTCTTATCTTTCTTTCGACATATTCTCCAGCACCCAGGCTGCAGCCTCCAGAGAAACAAAACAGCTCAAGAGGCCTCTCAGACATCACAGTGATTCTGCCATGCAACAATAAATAAAAAGATGACACCATACATGACTCAGTGTAAAGATCCAGAGATAATAAACCACTCAAAAACACTGCTACACCACAACAGTGCCTTGGCTTTTACAGGGATCCTTTCGCAAAAGGCCTCCTCAGCTGTACATTATTGATGGAGCTTAAATTGAATGTGCCTTTGTTCCTTCCATCGATGGACACAAGGCGTGTGTCTGCCCTACATGGAGAGGAGTGGTGAGTGGTGGGGGAGGGGAGCAGGGATGGGTGACTCACCCCTGTCCCATCATGCAGCAGGCGATTCATCCATCACATTAAGAGGTGCCGCATCAATCATTAACAAGTAGCCCCCTGTTGAAAGGATGATGGACAGCTTGACAAATAAGTTAAGATGAAGTGGGACAAGGTGATGCTGGCCTTTTTCACTTTTCAGGCAATTTATTCAAGACACAACAATGGAATATCCAAATGCAGGCAATGAAATTATCCTGAATAGAAATTGCCATAATTCTAAGAGGAAGAAGATAATGTATAATGGGTTCTCCCTCAGAGAGCTTTAAACTCAACTAAACTGAACTCGCAGAGTGAATTTGCTGATGCTTTCAGGGATTCAGAAGTGCTTGGGCACAGACGACACTTAATACTTTTCCTCATGGGTGGCCAGCTCTTCTTAGAAAAATTCCAGTGTTTTTTTCGTGCTCATCCAGGTGTAAGGGATGCATACCCTGATAATCTAGAAGTCCTAAAAAAACCTTTGAGAGGATTTTAACTGCAGGTACAGAGAGCAACTGGAGCCGTTCATCCAGAAAAGGATTATTCCCCCTTTTGGAGGGATTTAACATTTTAGCTTTCTTCTGACTAAAGTTTGCATTAAGACCCAAACCTCAAATCTGTTCATCCTCAGTCAGCATACCTAAGACCTGCACCTACTTGTTATTTTACCTGAAGAGTTGTGTAATTAGGTGCTGAAGACATAGACAACACTGTTAAAAGTTCAATGGATCAAATTACTTTGTGTATTGTGAAAGGAGACAGAAGTCATCACCTAACTGCAGTTTCCCTCAGCGCTAAGTTGCATTTTAACATCTTTTAGCAAATTGTTTTAGTTTTACAGCCTGAAACTTTACTGGTGTTGTTCACTCTCACTGCTCTCATCAGCACTGTTTTCATGTATGAAAACGTTATTTATTCAAATTTATGGGATTTGTTAACAAAAAGAAAAAAAATCAACAGACTCATCATTTAAGGGTTTTTTGTAAAATGATTTTACTTCACCATATAGCTGACTTTATAGCCCACATTTCTATCAGACGATAAACATGAGGCAGTCAGTTCGTATATGACATTTGCTTTCATATGAAAACTATTTCAGTGGGATCAAAGATAACTGAAAACAATTTAACTTTTCAAATATTTTGCTCAGATAAACAATCTTTAATCAGCATATTGTGTCATGACCTTTTTTTCTGTTGAAATTTCCTTGCTCATCTGGGCAATCAGAGTTCCTGATTGCACTCATTTAGAGCCAATAAGCTTTCGTCAAATCCACAAATTAGGTTCTAATTTTAATAAAAGTAACTCATACGTTTCTTGCTCTCACTGGATTGTGTTCTCACTACTAATTTTCTTTGTTGGCATTTAACTGAGTCTCTAAGTTTACTGTCTATCCCTATAGATTATACCAGTCAAGTGTTTCTTTCCAGAGTTATAAGTCTGACTCTGAATCTCCACGGCAACTGATTTACCTAAAAAAAAATAATACAATAAAAATCCTAATTAGAGGTTCAAGCTCTCATATTCACACATTACGCTTCAAGCTACATGCCATTCACACTGTCTTAATGATAGGCTCAGACTCTTTTCCCTTCATTTGATTTGATTTTTTTTTGTCTCACATTTTGTGATCAATGATTGGAAATAATCTTCCCTTGTAAGACATTTACGGTCATGTGGGCACCAGCATAGAGAGTGCTGACTTTATCCCACAACACCCCCTGAAGGCTCAACAGTGTGTTCTGGTGTTCTACATTCACCCTTGTCCACTGTCTCAACACTAATTGGACCAACACCAACTCACACACTGCACATACGCTGACTGCACTGATGCTGCACTTACACTTGGGCATACTCTATGCTGCATTCATATTGTATCACATAAACACCAGCTGCTAACTGGGGAAACCTTGTCAAGTTGGATAGTTGGGGTTTTTTTCTGCAGGCTCCAGTATCCTCCACTGTGGATGGAAATATTCCTATTGGCTTTCTGGCGAGAGTTAGAGGTAGGTGATGGATTTAGCCCCAATTAAATCAGAGCCTTCAGGAGCGTCTGACTTCCCTGGTTGTTATTACGACTTGGACGTGAATGGTTTGACATTCTGGGAAAAACACTTGCTCGGAGAGAAGATCGACACCACTCTCATATGTGTCCAGTCGCTGAAACTAAGCAAAGGTTAGCCCAGTGGAGATGGAAATAGGAGGGACACAACAAGCCTGGCTCTTTCCAAAGGTAACACAATCCATTTGCCAGCTTTTTTAAATCCATTCATTTACACGTTCTATCACATTTGTTTAAAGGTGAAATATATAATTTACATATTATGGATGGTTGTGTGCTGGACTGTTTCAAAAACAGGACATAATGGGTCAATTAGTGACCTTTAGGCACCAGCTTATCAGTTAGTTCAGCTAACAGACCGATATGACTGCGATGTCGTGCTTCATAACTCTCTGCAAGAAATCAAATAATTGTATTTCCTAAAATGTTGAACTATTCCCTTAAACATGCGCAGGATAGAAATGGTGTCCTGTTTGTTCTTCTTCTGCTTCCTCTGATATGATGTGAGCATGACATTACACTTTGCCCAAAGTTTCCCAGCTTCACTGTCTCATTACGAAAGGTTAATGGAACAGCCGGACCTTCCAGCGTGACTTTGCCTGCTCAGCAGTCGAGCAGAGTCCTACCTTTGTTAAATTTTCCACATTTACCTGCCTTGAACCCATCCCAGCTTCATTTTTTTTTTTTTAGCAAATTAGCACATCACATCAGCCCATTAGCACGACTCTGACACTGTTTATTCAAAGTCATCATATTCCTAGAGTCTTCATGTTCATGTGCCTGCCCTAAATTACAACTAGTCCATCAATTTTTCATGATTGTGCTGTCCACTAAACTTAATGCATAGCCTACAGACACACTCATATGCATATTAATTAGAATGAAAATGACAGGACAATTATTCTTTCAGCTGAGGACAAAAAAAAAAACGTTAAGACTAGTAAAAAAAAGCACAATTTCGTCAGAGATTTCATGCCTTGCAGATAATAGCAATTCAAAAATGCTACTTACAAAAATGAATCAACACCTGAGCTGACTTTAAATATGGTAAGATACTATAAAATATGCACTGTCAAGAGCAACATAAGCAGCAAGTGCACTACACATTTCTAAATGCTCTTCACTCTGGGTCCCCCACAGCTATTAACATTGTAGAGGGCAAAGCAGCTGGATCCAAAGGTTAATGTCCACACCATTAGAGAGCGGCAGAGCATGCCTTTATTCCTGTTGGTTTAATTAAATTACAGGGAACTCATAAAAGGGGGATTTATCCCGAACATACAGTTACTGCAGTCCTAATGGAGCACTACCTTCCAGCTCAGCTGATTTATCCCCCTCACATTTCAAAGTGGGTCGCCTTGTCATGGAGTTTGTCATGGCCTACTTAACAATACAGGAACTCGTAATTAGATCATTTGTCAAGCCAGCTGATTGCTTTGCTTGTTCTTATTATGGTGTACAGGAGAAGACATCTTGCTTTTCACTGGGTCACTCAGAAAATCCTCGATCTTACCCTCCCATGACCACGTAAACTGGAAATACAGACAGCTTGGAACTTTCCGGCCCTTCAGACAGCTTGCATGAAGAGAAATAAGCTTGTGTGAAATTGACTATGATAATGTTTAAATTCTTAGGCAGTATTTTGGATATTTCTGGGTGTTAAACCGTACACAAAATGTATTAATTAACGGCACTGTGGACAGGTAAACTTGAAAACCACAACTGAAGTACGAGACTTGAAAAAATAAGATTAAAAAAATGGTGATTAGACACCCTCTAGTGGAAGATCATTACAAAAACATCACTCCACAAACCTCAACAACAAACTTTCTTTTATCCTCTGTGCTTCCAAACCAAAGCACATCAAACCTCAAACTGGAAAAAAATGGAGAGGAATTTGAAATACTGATATTCATATTGAACAGCTCTACTTTTTGTACGATCTACATTCCTCCAGTTATAAAACAGCATTGAGTGTGTATGCCAGTTACACTCAGTTTGATGAATTAATCCTTTTCATTTCCTTTAAAGTCCCAGAATGCACTGAAAAAGCATCTTTATATGCCAGGAATTGTTTCATGTGGACTGTGAAATACACTCTTGCATAGGATTGTAGTTCACAGCATGTGGTGCATACTTTGGACTGCAGGTGAGTGTCTGCTGTTGGAAGACACAACCTCTTGTTTCAAATCTTGCAAGCTTTAATAGCAATAATAATGTGTGCATTACATAAAAAAATGGCACAAATATATACAGCAGCCATTATACACCTCGTGGAAATTTGCAAACATCTCAGAACAGTAGCCAGAGTAGATATACATTATTACAAGTGTTAAAACTATGTAAATTCCCCTGATATAATGCAGGCTTGAATGCATAATTCAAACAAGCGTCATTGTCAATTCATGATTCATACACAGATGTAGGTATTTATTCATTGACTGTATGACAAATAAACAGGAAGTCTGAGTAATTGGATCAAAGAATATTCACTGACAATAAAATAAATTTAATGTGAGTTGTTTGGTTAATTCGTATAAAGAAAAAACAAAGTTAACTGAGAATACGCCATTTTATAGGGAGTTAAGTGCCAGACTATTTTATTTCTTGGCCAGGACTATTAAATTCCCGGAGAAAGCAAATATGTGTATTTTAAAATCCCAAACTATTCCTTTAAGAGGACAGCTGAGTACCTTTTCTTTCTTTCTTTCTTTCTTTCTTTCTTTCTTTCTTTCTTTCTTTTTACCATACAGTGCATCATGGTAGTTGCATTATTCAGACTTCACCTTCCATATCTTCTAACAGTCTGTGAAGGATTGGAAAGTAGCATTAAGTGATCCAATCAATAGTTTTATTCAGTACAGCAGACTCCTACATATACATTATGCACCTCCACCAGTTTGTGAATGTCACCCTGTCAAACTCATTTAGCCTGTGCTGACCTCTGTTCATCAACATTATAGACTGCTCCTAGCTCAACCGCTTCAGTTTTCGATAAAAAGTTGCAGCCATCAAAATGGCTGCCACTCCTATCACAATGAGGACAGCCACAGCAATTCCCAGGCCAACAGACGCGCCCTTGCCGTCAGACTGGGCACCAGACAGCGCTGTGCACAAATGAGAGTGACACCATTATGGGATGCTCTATTCCAGCAGACAACAGAAGACATTATGACTTGCTGCAGATAAGAAATGCTTTTCATTTCTGGAAGAATCTAATTAGTAAAATCTTTGTGAATGGGTGTTCTCATGGCAGTCAAGTTAATAAATAACACACTTACCCTCTTCTTTGGAGAGAATGGCTGCAAGAAAGACAGGAAGAGTCAGTATTTCATTATGAGGGAGATTGTATCCAAAATATTATATTTGCCAAAAATATTGGAAAATAAATTAAATCAGAGAGAAAAAGAGAAAAGTCAGAAAATCATGATGAAATGGTTTTACCATGTGTTAAACTACATATTTGCCGAAAAACAAATACTTTTACAGGTGCTTGATTAAAAAACAGAAACAAACAGAATTGTTTCCAGTAGTATTTTGATAACCCTGGGTAATTTAAGTGATTTATGTATTACATTTTAGTGAATGTTTGTTATGTAATAGACACAACATGTTCTTGTATAATATGCATGTCTCATCTTTTGTCTGACTCCTTTTAACCAGCCTACTCATTTGCACTAAAAGAAAGACATATGGGGGACATACAGGTCTCTGCCTTGGCCTTTATAGCAACTGTGAGCACTGACGGCTCAGTCACGCTCTCCTGGACAACCATGGTCTCCACACTCCTCCTCTTCCTGTTGCACTCCTGTGGATCAAACCAGATGGATGGACAAAAGTTGATGATCTGGTTGAAACTGGGGGATTTGTGCTTGAAATGCACGCGGTGCCGCCATACCTTGAAGGTGCTGCAGGTACTGCGCTCACAGAGTCTGGTGATGCAGTGCAGATAGTAGGTGGAGATGGTCTCATTCTGCTGTTCGATGAAGCGGAAAGCCGAGAAGTAGAAACGGGCCTTTTGGCTATCCCCGTTCTCCACCATGGTGGTGAGTTGATCTACGGAGCACCTTTCAATAAAAGTGACCATTTGCGCAGCGTATTAATGATTAAAGAAAGGCAGTTCAAGACTAAGGCTCCCTTTGGATTTAGAGGCAGCTTTGGTGCACTTATTGCATGGAAGAGAAGAAAACCTGTAGATATGTGCAACGGTTTAAATTTAAAGTCAGACCACTGAACCGGGAGACAGAACCTATTATCAATCCTGGAACGGTCGGAAGAAATTCAAGTTACAATTAGCAGGCTGCTCACAGAATTTTTAAGGTGTTTTTGAGACTTACGAGACAAACAGATTAAAGAAGGTGGAGTTGGTGGGCTGCGGATTCACCGAGGCGTAGCACCGGTCCAGAAGAACAAAGTACCTGTGGAGAAAGAATGAGGTCCCCAGCACCAAGTCAGAGACTCCAGGTCACAGGTGGAATGCAGGGTAAATCCTACATCTGCCATCTCTCTGTCTCTATATTGCAATGTCTCTGATCGGCTCTTCATACTCAGAGCATATATATGATTAATCAATTGATCACTTGAGAACAACTCTTACGCTTTGCTCTAAGTAGGAGTTGCCTCTTAAGCAGTCGTGGAAGAAGCATACAGATCCTTTATTTAAGTAAAAATATCAGTTCGACAATGTAAAGATACTCAATTAGAAGTAAAAAGTCCTGCATTGAAAATGTTACTGAAGTAAAAGTGTTAGCAACAAAATGTACTTCATAGTGTAATATCAAAAGTAAAAGTACTCATTCTCCAGAAAAGGCCCCTGTGACTGATGACTAATGGGCCGCTCCAAAGGGTCACAGAATAAATCGGAGGGGTTGTGGGATGATTAATGGGGCAGGAAAGAAGAACAAACAAAAGTGCTACACACACCTTTGTAAGACTTTTTTTTTTTTTTAAATGTTGTATAATTTTTCCTCTCTGGGGTTCAAACAGTTACTTTTGAGAAGTTTAAAGGGGAAATGTCTTTGGTGGAACTGGTTACAACTCATCGACATCTGAAACAAGACAAGTTCCTCAACTAGGTATTGTTTTTTTGTTAGGGGTCACCAGCCAAAACTCCTGGGATCATCGGGCTCACATGTGGTTCTTTAATAATGCAGTATTTTATAAATTGATTTGATGTTTTTTACCTAAAACTCACTCTGTAAAATAACAACTTGTCAGATAAATGAAGATGAGTACAAAGTAAAATATTTCCCCCTGAAATGTAGTGGAGTACAAGTGTAAAGTATCATAAAATGGTAATACTCAAGTAAAGTAAAGTATCTCAAAACTGTACTTAAGTACAGTACTTGATTAAAAGTACTTAGTTACTGTCCACATTTAATTAAGAGTAATTCTTAGAAGTTCAGGGTCCAGGTCTGAACCATACAAAGTAAAAGCTGCAGGTGTTATATAATGTTTAAGGCTCTTACTGTGATGTCAGGTTGGATGCAGCCACCTGCACGTAGATGTTTGTTCTCAGCTCGACCCCCAGCCGGGGCATGACAAGGGGCGTGGTGTAATTAATATCCTGCCAAAGGAAGAGAAGGTAAAACAAAAACATTATACAAGCTGTTACATAAGATCAATCTCCTTGAGTTGCAGTTTACGTCAGTGCCAGGGGTCAATGAGTATGTACGTATAGTGTGTGAGAAACGGTGTAAGATCGCACCTGGTACAAGGCCATGCTGAGGGTACTGATGAAGCTCCCATTTTTGTCCCTCAAAGCAATGGAAGAGGATGACCTAGGAGGAAGAAAGGAATGAGATCACACTTGGCACGCATGTGAAATGTTAGAAGCTTTAATGTATTTTTTAACCCACATATTATAACTTACACATCCACCTGGGTGTTGTTAACAAGGTACTCCAGTGGGTAAGCACATGAATAGTAATACTTGAGCTCTGCGTTGTAGGTGACCGTCCCGATGGTGGGGTCAAATGATCGGACCACCCCGCTGATGTTGACCCTCTGGACATTGGAGAAGTCGGAGAATATTCCCGTCCCTGGTGCACTCGTGGTCTGAGGAATTATTTAATGGGAACATGATTATTTAGGAAATGGTTAAAAATAAATGTTGGCCAATGTCTCTGGCACAGCGGGCAGCAGTGATGAAATCACAGCAAGAAAATGGAACAAGTTTCTCCTCAGAAACGGAGACTGGTGGGTTTGCGTGTTACATTAAATCAAGAGCAGACTGATTGACCTCATGTATGTCTGGCTGAAATTTCTACCCATTGTGCTGTCTTTTTCTGCTCTTCTTCTGACCTGCCCAAAACCACAACACTCTCCTACTCTTTCAGTTTCCTAAATCTGCTCTAACTCTCCTCAGCGAAAGGTTAACAGGTGCCATGATCACCCTCCCTCCTCACTTTAAATCAGGACACTTCATTGATGCAATACTCACCAAGAAGTTACTCCCACAGGCGTTTCCCTCTCTGATGGGGAAGCTGAATCTCACCACAGGAGGTACCACCGAGGTGTCCAGCATCCCCTGACAGTTCACATTGTCTTTGATGTGGTTCAGGATCAGTAGGCTCTTGTTGTATCCGGTGTAAATAGCCGGACAGATTTGAATTGAAAGGTCAATGGCAGACGTGCCACAAACCACAGCAATATCCGTGTATTCTGATGGTGACACGATGACATTGTTATTTAAAGATACTAACTTGATTTCTATCTCTCTATAGAATTGTGCTAATCCACACTACTGTTCAACATGCACATTCAAAAATACATTTAAAAATTACAATGTATATAAATGAAAGAGCCACATTGATAGAATTAGAAATATATAATTAATTATGCCTGTTTCAACATATACGTTTCTTCTGTATACACATATTTACCAGCACCATTAACACTTTTTCAAGTGTGCTAATGAAATATCTGAAGTAAACTATAATCAATATGACCTCCTTAAAGGTCTAAACCTAAACTTCTTCAATCCAAAACAAAAATCTGAGATTGAAGATCACGACCATTGTACCTGGGCGTCTGGCGTATACTCCGCAGTCAGATACACTGAGGGCCTCTCGGCCCGCAATACACAGGGAAGTCAGGATGAGAAAGCTGAAAAAAGCCATCTCACTGCTCTGCACAGTGTGAAAAAGCTGAGGCAAACACACAGATGTCAAACACAGAAAATCCTAATAAATCCAGCACAATGCAAAAGAAAACATCTGTAAATCCAGTTAGGCGATTTAAACCATTACGGTCCAAATTTAGATGTCCAATCCAGAGCTGTCAATCAAGTTTGCATCTTAGCCCGGATCTTACCTCCTCAGTCTCTTCGCTGCTTTAGGATGAGAAATAAGAGCAGTGGGCTGTTTTATATATGCTGAACATGACCGCAGTGTGGTCATAGCACTGTTTTAGGATTGGATGGAAACAGGGTCAAAGTCACTTTGGTGGGGCTGCTTCAGTTTGCGTGAACAATTCACTTTTGTGGCTGAGGTGCTGGGGTCCTTTCCTGGAGGCAAATTATGAAATCCAACACAGTCCCCTTCAAAGTTACAAGCTTAAACAATGTCCATAAGGCTTTGTGACGTGTGTGAAATGCCTTTGTCTACTAATATGAAACTTAATGAAGCAAGAGTATGTATGGTTTCTATCCACCTGGGACCTCACATATAATAGAGGAAAGAGGACCTGTTGTCATCTGAGGTGTTTGGTGGTTTAATGTAACCTGGGTGATCATTAATTTCACAAATTGGCACAAAAGACCTTTTATATGACAGCTTTTGATGCTGATAATTTCGTGACATCAACAAACAACATAGATGGACAACGTGACTGACGTTTATCATGTATTAGCTATGTTAATTTCTTATATTTTCAGTGTAAATAAATAATTTTCAGTGTAAATAAATAATATATAAGATTTACAGTAGAATATTTGTACTCACAAAGTAGAAATTCCCATATATTTAGAGCATAATTTAAAATTAAGTTTATGAGTGGTTTAACTGAAATAAAATGATTGAAGGACAGCTGGAAACCTGATCTTGTCAGATGAGCCACCTGGGAAGAAAAAGCTCTGATCGGGGTCAAGCAGGAGGATGGGCGTCGCTGTCATGTGAAACCATAAATACAGGACATATTATGATTTTTATGTTGCGTGCACTTAAACATGCTAAGAGTCTTTCTGTCCTCTCACACACACTCATTTATATTCATCAGGTCTTTCCTTTACTGTTTTCTTTCGTTTCGACTCGCCTGAACTTCAACATTCAAAGCCAAATCCCAGCCTAATTTCCATTTCAGGAGGAGGGCTTAATCAATTATTGCTGATAGTAAACTGAGAGGGAGGGTGATAGCATTTATTCCTCTCATTTCAGTTATCTGTGGTCACTGTGGATGCTGAATACATCACAAAATGGCTGTTGAAATGAGGGATTAGAGTGATAAAGAGCAGTGAATGCAGCAGAGCTGCGCGGGTCACAAAAACAGCCGCCGAGTCAGACACGTGAGACTCAGCTGCTGCCAACGGACATTTATATAGGTCATTGGAAAAGAAAATCAATACGACCAAAAATTGAAGGATTAATTCTGGCAGTCATCAAATGAGCTCTGGCAGTGCCTGGTATTTTGTTCAATTTCCTCAAGACTGGACACCCACGAGGCCATGACATTTGGAAATCTTTTACAGATATGCGCTAATATTAAAGAAGAAGACGAAAACTTAACTGACTGTAGTCAGATCCTGGAGGAAATGGCATGAAACCTATTTTAGGAGTTATTTATTACCCACAATACAAATATGTGTCATTAGCCAGCCATTAGGAGATGGTATGCTGTGTTTATTGATGTTAAGAAGACTTGCAAAAGCCAGGTTAAACCTACAAACATTTTAATAAAATTGTTCAGTTATATTGATATAAAGTATTAGGCTTCATACTGTTGCTGTCATGTGTCTCCAAAATGTCAACTTTTTATGAGCTCAGCTTTGTGAATGTGCATTTTCCCGACAATCCACTGGGTTTTATGATGGTTAATTTAATCAAAGAACTAGGAGAATTTTCAACCCATAGAGGAGCAACTAATCCTTCAGTTTATCAGAAAAAGTCAAAACCACCACGACTGGAGCACCAGTTGACAGAACAATCTCAACTCAAGGTCTACTTATACTTGCTGATTTCCCAAGCATTCAAACATATGACAAGGTCGTCACATGTTCAAAGCCCCCGAACAAGTGAGAAAGAACCTTGAGTTGAAATAGTTTTTTTTATTTTATTATTAATCTTGAATGCTTATGAAATACTGAAATATCCTTTTTTTGCTGTGTTGCTGAGAGTTAGATGGGAGGATTAATAACAATCTCCTGCCGTAAATTTGCTAAAGATTGGACAAGGGGGGAAACAGCTCGCCCCAAAACTCATTAGCATGTTATAACTCATCTTAAAACCACAACAAACAAGAAATAACGTGTTAATAAGTGATCTTTAGAGGTGCTGGTTGTTATTTTCTGTTATGTTTGGACAGACCCAGGCCAGCTGTTTCCCCATTTATCGGAAGTTGAAAGTACAGTTTTTACAAGGTATTTTAGAGCCAGATGAAGCCAGTTTTCTACATAAATTCACTTTCTTGATTTCAAAACACTACATAATGCTTTGATTTTATCATCGTACAGGGTTATAATGCTATAAATGCTGCACATTTTGACATCAGCCTAAAACAAAAAACAATGCACCACTTTTGAGATAAGGAGTTATACTTTGGTTTCACGCTTGTTTTTCTTTTTTTTAATTAACCTACTTGTCATAAAGTTAAAAAATAAAATAAAATCTGTCAAACTGAGTAATTTTACCGTTTGTAAAGCTAATGTGATGAACCAAAGACAACTTGAGGTGCTGGCTTGCATCAAAGAAATAAAAGTACAAGCTACACACTCTTTATGACGCAGTCTTTTATTACAAGTTCTAAAGATTAACGTTTTTCCATTTGCACCGGAGTTATGGGTGTAAAGCTTCTGTAAACACTGTAGTTGACTGAACAATAGAGATGACAATGAATAACAAGAATGATGAGGTATTAAAGGCAATAAATACACAACACCTAAAACAATACATCATACACATTTAATAATGTGTGTACAAAGGAAAGTGCACACGCACATGTACATGTACATTATCAGTTTGTTTTAGTCTGTGTGCCCAACATGTGTACACATTCTGCACATATAGTCAGTACCAAGATATCATTATATACACAATACAGATGTTTAATCATTTAAAGCTGGGGTTCCAAACACCTGAGGCTGTGGTCACTGGGAGGCGAGACCTTTTCAGGAGGTGGACTGACAGCAGGCAGAAGCCCACACTGACCCCGCCCAGGATGACCACGCCTGAGATCAGAGCACTGGTCACCGGGGTCATTGGCTGCGAAGTGTCAGATGCTGGGGGTGATGAAAAGCAGAAACTTGAAACAGACGTGTTCTTTGACGTGGGCTTAACATGACTTAACAGGAGTTTGTGTTTTTCTTTTTCTTTCAGAAAGAGAAGTGGAACCTTTTTATTGTTGCCTTAAATAATCAATTTCCATGGGTAACTGCTACCTTTACCCTCATCCCAAGACTTAGTCACGGGTGACATTTAACCTTTTTATGTTTTGAAACGTTGAATACGGGAGCTTACCAAGTTGGGAGTTGTTGACAGGAGTTTCATCTGGAAAAAAAAGTGTTTATTAGAGTCATTTCTACGGATGCTTTTAAATTTAAAGGAGTAGTTTGACACTATTAAAATTACAGAAGATGCTTATTCACTCTTGCTGAGATAAGTACATTGATACCACTCTCATATTTATATGATGAAGCAGCAGCCAAGAGAGAGTTAGCTTAGCTTAGCCTAAACCTTTAAAGCTCAATAATTAACATGTTATATATATATTATATTATATATATATGACAATGACAAGTTGTGTTTTTACAGGAGATGAAGTGCGGGGCTATTTATGTGACCAGGCTGTTGACCCCCCTCTGTAAAATCTGCTAAGCTTAGGTAACCAGCTGTAGAGGTCCTGGAAAATAGATCTTCTTACCTTTGAACCTGTTTCCAGTCTTTTCCTTTGCTTTCTTGCCAGAGAAGCATAATGACTTGAAATAGGGGGAAACAGCTACTATGGCTCTGTCTAAAGATAACAAAATCCGCCTACCAGCATCTCTAAACCTCACTAATTAACTAATTCTATCTTACATGTTTGATCCGAACAAAAACTGTAATTGTGTAAATAATAAAATTTGTAGTTAGTTTGTAGTATTTCCTGAAATGTCGAACTATTCTGTCTGTTCATACCACTCCTGGTGATGATTGGTCCAGCGGTGATAACGGCGTTCCCAGATGCCACGGGTGGGGAATCAAGGCTCTCCCCTTCATCCCGCCTGCGCCTTCGCCCACAAATCTGCCAATCACATCGTCAGTCTTCATTGAGGTCGGGAGACACAGCGAGTCACCAACAGAGATTCGTGATTTTTGCACTTACTGGGATGAGCATGATGCAGTCGTCTGCCCGGCAAAGCTTGGTGACGCAGTGCAAAAACACAGTTGACATCTTCTGGTGTCTGTGTTTAACAAAACGGAAAACCTCAAAGGAAAAACGCCCCATCTGACTCTTCCCATTCTCGAAAACCGTCGTCTGTGGGTCTTTGTAGCAGCTGTGTCAAAAGAGTATAACACACATATGCACATGCACACACACTGAAAATGACAGATTTGATGTCTAGATGTATGCTTAAGCACTCACTGAGAAGAAAAAGTAGCATTCATGTGGATAAGCCGTTTGGAGAGCCTGAATAGGTAATGACTCCCTTTTGTGGTTTATCAAGTCATTATGTTGAGGGGGGGAAAAAGCAAGATTACCCAAAGAAAAGGTCATAGCGGAGTTCATCATTAGGATTCCCTGAGGGGGTTGTGTAACAGTAGTCCATCAAGATGTTCCACCTGCAGAGGGACAAAACTGAGATGGGATGGAGGATAGAGATCTAACTGCACCTGGGAAAATACACATTGGGGCTTTCTCTGCTGCAGTCTGGCGCCTTCACATAGAATAATAACATAATGGCATAATGAATGTAGGCAAACCATAGAAAAAGAGGACAAAATCTTTAAAATGATGGTGGGAAAGATGCTGTACTTGATTAAAATGTCATCTCTACTTCACCGATGTTGTTGTTTGTAATGGAAAAATGTCAGCTACCTCAGCAATATTTAAAGATAAAGATTTATGACATCTGAAAATTTGGAGAAAAATCAATGTTCCATAGTGAGTAATCAGATGTTATCTGGTACCGTTTGTCTAAGTTTGAGGCTTTCACAGCAGCAAATACTCTGGTTTTCAGAGCCAGTCCAGCCATTGGAATAGAAAGAGGTTGATTGTATGTTGAATCCTGTGCGGGAAAAGTCAAAGTGGAGAGAAAAAGAGAAAAAAATGGTTTTCTACTCAAATCATGAAATTGGAAACTTGAAATCAATCTAGGGGTTCAGTCGAATATAGCTAGCTATATTCTACCTTTTTGCTATTATAAATCCCTATAAGTCCCTTCAAAAAGGTGTCAGTTTGTTTCTCAATATTTTCCTGCCTGTTTGTGGCTCTCAGTCCCGAGCCCATTTGTTCCTATTGAATCTTTATAAACATGTCACAAATACCTACATTTGGTTTTTAATAATTCCTTAAAATTGCTGGGCACTGGAGTTTTAGCAAACATTACTAGAACAGTTATAAATAGTGCATTTGTTTGGGACTATTTTTTAGTGGCGGATTAAGACACATTTGGTGCTCTAGCAGGACGGTATATCTGGGATTTAGTTAAAATGAAACAAAGTGTCCACATTCGTTACAAAGAAAGAACATTTATTCATTGTTGGTGTTGGTCTTTTCATGGGAAAGAGAAGGAAAAAAATGAAATATCACCACTTATAAGGATAAATCTGGTGATATTTCAGTTAGCCTCCTAAATGGCTAACTGTTATATTCTTTTTAAAGTAGATAAAATGTAAAACATTCTGATCATTTAAATATTTTAGACACTTTAGAAACTTTGAGATGAAAACACTAACTTGATTCAAAGATCATATACTATTAACAATTTTCATTTAAAAATATCCCTCTGAACCTCAAAATTCAAAGCTCCACAGTTCAGGCAATGCAATCGAAATTATTTCTGAACAATGAATTGAACACAGCTGTGTACTCACATTGTACAGGATCATACTCAACGTGCTCACAAATGTACCGTTGCTGTCCTTGACAGATACAGCAGCAGAGGAGCTGTGAAGAAATGCAACAAATTTATTTCAAAGCTATTTATTCATCTTTTGTAGGTGAGTTTACGCAATATACATGATTTTGAAAGCATAGGGTTTGATGTAGTATAATCATCAAGCTATTATACATTTGTTTATTATGTGACTGACAGAGACAGATTAGAGGAATCAATGCATGTGAATTAGCATCAAAGTCATTGTGAAAATATGCATTTTCCTAAATAAATAGTTCTCAGAATACTGTACGACACAACCCCACTCAGGCTTTTAAACCAGGCGCTTAATTGTCACCACAGTTAAGGAGAACAATAAACAAATCTTTATTCATTCTTAATTAAATTAATAAATCTTAATATTAAATCCACTAAGTAACTCCTGAAAGGTCAAGGTTTCTTTTGGACACTGAGGGATGTTTTTTGGCAACAACTTACGATGCCAGCTGTGAATTATTGACCAGGTACTCGAGCGGGTAGCTGCAGCTGAATTTGTACAACAAACCGGGCAGGTAGCTGATTATAGTCGGTGGGTCAGGGGTGTCGATATAGCCCGAGACATTCCCAATTTGTACCAGAGACATGTTCCCATAGGCATTGGCCCCGTAGGCTGTGCTGACCTGCAGAGAGAAACATATCAGCCACGTCATTTTGCTTTCTCACAAGTCAATAAACAACATGATGAAGTTGCTTATTGATTATATTAAAACCGTGTTCTTGTGTTTGTGCATTCTTTACCACCAGGCTGTTGCCGCAGGCCTCCAGAGTGCTGAGACTGATGCTGAACAGGACTGCTGTGGGGAAGGTGTTGTTGTTGATGAAGCCACGGCATTGGGTGTCACCATGGTGACCGTTCAGGGCCAAATCTGCGTCAGTGTAGCCAGAGAAGAGCACGGGGCAGAAGTTGATCTTCAAGGTGATGGTCTGAACCCCGCAGTACACACTGATGTCCCGCTCACCTGGAGGAGCCGGGGTTAACAACACCTTTTTAACTTCAATGCCATCACATGCTCATGCATGGGTCAAACCGAAACATGTCAAAATTAATGTGAAAACAAATCTATGTAAAAATGTTGTAAAGCTTGCGCAGCTTGCATGTTGCAATTTTGGTGAAACGTGTCCCTGGTCCTCGACACCCAGAGCACAGCTGCCTTACTATCCCACTGCATTTATCTGACATCTCAGGAGTAAAATAGTCCCTGATTTGATGGTGGGTCTGAAACCCAGCAGGACTCTTGCGCCATGAAGACCTCGAACAAGACTTTAAATCTACAGTAAGGTAATCAAAAAAAAAAACTGCTGCAAAGCTGTGATATGTGAAGTTACCAATGTTCACCAGCTAAAAAATAGGTCTGAAACTCAGCACTCTCATGTGTGAATTTTCAGATCAATATGACACAACTAACTGTGGGCCAATTTACCCAAATTACTGAAGCATATCACCCTAATATGATCTCTTATTTTATATTATCATAGTGGGTGTTATACAGTTGTTGCTTTACAGATTGTCTTCCTTATCCATGAAATGGCTATGTGGTTTTGCCCATGGGCAGGATTTTAAAAACAAAAAGTTTGCCTCAAATATTTTAATCATCTGATTTTTTTACATGTTATCTATTCAAGTAGCTGTTTGATTCCTAACAGGAAACTTCTTGGGAAAGTATTATAAAATTACAGACCTGTTAAAAAGTGTAGTCATTTAATTTCCCAACATGAAGGTCTGTTTTAAAGCCATTAAAATTGTACTTAAGTATTTCACCCATTATCTTATGTTCTGAGAAGACTTTGTTTAAACTGCCAAATTTAGCATTTATAATCAGTATGTACACAATTAATAAATGGTTAAAAAAGTACTATAATGGAGTTGTTAGCAAATATAAGAATGTTTTTATTGATTTATTTATGTATTTGTCAAATATTCTTATTCCCATTTTAAACCTCCGCCTATGACGCCCCCATAACTGGTGTATAAACACTTAATGAATGCTTGATAACACATATAACACAGTTGTAATCGTATATACTAAATTGTCTTTTTGCTATTTAAATGCATTCATAAACAGCCTGAGAATTTAAAACACTTTAAAATACACAGTAAGCCTTGTTCATGTGTGTAATACTGTACTATTAAGCATTCATTCAACTGTTTATACACCAGTTACAGGTGCTTCACAGGAGGAATTTTAACTTTTGCGATTACATTAATAAACACTTGCTTACAACTGCATTATAGTGTATTGTAATGTCTTATAAAACACGTATTAAAGTTTTACCTTTGTTCCATACCTGTAGGCAGAATAACAGAAGAGTGAATAGATTGTAAAGAGAAAACATGTTATGTGGATCATTCTCACCAGGAAACCTGCTGTGGTAGTTGGCGTCACAGTTGTATCCATTAAACTGCGTTGAGACTGAAGCAGCGTTACTCATCAGCAGGAAGATGAGGCACATTTGTTTCATTTCAGCACTTGAGAGAGGTTTGATCGCTGTCATCTTCAGAAGGTCAACATTGCATTAACCACATTCCTCAGGTACGTGTCATAAAACAGCACTTGTCTTAAAATTAGATGTTCAAAAACAATGCTCCCCCTGCCTCACCTGTTTCCTCGACTGCTGCACGCTCTGACCTCTATCAAAGTAGTACAACCTTCTTTCCCCAGGTCCCCTAATCCTTCTTATCCTGGTCCCTCTGCACCCTTTACCTCAGTCGCTCATGTTGGCCCAAAACCTCTATTACCCAACCCTTTTTAAACTGAGGTCACCCCTCTTTTCAGCCCATTTCATCCCACTCCCCTCTCTCTACCCCCACGCCTATCTTTTATACACCTGTTTACCTGTTTCCTTCCTTTTTCCAAAGTAATTGCTTGGATCCCCTCTTCCCCTGGTTTGTGACGAGAGAAAAGTTCCACACTGTTGCGTGCACTTTTTGGTGGCACCAAGGACCCAAACTAAGCACAACGTAAATCTTTCGTGTATCTGTTGTGTGTGCACAGATGAGAAAGATAGAGAGACTCATTATACAAACACTTCAACAAAAACCCACTGCAGTGCAGAACATGGGAAACTTCATCAGATCTGAATGGCCTGGACAAATCTTTTCACAGCGCCCAGAAACCTGAGCGTACTCGGAGGGTTCCCACTCGTCTTTCCTCAGTCTGATCTCCGTCTGTCAGCTCACACAAACGGTGGGCCTCAGCAGGGGGGGCCCATCCCGGGAATTAAGCTGTCATCGGTTGCTGCTGTGGCCCACATTCACATGAACATAAAAGTCAACTCACGGTCTGATGCAGGGCTGTGTGTAGGTAATTGTGATGCACAAGGCATCACTTAGAGTTAAGGAATTCAGTGGTGTGTACAGCTCCAGCACATGCTGTTCAGAGTTGCAGAGGGTAAAAGTGGAATCTTGAGTCTGTTTTACACTTTGTTACTCTGCCTCGAGATAACCTACTCACCTTTGATTTTACAGCAATCCATACAAACAAGAGTTACATTAAAAGAGTTGATCTTGGTTCAGAAGAGAGAACTTCTTCCTCTTCTGCAGATTCTAAATTATTTGACCTAAATGTCAGTCCAAGGCCATGCTTCCTAGTGAAGACATAAATCTTTAAAAACAGCTCAGAAATATAAAGTTACATTTTAAAAAAAAAGGCTAAGAAACTTTCTAAAGAACCTGGGCACTGAAGTTTTAAACTAACGTTACTCAAACAGGAGTTAATAGTGCATTTGTTCGGAACTATGTTCAGTCACTTATGAATACACATTTGGTGCTCTAGCGGGTATTTATGGCAGCAGGACGATGTGTGTGGGATTTGCTTGAAAAAAAATTACAGTGCCCAGGTTCATGGTAATGAGGAAACATGTCACCCAGTGCAAGTGTGGCTCAATTGCTACAAACCATTAAAAAATAGCAAAAGGAAATGGTGCTCCACTGACGAGTGGGACTATATAAAACTCTAAATGTGCTCTACTTGTCATATGTTCTTTTTTAGTTTCTAAATGTACTGGTACTGTCAATTTAATTATTTGAATTACTGAAGGGATCCTCTTCATTCTTTTGTCTTCTTTATTTAATTTTAAAAATGTTTTTCTTTGTTTTCTTATTTGTGAGGTTACATTGTCATTTCATCATATTGCTGTGTGTCTTACAGTACTTGTATTTTTTGCCTGTATTAATTAAATAAATGAGAGTAAAAAAACAGTGTGGCTCATTTATGTGATTTTAGCAGTTTTTGGACAATAATGGAGCTCTATGGCACTGACGAATAAGCTATATGCAGAGTATACACAGTAAATACTTTACAGTAAGGCCAATTCATTGTTGGTTTAGTCTTGTTATGGGATCTGCTAAAAAATATAGAATAGAGCCAGCCTTATCCTTTAAAATGTCCATTTTTGTGAAAAACTGTTACAAAAGAATGAAAACATTACATGCAAAGCACCAAGAAGAAATGGCTGAAAACGATTCTGATTTCTGACTCATTTGATTGGTGGTTTCAATCATTACAACTAGTTTGCGCCAGTTTGATTGATGATATTACCAGCAACTTATTTTCTTTCTCGTCATTTTTCTTTCCCTTTAGGTATTTCCTTCAACAGAAAGACAGACTACTATGCACTATGTTTTCATTGGGTGTACTCTTGCATGTGCAATCTGTCTTCATGTAGTTGACAAAACATTCCCAACAGAAGGTCCATTTATTAGCTTTTCTGGAGCTTCTATCACAAGATCTTCCTCAGTAGATCAGACTCAGCAGAGTTTTCTTAGAATTGTAGACGTTCAATGTTTTTCTTAGATCTACTGTCTTCATGTGTTTCTCTTATGTACTCTCAAAAACAAAGATGCAGCATTAGACACATCTGCAAGCCCAAGGCTGGATTAACAACCAGGCAAAGTAGGCATTTTCCCTGGAGGCCCCAGGCTGCCAGAATGACAATTACTATCTGGTAATGTGTTTAATTACAAATCTTCAGGTAATGCACACTACTTTGTTAGTGTTGATGCCTTATGGGCTCTGTATCAATCTAGTACTGACATCTTTAATATTTTAGTTCATTTTATGGTTACACAAGCCTTTCACCAGACAAGAACATCAATATTGGACAATACTGCAAAACTCCAGATACCAAACAACAACTGTTGGATTGATTGCCATGCTTGGTGCATTCATTCATTGTCTTTGTGTACTGTGAAAAAATGTGTTTAATACTTGTGTTTATAAACTGTTTGGTTTTCTTAATAATGAGTATCACAGCCTCACAGAACCACAAGCAGGGCTATAGTCTCTTTGTCTTGTTTTATATCAAATGCAAACATTTTACAAAATTATTGCTTTCTTCCATATCTGTGCCTTTGCAATTACATTATGGTTAAGGTTAGGGAAATTTCAGAGTTATGGCAAAATGCACTTAATCACAAATTATCACACACTAACTGACGTACAGCAAATCTGAGGCAGAGTATTAAAGCTCAATTTTGCCCTGGGGCTTCACAGCTGGTTGATCGGGCCCTGTGCAGGTCCATCTAAATTGATCCAAAGCTTAAATGTCTTTCTATAATTTGCACCTTTTTTTAAAAAATCTGTGTACATTTAAGTAAAATCAATATGGGAAAATGTTTTTAGCTGAATTCACATCAACTTTCAGGAAAAACAATGTGGATGTTTGCGTATGAGAACATAGGAACATTATGTACTTGGATTGTTGTTCCCTTCCCACCCATAATACAGTTGCCCTCATCTAACACATCTCATGTGCGTCACTCAGGTTAGACTCATCCTGGCCTGTGGCCTCACGTGTCTGACTCATATCCGGACTTGAAGCAGGCACCTGATGGCCCCGCAGAGTCCTGAGAAATACAACTGGCTGCAGGTGTTTGCTATTCACTGCTGCTCACCTGCCCCTCTGATGAGGTAGTGCTGAAATCATATATGAAACGCTTACAAGCAGACAAGTGCCATTCAGAGCAAACAGGATCAGATGGCCACATACACATGAAATGAATACATATAGTAAACCCATTGCCATCCTGCTTATTTTACAAATCCCACCCAGAAAATGACCTATTTAGAAAATGTATAGCCATGTGCTTTACTTCTTTGCTTGTGTTTCAGTCACTGGACTTTCTTTAATATATGCTCATACACCCAAAACAATGCTCAATGTCGTGTGTGTCATGTTGAGTTTCTTCACAGTAATTTTCATTGTACATTTTACCTGTTAATTTTGCATTAAGATCACAGCAAGAACCATGAGAAACTCTCTTCTTTCACCTTATGTTGAACCTCATCTACCAGCTGTTATGAGACAGGAACACTTTCTTTATTATACACCATAATACCAACGGTCTCTGTGCAAGTCTCCTGAGCTTTGTGAACGTTTCCTGCAGGTCGTTATGCTCAGAGACTTTTAATCGCTCAGGACCAACCGCCACACAGAGATTTGCCTGATAGAGCCCTCTCTATCTGATCAACCAGAAGCATCCAGACTCAACAAACAGACGTCTAAATCACACAATCTGGGCTTCATCACAAAACCCGTGAGAGTGCGGCTGCAATCTGACGCTCCAGTTTTAACACAGGCAGGAAAGTGAAGCCCTCATCAAAGGCCACACTGAGATTTGATCCTCAGTGAGTAACATTTCCAAACGCTAGACACCTTTTTTTTTTTTTACTTCAGCAGAAGAGCAGTTTCACAATGTTTCTTGTGTAAAAATTGTTTATTTGTTAAAGTGATGCACATAAACACGAAAAAAATAAATTTTTAATGATGCACTACTGTTGATTATTAAAATAACCTTTTTTTTTCTAAGGTGATTTCTTCTGAAAATGAAAATAAATAAACCAGTTTCATTTCAAAGTGATAAGATTTTCTAGAGGCCTCTGTTTGCAGCTTTTGTTGGGCTGGAAAATTCCCAGGTGAGAAGCAAAAACAACGGGCTGACTACTTGTTTATGTATGAAACCCAACCCTGTATGAGAACAACATGTGAGGAGCACTGCTTTTCTTTTACTATGACCTTGTCAAGGATACCATTCAGAGGAAACTGTAGCTATTTTTGTCATTCATACAGTTCATATATCCACATGCATAACCTGGATGGAAGAATTCAAGATTAGATACAGAATAATGCAGATTTCTCTACTTGTGTTCTAGTAGAACATGTAAATGTATGAGGCTAAAGAAACAGGCTCTGACCTGATTTATTGTTGTTTAAACTAATAGATATATAATAGATCTAAAAATACACTTAGTTGACATAGTTGACAGGTTATAAAACTGAATTTGGTTTAAATAAATATTTAAATTAGGCCTAAAACTTGCATAATATTGAAAAATCAAAGAAAGAACTAGAAGATTTTAATATTTGACTGTATTATTTACAGTTCTCTGTCACCATAGCAATTCGGAACTTGAAAGTAAGTGTGATTAAAACATGAAGTGTGACAGTTTGGGCTGATACAGAATCTGTAAGTGAGCGACATGGGAGACAGACTGTTTGGAGATACTCGTGGCACTGTGCTGCCTCCCTGTGCTCACTGTGTCGCACTGCAAACCAGCTGCGGCCTCCAATGATCCACGCTTCTGCTCCAGCAGTGGTGGAAAGTAACTGAGTACATTTACTCAAACACTGTACTTAAGTACAGTTTTGAGGTACTAGTACTTTACTTATAATATTATTAGTTATTCTACTTTACCCTTCTACTCCACTACGTTATGGAGGCAAATATTGGACTTTTCACCGATCCGACAGCTTTAGTTACTTTGCTGATTCAAATTATTAATCTAAAATATAAATAAGATAATAATTTATGATGTATTATTATAGGTTAAAATACCCAGCACTATATAAAGTAGTTACAATTAGCTGCAAAATGTAAGTGGTGCTTACCCATTAATGAATCCATAGTTATAATCCAGTAATATAATAAATGAGTATTATTTTTTATATTTCTCACTGTGGTATTGTTATTTTTACTTAAGTAAAAGATCTGAGTTCTTCTTCTGCAACTCGTTTCCAGTAAAATTGAATTTTGTGTTTGGGAAGAAATTAGTGCAGAAATTTTATTTGAATTTAAAATGTTTGACATTGCTGAGTTTATATGGTGTATTTTTAGACATTCAGTCAGTGTTGCAATGAAGTTATATTGTTCATTACAGCTTAAAATGTCTCTGCTTTGCTTCCATTTCTTAGTCTTGTCTCATTTACTTATAGACTGTTTAATTGTATGCATAAAAAGCATCGTTATAACCCCAGAACTTGACAGTTAATTAAAGACTAGAAACCTGCTCTTTCCCTGTCCTGACAGACTATTAAATCTGTGTATAGTTTCAATCAGGTATTATTTATACCTCTACGAAATCTCAGGGTGAATTTTCCTTTGAACGATGAAGCAGCTGATATAGTGTAAAAGGAACCAATAATGACCAGTATTTATATATGAAGGTGAGTCAAGTTGTCTTATTAATAACATCAGCATTCATCACCTTTGGTTATCTGCTCTGGATTGTATCTCTACATGTCCATGTGTCATAGACTCCTGATGCATGAAAAGTCACAATTTGCCCCCAGAACTCATCAGGAGAGTTTTGGTTGAGCTGTTTCAGAGAAAGTAATCAAGTAATGTTTAGGAGGGAACATAAACCTGACAAATCTGTGGTTTATAGACAACGACAGTGAAATTAGGTCACCTTCGGTGGACAAAATTACACTTCTGCAGAAATGTAACGCTTTGCAATGACAGAAAAATCCATCAATTTCTTATATCTCTTTTAGATATGTAGTTTGGAAGGACATTATTAGTGTTATATAGCCTAATATTTTCTATTGTCATAGAATAAAATGTTTTTGTGAAGCCCCATCAGAGTTTTGGTTTGAGTTGTTGTTTTCTCTGGACTATTGTCACACCAGTAAGTACGAAGCAGCTTATATAAGCAAACAAACCCATGAATACATAAAATATCTGGTTTACAGATATTTTTCAACTCAGTCTGAAGTAATATTAGGCCTACTGCAAAAATGTCACACTCCATAGTAACACGACAAACCCTTGATATATCTTGGATTATTTACACAGTATTACTGTAAAGGTTAGTCTCTATATGTCTGTATCTTACAGACACTTCTTATGAGAAATTGCAGTAAAATGTCTCTGTGCAGAACTATCAGGAGAGTTTTGATTTTGTTGTTTCAAAGAGGGATTTTGGACATGACAAAGGTTTCCACTGAGTCATTTTTGCAAATATTCTGTGTAAGGATGAATTTTCTGTGGGATATTGTCACACTAAGCAGCTTCTATAAGGAAACGAGGCCAGGAGCACGTCACATTTCTGGTTTACAGACATTTTAAAGTCAGTTTATCTTTGGTGAAACTGATGAAAATGTCACAGTAAGTATGTCGCCTTTGGGCTGAACGCATGTTGGAGTGATTTGTAAAAGTACAATAAATTACAAAGCATCCAAAAAAAAAAAAAAAAAAACTCTCATCGCCTCTCTGTCAGGCCTGTTGCAGCCTGGCTCCAGCTCCACTGCGTCCCCTCCTCACCCAGCTCAGGCCTCCTCCTCTCCTCCAGGCCTGCGACGCAGCCTCCCAGCTGGACTGCGGTCAGTCGGCGTGCACCTGCACCGCGGAGGCCCCTGCGGGATCTGACCCGGGGTCTGCGGGGCGGCGCGGAGCCGAGCCGAGCCGTGCAGAGCAGGGCCCGCCATTTCCCCTCCTCGGTGGTGTATGGTGTGTGTGTTATTTTTTTTTTCCCTGCACAGCGCTTTAAAGCCGAGCAGCGGCGGCAGCGGCGGGAGGAGGAGGAGGAGGAAGAGGAAGAGGAGGAGGAGGAGGAGGAGCGGCGGCGGCGGCGACGACTGGCGGAGCGGCGGAGGCAGGCAGGCAGGAGGAGAGACGCAGGGATCCGGTGTGCCACATCGGGGGATGAGAGCGAGGCAGAGACCCGGGTCGGACGAGCCAGCGAGCGCGGCGCCACTTTGATGCGACGGAGACCGGACGGAGCCGCGAGAGGAAAAAAAAAAAAAAGAAACAATCTAACAATTCCTGATTGTTGTTGATTCCGCTGCTCTTTATTCCGCCCTCCCCTGCTCCGGTTTTGATTTTCTGTTTCCACCGAGGCGGGGGAATAAAAGGGGAGGTGGTGGTGGTGGAGGGGGGTCCCGGCGAGGTTGCAGAGGAGGTGGAGGTTTTTTGTTTCATTTTTTTTTTTTTTTTTTGAATTTATTTATTATTTTTTTTCGAAGCTCACAGCCCCGAAGGCGAGCCCCGGCGAAGTGTGAAGCCTTTTGTTGCTCCGAGTTGAAGCGAAGATGTCGGGGCAGAGCATTACGGACCGGATAACCGCAGCCCAGCACAGTGTCACGGGCTCCGCCGTGTCGAAAACAGTGTGCAAGGCCACCACTCACGAAGTCATGGGCCCGAAAAAGAAACATTTGGACTGTGAGTATCCCTCCAAAAAAAAAAAAAAAAAAAAAAAGAAAGAAAGAAAGAAAAGGGTTCAGGTTTAAAAAGCACCGCAGAGTTATGGCGATGGAGGAGCTGCAAGGCCCCAAAGCCTCAGGACAGGCTATGTGCTACTGCTCGTTCACGTCAGGGGAGATTATATATCGCTTTAACACCGAGGACAGGCCTCGTTGACACACTTCTGTTCGCAATTTAGAGGCTTTAAAAGACGTGGCAGCCTCGGTCAAAGCGTGCAGATAATTTTATTCTATTTGTTCTGTCACCAGTGGCTGTCAAACTAGCCTGCCTAGCTGTCTGGTTTTGTTCAATCCGCTCTCTTGTCCTCTTCTCATATTGATTGTAGCTTTCATATTGACTTACAGCAGCAAATCAAGGATACATACTTATGCGACTGATATTAAAACTGTAAAATATCAGTGTGAGCAAGTGGGGTGGGGGGGGGGCCCTTGCACTCACACTCACAGGCCCTGAATTAACATTTACAGGAATGCTTGCAATCCAGTTTCCCCCTCATGCACACATCTTCCCCATCCTGGTGCACCTGCAGCAGCGGGAGGAGAGTCAGCCCCGGGAAGTAATGTGACACCTGCTGTTTGTCCTGGTGGCCGGGGTTGTGACACTCTGATGGGCAGGAATCACAGTTCGGGGGCCGAGGTGCCTCTGTCCCTCACCCAGGACATCAAACAGACTCCTGTGTTGCACCCTGACGTAAGCATAAGAGCTTAAATCCTGGTGTGATCATTAGTCTGATGCACTCCCAGTCAGAGGAGTCACTGTCGGTCTGTGCTTTAGAGATGCAGCGGTGGATTTTCTGCATATCGATCTGCGCTTGCGAACTGCACGGTGGCAGTAATGAAAGTGGTTTTTATGAAGGCCCTGCGTCGTCATAAGAGTCCAGCAGTAGTCCAGGAAAAAAAGGTGAATGCTGTATCTCCAGGCTCCAGACCCGTGATAATGGTCTGTGGAGTGAAAGATTTTTTTTTTTAACTGGTAATTCTGGTTGCTTGCGTTGAATACTTTGGCTTAAGTTGCAGGTTCCACACCTGTTGTGCTTGCTCAGGCGACTCCCCTGAGGTGAGATGAGTGAAAGTTGGCAGAGTGACACGCTGTTGGCTCATCTCAACACCGACGCGTCGCGGTACGCACAGAAGCAGAGAGAGTATGTGTATATACATAGGTAATAACAGGTATTTTTTAATGTTGGAACATAAAGGAGGCTGGATGATGAGGCAAAACCAGCAGCAAGTTTGTTTTATAAGTTTAGATAGAGTCTGAATGTCATCTTAATGCTTTCTCATGTCCCCTTCTGTCGGAATAGAACCAGCTATTTGTGTGTAATTCCTTAATATATATAATAAGTATTATTTGAGGCCATTTCATGCGTTTAGAGAGATTACACTACAGTAAATGGAGGGAGTTAGAGATGGGGATTGACCGGAGCCATTGTGGAAATAAAAGAATGCACAATTAATGCTAGATACGGCTTGAGATGTTGGACATTAGAGCTGATGTGATACATGGGTTTCAGTCCTTTTTTTGTTTTATTACCTTATTGTGAGAAATGTATACTTGTTTCACTAAACGCTTTCTTCATTTAACAAAAAAATCCAAATTTCTCAAATGTCTAAAGGCAAGCAGTTGTACAAGAAGTTTTTCTAAAATTGGCAAAATTTTGATTTAAAATGAACATTTCATTTTCTTAGGCACACTTTGTAATTAAGTGACCAGTGTGGTCTTCTGCTGCTGTAGCCCATCTGCTTCAAGGTTTGACGTGTTGTGTCTTCAGAGGTTCATACCTTGGTTGTAGTTATTCAAGCTACTGTTGCCTGTCTATCGGCTCGAACCAGTCTGGCCATTCTCCTCTGACCTCTGCCATCATCAAGGCATTCGCCCAAAAAACTGCCGCTCACTGCGCATTTTCTTTTTTTCGGACCACTCTCTGTAAATCTTAGAGATGGTTGTGCAGGAAACTCCCAGTGGATCAGCAGTTTCTGAGATACTGAAAACCAGCCCATCTGGCACCAACAACTGTATCACGTTCAAAGTCACATAAATCAACTTTCTTCCCCTTCCTGATGCTTGGTTTGAGCTTCAGCAGATTGTATTGACAATGTCTACGTGCCCTAAATCCACTGGGTTTCTGTCAGTTAGTATTTGCATTAACAAGCAGTTGAACAGGTGCAATAAAGTGGCCAGTGAATACATATCTTAGTATCAGAGTATCAGTCGGGCTATACTTTTGAGTAGTTGTCAGTACTCGCTGCACCGGACATACACTGTATTGGTCAGTACCAAAACATTATTGAAGTTTGATTCCCAGACTTCTGCATGATAAGTGATTGGCAGTAATTCATTGTTTTTTATTTTTTTTAATATACTGTAACTAACAATTATTTTCATATTTGAATAATCTGCCAAATAATGTCTCAATTATTTGACTGATCATTTGGTTTTAGAAAATGATGAGAAATGTCAAAAGTGCTTGTGGTCCCAAGCCTGAAGATGTTCAGTCACATAAGATAAAGAAGAGCAACAAACCCTCAGATCTAAGAAGCTGGAACAGGGGAATGTTTGGCATTTTTGCTTGAAAAATTACTAAGAGGATTAACCCATTTGTTGTTGCTAGTGCAGATATAATACCTGAGTTCTTGTTCCAAAAACACAAAGAAGCCAAAGTCCTCAATTGTTAAAAGCTGCCTAAATGCAAGCAGTCCTGGAAGAATTTCTAGGCCTAAAAAGTTTGATTGAAATGTGAAAGTATGTGATGAAAGATTAAAAGTGCTGTGTTTAAGTATTTAAAATCAAGTTTGGTTTACATACATGTTTACCACATTTTTAATGATACCCTGACATGATGAATTGATTTATATTGATTTCCACCATATAAACCAGCCGTAATGGTGATCAAGGCAACACACTGTTTCGCAACATCATGCACCGTCATGACTGTTACATGAATACATCTGTGTCCCATGAATAAATTCAGTTAGAAATCATTAATGTCAACCACTGTGAATATTTAGCGGGCTGACTGTAACATGACAGTGCTGTCAGTGTATCCTCCTCCTCCATATTCCTCCTCCTCCTCTTCGTCATCTTCTTCTCTGGGCAGTTCAGCCACCCATGCTAACTGCTTACTGCTGCTGCTGCTGCTTCTCTGGAAGGTTATCCTGTCCTACTTTAAGTCCTCCGCCTTTTTGAAAAGTCAAATATAGGACAGAAAGGGAGGCCCAATTACCCCGTCAGTCTGATTACTGCTGTGAATGGCAGGGTCATAAGCACTGATGGGGCTCAGCTGCTTTGACTAACGTCGTTCAAGCAGCACATGGATGTAGGATGAACATATGAGCAGAGGAAGTGGGACAGAACAAGTATGGTTAACATCTTAATGCTCTGCACTTAATGTTGGTCTTTTAAAAGGATGTTTTCTTCCCATTAACAATTAAAATGAACAACATTCTACTTCTTCTGCAGTGATCCCTAATTGCACTGGCACTACGCGATGATGATTTACTGTTTATTATGCAAATTTTATGTAGAAAACATCCTTGTTTAACATTCTGCTGCCCCATTTTACTCAGCGTTTTAGAGTATTTTGGATAGAATGATTACGTTACTGCAACTTAGCTATAAAGTGTAGGGCTGCTACTAATGATTTATTTTCATTGTCCATTAATCATTTAGACCATAAAATGTCAGAAAAAAGTGAAAAATGTTCCCAGAGCCAGGGCTTTCGGTACCATCGGGGACACTGAGGTCATGTTTGTAGTAATAGTTTTGCAAATTTGGGTGGTTTCAATTTTTAGACTAAATTTGACAGTTTTTAGTATTTTCTCTACCTGAGTTATATTCCTGGCACCAGGCCAAAATATAGGGAGATAAAACTGTTTAATGTATAAATAAGATATCAAATTATATTTCTTTTTATACTACTTTGTTTCAAATTGTATACAAGAGCAGCAAATCCTCACATTTAAGAAGCCGTGGGCAGCAAGTGTTTGGTGTTTGTGCTTGATAAATGACCTCAATAATCAGTCGATTATCGAAATAGTTTGCTGTTGATTGACTAATCAGTTAATCGACTAATTATCTCAGCCTAATTGTAGTGCTTTTTCCCACTAAATCATATCATCTGTTGGATCATATAAACAGTACTGAAGGTTTTCAGCTTTTTATGAGAGAGGTGGTGTTTATATCATTTGGAGATCCATTTGAAACCATTTTCCATTCAACACGTCTAGTCTTGTCTTGACTAAATGCCTCTTTGAAAAATATCAACCTGAATATAGTAATGAGAAGCAGTCTGCCTTGCAACTTTTGGGATTTGTTGTTGCTGCTTACAGGTTACCAAATTTAACAAACTGCACATACGTGACCTGTTGTGGAGGACAGAAGTATGAGTCACATCACAGGCTGTTTTTGGCTCAGACTTCCATAAATTAGTTTGAGCATCTGTCATCACTGTTTACTTCTTCATAGTAGGCAGCAGGTGTCTGCTCAGCAGCTCAACATGAGGCCTGTTTGACAATTAACTCCCAATACACAATGTTACAGATCAAACTGGTTTCTGAATAAAGTTTAAAATGTTTGTCGCCATATAAAATACTGTGTGTCAGATAAATCTGCATGTTCAGCGCTTCAGAAACCAGCACAGTCAAGACCGCATACAGACAATGTCGTGATGTTGATACAATTAAACATAAAATATCCTTGACTCAACACCTAAATATCCATAGATTTTAGACTATATCTAAACTAGGTGGGTGATATATTCTCAGAATTTAACTTCAGTTGAACCTTTTATAGAACAGTAAAATGCAGCTTTCAAGATAAAATATATCACAAAGTGATGACCCAAATAATATCTATATTCAGGGCTGCAAGTAAGAATTATTTTTAATATCGATTTAATTTACTGATTGGTTTCTTGGTTGATCAGTTAATCACGTGGTTTATAACTTGTCCATCAGCCAAATGCGATGTCCAAAAAACCCAAAGATTTTATTCATATTCATTTTACTATAATATAACGCTAAGAAATACAGCAAATACTTATATTAGAAAGGTTCAAAGCAATAACATTTTAAGAAAACAGGATTTTGATTTTTTGATTTTAACAAAATAGTTGCCGAGCATGTGGTTCAGCCTCGACATTTAATATATTTGAGGAACAAAGCATGGTATATTGGTGAGGAGTTGTTCGGCTCATTTAATTTTGATGGAGTTGTTTTGCAGCCTTTGAGAATTACACATCACCCCATACTGTTGCATAACAATACCTATTTTGAGTGATTACTACAAATACGCTGATCAGCTGAACCTGAATCTCATGGACTCATTTTGTTTCAGATTTGATCCACTGCACCAACGAGATGAACGTGAACATTCCCCAACTGGCTGACTCGCTGTTTGAGAGGACCACCAACACCAGTTGGGTGGTCGTGTTCAAGTCACTTATCACCACACACCACCTCATGGTCTATGGCAACGAGGTGAGGTGCTTCAGCAGACAATATTATATATATTATATTAAATAATAAATATATATATTATATTTAGATGATCCTCTAACAGTTCTAATTAATAGTATTTTTCCTGCTCCTACAGCGTTTTGTCCAGTACTTGGCTTCAAGGAATACACTATTCAACCTCAGTAATTTTTTGGACAAAAGCGGGTTACAAGGTAATTTGATTGTGGCTGTTCAGTAATTCTGAATTCATGCATAATTTAAAAATAATATGTATTTTTAATCGTTAAAGTTAATTTTCCTACTGCCTTTTTACGTTCCAGGTTACGACATGTCCACATTTATCAGGAGGTATAGTCGATACCTGAACGAGAAAGCTGTTTCATACAGACAGGTCGCCTTTGATTTCACAAAAGTTAAACGCGGGTAAGAACTTTACAGTTTCTGTATTCTACAATATTAAATCTTTTCCTTTTTTAAATTATGTGGAAAAGAAATTCTGCAACAGATGATTATGTTCATTATTGATTGATATCCCAAATATTTCTATAATTCCTTAACTAATTGTTTATTCTGAAAAACATCAGGAATTTGTGAATTTTACCAATCTCTGTTTCTCACGTGATGTCTTAGAATAACTTGTCTTGTTTTACCAAACAGTCAAACAGCAAAATACAAAGATATTAAGTTTACAATGATAGAAAACAGAGAAAAGCAGTGAATCCTCACAAATATTTAATTTTTAACATTTGAAGACGTCAACTTTTTTCACCATTTTCTGACTTTTTACAGAATAAACAATTAATCAAGAAAGTAATCGATGAAGAAACTAATTGTTAGTTGCAGATCTGCAATCAGTGTAAAAAAAGGAGGCAGCCTGTTATTGTATTTAGGAGCTACACTGCTTGCTCATCCATCTCTCCCTCCCTTTGTCTCCTCTCCTTCTTCCCTCTCTCCTCGGTGGCCTCTCCTGCTCCGACTCCACACAGAGTGGACGGGGTAATGAGGACCATGAATACAGAGAAGCTGCTCAAGACTATCCCCATTATTCAGAACCAGATGGACGCCCTCCTCGATTTCAATGTGAGTTTAAGGTGAAGCCTCCCGCAGCTCTGCAGCTCGTGTAGTAAAAAGCTGCGGATTGCACCGAGGCTGCTGCAAACAAAGTCAGACACATTATCTTAGTTCACATATAGGGCGTTGTTTTTCTGTGTCAACAAATTGCTGCGAAGAAACTATAAGATAAATGTCTTGGCCGATGCTTTCCCTCAGGTCAATGCCAACGAACTGACTAATGGAGTCATCAATGCAGCCTTCATGCTCCTCTTCAAAGACTCCATCAGGCTCTTTGCTGCTTATAATGAAGGCATTATCAACCTGCTTGGTAAGACCTTCTAGGACCACTTTCACTTTGAACTTCCTCATTGTCATTGGTTCATTTTGTGGTTGGTCATTTCAATTTCTTTTCACCAAACAGAGAAATACTTTGACATGAAGAAGACTCAGTGTAAAGAAGGTTTGGACATTTACAAGAAGTTTCTCACCCGAATGACCCGGATATCAGAGTTCCTCAAAGTAGCAGAGGTAAGTTTCACTAAATGTTTGTCTCTCTCTTTTTTTTTTTTCTTTTTTTTTTACACAGATACAGTTGCTACCGTGAACGAAGTTCTTCAGTCGGTCATTGGAGTGAACTGTGCGTCTTTATTTTGCAGAGACACGATTGTAACTTGATTTTCTCTCTCGTCTAACAGCAGGTTGGCATTGATCGAGGAGACATCCCAGACCTTTCACAGGTAAGCATCGACCCTTCGGAGCAATCTGAAAACACGGGTTTTCTTCTCTTAATAGGAAGTCTTTCTTTGCTTTCTTTCTCTTATTTCCAGCTTTAACTGCTCTTTTTTTTATCAGCGTTGTCTTTGTCCAACTAGAATATATAGTACATCCAACACAAATGAGAAAAATAAGACACTTTGCATGATTTCCTTCTTGAGCGCATGTTTGCCAAGGGAGGTGCTCTCTTGTTCTCCTATTTCTTGTCCCTTTTCTTCTTCTGCTTCTCCTCCTTTTCTTCTTACCTTCCCCTACTTCTTCTCCTTCTTTCTACAGTAAATAAAGGTGATATTTATGCAAAGTGTTTTAAAGTAATCACTGTAAATGCAGTCTACTCAATCAATCTGCACAGTGACAGTTAGATGATTCCTGATTTAAAAAATAAACTGCACATACTGTTGTGCTTTGCTATGGGGACCGATTTTACGTAAATATTTTACATTGGAGAACTGGAACTAAAATGCATTCCCCTCTGACTGTCACCACCTTTATATTCTGTATTTTCCCCTTATCTTTCCACTTCAGTTCACAGTTTGTGTAAGTACTATCATTTCACTCTTCTTCTATATCCGTGACTTGCTTCAGTGTTGTCTTTTTGCATGCCTCTGCTCTGACTCTGTCTCCTACATCGTGGTGAAAAACAGTTGAAGAAAAAAATACTCGCTGTGGTAAATTCTGTTCACTTTGGTCACGTTATTGAGGTGTAACAAGTGTAGTTCATCTACCGTAAAGTGGCTGCCCCGTTGTGTTTAGACATGGCCAATTCAACAACGTCCAGGTTGTTGAAGGTGTCGTGGTGCAGTACGTCATCCCACACAGATGTTACTCTCATCCCAAGTAGCTTTTCGGCTGGAATGCAGTCATCGATCAGTGGTGGGTAACCAATAGCCCAAAGTTGGAAGTTTACAATATTTACAAACACATGAATTGACTTTATACACCTGAATTTTAATGGTGTGGTGTATTTCATGGTGTGTAGTGTTTTCTGCTCTATCTTGGTTGCCCACCACTGTCGTTTATGGTCTTGATGTCCACAAAGACTACATTTTCTGTCACAGGAACTTGCTGACTGTGTGTTTTCTGTCACGACAGGCTCCCAGTAGCCTTCTCGAAGCTCTGGAGCAGCACTTAGCCTCTTTAGAGGGCAAAAAGGTCAAAGACTCCACTGCTGCCAGCAGGTACGTTAATCCTCCCATCACTACTTCTGAAAAACTCTCTTTTCCTTGAATCTCAGAGACTGTTTATATTGCTCGAAGATATAATTGTTATTTGTGTAGCACCTTTTGTTAGTGCAATTAAAAGTTCTTAACAGATGACTGACAAGCTGATAGTAAATGTAAACAGTAGAACAAAGTGTTACACAAGATAAAAATTATGACATAGATAATATAGATAGAACTAGATAAGAAATCAATCAGTCAAGTGTGAATTTGTGTCTTTCTTGCAGGGCCAGCACTCTGTCAAATGCCGTCTCATCACTGGCCAGCACGGGAATGTCCTTCACTAAAGTGGATGAGCGAGAGAAGCAAGCGGCTCTTGAAGAGGAACAGGCTCGACTTAAAGCTCTGAAGGTGGCTTTGGTGTTTCAACACTTACAATTAACATGCATTGATCAAACAGCTTTGCAGTGTCTCTGTTGCCTGTGTGTTTGTATTAAACTGCCACGCTCACTCAGGAACAGAGGCTCAAAGAACTCTCCAAGAGGCCCTCCTTCGCTACCACTGATACGTCGCCAATCTCCACCACCGGGGGCACTATCAGCACAGCACCAGCCATCGACCTCTTCTCTACACCCAGCTGCTCTAATGGGTACTGCTTCGATCTACAGTATATCCCTTATTTAACTTTGAAATATGTTTTTCAATGTCCTTTAACTATTTTATACCCATGCTGCAATTTTTTGTCCCTTAAAATCCATCCCCTTTTATTAAACCTCCATTGCAATTTAGGCCACTTGGGAGCAGCGGAAAACAAGTTGTGAACACAGCACTGACATATCATCACCTTTCAAGTTGAACTTGCTAAATAACACATTCAGCAGTTATGGAGCAACATTATCATTCATTTAGAGTCTAGTTTCTGGCCAATATTAACTCTACTTACCTTAGTTTTTGGTCTCTACCATCTCCTGAGAGAAATATGTGTTTAGTTAGCTTCTAAATGTTCCACAACTTCACCAGCTATTGGATAACTATGTCTGTCTGCTGTTTGGTGCTGAGCAGGAAGTGTACTTTGGGTTTTTAGAGCTTTTCGCTGAAAACAGCTGCGGCGGAAAACAGCTCTATGAGAGCAGTGAGAGGGGATCTAAAGATTCTGGTGATAATTCTCCGTAGGTCCGTCACTACGTGCAGCCCCTTTCACTTTGTCTTCACATGTCTTTATGGTTAGAAACTGCATCTCACTTGACACTGTCTATAAGTGTCACATATATTTTCTGTGTTGGCTTGATCCAACTCTTAATTAAAGCAACAGGATGTTTTCCCAGAGTGAAAAACCATTAATTATTTTCATTATCGATTAATTGGACAATTATTGCCTCTTTTATTTCATTTCATCCTCACACAACCTTGACAAACTGTAAAGAACAGTCCTGTGACTCATTTTAAGATTACAAAAACTGAAAAAACGAAATATCTATATCTATATCTATATATATATTTAATATAAAGTTTAAAACTAAAACAAATAAAAGGGTAAAAATAAAGAGGTAAAAAAATGTGGTGTTTTTTTCTGTCTGCAGTGCAGTGAAGATGGAGAGTGACCTGTTTGACCTGCAGTCAACTTTCCAGCCGTCCGTGCAATCAGGCTCATCGGGGCTTCCAGTGGCAACAGCATGGACAGGTAAAGAGCTGCTTCCTCCAACAAACATCCCTGTTTCTAGACTTCGGTGACTTGTTCTGCATGCTCTCCTTCTCTTGTTGTTGTCTGACTCTGATCCGTCTTTGTCTTTTCTCTGTCTCTCTTTCCTCTGCCTGCCTAGATCCTTTCACCTCTGCTGAAGCTGGAGATGATTCCATGCCAAACCTTAACCCTTTCCTCTCAAAAATCGTTGTCGAAGCCACTCACTTACCTGTCGTGTCTTCAGACGGTGTTAGCTTTTCCTCTAGGACATCTGGTCATGAAATGTTTGGTGGTAACGACTCATTTTATTTCTCCTCAAGAGTCTTGTCGCTCTTGTTCATTTCTTTGTAGCCACTTATAAGCATGACTAGCTTGCATGTTTGAATGTTGATTATCTGTCTGTTGTCTAAATTATCTTCTTTTGTCCGTCTGTACAGTGCGCCTCATTGCAGTTCATACCAGGCTCAAATTATGTTTTTTTTTTTTATTATTCCTCTTATGTATCAACCAGGACCCTCCATGTCCCACTATAGAGGCCATACACCCATTTTGCTTCACACTTACCTTTCATCCTCTCTTTCAGTGAACAGTTTGGTGTTGCATTGTAATACAAACATGCCGTAGAGCTTTAAGTTGAAACCTGTTCTACTTTTACCAACACTATTTTTGATTCTCCAGATCGTTACAATCCCTTTATTGACACAAACTCATCCGTTTCAACCAATTACAAACGCACAGTACGGATAGAACACTCCATCTCAGGTACTATGATGGCTCACCATCTCAGCCTATGTTTCCTGAGCCCTGGCAAACATAGGATCCTATGCAATACCCCCAGGGCTCTTATTTTGATATTTATGCTAGAAATGTGAACATAAACTAATATCAAAGGAAAGGTTTGACATTGTGGGAAATATTCTTATTTGATTTATGCCTAGGGTTGGATGAGACGATTGATAACACTCTCATATCTGCTCCTTTGTCTGCTACTGCACACACATCTGCTCTGTAAATGTCCTGAAAAAATCTGAAACCAAAGAGACATATACAGTGTATTTTATACTTATTGCCTTTCCGGGTGGCACCCCCTATTTTCACATTTAGTAGGTGGAATATATAGTCTACAGCCAGCTGAAATGAAAATGAGTATTTCTGATATTTCCCCAAAGACCTTTTTTTCTTTCTTTTTTAATAATTTAAAAAATTTAAAGCAACACTGGCATTATTTTTGACTGCAGAAAGGATGACTAAATGTGTTTCAGTTGGACTCCAAATATGAATCTACAACCATTGGTATGCTAAGCTTAGCATAAAGACTGGAAACAGCAGCAGTACGATTAAACAAACAAAATATAACATGTTATCAATGAGGTTTGTTGCCTTGGAGCAAAGCCAGGCTACTTGTTCCCCCTGTTTCCAGTCTTTATGCTAAGTTAAGCTGATCGTCGCCTGGCTATATCTTCATGTTTAGCATACAGACATGAGAGTGGTATTGCTCTTCTCATCTAACTCTCGGAAAGAAAGCAAATAAGTATTTCCCAAAATGTCAAACTATTCCTTAAATCCCTCTCTCTTGCTACAATACTGTTCTCCACTATTTTATCCTTCTACAGTTTTAACTTAAAACACACTGAATATACCAACTTCAAAATTGTTACACGTTATCTGTCTTCTTTCTGCCTGTATTGCTGTCATTTCCCACCTGTCTCTCTGGCCTGGCCTTGAAATGTCTTTTCCTTTTGCTCTCTTTCTTCCCTTCTCTCTCTTCTTTGTCTTACTGCTTCCTGTGGCGTGTCAGACTCCTTCTGTGGTCCAGTGTCCATTGCCCAGCACCTCCCACACCAGGCTCCCTTCCCCACTGAGCCCTCTACTGTAGCAGGTCTATTCAGAGGTAGAGTACTAAAGGCTCTCTCTCCAGCACATTCAGCAGTAGATTGATGCTAGTTTTTCTCCTCTGTAGAGAAAGCTGTGGTACTCAGCTCTCTGTTCAAGTAACCAGCGACTGATATATGGACACTGTACTTACACATGCCAGTGCAGAAACTTAAAATCCAAGCAGTGGTCAGTTTTCAGAGTAATTTTGCTTCATGTAACTCTGTGACTGCAGCGGTCCTCTCTCTCATCTCTTATAAAGGATACACAACGCCACAGGGTCCTCCACAGCAGTCGGCAGGGGGACTCCAAGTGGACTTTGAGTCAGTTTTTGGAGCCAAAGCCACAGGCAGCAACAGCCTCACTACTGATGGTGAGGATTGCATATATGTAGTACCTGTTTAGTACCTGTTTCTGTGTTTTAGTAAGTTAGATGTGCTTAATGATGAATCATAGGCCAGTCTTGCACGTAGCCCTCGTTCATGTTTGACTATTTTCAGCTGAGTGACTTTTATTTGATTTATTTGTGCCAAACAAAACAAATGTGTTAGAGAAAAGGAAGAGAAACTATCTGAAAGGCATTGTTTACATGGTGGTCCATTGATTTTTCAGCCTATTATATTGTCTTTCTCAAAGGAAAAACCACAAAGTGTGACTACTAGCTATAGTCAACTGAAGGAATACCAGGGAAATCATGATATTAGTTGCTCGTAAGCTGTGTCTGTTCCTGACGTCAGATACAGCTGAAACACCTGCGACACTCCACCCGATCTTGCAAGTTGCCAGTACAAGAACAGGCTGTTATCTTCTCTGCACTATTTTTACCTCACCTCTAGTATCTGCAAGCAGCCCAAAAGTGCAAAATGTCACTATGTTGCAATGGACCTCAAACTAATGATACATTGCAGAAAAAACTCTAAGTGTGTAATTTAAGGTATTATTGAATAAAAATTAATAGAGCAGACGGAAAACCCACCTTTGGGACTACGCCTCGACACCCCATGGTGGCACTTCAACTCCTTTCTTCACGTCCTTTCTCTGAATACACTTTTGGTTGTGTATTTTGGAGGGTTATACTTTCTTGGTAACACCTAGCTCTCGTTCCTATTGAGTTTGAATACACCCATTGTTTGTTGATTTGGACAAAAGCCAAATGTATCATATTGTAATAGAGTGATATTATCAACATTTCCTTTTGTAGCAATTCTGTCCTCAAAATTCTGACACTCATTTCTAGAAGCAAAATCCTGAAGCAAGGGAACTGCATTAGAGTTTTGTGTTTCAGTAAAAGATGATAAGTATTGGTGAAGGAACATGAGACCAATTAACTTCTTAAGATTGATGTTTTGTCTGAGCACTTACATTGAGGGCGTCGCCCATGTCCACTTTTGGCAGGGGAGCTTTGTTGTTTACCATCTCTCATTTCCTGTCATCTCTTTACAGTCGACTATTTAATAAAGGCATAAAATGAAATGCAAAAAATAATAATACTGAGAAAAGCTGTTTTTGGTTTATTGAGAATATTTTAATATATGTGTACAATACAACATATCAAACTTTGTCAGAAATAGAGCGTTAAAGTCTGTATTTCCATCATTGTCATTGTAGCACTTAAGGTTTATTATCTCTGTAATGTCTTGTCAGATATTACCGGGAGCATCCTGAAACCGACTCTTGCCGGCTCCAGCCAGCCGTCTGGTCAGCTGCCAGATAAGCTGGTGTCAGATGACCTTGACTCCTCCCTTGCCAACCTTGTCGGCAGTGAGTGTGATGCTTTGCTCTCTGCTGCACTAATTAAAGCACATGTTCATTAGGGCACCAAATTACAAAATATTTGTGGCTAGACACCTAACACCTACCCTATGAATTTTCCTTTTAGACCTCGGCATTGGGAACGGCACAATGAAAAAGTAAGTGATGGATCAGCGCCGGGTGGCTTCAATACACACACACACACACACACACACACACACACCCACTGTGCTGTACAGAAACAGCAGCAGCTTTGTGCTTTCAGGGCAGTTACAAGCTGGTGCTAACACCAAATGTCTTAATCTACAGTGACATCCACTGGAGCCAGCCGGGGGAGAAGAGGATGACCGGCGGCACCAACTGGCAGCCCAAAGCGGCACCGACCACGACCTGGAACCCCGTCTCCATGGTGACACACACAGACTTTTCACTGTAGTGGCCATGATTTCTGCTGCTGCTACATTCCTGTCTTATTTTTAGTACTTTGGGCATTTTTATTATTATTTTTTGAGGTCATTTGTGTAATTTGTTTGTGTCTCTTCAGGCACCATCAATCATGGCCTTTCCTGCCACCACGCCCACAGGCATGATGGGATATGGCATGGTTAGTATTATGGCAAATATACAGTATGTGTAGATCTAGTAGCATTTTAGAACAGCCTGTGTAACTTCTGTTCAGTCCTTTGATGTCCTCAAAATGAGTCAGACGTTACATTTTGAATTTTGCTGAAACAGTTCATGTTTTGTTTTTTTAACTGGCTCCTTATTATTTAGAGAATTAATTAAATGCACTTAAATTGGGTCGGGTAAGCCATTGTGCGGCTGTTAAATAAAATGGAGGGTGGAGAGTTTTCAGTAGTTTTAATTTAAGACACACTCCGCTTATACATATTTAATTTTATTGGCAGGCACAAGGTTGCCTTTATTATAATTTTTTTGTTGGTTTCCATAACCAATCATTTTTTAAATCACAAAATAGAGGTACACAGATTATTTAGCACTGGTCTTGAGATGCAAATGTGATTAGTTTTCATATTGACCTGGTGCTATTAAGTATGTTGCATAAAAGCCAGTAAGTGTAGAATTTGAACATTTGAGTCTGGTGCCCCCCAGTGGTTGTTGTTGATTGTAATTTAACAGAAATGCCAAATTTTACTGCTTCCAGCCTTTTAAATGTGTCTGTTCTTCTTAGTTGTCTTTTATAATACACCGAATATCAATTTAAATGTGTTATCTTGGGCTCTTAGAAATTCTCTCTGTTTTCTGACATATTACAGACCAAACGATTTTAATCAATATATCTAAAACATAATGGGCAGATTAATCCATTAATGAAATACTCTTCAGCTGCACATAGAAACTCTACACATAGTCCTGTTAAGCTTTGTAAAGCAAATGACTGAAATACACCATTACTGAAATCACGTCTCTTACCACTTTACAACACGCTGCAGCCTCCACAAATGGGCTCTATGGGGATGATGAATCCACCCACCATGATGTACACCCAGCCTGTGATGAGGCCACCCAACCCCTTTGGCTCTGTGTCTAGTGCTCAGGTGGGTGCACCGCAGTCTGACAACTCCATCGAGCTGATGCACAATGAAGTCAGTATCTATTTGCGCAGTTATCAGGTTGGGTAAATAGGTGTATCCATTGTGCTGTGACGTGTACCGTAATTAGTCACTGTGTAAACTCTGTTGTCAGTGTGAATACTGTTGAAGATGATGGCAGTTTTAACAATAGACCCTTCACTCTTTTGAGCTGAAAGGGACAAAACTGTGAATCATTTCCCTTGTTTTGACTCCGTTTTTCCCCAAACAACTCCTTTCTATTAACCCTTCTTTCATACATCACAGCTTCTCCAACTAATCTCATCCCTCCTTCAGTCTCTGTACTCAGTCTCTGTACTGACTCTCTGACTTCTCCTCTGGTCCTCCTACTTCCTGTATTTCTTCCTGAAATAGCCCTCCGCAGCCTCTAGTCCTTCCAGCCAGAGTCCTCTCCGAGCCCCTGGACAGGACCCGTTTGCACACCTCTCTCTCAAGGATTTCTTGTAGAGCATCTCTTTAGGTACAGCATGCTGTTTGCTTGCAGGTGCACCTGCATGCGTCGCATACTACCCTTTTTGTTTCTTTTTTATCCTTGCATACTTGATGTCTCCTACAGCTGATCTCATTTATTCTGTTTTCTCTTCACCTTTGTTGCTTGTATTTCTTGCTTGTTTTGACAGATTGATCATGTCTTTAACATAGCCAGATTCATTCTGACCCTTTGTTTCTCCCACTGTCATCATGAATTGCTCAAACCTGTTTTCTCTAAACCTAGTAGCCATTGTGGAATTGAACTAACTGACTGTTTGCTAAGCTCCTTCTGAGTTACCGTTGCCATTCGCGTGTTATTCTCTCACGGCACATATGCAGTTTACATTGATAACAACAGCAGCTTTGCATTCAAAAGTCATATTAAAGCAGATATACACTCCTTAACTCGTGTTTTGGGCATTCAAAGGCTAAAAATAAGCATGACCTATCACCAGTATTGCTTTTACTAAAGCCCCACCACTTCAACATAAATTTGAACCTTGACATGTCTAGTTATAGCCTGGGAACCAGACGAATCTGCAAGCTCATATTTTATTTGCTCTTGCAGATACGTCTGGCCCCGCTCCCATTCAGACAGATTTTCACCAGAACTGGAAGCTTGTGAGCCAATCACAATCGTTTACTTAATGTGGGGTGGGTTTAATACGATGACTGACAGAGAGGAGCGCCGCTGAGGCATCTTCGTAAATAATCAAGATGGCTGCCGCAGATGCGGAACGTTCCATGGCTGACTACAGCGGCAGTATTAAACAGACTGGATTAGTCTGGCAATGCCAGGCTAGCCTAGTTGTGGTTGCTAAGGCAATGATTCGTCAACGCTGTTCTCGGAAGGGTTAAGCAAACAGTCAGTTATACTTATTAATTATTAATATTCACATTTTGGCCTTTCACTTACATCATCTGTTGCCTCTCTTACAGATGCAGTTCATGTAATTTGAAGAAAAGTGTCTCTCGGAAGATGAAGCACTTAGCAGGAAAGCTTTGTCCTCGTTGCGGTCTAATTCTTCAGAGAAACATTCACACACCCCCAAATACAGACATGTCAAGAACACAATGGTGTAACGACTGTCAGAAACCATGGTAACCATGTCCAAATGACGTTTGGCGATAGCTCACACCCATTATTCTGTAACTTGTCCGAGACGTCGAGTGATGCTGCTGTCTAAACCCCCTTAAAGAGGATTCCTTATCCATTTTACAGTGTAATCTGTAAAGATAGTTATGGGTGCTGAGAAACTTTGATGTTATGTATTTGGACATGCTGTGTGGATGTAAAGGCTTGATGTTCAGCGGGGAGGGGGTGAAAGGAAAAAAGGAGAGCGGCCCTTCCCTTTCTTGATCCGATCATCAGTCATCCACTCCCTACAGTTATTTAACTGTCACTAAGTAGTGATGCTAATGGCGTTTACACCTGTTTAGTTTTTGTCTTTTTTACCGTGTTTACAGTAGACATTCCTTGTGTGTTGTTTGTATTTATTTATGATTATTGGTTTAAGATTGGGGGGAAAAAATAATGTAAAATCTACAGTACATTGAACACCTGTGGGAGTGCTTCAGCATTAAACAAGGATCTCAGACTATCATTGAGAGGTAGAGTTACAAATAGCTATTATATAAATTACACCTATTAAGCGGAATGATAGAGCACTAAATATTCTACGAGTTTTGTGTTAAGAAAATTTTTTACTAGATGAAAGATTTCACAATCTCCGTTGTACTTAAAGTGCAGGGGTTAGAGTATGAGTCAGTTAACAGTATATAGTCGATTCTGTGCCTAGGGTTTTTTGCAATGGATCGGTTTCCTGTCTAGTTGAAAAAAACACTTCATCCACGAATCTGAAGCGTCGCACTGGGTGGTGGGCTCCATTTGCTTTAAGCTTGGCATGCCGTTGACTCACTGACCGTATTCAAGGCTGCCTTTACTCTGAATGTGAAAGAGTTGTCTTCATGTTGCACACATCTTTCCACACTACAGTTCCTCAGCAGGAGTCGGGGCGGGGCGGGCGGGGGGGATTTGAGAGGACAGAGTGTGTCTGCTTTGCTGGTTAGCCGTTGCTACGGTAATGGGAAAAGGGTCATAGATTTGATGTAAAATAATTGTATAAAAGATCCAGAGGACCAGGGCGAAGTGGAGGAGCGCTGTTGATCGGTGCTCTGTGTATATAAAAACTGACTGTTCTTCGAGTTCAAAAGTGAAAGATGTATGAAATATGAAAGCAATTCAATCAAATTTGACTCTACCTAAGTTTGATTCAGGATATTCTCTGCGTTTGTCTCCGCAGATATTTTCTTTATGTAATTAGAACGTGTAGCAGACAATGACTGAAGTCTTTTCTTTCTTTTACAAATAAAGAGCAGCTTCCACAAACTACTGTTCATGTACTTCTTGTTATACATACACACCTACATTTGGAGGCAAAGAAACAGATATGATACATTACAAACCTAAAGACACTTTTTCTGATTTGAGCTAAATTTAATGCACATAGGCAGTTAAGATTTGTGCAAGTTTACACAACATGTACTTTCACCCAGGCACCTCTTGAAAAAACAGATAATTGGTACATTAAAATAAATGCTGCCTGCATAAGACAAACAGTCAGTCCTCTAAAATATCCCAAAATGGATTTTCCTGCTCCTGTCACAGTCTGGACTCCAGGTGTTTTTGTTTGTCTTCCTTCTGGGCTGATCAACAACAAACCAGGAGGGAATCAGCTGGGAAAACCCTGGAGGTACCCTGAAGGTCATGAAATAGGTCTGCGAAAGTAATTGTTTATTGTGAGGGTGTAATTCATGTTTGAAACACCTCAGGCCTGCCTGTTGGGGGGGGGGGGGGGGGGGGTCAAACAGACTGATGATATCAACCTGTGGGCACTGAGGACACCTGCTGGACGCTGCCTGCCATTACAGCTCATCAGTCATCCTCAGACGACGCAAGCCTCGGTTTGATTAATAAAGCGCCCCTTTAACTTGCCATCGTAAGCGGTGCCCACACCGGCCTGCGATCAGAAGATGGAGAAAGTGGAAGAAGCGTTCAACCGGTCGGCCGGCCGCCAGCTGTTTCCTCGCGTCGCCGCTGCACATGTCGGGTCCTCCCCATCCAAACACAGTGAGTCCGCCTCCTCTCCTCAGCCTCTGTCCAGCAGCGCATCCAGCAGCAGCAGCAGAGCGGTGTGGAGGAGGTAAACACTTCTGCTCTTTCAGCTTGGTTTTCTTTTTTTTTTTCTTTGTTTTCTTTTTTTTTTTTGTTTAAAAACCGGCACATCAGGATGGGAGTTACAGGAGCGCGTTGTGAGAAGTCTGCAGGTGTCCTGTAAGGTAGGCGACGTGTCAAATACCTGCGGTTAGAAATGAAATGATACCTTCAGACAAGTTGTCTCCCAGCTGAGAAAGCTGTGAAGGAAGGAAGTGGCTCTCTGACTCGTTGAATCAGACCTTTTGCCAACGTCTGTTGTACTGTATTCATAGAGCTACTGTGGCTACAAACTCCATAAAGAAAGTATGGGCTCAGAAATATACCTGGAAATGCCATCAGTCACAGGATTGAACAATTTCTAAACCTAACTTTTGACAATCTATTGCTAGAGCTCAATTCAGACAGAAATCCCTCACAGCTACAATGACGAATGCAATTTATAAATTAAGGTAGAGATTTGAAATTCTGGCCACTGGTATAAGAAGAAAAATAAACTTTCATCATCTTGTTCACTTTTATTTCTGAATCTGCGGCTGCATAAAGACATATATGACTAGACCTTGTATAATTTTACCTTCAAGTACTGTATAACAGAGGCAAGGTGACAGTTAACAGTTTGTCTTTCAGCCACAGGTCTTACCTGTTGTGTAAACAGCCAGTTCCCTAAATAAACATCCAAATGGAGCACAAAAGACACATTTCAATACTTAATGGTGCAGATCCAGTGGTAGAAGAAGAACCCAGATCCTTTACTAGTAAAAGTATCCATTCAACAATGTAAAAATACTCCTGTTCAAGTAAAAGTGATACTTTTGATATTCTACTTAAGAAAAAGTATAGAAGTATTATCAGAAAAATATACTTAAAGGATCAAAAAGTAAATAGTACTTGTTCTGCAGTAAAAGTTTGGTACGTACAGTTTGATAGTTTTGTACAGTGGTTTTCCATCTGTGGGTGGGGCCCCTCCAAAAGGGTCACAAGATAAATCTGAGGGTTTGTGAGATGAATATTGGGGGAGAAAATAAAATAAAATAATTCTGCTACATAAATCCGTTTTTTGCCAGCAACTCATAGACATGTGAAACATGACAGAAGGCCCCAATTAGACACAGATTTTGTAAGAGGTCACAAGCCAAAAAAGTAACCTTTAACAATGCATTGTATTTCATAAACTCATCATGAGTTTCCTCTGTGGCTGGGCTCAGCCTTAGAGACAGGGTGGCGAGCTCAGACATCCGGAGGGAGCTCAGAGTAGAGCCTTCCCGTCGAAGAGCCCGTTGAGGGGGTTCAGGTTCATCTGTTCAGGGTGCCTCATGGGCGCCTTCCCTTGGACGTTTTCCGGGCATGTCCAACTGGCAGGAGACCCTGGGGTAGTCCCAGAACTTGCTGGATGGATTATATACCTCATCTGGCACGGGAACACCTCAGGATCCCCCAGGAGGAGCTGGAAAATGTTGCTAGGGACGGGGAAGTCTGGAATACTTGGCTTAGCCTGCTGCCACTGGATAAACGGAAGAAAATGGATGGATGGATCATATGTTATTTTATGAGAAATCTTAATCTGTAAAGTAATTAGTAACTGTATTGGTCAAATAATGCAATGGAGCAAAAAAATGCCTTCTGTAGTGAAGCAGAAAGTAACATAAATAGATATACTCAAGTAAAGCACAAGTGGCTCAAAATTACAGTACAGTCTGAGTAAAACTACTTAATTTCTTTCCACCACTGTGCAGAACAGATATAGATGCTACTGTGACTCACTTGTCACTTTACAGTCCTAACTAATTTGTTGGAATGGCTTCGAGTACTGAAGATGTTTCTAATTTAAATGGATTTAATGGGTGCCACTGCCTTCACAGTCCTTAATCAGAAGCCTGTTGTTTGGAAGTCATTGTAGTTAATGGTTGTGTAAGAATGGTATGCTGTGGTTTTGGCTCCTTACTGTAGTAACAAGTGATCAACAACAGTTAAAAACTGTCTGCTCTGAATTTCTTACCTTTTATTTATTTACATTAATATTTAGTGTGCAACAGAGGAAATTCTTCCTCAGTTTTCCAAAAAGGCTTCACCTCTACTTTGGCATTAACAAGGTACGAGCGGTGAGCAAAAACACGGCTTTTTAGGATATAACAATGTGAATTTTCTTGCCATTCGATCTGTCCGACAGCGACAGACCCAGCTGAGAGAAGCAGGAGGAGGAACCATGATCGACCTGAGCCACCTGACGGAGGAGGAGCAGGGGGTGATAATGACGGTGCTGAGGAGGGACACCGACCTGAAGAAGGCTGAAGAGGAGAGGATCAGGTAGAAATATGCCCCTCCTCTGTCAGGCAGGCGAAAGACATCAGAATCTTTCATCCTTAAACAATCCTTTTTTAAAATGTTCCGATGTTGACGTTATCCCACCCAGGTTAGTCTACGTGAGCAGAATTTTTCTGGGCCACATTTAAGATAATGTCATGCTATGCAGCTAATGTCATTCTAATGATTTAATAAGCCCATCCATTGCATGTTTTGTGAGAAGATGCCTTTGTGGGACAGTAAACATGCCACTCAAAATGATACTGGTCTGGCCATAATAGAATAACACAATAACAGCTTGGCCGGATACAGACACTGTCTCCATCGCTGAGAAGCCTCACTGTGAGGTGGACAATTAGATTACAGTCAAGTTGAAGTCCACACATGGGAGCGCACCGTGCTGATCTGATGGACAGGAATAGAAACCCTCAAAGGCCTCAACGATGAGAGACACCTCAACTGTGAAGAGCGTGATGACCACATAGTGTAATCTGGCAACTAGTGAATCCTGTCGCAGCCTTACTTGTTTTTCTTCAACTTGAAATGAGCTATTCCTAAGATCTGCGGTGAACCCTTGGGAGAGGTTAAACATTCCTCACAGTGTATGTTCAAGGCTTGTTAAGACAAACAAGAGGCCTCGTATCTTTACTGACCTCTCCCGTGTGCTGAAACAAAGGGAGAAACTTCTTTTTTCCCTGTCCAAATGCAATCATGCATACAGACTAACAAAAAAAAACTGCACCCTCCTTGAAGATGTGCTCATTTCATTTTTAAGAGTCAAGAATGCCATGAAACAATGTGCTTTTTATTGTGAGTGTAATGGAATTGGCCAGCCAAGTTTTTCATCAGCGGGAGTCTGAATGCTGGCTGTGTCTCGAACAGTCTGGTGTAAAAGGATTAAGTCAACAGCCTGTAATAATGTGCTACCCTTTTTTCACATGACCACAGTGGTTCTCCGTCAAGAGGAAAGATGAGTTGGATAGGTTATTTTAATGCCTTTGATTCAATTTGAACTTGATGGAAATGTTTTCTGAATTCCTTCCTTTAGATAGATCATGTGCTACTGTTATATAAACCTTATAATGGAGCAGTGAAAAGTAGAAGCGGGGAAGCAGGAGGAACATATATGGTGCCTCTGCGTTTTCATCTTCAGTCAGTATTTTCCAACCCGAATCTGAAACAAAACTATCTCCAGTTGAGCAGAAATTCATTTGTGTATGTGGCGTGAACAATTTCAAAACACCCTTTTGCTGTCTGTCTCTTCTTTGTCTGCCCTTGGCTTTATATTTCAGATTAGTGCCGCTCAAACTGAATTGAAACGGTGTCAGATTCTCCATTCAGTGCAGTTTGTAGTGAGCATTCTCTTGTATTTGTTCATTCAAAAGAGAGTTTTGTCTCTGTAGCCACTAGGCAGAGAGGTACAATATCTTCTGTATTTTTAATAACCTCAGGTAGGATTAACATTGCTGCATAAAAATGCAATTAATAGTGACACAGAAAAACCTCTCGGCTTAAGCATTTGTACATGTCTCCTTTGTGTTTTGGCTCCAGGAAACTGGAGAAGATACAGAACAGTGGCTTACAGTCGGACGCCAAGCGTAAGTACCTGACTGGAGAGTGGTTTTACGAGGCCAAGTCTCGCAGACACATGGACAAAATCCACGGCTCCGAAATCATCCTGGCCTCCATGAAACAGAAGAAAGCAGGTTTAGGTGTGTTTCATTCTACAGTATACTGTTGACAAAGGGCTTGTTTGAAAACACATTGTGTTGTGCCCTCGGTACTTTACTCCGTGATTCTGTCACAAACTTTCTTTTCTTACCTGTTATCCAGCAGCAGGTTACATCTTCATTATTATTAGTATTTTAATGACCCCTCAGATGTCTACAGTCTGCCCAGAAGGATAAAATGTTTTCCAAGGGTGAAACCAAAGTTTAAATCCAACCTTTTCAACAGCTGGCTACTACTGATAAAGAAGAAGATCAGAGCAAAGTGGCACAGTACAAAATATTTGATTTAAGCTGTGCTTTTGCCACGGGCAAACATTTTCCCCATCAGGACAGAACTTTGACAACTATGGGATCACAAAAAAATCTTGGGGGATACAACCCGCTGCTCGAGAACAGGTGAAAATATAGTGTTTTGATTGTCCTCTCATGTTTGCTTTGGCATTTGCTATGTGAGTGAATCACAAGGTCACATATGGAGTGCTGAGGTAAAAAAAAAAGTGGCGCTGTGAAAGAATTCAACTTAAGCATCCACCTAAAATCCAAAATAATACAGCATTTTAAAACTGTGTATTTTGAATTGTTAAAACTCCTGTAAACTCGGCTCCTTTCCTCTTCCTGCTGCAGAAGGGTCTCTTAGAATTGAAAGATCCAAGACACCCAGCAGTCGAGGTTCTGACATCGTCGCTCCACCAAAACCTGCCAGATGTTTGGAGGCACTACAGCCACAGGATATCAAGTACTGAACCCTTTCTCATTCATAGATCAACCTTTCTGTCTATCTATAACCTCCTCACTTTCTTAATGTTCATGTTCTTATTTACCCCACCACAGTGTTGACTTTGTTCAATGTGGTCTGAGTCTTCTATAAAGTTCCAGTTCAGATTACATTAAATAACTCAATTAATACTGTTGCAGTACCTCTCTGTCTCTTTCCCCAGCTGTGTGTGTGTGTGTGTGTGTGTGTGTGTGTAGGTGTTTGTGTGTGTAGGTGTGTGTGTTGTCTTGTGACTCAGCCTGTGTAAACATAGGTGGTGCTAACTGGGATGTCTGTTTTATAGCCCAGCAGCAGCTAACTGCTGACAAAATTGCAGGATGTGGTCTGATGTATTAAGGGAAAACAGGCCGGCTGTGCAAAGTGTTTAACTCAATACAGCTCTCAGTATAATTACTGTAAATGCGAAGTGACTGTTTGTGTTAGTGTCATGGCTATTTCTGGAATGAAATTCTACCAAAAGGATCAGGATGTTACTATCCTGTCAAATACCAGTAGTTTCTTGCTTATGATGATAATGATGATATTTTTAAAATTATTATTACAACATTCTTTTACAGCGTGCAACTTACTCCAGTGGAATATACTTTGTCTATCAAGATTGATAAACACAAAATGTATATTTAAGTTTATGCCATAGCTGAGACATATTTGACACCCTTCTATTACAAGTATGGTCAATATTTGCTTTGGCCAAGCTTCTGTACTTCATGCAGAGGACTGAAAATTTCCTTAACATACAATAGACTCAAGAATTTAACTGACTAAACTCTATTTACAATCTGATAATGCTGTGGTTATTCATGTGTTTTATTACTGCATCAAATCAATAAAGAAAGAGTTGCTTTCCTATAATGTGTGTATATATATATATATACATATATATATATATATATGTGTGTGTGTGAGTGTGTGTGATATATGCCACAGAATACTAAATATTGTGAGTTTATGTCATTGAGTGTTCTCTTATACATTTGGCGATCCTTTGATATTGTGGTTGGTTAGGTTGAGTAGACATCTTTCTCTTTGATGCCAGCGTTATTTACGAGCCAGCAAGCTCCAGTCATGCACACTACAGTATACTTTTGAGAAAAAACACGGACTTTGCTGCTGACATCTTTTGCAGCAGACAAATAGTGCTTTGTGAAATTCCCCTTTCCTAATTAAAAGTTTCAGTTGTTTTCCCGACAGTGATGCAGAAAAAGAGAATCTTAATTCAGCGGTCCGCTCCCCACAAACGGTACGCACATGTGTTACAAAACAACCTTTTTCTGTGCATTTTCTTTTTGCCTTTCTTTGGTGAAATGTTGTTATAGTTAGCAGACTTTGTAATGTAAAACATTAATTCTAGTGATTTTCCTTCCAGCCAAGGCACAATCCTTTCAACCGTGCTTCCCTTATTGTTGTTGAGCCACTTGAAAACAAGAATGACATGTCAACCGGTCGGGACCAGGAGTCGTCCGAGACAGGTTTGAATTGAAATTTTAAAACAGACAAACACATTTGCATAAATGTACAAAGTAATAGCAGCGCAGTATTGAATCTATGGTGGCCCAATGTTATTACACGGTGTCTACAGTACATGTATCAGCAAGTTAAATGTAAAACTTTTTGGGAGTTTTTAATGCTGCCGTTTAATAAAATTTAAGTCCAATTTTGCATTAACGTAAAAATCAAATATGAAAATATAGGCCTACTTTTCTTAGTAAATACATATAGTACGGCAAAATGATAGTAACTTGTTGAGTTAAAGAACATTTGTCCAAATACATTTAGTGGACTGGCTGTTTCCAGATCCAACATGAGAATTCCTGAGAGACAAAAAGACCATTTGGGTTTAAATTCACAATTTTGATGCTGCCCTAAATTTGTAATACATGACCAGTTAAAGTGGTAATTACCAAGACTATTACTTCTTGGATTTTTAAGGGATTCAGTAATTGCTGAGTGTCTTTGTCCTTTGAAGAAATGTCTTCTGTGTTTCCCTCAGCGCCTATATCGCCACTGAAGAGCCACCCAGCAGGAGAGGCCAGTCAGACCTCAGGGGGCTCCGTCACATCAGAGGGCTCCTCCTTAGGGTTCAGGCCGGTGCCAAAGAAGAGGACATTTCTCTCGAGACGTTCCTCCAGTCAGACAGAAAGCAATGGCCTGGGGCTAGACGCTCAGGTAGGGTCAGCTGGGGTTGTTCCTGCCCCAAGACGGAGCCTCCAGCGAGGGTCCAGTGGGAGCTCTATCCAGTCGAAGGGCCAAGATGAAAAGCCTCAGAAAAGTGTAGTTTCTAATCAAGTATCTCAGTCTGCGCCGCCATCCAAATCTATAGATGAAAACTCCCAGCAGCCACTCTGTGATGTAGCTCAGGTTTTGTCTGATTCCAGTCTGGAGAGAGAAAGAAACCCGCCTTCTACTACAACACGAGACAGGTCAGTGGACGATTCCTCCAGCGACCCAGACACTTTAATGAAACTCTCTCGTCCTTCCGTTGCAACTCACACCCTGCACATTTTCAGACCAGCCACATACACCAAGAGTGATGCGTCCACCGACAGAGAGATTCCACAGAAGGGCCATGAACGTGATGATCAGACACAAAGAGAACATGCACTGGTGAACACTGTCACGGGTAGTATCCAGGATTCAGACAGAAAAAACAACAGCAGCGTCAGCGTGGGATCAGCGATGAGGCAGCAAGAGCTGAGTTTGACCCAAAGCACTGTGGGTGAGTTCTGTAAAGAAATAACTACTTACTGTAGTTAAAAGTATGTTTGAACTTCAATCCTAATCCTTTTTGCATATTTTTTCTGCTCAGATTGTTTCATTTTAAGGAGTTTGAGAGTGAAGGTGAAAGTGTGCGGTATTTCACAAGAAAAAGCAAAAATAGATGTGTAATAAGTGTGTGGTTGTTGTTGTGTCTTTCCTTTATTAATGTCCATGAAAAAAAGAATCTGAAGGTATGTTTCCATCCATCTGTTGGCATATTGGCTGACAGAAAAATACTTTAGATAAAGCATTAATGTTGTGCTGCCCGTGTGGAAAAATCTTGTCACGTCCTCTTTTAAATATATTTGCATGAATGTAGTTGATGGAAATACTCACTGATTAACATGTTGTTTTTTTGTCTCCTGGAGTGATATAATACACATTAATGTAATGCTTAATTCATTGTGGTATCATCAGAAGTAGATCCAGAACTGAAGGCGAAAGGGTAATTGAATGTTAGGAGGCAGGTTCTGACTGGAACATCTCAACAACTGTTTGATAGATTGCCATGAAATATGGTACAAACATTCATGGTTCCTAGATCATGTATCCAAATGACTTTGGTAATCACTGGACTTTTCTTCAAGCACCACCATGAGGTTGACGTTAGTTTTTAATAATTTTTTCATACTTTTCTTTTCAGATACAGATCCTCCAATATCTTATGATCTCAACTTCATTGATAAGTCTGATCAGCAAACGCAGAAATCAAATCAGAAACAAAAGTTTAAATTATCCACTCAGACCACCAGTCCCACTAGTGATGAGGACTCCATCACAAAGGTGTTGGACTGGTTCACCCGCAGCACAGACAGCATTGATTGGCTGAATACAGAAGTTGATCCAGAGGCTACAATGAGCTCTGACAAACATGTCGAAATCAGTAAATTAAGAGGTGAGGATTCATTAAGAAAAGATGCTGGTGATATTAAAAGTGATAAAAAGAAGGAAACTCTTGAAATGAAGAGAAGCAATTTACAAAGACAGACCAATGAGGCTAAGGAGTTAAGAGCAACAGACAGAACAGGCAACAAGGAACTGACTGAAACACAAGAAGAAGTGAAGAAGGATACCAGAGAAAGAATGCGGTCACAGGAAGTTGAACATAATAACGACGAAAGCCAACCACCCCAAATCTCTCAGCTGAAGTCATTCTGGGAGAAAAGCAACACGGGTCCAAAAATACTTATCAGCAAATCTATCACACCCAGCGACAAAGGACCAAAACCTGCTCACCTCTCAGCGGAGAAAGACGAGGAGAAAGTGAACAAACCCCACAGAGTGTCTGATATGCCCTCTGTGGCAGGAATATACAATAGGAAGGGGAGCTTTGATAAGAACGCCTCAAATCATAGGGATATAGAAGAACAGCAGCTGGTAATCAGTCCACAGAAAGACAATGTTCACTTAAATAATAACAAAGAAATAGATAGTGTGTTGATGAATACTTCAGTTCAAAGGAACAATAATGAACCACCATACAACTCAGATTATTTAAAGTTAGCAGCCAGTCCCCAAGTAGCTGACAGAAGAGGTTCAGACACTGAGATTTTATGTGTAACTAGACTTAGTCCACAGACAAGGACAGCCATCCCGTCCAGACTGAGTCAAGAGTCTGAGAGCGTGTCCTTAGTCAAAACAAATCCTCAACCTGACAGTATTTTCCAATCTAGAGAAACCTCACTTCAAGACGAACTGTCCCAGACTATTCCTGTGTCTCAGTTGGATATAGATCTCCAAACAAGTAACACTCCAGACTCTGAGAAGCTCAATTTGTTCAGAAACAGCCCATATATGGACAACAAGCAAGGTGGGAATGATACACAAATCACCCCCAAAACACAAATGCGTAGAGGTTCAAGTGAAGATGTAAAGAGGAGGGACGGTGAGGATAGAAGTGCGCAATCAAGCATGTCTCCTAAACGAAAGGAAGACGCATCTAATAAAGACAGAACTAACAGTCCTCACTCAAACAGACGAGGTTTACCACACCAAGATAGTACTGCAGAGAGGATAAAGCAGCTCAAATCTTTCTGGGAGCAGGAGAGGAACAAGCCCATGTTTTATACCGGCAAACCTAAAGCTCTTGGGGAGGGTAAAGTCGCTCGTGGTGCAAATCAGGCAAAGCTGAATAAAAGATTTACAAAGTCGGAGTACGACCTGAGGTCAATTGGGAATGATTCATGTAGCGATGAGGAAGACTCTGATAGAAATCATCAAAATTTTACCGTTCTTCCTTTGAACCAGAGAATAGAGAAGTTGTCCCCTAGCCTGGGCACGAGCCGAACACAATTTAACACTCTGCGTGACTTTTGGGATGAGGCCACGTCAGATACCAAGGGGTCATTTTCCTCTGACAAAACGAAAAGCCCCAAAAGGAAAGAGTCAATAAGTGCCCAGCTTCCATCTCAGGAGTTGAAGTGTGGTGACCCCGAGAGTTACCGCATATCAGCTGCTTTCGAGAAAACAAGACCAGCTGTCATGAAGTCATCTCCACCTCCCCAGAATCGATCAAAGTCGCCTCATGATAGACAGACGGGGTCAAGAGCAGCAAGTGACAGCAAAAACAACCTCTCTAATTATACGACAGCTGAGTCGGGCCAGCAGAGAGAGGCCAGAAGGAGCTCAAAAGACTCGAGTCGAGAGGAAAAATCCACCAAACCACAAAGCAGTTCAGGAAAAGAGACTCGCTCTCCTAAGAGCAGAAAAGACAGCTTTGGCAATTCGAGCAGTCGTGGAAATTCTATGCGTCGCGCCACCAGCATGTTCGCTCTGAGTGTTCCTGATGAAAAAGATCAAAGCCAGCTTATAGATGTAAGCCCTGTCCACTCCCAGAGCAGAAAGCAGAGGCAGAACGCCGAAAAAGGAGCCGCACCGAGAAGATCATCAGAGGAAACTGAGACCCTGACTCTACGTGCACGGGCGTGTGTTCCCAGAGACTACCGGCATTATCTAGGCATGACAGACGAGACCAGCGTCCACACCTCCCTCGCCCCGACTGTGAAGGACGAGGGGTCAGAGGGCAAGTCCGGTTATGAATTTGACATGGGTGGCCCAGTGAGGGCCAGCACACCAGTGAGCTCAGAGGAGCGTTACAGCCGGAGGGGCAGCAAGCAGAGTCAGCGCCCCCTGTGGCCAAACTACAGCAGTTCAGACACAGGTCAGGAGTCATCTGTGAGCAGCACGTCAGAAACCTGGTCCAACTCGAGGAACAGTTCAAACCGTGAGCACCAACTTAAGTTTTTTAGGTGTAATATGAATAAATGAAGTTGTTTTTAAGTCAAAGCAAAATACTCTATTCTTGAAACTGCCGTTTTTATCCAAACAGGTCATAGTCCTGTCTTAATGTCTGAAAGTACTGGTCCTGTTCTTGACCTTGGAAACAGAAAGTTCAAAGATAGTATTTAGTTTAAAAAAAAATTAATAATAAAGAAATTTTATACAGCACTTCTTCAAAGTACTCAAAGATGTTTTGCAATATAAATACAATTTAAAAAAATCAATAAAAAATATATTGAAAAGTAGCAAAAGTAACAAAATAACATTTGAACAAACTTACAAAAAACATTTTAAGACCTCACAGTACCACAAAACAAGAAGTTGTTTATATTTATATTTATATTCCAGAAGTGGCAGACATTTGAATTTACTTAAATTACTTAATTTTTGCAAATTTCTAAGTTAGTGAACTTGTTTCCAATCAGTAAAGCAGTTTAATTTATCTTGAAGAATTAAGATGATGATTTTTACAACGCAGGCAGAGAATTATATTAAGTTTGGATACAGATTAAACTAAAGTAGATTAAAAACAACTTTGTGCTTAACAGGAAGTAAACGTTTAATATAAAACAAGTTTAAGTGAAGACTTAATGAAATTTCATGTATACATAATTCTTACAATGTCAGTCTTAACATCTGTTTTTAAGTAGTCGAACCTCTGCTGTTTGCAGACGCATTATGTCACTATGGGTTTCCTCAGTATCCTTGATACCATGTCCGTGTCAGGTTTTCTGTGTTGGCAGAAGCAAATCTCTGTAAACACTGTGTGTACCTGTGGTCAGCTGCCCATGTTTAATTTGTGGGCTGGGCGATACATACCTCCAACTTTACTGACACAGTTTCATGTTGCTTTCTTTCACAGAAGTTTTAATAGCTTTGAAGCAGGTGCACAACCTATAAATCCCTCAAACACAGTACAGTACATACCATTTCCAAAGTTTACTGCCTACTTGCTGTTTGGAATACCTTGACTTCACACAGTTTGTACATTCATGAACTTGTTGTACACAGCTTTGGCCTGTTAGTTGGACAAAACAAGACATTTAATGACATCACCTTGTGCTCTGGGATATTGTGATGGACATTTTTCACAGGTTTCTGATGTTTTATAGACCAAACAAGTTTTCAATGAATTGAACAAACAATCTGCATGTTAATTGATCATGAAAATAATTGTTAGATGCAGCCTTAATTATACGACACAAGTTCTGTGAGCAATAGATTTACTTTAGATGACATTATAGCTCAAAATACCAACTCATTACTCTGATTTCTCCAAGCAGTTGGAAAATAAAACAAAGACTCTGCAATAGTTGCATCAACCACTTTGAGCATGAAAAGCTGTCACTACTGTAAGCCAACAAACAGTTGATAAGAGCTATTTCTCCCTTATACGTACTCTAGGTGAGGATGATGATGACCGAAACCCTGTAAGGAAAGCATTGAGGCGAGCAGAAGCACGCCCTAAAAATCTAGCTAAAAGTATGGAGGACATCACAGCGTCTGTATCACCACGTGAGCATGTCCTCAACTTCCAAGTCAAATTGTCCACATGCACATATAAGTTTGGGTGACTGTGATGTCTTTCGATTGTTTTTCTCACAGGACAAGAAAGAAGGCAAGACCCAACTGCTGACATTAGACGCATTAGTGATGGTAAAAATATCCTGATCCTTTTCATTATGGATATTTTTGCAAGCATAGTGGCATATTAGTCAAGTCTTTGTATCTTCTGCTTCCCAATCAACCACTCTTTAGTTTCATCCATCCCGTCACCCTCGTCATCCTTATATGCGGATCCAGAGCACCTGAAGAAGATGAGCAAATCAGTTCCTTCGTTCTTACAGAAGGAGGTAAAACCGCCCCTGCATCATTTAGTCCAGTAGGTCAAAGCCTGCTCTGCATCCTTGTGCACAGAGCTTTCTGTGCCTACTATGTGTGTTTCAGGATGCTGGCAGGGACACTGACTCCAACTGCGAGGACAGTTACGACAGAGGAAGACTAATGATGGGCAACTCTTTGACTAACCTCACCAGCTCCTCTGGCATGGCGTCTGTGTCTTCTGTATGTTCACACACAGCAGCAGCTTCACCTTCAAACACTGCTCTCTGAAACTGCACTGCTTGTTGTCTTTGTCAGGGATTGACAATAACCCGGAATTAGTTTTTTTGTTATGAAATATATCACTGTTTCAATCAACAACACACACTATGCCCTTCCCAGCTTATAATAGTTTAAACAATAGCTTTCCACCCCCCATTAGACGGTCAACTCCACAGATTTAGCATTGCACTCCTATGACAGACACAATGGATACATTACCCACAATACAATTTAACCACAGACAGTTTAGTCAAAGATTCACATGTGTTATCTTAGTTGCAGCTAATGTAGCCTCAAACAGAGACGGGGAGCGACAGGGGCTGCAGGGGTCTGGTTAGCTCACTTCATTTTCTAACTTGTAGTCTTCAGCCCGAACCGCTGACACTGACTCAAGGGACATCACTTGAGGCAATTTATCAGATTTTGCACAGCTCCCTCTGGAGCCACAAAAGGCTTTATACAACTTATTTCACATAATATGTAGAAGTCTCCGTAAGAAACGTTAAACAGACTTTGATGTGGCGTTCCCCTTTAAAGTGGTACTTATTAGTTCTGTCCTTGACCTCTATCTCTAGATTTTCAGAAAACACATAAACAACTAATTATCCAATTAAAAAGTATATGTAATGATTACAGTTAGGATTGATACTTGTTTGTGTATGTTCCTAGCTAAGTGGAAGTGTGATGACTATGTACAGTGGGGACTTCGGGAATGTGGAGGTTCAGGGAAACATCCAGTTCTCGATCAACTACGTTCAGAGGCTCAGAGAGTTTCACATCTTTGTGGCAGAGTGCCGAGACTTGGCTGCAGTCGACCCAAAGAGAGGCCGCTCAGATCCGTGAGTACTGTACCTGAAATAGTCTAGGATCATATTCTGGACCTTTCTGTGTTGTTTGTATTGTTCTTTCTCTGTTAAGTGAGATGAATGACTATTGATGTTTACATGCAGTATGCCTGGTTTTGAGTGTTATTCTGGTTTTGGTAATAGTCAGGATGTTTACATCCTCTTACGTCTTGTTAGGAGGGGAGTTCAAAACGGAGACCAAAACAAACAAACTTAATACGAGTATTAAAAAAACAGTCACAACGTGCAGTAAGAAAAGCATAATTCTAGTTTAAGAGTATCAAGGTTTCTGATTGTGGGCTCATCAGGTTTTTGTGTTTGTATTATTCCCGGTAAATTGTAGAGGCACACTGTGTTTGTCTCTGCCAACTATGATTCAGGGCTTTGTGTGGCAGGTAAATAAAAAACCACATGTACCGACAGCATTGCAAACAATACAGACCAAAAAATACATATTTCAACTGGCTTGTAGGGGCTGAATTAAAAAAAAAAAGGTCTGAAAAGAGTTTTGAAAAGATAAAATACATTTTTTGCCACAAACTGTGACTACTTCCATATGGTATTACATAATTATGGTAAATAATTTTGTTGCTGTTTTTTGTCTTTTTAAGGTATGTCAAAAGCTACCTGGTTCCTGACAAAGCCAATCTGGGAAAAAGGAAAACATCTGTAAAAAAGAAGACACTAAATCCAACTTTCAATGAGATCCTCAGAGTAAGAATCCGCAGATATAATGCCTGTTGTACTAAACATACACAGACACTTTCCCACACTGTAACACTCAATACTTGGCATGCGTGTCAATCAATAAACAAAAGCAGTTTGCTCTTCCCTGTCTTTACAGTATCGTGTTCGCATGGAGTACCTCAGGACCCAGACGCTCATTCTCTCCGTCTGGCATAACGACACCTTTGGCAGGAACAGTTTCCTGGGTGAAGTAGACGTGGATCTCTCCAAGTGGGACTTTGACCACACCCAGATGAACTACTTAGCCCTGAAAGCAAGAGTAAGAAGAAAAACACCCACAGGCTGCTTTGTGTTTTCTCATCAAATAACAGCGGGTTATTTAAGGACGTGGTTATCCTGCTCATTTCCCTGGAGTCTATTTGAACTGGTTGTATCACACGCACTGTGTTTGTTATTGTATAACCTTTGCCCAAAGGAATTTTAGAACTTCACGATGGATTTTGGATCTCCTGTTTATGTAATGTATACTCCTTCAAATGTTTCAGACTACACCCACTATAGCGCCATCAAATGGTCGAGGAGAGATGAGACTAGCCATACGTTTCCTGCCACAGATCACCCACAGCGAAGGTCTGTTTTATTCTATTATTTAAAAAGAAGGCCTTGTTTTTTTATATACATTTTCCGCAATCCCACTCATTTTATAGATAAGGTTCTTTAAATATTTCGTATATTTTGTCATTAATTCTTCAAAGGAGTAGCCAAGGAGATTTCAAACACCGGAGAAGTTCACATTTGGGTGAAAGAATGCAAGAACCTGCCTTTAATAAGGGCCACCATTGACCCATATGTTAAGTGGTATGCACAAAACACCCATCTTAATTAAAGAAAATGTTCAGCGTTTTGGGAAATACTCTTCTTTGCTTTAGTTCGATGAGAAGATCGATACTATCATGTCTGTATGCTAAATATGAAGCTACAGCCAGCGTTAAGTTTAGCATAAAAAAAACAGGGAAACAGCAGGCCTTGCTTTGTTCAAAAGTAAAAAGTATTGCCTACCAGCACTAAAGCTCACTAATTAACACGTTATATCTTGTTTAATATGTAAAACAAAAACAGCCTAAAAACAATAATTTATGTTTTACAGGCGATTGTTAGATTCATATTGAATGGTCAGACATGGTAGATGGTAAATGGACTACATTTATAAAGAACAACAAATGCCAACATTCACCCATTCACACACACGTTCACATTCATTCATACACTGATGGCATAGGATGCCATGCAAGATGCCTACCTGCTCCTCAGGAACAGTGAGGGCTTCAGTGTTTTGCTCAGGGACACTTTGACACTCTCTCTGGAGGAGCCAGGGATCGAAACCAGGAACCTTCCGATTGCTAGACGACCGATCGGATGACCACATGAGAAGGGTATCGATCTTCCCATCTAACGCTAAGCAAGAGAGCGAATAATTGTATTTCCCAAAATGTCAAATTAGGATATCAATTGAAGTTTGCTGCCGTACGAGCCAACACGTTTCCTTTTTCCCCTCATATCAAGCTTTGTGCTGCCAGACACGAGCAGGAAGAGTCGTCAGAAGACTCGTGTGCTGCGGAGGACAGTAGACCCTGCTTTTAACCACACAATGGTGTACGATGGCATCAGAGAGGCTGACCTAGCAGAAGCCTGTGTGGAACTCACTGTCTGGGACCGAGACAGGCTAGCCAGCAACCTGCTGGGGGGCGTGAGGCTTGGAGCTGGAACAGGTACGGGTGGGAGAAATCTGTCTCATTACAAAATACACAAACTGATAAAAAACATCTGACAAAGGTAGTGCTCATCAGCTGGAGCATTGTGTTGTTTTATATATAACTACAGAAAAATTGGAGAAAATGTGGTGTAATTCCTGTGAATTGAAAACTATTAATTGAGAACCTTTAAGAGTGAGTTGCAATGGCAGTGAATGGGACAACTGAAGGTGAACTCATTAATTAAATTAAGAGTCACAGCTCTAAAACTGTTAGTTACATGTGTAATTTCTGTGTGAAAGGAGTCATGGGTGTTTATTTTAAAAATATAATATAGGGGATCAATACAAACTCTGAGACTGAGAGCTGCTCAAAATATTTTTTCTGCTTCAAAAACAAAACAGCAGCAAATACAGTGAATGATGTAACCACTTTGATCATAGTATGACAAAATACCTAAAACTGTGTAAAATGTAATCAAGTGCAATGGGCTGTGACCTGTTGAACGTTCCAATAATGTTTTCTAGATGAAAGTATGTAGAAGTGGGAAGAGTTCATGCAGCGGTAGGTTTAAGAATGACTACCATTCATTTCCATATGAATGAGGTGATCATCATACAAAGATATGAAAGTAAACTGATAGTAATAAAGTCTAAATTAGCTTTTTAAGTGTAAGTACCAATGCAACAATGTAAAAGTATCCTGTTAATAGTGCAAGTCATGCATTCAAAACAATACAGAAGTATAATCTACAAAGTTAACAAACTACTCTCAAAGTCTCAGGCAGAAAAAATAGCCTTTGTCAGTGATATATTATTATATATAAATTAGATTGTTAATGTTGATGTAACAATGTGTAAGCAGCATTTTACTGTTGTAGCTGCTTGAGGTGCAGCTAATTTTAATTTATTGTATTTACAGTTAGGTAGTTTAGTCCGGTGGATCCAGATATGCGGGTCACAAGATAAATCTGAGGGGCCTGAGAGGATTAATGGGCAAGAAAAACAAGGTTCTGCTACACAAATTTTGTATTCAGTTTTTTGACTTTTCTCTAATGTTTGCTCTGCTTGTTTGTGAAATATTAGATCATTTTACCTCTTTGGACCTCAAACTGTTATTTAAATGAAACCATCTGAGAAGTTTAGAGGGAAAATCACTCTTTGGTGAAACTCATAGACATCTAAAATGTGACAAGACCCCAACTAGTCACTGTTTTTTTGTAATGGTTGGGAATGGTTAGGAACCACTGGTTTAAACTTTAAAAATGGGCTGCATTTATGAGATTATGAGATTATGTTTTTATGTAAATAAAGTGAAAAAAAGTGCAAGTACCTCAAAATTTGTGTTAATTAGTTATATGTAGCTTTTTCACACCACTGCAGGTTACCAATTAATAGACATATTTTTAATGCTTGTATTTCACCCTGTAGGCAGAAGTTATGGAGCACTGGTGGACTGGATGGATTCAACTCCCTATGAGGCTGCACTATGGGAGCGCATGAAGGCCACCCCGAGCGAATGGGTGGAGGACGTACTTCCATTAAGAATGCTGAACTCTGCAAAAACGGCTTTCAAATAAGTAAAAAAAAAAAATAATAATATATATATAAAAGTAATAATATAACTCCCATGCTGCAGAGACAGTATATTTTTGAGAGGTAAATTCACAGTTTTAAAGATCCAGCGCACTGATTTAAATTGAGTTTTCTAGGGATCTAGGGACACTGGTGTGAAAAATTGGAATCAACCATGTGGCTGTAATTTTTACAGCAACCTGTGGTGCTACCTGACAAAGAAATCTCCCAAAAACCGGTGTCATTGTAGATCTCTTTTGGAACTCCACAGGTGCTCAAGGAAAAGCAAAAATAATACCAGAAAAAACACCTAGGGAGAGACTGGCACAACTGTTTAGCTTTAATTCAGGAAGGAAAGAAGAACACACCGGCTGGTATATGTGTTGGCTTTGGCCTTTTGAAGGGTGTTCAACCATGAATGCCACTCGACAAAAAGCAGCACTGAGGCACACAGGGAAATGTAATCAAGTAACAATAGATCAATCACATTACAATCAATAAACCCAACAAAAATTAATAAAGGATTTTAGAATGCACAGTTGTACCAGGGCCTGGATTTGTATTCTTTAAAACTATACACAGTATGTAAAAGGTCCACTATTTTGTTTTCTAAAGTAATTTGTAAGTTGCTTCAATGTTCAACACACCTGTTTACTCCCTAAATATCTCTTAAGACAAACTATCAAGATATAATCTCAGTTATCTTTCTGTAAGGCTTATATTAACCAACAAACAGTAAGACATGTAATGGCAAACAGTGGTAACAATAACAAATGTGCTCTGCAGTGAAAATATTGTGATGTTTATTTATTAAAGTTTCTCAAGGGATGTATCAAATGTCCACAACATGGATAACTTCACTTTGAAATAGAAATTTCTGCACAAAATCTGAGATTTTTCATTATCATACATCAAAATTTAGATTTCAGTGAGTTTTTGTTCTTTTTTGATATCAGAACTTCTAACTTTTGACATTTGGTGGCTTTCTTTAGTATTTAGTTTTCCTTTTCATCCCACCACCCTGAAGACTTTGGCGTAGTGATCTGTTCATCTCCATTTAGTAACTTAACTTTGACGTGTCCTGCAATACTAAGACACTGGGTAATCTATTTTTCATTGCACTGGACCTTTAATAAACCCCCCTATGAGTATACTGTATCTCTCTTATGTCACCTCAAACTTTCCCAAATGACCTTTTGTCCACTTCAGAGGCTGTATCTTTTGAAATCCTTATTAATACTTATTTTGACAGTATTGTTATAATTCTAATTGAATTTGACATCATATCTGACATGTGATGAACTGCACTTAAATATGTTAACCACAAATGGGATTAAAGAAAGTAAATGCAGAACAACTTTCAAGTCTATTTTTTTTATTGTTTTGCAAATCCTGATAAATGTCAGTGGTTCACCTGGAGGTACAGATTATCTGAGTTACATGCTGGTTTTCTCCACCGTGATGTTTATGACCACATGAATTTCCTCTTGTGGGATTATAAAGTTTGCCTTGACCTTGACGTTGATTGGAAAGTAGCTGTTCCAGGTCAAAGTTTTCACTTATCCTGCAAAATATCTAAACCTACTTGTATGGATTGACACAAACTTTGTACAGACATTCATGGTTCCTAGAGATGATGGATTGCTATAAAATTTGTTACAGAACTTCATGTTCCCCTCAGGATGAATTGCAATTACTTTAATCCCTTTACTTTTCATTTAACGCCATCATCACATCAAAATTAAAATTTCTCAGGTGTTTTCTTTTATAAAGTGGATGAAGGGATTATACGCCAACTCTCCAAGTTTAAGATTTAAGATATTAAAAGGGCAAGAGAACACCACAATATATGTAGAGGAAGGAATGCAAAGATTTGAAAGAACCAGCTAACCAATACATTTAACATACATTTTTAATGCAGTTACCTTCCTTGTGTTGGGGTGGCAGCAGAACACAGACAGATATTTCAAAATCTCTCAAAATTTGGTTTTCAGATGGAGAAAGAAATTGTTAAGATGACATTGCAGACAATTACAGCCACAACAGGGATGCTGTAGCAACTCAGGGGTGATGTACCTGTTTGAGACAGGAATACAAGAAGCATCAAAACTTTTCATGGTATCAGCGCATCACATTCAGTGCAGATTATGGCCATCAAGAACCGAGTTAGTAACTATGATCAGTATTGACAAAACTTGATTCTGTTTTTAGCAAAGCTAGTTGCACGGCTCTAGGAACGGCAATGTCGCTGTGACCGTTCACCAGTTTGGTCCAGACTGAAATATCTCAACAACTATTGGACAGATGATATGAAAGTTTGTACCGACATTCATGGTTCACAGAGGATAAATCATAATGACTTTGGTGATCTCTTAACTTTTCCTCTAATGCCACCAGCAGGTCAAAGTTTTCACGTTTCCAGTGACATTTCTCAACATCTGGATGGAGTGGCACAATAGTAAGTACTGACATTCATGGTTCCCAGAGGATGAAACAAAAGGACTTTGGCGATCCCTTGATGTTTCTTCCAGCACCACCATGAGGTCGGCATTTGTGGTTTTAAGTGATACGTCTTATAAACCATCTTATGGTTTGTTCCATACTTTGCTTTACGTCTAAATACCTGCAAAACTAATTCCCATCAGCCTCAGCTGTACTTTGTTTTTAGTGCAAATTAGAAGATGTTCTCATGATAACACACTAAACTAAGATGGTGAGCACGGTGCACATTATACCTGCCAAACATCAGCATGTGAGCATTGTCACTGTGAGCAGATTAGCATCATGGATGGGGATTGCGTGCTGTTGATAGCATTTAGCTCAACAGGCCTCCGAAAGCCACCGGCTGACTCCTACTCTTGTTATGTTAGAACAAGAGTGTGAAGAGAAGATACTTCAAGTAACTGCAAGTATGGCCATTGTGTTTTTCTTTTTTAAATACCTAGTTAATTCACTAAAAGGATGATGCTGTAAATTACTAAATATTAATGATAAAAAGAATTCTGTAGTCAGAATAAATCAACCACGCAAATCAAATCAGCATGTTTTAAGGAAATATTGTTCAGTTTTCCACTTTCGTGTAAGAAAGAGAAAAAAATAGGACTTCAGATAATTCTGTACAGTAAGAAGACTTTGAATGGAGATGGCTTTTTCCAACTTCTGTGCCCAAGGTTAGAAACTGAAATATTTGATATTTAATAAATAAATAACTGTGACGCTGAACTTTTAAGCAAACATCGATGAGAAATCCTAAAAGTGCTTAGAGTAATGGAAAGTTTGATCATCTACAGGTCCATTGATAAAGAACATGTGATATGGTTGAATGCTTCAGAACGAGCAATTAAATGGACCTTGACTGGAGACTGGTTTGTTAATTGCTGTTTCTGAGGTCAGGAATGAACTCTCAAGCTAAATGTTCAACCCCATGGATCTATTATTAAATGTTGCATATTTCAATTAGGACTGTACAAAACATTTTCTCACTCCAGATTTATATAGAGAAACACAGATACTCATTCATCAAAAAACTCTTACCGTCCAAAACTGAGTACATTTGTGGATTAGCTGAAAAATTAAACAAAACAAAATTGACAAAATTAAGAGCTTGATTAAGAGTATATATCCCAAGTAATGCTAATTATGGCAAAACCACTTTCATTTTAAGGTTTATATTTTGTATTTTTTCCACCCAAATATGGTTAATTCATCAAGATATGTAAGAACAAATTAACCAAGCAAATGTGCACATTTTAAGGTAACATGTTGGTTTTCCACTTTTGCTTACTTTTAAATTTGTTTCCTTTTTCAGTCTGATAGGATGAAGGAATATCTGTAGTAGTCATCCCAACAGCCACACTAGTGCTCAGTTTGCCCACAGGGATGGCGGGCGATGTGATTGTAGTGCTGTCTGACATGTGCTGTGCCTCTCTCTTCCACCGGCGGAGGAAAGAGCTACAGTTCTGTTCAAAACCAAAAACAGACAAAAGAAAACTGTACTATTTACCTGAAGTATGTTTGTGATCAATCAAAGCGGTCTATCTTTTACTGACTCACAAAGGAAAGATTCAGGTAATAGGGTAAATAGGTCAGATTTATATAAAGAAACTGCACTTAATGTTGGTAATTCAAGTTCATGTCTTTATATTTTGGATGATCTTTTGGCCTTAACACTGTTATTATTTGCTCGTCAGGGTTATTGCTTAATATTCCATATGTGATGTCAAAAATATGTGAGATTGCATCATGTTCCAAAAACTGTTTTGGAAAACCAGCTAAAAAATAAAATGTGAAAAAAGACACACGTGTTAGTGGTAAAGCCTAACCGAGAGAGTGTGGAGTGACTGCTGTGACTCACAGGCATTAATGTGCTACACGAGGACACTTCACAGAGTCTGGTGACACAGTGCAGGTAGAAAGTGGAGATTGTCTGATTTTTTTGCTCCACAAATCTGAAGGCCTCAAAGGAGAAGTGTGCCGTCTGGGATGCCCCATTGAGTTCCACTTTAGTCTGTGCGTCACGTGTACACCTGGGGTGAAAAAGAGATGGGTCGTTTGACTGCACATGGGAAGGTACAAAGATATGCTGATATATGAGTGTCAAGAGTAAGTGGAAGTTATTGCTGCTGTGGTTACATACATGCAACTCACCCCACAAAAAGGTCATAATAGGTGTTGAGCATGGGATAGGGACTTGGAGTTGCGTAGCATCTGTCAAGCAGCACGTTGAACCTTCGAGGACAGACAGAATACAACTTATGGAAAATTGCAGTAGTGTCAGCACTCAAAAAAAAAAAAAAACAGTTCCAACATTTGGCAAAAACACTTTTGATGAGAAGAGTAGATGGAAAACACTAAGCAGTTAGCTTAGCTTAGCATAAAGACTGGAAACAGTTAACCTTGCTCTGTCCAAATATTTTTTAAAAATAAATCCTAGTAACAATTACATTAAACATTTAAAAAATCTTATATTTTTTTTGGTTCAATTTCTGGAAAAACTGAAGTGCAAAAAACACCAAACAGGATTTTACCAGATGTTGCGTGCTGGACTAGCCTTATTTCGGGCAAGAAATAGTCCGGTCATCCCCCTTTACGGTTTATAACCACCCGCTACTGCAGCCTACAAGCTTTAGAAGTGTTGGTAGGCGACTAACAACACATGAGAGTTGTATCGATGTATCGATCATCTAACTAGTCCTTTCAATACCTGTCTGTTAGATTGGTGGCCTCAACTGCAACATAAATCCTGGTCTTCGGATTGAGTCCTGTTGGTGGGATTGTAAGCATCTCTTTATACTGTTCATCCTGTTCCACAGAAAAGTAAGAACCATATCAAATTATAAAATATCAAAATGTATTTTTAGTCCAATTCTAAAAGCTAAAGCAGGTCTTACTTTGTAGAGGTGCATGCTCAGTGCGCTAATGAAGCTACCATTGTTGTCTCTTAAAGCAATATTCACACCTGATCTGTGTTAAATGAGAAGAAATTTCAAATGACGCATTAAACTCTTGGAGCCCAGCCCTGCTTATTTCACTTGTAGGTGTTATTCTGGGTGTTACACAACATACTCACACGCCCAGTTCAGTGTTGTTCACGAGATACTGCATCGGGTAGAGGCAGGAGAACTTGTACAGGATCTGAGGGCGATAGGTGATCATACCTGCAGACGGGTCTACAGAGGTAACAGTGCCAGAGATGTTGACGAACTGGACATTTGAGAAGTCAGCAAAAGCTCCACTCCCAGTCTGATTGATTATCTATTGAAAAAGAAACTTATATTTAAGATTTTTTCTTGATGAAGGAATTCAAGATCCAATCCTTGATTTTAATATAATGTTATTCCATTCCATAAAAATGTAACAAAACACACGGTACTATGGATTTTTTACTATTCTTATGTACATCCAAAAAAATGAGGGAAAAATTTACACTTTGAAAATAGTAGCTAAAACTATTGTGAAGAATACCTTGAAGTTATTATTGCAGGATGAGATGGAACTTTCTTTTAAGGGGAATCTGAATTTTAAGACTGGTGGGGTAACGCTCCAGTCAGCAGCCCCAAAACAATCACGTTTGCTGAACTGATTATTGAGGACCATCAGAGACTCGTTGTAAAGAGCTTGGTACACTGGGCAAAGGTAGATCCTCAGGTCCATATACTGAGTGCCGCAAACAACAGTTATGTCAGAGTTCTCTGGGAGAGATAAAAAGGGACAACATAAATCAAACTGAAATGGAAGTGTGAAAATAACAGTAAATAAAGAACATATCAAAGAAAATGTCACAAACCTGGAGGTCTGTTTGTATTGCTAACAATGCAAGCATCTGGTATCTGGGCCTCAGTCCTCAGAATGAAGCCAAGCTGGCACATGAGTATGACCAGCCTCATTGTTCTGAGTGTGAACCTGTGAGAAAACAGCAAAACAATGGAAACCAAAGCATTCAGCATCTTATTTCAAGAGAAAGTTGCCATATGTATGATTTATTAATAAAAAAATGTTTTAACTTTACATGAAATTACTACTCCATATTTCATACAGTATGAAGCAAGATATAATGATGCTGGATGCATTATTAAACAGTCAAATATGTTACATAGTGCTAGGTAAAAGTGGCATTGGTTTCCAAGGAATGAAGAAACAATACTGGGTCTGTATATAATTATTTTCCATCATTGCAATAGAGAATTAACATATCATTATTCATCTATATTATTTGGTAGTTATAATGCATGGAAGAAGATGGTTAAGTTATTTGAGGGACTCACCTGTAAGTCTTCATTTTGTGTCTGGCTATATGTTTCCAGATCTCTCCATTTATACTGGACACCAAATAACAAAAAAATGTAAGAGGAAACCTATCAGACAAAAGAGCATGTAACATGAGCTGGGACTCAACATCAAAACATGCCAAACTTGGGTGTTGAAGAGTCCCAGTCGTGAGATAAATGTTGGAAAAAGTACACACCCATTGGTTTTTTATTTTTTTTATTTTTGTTTTACGTGGGAACATAAATCAGCTATATTGATATAGGGTGTTGCATGACCCAGTAACAAATTCAAACAGATTGAATTAACATGGCAAATCTTTGTAGAAAGCAACACACACACACAAACAAACAGATAGACAGACATATACATAAACAGACAATGACACTTTCATTGATGACGGTTTACCCACCCCATATTAAAAACTCATGAACTGTTTGTTGTGGACTCTTGTGGGAGGCATCGTTGGACTCAGTAGAGGTTCCTTTTTCAGTGGTTTGGGTTAGCCCCACCATCTTGCTCTGTTGGTCCACAAAAATCTGTTTATTGGTTTACAAAGCTTCGCCAACTCTATGGCAAACCAAAAGTGTCTACCTATGAGGCTGAAGTTTTTAACTGAGGTTAAGTGTTTGTGAGGTTGTGTTTGTGTGAAAAAGTGATTGCAGCTATTGCAAATTTGTGCTTGTTCTCTAAAGTGTTTATACGGTCACGGGACACTACAACGTCCTATGTTGATACCATTTCTCCTTCATTATAACTGCTGTCTGTTTAACACTAAAACCATCAAGGGGATAAAAAACAACAAAAATAACAAAAACGGACGAAAAGCGACAAAAACGACGTAAAAAAAATAAAAATAACAAAAAAACGTAAAAAAAGACAAAAACAATAACAAAAACAACACGATAAACAACAAAAATGACAAAAACGACACTATAAACAACAAAAAAGACGAAGAAATGACACTATAAACTACAAAAATGACACTATAAACAACAAAAACGACACTATAAACAACAAAAAACGACAAAAAACAACAAAAACGACACTATAAACGACAAAAAACGACAAAAGAACAACAAAAACGACACTATAAATGACAAAAAACGACAAAAAACAACAAAAACGACACTATAAACAACAAAAAACGACAAAAAACAGCAAAAACGACACTATAAACGACAAAAAAACAACAAAAACGACACTTTAAATGACAGAAAACGACTAAAAACTACAAAAACAACACTATGAACGACAAAAAACGACAAAAAACAACAAAAACGACACTATAAACAACAAAAAATCGACAAAAAACAACAAAAAACAACAAAAACGACACTATAAACGACAAAAAACGACAAAAAAACAAAAAAACGACACTATAAACGACAAAAAACGACAAAAAACAACAAAAACGACACTATAAACGACAAAAAACAACAAAAAACAACAAAAACGACACTATAAACAACAAAAAATCGACAAAAAACGACAAAAAACAACAAAAACGACACTATAAACGACAAAAAACGACAAAAGAACAACAAAAACGACACTATAAACGACAAAAAACAACAAAAAACAACAAAAACGACACTATAAACAACAAAAAACGACAAAAACAACAAAAACGACACTATAAACGACAAAAAACGACAAAAAAAACAAAAACGACACTATAAACGACAAGAAAACGACAAAAAACAACAAAAACGACACTATGAACAACAAAAAACGACAAAAAACAACAAAAACGACACTATAAACAACAAAAAACGACCAAAAACAACAAAAACGACACTATAAACAACAAAAAATGACAAAAAAACAACAAAAACGACACTATAAACAACAAAAAACGACAAAAAACAACAAAAACGACACTATAAACAACAAAAAATGACAAAAAAACAACAAAAACGACACTATAAACAACAAAAACGACAAAATAACAACAAAAACAACACTATTAACAAAGAAACGACAAAAAACAACAAAAACGAGACTATAAACAACAAAAAACAACAAAAACAACACTATAAACAACAAAAAACGACAAAAAACAACAAAAACAACACTATGAACGACAAAAAAGGACAAAACAACAACAAAAACGACACTATAAACAACAAAAAACGACAAAAAACAACAAAAACGACAGTATAAACAACAAAAATGACAAAAAACGACAAAAAAACAACAAAAAACAACAAAAACGACACTATAAACAACAAAAAACGACAAAAAACAACAAAAACGACACTATAAACAACAAAAATGACAAAAAACGACAAAAAAACAACAAAAAACAACAAAAACGACACTATAAACAACAAAAAACGACAAAAAACAGCAAAAAAGACACTATAAACAACAAAAAACAACAAAAACAACACTATAAACAACAAAAAACAACAAAAAACAACAAAAACAACACTATAAACGACAAAAAAGGACAAAACAACAACAAAAACGACACTATAAACGACAAAAAACGACAAAAAACAACAAAACGACACTATAAACGACAAGAAAACGACAAAAAACAACAAAAACGACACTATAAACAACAAAAAATGACCAAAAACAACAAAAACGACACTATAAACAACAAAAAATGACAAAAAAACAACAAAAACGACACTATAAACAACAAAAAACGACAAAAAACAACAAAAACGACACTATAAACAACAAAAAATGACAAAAAAACAACAAAAACGACACTATAAACAACAAAAACGACAAAATAACAACAAAAACAACACTATTAACAAAGAAACGACAAAAAACAACAAAAACGAGACTATAAACAACAAAAAACAACAAAAACAACACTATAAACAACAAAAAACGACAAAAAACAACAAAAACAACACTATGAACGACAAAAAAGGACAAAACAACAACAAAAACGACACTATAAACAACAAAAAACGACAAAAAACAACAAAAACGACAGTATAAACAACAAAAATGACAAAAAACGACAAAAAACAACAAAAAAGAACAAAAACGACACTATAAACAACAAAAAACGACAAAAAACAACAAAAACGACACTATAAACAACAAAAATGACAAAAAACGACAAAAAAACAACAAAAAACAACAAAAACGACACTATAAACAACAAAAAACGACAAAAAACAGCAAAAAAGACACTATAAACAACAAAAAACAACAAAAACAACACTATAAACAACAAAAAACAACAAAAAACAACAAAAACAACACTATAAACGACAAAAAAGGACAAAACAACAACAAAAACGACACTATAAACGACAAAAAACGACAAAAAACAACAAAACGACACTATAAACGACAAGAAAACGACAAAAAACAACAAAAACGACACTATAAACAACAAAAAACGACAAAAAACAACAAAAACGACACTATGAACAACAAAAAATGACAAAAAAACAACAAAAACGACACTATAAACAACAAAAAACGACCAAAAACAACAAAAACGACACTATAAACAACAAAAAATGACAAAAAAACAACAAAAACGACACTATAAACAACAAAAACGACACTATAAACAACAAAAAATGACAAAAAAACAACAAAAACGACACTATAAACAACAAAAAACGACAAAAAACAACAAAAACGACACTATAAACAACAAAAAACGACAAAAAACAACAAAAACGACACTATAAACAACAAAAAATGACAAAAAACGACAAAAAACAACAAAAACGACACTATAAACAACAAAAAATGACAAAAAAACAGCAAAAACGACACTATAAACGACAAAAAAACAACAAAAACGACACTTTAAATGACAGAAAACGACTAAAAACTACAAAAACAACACTATGAACGACAAAAAACGACAAAAAACAACAAAAACGACACTATAAACAACAAAAAATCGACAAAAAACAACAAAAAACAACAAAAACGACACTATAAACGACAAAAAACGACAAAAAACGACACTATAAACGACAAAAAACGACAAAAAAACAACAAAAACGACACTATAAACGACAAAAAACGACAAAAAACAACAAAAACGACACTATAAACAACAAAAAATCGACAAAAAACGACAAAAAACAACAAAAACGACACTATAAACGACAAAAAACGACAAAAGAACAACAACAACGACACTATAAACGACAAAAAACAACAAAAACGACACTATAAACAACAAAAAACGACAAAAACAACAAAAACGACACTATAAACGACAAAAAACGACAAAAAAAACAAAAACGACACTATAAACGACAAGAAAACGACAAAAAACAACAAAAACGACACTATGAACAACAAAAAACGACAAAAAACAACAAAAACGACACTATAAACAACAAAAAACGACCAAAAACAACAAAAACAACACTATAAACAACAAAAAACAACAAAAAACAACAAAAACGACACTATAAACGACAAAAAAGGACAAAACAACAACAAAAACGACACTATAAACGACAAAAAACGACAAAAAACAACAAAACGACACTATAAACGACAAGAAAACGACAAAAAACAACAAAAACGACACTATAAACAACAAAAAACGACAAAAAACAACAAAAACGACACTATGAACAACAAAAAATGACAAAAAAACAACAAAAACGACACTATAAACAACAAAAAACGACCAAAAACAACAAAAACGACACTATAAACAACAAAAAATGACAAAAAAACAACAAAAACGACACTATAAACAACAAAAACGACACTATAAACAACAAAAAATGACAAAAAAACAACAAAAACGACACTATAAACAACAAAAAACGACAAAAAACAACAAAAACGACACTATAAACAACAAAAAACGACAAAAAACAACAAAAACGACACTATAAACAACAAAAAATGACAAAAAACGACAAAAAACAACAAAAACGACACTATAAACAACAAAAAACGACAAAAAACAGCAAAAACGACACTATAAACGACAAAAAAACAACAAAAACGACACTTTAAATGACAGAAAACGACTAAAAACTACAAAAACAACACTATGAACGACAAAAAACGACAAAAAACAACAAAAACGACACTATAAACAACAAAAAATCGACAAAAAACAACAAAAAACAACAAAAACGACACTATAAACGACAAAAAACGACAAAAAACGACAAAAAAACGACACTATAAACGACAAAAAACGACAAAAAAACAACAAAAACGACACTATAAACGACAAAAAACGACAAAAAACAACAAAAACGACACTATAAACAACAAAAAATCGACAAAAAACGACAAAAAACAACAAAAACGACACTATAAACGACAAAAAACGACAAAAGAACAACAACAACGACACTATAAACGACAAAAAACAACAAAAACGACACTATAAACAACAAAAAACGACAAAAACAACAAAAACGACACTATAAACGACAAAAAACGACAAAAAAAACAAAAACGACACTATAAACGACAAGAAAACGACAAAAAACAACAAAAACGACACTATGAACAACAAAAAACGACAAAAAACAACAAAAACGACACTATGAACAACAAAAAACGACCAAAAACAACAAAAACGACACTATAAACAACAAAAAATGACAAAAAAACAACAAAAACGACACTATAAACAACAAAAACGACAAAATAACAACAAAAACAACACTATTAACAAAAAAACGACAAAAAACAACAAAAATGACACTATAAACAACAAAAAACAACAAAAACAACAAAAACGACACTATAAACAACAAAAAATGACAAAAAAACAACAAAAACGACACTATAAACAACAAAAACGACACTATAAACAACAAAAAACGACAAAAAACAACAAAAACGACACTATAAACAACAAAAAATGACAAAAAAACAACAAAAACGACACTATAAACAACAAAAACGACAAAATAACAACAAAAACAACACTATTAACAAAAAAACGACAAAAAACAACAAAAACGAGACTATAAACAACAAAAAACAACAAAAACAACACTATAAACAACAAAAAACGACAAAAAACAACAAAAACAACACTATGAACGACAAAAAAGGACAAAACAACAACAAAAACGACACTATAAACAACAAAAAACGACAAAAAACAACAAAAACGACACTATAAACAACAAAAATGACAAAAAACGACAAAAAAACAACAAAAAACAACAAAAACGACACTATAAACAACAAAAAACGACAAAAAACAGCAAAAAAGACACTATAAACGACAAAAAACAACAAAAACAACACTATAAACGACAAAAAAGGACAAAACAACAACAAAAACGACACTATAAACGACAAAAAACAACAAAAAACAACAAAAACGACACTATAAACGACAAGAAAACGACAAAAAACAACAAAAACGACACTATGAACAACAAAAAACGACAAAAAACAACAAAAACGACACTATAAACAACAAAAACAACAGAAATGACACTATAAACAAAAAAAGACAAAAAAACGACAAAAAACAACAAAAACGACACTATAAATAACAAAAAACGACAAAAAACAACAAAAACGACAAAAAAACAACAAAAACGACACTGTAAACGACAAAAAAACAACAAAAACGACACTATAAACGACAAAAAACGATAAAAAACGACAAAAAACAACAAAAATGACACTATGAACAACAAAAAATGACAAAAAACAACAAAAAATGACAAAAACCAACAAAAACGACACTATGAACAACAAAAAAGGACAAAACAACAACAAAAATGACACTATAAACAACAAAAAAGGACAAAACAACAACAAAAACGACACTATAAACAACAAAAAATGACAAAAAACGACAAAAAACAACAAAAACGACACTATAAACAACAAAAAACGACAAAAAACAGCAAAAACGACACTATAAACGACAAAAAAACAACAAAAACGACACTTTAAATGACAGAAAACGACAAAAAACTACAAAAACAACACTATAAACAACAAAAAATCGACAAAAAACAACAAAAAACAACAAAAACGACACTGAACGACAAAAAACGACAAAAAACAATAAGAACGACAAAAAACGACAAAAACAACATTATAAACAACAAAAAACAACAAAAACGACACTATAAACAACAAAAAATGACAAAAAACAACAAAAACGACACTATAAACGACATAAAAAAACAAAACAACAACAAAAACGACACTATAAACAACAAAAAACGACAAAAAACAACAAAAACGACACTATAAACAACAAAAACGACAGTATAAACAACAAAAAACGACAAAATAACAACAAAAACGACACTATAAACAACAAAAAACGACAAAAAACAACAAAAACGACACTAGAAACAACAAATAATGACAGAAAAAAACAACAAAAAACAACAAAAACGACACTATAAACGACAAAAAACGACAAAAAACAACAAAAACGACACTATAAACGACAAAAAACGACAAAAAAACAACAAAAACGACACTATGAACGACAAAAAACGACAAAAAAACAACAAAAACGACAAAAAACAACAAAAACGACATTATAAACAACAAAAAACAACAAAAACGACACTATAAACAACAACAAACGACAAAAAACAACAAAAACGACACTATAAACGACAAAAAACGACAAAAAACGACACTATAAACGACAAAAAAGGACAAAAACAACAAAAACGACACTATAAACAGCAAAAAAGGACAAAACAACAAAAAAACGACAAAAAACAACAAAAACGACACTATGAACAACAAAAAACGACAGAAAACAAAAATGACACTATAAACAACAAAAAACAACAAAAACGACACTATAAACAACAAAAAACGATAAAAAACAACAAAAACGACACTATGAACAACAAAAAATGCCAAAAAATGACAACAAACAACAAATAACAACAAAAACGACACTATAAACAACAAAAAACGACAAAATAACAACAAAAACGACACTATAAACAACAAAAAAGGACAAAACAACAAAAAAACGACAAAACACAACAAAAACGACACTATGAACAACAAAAAACGACAGATAACAACAAAAACGACACTATAAACAACAAAAAACGAAAAAAAACAACAAAAACGACACTATAAACGACATAAAAAAACAAAACAACAACAAAAACGACAAAAAAACAACAAAAACGACACTAAAACAACAAAAACACAACAAAAACGACACTATAAACAACAAAAACGACACTAAAACAACAAAAACGCAACAAAAACGACACTATAAACAACAAAAACGTCTTTAAAAACAACAAAAACGACACTATAAACGACAAAAAAACGACAAAAAAACAACAAAAACGACACTTTAAACGACAGAAAACGACAAAAAACAACAAAAACGACACTATGAACGACAAAAAACGACAAAAAACAACAAAAACGACAAAAAACAACAAAAACGACATTATAAACAACAAAAAACAACAAAAACGACACTATAAACAACAACAAACGACAAAAAACAACAAAAACGACACTATAAACGACAAAAAACAACAAAAAAAGGACAAAACAACAAAAAAACGACAAAAAACAACAAAAACGACACTATGAACAACAAAAAACGACAGAAAACAAAATGACACTATAAACAACAAACAACAACAAAAACGACACTATAAACAACAAAAAACGATAAAAAACAACAAAAACGACACTATGAACAACAAAAAATGCCAAAAAATGACAAAAAACAACAAAAAACAACAAAAACGACACTATAAACAACAAAAAACGACAAAATAACAACAAAAACGACACTATAAACAACAAAAAACGACAAAAAACAACAAAAACGACACTATGAACAACAAAAAACGACAGAAAACAACAAAAACGACACTATAAACAACAAAAAACAACAAAAATGACAAAATAACAACAAAAACGACACTATAAACAACAAAAACGACAAAAAACAACAAAAACGACACTATAAACAACAAAAAACGACAAAAAACAACAAAAAACAACAAAAACGACACTATAAACAACAAAAAACGACAAAAAACAACAAAAACGACACTATAAACGACAAAAAGGACAAAACAACAAAAAACAACAAAAAACAACTAAAACGACAAAAAACGACAAAAACGACAAAAAAAACAACAAAAACGACACTATAAACAACAAAAAAGGACAAAACAACAAAAACGACACTATAAACAACAAAAAACGACAAAAAACATCAAAAAAACAACAAAAACGACAAAAAACAACAAAAACGACACTATGAACAACAAAAAACGACAAAAAACAACAAAAACGACACTATAAACATCAAAAAACAACAAAAAACGACAAAAAAACAACAAAAAGGACAAAAAACAACTAAAACGACACTATAAACAACAAAAAAAAAACAAAAACGACACTATAAACAACAACAAACGACAAAAAACAACAAAAACGACACTATAAACGACAAAAAACAACAAAAAACAACAAAAAAACAACAAAAACGACACTTTAAACGACAAAATAGGACAAAAAAATGACACTATAAACGACAAAAAAGGACAAAAAAACAACAAAAACGACACTATAAACAACAAAAAAGGACAAAAAAACAACAAAAACGACACTATAAACAACAAAAAACAACAAAAAACGACAAAAAAACAACAAAAACGACACTAAAACAACAAAAACACAACAAAAACGACACTATAAACAACAAAAACGACACTAAAACAACAAAAACGCAACAAAAACGACACTATAAACAACAAAAACGTCTTTAAAAACGAAAAAGCAAAAAGAAAAAGCTTCATTTTTTATATTGGGCCCTCAAAGTGCTCTCTGAAACTAGGCCTAGGATGACGTGTGTCCATGAATTGAGAAAATCTACACTTTGTCGTAGAGCTTAACCGAATACATTGTTGGAAAGGTGTCAGTATGATGATTCTTTATGGCTCCTGTTTCGAAATACTGACCTTTGAACCCTTGACCTTGGTGCATGTTTGAAAGTTTATAATTCAGCAACAAAAGAGGCTACAAACATGGGATCAACTGTTATAGAGAGCTCTTGACCTCAGCTTTCATGGGAGTATAGTCAACAACTGTGGGCACTGTCAAATATGGGTAAAATATGGTTACAATTAATTTCATCCATTTAACAATTAGATATTTTAAATCTGATTACACAAATGTGTTTATCAACCCCTTAAACCTTCTAGTGTACTCAGTATTTACAACTTCCAATTCTAGGAAAAAACACTAAATATTTTCTAAAAAATACAATTCCCTAGAGCCACACAATGCAGATTGATATAAATCAGCACTACAGTTTTTAGTTATTCCAGTTTGCAAAGTAGGGAATATAAAAATAGGGTCATAAAAATATATATCTACTAAACATATTTTAAATATCTAATATAGCCAAACTAGTAATTACACTCCATCAAGATCATCCATGTTAAGAAAAAGTAAAGATGTTGGTTTATTGTAGATATTTTAGCTAATATTTAGAAATTAGGTTTTTCAATTGGTAGTTCTTCCAGTTTACAGTTTTATTAAAGTAGGGTTGTAAATAGATATATCTACAGAATATATCAAATATATAGTACAGCCAAACTAGTAATTACACTGCATCTTGATGAGAATAAAAGGTCTGCCCGCCATTGTTTATTTTTGAGAGAAACTTGGCAGTCAGGTAACGTGACACACAGTCCTTTCACAAGATTACCCACAAAAAATGGTTCATAATTTCTGTAAGATATCTACAGACCTGTGTATGAAGATATGTTGAACCTGTTAATGTTCTCTGAGTTAGTCAATTCAGCCATACAAGACAGTCAAAATTAAGAGTTTAATAGTGTGTTTAATCACAGAGTAAAGCATGAGTACTTTCTTCATCACTCTCATTGAAAACACTTTAAAAATAAATCATTTCTAACCGATTACAAAAGATGAAACTATTCATGAAATACTTTAATATGACTCATATTGAAACTAACACTTAATTATAATACACAATTTTTGTACACATTCTGTGCCCTCATCTCCACATTAACAAACTATGTGATTAATAATGATTATAACGTTGCAAGCCTAGATTACTGTTGACCACCTGGTTATAATGCTGTTTGTGAAATGGAAAAGCTAAATAATACATATGACAGTATGATTATTGTTTCTTATGACTGTTTTTTCTATCTCGGCAGCACAATGGCCATGCTTCGTAGATGATGAAGTATTAAACTGGCAGTTTGGGACTGGACTCCACTCTCAGGCGGGTGAAGTTTCTGAATGTAATGTTACTGAATGATTGGCTTTCTCCGTCTGATGAACACTGCAAAGTAAACAGCCATGGCGACGAGGAGAATAGCAAGGATGACAATGCAGACAATCACGGCCACCACGGGGCCGCTATAGTTGCCCTCAGATGGCATACCTGTGTGAGCAGGTAAGAAGAAAGTTAAGCATGACAATATCAGACAATAATACACTCCATGGGAAGGCTTATATTTATTAATGTTTACTAACTACTGACTGCTATTTATGCAGTGACCAACAAAGTAGTTAATCAAAGACAAATTCGCATTTCATTGGCCCAGGCCACGACAGTACATTCGGAACGTCACATATAACGCAGATTCTTACCGTAAGAAGCCGAGAAAGGTTGAGCATCTCCTGAAAAATTGAAACAAAACTGCGGTCAGTAATGGACAGGGTTCACTTTTTGTGTTATTACTGATAAAATGAACTGATTAAATCAATCATTTGACATTTTTGGAAATGTGCTTGGTTACGTTTTTGCCAAAAGTTAGATGATAAGCTTGATACCACTCTCATGAATGTTTAATATGAACCTACCACTAGTAGTCTTTTAGCTTAGCATAGAGCTTGCTAGGGTTAATCTGGCTCTGTCCAAAGGTTGAAAGAAATCCACCTACCAGCACCTCTAAAGGTCAATCATTTATAATTATCTTCTTAGTTTAATCCATACAAAAGAGTTAAAATTACAATTTCTGGTGTTCCTGTTTCATTTTTATGCCAGACTAAGCCAACCAGTTGCTGGTTCCAGCTTCATACGTAGAATACAGATATGAGAGTAGTAACCTATCAGGAAAGCCATTTCAACCCAAATCATGACAATTAGTAAAGACCACTTCTATGTGTAGTTCTAGAGGGCATGGACAACTAACGTATTTTAATGTTTAATTGAATAAAAAAATTTTTTAAAGACGCACCGATGCTCTGTTTTCCCACAACAATGGCAGGCGAGGTGACTGTAGCATTGGCCGACACATCCTGGACTTCTCTCTTTCTTCTGTTTAGGGAACCTGCACAGTTCTGCTCATAATGAATAAAGACAATCAAAACTCTGATGTACGAATTAACTAAAGTAAAGTACCTGTTTGTGGTATTTTAAAATTAGGTTAGGACTCTTGTGTCTACTCACAGGCATTAATGTGCTACACGAGGACACTTCACAGAGTCTGGTGACACAGTGCAGGTAGAAAGTGGAGATTGTCTGATTTTTGTGCTCCACAAATCTGAAGGCCTCAAAGGAGAAGTGTGCCGTCTGGGACGCCCCATTGAGTTCCACTTTAGTCTGTGCGTCACGTGTACACCTGGGGTGAAAAAGAGATGGGTAGTTTGACTGCACATGGGAAGGTACAAAGATATGCTAATATATGAGTGTCAAGAGTAAGTGGAAGTTATTGCTGCTGTGGTTACATACATGCAACTCACCCCACAAAAAGGTCATAATAGGTGTTGAGCATGGGATAGGGACTTGTTGTTGCATAGCATCTGTCCAGCAGCACATTGAACCTTCGAGCAGACAGGTGGATTTTAAGTGTCTTTTCTTATAAATGTAAGTTACGGTTTACTGTAAACTGCCAAAATGAGGTACCTTTCAGTTAGATTGGTGGCCTTAACTGCGACATAAATCTTGGTTTTCAGATTGAGTCCTGTTTGTGGGATAGTCAAGATCTCTTTGTACTGTGCGTCCTGTTCAACGGAAAAAGTAAGTACAGTAAGAACAGAATCAAATTATAAAATGTTAAAAAATACTTGGCCCAATTGTAAAAGTTTGAGCTACAAGTCTTACTTTGAAGAGCTGCATACTCAGCGTGCTGATGAAGGTACCGTTGTTGTCTCGTATAGCAAGATTCACACCTGATCTGTATAAAATGAGAAGAAATTCATATTTTGCGTTAAACACTTTGATTAATCAAAATGTAGCTCAGTCCTGCTTATATCACTTGTAGGTGTTATTCTGGGTGTCACGTAACATACTCACACGCCCAGTTCAGTGTTGTTCACGAGATACTGCATCGGGTAGAGGCAGGAGAACTTGTACAGGATCTGAGGGCGATAGGTGATCATACCTGCAGACGGGTCTACAGAGGTAACAGTGCCAGAGATGTTGACGAACTGGACATTTGAGAAGTCAGCAAACGCTCCACTCCCAACCTGATTGATTATCTATTGAAAAAGAAATATATTTTACTGAAATCATTTTAAATCGGTTTTCAGATGTATTCTTTGATTTAAGATATTATGACTTTCAAATCCTTGTTTTTGATTTTCCATTCCATCAAAATGTACCAAACATAAAACTTTTACCAAATGGCACTACAAATTCTGTACCATTCTAATATCCTTATGTACTGTAAAATCTTCTTAACTGTCATAGCATGAGATCGTAGACTTTAAAAAAAATAGTAGGTAAAAACTATTGTGAAGAATACCTTGAAGTTATTATTGCAGGATGAGATGGAACTTTCATTTAAGGGGAATCTGAATTTTAAGACTGGTGGGGTAACGCTCCAGTCAGCAGCCCCAAAACAATCACGTTTGCTGAACTGATTATTGAGGACCATCAGAGACTCGTTGTAAAGAGCTTGGTACACTGGGCAAAGGTAGATCCTCAGGTCCATATACTGAGTGCCGCAAACAACAGTTATGTCAGAGTTCTCTGGGAGAGATAAAAAAGGGACAACATAAATCAAACTGAAATGGAAGTGTGAAAATAACAGTAAATAAAGAACATATCAAAGAAAATGTCACAAACCTGGAGGTCTGTTTGTATTGCTAACAATGCAAGCATCTGGTATCTGGGCCTCAGTCCTCAGAATGAGGCCAAGCTGGCACACAAGGATGACCAGCCTCATTGTTCTGAGTGCGAACCTGTGAGAAAACAATGGAAACCAAAGCATTCAGCATCTTTTTTCAAAGGAAAGTGCTTTCAAGAATTGCCAAATTTGACGTCAAAGATGACTGTACTGATTTCCTTGTACATGAGAGAAAAGCCAACAGTTACTTAAGCCCATTATGCAAAATACAGTAAGCAGCCACTTGAAAGAAAAAGGAGAAGCTGCGCTTTAACCTGGGCTGCGTCATGATTTATGCATTGTTATATTCAGAAAAAAAGGTCCTTGACATGTAGTTACCAACATCCTTAAATTCAGTTGCATCTTTGAAAGAAAGGCACACTTGATCAAAATACTAGTTGTAGCCTTTTTCCTCATAAACATATTCAGCAAGAAAATAAACTGGCACTATTGATCAGATAAAGATGTTTAAATTATATTTAATATGTCAAGTTTGATTTAAAAACCCCAAAAATCCAGAAACAAATTTACTGTATCTGTGAACTATTTTCATTACACTACAGTATTTTTCATATAATTATCATAAATAAATATGACCTAAATTAACAAACTACCAGGACAAAAAAGAGGAAATAAAGTTATTCCATGGACTCACCTGTAAGTCTTCATTTTGTGTCATGGTGTCGGCCACCAGATCTCTCCATTTATACTGTCGCCCTAACAGGGGCGTGTGAGGGTTTGAGAGTCTCAAACAATAGTGTAACACAAGCTGGGCCTTTAATATTTTTATTTTTTCTGAATATTTTACATCATCGCATTTGAATATCAGTATAAAACAAACATAAAATAAACTTGTTTTTCCACAAAGTTTGAGATGTCAACTCCAGTTCACCATCTGTTAATTGTAACCAGCTCTCTGGCACTTAACTTGTGTTCAGTAATAGTGTGTGATAATGTTTGTTTCTATATATACATATGCAAAGTGGAAAGGGTAGACTGGGGCTTTAGAATTCATTTGTCACATCCTAGATGATGATTTCTTTGACTGATATTGAAATTACCAATCTTCATCCCACAGCTTGGTTGTATTATTAATGTAATGGTATTGATAACTGCAGAGACAATTTAGAATCCTCAATGAGGTCAGACACAAAACTCCACTACAGGAGCTGGTAACTGGTCAACATGTTATTTAAAGACCGATATTGAAACTGAATTGTGCTTTTCCTTGAGTGACGAATACTTTTCTGATAAGTTAAAACATCTAAAACTAATCATTCGTTTCTTGGATGTACTAAACAAGAAGTGGATGCTGTAGTGTGTTACTCTTTGGGTTATCAGCACTTTGTGTCCATAGTTTTCTTTTATCATGTGTATTCTACTGGAATATGTCTCTTGTTACATTTGCAGCTGTAAGCTTTAAACTTCCAGTAATGCATTAGCAATCATCTCACATTTGGTCTGGCATAAGATATAATTTTATATGTAAGATTATGCAAGCTTAATGGCTGGTAATGGCTTTCTGCAATGGAAAAACACTTGATTGCTATCTTGGGTATGGGCAGGGACAGCGTTGCATTGGAGACCATAATGTATACACACAAACAATGTTTTATTTTTCACAGAACTGTGAAAGAGCAGGATCAGTGATCTGATCAGTGTTCTCTTTTGAGATCTTTTGATGTGATAAAAGTCTCATTATTGTTCTTCCGAGTGCAAGTTTCGTAATGGATCAGTTTTTGTTATGGCCTCAGGCTGTGAACTGTAAATAAAAAAATTTGGTGCTGTTTTGTACAGTCAGCAGATAAAAGACACACCTATCTGGGATAAATCCAAAGTCTTTTGTGAAGCATAACACGAAAGGGACTCCTGAGTTATTCTGGTCCCTAAAGAACAGCATCACAATAAACCACAAGGATACAGACTGAAAAGGTGCCTGTTAGATTACTTTGGACATATCCAATGTCAAATGCCAGTTTTAATCTCTCCTTTGTTGTCTAAATAAGCATTTGTCTGCAAGCAAGGCCATCAGTGTTACTAAGGGCACATTTCTTCAAAAGCAGTAAATGTGGTCACCCTTGGGAAATAATAATACTAACCCAATACAGGCATGTGGCAGATTTAGGTCAGGACCTGTCATCAAAAACACAAATGTTCCATATTAAAAGGGAGCACATACATTTTTTTTCATTTAAAATATATTCAAAATAATGATATCTCGTTATTCAACTTTTCCATTAAAATTGGTGACTTTGAGTTTGACTGTTTGAGGATGAATTTAACCTCAATTTGTAAATGATCATCTTGACGATTAACAATATAGGCTGACACATAGACATGGGGCATTGAAAATTTTAATTAGAAAAGAATGTAACATAGGATGACGCTGTATCCCTGACATTGTGTGGCCTGGGAATGAGAGCTTTGCCAAGTAAACCAAGAGCATGTATTGTGATCGTTTCTGGGATTCATGGAATCTGGGCCCAAGCTTATCACAGATATATCAGTATCAGCATATATGTCGGTCAATAAGTATCAAGAAATTGTAGTTGAGAAATGGAAAATATGTTTAGAAACAGTGTCACCATTACATACTACAGTTTGTCCTTCTGAGAGGACTAAGAAGTTTATTTTTCAACTGTATTATGTCCCCCCCTTATAATTTGCAGCTCCCATCGTTATTACACAGCTTTATAGTGAGTTTCAGCTCATTGTAAACCCCACTGTACACTACCCGCTCAGCACCAAACAGCAGACAGACAGAGTAAGCAACTAGATGGTAAATGTAGTAAAGCATTTAGCAGGTAAAGAGCAAGATATTTGTCTTAGAAGTTGGTAGAGACCAAAAACAGAGCTAAAAGGAGGGTATTGGACTTACATCCATAAGCTGACCAGAAAGACGACTCTAAATTAATATGTTGCTCCGTAACTGCTGGATGTGTAAATAAGGAACTGTTTGCTATAAAATCAATTTAATATCAACTTAAAAGGTGATAACGTGTCAGTGTTGTCTTCAATATTGTTTCCTCTGCCTCCAGGTGGCCAAAAAATCAATTACTGCAGGTTTAATAAGTGACCTTTAGAGGTGCTGGTAGGCAGATTTTGTTACCTTTGGATAGAGTCAGGCTAGCTGTTTCCCCTTGTTTCCAGTCTTTGTGCTAAGCTAAGCTAATCGGCTGCTGGTTGTAGCTTCATATTTAACAGACAAAGACATCCTCTTATCTTCTTATCTAACTCACCACCAAAAAGCGAATAAGCGTATTTCTCAAAATGTCAAACTATTATTTGAAGGACTTGAAGGATTTGACAACCATGGTAATGTTTTGTATTTATGTAGAAATATAAATATTGATTAATAAGATTTAAAGGGACTATAATCAAATTATCAATCTTCGATTATTTTGTTTACATATACTGTTCCGGAAGGTTAATGATGAACTTTGGTTTGCTCAAATTTGGGACTTGTCGTATATTTGAACACAGACAAAATGTACAGCATTTCCTTTTTTTGCATTTTTCCCCCCAATAATTTCTGGAAACATGTTGTACTTGCAGTTTTTCCTGGACAATTCTGAAGAAAAGGGGGATCTTTGTGTGTGTATCTATAATTGATAAACTCCATGAAGTCTTTCTTTATTATCTGCACAGAACAGCTGCCTCTATATGTCCCCTTTGACTCACATGGTAGTGTCTGGGTAATGACTGAGCTTTACTTGATCAACATGCATCCCTTACACTTTGCAACAATGCCAGTCCATGCATATGACACTCTCATGTGTCGGTGAATGTGCCTTACAGAAATGTGAGGAATAATAGACTTCATATACTCTCAAAGGGAACAAAGGCATCTATGGGTGTTTATACTGAACAAAGAAAGATAAATGTAATTCTCAGGGGACAAAACCAGTGTCTTGTCTCCATACGTTTTTGACAGTAGACACAATTCACTATACATCCACTAAAGGGGCTCTTGGGAACATTGCACTGAAAAACAGAGTTCAACAACAGCACTAAACTGCATAACAAAAGGCCATGGTGTACTGCCAATATTTTCATATAATCTGACATTTTTAATCATGTTTTTATTGCCACTCTAAACAATAACTATATCTATATGTATACAACCATATCTGCACTTGATTTCAGCCTTACAGTCAGTGCAGGCATGAAACAACTTAAGAATTGGTAAGAGAGGGCACAAGATTAGTTGGCAATTTGAGTGCCTTCTCTTGTACAGTTCAAGATCCAAAAGGTCAAAAATGAATGTGAAATTTGCAAAATGTATGGTTTTAACAAACAGTGCATTCAAATACATGACAGTGGACACTTTGTTTTCTATTATGTGTGACATGTTATTGATGTCAATATTATTTTCTATATTTTTATTGTGTTCTATTTAGTCTATTAGAATGCATGTGCATTTTGTTTGTATACATTGTATAATCCTTGTTACTTTGATCTATCTTATCAGATCTTATCTTTTCCTTCCCTTTTTTTGTATGGCACCTTTACAAACTAAAATTAAATGGGAAGTATTAGATTTACCATACAATAGATTTTCTTTTCAACAACAGCTACTGACTGTAATTAGAGCATGCTGTACACTGAGTCACATTATCATGCACATGCAACACCTGAGCAGTATCACAACATGTTATGACAGTAACATAGGTGGAGCCCTAAAAAGTCATATCAGGACACAACTCTTGTATGTACTGTACTGTAAATGGTAAACCAATACCAGGGTTTGTTATAAAACTTAAATCTATGACCCACTTGGTTTTTTAGGGAATCCACCCTTATCAATATCTATTCTCAGAAAAATATTTGGTACTGCACTAGAGTTTTTTAGAGGTATTAGCCTACATTTCATTGTCCTTGATACTTCTAAAATGACTCACTAGATTTTAACCTGGCGCTTATAGGTGTGGTTGAGCCTTTCCTTTCCCCCCAGAGTATGCTTGTACTTATCCTGTTGCACTTATTATAACAAAGAGTTGTATAGTACTCTCCTTCGTCAGTGGTGGCAGAAGTACTCCTCCTTTACCTGCTTTATTATCAATACCAAAATGTAAAATATAGGCTAGCCCCATTAGAAGTCATGCACTTTAAATCTTAAGTACTTTTACAAGTATAGCACTCATATTACAGCAGAATGACTTCTCTTAGAGTGCTATATATATGCAGTATTATGGAATTACTATTACTGATTCATCATGTGTAAGTAGCATTTTAATCTTAAAGTATTTGATGTGCTTTTGGCTACTGTAAGATAATGATATATCATATTTTATAAACAAATAATGTGTTTTATGTGTAAAATCTTAAGTAACTATAGCTGTCAAATAAATATAGTGGAGTAAAAAAGTACAATGTTTCCCTTTGAAATGAAAGCAAGTATCAAGAAGCAGAAAATATAAATAATCAGGTGAAGTAACCTACCTTAAAGTCTTACTTAACTAGAGCACTTGAGTAAATGCACTATATTACTTGGCAGGCATATGCAATAAAGGCAACTATATGCATACATTAGTTATAAAGTATTGTTGTATTGTTACTGTAGCTGTACTCATTAATCATTTAGTCTAGAAAATGTTAGAAAATCAGGAAAATACTTATCACAATTTCACAACTGTGTAACTATAAAGTACTGTACTTTGTAATTTGTACTATAAAGTACAAATTAGAGATACTTGGACTTTACTTTTCTGGTATTTTCCCTCATGCCTTTTTATACTTCTACCTCACTACAATTACGGGGCAAATATTGTACCATTGTATTTGACTGTTGTACTCACACGTTACTTTAGAAATGAAATTTAAAAACATAAGAGGAATTTATATATAAATATTATATGATGTTTTGTTTAAAATGAACTTACCCAACAGTGCTATTAGTCAAATAACTGATTGACAGGAAAATTTGTTTCATGGAATAACATTTCATGCAGCTTCTCAGTGAAAATTGGCTGTTTTTCCTTTTAATTACTTAAATAATCTTAATCGATTTGTAATAATTTTGAGGTTTGAACTATTGGTTGGACCAAACAAGCATTGTGAAGGTGGCATTTATCACTAGTTTCTGAGATTTTACAAACTAAACAAAGTAACTAAACAAAAAAAATCAGCAGACCAATCCATAATGAAAATAATAATTAGTCGCAGTCTCATATAAAATAATAATAAAAAAAATCGCTCCACTTCAGCTACAACAGTCCAGTCCTGCTTTCCCATTAATGCTTGAGTAATTATAAGTACCTGTTGTTGTAATGCAGTGTTTTTACAGTGTGTGATTTTCTAGAAGCCACGCAGACGTAGTTTACCCCACAACCCTGGTAGCAACTGCTGTTGAAATCTCCAAACGGTATTTTTTAATTGGCCCATTTCTAGAGCCACTGGTCCGGTGGCAGCGGATTGGCCGGCGCCGCTCCTCCCGTTCTAGAGAGTTCTCAGCCGGGATGTAGCCGAGGAGGCGCCGCCGCTCCCGCACACCGACCCGACCGACGGACGGCAGCGACCGGGGGACCAGAGACCCGCCACACCGCCTCTCCGACAGGGCGAAGCGAGGCCCGCCTGCGGGGTTAGAAACAGACACTTTAACGACACATTGTGAATTTATCGGAGGTGAGTATATAGCGAGGGAAACAACGTTACTATGGTAACTTTTAGAGCGTGACATTAACTAATTGACGTCAACGACGTGACTCATTTCACACCGTTATTAGTTTTAACGGGTGCACGATAAACGGGGATATTGATTAAAAAATGTAAGCTTGCCAACGTTTTGGGTGTCGGCATCCATCTTATTTTATTCAAATACACCTGCACGTCTTAATTTTACACCAACTTATCCCCTGCTGCTGGTGGTGTTGTGCGTTGGCGTATTTGTTTAACGCGAAAGTTGGGCGGAGGACATGTGTCTAACAACAGGTATGAACCGACGCTGCTTCCCCGTCTGAGAGAAAAAAAACTGAGGTCTGCACGCAAGGAATCTGACCTGCAAAGTTGGTTGATATGCGACAGAGAGGTGCAGTTTTTTTTTTTTTTTTTTTTTTTTTTTTCTGCAGAGGAGCCGTGCAAGTTTCAAGGAAGCGAAAGGAAAAGTCCAGAAAGTTCTCAGCCTCCTAAAAGCATGAAGGGACCCGCCCTCCTGCCCCGGGCCTGCGCTTGACCGCTGCAGCCTGTGATGCAGCACAACTTGAGCTGCACTTTTTCTGTCATAACCCCCCTTTGCCACAAAACCAGATTACCTTTATCTGCCATTAACAGTATTGAGGGAACTAGGGTAACGACACGAGTCCCCAAGTTGAATTGTACTAACCTTTTATCCTGTGCATGAATGTGCAGGTTTCTGGTTAGTTTCTGTCGTGCAAAGTTAGATTTTGCACACACCTTGCTCCCCTGCTTTATTGAGAGCAACATATGTTTACTGTTTACTATATTTCTGATATGACTAACATTTTGGCACGATGACGATCCCCTGTTTAGCTTTTCGGTCAAAAATCTATTATTTCATTTGCAATTAATCAAGTAATAAACAGCCCAAATTGATGCCTTCAGTTGTCTTTTTTCTTTTTTTAAATAAGGGGAAAGCAGCAAATTATATTTGAGAAGCTGGAACCCAAAATGTTTGCCATTTTTGCTTGAAAAAAATATTTAAACATTTTAGTACTAGCTGCCGATTCCTCTTTTTTGATTGATCAAACGACTATATGACTAATTGTTTCTGAATCTTAAAACCCTTTCCATCATCAGAGCACAGCTGTCCAATTTTTTTTGCTTGCAATGGCCCTCTGCTCCACCAGAGGAGCCCGTCTCCTAGTACGAGAGCCATTGCCTAGACTCCCATGTGGCTTAACATTAGGCTGACATTACAGTATATTGATGGGCTGCTGCTGTAGCAACAGTAAACATAAAGCCTATTTCAAGAAGTTACTGCTACTGTAACTTATTTGCCAAGTTTAACCAGGAACAAGCCTTTTATTTCCTCTGCTTGTTTTCCATGTTTTACTCAGCAAATTATCCAGATGACTTGTAAACTCAACTCTGGGTCTGCCTCTGAAATGCCGCCCATTTCTCTGATTTTGTTTCAGCAGTATAGTAAAATAGTAACATGCAGTGTCCCAGAGACCAAGTTGACATATTCTAGTTGCATGTTTTGTCTCAAAATCTGCACACTGGAGAATCTTGAATCCTACAGAGTCTAACATTTCTTCTTTAAAAATGACTGAAATGATGAATGGATAATCAAAAATAGTAGGTGAATATTTAGCTGTTGATTAACATATCCACTAAATGACTAAACATTTCAGCTCTATTATAAAATAAAAAATAATTTCAACAAAAGTAGAGTCTGTTTTTCAGGCTACATTATCCTGCTTCTTAGAAAAAGGTCCTGTCCTCCCTGTTGCCTGTCGTTGCCATAATAAAGGCAGCCGTTGCCAAGCTGTCAAACATGGGAGGCTTGAGAACAGGTGGTGTGGACCATCACTTCACTGAGACAGTTTGTTTCCACTTCTGTTTGAGCAGCTCACACTCTGATAATAGCTTCATTACCCCATATTACAAATGTGCATCACAGTAGCTACCAGCAGAGCTTAGAGAGGAGTTAAGTTACTCTTCTGTCATATACCCAGATTTTCAGTTTTGTGCCAGTATATAATTAACAGGAGATCATTTTTATATTCTCAGGAACCATGTCCAAGGGACCAGCAGTCGGCATTGATCTGGGCACTACCTACTCTTGTGTAGGAGTGTTTCAGCATGGCAAAGTGGAGATCATTGCCAATGACCAGGGAAACAGGACCACGCCCAGTTATGTTGCCTTCACTGACACCGAGAGGTTGATCGGGGACGCAGCCAAGAATCAGGTGGCCTTGAACCCCAACAACACAGTATTCGGTACGAAAAATTTTTCTAGTCACAAGTTGAGCATGATTAGTTTTTTTTTCCTGCATATTTAATGCATCTTTTATTGTCCTTCAGATGCAAAGCGTCTCATTGGACGTCGGTTTGATGACAGCGTTGTCCAGTCGGACATGAAACACTGGCCATTTACAGTCATTAATGATGCCTCACGCCCCAAAGTAAAAGTGGAGTACAAGGGCGAGACCAAGACCTTCTACCCAGAGGAGATCTCGTCAATGGTGCTAATTAAAATGAAGGAGATTGCGGAGGCGTACCTTGGAAAGGTACAACCATGTGTTGTGTTTTTTTTTTTTTTTTATACAAATTTAATATGACAACCTTTTTGTTAATTAGTCAAGCTGTAATTTAACTTAATATGATAAAACTGTACATGAAATGTTGAGAATGTCATTAATCTTATTAACTGCTATAACTAGCATCCTTTTAATTCTTGCAGACTGTAACAAATGCTGTGGTGACTGTTCCTGCCTACTTCAATGACTCTCAGCGCCAGGCCACCAAAGACGCAGGGACCATTTCTGGGCTTAATGTCCTCCGTATCATCAATGAACCAACTGCTGCTGCTATTGCTTACGGTCTGGACAAAAAGGTAAAACAACTCTCAGGCTACAAGTTACAGTTTTTAGTTTTAAGGCTTATTGTAGTGTGTATTGTAGTGAATTGATGTTTTTACCACACTAATAATTGCTTTGTGGCCTGTCTTTTCACAGACTGTTATTCTGTTTCTAAGTTTTTTGTTTGTGACATTTTATGTGTACTTTTCGGAGTAAAACATTTAGAACTATGAAGTAATGTAGACTTTGAATGTGAGGTTATAAAAAGCTCAAAAGTGCTTGCTGTAAGTGAATGAAATTATTTCAAATTACAGGTTGGATCTGAAAGAAACGTCCTCATCTTTGACCTGGGCGGTGGCACATTTGACGTCTCCATCCTGACTATTGAAGATGGCATCTTTGAGGTCAAGTCCACAGCAGGCGACACACACTTGGGTGGAGAAGACTTTGATAACCGCATGGTCAACCACTTCATCTCTGAGTTCAAACGCAAGTACAAGAAAGACATCAGCGACAACAAGAGGGCGGTGCGTCGTCTGCGCACGGCGTGCGAGAGGGCCAAGCGCACTTTGTCATCCAGCACTCAGGCCAGCATTGAAATCGATTCTCTGTACGAGGGAATCGATTTCTACACCTCGATCACCAGGGCCCGGTTTGAGGAGCTGAACGCAGATCTGTTCCGAGGAACCCTGGAGCCCGTGGAAAAGGCTCTCCGTGACGCCAAGATGGACAAGGCTCAAGTCCACGACATTGTCTTGGTGGGAGGTTCCACTCGTATTCCCAAGATCCAGAAGCTGCTGCAGGACTTTTTCAATGGGAAGGACCTCAATAAGAGCATTAACCCTGATGAAGCAGTGGCCTATGGTGCAGGTATGTCTATAAATGTAGCAGTAACCCAATTGTACTAATAAAACATCCTGACAAATAGATGATGAATGAGAGATTTGCTACAAATGGAAAACTCAAAATCTGCCCATTTTTTTCTGCAGCTGTGCAGGCAGCCATCTTGTCTGGCGACAAATCTGAGAATGTTCAGGACCTGCTGCTGCTGGATGTGACCCCCTTGTCTCTGGGCATTGAGACCGCTGGAGGAGTCATGACTGTTCTTATCAAGAGGAACACCACAATCCCCACGAAGCAAACCCAGACTTTTACCACCTATTCAGACAACCAGCCGGGTGTGCTCATTCAGGTATGACCTCCCTCTTTGAAACAAACTCTTAATTATTTTAGAGAAAAGTCTTAAGTCTTAAATGTCAAATATATCTTTATTGATGAGCATTATATCTGCAGGTGTTTGAGGGTGAAAGGGCAATGACCAAAGACAACAACCTTCTGGGGAAATTTGAGCTGACTGGAATCCCCCCTGCACCCCGGGGTGTTCCTCAGATCGAGGTGACCTTCGATATCGACGCCAACGGCATCATGAATGTGTCTGCGGTCGACAAGAGCACCGGAAAGGAGAACAAGATCACGATCACCAACGACAAAGGTAACCTGAGGAAGAACTTTAACACTGTATCTGACTTGTGTAATTTGAATTATGGTATTCAGCCTTGTGTTCATTCAATTCATAAAATCCATCAGGTCGCTTGAGCAAGGAGGACATTGAGCGTATGGTCCAGGAAGCAGATAAGTACAAGGCTGAGGATGAAGTGCAGAGAGAGAAGGTGGCTGCCAAGAATGGTTTAGAGTCCTACGCCTTCAATATGAAGTCCACTGTGGAGGACGAGAAGCTCAAGGGCAAGATCGCCGATGAGGACAAACAGAAGATTCTTGACAAATGTAACGAGATCATCAGCTGGCTGGATAGAAACCAGGTATGAATTACATTTATATCTATTTGATTATTTATTTTGATAATGTTAGAAAAATAAACTAAACATAAAAACAATAACTAATGAAGCTAACAGCAAATGCATAGCAAACTCACAATAAACAACATAAATAGATATTTCATGTCCGAAAAGGAGATCTAAGGCATTAGATTGATACTTTGACCCCCTTTCTTTCTCTCTTTTGTCAGTCTGCAGAAAAAGAGGAGTTTGAGCATCAGCAGAAGGAGTTGGAGAAGGTGTGTAACCCCATCATGACCAAGCTGTACCAGAGTGCAGGGGGGATGCCTCAAGGGGGAATGCCAGGCGGCTTCCCCGGAGCCGGTGGTGCTCCTGGAGGAGGAGCATCCTCCGGCCCCACCATCGAGGAGGTCGACTAAACCAGAGGTTGACCAGACTTGCATGAGCTTGTTCTCTTTCATATTTTGAGGTTGGTGTGAAGGGTGATCACAATCATATCATCACAGTATTATCTAAATTGTTATACTCAGAACCATGCCTGTTTTGGGATTGTTTTGATCATTTTTGTATGCCGGGCTTAAGGCAGTACTTCCGCTGTGGCTTTTTTGGTAGGCGGTCTTTTCAGGCGACTGTGTTTCATTCAGTTATAACACTTAATATGTGCATTACCACAGTGTGTTTTTCTTTCTGAGCTGGTTATATGGCTGAAATAATCGATATTGCTCAACACTTTGCCAAATGAGACAATAAAAGATTTTTTTGAATTAGGACTCATCACTCATCTTTTCAGTACCTTAATTATGACAGTTACCATGTCAACCTGTTGTAATATTGATTGCAGGTATCACATTATATGTATGATATATAACATCTGCTTTACTACCCACAACGTTTTCAGAAAAGATCCAAATATTAAGTACTCTGTATGATGTATGATGATGATAAGATCAAGTCTGAATCGTTTTTAAATTGGTCATTTGTACTTTTGGGGGTCGATCACCATGAAATTAAACAGTTGATCTGTGCATCAGATATACATTGTAACTACACGCTCAGCTAATGGTGAATACTGACCTCTACAAAGTTTAATAATTAGATCTCTCACAGACATTTCTGTGTCACTGTAAAATGTATGTCATCCTGTTGTGGTTTTAAACTGAAAAATTCATCCAAGAACAAGGAGCTGTATCATCTCCAGTACTGGTGTCAGGTAATATTGTGCACCTTTATTTCTATACTTTATTTTATTTAAGTTTTATTAATGTAGAGAGACAATACAGACAACCGAAGCATTCTTTTTTTTTCTAATTTATTTTGCTTATTCATTCATTCTTAGGTTAACAGGAAGAGGTTGGAAAGCTCTTGGGGTATTGGTTCCTCTAGGCCATATTTTGTTGTTGTGTTGAAGTCTTTGGCAGATCAGCGTGAGTTAGAGTTTCTTGGGCATTCGTGCATCCGGTAGGCACACATGTAGAAGATACCTAGAGGAGGATAATCAGATTTTTAAGAAAATTATACGAAAATGAAGCACACAGGTATTCATTTTTTAATGTTCTAGGATTCATACCTGAGAAGAATGTGAGCACCACTGCCACCCAGCCCATTATATAGGACCAGGAAAATCGCCAGCTGCCATAGCGTTTACCATAGTAGTTCACTGTCACTCCTGTGTAGACAGCCATGGCCAGCAACACAAAGAAGCCTGCACAAGAGATAAAATCATGAGGTTTAACTGATAGAGGCTTTTACGACATCAGAGAGGCTCAGATGTAGGTGTGGCAGAGGAGCTCACAGGAGATGAAGAAGAGGATGCCGGCTGCAAATGTCTTGTCAAACCCGTCAAAGGAGGAGTAGTGGATGAAGGCCATGACGCCTATCACGATGCCGATGAAACAAGCCAGCAGGGAGAGAATCATGAAAGCTCGGGTGGCATCCCAATATGCTGTGGGTGAGAGGAGACAAGGAAAGTCTGAGACCTGACAGGCCAGACTTTAAAAGCACATCCAGAACAAGTGAAAAATTCAGAATCTTTGATCTGTTTTTCTATTTTATACACCCAGCTCATGTCATTTTAAAGTGTAGGTATATTTCATTTTTTTCAGTTAGTCATACTTTTCAGCTCTAGCTTGCCATCTAGTGTTTGGCAATGAACTTGCAACTGATTTCATGAATAAAACTTAAGATAGATGACTGAAAATTAAACCTGTTTCACCTAAAGTATGCACTATGTAAGTGGTGCACATGAAAGTACAAAATATTCCTTAAAAGTAACAAAAATAACCTGTATTCTTTGATGCAGAATCTGTGTAATCTCTTTATACAGCATCTATACAAAACAGAAACGTTTTTTTTTCTTTTCTTTACCACGGCGACAAAGCCCCAAAGGGAAGTATCCCCAGAGTTGATAAGGGTTAGTGTTGAGGTCACGGACTGATTGTCACCAAACTAATAAATATAAATGAGGATCTGCCCGTGCACATGCAGTGGAATACACCCAGCGAGTCTTACCGATGCTGTCTGTGTGTGTCATGCATTTCCCGGGCACACAGTACCGCCACAGGCCCTGGTGCATGTAATTGCTGGAGTGGCGGTACTGCATCCAGTAGTCAGTTGCCGTGGAGACGATGAGGAGTATGTTCCCCACGCCGGCACAGAACAACCCACCTCCCATGAAGCTGTACATCCTGCCAAAAAACACTGACTGACACACACAGAGAAAAAACAGAGCCGGTCAGGCCCTCGACACATCTGGCCCCTGCTGTACAGATTAGAGCAGGCACTTCCTGTCACAGAGCATGGGGCAACACTGGATATGAATAAAACAATATCTAAATACATTCAGCAGGATGACACAAATGTTATGCTGGAGCCGCACAGATCTGATTATAAAAACATTAATCATTAGGAGAGACACACTCAGTCTGACAAGTCATTAACCTCCAACACTGCCAGACTGAGAGGTGGGTCCATCTTTAAAAACACATGTTGTGCTGACAAGCATTTTTCAAACCCGAAAGAAATCATTTTTACTTTTTAATTAGGACCACCAGGTTTAAAAAAATGTGCTGCTGAACTATGGGGAAAAGTGTATAAAATGATGCAATCTGATTCAGTGGTGCATCCATAAAACATGGGTTTTAGTAGTTCATAGAAACTGGTCTTTTCCCCCCTTTTAAACCTACATAGAGGGATACTTATGTAGGGAAATTTAGAGTTCAACAAGTTAACTACCAATTGTAGCAATAAAGAAAGAGTCTAAAATACAGCATAATATACAGGATTACATTCACTATTTCACACATTATGTTTGGATATATAATGACCTACCTTTATCTTTTTTCCCTCAGAAAAAGTCAGCGATTCCAATATTTCGGGTTGCCAAAGCACAGAGGAGCCCAATATTGCCCAGGGTGGCAGGAAAGTTTTGTTTGTGCATAGGAAACCAAGCGAACAAACGGGCTGATGGAACAATGGAGCATGCTGAGCCGCAACCAATCACAGGGGATGAGTTTTGTGTTTTAGGGAATCTGCTGAAAATACGAAACTGTTAAAGCGCTGTGCACATCTCAGTAATACTGATGACACAGGACTTTTCATTCAAAATGCTGCACAACCACACACAGTAGACTCATGGCTGCAATAGGCTTACCCATAGCCATTGCTGGAAAAGTTCATTTAACTGTGATTATTTGAAGTGGTAAAATTTAAAAACTGAAGTCATTTTGAATCATGTTTTGACTAAATCTTTAAGTCTATTATGCTGATGGAAAAGCAACATTATTTTTAGTAAATAAAAGTTCCTTTCTGCCTTTAAATACAATTCTCTTTATCACTTTGTATCCAAACTATTATAATTCAAGTTGTGCAGTGTGCTCATTTACATAAAATGAATCCATCCATTTTTTTTATAAATGATGAAGACACTACAGCAACTGCACTCACTACGGTATGCTTTTAACGTCTCTACAGCCCTCATAATTACAGCAGAAAGACAAATGGAAGGTTAATTCATTAGTCTTACATTTAGTCTCATATTTTCAATGTTCCATCATCTAATTGGCTTGCAGCCAGGCTGTAATAATTTATTTAATTACACATGAGTAGTCATTAATAAAGTAAAACACATGCAAGGGTAAACTTGAACAGCATTAATTCACAGGACAAGATGCATATGGTTAACTTGCCGGAACAGAGACTGATGAGGTGGCTGGTGGGGGGCTAATAGAGTTGTGGGTTTGTACAGTTTGGGTGAAGTAACTGCAATAAAAGTGATTTATCTTTGTTGTGCCATCTTGTAGAGACTACGAGTTAAAAGATAGAGTTATGGGTGAGAAATTAGTATTTAATTTGCTCCCTTAATGGTGTGGCTGGTGTGGCAATGGCTGGAGGATGGTAGGAGAGTTCTTCAATCAGGGATGTGATCAGATTCATCAATTCCAGCTATGACACTTTTAGAATAAAGCAATTTAACTTGAATTACATTTAAAAGCAGAGTTACTAAAATTACTTTAAAACCAAATATGTTGACTCACACAAGGGATTCGTGAAACTGTATGTTCCACATATCAGTGGATGTCCTGGTAAGTTGAACTGAATTTCGCACAAAGTGCTGAACCTTTTAAGTTCTGGAGGACTTACTGATGACCAACAAAATGCCCTGGACATTACAGGTGCCCTGCATGTCTCAGTTATGACCACTAGATGGCGCCTTTTATTCAGACATTTAGCAACAGAGACTGAATCAGTAGTTGGATTTTCTCTCATGTGAGGAGGTTTTCTTAAAAAAAAAAATTAAAAATCTTCAAATCAAATTATTATATTTTCTTCATCCTGTGTATTTTTATATTGCCTTGTATTTCTTTAATATCTTGTATGTTTTATGCATTTTACGTCTTATGTAAAGCACTTTGAATTGTATTTTTGTCAAAGGGAATTTAGAAATAACTGCCTACTCATTTTTTTTCATTTACTCATAAAAAGTCTCATGATAATAATGACACCAGCAGTGCCTGATGAATATATTGGTACTACATACAGGTTCAGGAGAATGGGCTTTTCATTGAAGTAGGAGACATCTTGTGTCTATAAGTAAAATATTTTAAATATTTGCATATTCTTATATCTGGATTTTTCCAATGAAGGAGAATATATTTTTTAAATAGGTAATTAATTTATCTCTGGGGAAACCATATCAGACATGAATAACTCAAAACAGTGTATTTTTTTGTCTTAAAACATGTCTGGAGGGGATATTTGAAATAATGAAAAGGATAGTTAAAATACACTCATTTCAGAAAATAAGTTTCTATAGGAGAAGAAGGAAAAATGTTCCTTTTGATCCAGTGGAGTGGACACATGTGAAGTGGCCTCAGTAACAGACTGGCAGGTCGAGCTGTGCGGGAGGGAGCGTGTAAACCTCAGAGACCCTAATCCATGCTCCAGGCCTTAAAGCAGAACATTGTAGAACCCTTCTAAATTGCATAACCCCTTCAAATAGCATTGGATTACCATTATCCTCCTAGCCTGGTGGGACCCAGTGGGTATTTTCCAGAGGCAGTTGAGTCCAACTCACTTTCCACACCATCCGACGGCCTCCCTGCCAACATACTGTGGTACTTAAATCAAAAAGACCTGCACACAAGAGGCACTTACAGCAGATGACGGTGCGGACACGAAGAAAGCCTTTCTATAGCCCATCACTGTCACATTTCAGGAGTCGCACAGTGAGACAATGGTTACCTCCTCTCATTAAGCCTTATTCACAAACACGCCTTCTCACAATAGCCTACTGCAATCTGAAGAAGGCATCAAATCTTACACAGTATCTTCTATCAGAGAAGTCATTTTACTGGGAACATGAGATAATGAACTCCAAGTTCAATCAGACCTCAGGGACATTTGGCTCAGATGGAAAAATTTGAGCTCACTCCTTTTTATGTTCCCCCCCCCCCCCCCCCATCTTCTCTTCCTGCAGTATGTATCAGTATTTTCCAGTATGTCATTTTGACTACATATTAAAAGACTAAATCATGCAAGCAGCTGTGTAAGGCATGGTAAAAACATGTCTGGATTTGCATAACTTTGATAAGCACCTAACGCAAAGTACAGCTGAGGCTGAAGGGACTGTTTTACATGTTTCTGGTCTGGTCTAAACTGGGATTTTCCATGGAGGAAAAAGTATTTATTTATTTGTGTGCTGGACTTTCATGCGGTTGGCCTTGTCTTGTGTACCCTTCACACTCTCACTATGGATCACTTGAATTAATACGGTTTTATTTTTGATCTTCGACTGAGATGCGGATATACTTCGGGTTTTAGTTGTACAACAAAACAATGTGTAACCTTTGAGATCCCTTAAACGTATTTTACAAGATAACGGACTGTTTCACTGTAAAATTTTGATGATATGTCAACCAGTTCAGAAAAACTCTTCAAACTTCATAAATGTCCTCTTCATTGTTTTCATCTTTAAACTTTTGGCTGCATTTGCTGCCCTCTGCAAGGGGGGAGGCAGCAAAAATATAATATCTTAAACCAAGAATTTTTTCACACAAATTATTACTTTGAGAGCACAAATTATTAAATCCATGACACCTCCAGGGCTCAGAAGGTCATAAACCAATCGGACAAAATTACATTTTTTTGGTTTTACAACTGATTTTACCAGATAAAAAGTCAGAAGATCACCAAAGTTATTTAGATTTAGTGGCAATCCATTTTATAGTTGTTGAGATATTTCAGTCTGGAAGGCAATGCTTTAGCAGTAAGTATATTTCACACATGTAGGCCCACAAGCATTTTTTGTAATAAATGTTTTATTGGTCAGTTTAAAAATTTTGACAGAACTAACACACTGGTGATCTACAGGGATACCACAGTATACAGTCACACAGATGAGAGATAAAAACAGTAACACACACAAACACTACACACATGCACTGTCACACTCACACATGCCTCCACACTCACACACACCTCCACATGATGGTTTATTAACACATTTTCTGTCTTGTGTCTTCTTCAGTCTTTCATCAAACACACAAACATCAACATGGTTTCAAGAATGGGAGTAAACAGAAGATACATTCAATAATCTGCTGTACAATATTGTATTAGTTACATTTACTGCCCATGGCCTTAAAAATACAGTATTTTTTAAACCCCAGATCCATTTTTTAGTAATATATCTGATCACATCTTTAAAAAATGCCAAGATGGCTATATACATGGAGAAAGGGTGAGGCAAATCACAAAAAAAAAGATTAAATCATTAAGATTAAATAAAAACAGCTTGTGAAAAGGCAGATGGGTAGCCTTGAAATTTTCCCTTTAGTCTTCAGTTTTTTATAAGATACCATGGCAACAGATTGATGGTTCGCAAAGACAGGAAATCATGGAGGAAAAAAGGAGGATGTCATGTCATGTAATCGGCTACATGAGGTTCTGGAAGTAAACAAGCACAACACAGAGAGTCATTTAAATACAGGTTACATACTGAAACATGGAGGCTGTTAAACAGTATAGAGCCTGACCCATATTGAATTTTCAGTTTTTTCTTTTTTTTTAATTCATAAACTCATACCATTAAAGCATAAAGACACCCTTATTCATGTACATATAATGCATAAAAAAAAAAAAAAAAAACAGCTTAGTAAGTAACTTTGTTAGATAACTTTTTGGCACTTGCCCAAAACCCACAGGGAAACTTCTGCCACGCACTCTCTCTGGAAGCTGACAAGCAGCTCAAACTGCCTTCAGTTTACTGTTGAACTGACTGTGACCCACACTATGCAGACACAGTATCTGTTCAGCAGTTCCTACTGTTAGTCTAGACATACCTCATCTCTCCTCCGGCCAGCGGGGGAGGGTCGTGAAAAGACTCCTCCACCCAGTGACCCGTAGCCTGACATCTGGACCTTGGGCAGGAAGCTGGACTGTCCATATGGGATTACATTCTCATCTGCGGACAACAAAACAAATCACTCAAGGTTACAGCTGTATTTATATAGGTTAAACCCTAAGTGATGGAGCAGACTGAAAATAGACCCCCTGCTACTAAAAGCAGAGCTGCTACTATGGGATAATAAGTGTGCATACACTGGTGGCAGTTGGTGCTTTCTAAGCTCAAGGGGATTTATGAGGCATAACAATAATATTAATACACATCTATTTGGGTTCCAGCTGTTGAAGCAAGATGGCATGTGCTGTCGGGACAGAAATTGTTCTTTTATCATCTATTGTTGACGGACGCAACATGATGCTACAGATGTGAGTAGCACATATTGTACTTACCCTGCGATGACCACTTTGTAGATCCTCTCCTCTGGGGTGAGAAATGTTCTCCCCTCCTCTGAAGAACAGGCGAGTCGCTCCCCTCTTTTCTTTCACTGTCTGTTCGGCTGCGGCTCAAAACATCAGCCAGGAGCTGCATGGAGTCATCTGTGGGGGGAGGGGCTGGTGGAGGGGGAAGTTCTGCATATGATTGATCAATGGTGATTAATAGTACAGACATAAATACTGACATTTTAGAAATTGAAATTTATAAATACATTTATTAGCTGTCTTGCAGAGAGTTGGATGGGAATATTGACTGATTGAAAGCTGAAGTGAACTGATGTGGTGGATTCCCATGGTTAAAAATGGTCTTTGAATAGTATCCTTTTTTTTTTTTTTTCAAACTAAAACAGAAGTTGGATGTGTTACAGTGTGTCATACCTGCTTGGTTATGTAGCTCTCGCCTGAGTTGTCCATCCTTGGGTGTTTTCTTCTTACTCCTGGATCTGTGTGCCTGGGCTGCGGGGCTCGACTCGGCAGCTGGAGACGGAGATTGTCCTGACAAGAGAGCACACTGATGTCATCCTCAGGAAACTTGGAGCAAAACCAAAGAACACTGAGCCGCACTTTGAATAAATACAACATGATTTCCATGTACAAATACTTTCTGTTAGGTAACATAAACTAAATTATACATGACACTGTGTGGTTGTGCGCTGCCTCTTGGGAAGTCACTACCAAAGATGTGAAGCATTAATGTGAATAAGAACTGACCTTTTCCGAGGCTTTCCCTGTTGAAATCTTCTGCCCATTGGTTGGTGTGGTATACCACACTGGCATCCCGGGCCTTGCTGTTGGTAAACAGATCTGGGTTGGACTGGGAGACCTGGGAGCCTGACTGGTGGCGGGCCAAGAGGTCAAAGTGCTGCAGCCGTGGACTGTCGCCGGGCTTGTGTGTGTCTCGCTGGGGGGAGGACATCAGCGCTGCTGTGCAGGACAGCTCCTCTGGTTTAGAGGGCGGGCTGGAGAGCTCCTCCCTGGAGGTGTCCATCAGATAGGTTCTGGCGGGCAGCGGAGGACACCAGTCGTCATCTTCCTCTTCAGAGCTAGAGGAAGGATAATGATTAACGGCAGCATGAGTGTGTGTCTCAGAGGGGTGAACACGTGAAACCTGCATTTACAGAATAGATGTGAGAAAAACAAGACCGTAGAACAAGTGTCTAGAGCCAAGCCAGCAGCTCTGTGAGGCTGTACAGTGTGCACCGAGCTGTTTACCATGTTCAACATCTTAGTTTAGCGTGTTAATTAGCACTAAACACAAAAGTACAGCTGAATGAGTCAGAAGGATTCATTCTCTGGGGGCCATCAATGTCTGTACCAAATCTGATATTAAAGACATACGGCAAACATGGCTGAAAATATAAAATATAAGAAAAAAAATTGTATCAGTAAAAAAATGTAATTAAATAATTATCTATCTCATATGAAAAAAAGAACCAAGATAGAGTTAGATAGACAGAACAAGAACCACCTCCGTGATTTCTGTTGTCACTTGAGTGCCGTCAGGGCTAATTTAATAATGGACTTGTCATTGAAAACGGAAAGTACTAATACAGACTGTCAGATGGTGGCTAATGTCATTATAAAAGACATGGCACAGTCAGAACAGCCCTCCGATCCCACCCCGTTATGTCCGCAATCTAATCTGTCAGAATTAGTTAACGAAGACGCCCCCCTCCGTAGCTCCGAGACACAATTTACTAACTGCCCGCAGACACAACTGTTGTTAATCTGAAAACCCAGACTCCAAACTTCACTCAAGTTTTGTTTGACAGCCTTGACAGAGTTACAGGGCAGGTTTGATATCCATCTGTCCTAACTCTCTCTGTCATGTAGGTGAAGTCATGACGCTAATAATAAACTGAGTAAAAAGCAATTGTGTTCTTGGAGGAGGAAAAAAAGGGCCTTGATGCACAACTTAAATAAGTCTAAAGTCTAAATAAGTCTCACCTGTGTTGCCCCTCTTCTTTGTCTGTCTTTTTATGACCTCTGTCTTTGTTGGCAGGAAGTGGCAGCGACAGAACATCCACCCAGGTGAGAGGAGCTGACTTGGACGAGGGCCCAGTGGACCTCTGCTTTACCTGTTTGTCTAGAAAGACAAAACACAAAATGTCATGTAGTGTACGAGGTGTAATCATCATCTCTGGCTGGCGGTTTTAAACTTTAAACATGCTAAACTAGAGGCTTTTAAAACCCTTCTTTCCATTTTTCTCCTTGCTACGATTGCCTCAAGGACGTTTCTCTCTGTTTTTTTCATCTTCGAGTGCACCTTAAGGATCCCGAGAATTTCTGCATGTGAAAGTGATTCTTAACCTCTGCATTCCTTCACGTTCCTAGTGACTGTATTTTTCCATTCAAATATTAAGGCAAGGCAACTTTATTAGCATAGAACCTTTCAACAAAAGGGAAATTTAAAATGCTGTACATAAGGCACAAGAATACCTTAACACAAGGCAATATAAAAAGACATACATAAATAGGATTTAAAAAGAATAAAATTAAATAAGAACAATTCCCAAAAGGTAAGCAGCATTTTTTGTGTTTTCATTTACTAATGCCATACAAATATTCTCAATAGCATGTAAATGATTATATAATTAAAGAAGCTTCAATAACTCTTCTGTAGCTGATATTATGGCATTTCATTACATTATTTTAATGAATGAATTTGTCTATTGTATGTCCATTTATACACTACACCACACAGTGTGTTTTTCTTCCTGTTGTCATACTGTATGTACTTTGTTATTAATACGTCACAATTTCCACCTGCATTATTCAGATGTTTGTGCAGTTTTCTGAAATTTCTCATTTGTTAATGTGCCAAACTTAATGTAGGGTTAGTGTAAGTGTATTTTTTGTATTTGTATTAATGATTTGAAACTGATAGCATACATGCTTTATATATTTATGAAACTCAAGCCAACCCTTAACAACACTTTTGTTTAAGTGCATTATAACTTGCTTATTCTTTTACACCATGGCCATGAAAATGTTTGGCAGGCATAAAAACTGTGTATCAATGTGCGTCAAACACAGTTTCAGTCGATATTTAAACCATTGTTGGTAATCATTGTACAAGGTGTACTAAACTGCAGGTAACCATGGCAACAGTACTCAAGCTTCATGCGGCATTAGACGATAACCCCCCGATGAAAGTAACTTGGCTTGACTATGAACTTAAAATATGGATAGGAAGGAAACACAGTCAAACTGTATCAGATTAGGTGAACTATAATCACATTTTTTATGTCTTATGAAATTAAAATGGATTATAGAGGCAGAAAAACCCTCACCGTTGCTTTTCTTGGTATACTGAAGCTTGGCGTATTCAGACCCAGACTGACCAGACTGGATGGTCCACTGGTCCAGGTCCTGCTCCAGACCCACAAGGCCATTGTTTGACAGTATTGGGTTGCTGCTGTACGGGTCTGGACCCTGGTTGTAGGACGTACTGGAGTAGGTATCGTAGTACGCCAGCAGGTCGTCCTCAGCAGCTGTGTTGATGGTGCTGTAGATGGGACTGTCGTTGGACGCCGTGCTGCGTTTCTCTGACTGGTTCGGGTAGTTGATGATACCAACAGCTGAACGGAAAGGAAAGGACTATGTTACATTAACAAAGAAACGTATCTTTTCATCTGTCCTTAAATGGGTTATTGTTACACCAAACAGTCTTAGCCAGGGAGCTCTTACTGTTATAATATCTGTCTGAGTCCAGTTTGCCAGAGCAGCAGTTGACAGAGTCTTTGCTGGTATGAGTGAGGTTTGGAGTTGGCCACGAGTCGGCGAGCCAGGGGTAGTTGCCCATATTTGATCCTAACAAGCTAGGCCTGGAAAGAGAGGTGAGATTATTTAACACTTTTTTACATAAAATACACAGTGCCAAATATGATCTGGATCAAATCATGATCTCCAGTTTACCCTCCGTTGATGATTCCAGATCCCTCACTGTGAGCGAAGCCAACTGGAGGAAGAAAAAGCTCGTAGTCATTTGTTTTACAGGAGAAAATATTTTTTCTTAAAGGTGATTTCTAAAGATTCATAGGGAGATAAATACATTTTGAACTGGATTATGCTTCACTCCAAATAAAGCTTTTGTCACCCAGGGGGTTTGAGAGTGCAGATTTGAATCGATATTTTATCAAGCCTACCTACATTTACTAAGAGGCACACAACAGATCTATTTACTGTAGAAAATCCAGATGTCATTTGATGAATCATGCTTCTATGACATCTTAATTAACAAAATTATAATAGAATCCATACTAAAATGTGATACAATGCCATCTTTAGTGGCTGTGACAGTCACTGTGAAATATTTATGGGAAAGTCAAATAGAAAACAAACATCTGTCAAAGTCAGAAAACAACTGATGTGATGTGGGAAAAGGCATATTCTAAAATAAACAGCATGTAGTGGTTACTGTTTACAGTATATATGCTTCAGGGTGTCTTCAGTGTTTTCATTTATTGCTGCCTAGAAAACTGCCCAGTGGGGATAAAATACATTTTAATTAAGTGAATATGCAGTGAAAGTGCATGCTCCGCTTTGTGAAATAAAAAAACTAAAATTGAAAACATTCATCACCGCTGGAGATATCCCCAGCAGTCTAATAAGATCTTTGTCACTGTCACTTATTGAAAACAAAATATATAAATATGACGGTTTGTGAAGCCTTTTCTTCTTTGTAATTTCTCTTATAATGAATAAGATGTGACAGAGGGCACCTGAAGGTGTCTGAAAATCACCCTGGGTCATGTCAGCGTGACCTTTTTACAACTCATTCTTTAACGACCAATCTCCCTGACCGGAAATTCAATTGTTAAAGCTTTTCCAGCTTACCTGCTGGTGTGTATGCAAAGGATGTGGTATAGTGTCCAAGCTGCTTCCTCCTGCGGTGTCGACAGTACAGCCAACCACTAAAGCCCATCAGCACCAACCACGCAGCCACACCCAGTCCTGCGATGAAGGCCGGCTGGCGGACGACGCTTGTGATCTGCTCTGATATGCTGAGGTTACCACTTTTCTTCACAGGTGTTAAAGTCTTGTCCAGTGGGAGAGCTGAAGACAAAGTAGAGAGCTGTAAGCATCTTTTTTGCGAGAAAAAATTATTTTTTTATGCCATCCTGTATCATTTAGATAACACAACAACAATCTAGTGACAGTTTAAAGGAATAGTTTTAACATTTTGGGAAATATGCCTTTTCGCTACAGCAGTCTGGCTGCCTGCTGAGGCTTCATGACATGTGAGTGGTATCGATCCTCTCATCTAACTCTCGGCGAGTGAAGAAAGAAAGTGAACAAGCGTAATTCCCCAACCGTCAAACTATTCCTCCAGAAGACTGCAGCAGAAGGTAAAGTGCAGAGGGAAAATAGTTCAGAAAAACCCCACATGCATCACAGCTCCTCTGGGCTACAACAGGAGGTTAGTGTGGATCCCTGACTAACCCTTTTCTAGGATTTTTACACTCAAAAACGTTTGAGGTCACTGTTGATGATGCCTCTGTTGTTAAGTCATTCACAGCACAGTCAACATTCCACATGCAGATTTCACCTGTGGCAAACTGAGCCCGCTGAGAGCGCATCTCAGCATATTTCTCTATCTGTAGTAGCTGTAACAGTTTGAGTGACTCACTGAGAAGCAGGCTGACAGGCGGGCTTTGAGCGCCCACACCCAAGCTGGTGACAGCAGCCACCGCAACGGTGTAGCGGACGTCAGGCAGCAGGCCTGTCAGCACGATGGACAGAACTGCTCCATCTACTGTTCGGTTTATCTGGTTCTCCAGCTCCGTGCCGCTCCCCAGACACCAGACCTGATCGACACCAGACATGGAGGGTTAATGTTCGAATCTTAAAACATGTAAACACATAACAACACTAATGTATTCTGCACACCCCGTGACAAAATGTGTCCTGTTATTATAATAAGACAAGACTCTAATATAAACATGACTGCTTTTCACTTTTTGCCATTAAAGCTTTATCTGACAGAGAATGACGGCAAAGATACAGCAGATATAAAAGAGAATGGGATGTCAATGAAAGTTAAAAGCCAGATTTATAATCCCAATATTGCAAATATGTTTATGTGTTGTACAAGTTTCACTCCCATTCAAGTTCATGCATGTTGGCTTTATGTAATATATAACGTAATATATAATCCTGCAGTAGAAGAAATATTCAGATTTGTTAAGTATAAGTAGCAACACCACAATTTTTAAATACTGTATTGTAGGCAAAAGTCGAGCTTTAATTTTGTTATTCTTTTTCAAAGTTTTACTCACATTAAAGCGGGCCCATGTAATCCAAGATTGGTTGTTTTTTTTTATAAAACACTTTTTTTTATTTTTTCAAAAGATAGTCGTATCTTTTAAACCTCTACATACATAATGAGCTTTTTTGTTTTCGTTAATGGATAAATGACTTAATTTAAGAATTAATTTAGTGCTGAAATTTATAAATCAAGTCGATCGACAGAGAGTTGAAGAACAACAAATTCTATTTTACTTCTAAAGGTATTTTCATTACTGTGGCCAAATGACTTACATCATTACATGATGGTTGTGAATGCTACAATGGCATTGTACTGTATTGTATTGTAAAAGCTGCACAAGTACAAAGGAGTCATCAAGTCAGCATCATCAGTCAACTGACTCAGTGATGTTTGTTACACAGGAGCACCTGTCAAATGTTTCCTAACGTCTGACACCACGAGCTATTGGTCATACCAGACCAAGTAAGGCTGTAGCAGCAAAACTCCTTAGTTACCTTCCACCTCGGGTATATAATTGCATAATGTACAATGAATCAACGTTTTATTATTCAAGTTTTTGTGGGGAATGTATCCTGTAATACTGTACTACCAATACAACATTTAATTTTTTAACATTTAAGCCACAGTAGGCTTGTACAAAACACTGTGTAGTTTTCAGTAAATTGAATATTCAAAGGGATTAAGTGTGATCCTTGCCTTCAGCTGAGTCCCCACATACAAAAGGGTCTGGTATTTCATGATCAGACTTGTTCAGTTTTCTCATAACTTTCTACATGTAGACGCAGATGGGAAGAATAAATCAAAACAATAAAACTATGTGTTCCCTTTTCTATGTTTTCTTTTTCTTTTTCTGGTACAGCAGCCTGATGATTAGTAATCAGTGTTGCGCTCATGCTCAGAGAGAGATAATCAGAACTTAATGTTTTTTTTCACAGAGCAAACAGATGACAAGAACAGTCAGCCGAGAATCTGATGACAACATTTAGTCTCTTTCGGTGGCAGCAGCGCATGTACTGGCAACAGATAAGAGGCAATGAGTAATTACAAATTGTTAATTAAAATCAGTGTTTTTCATGAGTATCTAAAAAACAAATTTGGACAACACTAAGAAATAGCTGCGTAAAAGCACAAACATCATGGATAACAAGAACAATTAGTTTCACTTTATTTCTGCAGTCTAAGGCTGGCTAAGATTGACGGTCTTAAAAGCAGAAATAAACATCAGCTAATAAGACTGACAGTCTTGCGCAGTCATATGCTGATAGCTGTAGTCTCACCTTGTACTCCCGAATGATGCCACTCTGAGTATTATGAGGCGGAGGCTCCCAGGAGACACTGATACTGGAGCTGTTGGTGAGCTGCACCACAGATACAGCCTGTGGAGCTGCACTTAAAACTGGAGACAGAGATAAGACGGAAAATTATATTTCTGTTATTATTAACTGATATCAGTGTTATGGTAAAGCTCATTTTTACAGGTCTGTAATTTCCGGTTTAATCTCCTAATAATGTAATAAGACATTTCCTTGAAAGAAATATGTAATTTGGTGCTATATCTTACAGAAATAGGAAAAAAAAAAGTTAAGTTTAAATCCAAATAAATATTCGTTCATTATTTATTAATTATTGCAAATGTTATTCTCTGTGTCACATTTTTGTATGTTCAGCTGATCCGATGTGCACTGATTAAATAACTTTACGCTAGCAAATTAATTCATTTGATGTGTACCAATTCATCACAGTGTCTGTAATACCTCCCAAGTTATTTGAAAAACACTTTTTAAAAAATTAAATAAAGAATATTAAGAAATTATGTACCATAAACTAAGATGTTACCTACATATATTTCCCTTATTGTACACAACTTTTGATCTATTTTATTTTATTTGATTTAACTCTTGTTGAAATTATTTTATTTTTCTCTTAATTTAGTTTTCAATGTCCTTCAAATAGTTTTACACATAAACTTGGTTTGCCAGTGTTACAAAATGTTATTGAATAATTCAAAAATCACAAATTTACGAATGTTATTCTTGACATCATTTAAACAAAAATATTTTGACATTTTGGAAAAAACTCATTAGAATTAGATGAGAAGATTGATGCCTCTCTCGTTTCTGTCCATTAAATATGAAGCTGAAGCCAGAAGCCAGTTTAGCTTAGCTTAGCATATAGACTGGAAATAGATGGAAAAACTAGCCTGGCTCTGTCTAAAGGTAACAGAATCCAACCACCAGCACCTCTAACACTCACTGATTAACACGCTTTCTCTGGAATCGATCTTCTCATCTTATTCTCCCAGAAATAAAATAGAAATAGAATATAAGGATCTCCAAAAAAAATGAACAATAATATCAACTATTACTCTAATATTTACTGAGCTTTTCTTGATAATTACAGTTCTATGCTTTTGTTATTGCATAGTTACTGATAAGCATTTCTTACCCTCTTCAGGCGTACGCAGTAGAACCATGAGGCTGTCATGTCCCTGTAACTCATTGAAGTAAGGGCGTATCTTGACCTCATATTCTGTACTGCTGTGCAGATCTTCAAGGATGGCACTGTGGTCAGAAGTGGCCTTCACATCCTGGACCAACCAGGAGCTACCGATAGTCCGGTAAAATATACGATAACCCTGAATGTACCGAGACTGAAGGGCGACCTGAAAGAAGTTGCAGAGACAAAAAAAACTTTCACATTTGCATCAGCAATCAAAAGCAGAACCGACAGTGTTTGAACTTCAAGTGAATCTGTTTGTGTCACGTAATGTTTGGAGGAGTTTTTGAAGTAAATGTTCAGAGATTAGCGTGTCCTCCGCACGCTGCAAGCCAACTTTGAAATTATTTCATCAGTCAAGTATTTAACTCACAGTCCAAGAAATCCTGGCACTGGTGGGAGACAGAACCGCAGGCTTCTGCAGGTAGACAGACACCTCTCCTAACTCTCTCTGCACCTGCCTGTGGTCCACACCCTGTTCTGTAGGACTCCCATCTGAAACAACAAAGACATCCATTAAGCTCGAGCCAAAGAAAACAGCTGAATAGCAGCTATTCTGCAACAAAAAAAAAAGAAGCTTTTTGATGAAATTTAACATTGCTCAGGGCTAAAGAGCATCACACTGAGAAAGCAATTAGTTTGAGACTCCACATGCAAAGCAAGTTTTTCTAAACCATGTAGCACATTATCTTGGTAGCAGCCTTTCTTTCAGTATCTCTAATTTCCTTCTCTAAAATATAAACTGAAATCAAGATTGTACAGTAGGACTCATATTGTGCAAAAGTACAATCAGAAAAAGATTATGTCTAACTCACCCTGCGTCCTGACAGGCTCAGAGATCGGGCTGGGGTCACTGAGGCCGTAAGAGTTGACTGCTCGGACAATAAAGAGATAAACAGTGTTGGGGAAGAGTCCGACAACCGTGTGCCTCTCGTGCTTCACGTGGTCTGCCACCGTTTGCCAGGTGCTGCCCACTGATTGGCTGAGGAAAAAAAGGGACCACATCAAATTATATCAAGATATCAATCTAAATCTTATGATCATGGTTTAATTATACCAATATCGTGAGATAAAATGAGTGAATTTGATCGTGATTTAATTATTTAAGGATTTGGGGGAAAGTCAGATGATAGTATCACAGTTGAAGGTCAAGATCTTTATCAGGAGGATGTTTGCTGCCTTTAAAAGAATGCTGATTATAAAACATACAGTTGGCAGGTGTCTCTAAAGTACACTCTCAATAGGCAAATGTGCTGCCCTCTGTGTGAACGTTTTTTTCACTCCTGTTATCTCGAGAGCACGGCTTCATTATCATGTTATCTTGAGATAACGAGTTAATGGGTTTGATCACAACTCTTGGCCCGTTGCTGATAGCACAGACGGATGAAAGTGGAACAGCCAATGTCAGAAAGAGAGACCTAAATTTGAAATACAGGATAAATCACATGTAATATAGCGACTACACCCAGTTTCTTTTACTAAAATATGAAAACGTGTTTGTTATATTGTGATTATGAGAAAGCAAGTGTGTTATCTCAAGGTAATCACATACATTAATCTGAATTACTGTAGCAACAAAAGATTATTTTCACTATTACTTAATCTGTCAGTTGTTTCTTCTAGTAATTGATTAATTGTTTGGTCAGAAAAATGGGGAAAAAAACACTGACTTTCAATCAACTTATTGTTATGTTATTGGTTTGGATCTTAAAGCAATAGTTGGGAAATGCACTGATTTGCTTTCTCACTGACAGTTAGATGAGAAGATCGATATCACTCTAATGTTCATCTTGGAAATATAAAGCTACAAACAGCAGCTAATTATCTTAGAGTAGTTTAGCATAAAGACTGGAAACTGACTACCAGCACCTCAGAAGCTCACTAATCAACATATCTGGTGCTAAGCTAACCAACTCCTGGCTGTAACTTTATATTTGCTGTACCGACATGAGAGTGGTATGTAATTCCAAAGCATTTAGACACAATAATCTGATGACAATACCGTGGCTCTGAACAATCATTACTGAATGAATGGACAAATGCATTAATGAATCTATCAGCTGCTTCTTTGATCCATGTGATTATGTGCATCCAATAACACATGGCTGCTCTCAGCTTGCAGGACAGAGCAATGACAAGTTTTATTCCTCCTTTTCTTTGCAGCAGCAGCAGCAAGTTATAACGACGGCTTCTGGATGGGTCCAGCGAGGATACAGCAGCCTGATGTTGTGCAGGAACGGTGACTATCAAACAGCATGAGCACAATTTAACATTTTCCTCCACTCCGTGGAGGAGAAGATGGCGAGGTAATTACAACAAGCAAGCCACAGTGTTTTTACTGTCATCAGTGGTTTCTCCTCTGCCAACTTTTTACCAAATGTTCTCCAGAGAAACAATTTTGCCCTTTAAAAACAGTCATCCAGCTTTTTAAAAAAAGCTGCACTTATAAATGGGTTTGGAAACTACAGCGGCTGCTTTTACATAAATCCATTAGGATTTCTTCTCTTTTAAATCAAAAACAGGAATCTAAGTATTGTTATGTGCTGCATACAAGAAGGGATATTATGACTTTCTTTGTTCCTGCCAATGCCTGAAAACAAACATTTCAAAGCAATTTGTCGGTGGGGGAGTGTGCAACAGTGAGTGGATCTTCATCACCAGCTCTGCGTGCCAGTCTGCCACACTGAGCTCTCTCTCCACATGGAGCAAACTGGACTTCTGTGTGTGCCTGCGTCTGTACACCCGGCCTGCACCCTCTCTCCTGCTTCTGTAATGAGTGAACTCTCCAACTGGGCTAGCACCCCCTCCTTCCGTTGCCCCAGGAAAGGACAGAGCTGCTGAGCTGACCACTGCAGTAATTGTCTCCTCTTTCACTCACTGTCTGTCTCACTAAAGCCCCTGGTTGGTTGTTAAGAGCTGCTATGGCTCTCCTCGGGATGCCGCGGCTAAATACTGACGCAGTGAGTGTCACGGTTTCACTTCGGGATGTCACTTAACAGGACTGTCTCTCCCTCAGGCAGAGATGAGTCATTCCCAAACTCTAATGACTGTAAATGAAGAAGACTTCACTATCTGGGAAGAGTGAGAATATTAACAGAATACAACAGAAACAGAGAGCTTGTGGGTAACTATTTAGGACAGTGAGAGCTGAATCAGGGGTGGAAAACGCAAAATATTCTACTCAAGTATTCAAGGGGTCTTTGCTGATGTAATAACTGATGTTTTTTTTCACTACTAGTTCTCGAACAGCTACCAAGGCTAGCAGGACAACCAGTCCAACAATGTTAAAGGGCCATTCCCCCATTTTCACATGTAAAAAAACCTGACATGTAGAAGAACTGAATAGTCTGGTAGCACAGCATAACCCTGGAAAACGATTGTATGTTGTCATCTGATGCTAAGGATGAGCTTTGACAAGCCGGAAAAAATGATTCAAGAGACAGACATGGTTATTCACCAGGACAATTTGCCTGTAACTTAGAAAGCCTCGCTTTGCAAAAGACTTTGCTCCATCAGTGACCTCTGGACTCCATTTGAACCTGTCCATCACCTGAAGTCCTCAGTGGCTTTGTAACAGCCAGCCTGATGATCTCTTTTGAAAATCTACTTTTATACTTTTTCATGTGCTTTGGTGTATCTTTATTTTCCTCATTTTGCATCTTCTCTTATCATGTGATTTTATTAGTGCTTGCGTTATCTGATGTATTTACCTATACTCATTCTTTTACTGTTTTTTTTTTCCTTAATGTTATTGCTTTTACTTTTGCAGAACAAGTGCTATGTTTGCTTGTCAGCAAGAGTGCTTAATAATTAAAGATTATAACTAAAAATAAGAAATGTTCATCCCAACTGTCATTAACATGATAAACAAGCGGTGAATCACTTACTTACTTCAACACATGTACATTCAGTACTGTATTTGCACCTTTCCACTTCCTATTAGCCATACTATTATTAACTATCATCTCTGTGTAATTTTTTCTTGTGTTTTGTCTTGTGATTCATGTCAAAGACAAATTTCCATTGCCTTGTGACAGACAATAATGTTTTTTTCTGATTCAGTTTCTAACATTAAATGTTATAACTAGGTTCCCATATTAGAGAAATGTCCAAGAGAAGATTCTTGTGCTGGTCAAAATGAAGTGCCATGTTTGACCTACAAACTCAAAATCATCACTAAAAAATTACAAAAAACAGAGTTACCAGCATTGAAAAACGACTCAAAATTGTACCTACTTGACTACAGTAATGGGAATAGGACTTTTATTCCACCATGCATATGAGTGTCGCTATGTACCTGAAGGCCTCAATAATGTAGGAGGTGACGGCGGCCCCGCCTTCATGCGGATTGGACTGCCAGGTGAGGGTGACAGTGTTTTTGGTCACTTCCGTCACTACAGGCTTCTGCGGAGGTCCTGGAAGCTGGATGAATTCAGAAACTCTGGATCCTGAAGAAGCTCCATCCTCTATTACAGAGACACAAAAACTGCACGATTATACCGCAACGATGGATTGATTCTAATCAACTGGAGTGAATTTTGTCCTAATATGACTACAGACTGTGCTCTTATGAAGAATGTTGGCAGAGTGCATAGTTTCTTGAGCACGGAGGTGTAGTACGAGAGTGTGAAGTGTAACGGAGAGACAGAGTGTGAGTTGAGTGGAGTGAGTACCTCTGACAGTCAACATCCCACTCCAGCTCGACTCCCCTGTGGTGCTGGATACCACGCACGTGTACATCCCTGAGTCTGTGTCCTGTTAAAAAGCAGTCAACAACTGAGAAAGGCACCCCAATAAAAGAAGCAAAGAGAACAAATGTTGCAAGCAGTATTGAAGGATGGTTTGGCTCTATTTAGATGCCTGATCAAAACAAAGCAAAATCAAGTTTTTACTTATTATATTCACAGTGTGCTGGCAGGAGTGGAAAGTGCTGTGTTTAATGTACAACTGCATTTAATGTACAACTGCATTTCTCCACTAAATTTCTCCGACAGGTATAGGTCCTAGTAAAGATTAAGATTTTACATATAAAACGTGATAATTGTATTCATTAAATTACCCAGAGGTATATAAAACAGCACAATATAGCCACAACATTAACATGTTGCTTATAGGTTAATTCATCATAATATAACTAGGGCTGTCAAATTAAATCTTTAATTTCGATTAATTACAAAACAATTAATGCGCTAAGAAAAATGACTGCAGGTTAACGCATATAATGTCAGTATATCCGAGGCGCTGAACCTCTTAGAGCAACTGACACCACCAGAGTGAATTCACGAACGCACCCCCCTGAAACCATGCGTCACTTTTAGATATAAATGAATGCCCGTTAAAGTTTTAAGTCTGTGGCGACATTCACACATTTGCATGTGATAGGTGATAGGCATATGTTCGATGATAAAAAGACGTATGTAATGTATTTGGAATAAACATTGGATTTCTAATGCCCTTTTAATATTTCTATTCTATGCCCTAGTCATGTGCCACAATAATGTAATGTTTTTAAGTTGAAATATCCTTATTTGGCGGTTTCTCCAAGCAAATATCAATACATGCAATTAATTTATTCATTCATTTATTTGTAAATAATTAGATTAAAAATGTTCATCGACAGCCCTAAATATAACATATATAACAATATACGTTCATATAATGTAAGTAAAGTAGGTAATGCTTTATTTTCTGTAGTCTATAAATCCCAAATAATTTTGGTATGAAATAACTTCCATACCAAAAAGTTTTCAGCATGTAATTAAATACTAATTCAAATGTAATCCATTCAAACCTAAACTGACATTTTCATTCAGAGGTCATGTCCCTAGCCTCAACAGCTATAAAGGCTTTGTTGCTACAAACCATGAAGCACCACACCACACTCTACTGTACCTGCTCTCCTATTTATATTATGACCTGTATATGCCTGCATGCTCCACTGACTGTCTTAGTGTTCGCTCCAGCCCTGTGCTGGCTGAGAGCCAGTCTGCTGGAACTATCATCAGACCATATGAGATCATCCACCACAGTGTTGACCTCTGGCTGACAGACAGCGCAGCGTGTGGGCAGGTGAACTTCTTTAGATGACTCCAACTTCTGCTAAAATATTGATGGTGGGTAGGGGCATCAGCAGGGTAAATATTTTTAGTCCCTCACTCGTCATCTCCATTTCCCCTCTTTTTTTCCCCTTGTCATCCCCCTTGATGCCACACTAATGCATCTCTTCTGTTCCATTGAGCACACTGGCATGGCAGATTTCCTCCGCCTCACTGGTGCACTGGACCAAAACTTAACTCTCCAAGTCTCCTGAGCACCACAGCCAAAGAAACAGGATGAGAGAGGAAATGAATGAGCATAGTCTGGGCAGGAGATTTAATTAAAAGCCGGTTAGATGATGAATCGTCTATCGCCAGTCAATTAACGAAAATGATGCTGCTTTTGCTCCGCCCTGCGTGCATTCAATGACCTCCAGGTGGGGTTATAGCACAAAGGGGTTCCTGACTGCTCTTCCATCAAAGCAGAACACATTAGCATTTACAAACAAGCACCTTCATTAACATTACAATTACACACCGCATGAGCACATAATTGCGCTGGAGAGATATGCACTGCTTCAGAGAGACTGGTCTTTGAGCTCAGCCTCACCTTAATTTTACAAGCAAAAAACTTCATTTGTTATGGAAAAAAGACATATATTGCCATGTGGGTTGCAAAGAAAGTGAATGAAGGTCAGAGATCAAACAACAATGTTTACAGTAATCTGTGCAGTTTTGTGTTATTTTCTAGAGACATTTTTTTATGCAGTTTAAGAGCAAATGCCCTTCAAAGCTCATCCTTTTCATACCCTTTCCAATAAATGACACTTAAAGCAAACCCACACACGCACGCACCTTTATGTCTGTGATTTGCAAAGTGCCGTTATCCATCAAGGTCGTTCGCGGTTTATTTCCCTGAAGTCTCTCTCCGTCTTTCTCCCATGAAATCTTGACTGAGGGCCCTCCGATGACACGGCAGTGCAGCTGTGCCATCGCACCCCGAGATACAGTCTGATTGGCCGGACCTTGGCGAATAATTGGCGGGACACGACCTGAAGGACCTACCGGTTTGAGGAATGGGAAGGCAGAATATTGTGTTAGGGGTGCCATTTATCTTCTGATTACAGTGGAGAAGAAACATTTGGAAGGCGTTCAAAAAGGCCTATAGAAAATTAGATAATAAAGTTGCCAGCCATTTGAGCGCAAAGGGTGAAAATAATTTAGATGCTTAGTAGGCAGAAAATAAAAGACTGCAAAAAAAGCAAAAAAAATGTCTTAAATATGGTGCTTACAAGCTGCCTGAGGAAGCAAATTAAGCCTGAAATTCATTGCTCATCCAGCATGGGGTCTCTAACTATGTTCTTTCTTCTGGTCTTTATGAGTCTTATTGTTATGTGCCTACTTAGTAATTAATATGTTTTCTCCTCATTAGCGGATAGCTGCAGAATAAAGAATAAACAACCCCCAGGTTCAAACGTGACTGAGTGGACTGAGTCTCACCTCCCTCCACCTCCAGCAGCGCCTTGGTCAACACACTTCCTGCTACACTGATGGCCTGGCAGATGTAGAAACCAGAGTCCTCTGGGTGGACGTCGGTGATGGTCAACTCTCCGCTCATGGAGACAGAGTATCGACCAGACTGTGATGGTGGCTGGCCGGGGAATAACAACATCTAAACGCAGACGGCGGAACAGAAAATACATATAAGGGAAAGATAGTGTGGAGAGGATCTTTTGAAAAGTATTTGAGAAGATCAGAGCAACAAATGTTTGGTATGTTTGTTTGATAAATGACAAACAATTAATGAATCATCAAATGTATTCTTGTCCTCATTTTTAATATATTTACACTAATTATTAACAGTTTAGGACTGCAACTAACAATTATTTTCATTACAGATTAATATTTGTATTATTTTTAAAACCCAAAGGTATTAACATTTGAGAAGATTACGAATTGATCAATATTGTTGCTGATCAATTTTCTGCTGATCAACTGGTTGATTTATTGATTAATGGTTTCAGTTCTTCACACATTAAATGCCTACATAACCACACAGGGCACATATAATCAAAATTTAAACATCACCAAACAACCTGGAGTCTACAGACAAGCTATCAGTTGTTTAAGGCTATACATATCCTCATTGTTTAGAACCCAATTTTGTGGCAATCCATCCCATATTTGTTGAGGCATTTCAGTCAAAACCACAGACGTCAACGCCATGGGGGCGCTAGAGGAAAACTCTGGCATCACTTAAGTCATTAGGAACCCTCATCATCTTAGAAACATAATTGTCTTTAAAAACCTTTGCCAATTCCTCCAATAGTGGTTAAGATATTTCAGTCTGGACCAAAGTGATGGGCGAACAGGCCGACATCGCCACTAGTATTGCTAAAACAAAGGTCAAACTTTGTTGGTTTGTTGGTTGTTTATCTGGGATGATGTCCACTAACAGGCGTTTTTATAGCTGTCCCATTCTGTTTTTCTGTAAGCGAGATGAATGTGAACAAGGGGGAAGGGATGCACATCAATCCATTCAGCCATCCATTTCATTCCTCTAAGAGGCTTAGACTTCAGTGGAGGGACCAAGGTTATAAGGCGACAGATAATCCCCCAAATACAGCAAAAAGCTCGACAAACAGCCAAGCAATGCCTCAACCATCCTGTACACCGAAGCTTATACACAAAATCTGTAGCTGAAACTTGCTGTTTGCAATCAAACAAGCTTCTAAAAACATCTGAAGGTGCTCCTCCAAGTCACTGATCCCAGCTGCTGTTGAGCAACATCCAGCAGCGCCACAATGAGTTTTTAAGTGGGGGGGCATCCAGCTTTGGATGGTCAACCCTTTCAATCTCAGCGTAGCCTACTGTATTTTGTTAAAAAGGCAGCAGGTTTTCTGTTTTTTTTTAGCACACTGGTCCACTAACAAGCGGTGAGCATGCAAGGCCTTCTATGGTACACAGCGCTCTTCTGAGAAACACTTCTTGCACGATCTTACATTACAAATTAAGGCCAAAGGGTTGCCGGCTCAAAAAGAGCATCCTGGCTCCTGTTGATACAGATCCTTTTGTTTTTCACTCTCAGAACTGTTACACTGTAACCAACAAACAAACCAGTCAATATGTTTTTTTTCATAAGGTTTAAAAGAGAATAAAAATTCAAGGCCTATTAAAAGGGAGTCTTTACCTCAAATATGCCTACTAACATAAAAATGGACTATTAAATGATAACCCCCCATCTAGATAAATAGTACTGTTAAAATTTAACTGATTAACATTATTGCCAACGTTTTTTACCGTAATACCTGGCTTAGATGTTATTACGACTTTATTACCATATCAGCTGAAAGTGGGGGGGAGAAAAGGTATTGATGTACCCGACCCCGGTGGCAACAGGGTATTTATAGTTGGGTACAATGTGGAAGGAGGACAGTGTTTGTCTACGGGTTTGCCCTGAAGAAGCAGCTTCCACACCTGGTGTACTTCCTGCCACCTCTCCCTCCTTCTTTTCTACTACTTCACGACGACTCTCTTACACTGCGGTCGCAAGCAGGAGAAACATTTTCTCGCCAACGCAGTACCACAATGCCTTCCAACACTTTGTCTCTACTCATATCTCTGAGCCAAATGCAAATGTGCTGCACTCTCTTGTTCGCCTCTCGAGTGTGGGCAACCCAAAAAAAAAAAAAAAAAGTGTCAGAAAAAGTATGATTAAATCAGACAAAACCTGTTCATGTTGCGGTGAGTCTTTCTCGCCTTTAGAACAAAGAAGGTGTGAAACTCTGCTTGTTGATAAATGATGCACAATACAATGTGGGGGAGGTTTAGAAAAATCCCCAAATCACACATAAATAATAACCTGAGGCTTGTTGGGGAGCAAATGTATTCATATGTACTCAACCAGTGATTTCTAAAAAGGACTTTACTGTACTGGATGTCTGGATGCTGCTATATTCAGCATTAGAGGATCTCTCGTTCCCTGCTCCAGCTTCCTACCTGGCTGCCCTCTTTCTGCCAGAAGATGGCAGGTGGAGGGTTTCCTGTAGTGCCGCACTGGAAGGTGATGCTTCTCCCCTGGGTAGCAATCTGGTCTCGGGGCTTCGTGGCAATCTGAGGTGGTACTGAAGAGGAAAACGAGTGTGACCATCCATTGAAAGCCTTATTTCTGCATGAAAACATGTCAAACAGCTGCTTTTTGAATTCTCTGCTTCCATTGATGCATCAACACCTGATCTTTTAACCAGCGGTAGGAGAAGTGTTAATTTGTACAATGTAACAAACAATGTAAAAATACTCCATTAGAAACAGTTGCAATAAAAATCTTACTTAAGTACATAAATATAGCAAAATATAAAATAAAAGTAACTAATCTGCAGAAGATGTCATTGTTAGATTATTAATATTGATGCATTATTATGTACACAGTATTTTACTGTTGGAGCTGGTCGAGGTGGACCTTGTTTTAACTACTTTATATACAGTTAGATTGTGGTTCCCAACCTAGGGTCACAGTATAAATCTGAAGGGTTGGGGGGTGATTAATGGGAGAGAAAAGAAGAAAAAACAAAGTTGTGCTACACATTTAATTTGTTTTTTTGTGAAAATGTTTATAATTTTCCCTCTCACAAGGCAAACAGGTTTGGAATCACTGGTTTAATCTATAACAATGTATTAAATTTGTATAAGCGTAACATGTATTTATTATGTAAAATCTTAACCTCAAAAGTAACCATCAACTATACAGTAGCTGCCAGATAAATGTAGTGGAGTAAAACATGCAAGTAAAGGGTCTGATTGTTGCTCAAGTACAGGTACAGCTTGAGTAAATGTCTTTAAGTACTTTCCACCACTGCTTTAACCCTGATCTGTATCGACACAGCACTCATCAGCTCTTAACAAGCAAGATTTAAGCGTTGTCTCTTTAACCTTCTGAGCTTTTTGATCTATCACTACCCTCTCATCTTTAATGAGAGACATCACCTCCGTGTCCTCTGAAAAATAACTAATCATCACAGCACAAGGCAGTTCTGATGACATTTACTTTGGCAAAGTTATTTCGGGAAAGGTCTGAGCAGGGCTGCCAATTTCCAGCTCGGGTCAGATCATTGCGTTAGCCACATCATCACATCCTCTGGAGATTTACACTGACCACCACCTTCTACCTCCCATCTGAATAATTGGATCAAGCCTGGATTCATCCTCTCTACAAAGCTCTGCCCAGCGCATACACACACACACACACACACACACACAAGCACAAACACAAGCACGCAAACACATTTTGGTTCAATACACAAGAGATCTGAGTCATCTGTGTTGTGTCATAATGTTCTCGGTAAGAGCATGTTCCCAAACACAGAGACGTCTCACACCTTCATCAACATCAAAGTGTTTTGATTATGTTTTTGGAGATTGTCTTTTCTTGAGAAGCTGTAATGTCTTTAAACAAATCTGGTGTGTTAGTCTCACATACTTATTATCTCAGATTGGTTTTATCTATTTTGTACTTTTAGACAGCTGTCTTTAAGGCATCACTTTGGGTTGTTCCTATGATTTTATCTTTTATATGTCTGTTGTTGGCAACTTTATTTATGATTTTTTTTTTGTTAATAATTCTGACTATGTGATATATTTAGAGTAATCCATTTAATGCTGTTAGTCTATTTGGTAGTAGGAAGTCTATCAGCTGATGTGAAATAGTGTCTATTTAATAGCGTTACTAGCATTCTCACAATCATGGGATTGTCATTCTCAACGGACTGTGTATCTGAGTTATTACTGTTCACTGATGAGTGGACTCATCTCTATTTTCTGCTGGACAATATAGATTTTTTATTTGTCTCAATCACTGTCATTGTAAATTTGAGCTATGTTACTTGTGCTGTATTTTTTATGGTTTTCACAGACTGGTTACATTATGAGGTTATTTTTATTGGGTATTGCTTGGTTGTGTCTCTTTAATACATGGTGCTTACGTTGTCTGACAAAAATCAATAAAAACCAAGAAATCTCACGGTGGTTTGTACTTTGTATCAATTTGGTCTTGAGGTAGTACTAGAGGTATCTTTTCCTTTTTAGTGCACATTTTTCTCCTGTTTATTTTCTGTTAGGAAGTCACAGTTATTAGTCTGTATTTTTATTCACACATTTCTTTTGGTGGGTTAGTGAGCTCTTTGAATCCCAAGTAAAAAAAAAAAAAACTTTTGTCCTTGGTTCACCATGAACAAAAACAACCTAACATGTAATTTGCAACTGTAGTTTTATAGTGTTACGAGGTCTGATTTGGTTTTGGCATCTCAATCACACTCTTGAATTTTTAATCCCAAAGAGGTTTCCCTTGTTAAATATATATATATATATATATATATATATATATATATATATATATATATTTATATATCAAAGGATGTAGAGAATCTAGTCTAGTAAAGTCAATACAAGAGCACTACACACAACAACTACTACTAATTCTAGTACTACTACTTAAAGAGGCATTCCACTCATTTTGTGCATGAAAGTTAATGTAGCTATGACAATAAGTAACCAGCATTTTAAAACAGTTGTCTTGATGTCTTCTGCAGCTCTGGAGGAGTTTTGTCAAATCTGAGAGAATAACCCTGATGATGTCATAGTGATGTCATGAGGGTTATTTTGACTTGAGCTCGACTTAAAGGACCAGTGTGTGGGATTTAGTGCCATCTAGCAGTGAGGTTGCAGATTGCAACCAACCAAAGAGCCTCTCCTCACCCCTCCCAACCTAACATGTACTCTAGGAGCACATACAGTGGCCAACATGAAAATGTGAAAGTCCCTATCTAGAGCCAGTGTTTGGTTTGTCCGCTCTAGGCTACTGTAGAAACATGGCGGTGCAACATGGCGGCTCTGTGGAAGAACTGCCCTGTATGTAGAAATGAAGGAACGAAAACACAATATATACATATAAATATGAATATTAAATTCCATTTCTGCCAATAGATCCCCTAAATCCTACACACTGGTCCTTTAAACTTTCAAATGTGTGACAGAAATGTGTGTTTTAAACTAGGAGCATGGAAGAGGCATGTGGATGTTGATCATGAAAGGTATAACAAAAAATCCTATAGAGTTGCTTTATGGAAAATATTCGATTCAGTGTCTTTTGAGGATATCTCAGCCTTTGATGCAAGGATTGTGACCATTATCATTATTTATTATTATATATCGTTTTATCTGTCTTTTATGAGTCCACTAATGTTATGGAAGAGCACTTCTAAATGGCTGGATTACCCCTTTAATAGTAATTCTGTATCATTATTCAGTATGTTAACTCACATTTTGTATCTACCCAAAATGATTAAAAGTACTAAAAGCACCAGTGTATTTATTTTTGTATTTTAATACAATAATAGTTTAAAGTTGAAATGATCAGTGATATAAAATGAGGTCAAACCATTTCCTTACTTAAAAGTGAAGACCAAGACTTTCACCAATTAAAAACCCTGCAGATGCAAATGAGAGCGGGATTTACATGGTGTCACTATCCTGACACACTCCCTTCTACGGAGCAGATGTGTATTTGATAGGAGTCCTTAATCTGCTGTACATTAAGTCACTGTGTGTTAGGCTTACTTAATGCCTGACTATAGCAACAGGCATGTTGACAACAACTCAGTGCCTAAGGGATGAACTTACTGACACCATTAGGCATTGATTGTTGATTTAAAAACCATTAAGAATACCATACAGAAAAGCACTTATTCAAAATAAATTAGCATAATACAAATGCCTTTTTAAGAGAAAAATAAAATGGAAAGTGAACTTACGGAACGGACCAACTGTAATGATGAGGGGGTTAGAAACATGATGGAAAGAAATGGAAAATTAATGAGATGGACAAAACGCTGAGCTACAAAACAAAACCGGTGATATCATGGAAAAGAGCCAAAAAGTAAAAAGAAAAAAAAAAGAAAAGACGCAGAGTGAATGGGAAAACTGCTTGGTTTGGATTTAATTTACACTGATAAAAGCATTAGTGGATGAAGACGTCTGAGACTATTTAAACCAAGACACACGGAGAGAAAGAAAAAGGGCAAAAGAGAGCGAGGAGACGTGAGGAGAGAGATAAAGAGACAGGAAGAGAGAGGGAGAGTCATGTCTTATTAATACCGGGACTGCTCTCTGGCACTGAGTTAAAGCACACATCTACCAAACATCTGTCAAATGGCGTAATCCGTATGGTTTAGCATAAGCTCCTGGCAGCACCACCGGACAGGGACTCACAACGATACACTGATATAAAAACACAGAGCACTGGACAGGAAATAGGAACGGGCTTATGGATGATACTGTTGCCATGAAACTACCTTATGCATGAACATGGTTCTAGGTATGACAGCCTTTGTATGCATGCCTAAGCATGTGTGAGGGGGCTCAAATAAAGTATGCATGATGTGTTTCCTACCGTGGACCTGCAACATGGCCGAGGCCTCTGTCTTGCCCACACTGTTCTCAGATGTGCAGGTATACGTCCCTTCATCCTGCTCTTTCACGCGGAGCAAACGGAGGCTGTTGCCATTGCGGATTTCAAACCTTTGAATGAGAAGAAGAGATAATGAAAGATCTAACAGAGAAGCGTAGCAAAAAAAAGGACCATACTAATCTACAGAAAGTGAAGAAAATCTGCCAATGGCACAAGATAATGTCTTTCCTTGTCAATCAACCTGTTGCACCGATTTTTTTTCCAGTCAGTTGACATATTGAAACGAGCGGAACAATGTGCCTTATCTGCCTTACGTATTGTCACAAGATCCAAGAAAATTCTTGAAACTGTTAAAAATCAATTAGAAACACATGAGATTACCTTAATCCATCAAAGGATTTTTTGCTTGGTTTTGGAAAAACAGCCTTTTATTTCTCAGCAGCAGATTAAATATGAAGTTAAAATGGCATCTGCAGAGCAGAATTATTTAAATGACCAAAGACCACCACAGTACAGACAACTAATTCAGCTGTTTTTGTCTATGCAAGGGAAGTTGTGAATCAAATCAGTATAATTTGTTTTAATTCATAAACTCATAAACCATAGAAGTGAAAGATGAAATAAATAAAAGATAACAAGAAAAAAATGAGAGACAGAATATAACATAGCTCTTTACAAACATGAAAAACAACCGCATGAATTTGTCATTATCACTATATGCTGTTCTCAAAGTGAACTAAAAAATGTATAGTTATCCCTATCACTGCCTGATATGTGGGCCCATTTATGCTGACAAACGTATGACTAGCACTTTAAAATCTTGGTGCAAAGACAAAAATCCTTATAGCATCTTTGTGTGACTATAAATTTTTGCATACTGCCCTTTTTATACCTGCAGATGAGCGTTCCACAGTGAGCCACAGCCAGTCAGTCCATTTACAGACAAAGGTTTAAACACAGTAATATACTGTTCGATTGTTTCTATTTATCTTTATATCATCAATTCATCACCTCATTCCAGTCTATAAAATGGTGACCTGCCTGACCTAACGGCAGCCTTCAAAGGAATGTCTTGTCATTTTGGGGAATAAGCTTATTTGCTTTCTTGCCGAAAGTTAGATGAGAAACCGTAGATATAGTAAATATGAAAATGAAGACAAGACGCTTAGCTAAGCTTACCATAAAGCCTGGAAAAAGGGGAAACAACTATCCAGTAAAACCACTAATTATCGTTTGTACACTCTGGCTTTTGGACTTTTGATTAAACTAACAAAATATAAAGTGTTACTGAGCTCTAGATGGTAGGCAGAATTTGTTAACCTTGGAAAGAGCCACTCTAGCGGTTATCCCTTGTTTCCAGGCTTTATGCTCTTGGAAAGGAAGCAAATGTGCTCCCATAATATTGAACTATTCTTTTAAAAGAATCTCCACTAAATCAGGAAACACATTTTTATTTATCTCCTTTACATTAAATTATCACTACATTATAATTTTTTGGCATTAATATCATGTGAATGTCAGCACTATAATGGGACAATATACTCAATAGCTGTTGTAAAGCTGCACTGCAGGAATAAAATCATCTGCATTAAATAAATAAATTAATTATAGAACACCTACAGTATAATGTATAACTTCAGCTCAGCAATGAAAAGCAGCATTTTTTAACCTACATACATAATACTGTACAATTATGGGTGTACTGTATAAGTGATTAGTTCCATCTGAGAATTAATTTTAGAGTTTTAGAGTAAAGTGAAAAAAATGTAATTATTTAATAGGCTTAGCTAAATATACATTATAGTGAGTTAAGATTGAAAAAAGGATGAAACTGGTCACAGGAGGATTCTGTCAACTAATGAATCCTCTTTGGTCTCTTGCATTTATGAATTTATATTCGCAGACTGATAGATAGGCATGAGTTAATGAACAATTACTCCACATATGTTTTCTGGGTCACGTTAATAATCCAATAGATGACTCGTGTCTGGTAAAGCTGTATTTCTTACTCAGCCTCATAAGACGCGGTATGTGCATCACCAGTCTGACTCTCTATTGGTCGGTGCTCGTGTCCGTCACTCTCACCTCCCACGGGGAAGCTCCCCTTCCTCCCGGCGCCATCGGACAGTGGGGGCTGGATCTCCATGGACCTCACATAGGAAGTCGACAGTCTCTTCCTCCATGACCACCTGGTTTACCGGCCTCCGCACCAACACAGGACGTTCTGCAGGAAGAGAGAAGGTTTCAAACATGTCCTGCTCATGTTCCTCAAAGGATTTAACGATGCTACACAAACACACACTTACTGCATAATATATCAGAAACTCACCGTACACCACCAGCTCTGCAGGATCGCTGTCCCTCTCTCCAACCATATTTGTGCCCACACAAACATACATGCCAGCGTCGTTCTTCCTGGTATGAGAGATCATCAGTTTGCCCCCACGCATCTGAAAAACAGCATGGTGACAGTCATCAGTGTGCCCTGAGTGAACACACCATAGATACTACTCAATACTACCATCACAGCCTTTAATAGAAAAATAATCCACGTCAGGATATCTTGAAATAAATCATGAATGAGTCATTTTGGTATACTGTATGTCTGTATACATTTTGAATGTAGCTAAGTACATTGACACAAGTATTGTACTTAAATTCGAAGTAGTTGTACTTTAGTATTTCTTACTCCTCTTTTATTCTTCTATTTTACTACAATTCAGAGGGAAATATTGTACTTTGACTCAACTACATTATTTCATAGGTATAGATATAAGCACTTTAAAGATTTTACATTCAAAAACATATGAGCAAAATGCTACTTGCACTTAAATACTTCAGTAACAACCCAATAACATAATATTTAATACTGTAACCAATTTTCCACATTGAGTACATTTAGTTTTTATACTTTAAGTTCATTCTTACAGTAATACTTGTGTACTTGCACTTGAGTAACGTTTTCAATGCAGAACTTTTGCTTGTAATGGAGTAGCTTTAAAGTGTTGATCTGGATAGTTCCTCCAAAAGTGCTTTTATTACTTATGTAAACACTGTCCTTCATCAGCTTTGGTTCGGGAATTCAATACGTTTTCAAAAAATGCTTTTCAAATGATTTTACACATGAGAGGAGAGGAACAAAAGTGACAGCAGAATCCTAGGCATCTTCTGGTCTATAGAAAACCAAGGTGTCTGCATTGAATAGTGTCTGTGATTTTAAATGGGTATTTTTTGCCTTTCTCCTAGACCGTTGAATGTTGGTAATAAATGGTGGGCTTATACAGAAGCCCTAAAAAAGTGCAAAAACTGAGGCTTATAATTAATGTTTCACATTATATTTACTGTTAGATGGCCTTTTTTGTTCATTTTAGTTATTGTTTGGTCATGTAGCCACAAGACTAAGAAAAACAAAACAACAAAATTGAAAAAGTTAGACGTTAACCCTTTAAATGATAAGGATGGTGATATTCCATATTTTTCTCTATCGTCAAACAATCCCATTAAAAGCCCAAAACCAACAATGGTCAACACTTTCTCCCTTGCTTACTCTGTCTATGGCTCGCAGCCACAAAGCCATTTGGTTGTTCTTACTGAAGACATATAGGTAAATCTAACTTCTAAGCTAATCTTTATTCTGTAGTTTACTTTAACAGAAGTAAACAGTGCATTTGTCTTGGATTCATGCACATTTGGTGCCCTAGTGAAAATGTAGTGGCCTGGGAACCAGATGAGTTTGCAAGCACATTATTTGCTCTGGCAGATGTGACTGGCCCATCTCCCATTCAGAGACATTTCCACCGGAGCTGGTATGTGACGAGCCAATCACAGCCGTTTGTCTAATGTGGGGCGGGTTTATTAAAATGACTGGCAGAGGTGAGCGCCACTGAAGCATCTTCATAAATAACTAAGATGGCTGCTGCTGATGTGGAACATTCCACGTCTGGCTACAGCGGCAGTATTAAACAGACTAGATGGTACATTTTTCTCTAAAAGAAGAACAAACAACACTTAAACTTAATGTTGATAATAAATATGTTTGCCGTGATTTGAAGTAAAAAATGAACTGAGAGGTTCCAGATTAATATGCATTTGCGTATTAGTTTGCTGATGCCAGGCTAAGAATTTATGGCATCAATTCCAATTATTATTTGGCAAAAATGTGCCTTAAATTTGGATGGAAACTTGACTGTTGCTTGGCTGCACAACATGGAGGGCCCAGCAGAGTTTAAGAGGTTAAATAGCTGCATTTGTACAACTTATTTATTTTGAAATGGGAGCTTGACTTGTTCCGTCCTTGCTCAGTGTTTGCGTTGAACTCACAGAGATGCGATCGTCTTTGGTGCTGACTCGGACGTTGTTGCGTTTCCAGGACACGGTGGGCTCAGGGTGACCACGTGGAGGCACACACTCTAACACAGCAGGCTCACCAGCAGCCACCACCACGTCGCTCGGGGCCTGCCGGAAATCATCTCTCAGGACTAAGAAGAAAACACAGAGGAATCTAATTAGCTTCAGAAGCCCTGTCTGTTTGATGTATTTAAACAAAGGCTGGAAATCAGACCCGCAGATCGGCGAGCAGCAGCCCAGACACACGACCACTATCATCAAAAGAAACACCAATTTGTTTTGGAAATCATTTAGACTTCTTTTCTAGAGTAAACCATCTTCTCGCAGAGGGTTGGCTGAAAACAAGCGTATTGAAAGAAATTCGATTATTGTGTTTGCATGTGCATGACTACTCAAATCCCTGGCAACATCCTTGTTAGACTGCGCTCTCTTTTAATGTTTTCCCAGGCCTGTGTCCTACTCTGCTGTCTCTCCTGTCAGAGCAGATGAATAATGCACATCTCTCAGTCCAACATGGAGTAAACAAATAACAGCGCATTCATAATTTAGCCCATGTGTGAGGGAGAAAAAATGGCCTCTGCATTAATGAAAGGATTGTGTCTCAGATTCAAAACGCTATCTTACAAATCTGCAATACTCTGACTTGAATAAAACCGGCAGAGAAAAGCCTATCCTCGTGTCACCCCTGAAGTTTGCACTCCCGCCACCCCGTAGATGACGACAGGATGAGCTGACTTTGACACAGCGACCTTTGATATCTTCTAATCTTCTGTTGTGATTGACAGATGAAAGACTCAGTGTGAACTGTGAACTGGAGCCTTCTCATGAGATCTCCTGTATAATGGAAACTCATACTCGGTTGCTGACAGGCTCACATTTTCAAACACACACACACACACACACACACACACACCGATGGCTTCACTCGTCATGTTGGACCACATCCTGTACTGTAGCTACAGCCTACAGGCTTTTTTCCTCACCCAAAGTGTATTATTCCAGCATGATCAATCAATGCAATCTCCTTTTACACTTTCATGAATATTTTAGCGATCCGTCACAGATACAATGATGAAAGATCGCTTGTTTCTCTGTCAATCTACAATCCATGGCAACAGACTAAACAGTGACCACCCACTTCTCAATCACCAATTGGGCGATCAATAACCCCCCCCCCCCCCCCCCGAAAATCAATGATCCAATCATGGTTTTCAAACCATCCAGGATGCATGCACAGCAAAGGGTTAGAAAACACGTCACTGCAATGTCATAATAGTTTTCCATATTTAGAAATGAGGCAATGTACAGGAAACAAGTCAAAATACTGTTTTATTTGTATATCTGTATACATCACTTAGCTAACATGAGGGTTACATTAAAAAAATAATAAAGTAACACATACTGCTGTTTGCCGGCTGCAAAAGTCAGAGCACAGAACTCCCTCCCTCTGTATGCTAACCTCACAAGCATACCTCCAACAACAAATCACATTTTAATTACATTTTTAATTATAATGCAGTAAACACCGGGGCTATCTCTACCCTGAAAAACACCACACTGTTTCTTTATTTCTATTAACTGGTGAGGATGCTGAGTGCCTAGGACACGCAGCATTTTTTACCATTAAATGTAAGCAACCACCAAATGCATATATAAGACACCTTTTCAGGGTTCTTGTTTGTCAGCAGGAAACATTAAAAAGTCTGCTGGAGACAAAGTTCTCCGCCAAGTCACAGAGTCACCGTTAGCTGGCTACCGTTCATAAAATCAGCTAGGGACAGCTGTCCCATTGTTCCAAAAATGACTTTTAATGAATTTTAAGTGGTAAATCAGCGTTATCATTGCATCGTAAACTGCATATTTGCAGAGCTAGAAAAGAAGGTTTGCAACAGTAATGATGATCAATTGGTCTCAATTACTCTTTACTTATTAGGATTTAGTGACATTACTGTAATCCAGTTTAAATCAATTTACCTAAGCCCTTAGATCATTCTCAGCCAATTACTAAATCTATGCCGCATTAATTATCCACCAGTAGTTCTGACACGTCTGTGTCAACATGGCAGCCCTGGCCTTTAATACAGCATCAATATTTAGACCCACTGGGCTTGAATAAAATCTAATCTGAAATGACTTTATCACAGCTATTTAAAGATGGAAAATCATTCCTCACTCTAGTTTGACAGCCCAAATTGTCTTGGGTAAATGCTATGAATATTCCAAAACTTGAAGCAGCAGACAGTTTTCCCTCAGGTCTGAAGTGGACATTAGTCAATCTGTACATTATACACCCTTTTCTTTAACTTACTCCATGATATGAGTCAATCAATCATACACACCTGCCTTCTTAAACTGAACATTATTGAAATTAAGTGTACTCTCTTTTTCTTTTAATGCCATAACATTTTGACAAAAGAAAAATATGCAGTCTTTACAAAATGAACACCCAATCAAAACTTCTTAACTTCTTCAACATTATTATTTTTCTCATTATGCTGCAGTGATATTTTTATTATTTTGTAGGTAGATTGTAAAATGTGTGAACATCTGCCACAAAAAAGTAAAACACCCTAAAGATCTGCAGAAGATATAGCAGAAGCATGGGTTGATTATAACCAGTAAAGGCACTCACACTCCTCCCAAAGGTCTGTTCACCAAATAACCCCAGCGTTGTTCACTTGGCTGCCTGTTTCAAATGCTTTGCAGAGCTGAGGGGGTAATTGAAAGCACTGTATTATTTTTAGACCTCCGTCTGTAAGGCCTGGTTAGATGGGTGCACAGAGACCTTTGTTTCACTGCCATGGTGACTGAAGTGAAAAAGTTATGGGCAGAGAACTAATCCCTGAACTGCACACACACCCACAGATACAAATACACACAGACACAAACACACATGCACGTACACACCTTTAGCATTTGAAACCCAGAGTCCCCGGGCACAGACTCTCAGAAAGTGGGACATTTCAGAGTTGAAACACATGCCAAAGAGCAGAATATATTCCTGACATCACTACCCCCAAACACTGTGCAACACGGGCCCCAAATTTTTCTTTGAAGCTGTGTTCAAGTTAATGCGATCCTTCCTTGCTCCGACTTTAAAGCCCGCCATGCCAAACAGAGTTTCCCACGGATGTTTGTACGCGATGATGATCCCACCACAAAATCGAGCAATCTCCTCAGAAACACAGAGACGAATCCCCCCCCCCTCCCAAGGGGCTTCTGTCCCTAACTTAACTTCTCAGACATAATACCACTAGGTCTGCCAAATAATCTCCTAAACCAGGCCCTGTGCTATCGCTTCCATCCGTCCGCAATAGGCTCAGACAGGGAGCTTGGTTACTGCAGGGCAGCTGAGGTTTGACCCTGCCTGTGCAGACACAAATCCTCATATTCCCCAATGCACTTCCTGTGAGCTTAAATAATAGCAAAGCAGGGCTAAATGACTTTCAGCGGCTTCATCATTATTTCTGTGGGTGCCATTCGGAGAGCGCCCATTCATTTTCATAACTTTAATATTTCAGGGATATACAGATTAGGAGATTTAATCTCCCGGAGAATATTCATCACTTGATTTTTAAGTGACATTTATCTCCATGATATAGTGTTTAGCAGAGGAGAGCTCTAGGACTGTAGAAAGGCCATCTGTTAGTGTTTTTGGAAAAATCAATAGAGGGACAAAGAGAGATTAATCACAAGAAAATTGTATGTATGGCATTTGCACTTTGTATTGCATGTACAGTATTTTGTTGATTGCTGTTTTTGTTAGTTGATTGTGACTTAGTCTAAAATCAAGCAGCCACAGGGCAAATTACTTAACAGTTCTCAGACCATTTACATACCCAGAAAGTTGAAAGAAACATGATGTGTGAGTTTAACAGACAGGAGAGGAAAAAAAGCTTTTGTGCCAAACACAAAGTGACAGTGAGTGTGGGAAGCAGGCAGAGCAGACAGCGTGGGCCAGACAGATGTGTGAATGGTTACCAGGCTCTGTGTTTTCACGGGTGACAGGTAGGAGGGTGGACAGAGGTTACAGGACAGAGGAAGTGCACAAATGTGAGAGCCTCGCTCCCTGGCTGCTATTGTTCTTTTATTTCAGAGAGCAATAAACCCGTTAAGGAGGTGGTCTAATCCCATTGCCATGATACTGCCCTGTCACAGCTAATGGAGGCTTTCCCTACAGAGAAGAGAGATTGCTTTAATCCATCCATTGTCTGATTGTGTTGATGGAGGATGAGAAGAGACTCCAGGGTAAATAATCTTTATGAGAAACTCAGGGTTATAGATTCCTCCACTTTTCAAAAATGTGATGATGTTTCAATTACAAAACAGACATTGCACACAGACAACGCATTTTGCATTATTAGTGAGGCTTCACAGAGCTCGTATAAATCATAGCAGTGGTGATTTGCACAAGAGCCAGAATCAAATTTAGGCAGACAATTGCCGTGCATCCAAGTGCAGATAAATTCTTAACTACACATATACTAACCGTATTCATCAGGGATGATATGTATCTGTGGATTGTCAGTGAAAACAGAACGTAGAGTAGAAGAAGAAACAAGCTCCAACCAGAACTTTGATTCCTTCATAATCCCTCATCAGCAGTAAGAGGAACATCTGGCTGTAAAGCCTTTTAAACAAGTTTTATTTTTATTTTGTCCTACTTTATTCTAATCCTGCCGCACCATGTGACCGCCTCCTTGATGAGACAGGCTGACATTCACATTCATGATTTTGAAATAGAAACTACTACTGTTTTTCAGTCCACTCCCACTGTCTCGTTATTCAGTTTTTTCAATAGCCAGGCAAGTCAGCCGGTAACTGGCTGTTTACAATAAAAAGGGAAGAAAAAAAGAGAGAATAATGACTGCTGCTGGCATTCCCGAGTAAAGCAAGCTCCTTACTGCGAGGTAGTCTACAAGGGAGCAATAGTGGCTATACAAAAACCATAACTTGTGGACCTCGTGGGTGCACAAACGCATTTGAGCATACGTCTTTTGCGTTATATTTTGGTAATTATGGGTGTGCAACTTCCCGTTATTCCTTCACTTAAGCGCAGAGCGTGTACCATTCTTTCAAGTTGGACCCGTGGCCCTTTGCTGCATGTCATCCATCCTCTCTAACCCTGGTTTTCCTCCCACTATCTCTATCAATTAAAGCTACAAAAGGCATGTCGTTCAGACACATTTGCACGTGTGATTCTTTTATATTTGTATGGATTGGGGAATAATGTATATGTCCACTGGGAAGCAGTGTCACATTTAGCAAACCACAACATACAGAAAACGAAAAAGAAACCAGGAAATGGAAATCAGTTTCACTCCAGTTACAGTGTAAACAAACATAAATAAACTACATCTGTGACACAAAAAAAATGTGGGTTTATCAACATACATGGACAAGATGGGCAACAATATTAAGTGGCCTAAAAAGGAATTTCCTCTCTTTCCTCTGTGATCTACAGTTACTCAAATCACCCTTTTTTATGTGTCTCAGCAGAAGCGATTCCAGTTAGCTCTCGCACACGCCAGTTTAAATAAACCGAAAGTTCTGCCCATAATTCACGCAAAGTATCCTGGGGCTAAGAAACACGTGGCTTTTTAGGTGAAGTGCAAATCTTTAAGTGCGCTGAAGAAAAGTCTTAGTCATGCAGCACAATACATTATGCATCATTCACTGGCAATTATTGTGTAATTAATGCGGTTAAAACCAGGTTAGTGTCAGCACTCCTGCTCCCCACTCAGAGACATACTATCAGTCGAACAGATGCATCGGTATTAATTACTGCTCGGTGGGAGTTTAAAGCTCTTCTTCCTCCCACCTGTTGTCCCTCAGACTTTTGCTTCAAACACAGCCACCACCAACACACACACACACACACACACACACACACACACACGTCTGCAAGACCACCAGCTTAAAACTGGCCTCTCATTAACACTGCACACTCCCCCAACCTCCCTGCCAGAGCTAATTGGGTCACTACTTACCCCACAGTCAGCACAACCTCACGCAGAGGGGAGGGGGAGTCTAAGACCACCATCATGCTGTCTTAGCATATGCCCTTGCTTGCCGGAGGCAGTGAGATTAGAACAAAACAGGCGGTTATTAATACTGTTAGTCACTCAGTGCCTGCAGGTGAGTCATCCCTTAACCAATATGACTCTGCTGTAATCTCCAGCTGCACACAACGCTAAATTTCAATATCAACCATTTAAAAGAGGCAATATGACAGTATATGCGTCGTATCTCTTCCAGCTTGGGTATTTGCATTAGTCGCAGCTGCTTATGGTTCCTGATATACAGTATATCTGAGGAGGCTGTCCCTATTTTTGGACACGAGCTCCAGATGAATTCAGCCAGCCATGAGCACTTACGTACGCTGCCAGTAAGGAAGCCTCAACATGGTGGTAGATAAGACTGTGCTCAAATTGCTGTTTTGTGTATTTTAACGAGGACAGTTCGACCTTGCTAATCTGTTATGCTCCTTCCCCTAATCAACCCACTGACTAATCCATTTCCTCATGCCAAAGAGAGCTGCAGTTCAGCCGAGGGCCGAGCCACACTGGCACAATTAGGAGAGAAGGAAGACAATGGCACGTGCCCTGAACCGAGGAGGGAAAATAATAGACGCGGCTCCTAGTGGGTGCGTTTTACTTCAGTGCACTTTCACAAAGATAGGAAAAAGCTCATACTCCCGTGGTGTGCTCTTGAACAGCAGACAACACTATGTACAAGGAAAACATAGCTTTATGTGCATGCTCACACACATGATCTTGTTGATACACGCATATAGGACTCTCAGGCAGTGTGGCGATAAACTGTCTGCCATAAAGAAGGTTTCTACAGGTCACTGACCAGTGACGGTTTTATTTTCTGTACACCTGATGAAGAAACATGCCAAAATTTTACTGGTTCCAGTTTCTGAAATTTAATTATTTGACAGTTATCTGAATATCTTTGGGTTTTACAGTCAATCAGACAAAATAACTCTAGGAAATTATAATGGGAAATGTTTCACTATTTTCAGACATTCTATAGACAAAATGGTAATCAATAATAAAAACAATCGTTAGTTGCAGGTATTCTACAATCTTCTCGAAAGTTGATTGTTGAATTGAACTATAGCATACGTGGAGTATGACTGTGAGAAGAACTGTAAGAAGGAAGAAGTCATCTAAGGGGAAATTCAGACATTTGTCAAACTGGGTGTTATTCTCATACTTTTTGTCCATTAGTCACGATAACATTTGATTCACCACCTCCATTACAAATATTTGGGAAGCTGAGATTCTGGCAAGCACAAGCCTCCTGCAGCTTTCCAAAACACGGTTTTAAATTGAAAATCAACCCGTACACTTGTCATTTTATCTGACCGACAGTATGCAGAGAAAGTGGACCCCGGAAATCCTTGCAGCTGTTGTAGCGAGCTGCATAGCATGACTGATCAACTATGACACAAAGACAAGTGTTTGGGTTAATGTTTTTCCTGTTAAACTGAAGGGTTTTGAAGGTTGTAGGAGGCTCGCACCTCTTTACAGATTAACTTTGATCTTGCCAAAGTGTGTTTCCCAGAGTTATTGTATGGATGCAGTGACACTGATTCCTATACATTAATCTCCATGACAGAATGATTGTTACTGGTAGCAGAAACACTCAATTTTATGATGACGGTGACAAAATAGTATTTAATGTGTATCACTTCATGTTATGGCCGAAACAATCTGCTTTTGGTATACATACCTATCTGCCGTATCAGATCGGTGCTAATACTTATAATGGACAGAAATATGAGATCCAGAAAAGAAAAATACTAGAATTTGTCTTCTATGTCTAAAGAAAATGTACATAGTGCTACTTCAGAAAACTGTTCCACTTTACAGCCTCTTATAATAGAATAGACATCTTCCAAGCTTCATTAGTAAAATGTTTTATAATAATGCCAAAATCTCAAATATTAAAACTAAACATGTCATAGTATCATTACCATATCCATGTTACCTTACTTTACCGTACTTACATTTATTGCTGGTTTGCTAAATTGGTTGTTAAAATGCCACAGAATGTTTAAATTTATTGGGCATACTCCTCTCAAGTGGCGATTAAACACCTCACACAAAAGAAACTAAAGGCTAAAGATTTTTGTCTCAGTAGCCTAAAATTAGGAACAAATCCACAGGCTATTACTTATTACTGCATGACTCCATCTTTTCAGGGGTTGCTTCCCACAGTCTGGTTGTTTCACATCATTCTTTTTAAGCACAGCCAAGTCTCCAGTGGATCTCCATATAGCTGCCGGACGGCTGCAAATAAATCTGGGACACAACTGCGACTGCATACTGTACAGGCACATACATCAACATATAGTGCAAATAATGTGCAGAAATACACACACACACACACACACACACACACACACACACACACACACATACACACACATTTAGGACTATGATCAATAAAAAGGAGCCTTACTAGCAACATCAAGTGAGGCATTCCGACTAATGGCCTCTCCCAGGTAGTTGCGGGCCACACAGGTGTAGACGCCCTCGTCTGGCTTGCTCCGTCGCCCGTGTACGATGCGTAGGAAGAAGAGGGAGCCGCTGGGCAGGAGCATGCGGTGGGAACGGGGGTCATCTTTGTCCGTCTCCACGCGCTCGCCATCCTTATACCACTCTATACTGGGAGTGGGTCGGCCCTCTGCCTTGCAGTTGAGGGTGGCAGGCTCCCCCTTGGAGACAATCAAATCCGAGGGATCCTCCACAATCCGAGGTGCGCTGTCTTCAAACCGTGCCCGGGACCCTGTGAAATAGAGATGAGGACAGATGTCATCTATCCATCTGACAACCTACCATTCATGAAAACATATAACCCCTTTGTACCAAGACAGACAGTCGCAAACCCATTTGAAAGGAAAGAATGTGTTCCTTTAGAGATGCTGGTTGTGTGTTCGATACATTTGTGTGTAGCGAAGCAGCAAATCATGGGTAATCTTTCTTCAAAGGTGGACTCTGAATTCAGACATCACGATTTGCAATAACAACCTGTGCCTTTCAGATCACTAGGCTACATTTGACATCCATTTGTTCTTGTTATAGTGTGCAAATAGCAAAACACAGTTGCCCAATATTGCCTATTGGTGAAGAAAGCACATATATAGCATTTCAGAGAAGACACCACCTGTACAGAGGATGCAATCAACCATGTGATATGGTAATGAACAATCTCTGTGTCAATCAGGATTGTTGCAGAGGTAGAGATGGTATTTGGTGGAAAGCTGAGAATAGGACCCCAGGCAGACCTATGCATTTAAGGGGCGGAAGACCCGAGTTGAGAGAATGAGTGAGGCAGAGAGATATAGATAACTCCCATATCCCTCTCTCTTGGGATCCATTACTATCTTTCCTTGGCTGTGAGGGAAAGGCATACTGCTTCAAGTCCTAAGGTAAGCTTTTAGAGAGACCAAATGTCTCTAACAGTGTGTTACAGTTAGAAAAATGAATTATTCAAAATGCTTCTGCTTTTAGTTTGATTCTGAGGAACAGATGGTCTCCCCCTCACTCTCAAAAAAAAAAAAGAAAAAAATTAAAAATGAAATGGTCACTGTGCCACTGATTATTGTGCTGCTCTGTCTGAGGCATTATTTTCAGCACATAATCTAGACTGCATGAAAATCCTCCATTATCATTGGAGAGGAGCAGTCAGGAGTAACCCAATGACACACATGTTGTTGCACATGCTGCTGTTACATTATACTTAAATCTAAAGGCATCAGGATAAACCCTCACTTTTCAGCTGTAAGCTGATTTATGTCTTTTCATGAACTGATTTGATCCACGAGGGCCAGGAATCACCATCATGGCATAAACCTGAAGTAAACATCTAAAGAGCGATCTGAGCGCTCTCAGCTAAAACCCTGGGGTCACAAACCAGGACAGCTCAAAACGCTAATGCAGGATGTGGATGAATACTAATCGAGCCATTAAAATGTGCCATAGCACCTCCAGCCAGTCCTGACAAAAACACGCATTTTGTTTACAAAAAGAGAACAAGTGTAAATCATTTCATGCTAGGCCTGTTGACTAATCCTTTAAGATATTATAATGGACTTTCCTTTACATTATTTTCAATCACAACTACATGAAGAGTACATATTGACACACCTGACTGTGTTTGTCCACAGAAAATATGTTTTGATTTTGAAAAAGCGTCTCTACAGCCCAGTGATGTCCTGGCAATGAACCGTGTTTTTAAAGCAAGCAAAATATTCACTGGCAGTTTCAAATCCAAACTCATCTATCACAGTTACATCACTCTAAACTCTTTCTTTTCTATTATAACTGGATTATATAACAAAAATAAATACTGCGCAAGAGTTGACCTCTTAAAAGATTATACTGGAAGTTTGTGTACTTGGATAAAACAACCAAATGGTCTGAATCCATTCAGCAAAGAGCAAAATCAAAATATCTTGCACTAGGCACTGATGTTGAACAACTCCTTCTGTTTTTGGGTCAAGCTCCAGAAACACTGGATCCTACGCATCCCATAATGCAACTCTTCCATTATACCCTCCCTGCCCATGTCTTTCAAACTCCACCCCCCCCCCCCCCCCCCCCCCCCAGTGCATTGATGTAATGTAAGAACTGGATAGCCAGTTTGTAACAAATGCTTTCTGTTATAAATTTAAGGTCTCCAATGTAACTCTCATGACATCACTATGAAATCTTCAGGGTTATTTTCTCAGACTTGACAAAGCTCCTCCAAATCTGCACTAGACATTACACACATGTTGTCATAGGCTGAGTAGTACATGCCAAGTAAACTGATATTAATGTGTAGCCAGTGGACTGTTCCTTTAACTGTGATTACATTTTAACATTTTACAAAACTTGCTGTCAGCTAACAGATTATTGCTCAATAAAAAAAACAGCAAGACAGACGCTCTACTTCAGATCTGGATGGATTTTGGTTTGTGTTTTTTTCTTTTTCTTTCACTGAAAACAGCTGCAAACTACACTGATGAGAGCAGTGAAACTGAGCCAAAACAGTAAAGTTGTGGGCAATAAAAACCAAAACAATGAGCTAAAAGACACTAAAACGCTCCATAGAGCTAAGGGGAACTGCAGAGCGACCCCTTATACATTACGCATCCATTGTTAACATTAGAAAATGGTCAGTGCAGATTTAATGTAATGTAAGAGGAATACTCATTCCTCTGAGGGACTGAAGATATTGCTCATATTTTTAATAATATATGTGATTATTGTGTGTTAGTGACTTGATCTGAATTAGATTTCCTGAATAAATAAATATTGTTTTTCCTTTATTTATCCCTGTATAATTATTAATACACTCAAATAGCTCTCTCATTCATCGTTGTTTAAAACAGTTCTTTGTCTCTTATAGTCATTAAATATTTTATAGTCATTGATCATTGATTTACTCTGATCAGTTCCTTTTTATGAAAAAAATAACTTTTACGAGGAAAATACAAAAATAACTTTATGTTTCTAGAGTAGCTTTTCTTTGAAACCGTCAAATTGCATTATATTTAGTACTCACAGGGACTCATCATTCCAACCACCCAATAAAACCATCAATCTGCCATTAACAACACCATTAACCATTAACAATGGGTAATTCTAAACGTTTTATTATGCACATTTATAGCGGCTGTAGTCGCTCTCTGTTTTCTAATGTTCCCTGTTTATGAGATCCAGCTGTCCTTGTACTCACCGTGTCATTCTGTGAGATCTTGGCTGCTTACAATTTGCTTGAATGCATGAATGTCACCATGAAAAATAATTTTTGTGTATTCATTTTATTTGTTAAGTGCATATTTAAATGAGAAGAGAAACACCTTTGAGAATATAAAAAGAAAAATTTTTACACCCTCAACTATGCAAACAGTCCAGTTGGGAATTAAAAATGTATCAGAAATATAGGTGATGGGGTTATTAATGAGGGTTAATTGGCACTAATTACAGTTACACCTATCATGCAACTGAATCAACATGGCTCCATTCTGATGTAGGCTATTACAGAGAGAATAGTCCTGTCAAAAAATGTATAGCAAACAGCTTCAGGTGGCCAAAGTGACAAGCAACAACCCGCTCCTGTGACAAGTGTGCAATCAGTGAAATGTCTACGTCACCTTGAGCACATCAGCAACACATTTTATTTGTGAGAAAGCATATTTCACAGTAATGTTGGCTTCATGACAGGAAGATTGTGGTGCTGTGGTTGAAAGAACCTTTCAGCAGAAAGAAAGTCTGTCAGCCTCGTCTCTGACACGGAAAAATAAACGTCGCGCGCGATAATGGGGACCTCTGCAAAGGTATGTTTTTAGTCCATTCATAAGCACGCCCCATTAGACCCCGCAGTAAGTTCTCAGAGATATTCGAGTGCATATGGAAATTTAGATTGTGACTTGATTTGTGTCAAAAATATTAATCTGGGGCATTCTGGTGTGAAATCACTTTCAAGTTTACAAGGGATGAACAAGTAGGGAAGGGCATTGGCTACTCATGTAGTAGAGTTTCACAACAAATTACATAAACACAGGAAAAGATGTTTCACAAACTGCTGCATCAATTAAGCTGTTGTTACGATTAACAAAATTCACAGCTTTGATCGATGCATTGCAGCAAATTACAATATTTTCAGTGAGGAGAGTATTTACTGTACATTCAACTCCATGAAAGTATTATTTTGAAGGAGTTACATCTGAATGCCTCAAGTGTTTTCTCGTCAGCAAACAAAACACAAAGCAGTGTTTTACAATGAACAAATACAGCTAGATGAGTTGTTGAAAAAGAACACACAAGAAATGTGCTCAACAATCCTATCGCTACACTGTTCAAGAGACTTTTTTAACCAAACAGGAGCTAAATTGTCCAATTCAAAACAAGCATTGATCCAAGAGGCTTGTATTAAATACTACAATCAGTGTGAAGCCCCTCGTAGTTACAAAACATGCATCATCTTTGTGTCAAAGGCGTGTCAGAGTGGACAAATCAATGAAAACCTTACGTCTTAACTTCTACACACCTCGCAGACCTTCAGCGTGAGGGGCCAAAGAGAGCCAAGATAATCCATAAGAGTAACTGGCTGCCAACCTTGAGCTGTCGTCCAATATGGAGGGGGCTTTGTGAATGAGAGTGGACGGCCTCGTGCAAGGTCATCACCCTCTAGTATACTCTCAAGGCTATCCTGTGTAGGCCTTCAAATGAATGTGTCAGGTCCAGAGGCAGTATGCTATTTGAGGAAAATCACAGTAACTGTAACAGCTCTACTCATTTGAGCATGATTTTTAGTAATTTCAACTTCCATTGACTCCTTTTATATGCTAAATTAAACACTTCAATCTATTTCTCAGTAATATTCATTTACTTTTGTCTCCCTTAGAAGTCTGTTGGTATTATTCTTATGAGGCTTTTTTACATTTAAGCTGCTCTTCTTAAGATATATTTCTCTTGTCAATATATATATTTAGATATATAGATAAAGATTTTTTTCCTTGTTGATATTTTTCCATTTTTAGATTGTCTTTAGTGTCACCTTTAGTGTGCGACTAATTTGTCACTAGAGGGCCTTAGTATTTATAATAATTATAATACTGGTAAATTTACTATGTTTGTTCACAATTGCAAGAGCTCAGTATTGCATTTGTTTTTATATTTGAAGACTTCATTGACTTTAAACATGCATTCATTGATTTTTTTGGGCCATTTGATTGCAGACAAATTATGAACACAACATTGACAGATAAGTTGATGTATAGTGATATTGTTCAATATAATATAATGACGATCCGAGGGCCGAAAATTGTTAATAAAGTGAGAACAACTGATGTGAATGTGCAGGATTCTTTGTTTCATCGCTCTTTTATTTCAGTGGATTTAATAGAATTACTGTAGAGCTACAGACTTAACTCATTATGACCTGTTCATGTGTGTAAGGATGATTAGATGTAGTAGGCCTAATTGTCATGATAGCATCCGATCTGTGAGAATTTCTTCATTTATTCACAAAGCAAATGAAAGAATCCTGAGAAATCAAGCAACCGCAGTCAAATGAAGCCCATTAGTGCCGCACACAGCTCTGATAGACAAGCTATCGCATTGGCCCTAATTGCAAACTCCGACACACGCCCACATGTTTGCTCATGGCGTCTCCTACATTTCTGCCTCATCAAACACACATAGTTAGCAGGGTAAGAGCTGAGGGGGTGATCCAGATCACGTCTTGAAAACCCTGTTGATTCAGGCTATATTTGGCGTTTCTTGGCCCCTAGCTGTGGCATTGCGTAAGGGGTGGTGCTTTCATTAATTAGTATTTCTAAATATTAACCTTGCATCTTCCCCACGGGCAGAAGTGTACTGCTGTCACACATGTATGAGAACAACAATGCCGCAGAGGGGGCGTCTCTGTTTTGCTTCAGATCTTGGAGCCTTTTAGAGACAGCCAGGCTGGGAGCGAAAACACAAATACCAGAAGCTGGACCTGTCTGAGCTCACAGCGTGATATCTGGTGGAAAAACACAACTATCTACCTGTTAGACAGCCTGCTCAGACTTTACATGCAAGTTAAAGTGAGACAGGAGCAGAAGGCTGGCAGCTTGTCTGTGGGGCCGGTGGCTGTCTGCTGAGATGTACTTGTGTCTTTTTCAATTTCAATTCATTTACATACTTTAAATGGCCCAAAACATTCTTGTGACACTGCCAAGTAATCTCTGTGGGAGGGCGATAACGTGCCACAGAAAACTACATTTCAAAGCAGAGAAGTCAGGTTTGAATTTCTTCTGGCAACAGCGAGGGCTTTTTGAGCCTTTGTTTGGCAACTGTCCTTCTCGCCCGTAATCTCATCTCTAAATGATGTCATCAGTGACTGTACAAGAAGTGGGACATCATCAACATCCGGCAACATGACTCAAGCCTGTGGCACATAGTGGTTTCATCATCCACGGTTGTTTCATCAAGCGAGCCTGTGAGAGGCTTTAGTCAGCCTTCAGCCATATTTGTCACTAAGTAATGAGCAGGAGGACAGAGTGGACACAAATCACCAGCTAAGGGTTGTTTGGCATCGATTAGTTCCACACTGAGCACGCCAACAGCTGAGTCTGAATGCAGCTCAAGATAACTGAGATTTCAATGAAATGTACCAGGGTCTACAGTGATGGCGTCTTAATTGAGATTTGTGAGAGCTGCTGTGTGAAATCGAACGCAATTTGTGAAGGACACTGTTGTTGTTTTTGCTCACAATCACATAACGGATTGAGAAAACACGTACAAAAACCCCACCAGGCATCTTAAGACCAACAGAGAGGACATTCTTGGCTGGACATACCAACCCAAACAAGACACATCTCGCTACAACTCTCACATACCTTTTTTCTTTTATATACAAACAACAGAATAAATTCTGGGGGTATTTGTCTCAGCATATCTCCCACAGAGCTCATGCAGCCTGTTTGAATCATCTTCTCTCCAGTATTTTTATGAAAATACACATCACTCAATGGAAAAACGCAGTATAACAGAGGTGGGAATGAGAGAAAATACCCACTCCAGATTAATAGATGTAGGCAGATAGTGTGGGTGTTGATAAGTGCCTTTAATGTTGAGAGATGGCACCAGTTTATAATGATGAAGCAGGGCAAGTGGCAAGAGGCGTCACTGGGGCAGAGCTTTTATAATAAAATTAAAGTTTATCATTGAAGAACATGTAAATAGGGCTAGGCTGTTAAATTAGTCGGGTGGATATATCAACTGATAAGAACTTGTTTCAGATGAACTGATGTATTTCAGCCAATAAGTGGCAAGAAATTGCAGTGGTGAAATGCCAAAGATATGTTTGAGGTCATTTAGAAACAGTATAAACATAATTGCCCACATGAAAACACTAACAAGTACATTTTTCAACTGTAATAATTCTTTAGCTGATATTATCAATATTTTTATATTAACAATGGAGCCCATGACTGCTCGACGAAGCCTTTCAGCATCTTTCACTGTACCTACTTTTAACGGCGTTGTTCTCGGGCAGCTGTAGGCAGATGCTGTAGGCAGATGCTGTAGGCAGATGTTTTTATTGAAAAAGCTCTAAAAACTCACTGTATGCTACCTGCTCATCACACAAACAGCAGGCAGACAAAGTTCACGACTAGCTGGTGGAGCGTTTAGCTGCTAAAGAGAGTAAATGTTGGACTTAGATTCCCCAGGTGGCCAGAAACATGACTCCAAATGAGTGATAATGCTGCTAATGTATCTGCTGGATGTCCAGATAGACAACTCTGCTAACAAGATGGACATATCAAGGCTGATAATATGTCAGTGTTTACAGATTGTTTCCACTGCCTCCAAGTGGCCAAAAAATAATTTATGTCAGGTTTAAAAAACTAATTTAAAGGTGCGCTGTGAAATATGTTTACATTCAGTGTTTCTCACCAGAATGCATTATGTTTATTCTTGAGCCCTAACAAACGTGCTGGCATTTAAAAAGACGATTTTTTTTTTTAAATATTTGAAATTCTGCATTGTGTTTCCTTGCTAGAAGTCTTCTTCTTTACAGCCTTTGTTGGTGCGTTAATGCTGCAAACTGTCTTTCAGTGGTTTCATGAATGAAACCAGCAGCAGGGTGAAGGCTAAATCGTGTTACCATGTAGGCCTCTCGTGCGCACGGACATCAGAACAAAACAGGGACCCAGTCCTGTAAACATATCGCTCCATAGCGCCACCAGTGGTCAAACTGTCTACATGTTATGTGTTTGTGTAAATAAATCAACATCAGCTAATATTGCCTCAAAAGTCAGTATCACTCAAGCTCTAATGTAAAATATGGCTGTAGTTTGTAGCATCAGTGACAATTTCTTGGTTTAATTTAATTGGATATCCACTGAGTCCAATTTAATTTGCTAAGAGATTAATACACCATTCAGACCTTTAATACATGATCGACTACAATAAACTGACATTTTTTCTGAGGATGGAAAAAAAAACATCTGCACTCTCATGAATTGTTTTTTTTTTTCTGAGCCCTGCTTTTATTTAGGGTTTGGATTAGGGCTCAGAAATTTAAGCTGTTATAAGAGCAGTGGTTAAAAAATAATAATAATAATAATCTCTTTTCTCAAAAAGGTAATAAAAATGAGCTTTTAAAAGCATTTTTGAATGATATGTGTGCCTCCTGGAAACCACTTTGGGGGGGGGGGGGGGGGGGGGGGGTTGGGGGTTGCCAGACTATGACACCCTCCCTGAGAGTGCAGGTCCTCGCAGCTGAACCAAAAGTGAGAGTTTAATGGTTTCACTTTGGCAACGGTGGAGCCTCCTCTGACCTCTCCTGCTGCGTAATGGCCACCTCAGCGCTCAGCACCTCAGCGCACCTTCTTGGCATTCACCGGTGATATTTAAATATTGCAGATGAATGCATGTGTGACATTTCCCTTTCTGAATCTGTTTTTTTTTTTTGGGGGGGGGGAGGGGAGGGGGATGCTTCCAGCTCCCACAGCTGCCTTGAAATCCAGCTAAACACAACATTTACACCCATCTGGACTGACGGCAAACACGATAAGAGGCAAGTCAAACACACCATGAGGCAGTCACGCCTCATAGGCTATGAGAGTGTGTGTGTGTGTGTGTGTGTGTGAGAGAGAGAGAGAGAGAGAGAGAGAGACAGTGCAAGAGCAAGAGGAAGCAGAAGCACCTTTAAAAGCCATTTCCGTTTAGTTATATTAATATTTTACCTGAAGCGATGGTGATGAATGAGACAGTCACAAGTAGTAAATTTCCAAAGTTCATCTCCACGCTCTCCCGGTGTCTGCAGCCCCTCGACAGTCCAATCAAATGACCTTATATCAGAAAAATCGTGCAGATTTGACTAAAATCAGGTAATCTGGAACCGGCTTGGAGTCTGAGCCTCAGCTGGAATATTTCAAGCGAGTAAAATTATCCCCCAAAAAACTTTGATGTCACTCCCAGAAAGCCATGACAGCAGCAGGATGATGATCAGCAGCAGCAGCACCGCCCCGGAGAAACCTAATAACAAAACTCAGCGGCAGCACTTCTTCATCCCCGCATGGTCACACACAGACTTCTTCCTAAGATGCCCTGCTGCTGCTGCTGCCGAAAAAAAAAACAAAAAAACAACAACAACAACAACAACAAAAAAAAGAGGTTTAACTATATTTAGCCCGGACATAAATGAGAGAATCCCCCTCTCTCTGCTCTGATCAGGGCAGTTGCAGGTTGCGTTTGAGGGAGAATGAAGCGCTGCACATGCCGGGCTGAGCTGCACACTCCCTGCTGTCCGCACCAAATCCTCGCCAGCCTCCGGGAGTCAGTGTTTTAAAGAGACAGAGACGGCATCTGCCTCCTGTGTGTGTGTGTGTGTGTGTGTGTGTGTGTGTGTGTCTAATCAATAGCTGTAAGATCACCAAGAAGTCCAGTGGAATGATTAAGTGTATTTATTTTACATGACATATTTTCTGGTCATTTTTTTTTTATCTTGTTTTTTTTTTTTTTAATGTTATGCGTTAAAATGAGCCTTGGATTTTGGGGTATGAGTTTAGTTTCAGGTCCTGAATAAAATAGAATTTAAGGTTTAAGGTGGGGAAACAAAAATCTTGATGGCAAAGAACAACACAAAGTAAATAGTCCTTAAAGAGAATACTTAAATGTGGAGTTGGAGTTATTTTTGAAGTTAGAAGTTAAAATGAGTCTTGAGTTTGGGGTAGGGGTGGTGGTTTCCAACTTGGGGCTCCCAGGATACACTTGAAGGGTCACAAAATGATTTGAGAATTAAATGTTACCACAAGAAATTAACTGAAATTGTTTTAGTACTGAATGAAAAGCTTGTTTTTTTATTAAACTTCTCAAAATTCATGCAAACAACACAGACTGTTGCACACAATAAGACCCGATGTCCTGATGGCAAAGGACGCCAACAAAGTCAAAAAGGGTTACCCTGTCGTCCTTAAAAAGACTGGAAATCATTCAAGCAAATCCTGACAGCACATTAAGTTATTTTACGCTAAATGGACAGCAGGGCTTTTCTTAATCTGAAGCACTTACACTAATGGCAGCTAGCTTCCATGTAAGGAGCTGGATGTATTTATACATTTGTGACGCTACACTGGTAAGTTTATATGTGTAAACTGTTTTCGTAATGCTGATTCAAAAGGAGGGAGGTAAGATGTATGATGATATAACTTATAATAGTGTTTTTTCTTTCTTTAAATCATTGTTTTAGTGTCCTTTTCCTTCATAAGCAGTCCCTTTAAACCTTAAACTCCAATTTTCTGAATTCTCAGAGCCTTTCCACATCATATGTCTGTTCAACAATGTCTGTGTTCAAAGTGGTGGTGTTCACTTTGTACTATTTTTAAGAGTTCCTGCTGTATTTTCCCATGTCAGGCTGCTTAAATACAACATGGCACATGTTTTGTGTATTTCATGATCTAGTAACACTTTCATCCCCAAATGTTTCCTTTTCTTAACACTCCCAGAGTACACGAGGGAGATCTGTGCTCTTCTTTCCACACAGTCTCTAGCATGATTGTTGGACACTCATAGTATGAAATAAGCCATAAATACAACACAAATACAAGAAAAGGAGTTTTTCCTTCTCAAGGCTTTGATGTTAGACGGTGTTGTATGTTTTGCGGATTGTGAAGCCTTCAAAGGAATATATGTGATAATGTGCTGCATAAATAAACTTGACTTGACATTCAGAAATGCTGACGACTGTCAACTGTTTATTAATAATCACCCTGCAAAGCAATATCAACACCTCAACGCAACCATCATCACCTTCTCCGTTTCATCGTCATTGTCATCATCGTCACTGCTACTGCTGCTGATGATGATGATGGAGAGCGTAAACTGTGCATGCAAACAGCCGTCCTGCTTCCTCATCACTCCAGATCATTGCAGCTCTGCCTCTCTCTGATTTATCAAGCAGCTGTTGTTTCACACCCACTCCTCCGCAATCTGGCCCCGCTTGAGCCTCTGGCCGGAGTTGTGGACACACACAGCTCCCTTGGGGGTATGAGCTCTATTTCACTCACGGCCCCTCCTCCAGCAAAGACCAGACCGGTTCCTCGGTGCCGTTGCTTCCTCTCCCTCCACCTCATTGTCTCCGTGTCAGGCTGCGAGAGTACAACATGATGGAGAGTGACTTTTGGACGGTCAGACGCCTGCTCGCCTTTGTCCCGCTTGAATAGGACTGGAAATTGGGCAACAGAAAAGGAGTCCAGATGTCTGTTGCAACGTGTGACACAAAGAGGGGCCCACAATGGCTTCAATCTCAGCTTCAGTGGAAGTGTGTAGCTTATTAAGGGCCACAAAGGCTAAATGGGCATAAAATGGAGGCATCTCAACAGGAGAGTGGATGGAGACTTGGAGGTGTCAGATGGGAATGGTGGTCTTATTTTCAACTAAAAAACCTCTGAGAAGTCAACCGCTTCATGTGGCTCTGCCAGTCTGCTTTGATGTAGGAAGAGTCAGGCTTGGATTGCATCATCGTATGTTACTTATGCCCTTTAATAAAGGCATTTTAACACAAGGGCTCCAGTTTTCTATTTCTTTATATGTAGAAAAAAAAGCCTCAACTCTTTTGTTTTAACTGTTTCTTTTCTCTTTTAAAATTAGATTTTGTAGCGTGAGAGTGTGTAAACCTAAATCTAAATATATTTTAGGAATAATTTGTTCTATCAGTACCATAATTAAAGGGTAAAAAAAAAACAAGTTTCAGTTTTACTGACAGGAGCAAAGACTTCCGGGAGTCTCTCTGCAAGAATCAAATACGGATATTTCCCAAAATATCAAACTATTCGTTAAATATCTGAACAAGTTTTGTTATTTTACAGGATTTAAGGTGACACTTTTCTGCTTGTTGTAAGTAAGTTTGTGGGTGTATGTGTGTGTGTGTGTGTGGGTGGGTGTGTGAGGGTGTGTGTGTTGACAGTGCACAGTACAGGGTGGTACAGATGGTGGGATGTGGCAGTCTGTGTGACTACGGTGAAGAATGTGAGATTCAGCTGTCGGCCTCTCACCCCCCCGGCTCTGACCTTATGTGTCTCTGACCACCGTCTGGCTCCATCTCATTATGACAAACTCCATATTGCTCCACTCTCAGTGCAGCAGCAACAATTACTGAAAAAAAAAAAGAACTCAAAAAAGGCACTCAAGCAGTGATAAAAGCTGAAATTCCTCTCAGGACATCAATTTGGAGCCTTGTCACTAATTGAGCTCCTGTTATCTCTCTTTACATGGTTGAGGGTCTTGGCTGTTGACCTGCTAAGATACCTTGTCAGCAGATTTCATTAGTCACGGGAGCAAGGCTTTTGTTTCCCTGTGGTGTATGTGTGCATGTGTGTGTGTGAGCAAGTGCAAAGGACCTTCAGATAGCCAGGAGGACTCCAGAGTTTATTTATAGGCCGAGTGTCACAGCAGCGCAGGGCCAACGGCAGCAAGTCATTTACATCCAATGCACCAGAATGCAAAGGTAAGCAGCTACTATCGCTGCAACATTTGGCTTAAAGGCTCAGCTTTTTTTAAAGGCTCAGCCTTTTTTTTTTTTTTTTTTATGTTTCAAGACGCTTGCCAGCAGGGGGAGCACATCACAGTGATCCTCTTTTGTCATGCTCTTAAATGGCGTTGTCACATTGTCTGAGAGTTGATTGTACTGAGCTGTGCACAGAGATGGAAGAGCCCCAGAGGAGCACTGACTCCCGCTGCATCAGATAAACCAGTATAATGAGCCTGTAACAGTAACAGTACACTGTGTGATAAATGTTACAGAGCCTCTCAACTCATTTGACTTTTTTCCCCAAATGTAGGTTTGTGCTGTATGACAGTTTCAGAAGTGCAGCTTTCGTTCTAAAGTGTTTTCTTTTACAACATTCAGATCTGCTTCCGCACAGCTCTGGAAATGCCCGAACAAGTTTGTAGTTAATTGTGATCTGAAAAGAGAGAAAAGTTGGTGAAAACAACCACTCATGGAAAGTCAAAATTATGAAATCAAGAATTTGACTTTTAAGAAGTTGGTAAGTCAAGTTTTTTTGAGGTCTTATCTCATATTTCTGATGTACTTTCTCATAATTTTCACTTTGTATCTTATAGTGTTCACTTTTATATCATAATTTTGACTTATTAAGCCAAATTTTGACTTCTTATTTAAAATTTCTTGCTTACAACCCCTAATTTTGTTCTAGTGTGTCAACATTATGACTTTATATCTCTTTATTTTGCCTTTTTATCTCACACTCATCTACATCAAGATAAAAAAATGCTCATTTTAAGCCAAAATAATGAGACTTTTCCTCATTCAGTTTTCTTTCCCTGCCAGAAAATGGGCTTCCATAGTTACAGGTAATTCTTGCCTTTTTATGATGCAGTGAGCAGAAGCAGTGATATCAAACGCAATAAATCATAATTTACTGTATGCAAATTCACAACTTTAAATAACTTAATTAATCATGAATCACCATTCAGTTCTGTCACGTCAGTGTGACCTGTCAACATCTCACTATGATACAGGTCTTTGTAATTGTTATAATGATAATATAATGTATGTAGTTTCAGACAACTGTGTTTGCTGTAGTACTGAACTTTGTTTGGAGAGTTCTGTGTGTTGTTTCTGGAGAAAAATGCCTTTTATGGAAAAATAATTAAAATATAACTTGTTTTGTGGGATTGTGAAACACTGAGATGGATGAGATGAGCTCCACTTAACAGCATCATCTAATGATTCTGATATTTGCAGAAATTAAGGGAAAAAAATTACTTCTCAGTTTCCACATTTTCACTGATTGCTTGGTACAAATATATCTCTCATGAAATTGCCACTTATGCTTGAGAGCCCATTTATCTATTCTGCAGTATCAGAGCGCCACAGGCATCAAGTCTTGCTTCTCCTCCATGTGTCTATGGTGAAAATATCGGACGCATTTTGCATCTGCTACAAAAAAAAAGAGACATTCTGTCCTCATGTTTGTGTACATTCACTATGTATTATGTGCTGGTTTCATCTGTACAGCACGTTATATCCCGCACAATAGCATGTGAACATTTGCATTGACCTTATTCAATAATGCTTCAGAAAGGAGTATTGATAAGAGTGAACGATAGAGGGGAGGAACAAGGATCATTTTAGATTAAACACAGTGTTCAGAGCTTTAACTGATTCCACTAAAGGCTTTGGGGAGTCCTCTACTGGTCTGATGCCATAACTGCACATGTTTCCTGAGAGATATCTGGGCTGCACGAGTCAGCAGAAGTGCCAGCACTAATACAGGTTTTAAATTGAGCTTTAGCTTGTAGGTTGGCCACCGTGTCCACACCAGATGTCAAATGGAAATGCCAAAAAATGCATCTAAGAGTATCAACAGCTGGCAATATACAGTGTCTCTAAAACACAAGTTCAGGAACAACAAAGTACAACACTGCTCACATGGGCAAAATCATTATATCAGCATGAAAGCAATGTACATTCAGAAAATGGCAGGGCTGCAACTAACAATTATTTTCATTATCTATTCAATTAATTGGTTTGGTTCATAAAATCTCAGAAAATAGCTGGTTTAAAACCTCACTGACTGCCAGTGGGTCAGTCAGTATAAACTTATACTGTGCCGCCAAACTTTGCTCAAATCCACTGAATTTTATTTAAATTTGGGAAGGAATCAGTCAGGCTGAACTTGGGGGAATGTTTATAAAATGGTGAACAGTATATCTAGAATATTTCCATTTATTGGGAATGTGCAGCCATGAAAGCATGGAGATTGGGTTTGAATATTTCATTCATGCAATCATCATACAGTTTAAATGAAAAGTTGGAACAAGCTGATACACAATACATGTTCACATATTCACAATGTGAAATAAAAGGGTTTTTCCAACTTTAAAGCTTCTTATGGAGAAATAAAAGGGGGGAACTCGATGAAATGGTTCATATCTTAGAAGACAAAGGAATCCAGCAAATATTCAGAATTAGGAAGCTGAAGCCTATGACTTTTCGGTATTATCTTAAAAATAACTGAAAATGAGTTTTTTGAGTCCATCAGCTCTAGAAATTCAGCTCTGCCTGTTTCACTGGCTGGTTTAGGATGAATATCATGTACACAGTTGGGTATTGTTTGAACGTTTTCAATATTTATGCCAATATCTGGATTTTGGTTTTAATACTAGAAAAATAGAGCTGCACTGTTTAGTCAATTAACTGATTAGAAATTCACAGAAAATTATTCAGCAACAGCTTTGATAATTGATCAACAGTTTTGAGTCATTTCTTAGGTAAATTATTAAAATTCTCTGGTTTCAGCTCCTCAGTTGTGAAAACGTTATGTTGGCAGAAATTGATATTTTCACTGTTGTGGACAGTGAGTCTTTCTTTATATATTATATTATTATATTGCCATATTAATGTTTTATCCTGCTTGTTTTCAAAGTTTGATTTTTTTATTTACTACAACTGACTGTTATCTGGTAGCCTCTGCCCAGGGACTACAGATGGAAATGATATTTAGCTTTATCTGGTGCTATACAGTATAAATGTATTGTGTATCATCCCTGTTAAACAATAACTATGAGAACAGTTTGCTGGTTTCTACAATTTGCTTTGTTATCTACAATTGTTAATTGAATATCTTTTGGTTTTGGACGGACAAAACAAGACATTCAAAGATCTCACCTCAGACTCTGGGAAACTAGACATTTTCATCTTTATTAGCTAATCAGTGATGAATACTGTATCCTATCACGTTGCTGGATGGACTAAAGTGAACCAATGTATGACTTTGTTTTGTAACCCTATTTAACATGAAAGTGAGCCTTGTTTGGAGCTGTTTCTGTTGGTAATTTCACTTAATTGGTGCAAACAGTAGCTGTTGTCCTCACTAGCTGGGAATTTAGTGTCTAATGCTCAAATTTTCCTGTGGGAGCCCTCATATAATAAATGAATATGAATGCAAAGTATGGCCCCTTTGTGGCACCTAATTTAGAAAAATCCTAGGTCCACCCCTGCTCCATTATCAATTAGTCTACAAATAAAAAATAACATCTTAAAAACTGCACGAAGACAACAGCTCAGTTGAATCTCCACTGTGTTTTCACCAAGAACAAAGAACCATTTGAACCTTTTAACTGGGTCTGCTGTCGTGTTGCTGGAGAAACATCTGTGTTGCATCACTGTGTCATATTATCCAGGATTATATCAACATAAACAGCACATATCTTTTTGTACATATGTACCAGATTTTTTTCATTATCTCTCTCAGCTTGTTGTCACCTTCTTTTGAATGAAATTCATCATGAGAGAGCGAGTCAGATCACCCTCTCCATGTTGCTGTTATTAAAAAAAACATAGAAAGAGTCTCGTCTAAGATACACAATGACATCCGGCGAGGCTCAGCTGTGATTTCTCATATTTTGAACATCTTTTCATGCTTGTTTTGTTGTCTGTAAATCCAAATCCAGCTCGACCGTCTGCAGGAGAAAACATTTTGTTCTTACAGAGACCTGGGTTCAGTTTTAGGATATTGAGGCTCAGATGTATGAAAATAAAAATCCCTCAGAGAACAGTTGTTTTGTTTCAGGCTCTCTGTCATGCTGAGCTACAAAACAGTTGTCATGTACAGTATCATGGGGAGAGCCCAAAACAGATGCAATGCTAGCGTGAGGCAAATTGGCAATTAGGATTAAATCAGAAACACTAATGTTATGAGCCTTTGGACAGAAACATAACGATGATCGTGAAGATTTATAGCTGATGATCTTGCTGAGTCACATTACAGAAGCCTGCAAGGATTGATGTTTATTTGTGACTAAAAATAATGTAAAAATGCAGATTCAAACTCATTTAGAGTAGTTCAGAACGTGTTATTGTGTTGCACAAGCAGAATTGCATTGTCTCCTCCTGAATGCATGTCTCCGGCACAGAGAAGGTCATCTTCATATTCCTTATGCTCGCACAAATCTAATCTCCTCTGTAATGATGGTAAAGAGTGATAAATGACAGAAGGCCCATTACACAGAGGGATCATATCACCAAACATGTGGCAGACGTCCAGCCTCACGCACAAACAGCATCTGAGATTATTCACCGGCGCGATGTCACAGCGATCTGCTGCGTGCCCCCGCCACACAATATGAGTCAGTGTGGCTCCTACATTTTTGATGGAAATGTAGGAAGGAAGCAGTTAATGTCCACAGCAAACTAATAGCTTCAACTTCACAGCAAGGATTTTTCAAACTCTTGTCCCCTTCCAACACCAAAGTTTTAAGAAAAGAAGGCCTTTGTGAAAGAGAGAGGAATTCGCTTAAAGGAATTCAGCAACAAGATCTGCTGGTAAAATGTAGATTTCATTCCAACTCACTTCACAGAGGATAGAAAGTATTAATGCTTTTGTTTGTTTGGCATTTTGAAAATGAAAATTGTGAGAGTGTTTTTATTTGAGTATCCATATTTTTTCACATGAGAGATAAATTCAAAGTGTCAGGCCTGGCTGCTTCAACCTGACCTCACCGAAGTAACTGTTGTCTACTATTGCTGCGATTTAGTGTAGGTGGATTTTATTTTCATTCATCCAGATGTAAACCATTGCAATCTTTCACCTCCTTCAAAAAACTGTTGTTATTACTTTTCATCATTCATTTGTGCTTTGTCAGGAGAAATGGCAGCGTGGTGAGGGCCGTTTGTCAGAAAAGCCCTTATCAATGAAAAGCAGCTTCTCTTTCAGCAAACTTAAGTCTCTTTCATGCATGCACTACAACCCTGAACTTATCTGTCTGACATTAGGAGGAGGAGGAGATATGAGAATGAAAATGTCCAAATGTGCTACAAGTGTGGAAGAGGGACCAGACATTGTCCAGAGTTCATAAAACTTAATGTAACAATACTGGAGACTTCTAGTTTGCTCTCTTTAGTATTACCTATAGAAACAACCAATCCAGGTGTGTTTCTAGACCTAACTTCAAGATCCAAACAGTGTCCTTGCTGACGGTTGGTTTGCTTTTTCTGGCTTTTTTTTTTTTTTTTTTTTTGCCTTCATCTGAATGTCAAGTTTATTTCTTTTTCTTTTAATTTACAGTTGTTTTTGAAGTTTCATCATCTGTAGTCATTGATCTTTTCTGTTCATTGTTTAGTTCACACAGGGGAGTTGAAGAGCGAGTCTTTTGCTTCAGCTCCTCCTACCCCCTCTGGCAGACCAACCGCTGCTGGGTGATGGAAAACGCGTCACTAACTGTGTGATACTTGTGATTTCCCCCAGGAATGTCACCACAGACACACAGTACGTAAATGCGGCAATACTGCAAATGCAAGGGCTTTCATCGTTCATCATCACCATTGTTTTAACCTCATTCTGCGACGGAAAGTGACATAACGATAATTATTTTAAATCAAAACCTTTGAGATAATAACTTTAAACTAAGCCCAAGCTGTTTGTACAGATAAAACAAGATGTTATTTGGTAAGGGAAATTAAGCATGGTACAGGTATATGCAAAGAATATGACAGCAAAACAGAATAAGTCAACAACTTTACAACAACTGTGACACTGTACTGGATTCAGATAGCACTTTCATTACCGTATTTGCTGTGATGTCTGCTTGGTCTTTGAGGTCACATGTTAATATGGAGCATTATATGTCCTAGAAACATTAATACTCCTAATTTTCCCCTTGAATTTCACATTAAGTAACTTATTAGACACGTTTCACTTTGTATATGAATATCAGAAATTGAAAATGTTCTGTTTCTGCTTGTTCCAGCACCTCATTGAAGCTGCTTACTAAATGCTCACTGCACACACTGAAATGTTCAAAGCAGTGGCAGCACTTTGCTTACACTGTAGCTGCACTGTTACATCAGACAGAAACACTGTAGATGTCTTATACCTCATTTAATAAAATGTTTCCAAAATTCAGCCTGATATATTTTGCATTGTGAGCATGCTAGTATGCCGATGTTAGAATTTAGCTTAAGGCAGCATATTTCATATGTTACAGTAAATTGTACAGAGAAATACATCTTTTTTTTTTTTTGTTATCACACTGAGCAATAATCACTTTAATATCTTGTACATGAATCATCAGACATGTTCAGAAAATATAAAACAAGAAACAATACAGACAACATCAAACTGTATGAGGGAGATGTAAACTGAAACACATGTTATGCAAAGTATTTTTAATTATTACAAAGTATTTTTTCCAATTATTTGAGAGGACTTAATAGTGTTTTTGTTTCTTGTTATCTTAGAAACAGAGTCAAAGAGGTGTAGTTCAATACAAAAACAGATGGGTATTTGGTGTGATCTGAAGCTCTCTATATTTATGGATGTGATATTTGCCAACAAGACAGATAACTTGGACAGCACTGGTAACAGATTGTGAATCTGTCTTATAATTCAGAAACAAGACCATGTTTTCTAATATTGGTGTCAATCTGTTAAAGCTTACATAAATCAACAGAGCAACTTCAACCCAGAATTCAGGAGTACATTCATAGAATAAGTGAGAAATTAACTTAAATTCTGTTTCATAGAAAGAGCATACTGAAAATATATCTACTAAATGTATGCAATAATTTATTGCCAGGGTAGTATTCATGTAATACCCTCATGTGAACTTATTTTACTTTATTTGGATTGAGGGTTTTATTAGGGTCAGACCAAAATGTCTCTGCTAAGATCTGAGATCACTATTTTTCTGATATGCGATTATTACACATGCAATCTGTTTTTTTCGCCAATTAAGATTCTTGGGAATTTCTCCACTCAAAGGGCCATATAACAATTAACTTTTGCAATTTTGGGGAGATACTTTTTATATTCTTTTTGGAGAGATATTCATACCCTTATTCTGAACAAGGTCCTCATATCTGTAGATGTTGCCTCTATCAGTGAGCACATCTGAAAAAAGGACTACACCTTTATCAATCCATTATTTTATATATCTGGACTTGTTTCTAGACAATACAGGCTGATTGTTCCATATTATGCATGAATGTAGAGAGAAATTGCTGCTGAAAGTGCTTGTGCAGCCTCACAGAGCTGCTGGCGTGGCTGTAAACTCTTTACTGTAAATCTTGTTAGAAACATTGTTGGGATTTCTGCCACAACTTGTCTGAAGAGTTCAAAACTCCAAAACTTGTAGTATAAAGAACAACTTTATTGTTATATTGTATAATAAAGTTGTTTCTCTATAATACAAGTGTTGCTGGAGTTTTGACCTCTTCAGTATTTTTAGAAACGTTGGAATCAGCATTATAATTTATGCAAAAGTTTAAAAATTTCACAAGCAGCAACGAGACAGCTAAAAATGTCAAATAACTGGACTTCTCATGGAGATAAGGGATCCTATCACCTCAGTATGTAAAGCAATTTGAATTCAGACCCTAACACATGGCTTATCCAGTTTAAATTTACAATATATCAGCGCCATCATTCTCCATCTTTATAGAGTTGATTTTTAAGATGAACATCCTATTTTGCAAGCAAGACTATGAATACTTGATGTTACATCTCATTTTAAACAGAAGTACCCTCGCAAAATTAGTGGTCTTCATTAAAAACAAATAAAGGGTTTCCAGCCACCTCAGTATGTAGTAACAATTAGACTATTAAACAGTTTAAATTTGAATATCAACAATTACCCTTCGTCCAATATTTTTATATTAATGTTTAGGTTGGTGAAGATGTATGCAGACTTGATTTTTTTGACATTAGGATCCCCTAATTTTGTGAGTTACCCTATGAACACTTCTCGTTTTAAAGTTCCCTCTGGAAATGTGGTGCCTCCGTGGTAAAAAACCTGTCACTTATAAAGACACAGGTTTGATTCCTCGCTGTGGCCTTTTCGGTGAGGACATTGCATGTTGTCATCAGGCGCTCGCATGGATTTGCTCTGGGTGTTTCCTCCCTCCGTCCAAAGACGGGGTCAGGAGTGAAGACTAAAGCTGCCAGCAGGTACAAGCATGAGTGTGAATGATTGTCTGTCACTCTGTATTAGGCCTGCGAGGGACTGCTGACCTGTCCACCGTTTTTTAACCTGCAGCCCACCCACTGCTGCACACTCACCCACCACTGAAAATACCAGGTATTAAAAAATATACTAAAAAAAAGCAGGCAGAGGTGATGAATAAAGGTACAGAGGCTGCACCGGTGCTTCAGATGTGGACCACTAGATGGCACAAAGGAATCAACAAATCTGAACTCATTGCACTTACTGGTGATCCATCATTTTGTTGTCGTTAGACACTGTAAAATACAGTGGAACAAAGTGCAATGAGTAGGAAATGGTCTATACAAAGAAGTCTAGTCATGCTATCTACTGTCAAGGCTAAGCTCATCTTCCACCATCTGGCAGCGAGATAACAGCATCTCCGCCAACTTTAACAATGGTCGTATTCAGGAAGACTGCGGGGAGTGTTTTTCCTCAAATAGATAGCCACTGAAAGTGACACAAATCAGAGAGATACTGTAGAAATCTACCCCAGACACATTTCTCCAACCAAATGCCAACCAGTGAAGATTAGATTTTGTCATCTCAGTGTCTTTTGTGCATTTGTAAAACACGTTCACACTGCTTGAAAGCAGAGGTGGTGGAGTGGTCGGTAACATTTTTGCTGAATCCATTTCTGAAATCTACCTGACCTACTGAAAATGTAGCTCATTGAAGGGGAACAGGGTCGGAAAGGCCTGAAGATGCAAGCTGTGCAGTTTCATATTGGTGCTTCTTCCACACTTGAGCAATCAATTATTCACACATAGCAATGACATCAAATTTCATATGTACAAGTGCCCAAGATTTACACATTTTCCACACACACTCACAAACCAATATCGATGTAAAAATCATACTTTGATAAGAAATACAGAGGGTTACAGGGTGGAGACGAGGGACTACAGGAGGATGTAGTTTGTGGTCCTGTTGAATTGTATTGCATCATACAGAGAGGTGTTTCTGTTATTTAGCCTACCCTCATTGATATAAATGTGGTAGAGAAAATAATAGAAATACCTGCCAGTGTACCTGATAAACTGACAACTGAGTAACTAATAAGCCCTGTAATATTTAAGAACTTTTTACGTTGTAATTTCCCATGGGATTGTTTTTATAAATACATCTTTTAAACTTAAATGATACTGAAAAAAAAATTAACTGTACAGTATCAACACTGTTTTCCCTATTCTTCCAGCCTAGTTTATATTAGCCATTAATAACAAATCACTATACTGTACAGCTATATAATTATTAAACTGGTATTCAGTAATTAATAAAATACTTACAGCACAGTGTAATTTCCTCAAAAACACAAAGCTGTTCCCTTGTACTCACGTACTGTATTTGTCACAGTATAGCCACACCGTAAGTTTTTTATTAATATGCTTACATGCTAAATAATTAGACTACAATTTACGGGCTCTAATATAAAGCATTACTTTATGGATTATTTTGGCATGTTTTAAGTACAGTATAATTCATAAAATGTTTCATACTCATTAGACAGGGAGATACTGAGTCATATTTGTTTTCAGAAAAAACCTAACCAGGTCCAACCCGACAACAATAGAAGAAGATGGGACAGCAGGATCCACAATATGGGGGCAGCATAAATAAGTCAGAAGTATAACTTCCTGTCAGACAGCAACTCAACTCAAGCAGTTAAAAAGAACAACACAGCGCCTTCATATATGTCTTCATGTGTCTGGATGAGGGTTGGTCGTGTCATGCGTGTTTCCTTGTGGACCCCAGTGCACGCAGAGGTGCGGGCAATGCTCTGCAGAAAACATGTGAAGCTTATTATCATGTAATAAATCCATTATATTCCATTAAAAATACAACACACCGACCAACCTACATTAATATTTCACCTGAAGACCCATTTATTGTGAGGTGAGCCAGGACCCCAGACTTACATTGCAATATAAAATCCCACAGCAGCTCCTGTTCTCTTGTATAAGAGGCTGCACAGTGAGTTCCTGCCAGACCTTTACCTGTGACACTTAACTCTGAATTAGATGTTGTAATTTATCAGGTAATGCATGATGATTGAGTTGACATTAGATTTATGTGGAACTAAGTGTATTTGAGAGTTGTTCTGAGGGAGTTTTTCATTATTTTAATGTTTCTAGATCAAATATGATGTAGCATTTGCCTGTAAAATACTCACATTAAAGTTACCATCTGCAAAGATAGATTTGTCACCTTGTTTCTGACTTCAGAATAAAATTTGACTTATTTTTCTTACAGATATCAAAGCAATTCAAGCCTTTTTCCAGCAGAGCTGATCTGAGGCATTTAAAAAAAGTCCCCTGTTCGTTTTAATAATGTAAGAATTTACATAAACCTGCTTTAGTCTGTGTTTTTATGTTAATAGATCAAATGACAAACCCATTGACAGTTAAAAACAGCTGTTTTAAGTGTAAAAGCTCTGATAAACCCACTGCAACCTGCACAGCACCAAACAGCCGTTCAACACGGTGGAGCGTTTAGCAGCCAAGAGCCAGATATTTTCCTCAGGAGTTGGTGCAGACCAAAACAGAGCTAAAGGAGAGGGACTAGAAACATGACTCCAAATAAATGATAATGTTATCTAACAGTCTATAACAGGGCAAACACATAGACAGACCACAATCCATGCCTACCTATGAGTGATTTGGACTTTTTTCACACTGTAAAAAACTTTAAATCTGTAAACAAAGAGAGGAAACATTACAGTGTAACCTATTTTATATTTATATTTTTTCCTTCTCCAGCATTGGGTTATACTTTCAGTGATATCAGAGCACTGTCAGCTCCAGAAAAAAATTAGACCAGGGGGAAATAAATGAAAGGATGGAGGTTGGGGGTGAATATAATACAACTAAAACTATTTACAGCACAAATGTGTATGAGCATTTATCAGACAGCTAAGTGTCACGGTGTCATCAAAAACACAGTGTATGCTGTATTTTTTTAATTTTTATTTTTTTTTTGCCAACTGTTTTCATTCAACAGCACTTTGTTCAGATGTGTTAGTGTATGTTTAAATATAGGCTATTCTTACAGCTTATTAAAGAATACTGTACTCCCTGGTAGTTTGTTTCTCACAACAATGCACCCTACTTATAAATCGAATGAATATGTCTGCCAAAAAAAAATTAAAAATCAAAGAAATAACAGCAAGATGAGCCAAACGCAAATTACAGAAAGCTTTTGGCACACGTGCATATAAACCATATAAACTATATGTATATGCACATAAAGTGTGCACGCTGTCTCTGCAGGACTGTGTGTGCAGCCGCCAGGGGGCGCCAGCGAGCAGCCCGGGCAGGTGAGTGAGCTCCTGCGGTCTGAGCCGCACGACAAGGAGCGACACACGCTCCTGCAGTGGGAGTGAAGCAGGTGGGACTGGACGGCCGCAGGAAAGAAACACAACCTGAATGCTCTTTTTTTTTTTCTTTTTTTGTTTGTTGTCCTCTTCTCTCGTGTCTCTCTCTCTGTGTGCGATGTCGGCTCGTGTTTGCGCGCGGGACGGGAGGAGGAGAGGGAGCCTGGTCTGCAGACGCTGCCTCGCAGGTTTCCGTTAATTGCGACCTGAAGACAATTAGGAGGAGAGAGGAGGAGGAGGAGGAGAGGAGGAGAGTGGAGGAGAGGAGGAGAGGAGAGGAGGCTGTCGTTCGTCAACTTTGAAGAAGCCCCTGAGTGCTGCAGCCGCCGGTGGATGTGGCGCCATGGAGAAGAGCAGACTCCGAGCCGTGCTGATGTTGATGTGGATTCTTCAAGGTGAGCTAATTAATGTGCCGTCACTGTGGAAAGTGGTGGATATATGTCTCGGACGAGGGAAATGTGGTTGTGCGTGAAAGACTTGCCCATCAAACTCCACTTTTTTTTTAGCCAATTAGAAAGTCGTAAAAAACCTATTCCATGGACACAGGACAAGCTGATGTGACTTTGAAGGGGTTAATTGTGATGAATCAAGTCACACAGTGCAGAGAAATAAAGGAAAACACTGCATGCACTGTAGGCCTACCTGTGTTACCTTTAACAGGGACTGCACAACACCAGTTTCCACTTTGGTTTAAATCCAGCTTATGTATTCAAATTCATCACTCAGATTCATATTATTGGCTGTTAGGAGCAGCTCTTGGCCTGTCCTGATGCCAAAGATGTGTCAATCTGACCCCCCCCCCCACACCCCCACACCCCATTAGTGAAATTTTGAATTCAAATGCAGGAACAAGCACGCTGACAATTCATGAAATATGTAATTTTCATAGCTGTGCTGCCGCTGCTTGTGGTTTTTACCAGAGGTCCCCTTTTAAGTACACAGCAGAGTACTCTTCATCTTAAGAGGGCATAATGTTGTTGCATGGTTGAATGCTCTGAAATGAATTTCAAGGAAGTCGAGTGTTGTTGCTTTTTTGATTTCTTTGGACGGTTATTGTCCCTTGTGAGGTTAAAAATAATATAAAAAGCAAGAGTCTACCTGAAAGAGCAGGATGTCATTTTAAAAATTCTGTACAAGAAATCCCAGAGGTCACATTTGAACATAAGGGTCATGCAGCTTCAAGGTCCCGCACCCAGTATTGTCTTTTTACTGGTATGGCTTGTATGCATGTAGTTAGAGATGAATGCAGCGATAAATTGATACAATTTCAAATAATTTGGCAGATTAATTTAGCAGTAATGTCCCATATTAAAGCAAATGATTGACAAAAAAATACAAAAAAAATTACTATTCAAATGTTTTGTGCAGTTTTTAGTATGTGTCTGTTAATCATCAGTTTGGACTGTAAACATTTAATTTGGAGCCAAAACTGAGAGTGGTTTTCCAGCTGGATGCCATTGCTTCACATGATCACAAACAAACACAGAAATATTGACAAGATGTGTTAAATTCTATTAATTTTCCGCTTTCTTATCAACAAACATTCTGCATCATTCAGGCTTTACTCAAAGAACCCCTTTAGGCTCTTCTGACTTCGCCAATCTTGTTCCTGTCAACTGTGCTGCTGCATCATTTCTTACCAGATGTTTGGCTTTCCTCCAGTGTGTAAATCCGAGATTGTTACAGCTTGTGTCTTTTATGTCAGGATTTGTTTGGTTCAAACTCAGCAGCATCGGAAAAGACAAACCGGGGACATTATATCCACCTTCAACATTTTTTAGGGTGAAATTGTTGTTGATGTTGATGTCGTCCGACACCTGTCTCAGATTGATGTTTTTATGGGCTTGTGCATGGAAGCCACCGAGGCGTGACTTTTTATCTGTCATCCTCTTTGATTTGGTGTTGCTCCTAAATGGAATGAAACAAATGAATGAGTTCTGGTTGCGGCTCACTGGCGAGCAACTTCAGCCTCTTCCTGTTCTCATGATCGAATGGATTTCTTAATTTGCATGATGGACTTCTCTTCACATTTCTGACAGCAGCTAAGGCTGTCAAAAAAAAAAAAAAAAAACCCAATCCTGCCTGTCAGAAACTTCATAATTAGTGAATCAAGAAGCTGCAGCACAAAACTGTATTGCCTGCCGGACTTCACATGAGCAGAGTAAAGCCAGCTGGTATTGATGAAACGGGGCGGCTCATTGGCTTTACATGAGAAGACCCGTAACTAATTGGCTACTAAACGCAAAAAAATAAATCTGTTAATACTTGGCTCTCTGCAGGATCCTTTTTATTTCTGATGATCTGAGACAGATGCTGAACATTTTATGACCACACTGAAAGCAAGAAATTTCATTCTAGTGGTATCTTACAGTCTGTCCCTGCTGTCACCGCTGCCCATCAGATAGCTCATATTTGGCCTGAGGACAGTGAAAAGGTGTCTTGGCTCCCAGCAGTCTGAATGTAGAGTTGGGTTAGCGTGCCAACCCTGCACCCCCCCTCTTGTAAAAATGCCTTTCTCTTTGGCCCAGCTATTAAAATATTGTCATGTCCTCAGCTGATTGTGTTCAGTGACGGCTGGTTTATAATGAGACGGGAACCATCGTGGCTCTGGTGTAAGCTGGCGTTTGCGAGCCAGCTATATCCCTTTGCACAGAATATTTCACAGAGCTTAGGGTAATTCTGATTATGTATCGCATGATTAACTAAACAAGAAATTAGTCGGTCAGGGTCCAGCTTCGAAACAAACAGCGTTCCCGGCAGGGTGAATTAACTATCAGTGCCAGAATATGGAAATAAAGAGATCTGGGCGATATTTGGAAGAGCACAAGTCAAAGTCAAAGACTCACTCAAGCTGCAAGTCTTTGGGGGCATTTTTATTCAAAGATAGCTAGTAAAGAGGTAACAGGATATGATGGGAGACAGAGGGAGGATGAACCACAATGTCACCAGTGTTCATTTTTACACCTGGTTTTTATTTAGTTTTAGTAATACGATAAAAATGTACGTATATATTGTAACATTTTAGTAGTTTGATTTTTGTTTGTTTTAGTCAACAAAAACTGAGGACATTTTTGTCTACTTTTTATGTATTTGTAGTTTTGGTATCGTCATGAAAAATAGGTCAATGGTTTTCGCTGACAAAAGCAACACTGAATGTCCTATTAACCTATTTCATATTAATTTGTTCCAGTCATGATTCAATTTCACAGTACATGACAAATGTGTTCTGCTTTTGTGTGTAGAATCGAAGGTTGTCAAAAGTATTGGTACTTCTATACTATTTTGAGTCCACGTGTTTAATCCGATACGATTCGAATGTATAATTAACGGAGATCGTATCAACCTACACAAAACAGCTGCTGCATGTTCAGCTTCATACTACATCCAGCGCTGGTTACAGGTGTGGAGGTTGACAGGTGTTGATTGGAGCCTTGGGGTTACGGCTCATTGAGCTAATGTGACTTTGAGGCAGGTAATCAAAATAATCTGAATTTGCCGAGTGATGGATGTGCAACACTGACACAGTACAGAGCTTTACACTCAGTTATATAAACTCTTCAGATTTTACAATGAGCTGCAATAGAGGGGAGAGTCTGTCAGCCTAGTCCTGCAGTATATGTTTATATTATGCATGGTACCATCGCACTCAAGCATTTTCAAATGGTCCTGTTACAGTTGGCAGGTTGTGTTTTCTTTGGTGTTGTAAAGGTAATATAATCATATTTTAGCCGAGAACTTTTTAGCTGATGCACATTAAATGAACGGTCCATGTTTCGCCCACATCAGACAAAAAAATATGGAACACATTGTTAACCATTGTGTTCACAAAAACTAATCAGCATTTTTCTGGCTCACTTTGATGTTTGGTTCTGCACTGCATTAGTGCTTTGCTATCCACAGCACAGTTTAACAGTCCAATAACACTTGTCGTCATGCATATTTAGTAAGGAATAATTTAGAAGCAGTAGCTCAAACTCTGACTGTAAGGAGAATGTGTATATCCAGAAGATGAGGCCTCATGTAAACATCACCAGCTCACCATGACTGTAAAATCTCTTTGGTTTATTCATGTTCTTTGTTAAAACTGATAGGAAATAAAGCTCTTTAACAGGGGAAAGTTATCAATTCTGTCAATAACCCAGTCTACCCAATCAAGTGTGATATGTTTTTCAATATTAGTCTAATAAGTTGACTGATTAATTAGAAACAATTGATTCAGTGGAGGTGTATTGGAAAGCAGTTGACTTAAAGTGATGCACAGTACAAGGCAATCACTCAGAGTAACTATACCTCAAATGTATGCAAGAAAGCTATCAAAACACAAATATTTCTTGAATATGTGGAACTTTTTGTTGTAATTTTTTGTCTCTATACACTTTCCATGAGAAAGAGAGAGAGAGAGAGAAGAAAGCACCTGTGTCCTAATAAGCTACACACGTCCGTCCATTTGCTATACCTCTTGATCCTTTAGAGGGTCACGGGGGTGCTGGAGCCAATCCCAGCTGCCGTTGGGGAGAGGCAGGGTACACCCAGAACAGGTCGGCATGTCAACATCTCAACTTCTGGTCGGTTGGTCGATTGGTTGGCCGATATGCTCTTGTCCCACCTCATTGGTCGGACAATACCGCTGGCGTTACTTTCATAAGGAACTTCTTAATCCATTATTTTCAGGGGCTGGAGGGACACACAGTGTTTCCCATACATTGATTTATCTGTGGCAGCATGCCACAATATCAACATTGACTGGAACATGTTGATTTGGGATTTTTTTACTATTTAAAATGGGTAAAATCTTATTTTATTGCAGTGCTGTGCGCAGTGCAATGATTTGCTCAGCCCATCCTCGCCCAGCTCTCTCTCTCTCTCTCTCTCTCTCTCTCTCTCTGTCTCTCTGACAACAGACCCATCTGTGAATAGTACCTCCTCTCTGTGCACTCAGTGGCGTCATTTTGTCGAGGCTTAACCCCCAAATGTTTCGAGTGCAGCCCTGAATATAATTTTGACTGTAAGCCTTCGGCCAGATTGCCAACTTCCCTGCCAACCTTTCCTTCTGCTCTGCTCACATTCACCGTCACTCTCCGCCACTCGCTCCCTCTCATTCGCTCAACCACACACTCGCTACTCACACACCTTACGCACAGCCCCCACGGCCAATCAATTGGTTGAACAATAGGTACAATTTCAGTCGACCAAGACAATTTAGAGTGGCCAATTAATCTAACCTGCATGTCTCTGTGGGAAAAAAACAGAGCACCCGGTGAAAACCCATGCGGGAAGAACATGCACAGCATTTGTTCTCTGTGGAGGCGGTAATATAACATCTGCAGCAGCGTGGAAATGCATTAGAGGCGGAAGAGACAGCCATCTGTACAGTTCAAAATAATTGATGTAATTTCTTTATTCAGCGGGCTTAGGCTATTCAATGTTTGGGGTCTATGTGAGCAGTGTACCTATTAAAGCAGAAATACATAGGAACTGTATAGCTAATATGCACACTTCAATATTTGTTTATTTAATCGCAAGTCATATCGTCATCGTGATACTGAACAATGTTATCGCACATCGCAGATTTTCCTCATGTATTGTACTATTCCAGCCCCCATGTGTTCTCCTTGAATTATTGAAAATACTGAACGATAGGGCTGCTGCTAGTCAGGGATATGTTAAGATGGTATTTTCTCATAGTCATTCAGCAGTAAAGTGACCTTCAAAATTGAAAATCTATACCAACTAAATGTATAATCTGGCCTTTCTCTCCAACAGCAAAGGTATTTATATAAAGTACATTACCATTACTATAGACTGTACCTGTCGTAAGAGAAATGTGTTCAAGTCACAGGTGGCATTGATACTATAAATAGGACCAGAAGGAAAACTCAAAATACCTTAAAATACTGTATATGAAAGACACTCAAGTTGATTAGACATACAGCATATAGTATATCTATATATTTTATGGTAGTAGTTGTTGTTAGGGAAACCTATATAGTACCTGCTAGTATTGAAATTATGCTCTAACTGTTGATTTTATGTACACCATTATACAGCATCATATGGTTGGTTTCTCTCAAGTGAGGCATTCAGCTGGTGAGCATTCAGCTCTTCTTCTGAACGTTTTCCTTTCAAATGGATTTGATTGGAAGCAGAAATGTAAAAAGACAACACAGGAACTTCTATGTACATTAAATGCCAGGTTTTGTTTCAGAAAGCCTTACTGAGCGTTTCTCCTCTTAACAGAAGTCACAGAATCGCAACAGATAGTTCCTCTCAGCATGAATCATTAGTAAATCTAGAAAAAATAGGTTTGCTGCAAACACAACTGCAAACACCCACTGCTCACATAAAATGCAGTCGCTGTATATTCTGTTTATTTAGTTGAGTCCATCTTTAAACCTTTAAACCTACCTACAGGTTGTGACTTACTCAAATACAGCTTGTGGTATAATTAAACTTAAATATTCAGTGCGGTAAAGCTGCTCGGCCAGCAGCCTGACAGGTGTGTTTCACCTTTTTTCACCTCTCCATCCCTGTTCCGTCTTCTTGTGACTAATGATGTGGCCACTGGTGACCAGTCCGGTTTGTCCACTGTGGAGATGAGACTATCAGGTGGCTTTTCCGTCTTCCCACTCTGCCAATTAGATTAGTCATTTTGCTCTTTAGTCTTACCTACAGTGCAGTATCTTCACAGCATCTGAATCACACAAGTTCTGCAAAGGGAAAGGAAATGAGGTGTGTTGCATTTGTACTAACCGTCGGTTCCCCTGCTGATCGTAGCCCATAAATGATGCATCTCGGAGGAGTCTGTCATTTACACCCTAGGCGTAGGCGAGCGTCGTGATGATATAGACCAGGTGCACCCTGGGAAAATGGCACACACTAATGAGGTACACTCGCTCTTTAAATGATAAACCTTTGCTCTGGGTAGAAACCAGTGTGTTAACTTCAGACACCAGGCACACAAACACACACATAGCCTTCACGACGCAAGGCCACTATCATCTCCAGCGACATTTGATTTGCCAAGAGGCATTTATCTTGAGGTTTGAGACAAAGAAATCCTAGTAATGCTGATGTTCATGTCTCGAGAAAGCAGTGTTGACCTGGTGGAATTAATTTTCAATTTTCAAGTTCTGCAATTCATCACAATTACTCTGAGAAGCAGTGACAAAAGTGTAATTGCAAGAGGTTGTTACACTTAGACAGAGGCTCTTTTTTAACTCAGTGAAAACAGTTTGATCAGCATTTTAAAATATTTGCTTTTATCCAAAGAGAAAAATTGATTTTCAAAAGTAAAATGTGGGACAACTGCTGACCTGTACAGAAAAAAAAAACCTTTATTCTTTTGACTTCATAGTGCAGGTAGGAACTGGGCTGTCTGGTGGCAGCAGATGAGTTTTGCACTAAGACGCTAGAAGATTATAGTCCTGTTTGGCTGTTACAGTAAAGCAATTGGAGATGGGATTTCTTTTTTTTCTGTGGTGTCATAGGGTTGGATGGGTTTTCTGCCATGCTGAACTGGTGATAGGTTAGTTTTAAAATGGTAGATGATAGCTGTGTGAAACTGGTGGTTTTTTTTCTACGTGCAAAAGGACAGAATTGGTGTGTTTGGAAGCAGGATGGTTTGGTCTGAGCAGAGATGAGAGATTAGTATTCATTGAGGAGTGAGAGCGTCCCTGCTCCTTTCTCCCGTTGCTCGACTGTCTCGCCAGATGGAGGGGAGGGTTGTTGTGGCCAGATTAATGCTGTCATCTGGTTTGAGGTGTAACCTGGTCTTACAGGCTTCAGGCGTGGTTACATGAGGCCAAAGGTCCCTCAGGTCAATCCTGCGGTAACGAGGCAACTCAACCGCACGGGCTGCAGTTATTCCTCTTTACAGATTAAAACTGCATTACGCTTCGCCTCTGTAATGTTACTCCCTCTCATGTAATGCAATCTTCAAGGAAAGCTTGTGTTTTTTTTTTCCCTGAAAACTATATCCTGTGACTTTGAAATTATAATATTATATCTATTTGAGATGTTAAGGTTTACACATCTTATATATTAAAGCTAATATAAAGCATAATTTTCTTATTGGTTCAAAATAACAGGCATCCTAAAGGCGGTATAAATACAGAGTATAATATAAAAATCAAATCAGATCAAAATTTCAGTTTATCCAATACTACTACAATCAAATAAAAGTCAAAACAAATCTACACAAAATGTTAATAACCTGTCAAAGAATATTGCCTCGACTAACTCATTGTTACATAAAAAGTCAGATTTTCTTTGCTTTGCCTCATCTGCTCACCATGTATGTTACACCAAATCCTCCGTAAATGGCCTTTGTCGTTTCCATAAATCCCCTTGCTTGGTTTTCCACCCCTCAAGTGTTTATTGCAGCTGTAGCATCAATTTAGTTTAGTTTAGTTGGATTAAATTTTCCCTCTTGTTTGATCCCTGTGGTGGTGAGGCCATTAGAATTAATACCTTGGGGGTGTTGAATTTAAAATAGAAAGTACCTACCAAGCAGAATACAAGGCCGACAGTATTTTATAATCTCAATGATCTGTCAAACCCTGGAATAATTGGCTCTTTGGGATGACTGAAAATTGAAGTTGGTCAGAGTAATGACCTTACCGTCACTTGAACTGACACTCCTGCCTGTAAGCCTCTCCAGATGTCATTAGTATGACCAGGGAGGTTTGATAAGAGAAATTGTAGTCCTGTCCAGGTAAGATTCATATTATAGGACTATATTAGTATTTTTTGCATTTTGCAAATCAAGTTCAGGAGAAATTTACTGTATTTTAATTTCCCAGTTAGTGAGGAACAGAACTATATTACACAGCGTTTCTGTCACCAACATTTTCACACAGAAAAAATGATCAAAACACACAAATCACAGAGAGGCTGCTGTGCAAGAGTTCAAACGAGAAGCATTTAGATCAAATAAAAAAGGATTTGCATTTTGCATCAAACAGTGTTTTTTCACATGGAACTACAGTTTACAGATAATGTGGAAGTTCAGTGAAATATGGTCAATTATTTATACTGCAACAGTTTCTCATGTTGTGTCTGACACTGAAATATAACCATGCCTGGGCTTTCCTTCCAATTATGGCCTGTGTCTGTGATTTTCCCAAAATGCCCAGGTCAAGATTCAAGATATTTGAGTTGCAACATATATCAAATGAGACATTTTTTTTCAAATGTCAATCTGGTCCTGAGCAGCCATGTTAATGATCTCTCCCTCTTGACCACAGAACTCTACCTCAGCAGATATGCATTGTACAGAACATAAACATATCATGATGTTTTAACAAACACGCCTCTTAACTCTACTGTACGTTCTCTAGCACCATGTATACATGAAAGTCTGAGTAAATCATTTGAAAATGTGTTAACAGACAATTTGCTTACACTGTAACTGGGTAGCAAAGCTGTTTGAATGAAGATATTTTATTACCACTCTGAAATAGTCATGTGTATGCTGAAAAATAGCTATTTTAATAATATCATATTTAGCAATCCTGATGTTAAATTTGCCTTACATATCCCAAAAACATGAATTGCTTGGTGAAGCACTCTCCTGTATCTCTGTCAAAAAAGTGGCAGAAGGCGGTCATGCATTAAGTTACATATATTACAATCTATAGAGTGAGTCTTACCTTATATCATTTTTTTTCAGGAGGGGAATTTGCTCATTTCTATTTCCAGCCCAGGGGTTGGTTGGTCCTCTAAATTGATCTGGCGAACACAGCAGCTTCTAAGAAACCTGCTCAGACCTGATAAGCTCAGTAACCATGGCACCTTTACCGGCAAAGATGAGACATAAAAAACGCTTCATTTCAGACGGGAAGGTGAAGTCATAAACTTTTCTGGTATCAAGTCTACCACTAAAATATCGAGTTTATTCTGAAACTGGTGAGACATGGGAGAAATGATTCAGGCCGTAAAACTGCATCTTGCTGTGCACAGTAGCTACAGTTCCACAGACTGTTGTACACCTGTCTACACTCTACAGTCAAGATATTTGCAGACATTTTCTTGAAGATAGAAGGGAAGAAGTATGCAACATGTCAGTCCCCACAACATGTGTCTAGTTTCAAAGTATTGGGAGAAAACAAAAGCATTCCTGAAAGTGACCAATCAATTTCTGTGAAACTCGACATATTTCAAACACCCACTGGAGTCAGGGAAACAAACATTATTTTCAAGTGAACAGGAGCCATTCAAAGTGAAATGGGCCAGGAGGTGAACTGAAAGTTTAAAAGTGAAAGTGAAAGTTAAATTCAGAACACGTACTAGATCTTTGCTAAGGGCCTTCAGCCATCCAAGATAAAATCTCCACTAAGTGAGATTCTGGTTGGAAGGAACTGACCCTGATGAAAGTAAAGCATTAACCAACATGAACATGAAATCAATCACCAGCAATTTTGGTAATCTGTTACAGCTGCATATCATCATGGCAATCATTTTAAATATATATCAAATTTATTAGCAAACAATTTCCAAAGCCAATATTCACTATCTTTTAGTTCTGTTTTTGGTGTCCACCAACTCCAAAGGGAAATATTTGGCTCTTTAGCTGCTTAATGCTCCACCATGTTCACCTGCTAGTCTCTGTGTCTGTGTTCTGCTGGACAGAAAAAGAGTGAGGATGAAACAGAGCAGTAGAGCTGCAGGTGGTAAATCCAAAAACTATGAGCTGAAAGAAGCTAAAAAGCTCCACAGAACTGAGGGGAACTACAGAGTTGAGTGATTCTCTTGGGGTTTATCAGTATGTTCGACTCCTTTTGCATACATAAATATTGATAAGTGTAGCTTTAAGCGTCAATAATCAAGCAAAAATCTGAAACATTTGTTGGTACAAGCTTCTGAAATATGATGATTTGCAGTTGTTCTCTGTTTTATGTGATAAATTCTCTTTTTTTGGATGTTAAACTGCTTGGTTCTGGAAAATTGCCTTACTATGAAAGCTATTTGGTTGTCATGGCTTTGCGTGTGATTGACCGCCTGTCACTGTTCCAGTTGCTCATCCTCAAAGTGGAACGAGAGCAAGACCGTTCGTTTGAGTTCAGTGGAGCGCAGAGTCGTATAGTTGCAACTTCATGACATTTCATGAAATTCTGAAGCAGCGGCAAAAATTCCGCAGCAACAAAATGTTCATGACGGAAACAATAAAGTGAAACATTTCTTACACCCTCTTTTTCAAAAGGAGTTTTAGAGTCACAATATTGACAACAACAAAGCAGAGATTACAGCTGTTTTTAAGAGAAAGAAAGAATAAAACTTAGTTGTCGGTTGCTACAAGAACTTTATCACAGATGTATTATTGTTCAGTGTTAAGGAAAAAATTGCTCTTGATGTCCTGAAAATTACAATTGCTCCTATTTCATTTTGTAGCAAGTCACAGGCAGTTTGTGATTAATCAAAGATTCAGACTAAAACATCTCGTGGTTTTAAGACAGTATTTCATTATTCATCTGCTCTCCACTACACAAAAACGAACTAATTACCCAAAAGAAGAATAAAGTATAGACAGAGATCCTGCTGGAGTTTTCAGTAAAATCTTGGAGTGGTGATGGCCGTCGTGCATTTAAATCTTCTAATCAGTGCACTCGTATGCCCTCACTGATTTGAAATGAGGAAATTAGTGTAACAGCTGCAGTCACAGAAATGTAGAAGGAATAAAGAATCATTGGCATCATGCACACTTGCACAAATGGAACCAAAAATTCTGTTCAGTATTAGTTGTGTCATTGGTTTTTAGTTTATTACTAAACTTTCAGCGCTGATGTATTTTTTTATTATTATGATAATATATAAGTTGATAGAAAATTCACTATAACAGCCGTCACATCAGTAATCTGGGAATTTTTCCCCTCTAAAATCGTTATTGGTCTCTAAAATCCCATATCGGTATTGTTCTACTCTGTACACAAAATGTACAGTATTACAGGTGTATTTATACTTCTTTTGAAGGAGTCGGGTGGGGTGAGGGGACAGCAGCAGTTTACCAACACTTAGACCTAATTGGTTTAACTAAAGGCCTAAACAATGGTTTGTGCCCTCAGGAGCTCACTTCTCTTCCTAGAAGACTGTTTTCTTTGAAATGGCTTTAAAATGAAGGTTGGATAGGCAGTTTTCACCTGGTTAGTGTTTAATGGCACAAAGACCAAGATTGATGGCCGCTTCTTGTCACCAGAGTGTCAGAGTCCATATTTGAACCAGTTTGTTTTCTTGCTGGCAGATGTAGACTGATTAGTTATTTACGCAGCAGTTTCACTTCCCAAATTAGTGGTAGTTTGAGTCTTACATCAACTCCAACCTAAAAGGTTTGACTCCTTTAATCCTGGAGCACTACCCAGAAGACTTTTTATGTTTTTGTGTAAAAATAAAGAGATGTAACCTAAATTTAACTGAAATTGAAAAAAGTTTCAGGATTTTTCATATACTTTAGTGCAATTATATTGTTTGTTTTATTTGATTATTGTCATTTGATAACTGCAAAAGCTGAAATTACATACAGTAGTAATAAAATATAAAACAAAGGTATCCAATGAATTAAAAGCCTATTTTGTTTTATAGACTAAAGTAGACACTGTTAAATTGTCCTTTTTTCTTGGTAAAGAACATAATTGATTACTCATGAATGTGTTGATATGTAGTGTCAAAGCAATGATACAGTATTATACAGATAAACAATGATTTTATACAATATGGATTTCTTGTCTATCTACTGCATAGGCTTATTGAACAGTAAAAATCTTTAACTATCCTCACAACCAACGTGGCAGTGAACCATGCTACTATAATGTGATTCTTTCCCAAGTCAAAGGACAGTGGACATGTTACGATGTCTTCTTGTGTACAACTTTTGTCTTTCCCATCTCCCTCCCTGCTAAAGCCAGCTTGGGCTGATAATAAGATTAGAGAGTAGAGAGGCAGCTTAGCAACCTGGCCTAAGACACAGTGATCGTTTATTCGACAGGAGAGACAGACATGACTTGGGAAAGGGGTCTGAGAGCAGAGAGTGGGTGTGAGGCTGCTGAGGTTAAAGGGCAACACGGGCGCCATTTAGTCACTGCACAAATGTGTCTATAAAATCACAGTGTGCCTGGCTTTAACTGCCCGTGCGGAAAACGGGTACATTTATCCTCGGAAACGTCTTATTTTATGTGTATACAAACACTCCTTTTACCTCTCCATCCTTAATCACCTCCTCCACAACAAACACAACTTTTGCCTCCATCAGTGGCCTCATTCATCCACAATAATCAATGCTTTGTTGAACTGTGGCAGAATTAAAGGCTTAACCCCTTTGCCGCCAACTGTCCACACAGATCTTAACCGAAGCAGAGATTTGGAGAAGGCACTCTAATACGTATTGTGGAGCATCAGCCACCCACAACAGTATAGAAATACTGTGATCATTGAGCTTCCAAGGTTTTGATGTTAAAAAGCTTGTTCGATATAGGTGTTCTGTAATGAACAAAGACTCTTCTACTAATTGTTACAAAACAAACATCACCTATCAAATTGTTAAATGAAAGTGTTTTATATATCATATCAAAATTATATAAAATAATTTATAAGCACAACCAACTCATGGCCTCAAGATGTGGCTGCACATTTGCGTAGATTAAACTAACAAACAACAAAATATTAAATTATTACTGTTTACTTTTGAATGTCACTAATGTTGCATAGATGCAAAGTAGGGGTTAATGCACTTACTTTTCACACCTATTTCATGTAAGATTATTTTGTTTGGAGAGTGATAATCAGATGATTGGAATACTGACGTTTCATTTAAGAAACACAAGAAAAAGCAATGTGCATTTGGGTGTCCTGTTTCAAACAAGCCAAAATACAGTCTTGTTAAAAGTAACTGATGTATAGTGTAATCAGTTAGTCAAACTCATTTGTGCTGATTTTCCATACGTCCATTTTTTTGGTTTTTGTTAAGCACGTTTTAAACTGCCTTACCCCACCCACATGCATTGGATCAAGAATAAACTCAGCTATAATCTGACTTATCTTTTGTCAATTTAACAAAGTATAAAGCTGCCAGGAAGCCAAAAGGCGCCTAAAAATATACAAATCTTTAGTAATAATCAAAATGTTAGTATAGAACAGTTCAGACACAAATACAGCAGGAAAATTTAAAAAATAAAAGTATAATACAGTCTTTTAACATGTTTGCCTGTAAACCACTAAAAATATTAGTGATTGAAAGTATAAAATGTTTTATGGTCTACAGACAAAATAAGATACTGTGGGGAAGTCCAAAACCAGCACTTTCAGCTGGTATTCTCAGCTTGTCTGTACATGATATATAGATAAAGTTAGTGACACATTTCAAACAGAAATGCATTGAGGTTATACCCAGCCTTATGGCAAATTGCAGATGTATGTTACAAATCAGATATACTTAAGATTACTGCGTCATGAAGACACCAGCTTTTTATCTATTTTATCTATCAATTTATTGTTGAGAAAAGTAAAGTAGCTCAAGAGGATTAAACAAAATAAACCTCTTTCATATGTCTTTGACCACTACACAGAGACACCACACGGTCAGTCTCAGGGGAGCAACTGTTCTCCATCTAATCCGAACACTGAAGGGAGTGCTTTCAAAAAAGCACAGTTTATAATGCATTCAAAAGCAGACCCTCGAGAGGCCTTAAAAGCCTCGGTTGCTTAATCTATTTTGTCAGGGTGTGGGAGCCATCGAATCCTTTTACACTTTGATATAATCCATGTTGATTACAGTCCTCTCACCTCTTTAAATTATTGTGGAGAATGCAAGTAGGCATTAACTTATCTTCTTCTTTTTCTCTTTCTCTGTGTGTATGTGTGTATATCAGGCACCATTTTATTTAATAGTCTTGGAAATAGAAATTGCGAAAGATTTAAGGTTTGATAGCTAAATGATATGGTCCATCACGTTGCAACAATTTCTCTCTATTGTGTGTTTATGAGTCTATTTGTTATTTATTGGGAATCTATCAGTGGTTGTTAAAAAAGAAAGCATTTTCCAGCTCTTTAAACTTAATCACTCGATCTGTCCCTCTCTCACTCACTGCTAATCATTCTGTGAGAACAAACTGCTCTTCAATCTGCTGTTAATTTAAAGGAAATGTTCTTTTTTTTTTTTTTTACATCTTTGGTGTTATCTTTCTAGTTAACGATATATTTCCATCCCAGGGGTGAGATGATCTACAGGTCCCCAACATTTGCTACCTGGCAATTATGACTTCCACTGACAATTATTTTTCATCATCATTTAATCTGGTCATTATTTTCTTTGATTAACCATTTGGTCAGCAACATTTTAATAAAATGATGAAAAATGGCCATCACAGTTTCTCAAAGCCAAAGGTGATATGATAAAATAACTTGTTTTGTCTGACCAACAGTCCGAAAGTCAAACATATTCAGTTTACTGTCATCTACTTTTAATGATGGTTTCCTGATAATAAGGCCCAAGCTGTGGAAAATTAGTATTTTATTTTAATCAAATGTACCTCTGATTTATATGTGATAAAAAAGTATGCAACTTTATTTTTATATATTTATTTTCTGTATTTTTTCTTCTACATAAATTCAGCTGTCAGAATGGCGATCTGCTCTTACTGGAAATATGCTGAAATGGAAACATCAGGCAGCAACACTATCTTTTGGCAGCATATTGAGTTTGGTGACTGTCCTTCAACCACAAGCCATGAGTTTAAGCCCCCATGTCGGCAAACATCCTTCAACACGACACTGAATCTTTACCAGCTGCAGGGCTGCTCTCCTGTTACTGACCCTGCACTTAGTCCTTGCTGTGAAAAGAAAATTTCCCCACAGGGATCAATAAAGTGTCACATTAGCACAGTAATGCACAGCAGGGGGGAGTAAAGCAGGAGCGAAATTACCTGTACAAATCACTCCACCACATTAATCATGCCTGTGATTTGCGAGCGTGCCAAACAGACAACTACAACCCACTTCACTCAGCGGTAAAATGTCACACATGAACACTGCCGGCTGCTACAGTGGAAACTGCTGCACTTACAGCAATAACTGCTGTTTGAATCTTCACGGCTGATGGACTAAACAACTGATTCCAAACAATTAGAAGAGTTTAAACAGCCATTTAACATATATTCTGTTTTATACATCCACAGACTTGATAGCAACTAAAGCAGCATTTCATAAATGTCCAACAAAAGACTAAATGATTAACACTGTGATAACTCTCCAGAGCAATAAATCCTGTATCATAGCATTACAAACCTCTGTGCTGTATTCTGGGGTCTGATAAGCTTTCAAACACATGGATCCATCACTCAAACTGGACAATCGACGTGATTTGGGTGTACTGACCCTTTTATGTGCCCTCGCAGAAGTGGACAGCAGAGCAGGAGTAAACGAACTGGGCACAGGTGGGAGACATGATGGGCTAAGTTATTTCCTCTGGTCTCTGCAGGCTCTAAGCTGCCACTGTCACCTTTGTCCAGGCCCCTCAGCCGTGCTGTAGGTGGACATGTGGGTGGGTGGATGGGAGGGTCACTTGGGTTCTTCTGCGTGTATCAGATGTGTTGGATGTAATGTACACTGGAGATGAGGGCCAGCAGGGCTCTTCGACCATCGCTACTGACCACCTGAGCCCCGACGCTTCTGCCTGTGAGGATTTTATCACAAAGTCGCTTTCATTGAGAGCAATTCATAACAGCATTTCTAACTTTACAAAGGTAGAATGTTTTGTAAGGCTGTTGTCTTTCTAAAGACGTCAAATATTCAAAAGGCTTTGGCTTTTTACACTGAATTTGTAGACCTTTTCTCTTTCTATTAGGATATGGGCAGTGAATTCTGTCTTCCATGTCCTAAATTCATGTTAAAACGTGCTATAATTAGGATTTTTTTTTAAATATTGATTTTGCCTATGTAATGGCTTCTGCACTAGGTGATCTTAATTATTAATCACCTCATTTCTGTGCTTAAGGTAAAGATAGATGTTGAGATGTAAGGTGCGGGGGACATGTACCTATTGAAAATTTAACCAAGACCTGATGTATTACAATATATTTTCTGAGCTTAAATCCAAAACAGATTCTTTAACTCCTTTTATAAAGCCGAATATCATTATGTCATATGATTTTTAAATATATTTTACCAGATTTAGCTGCTGCTCAATTAAATGTTCTTGGTGATTGGTTTTCAGGTTACTTTATATTCTTAATGAAAACTGGAATTTGGAAATAATTTTGAATGAAGGAAGTTCAGTGATGGTGAAGTTCCACAAATTCTGGTTCTGGTTCACAGAATATCAAATGTAGATGACGTATTGTCCAACCGCTCGGCTTTATAGCACACATACTGTTTTAGTTCATTCTCAACACATGCCACATTGGTTTAATGTGTTTTCCTCAAAACAAATGGCTAAATCCATGAAAAGAACCCTGCTGAATCATATTGATTAGTAACCTCACAGTCAGTTATATGGATTGGATTTCACTTTATAAAATCTATACCTGGGCTTTCGGAGTAGCTCTGTCTGTGGGAACTGATGATATTTTCAGTGCTTTGATTTTACATTGGGGCACATGGACCAAGACCTTAGAGTACCTGGAGAAAGTTGAATTGAAACCTTCTCTTTTCCTGTAAATGATATGGCCTTCTTTCCAAAAGTAAGAAAAATCAACCTACCAGCACCTCTAAAGCTCACTTATTAACATGTTGTATCTAGTTTGTTTAAGCTTTACATAACTGAATTGAAAAACCACAATTAAGACTATAGCGAGACCGATAAATCGGCCACGCTGATAAACTGATGTGAACTGTCTGTGAACTGTGAACTATTCTGTGTTTTAAAAATAGGTCCAGGCATAGGTCAGATGTGGGGTTGTATGTATCTCTTAAAAGTTATCCAGTCAGACTCTGGTTGTTTGTCTTCAAAAGACTATAAAAAGTGTTCTTTCTGTTCTTTCGAGGAAAGACTGCCGAGACTGATTTGACTCTGACTTGTGTAAAGGCATTATCTCCGTATTGCAATAATACGTTTAATCCTTAACCCATCAGTGAATAAGCATGTTTCCCAAAATGTCGAACTATTTCTTTAAAAGCGAACAGTAAGCAGACACTTCTAAACACATAAGAACTGTTTACTGTTTCACTCCCCAGATGTTGAAACATTACATCCAGATTACTCGTACCCTCCACCTCTCCCGTGATGAACTTGGGAGGCGTTTGAGTATTTGATGTTGTATACAGATTATAAACCTCATCTGTAATTCCTCCCCGATGAGAGCTCAGTGGAAATCTGAAATCAGATCACTCAACTTCTTAATTACAGTCTCACTGCATTAAGCCCTCCCCGTGTCCCACAGGCAGCGAAGTGGCGAGGCAGTCGGGGCCTTAGCCGCCTTGTTCGACCCCTGGACTTGTGCTGCAGAGGCCCTATCAGCCCTCACTCTGTCACTCTGTCAGCACAGCTCGCCTCGTGCATGGTAACACATGACAGATCTGGGAGATAAAACAGCCAACCCGCGCCCCGCTGCAACACTAATGGTTTATAAATATCTTCTTCAAAGACCCGAGACGGTGTGAGTGGTGGCAGGGTGGTTATGGGGCTCTGTTGTGGTGCAACATTGCAGACCCATATAAGCTATGTTTGCCTTTCATTCCCTGCCACTAGGACCCAGGAGTTGGCTGAAAGGGCACTGTGGGACTTGTGATGGACAGCTGGGATGAAAAGGCAACTGGCATCCAGTAGTTTGAGTCAGACTGACCAACACAACCTCAAGAAGACATCAACTACTTGTTGTTCAGCTGCTTCACTGTCAGACTGCAACTGTTTTTCTATAGCGTTGAATTAAATTAATACCCACACACGTACAAATGTAAAGCTTTCCCCCAACTTACGTAATTCACAAAAGTTGCTCTACAATAAGAGCCTTTGTTTTCCCCCATAAACACCTATATCCCCGGTGTGTGTGGTATTTGCATGTGATCAAAGCCTCGCTGCTCCCTCCTTCCCCCGCTGACTATAGAAATCTTTCCAATTCGTTAAGCTCTGAGGGCATTGTGGTTAAACGTGTTGGATGTCAGAGCTGTAAGAAGACATGTAAGGCATTCTGCGTAAACACAAGCACGCATGCCTCTGTGGCTTTAATCATACAGAAAGTCGGAGAGTTGGAGGACAAGCGGCAAGCGTGTGTTCAGGTTCAAAAGGTCGTTGAACGGTAGTGGGCTCACACAACACACACACAGTCATGCAATGAATAACGTGTGGTTTCTGCTGTATTTTAATGATATATCAGAGGTTGTGATGGTAGTAATCATATGTCTGATGATTTAATGTTCAGGAAATGAAGGTTATAAATAGTTTCAGCAGTGAGAAATGACACTGATTGAGCCTTACAATATATCATCATAAGCAGTGTTTGCCACAATCCCTTATATTTTGCCCGAGCCTCATCCCTCCAGAGATAATGTGTAACGTGGGCTGGTATGGGTGCACAGAGCTAGCAGCATGTGGCTACTTCACAGGAGCCCCAGGATCGCCAATTAACTCAGCGAGTTGACAGACAAGGGAATGGAGATTTCCACACTGCTACTTTATTCCACAGTGCTTAACATTGACCATACAATGCCAGGTCTCCACAGAATTATATTCACTAACAACTTCAGCTTCATCATATCTCGATCAGTCCTCGTAAATGTACAATCCTAGCTGTGGAGAATTTTGCAGATGCAGAAAGCCAGATGCAAATGCAGCTTTAAAGGATGGGTTCACAATTTTAATCATGCCCTATCATATTGGCCATTAAGAGATCCCTTTTTGTACTAAAACACTGTAACTTTGAAAGATCTTTCCTTGATCTAACTCAGACTGATAAAGCTTCATATCAACTTCAGAATACATTTTTGCACACAATGAGGACTGGATTTTGTCCCGAATCACTTACATTGGAAGCTCATTAAGAAGGGGTCTCTTAATGGCCAGTAAGAATAGGAGGAATGATTAAGGAAAACTTGTTTTAGAATTTAAAATAATTACAGCAAGCAAAATCTGTGTCAGTGTATATATGGACTTGAAAAGACTTTTTGAATTTTTGAATTTTGAAGATGTGCTGCTATTAGGAGGCATTTTATTCACTTTATGTTCAGTACTCCTCCCCAACCTACATCAAAATATTTCTGCAGTCTCAAACTGGATCTTGTCCACAAGTCAGTGAGCACAGAAATCCTCCCACTAAGTACTACAGTAAACTAGTTCCTCTTCTGATTTAAGCTGCCACTTTCCTGTCATGAGGTGGGCTGGTACTACATCTGCTGTGACCACAAGGTGATACTGTAAAAAACAATATACAAATATTTAGGTTGTGTGTGTTGTGTACATTCGTTTGTGTGCCTGACTTCACATGCGCATGTTTGTGCATGTGAGAGTGAGTGTGCAGTGTGAACCAGAGGCAGGTTGTGGGAGTTTGGAGCCATGTGTGCGAGGAGAATCAATTTAAGCACAATCAAAAGTTAAGAGGGATTAAAGCTACTGCGATGAGATAGCACACTCAAAATGGTTTAAAATAGCTGCAGAGATTACACTAATGTAATCCAATTTAAAGGAGCCTTCCCCAAATATTTATTATTGAAGCACCATCTGTTTGAAGCCTGTGGGGTCAGTCCAATATGCAGTTTTACACCAACAAGGCTATTTTGTTGTCCTACATTCCTCACTGTCCTGTCTGTCAAATAGTCACGAAATAACCCCATTTTCTTTTCTTTTTTTTTTTTTTTTGGCGCATTCATAATCTTTGTTCATGTTTGTCCTCGTTTGACAGCAACAAATCTGGAACAATTTGCAATCAGTTCGGAACTTGTTACATCCCTTAGTAAAAGTAAAACTCAAGGTCATCCAGATTTCTTAACGAGCTAGACTAATCAACGAACTATAATGAGGAAAAGAAATCTAATGCCTAAATAATTTATTATGATGTTGTCTGTTCTTGCATGGCGACGCGTTTATGGGGTAATTAAGACTTTGTTATCACTGCTCTGACACAGATCCCAGCTCAGCACAGACAAAACATGCTGCAGATCAGACAAGCATTGTTTCATGCACACTTGCTGTGCTACTGAGCAGAAAACTGATCTCCTCTTCAGCAAATAATGTAGCATAGGATTGATAAGAATGTTATACATTTTATTCTGTTTATGTCAAGGTAACTATTCCTTTAATGTATCTGTTTGAAATTGGCTATTGCAGGAAATGTTGCAAAGTCAGTGAGCAGGACTGCTTTATGTCAATATTGGATTAAAAAAGTTGTTGCGTGCTGATATTACCATTTATACTACTATGTTACTACACTGATCTGTCATGTAGGATTAGACAGAAAACTAGGATTTATCTAAATTAAGTCAGTGTCAAGTTTCCCACGGCTTTTTTATAGAGGAGGCGCCCCACCAGGCCTGAAATAAAGAGGGCCTTAAATGTATTTTTATAAGATATAATGTTAGGGTTACTATGTATTTAATTTAATGCAGTGATTCTTTAAACTGTCATCTAGTAACTTCATTGACAACAAGATGAGATGCATCAGGATCTATCTGATTCAGCTAGCGAGTGGGTGATTTGATCAATCGCGTTGATGTTTGCTTTGAAGTAATTTATCAGAGCAAAATGTCGATAACTAACTAAAATTAGACAACTTTCTGACAAGTTGGGAAAAGCAGGGACAAACCCTGTGATATATAACAATATCACAATATAGAAATACATATACTGTGAAAGGAGATTTTAACCATGTCACCCACCCCCTAATGCAGCACCATCAACAGTCTTTATATCTGTTTTCTCAGTGATGTTATTCCCTTCATCACTATACTTTCCATCCACAATAAAAAAACTGTTTCTTTGAAAAATGGTTGTAAAAATCAAGCGAACCCTTCAAACTATAGGCAGCCAATTCAAATCTGCTGCTACACCTGCATGACATACTCCTCTCAGTGCAACATATATGTAACTCACCCTTTTAATCATGGCATTATACTTTCATGTACAACAGCGCATGTACAGTGCATGTGCATTGTACATCTGTGCTCTGCCCACTCTTGCTGCCTGCTGCCACACCGCTCACCTGAAAGCTATGCTGCTACTCTGTGATACGGGTGGAGCCGCTGCTGCTGTTCATGTAGCATTTAAAAAGCCCCACCTGGACCCCAGCATCCACCTGGAGGCTCTGAGTCTAACCTCCTGACCCTGCTGTTGCTGCTTTCACTTGCTTCTGATTATCAGTTCATTTTTAAGACGGCAGGCCCCGTTGTATCAGTGGGGAAACGGGTGGCGTAGAGGTGTAAGTGGAGAGCAAATCTGAAACTCAGCTAAAGCTTTAGCTCCAGAGAGGGGACTCACATGAGGGAAAGACATGGGTGGAAGCAGAGATTACTCAGGGAGATAGAGTGGGGCCGGTTAAAGAGGATCAGTTTATCTTCACACAGGCCTACATGGCTCCCTGAGGGCTGTGAGAGAGGGACTGACTTTTTATCCTTCATTTGATCTCAGCAAACACACAGCAGAACTAGGTTGAAAAGCCTTGTTAGACATGCAAATTACATGTATTTCAGTAATAAATTAAACACCTATTTCATTTGTTTATTTTTGGATACACCTGCTCAGCCTGGTTTTACACTGCAGTTTACCTGTGTTTCTTCAGTTTACACTTAATTTGTTCATTAATTGAGTCTTATTTCCAAAGATTTACCTCTTTTGGTGATGTGATGTTTTTCACTGAGGTTTTATCTGTAATCAGATGATCTGTTTTATCATATGAATGTGCCGCCCCCTGTGGACATCTCACAGTACTACAACAAACTCACGTTTGATATCTTAATTGTGCCCCAGCTCAGACATGCATGACAAGGTTGACTTTTCTTTGAGTCTTCTGTGCAGGTTTGCAAGTCCAGCGTCCCTGCCCTCTTAATTGCTGCTGCAGCTTGGACTCCAACAATGTCTCATAGCCTGGAAACAAAAAACATTGTTTGTTCTAAAGAAAAGAATCCAATTAGCAGATATAAAGCATGCCTAGGCTGAAAGATAGCCTTTGGCAAAATGTAATTAGGACAGAGTTTACTGAGGCTTCATAGTATCATATCTTCATCCCCTTTATTGGCAGCTTTTCCTGTTTTTTTTCCTGTTGTGAAGGATTTAGGTTGACTTCATACCCATATCCACATCTTGAACTATCTTTATCTGTCTGTGTCTGCACACACATCCCAGATGGAGACAGCCAAGGATTAGTGAAGATTTTCCTTCATTTAATAAACAATTGAATGACACAGTTCTGAAGATAAACCTGCTCAAAGAAGCACAAGAATAGTGTGGAGTGAGGAGACTACAGGGCATTATCCTACTTCAGAATTGTTGTCCACTGCATTCACGTGAAGAAGCAGTGTAGTCTCATCAACCTACAGAAAACCTGATCCTTTCTGATTGTCTCTGGTACACAATGTATATTAATCATCCTGCAACGCTTGCACAGCACTTTATAGCTTTATCCGAGAGAGCGGTTTCAGGCATCCTCCATGTAGACGCAATCGCAGCCTCATCCAAAACAACATCTTTTTCTCAGTGTTGTTGCATAATTGTTACAGCACATACACGTCGGTTCATTGGTTGGAGCGACAGCAAGGACAATAGCTTGTGAAAATGAAATCTAAGCACTAACAGGATTTGTGAGGGAAAAACTACGTTTCAAATCTGAAAAAAAAAGACAAATCTTTGTACTCTGGGCTGCTGTACATTATAAATCAAAAACAGGCTGCTATGATGACGGCTGCAGGAATGATGATGATAAAGATATTAATCTCATACATGTCCAATAGATGGATTTACTGCAAACGCTGGATATAAAGACATGCTTTATGATGAGATGGGAAGATTTTTGCATTTATGTCTCACAATACACATCACAGGGTTTGACATCTTTTCATGTGTTGTTGATAAAAGCACTGCCACAGATTCTGCCGTGGGTAGATGTCCACCTGCAGGTTTTTAGCCACGTTGGTGGCTTGGCTTTATGAATGGCAGTGGTGGTCTGTTGGCCCACCACTTTGGTCCAGACTGAAATATCTTAACAGGTATCAGATGGATAGCCATGACATTATATACAGACATTCATGGTCCCCAGAGGATGAAGCCTGATGACAACATTTGTGGCTCAGAGTGGATGGATTGCCATGAAATTTTGTGCAGACTTTCATGTCGCCCTCATGATGATTTTATTGCCAGGTCAGATTTGAATGCTCTCAGTCAAAAAATTTATTTATTACCAATAGTGGAACCATAACATCCACATTTTGGGAGTGAGTGGGGAAGACTAATTTGACTGCACTTAAAAATAGAACTCTCCAGTGTATCATTCAGTATCTTTAGATAATAATTTGTATCATCAAATGTTTCACAAGTGCATCTTTTGATCTTTTCATGTTGGACGCCTCATTTCAAGCTCATAACATGTGGAATCCACAAACAGGCTCAGCTGAGATCGCATGACAGAATGATTAAATGTCAAGCAAAGCGATCTGCTAATCATAATTTAGAGAGTGTAAATGCTGTTGCGATGATGATGATGATGGGCAGTGACCGCAGCATTGGTGACTGAATTGACCATGTGTTACATCATATCCATGTCCAGCTGAGCTGTTTTGCTCACGTGAGGTGAGAGGATTGAGCCTGGGATTGTTTTGGGATTAGTCAACAGGATTTACCAGATTCAGAGAGTCAGAAATTAAGAGACAGGAGTGCCACAGTGGCAGGGTCACACTGTCCCGGGAGGAATAAGAAGGAACTGAGTCACTGCAGCAAAACTATAAGTCAAAAATATGATCGGTTTCTCTTGTGCTTGTCTGCCCTAACATCTCTCTCTCTCTCTCTCTCTCTCTCTCTCTCTCTCTCTCTCTCTCTCTCTCTCACACACACACACACACAAACATACACACACTTTCCTCCTCTTCATCTGTACACCCCCAAGCTCAGCCCCACCGCCACCACCACTCGCCTAATTCTCCTGGCTCGACACGCTTTCAGTCTGGAAAAGAAGGAAGGCGTGCCTGGCTCAACAGATGTGGAGATTTCAGCTGCCTGTCTATGGATCATAACACTCCCTCCCTCTGTGTGCATTATTTTCTATCCCTTTATCCACTGCCTGTCCATTCATTTGAGTATATGAAGGACACTTTTCACAGTTTGAGTGTTTTCTGCAGTCAAGGGATTTTGTGGCAAGAATTTTTTTTTCCTTGCGTGGGGTTTTTTGGTAAAGACCTTCAAACTGGAGACGCAAGTGGACACCGACTGCTGGGATCAGTTGATCCAGGTTCAGTTGTCCGGTTCGGGTGACTGGGCACCCTGTGAGTTGGACATCCTCCTTTGCTTTCTTTAATATCTTCTCAAATATTAAGCTTTTTCTTGACAGTTGCAAATTGAATATTAAGTGTGGACCAGTATAGTGTCCTGGAAAAGTAATACTACAAAACTTGATGGTCACATATTTTGCAAAATGTACTTTTAATGGCTTTTCAACTAAAATATGTGTCCCCGGTGTGTCTAGAGACCCTCTCCTTTTTTCTATCAATCAGGAAATATGTGTAAATCTTAGTATAAACTCAGAGGAAAAGGACTGTGGAAGTTCATGTGACCTGCACATCATCACATCACTATTTTCAGCTTTGTACTATAATATGATCATTTATCTTAATCACACACAGCAGAAATAGTTTTTTTAACTTTAACTTTACAGTAACAGTTACAGTAAAGGGCAACACCAATGTGTCAAGATCTCAAGGGGAATTGAAGGCATGTTTGGGATTGACTGGTTCTGAGCTTGTTGGTGATTATCAAGGAGCATAACAGATCAGATCAGCCGATATCACAGTTATGAAATTCAACTTGATGACAGAATCCATTGGAAATGTTTGCTTTTTCATATTGTACTGTGACAAATTCTAGCAACAAGATAAAGAAGTTAGACAGTTATTTGATAATTGATTGACAGAAATTAATCGCCAACTATTATGTAACTTACTTTTCAAACAAAATTCAAAAACCTTTCCACATTTTTTGTTTTAGCTCCTTAAATGTGAGGATTTGCTGCTTTTCTCTGTTTTATGGCATTGTAAACTGAATATCATTTGGTTTTGGACTGTTGATCCGACAAAACAAGATATTTAAAGACTACACATTTGGCGTTAGGAAATTTGAACAGGCATTTTACACTATTGTCTGACATTTTACAGACCAAACAAATAATCAAGACAATAATCAGCAAATTAATTGATAATTAAAATAATCATTAGTTTCAGCCCTGTAAAAAACACAGATTCAAGCCAGCATGAGACCTGGGCATGCAAAGACAAATAATGTCAAAGAAAATGAAACAAAGCAAACTAGAAGTATTATATAACACAAAAGTCTTATAACACAAACAACCAAATCATGATAACAACAGAAACTGTTACATTACGGTTGTGGTTAACTGTTTCCATACCGGTATGTGTTGTTGTTCCAGGTGACACCCGGGAGGTGGAGTTCCCCAAAAGGCAGATGGAGGTGGTCAAGGGCCAGATGGTGGTGTTACATGCCTGGTATAGCCCCCACTCTGACATTTCCAAAAACTCTGTCATTTGGCACTTCATGGGAAATGATTCCAAGCAGGTGAGATGGTCAAAACATAAATCTGTAATGATCTGCTGTATAGTTGACCCTGCTGTGACCTCCAGTGGAGCAAAGAAAGGAGAGCCTCTTTAAAGAGATTAAAATGAAGTACAGTGTGTTTGCTGATCCTCCTACTGTACTATTGTTGTGACAGGGTTATATCTACAAATCTAAATATTAGAGCTGGGCAACTATGTTGACAATCAGTTAATGGTTTAAGTTGTTTTTCTAACAAAAAATGGCCGAAATTCTCTGTTTTAAGCCTTTCCAGTGTGAGGATTTGCTGCTTTTCTCTGTATTTTTATCTTTTTGATCTAAAATATCGTGGAATTTAATATATAGGTAAGAGAAAACAAGATTTATGAAGACATCACCCTGAGCTTCAGGAAAGTCTAATCAGCATTTTCAGTTTTATTAATGGATTAATCGAGAAAATAATCAACAAATAAATTGATAAAGAAAATAGATGTTGGTTACAGCCCTTTAAAATATAGAAAACTTTTTGAAGACACCTTTCATCGTACTATATAAATTAAGAATTAATTAATTAAAGTATTTTAACACACAAACCTTCCTCACCTCTAAATCTGTGCAAGATAAAGTGAGCATTTTTTTGCATTGCATGACCCTGTTATATCCTTAGAAACCCATCTAGTGACATGTTAAGTGAAAAAAATGATATGTAGAGATTAGGATTATTTCCAACACCACTGCTGAAGTGTACTTCAAAGCGGAAGGAAGGACGGAAGTTATTAACGAAAGGATGTCCCTAATGACATTTCATCTCTATTTTTTACTGCACCTCCCATATGTAGCACGAACTGCTGGTGAAACTGTACATATCTGCACATACAGTATGTGTGTGCATGTGTCAGAGTGTGTAGGGTCTTTGCATGATTAATATAATCTAAACAGTTCAGTGTCTGATGCCCGTGAGATTATCTCAAACAGAAAATCAGCCTAAAATTCAACATCCACCATCTGTACATGTCAGGATTATCATTATGAAGGACGTTGAAAATATTGCACTCGAAATGAGCAGAGAGAAAAGTCTCTGTAGACTTTTTAAAAATGTGTTGTGTTTTATAACTCAGGACTACTGTAGGCTGCGGTGTTAAATCCGGTGTTTCCATGAACTGGTTTTCTCCGTTCAGGTGATAAACTTCAGCTCAGGTGAGGTCGGGCACGGCCAGAACGAGTTCACCAAAAGAGCGGGCTTCAGTGTGGCCATGCCCTCGGCCAACCTCTCCATCTACATCAACAACACCCAGGAGTCTGACTCCGGACGCTACGTCTGCAATGTCATCATCCCTGGAAGTCCTGGCATTACCGGAGAGATGCACCTTAATGTCAAAGGTAATGGAGCGCAGCATCAGAGGAACTTCAAAGGTTAGATTTAATCAGAACGGTCTGCGACCAACTCAGTTCACGCATTGCCTTGGATTTGAAAATCCAGGCAATACTGAACATATTTTATATGTTTCAGATCAGACCCGTCTGTTAGAAATCATGTTTATGTGAGCAAGCACTAAGCACAAATAAATCTGTTGTTTAGGGATTCACTTGGCTCTGAGGTCATTATGTCATCCTCCAGCAGCAGATGGAAACAGAGGGGTCAAACATTTTCTTATTTGTATGCAATGGGGCTTCTGCCCTGAAAATTCTGGATTAAAGCCTATGGTACAAGTTCAATATAGGGTCATTGATCCTATATTCTAAACTTACATGTGTTATTTACTAACGGAGTCTGTCTGTCTCTCTCTCTGCAGTCCCTCCTTCTCCCCCCACATGCACCATGACAGGAAATCCAGTGGTGAAGGGCAACGTTACCCTGAGCTGTAAATCCAGCGATGGAAAACCTGTCCCTCAGTACAAATGGACCAAGGCTGCACCTTTGTCTGAGGTCTTCTTCTCCCCAATGCAGAGTGAGTATTTAATGAAGGTGTTACTCTTGTACTTACTGAAACCTCAAGAAGTATCTATTCACGTAGATAGTTTCTGTTTTATTTGTCCATGTTTTGATATTCCTGCAATCATTTAAATATAAAATGTAATTTAACAAATTTTACCTTCTTTTTATATCGTAGAAATAATCCCTACAAAAATGGTTGACAGCGCGTTGATATGCTCATCTAAGTCGCCTTATAACGATGCTCACAGCAATTAACAAGCTTAACCAGCAGCAAGCTGCTTTCGAGTTTTTTTCCCCTGGGTTTCGCCTATCAGGCTACATACGGGTTCCTTTGTCTTATTGGCAGAGTGCCGCAGGAACTACTTGAGGCTGAAAAAAGTACTTTCACCTCCTCTGCATCCTGTTTGGGTTTTAGAAAAATAATTTAATCTCTATCTTTGTTTGATATTTTCCTAAAATATGCTAGAATTGAACATGAATCTATTATAGTAATAAAATAATAATTAATTAGGGTTAGTGCATTAATAATGTAAATGAACATAGCATTTATATTTTTGTTGTTGTTATACTACCATTAGTATGGAAAGCATTATAAACAATTTCTTTATAATTTGTTATTTTTGTTAATTTATTAATTTGTTTTGGGTATTTTGGGTTCATTGTGTAACCACCACTTCTGAAACTAAATCCTACAGTATGTCCTTGCATGCAACTGAGCCAAATTTTACACTGGCTCATCATGTCACATTCAGCCATCCAAATAGTATCACATTTTGAAGGGAAAAAGAGGTGAAAGCAACATTTGTCTGTAGTCAGGTTATTGTCAGCCATCATCATTCCCCTGTAACATAGATGTGTATCAAACAGAAGCTAAAACGCTAGATAAATTATTATAAGCTTGTTTATCTGCCGGTCCAAATGTCGTGCACCTTCCTGCTGACCCCTAACACCTCAGGCACACACATGGTCCGACGCAGCCTATGGGCTTTGCTGAGTGATAGATGTTCCAGATGCATAATGCCATAACATGCAGCATGAAATCCTGTTTACAGGTTGAGACAAACCACCACACTCCTCTCACAACACTGCCAATGCAAAGCAAAAAAGATATGCATGTGTGCATTCTGTGCATATGCGTCTATTGTTGCACTATTTTGTAGATGTCTGTTTCCAGTTGATTCTGCAGAGAAAACACCATCTGTTTCTGAACAAGAGGCTGATTCATTCAGTATTGACTTAACTGCTTTGATCTCTCGCCCTCATCTCTTTATAGCAGAAAAGTCCTCAGACTCATAAAATGAAAACTACTCCCTCTGATTGTGCATTGACCCAGGGTTTTGTAGTGCAGTAGGCACACTCATGCCTACATCACATGTGTATCTGCACCCTCTTACATGCCATCAACACTCGAGTTCAAACCCAGTGCTCATCTTTTTATCTGCGCTGATGTATCTGTACGACATTTGAACTTTACTCTGCTATCACTGCTTATCTCTTTCAGCAATCTCTCTCTTTCTGTTTTCTCTCTCTGCTGATCCCTTCTCGGAACTCCTCATTTCCTGTTGACCTTGGTGCCTAATCTAACAAGCCCCATGTCATTACTTGATCAACCCCTCTAAGAGGCATAAGTTGGATTTGGGACTGAGAGTGCAGCGCATCTCACCCCTCCCCGTCAGTCTGTACCGCTCCTTCCGTGGTTCATGCTCACACTCTCTCTGTCATTTTCCCTCTGCTAAAAACACAGAATGGAGATCTTGCCCCCAACCCATGGTTGTCCTTGGGTTCATGGGTAAGGGTTTTCACTCACACATTTCCCAAACTCCATCCAACCCTCACCTGCAAACCGTGAAATCCCGAGGAGTCACGGTTTCTGGAGTCAATACGTCACCCCTGGTAGCACAGCCTCAAGCTGTAGAAAAGCTTTAAAGGAGTAAAATCAACCCAATTTGCAAGAATGCTTAAAGGATAATGTTTCCGAAATGATTATCATCAAAAAAGAGGAAATAAAAGCTTAGCAAAAGTGTGAAGCCAGGTGATAATCCCACTCAACCTTAAAAACTCACATTCTCCTTGCAAATTCATTGATTAAATCATCCAAAAATGTAATGCCACTATAATCATATAGAATAATGAACAGCAGTTTTACATTGTCACATTTCCCTGAATATATCCATAGTGAAGATTTTTGCATATGAGACTTGCATATATTTTCATTTTGTAAAAAAAGGGTTGAATTTGTTCTTTAAATCTTTATGTGGGCTGTGTTAGATTTAGCTGTCATCCTATTGCATTAATTTATATTTTCATTGTGTGCTATATTTAGACACGCAGTAAGCATGTTCTACCCTAAGTCTTTTTTTTTTCTACCATCTTTTTGAACCGAAGGACATGATCACTATTCCATCATAGGCTGCGACTGAAATTATTAATCACTCACAGAAAATAATTAAAATAAATAGTTTTGGAAATAAGAGTCAAAAACGTTAGATGAAAATATCAGTACCACTCTTATGTGTACAGTAATTTAAATATACAGCCACACAGAAGAATCATAGACTGTATGTGAGGAGCCAGTAAGCAGGCAGAAACAGCTGGCCTGGCTCTGTCCAGAACAAAATTCACCTACCAGCAGCTAAAGCTCACTAATTAACATGTTATAACTTCTTTGTAAAATTCGGACAAAAGCAGAGGGTTAAACAGGGTTTAATTAGCTAACCTAGCAAGTAATATTAGGCTTTACAGGTTCTTGTAGGTGAATTTTAACTTTACTGTTGGACAGAGTGAAACCACAACATGTCGTTTTTACTTTTTAAATCCAGCTTCACCAATTTGAGGATTTGCTCCTTTTCTCTGTTTTATATTGTTGTAAACTGTGTTTTGGACCATTTGTCCTGCAAAACAAGTAATTTGATGGCATCTTTTTTTTGGTGTAATCACTAGTTGCAGCCCTACACCTTAGCAACAGTTTACAATATAAAACAGTGTCATGTAAATGGAGGCAATGAATGAATACATAAACAGAATAGTGAATGAATAGACAGATGTGTCCGGTTTCAGTTGTGTTTCTAGTCCACATTGTGTCCACTAGAATGCAGATTTTAGTAGAAATTTAGTTTCTTAATCTTAGTCCTGCAAAATTAAATTAAAGACATAGAGTTTAAAAAATGTGTCTTCTTGACATGTGAACGTGTGCGCTTTTTAACATTAATTATGAAAATCTAATCCACTGTAGCTTGGTCGATGTCATGTGAGGAGGCAAACTATACCATAAGCTTCATAGAAAAGCCGCTGATTTACATTAATCACAAATCATGTGTCAAGACTTTGACAAATGCTGCTCATTGACCTTGCAGGGATGGCAGGGTAATATGAGTAATGCTCCAGTCTTGATATGAGGCAGCACCTCTTGTAACGTCAGATCCCCTCCGCTGTGATCTGATCGCTGTGCAGGCTTTGAACTCGCTCCGAGCTCAGTCAGCTGATGTTCTGCTAATCTGTCAATTGGGTTTGGTTCTTCACAGCTGGCTTTCAGGCCCGGGGATTAAATAATAAAGAGGGACAGGTGGATATCACACTAATCTGCTACCGTTTTATTTGGCACCCGCTTTTCTGTATATTCATGTGTTTAATTGTGGTCACATGTACTCACATTAACAGAAACATTAGCAGACCAAAATAGACAGGTAAATCTTCATTACAATTTAGCCAATTTCTGACATTTTCATCTAGTTAAAGTTTACTAAAATCTAAAGTTAGTGAGAGATTTACTGTAGGTCTACTGCAGTAGCAGATGGTGCAGACAAAACTCAAAGCTCAGTTCACCTAAACTCACCTAAACTTTGGGATGAAGGCAGGGGTTTGGACACACATGATTGTTAAGGATTTTCTGGTCTCTTGCATTAATATGTTGCATGCTGGCATAATGTGACCCCTGGACTTTTCATCTGGGATGATTTGGATGAGGCCCTGTGTTGCATTACTTTTCTCTCTGAGGGGACCGATTGTGCACAAATATTTATAAGACACCCAGCCATCCGAACAACACTTTCGGAGGGTGATTCCATAAAACAGGCGCACACCAACTCTCATTTCCTTGCGTCCCCACGAAAGCAGAAACACATCAGATGAAGACATGCTGTGATGTGACGTCTAAGATTGGATTTCAGAGGATTTGTTGTGATAAGTCCCTCATAAAGCTTGTTTATTTTTCTGCAGCTGATGTTTGCAACAACACAGCATTTTAAAGCCAGATGTGCCAAGAGTAGCAAATTGGGTTCAATAGAAATACCCGGATTTGAAAGCACTGAGACAGATGCACACACACTTACTGCTGTGTCATGACCTTGATGTGAGAAAATATTAAAACCTAATTTTCTGACAAACATTATGTAGCACGACTGCAGAATCATCTGCAGAGCTTTCTGATGTGGGGTTGCACCCATCCCAAACTATATAATGTATGTAATGGATATGGGCCAATAGTGGATTATATTCTGGATTAAGGATGGGAATCAGTAACTAATGATTCAACACTACCATGACATGTTGCACACAGTAATGATGCATCTGTTTATCTGTAAAATATACCCCGGAAATTAGAATTAAAATTCTAAAATTAATAAGGAAATCAGGAATCAGTGTATTTATTTACTGCAATATGAAACGCTTTCCATGCAAATTTTTACAAAGCGTATAGTTTAACAAACACACCAATATGTAGAAAATTGCAAATCCAAGTGTAAAATAGCATGAAAATGACAGCAACTGTCTGAACACTCGGAAAGCAAAAATGTCCTAAAATACAGTAGGAACTTCTTAGATTTCTGAAGTCAAACGGTGGCACTGTTGTTTCCACCATATACACGATCTATGAGAGACTTTAATAGGCAAAATGTCCATACAGTTCCTGTTTGCATTACAGTGTATAATAAAAGTAAAGTTGTGTTTGTTGCTTTGTCAATATAGTCCCCCAACGTGTTATAAAGTAGTATAACAATTTAGTGTTGACCTGTATAGTTTTTCTAGGATAGTTCTACCGAGCCTGCAGGCCAGGATCACATAAATATATGATTGTGAGTGTGTGTAACTGTGTGGTTGTTTTGCAGATGAGAGACACGGCACCCTCAGGCTGAGCAACCTCACTAAAAGCATGTCAGGAAAATACATCTGCCGAGCCAGCAACACTGCCGGCTCCGACAGCTGCTCCATTAACCTGGAGGTTATCACCTGTAAGTACACTGTAAAAAAAACTCCACTACACACACACACCATGCATAAACACTGCGTTTTTAAATAACACAACTGTCACTCACTGTAAGTGTAAATACTGATCTGTGATCTGTTTCCCAGCTTCCAATGCAGGCATGATTGTAGCAGCTACACTGGGGTCCATAGTGGGACTGGTGGCCATGGTGCTCTTCCTCATATTCATACTGAGAAGGAGACGGGACACAGAGGAGGAGATGGCCAACGAGATCAAGTGAGAGTTGAACACTGAACATTACAGGCATCATAAAAGCAGACTTTGTGTCAGAACAGTTGAACTGGATTGCATTATGTCGTACAGGTGTACCTAATAAAGTGGCAAGTGAGTGTATGTCTGGGTTGAAACTAATAGTAAAACTTTGAAGTAATAATCTTCACCTTTGAGGTAGTTGTACTTTACTTGAGTATTGCATGTCTCTTGATAATTGTAGGCAGAAAAGGAAGTAAGGAACTGGCTCTACTCATTGCATTCATATTAAATCTCTTTATTTCTTTATGGCACCACCAGCCAGATGCATATATCCATTAAACTCATAAACGAGTAGGACAAACACTTTTATCTTCTTGCATTTTTAGTTATTAAATCAAAAGCAACAATTTACTTAGACACACTGATGTTTCAGGCTAGGCCTCTGCATTGGGATATTGATTCGATGAGAAAATGCAATGTCATACCTATTTCAGATTTCAGTGGTACTTACTATTTCCCTCCACTACATTTCAGAAGGAAATATTATACTTTTTACAGAACTATACTTATCTGACAGCTATAGTTGCTAGTAACTTTACAGATTTAGACTTTACATAACATGATCACTTAATACATTATAATGTATTGTTATAGATTAAACAAACCAACAGTTTACCAATCTTGTAAGTGTAACATCACCATGACCAGCTAAAACATTACAATGATGATGGCTTGGTAATATTTCATAACATTTTAATGAGTAGTTTTACTTTTGATGGTAAACTTTGCTGACAATACATTTACATGCAGGACTTTTATTTGTAAGTGTTTTTACTTTGTGCAATCACTATTTCTACTTAAAATATCTGAATATTTTGTCACCTGAGTTGTCAACTCAGTGTGCGTGCAAAACACTGAAGCTGAATGTGTGTTGCCCACCTACTTCCTTTTGACTGTAGTCGAGTTTTTGTTTTTTCTCTGTTCCCTCTCTAACTCTTTGCTCTACTGCCATAGGGAAGATGCTCAGGCACCAAAGCGAGTGTCATGGGCAAAGAGTAACACCGGCTCAGACATTGTATCAAAGAATGGCACGATGTCCTCCATAGCCACCACTCCCCGACCCCAAGACCCCCACCAGCCCAACTACCACTACCCATACTCCCCCGTATCGGGTTCAGACACAGGCTCGGTGATCAACGCCTACCAGCTGCGACCTGGAGAAGCCAACATGCTACAGGGACTTCCTGGCTACAACATCGGAGGCACCCCGTTGCGTAAACACAAGCGACCTGCCAGTACAAACGGGGGCCCTCCGCAGGTTCTAAGGAGCCCCGCAGTCGCCATCCCCAACAGGACTGAGAGGGCTCAGCCTCAGGTGCCACCTCCACTCACTGTGTCCCCACAAATGAGCTCCTCCACCCTGACACGCATGGGAGCTGTTGCTGTCATGGTGCCTGCTCAAAGCCAAGCGGGCTCACTGGTGTAACCAGCAGAAGCATCTCCGCTGGGAAATAAAAGGACAGCGGTTATGGATGGAGAGAAAGTACGCCTTGAAATGGAAAGGACCTGAAAGGTTGTGGGAGAAGAAAATGCCTCACAGGCGGTTTGTGCTTCATTTGCACAAACTCTCTCTTTTGTTTGTTCATTTCATTTTCTTTTTGTATGCTGCGTTCTGGCTCACTAAAGAGAAATATATTTTTATTTACACACGCTTATGAAGACATCTTCAAAATGGTATCCAATAGTATTAAGAGTTTTAACATACCTGTTAAAAATCTTAACGCTTTTGGAAACCATGAAATGCCAATTATTTCAAGAGGTGTTAATGTATTGCAGTGTGTCTGGATTATGTAAACCATAATGAACATTTCTGTTTGTGTAGAGTTTTGCACTTCTTGCAGAATATAACATTTTGGCTACATTTGTATAATAAAGTAAATATAAACACGTTTTTATAAGTTAAGTTCTATTTCCCGTACCCGGCTGTGTAAGGATCACTTTTCAGTCACTTCTCTCAGGCTTACTGCACTAGTTTAGAGCAGCAAAATCACAATTCAGGTATTTGAACTTCATCTTTCAAATGTCTTGCTTTCTTTGACCCACATTTACTTTGGTTCACTTGAGGGTTGTTTATTCAGCCTACTGTAACAATGTCAGTATGGTTTCATGACGCTGATGTCTACTGAGAGAACGTACTTTATGAGTATATTGCCTGTTTTGGTAGATGGAATGTAACCAAAATAGTGAGTACAACATGTTTAAGTTGATGGTTTCTGACTATTTTGTTCAAAAGTGCTTGGTATAACTTTAAATAATTACTGCAAACAAACAAGATCATTAGTTGAGGAGAGTGGTTGCTGATGCTGCTGACGGTCTTGTTTGTTTACTTGTAAGTACACTAAACTCTGGAAATGATGTGGCAGTGAATTATTGAAAGTCGACATGTAGCACTTTTAATGCAGTTTTAATTGTTGACAGTTTTTTCAATAAAGTGTTCTGGAGTGTTTCATTTTAGCATGACCTAGAAACACATTATTCATGCAAACAATTCATAGACAATGTCAGAAAATGTAGATAATAATTCCCAATAGGGTGCCAGAAAAAGGGCTGACTTAACTTATGAAAGTTGAGATTATTTTATTTGGAGTGTGATCAGCAAATATAATTTACAAAGTGAAATTTAAGTACATACCCCGCATTCACAACCCATATATTTCTATCTGTGGTAGTACACACTGAATGTTTTTTTGTAACCATTTTACATACTAGAGAGCACAGCAATAAAAATACAGTAACAATGAACATAAATAGGATCTGAAAGGCCACTTTAGGGACAGAGATGCTGAGCCTGCATGTGATATACATTGGAACTACCATACCATTTTATTAACACTGAAGTTGGTGTTAAATCCTCTTAAACAGGAATTTTCACAAATTTAGTGAAGTTGTTATAGAAAAACAAGACTAAAACTCTACAGTATATCGACACTAGCAGCTTCACAGGAAACAAAACCTTCGGGTGAAAATCAAAACAAAACTCAACTATTCTTAGATTGTTACTACTACAGATGGTGCCAGAGACAATTGTATGTAGTTACCAAAATGAAATGGGGTTTTCAGCCAATCTAGCTATTCATGGTTCTATGGATGGCAAAGTCGGTAGGGCACTGGGTCACCACTTTCGTCCAGACTGAAATATTTTCCCAACTGATGGATGGATTGCCGTGAAACTTGTTACACACTTCCATGTCTCTGTCACGATGAATTGTAATAACTCTGGTAATCCCTTTACTTTTAATTAGCGCCATCATCAGGTCAAAATTCCACTTTGTCCAAAACTCTGTTTTATGATCAAATACGTGAATGTCAAAATTGATGAATATTTAACATTTTAACATGCTATTTTAGCATTCACCTTAAAGTGTGGCCTGATAATTCAGTCAATACCTTTAGAAGTGTTGGACATGTAGGAATTATGACCTGCAGGTGGCACTAAATGAAAAGTCTGGGGATTGTCATTGTCATTTGGATTAATCCTCTTTAAACCACAAATGTATCAAATTTTCTTGGAAATCAGAGGGATTGTTACTGATATATTTCACCCTGGACCAGTGTTTGACAACGGACTGATGAATCAACACTCCAATCCCCAGAGCCCTGCCGACAGTGTAGACCCAATATTATATTGCCCCAAATCCTCCAATGACCTTTAAAAAAACCTATGATGCAGAGGACATATCAGGAAACCAGTCACACAGTAACAAACCAGAGATGAAGACCATAACAATATGGTCACTACTTTAGTCACTTAAAGATGCAGGGAAAAGGACTTATCATGACTCTGTCAGCAGATTTCGGGAAATGATCATCCTCATCACCTCATTCGTGCCTTCAGGGGAAACAAAGGAATAAAAGAGTCACACAAACTGTAATTGTTAAAAAACCGGTATGACAGCCCTCTTACATGTAAGGAAAGTAAAGACACACAGAGTAATGTCACTGTTGTGAAAGCTCACCCTCTAGGATCTGATGTACTCTGATGTCCCGGACAAACTGCTGCACTGCGTAGTCTTTGAGGTAACCGTACCCACCGTGCATCTGAAGAGCCTGGTTGCAGATCTGTTGAGTATGAACAAGTCATAATATAAAAAATTGAAACAAGTGCAAAACTGTGACAGAGTGTGAAAATAAATCCACTATTATTACTCAGTGTTACTCACATTAAAGCACTCATCTGTGGCAAATAGCTTGGCCATGGCGCAGAGAGAGACGGCATCAGGCCGGCTCTCCTGCAGTGCTGTCGCAGCCTCACGCACCAGAAGGCGAGACACAACCAACTGGGTGGCCATTTCTGCCAGTTTGAACTGGAGAAACTACACACAGACAGGGAGAGAAGCGAGAAAAAAACAAGATAACTTTTCATCATTGGCAGGACCAGTGGTTAAATACTTTGGATCTTGTATGAAAAAAAACTGTAAAGATGTGAGCTTCTTACCTGGTTGTTGGAGAGCGTCTCTCCAAACTGCTTGCGGACCAACAGATGATCCCTCGCTAGCTGTACGCAGGCATGTGCCGCCCCAAGAGAACAGGATGCTGTCGGCAGAGTGTTTATATAAAAACTATGCAACTTAAAAATATGTATGTGCACGTCTAATTTACGTGTACTAATGTTAGCCAGCACTGGTTTCCATAATCTACTGGTCATACCAGACCAAGAAAGACTCGAGCAGTGAAAAGACCCTGAGTGTATCGAATCAAGCAAGGGAGTGTTTACTGCTTATGACTGAAACTTTGTCATTTATAAAAGGATGGATGTGTTATTTCCTCTTGAAAAAGTTACATAGTCTCGCTGTTCTGTCAGCTTACAAACAAGATTCTTCATATTTCAAGGCTTTTTTTAACAATATGAACGCACATTATGCAAATATCTGTTGCCAGCAGGCTCATTTTCAAAAATTCAGTTCAGTTACAAAAGAATTCAGTTCAGTTACTTATATCTATATCAAATATATATTTGCATATTAATAATTTCCATTATGAGGGGGATTCCAATCATTTTATCTAGCTATGGGAACAAATTTTGGGTATTATTTACTGTTGTACAATAGAGGGGTAACTAACTCCTCACCAATATTAATCCTGCCCCCATTCAGGCCTTTCATGGCGATGCTGAATCCTTGTCCTTCCTCACCCAGCAGGTTGGACACTGGAACAGCACAATCCTCAAATATCACCGCCCTGGTCGGCTGGGAGTTCCAACCCACCTGGAGAACAGATTGAAAAACAGTTCAGAGACTGTGACTTAATTCTGCCATCTAGTGGTTACCTGCAAACATTAGCTAAAGAGCAAAATAATTAAATCCAACAATTCTACCTTCTTTTCTTTCTTGCCAAAACTGAGGCCGGGGGTTCCTTTCTCCACCACCAAACAAGAGATGCCTTTTGGTCCTTTACCTCCTGTTCTGCACATCACAACATAGACGTCTGTGTCTCCTCCTCCACTGATGAAGGCCTAAACGTCATGAAGAGACGAGACATGTTTCTGGCTCACTGTAGTCTTTTTAAAGAAACTATTTACAGTTATATAGTGAGCATAGACAGGTTTGTAATTACCTTCGAACCATTCAAGATGTATTGGTCACCTTTCCGCTGTGCAGTGGTCAGAAGTGAAGCAGCATCACTGCCACTGCCTAAAATTGTAAAAATACAATAATTATTATCATGTTGTTGGCCTTTAAGTGCAGTATACACTCAAGTATAGAGCAACAGCATAGTTGTAAGATAAAAGTGTTTGTCCTTCCTTATTTTTTTCTTTTACATATAACGACTGACCTGGTTCAGTGAGACAATAGGAAGCAAATTTTTCCATCGAACAGAGATCGGGACAGAACTTCTCCCTCTGCTCAGTATTGCCAAAGGTGTCTATCATCCAGGCACACATGCTGCAAAGAGAGAAGCATAATGCACATTTGCAGACCAAGAAAATATATGTCACAGATATCATTATAGTGCCCGTTATAGTAATGAGTGTTCACAATGTGATTAATTTACTTATTTTCACAAGATCAAAAAAAGAGAAAGTACCAAATACGTCACAGAAAGATGGAAAAATATGCTTTTTGGTCTGAGATTATTTGACAGAAATCATGTTTCAGTAATGCTGAATTACCAAACACATCACTGTTTTCTGTTATTTGATGTTTGGACGTATTGAAGATGGAAGTTTATGTATTCTAACAGCCTAACGGCCTAACATATTTGGGCAATTTCATTAATTTTTAATTTAAACTACACAACCAGCCTTAAGTAAATATTTATAAAAGAAATCCATCCTCTTGACTTATAAACAACCACATAAATAAACTTTTCATCATATTTTTTTCACATGCCAGTAATGTAATATGAAAGGTTCATACTTATGGATACTGATGTAAGCTGTGGTGCTGACACATCCTGTGGACAAGGCCTCAAAGATGACTGATGTGTCCAGCCGAGACAGGCCCGATCCTCCGACATCCGGCTGAACATAGATCCCACCAAACCCCAACTGGGCTGCCTTTCGCATCGTCTCTACTGGAAAGATTTCCTGGAAAAAAGATTAACATACCGATATGTACCAATAAACTGGATGGATGATGATGATGTTAAACTACAACCAAGCACACTACACAAAGGATACTTTAATGCGGAGTGTAACCAATCCATATTACAACAAAGACATACAGGAACTTCACAGTTGGGGATGGTGAAGGTTCAGTTTTACACCGCGGTGACACTGCGGTCAGTGTTACAGGGCTATCTTCCAGGCCGAACATTATGAAGCCTAAGTCTGCTGCCTTGACGTCGTCTTCCTAACAATAAATGCCTTGATCCAACATACCTTCTGGTCCCACTCTGCCATGTGTGGAGCCATTTCATTGGCGGCAAAGTCAAAGGCCACCTTTTGAAACTCCTTCTGTTCTTCTGTGAGTCCATGAGCAGCTGAGAACAAACAGTATGGATGAAATAATATGCCACCATGCACAGATACAGGTGTAGTACATGCATGATAACTGCGAGTTATCCTAAAGGTTACATACGACATATATCTCTATATATCTGACCTATAGAGTATTCATATCTATACTAACCTCAATAGTTAAATATCCACCTCCAGCTGTTTCATCTGTGTACTATTAGCAATACTTATACTTACACATGCACTAAATATTGTACAGCTACTTATATCTGCACTGCCTACTGTAACTGCTGCATCATGATCATGATCATGGTGTATATTTCTTATGCACCAGTGTATTAATTTCACGCTGTTCATACTGTTAGTACAGTTATTTGCATCACCTGTATGCTATGTACATTACTCTGCACTTTACTGCTACTTTTGCACCTCTGGTAAAAGCTACACTGCATTTCGTCTTTAGTCTCAAATGAGAATGAAGTTGTATCTAATCTAATCTTATTTTATCTAACAGTGCCCTTGTGCAAGGCAACACACAGCCGCAGAAGAAACTTGCAGCTTCAAGCAGCTTGAGCAGGTGTAACTACTGAACTTCCTCCAGGCACCAGACAATAAGTCGTTCAAGTGTCAGATGATTTAACTCAGGTTTGCCACCCAGAGGGGCGGTGTGAAGCAGGGGTGGGAACACCACCAACCAATGGCAGCTAAGAGACGAATATTTGATATTAATAAAAGAAGAAAAACTAAACACGACTGCTGGTTTTGGGTGCTGTCAAGGTGAACACCGGTTTGTTACCTAACAAAGTTAAATAAAGGTATTATATATATATATGTAAATAGTGGTGCCATTCAGATTTTCTTTCACACACAGTTGTCATATAAACTAACACCACCAGCTGTAACTTTCTAGGACTTACGGTCGAGGCATGAAGCTATCCCTCGTCTCTGCGGGCTTCTGTTAAAACTAAAAACACGGCCCCTGCAGATGCTGGAGCCCAGTCTGACGATCCTCCCCAGAGGTCCCACCGCCGCCATGTTTACCTCCACGATGACGCGTTCTGTCCGGTTATGTCACACAGCCGCTACTGCTGCTGGGAAATGTAGTCGGCTGTTGTCGTAGCCGTTAGAGGGGCGCCATGTTGTTATAACACATCCCCGGGGGGGCGGTAATGAGCCCACTACGGCTTGGCGCAACACAATGAGGCAAAGAAGACGTCGCAGTGGAAACTTATTCGTCAAACGAGACGAGATTTAAAAAAGTGAGAGTGTTTTTAAAAACGTGTTTACAACTGACAGGACGTCCAGACTGAAGACCGGCTGCTTGTCTTGGTAAAGTTTTCCACGGGACTACAATCCCCGGGACTGTCTCCGGTTAGTGTTCACCTGTGTGGCTGTTCGACATGGAGACCCGGCTGTTACCGGCTGTTACCGGCACAACCGGGAGTATCCGGTAAATAAAACCAAGCGCCCCGATAAGTCTGTGGCCGTCACGTGTTTGGGGTTTTTTTTTTTCCGCGGGTTTTGACGACCACCCATCCGGACATCTGCTCAGCGGAAGGTAACATATGTCAATGTTTGTTTAAAATGAGGCGTAGATTTCTACTTCCAAGGTACTCACGCAGGACGCAGGTGGTGAAAGATTTGGCTTCTCTTGATAGTTGTGTTAAAGCGATCGGTTGCCAGTTTCTGCGGTTTAAATGCAACAAATCCTGCCCTCATCGAGGCTGAAATGTTGAATGCAGTCAAATGGAACAGCAGCACAAACTGCATCCTCCATAACCTTAAACTTTCAACAAAAACTGAACATTATAACATCATGAAAGTAGGATTTATTGCAGGGCTGTTGGATGCAAGTGTCTAAAAATATCTTTTTGTAATTTTATGTAATATGGATCAATTTCTCAAAATCAGTGTCATTTCATATTACAACATCAATATATAATGTGATATGAAACTTTTTTTTGTAATTAAGAAATTGTTAATGGATAAAATGAGTAGACAGGAATGTGTTGGTTTTTGCTAATCCAGCAAAAGAAATACCTGATGAAAGTACTTCATTATATTGATGCAGAAATCATATGAAAGTATAAAATGTCTTGCAACATTGCTCACAACAGTGCAATACAGGTAGAGATGGTAAAGGGATAGCTACCACCGTATGAATAATACGGTGGTAGACAATTTGATATCATCTCAAGGTATACTTTGTCATATCACAACCCTATTATAAATTATACTTTGTGTTTTCAACATGTCTCTCTATAGACTGTGAGAGATGCCACCAAAGAAAAGAGCCAGAGTGAGTAAAAAAACAGCAAATTCAGGTAAGCAAATTAAATCATAGAGTAAAACTTCTTGCCTGTTGATTATTTTCTGATGACTAATGACAATTATTGCCTCAACAACACAGGCAAAGGTGATGATGGTGAAACAGTATCTTCAGCAAAAGAAGCCACTGGTGCTAAGAGGAAAGCGGGTGGAAAAACCAAGGAGAGCTCACCTGGTCCTCCACAGTACTGCCACTGGCTGATGAAGTCCGAGCCTGAGAGCCGCTTTGAGAATGGAAACGACATGAAGGTACAGAGCTGTAGCGGCCTCATCAGCACAGTCTGTTGTGAGTGAGAAAGTGTGAGTGGGCTGCACTCGTCTGATCTGCATCTGGTTCGCTCTGCAGTTCGGGATCGAAGATCTGAAGGCCTTGCCTGATCAGACCGACTGCTGGGATGGCGTCCGCAATTATCAGGTGGAGCCACGAAACTGAAAAGATGTTTACCTGAAATAAGGCATCAGTACAGTACCACTATGAAAAGGCTTTTTGTTTTTTTAGTTTTTTCTCACCTGCTTGTTTTGTCTTCTCTCTGTGGGAGTGTTCCTCTAAATTATCTATCATCTACAGGCACGCAATTTTATGAGGCAGATGAAAGAAGGTCAGTCTGCTTTCTTTTACCACAGCAACTGCAAGGAACCGGGAATAGCAGGAGTCGTGAAGGTAAGTCACTGTCCTTCGCTGCGGATAATGTTGTAATGATTTAAACAAAGCAGCAGACAGGCATGATATTAAGCTGTATTTCCTTTTTCTAGATTGTGAAGGAAGCTTATGTGGACCACACTCAGTTTGATAAGAAAGATGTTCATTTTGATGCAACCAGTAAACCAGACAACCCCAAGTGGAGCATGGTAAACTAATTCAGGATTTAAAAATACAATTACTGATTACAATCAAGCATGAAGGTTGATCTTGTCTTCTCCTCTCTCAGGTCGATGTCCAGTATCAAAGAATGACGAAGCGTTTTCTTCCCCTGTCTGAGCTGAAAAAGTACCACCTGCAGCATCGCACCAACGGAGGGCCTCTAAAGGACATGGCGCTTTTTACAAGGGCCAGGCTCTCTGTGCAACCCCTCACCACTGGTAAGTAAAGACCTTCGCACTGCAGGAGTCCAAAATGTTGTTTAGCCAGAGGAGCATATTACTGATTACTTATTGTACTATGTAGTTTTTGTGTTACTTTCAGTGTGTATTGGTGGGCTGGTGGTGAACCCTCATTCTGCTTTTTCTCTGCAGAGGAGTTTGACTTCATCTTGAGTCTGGAGGATGAAGAGCCTCTGTGAGGTTTTGATGAGATGATGCTTTTTGACACAGTGAAATCATGACGCAGCAATCTAGGTTACAGCACCGTATTGTCTTTTCCTTGTTCATAAATATTATTAAATGTTTTTGTCAAATTATGGCTCACATCCAGTTTTTCCCTGTACCTCTGAACTACACAGAGAGTTTGCTATTGTTGGACAACTGAAGCCACTGCGCACAAAGTCTTGATACAAAACAGCAGCAGTATATAAAGTATAATACATATGAGTATGTAATATGATTAGGGAAGCCATTTGCAGAATAGCTCCGGGCCTTGTTTTATTGCCATTATTTTACCTAATTTGTGTTTCAGCATTAGTTTGCAGTTTTGTAATTGATTCAGGAACCAATCAGTTGACCTCTTTGACACACTTAGGGTACATATATATTTAATAAATCAATATTAAATCCTACATAACCTGTTCAAAGCTGTCACATCGTGTTAAATGGCTCTCAATAACAACACAACTCACCCATGTACTGTATGTAACAGTGTTGGTATGATGTTGTCATGTGGTGTTTTCATTAATTTGTCCATCCAGTCTGTTCAGGTTTATCATTTCGGTCACAAGCACATTCACTGATTTCTGCAAAAACAACCAAGTCTGAGGTTTTTCCATTTGGCATCAATTTATTTGACTTTTGGGGACAAGGAAGAATTGATTAGCATTTTGCAAAAGATAGATAGCTCTACTGTAACTTTTCTCTGGTTAAAAGACTAAAAATGATGTTAGAGACAGGAGGATTTAATTTGCTTGATACATTTAGGCACAACTTTCAAGTCCCTAATAAAGAGGATACAGAAGACTTCATACTATTAGACCTTAATACAACACCCTTTCTTAACACCACTGGAATGCTGAGGTAAAGCATATGAACATGAAGGTCATTTTGTGGCACTGTGTACTGTATAATCAATGTACACAAGCTGGAACAGGATTAAAGGTTTTAGCTGGTCTTATTTACAGGTAAAAAAAAAGTGTGGGATAATACTTAAGCCCTCTCGCTCAAAAAGGAAAAAGATTCCAGTTTCCACCATTTTGTGCAAACACACAAACACAAAAAGAAAAATGTGTTCAGCAAGATATAGCAGTGCAAAGTTATCTCAGATTTCTTGACCTTTTAACAGTGTTAGGAATGCATTCATTAAAGGTGGAATGTTGGAGATGCATTTTGTTCAAACTTCATGATAATTCAGTTGCATTAATAAAGAGATTAGAAGTTAATTTATCCCAAAAAAAAGCATTAGAATGTAACCAACAGAAGGCTTAAAAAGTCAATATTTTCACATGAAAGATTTTACACAGTGGACATTGCGACAGGTGATTAGTTTGATTCCCATAAAGAAAAAAAAAATGCATTAATGAGGAAGGACAAGACCAGCAGCCTGAAGCCACTTTGAATGCCTCATGCAAACTGTTTCATTGTTCACATACTGTATTACTGTATGTCGGTCTCCCTTCTTCCTCCCAGCAGCGGCTACGAATAAAACAGCTGCTTCACCAGATGTTGTACAGTTGACAGGTACCTCCAACACAGACGCTGAGGAGTCTTGTGAGAGGAGAGTGGAGGGCGGCGGCTCTACCCGCTCTCCTCCTTTGCAGCCTGCTCCAGTGCGCTCTCTGAAGCAGCCGAGCCCTCGAACCTCTGAGAGGCGATGGCGGCCTGGTGAGACATGCTCTTCCTCACCACGTCCCCTTTCCTCCACAGTGTGATTTCCTGCAAAGGGGAAGGGGGGGAAAAAGGCTTTTAGACTTTATGTGCTTGTTATCACCTGCAACAGATCTCCAAGGTTTGCAAAACACTGTTACACATATATAACATTTATATTTATTTTGTGGAGGATATTGTTAACTTTTATAAAGCTTTTTTTATTGCAAAATGCAGTACATCTCAAAAGTGACACTGACTAGAATAGAAATAAAAAAAGACCACATGTTCCCAGATAGTGAATTTACGAAGATACAAAACCGAGAAAAGCAACAAATCATCACTTGATTAATTTTCTGACAATTGATTAATTGTTTCAGAACTTAAAATCACTATATTCAACCATTTTATGGTAAAATCAAATGCTACAACTGATTACACTGCAACTTTTGAATGCCACTGCCGATTAACCTCACAAAGAAAAAGCTAAATGTGTTACCAAAGATTTAAAACTAAAATATATTTTAGGCTATTTTGAATGCTTCATGGCCCAATACTCAAACCACATACTCGTAGCTGCTTACAGTTAGTATGTAGTACAGAATTGGGGCACAGCCAGTATTTGTCCAAACAGTTTACTGTACTTTTCTATTGAATGTTTCTCTTCCTATCTTGGGTCTATTGCATACATACACTCAAGAAACCTTTGTGTTACTTATGAAACCCAGCCAGGGGTATTATACTGTACAAGGCCAAGTAATCAGGTTTCTGTAGTGTGTTTCTGAAATGTAACTGTATTTACAATGTTATGACCAGTTGGTATTATTCAGATTATTATAACACATGTTAACACACTTAGTGAGCGTAAGAGCTGGCGGACTGACTTTTTTCTTTTAGTGCCATCTTCTATCAATAGCCTACCTGCTGTTTGAAGTAGCGTCTCTCCTCCTCGTCGATCAGCACCAGGTTCAGGTAGTAGCGCACAGAGAACTTCTTGTTGATGTCTCGCATGGTGGGAGTCAGATCATAACCAGCCAGAAATAACCGGATGGGAATGGACTCTCCTGAAAATATGGAGTACATTGTGACAGATTCGATACTATCAATCTTGACCGAATGAGGAGATGCTTCCCGATGAAAATAACTGGCTGAAATGATGAGATAGTACGTGTTGTTTACCCCTGACCGGAGCTCCGTCCATGATCTCGTACTTGGCGATTGTGTCATTTTCATGGTACACACTCGGGCCGGTGCCCGTTGTCTCACGTTTGATGATGTCAATCTCCATGTGCTTAATCTTAATCCTCACCAGCAGGAAATAGATTTTTCCAACAATCACATCTTTCAGATGGTACCTGTCAGAGGACAAATGAAACACAAGCATAAAATGAGAAATAGGGCTATAAATAACTACTAGTTTAGTAACTGAGAACAAACAGAATAGTAATTGACTCCGGTGTCTGGACCCTTTATACTGCCACTGGACAGCATGACATAATATGTGCTGGTTTTCTATATCTTCTATGATAGTAACTGAATGTCTTTGGGTTTTTGACTGTTGATCAGACAAAACAAAACACTTTAAGACGACACCTCGGCCTCTGGGAGCTTTGCTGACATTTTATAGATCAAACAATTAATTAACAACTAATCTGTCTGAGTCTCTCTGCATTAAGTGTGTTCTTTGTAGATTTAATAATGTTAGACTTACACTATATACTACACTAGTACACCTTAAGGTATTCAGGGATGATGTATTTTAATTTAATTTCTTTGCTGGATGGTACTTAATTTCTGTGACTGAATTCGTTACCATTTTCTTTCTTTAAAAAACACTTTGTAAATATAGTTTTGAAAAGTCACTTCAACAAATTAGGTAAATGAAATGACAATGTTGTCATGTCTTAAGTGTTGGAACAATTAGTTGGTTAATCGATTAATCAACCAAGAGAAAATTAGTCAGACAACCATTTTGATAGTTGCATAATTGTGAGGTTTTGTTGTTTTTCTCTGTTTTTTTATCATTGTAATGATACTGATACGATTATTTTTTGTGTTTTAGACTGGTCAGGCACAACAAGCAAACTGGAGACCTCACTTGGACTTTTCACTATTTTGGTTACAGTTGGTTCATTGAAAAAAAAAAAAAGAAGAAGAAGAAGAACATATTAATCAATAATGGAAGATGGTGGTTTGTTGCAGCCCTACAAGTCGTACTTGGATTTGTTGTACTCAAACTCAATGTGGAGACAATCCTCAATTCCAACTTCCATTTTAATGGAGGAGTTGAGTTCGGGGTAAGTGCTCAATGTGTGGACCACAATGTCCATTTCTTTACTGATGTCATTTAGTCTTCTGATCACCGTGGCACGAAGAAAATATCTGCAAAGAGGACAAACAAGAGACTGAAAACGGTACTGCCTTCACATTATCATATCTAACACATAAAATACTACTGCAAGGTAAATGTTGGCAACATCCGGTGTTAAAATACTTTAAATACAACTGTGTGACAGGCAGGTTAAAGAGTGACACATTTTACTGCCTATAAACTAGAGTGAATGATCAAACTTACCTTAGCTTGACATTTTGGCCCGTGTAGGACTCGTAAGGTTTCTCAACATGAGTGAACTCAAAGTCGAAGGTCTGTGACTGAGTTATTTCACCCGGTCTTGCAAGATCTTTCACCAGGGAAACAAACTCATGATGGTTTCCTCTGTCGTAATAGAGCTCTAGATAAAACCGATGATAAAAATACAAAATAAATAAAATGTTAAAATAAGAAACATCCACTTTAAGATGATTTTGCACAACATTTACACCTGTTATAAGACCATTTCAAAAGGTACTGATGTTAATGACAAAGTTACACATTTAGTTTATGATTGCTCCTCAGGAAAAAGGTTTGGACAGATAGATGGGGAAATACTTTAATCAAAACTGGGCATTTTGTAAATGTAATTGTGGGGGTAACTGACATATCACCTTTTTGGTTGATATGGCAAACTTGTTAGCAACAGTTGCTTATTTACACATCCAGTTGTGGAGCAATCATTCATTTGGAGTTGTGTTTCTGGCCACCTGATGATTGCAAGTGCCATATTAACTCTCCTGTAGCTTTGTTTTCGGTGTCTACCGACTCCTGAGGGAAATGTCTGGTTCATTAGCTGCTAAATGTTCCACTATGTTCACCAGCCGGTCGCTGACTTGGTCAGTCTGGCGTTTGGTGCTGAGCAGGTAGTGTACAGGGGGTTTTTTTTAGAGCTTTTACTCTGAAAACAGCTGCTGGGTGCAGCTGAGAGTGATGAGACCAAAACTGTAAAGTTGTGGGTTGGACAGCTAAACAATGAACTGAAACTCACTATAAAAGCTCCATAAAGCCGAGGGGCGCTTTGGGCGATAAATCCTTTTACATTTTCACATTGTTATCGTAAAAATTTCAATTATAGTCCTATTGTAAATCTCTTCATGGGTAAATCTCACATACTAACATACAATATTTAAATGCAACATATAACAATTAAACTGGTGCAATTAAGTTTCATTAATAATTAAAGGTGCACAAACATTTTAGGGTTGTGTGCTCTGACATATATCGCCCAGCCTCACTCCCAAACCCAACAGTTTGTGTACAGTCCCTGCTGTAAATGGCTTTTTGAAGGATGGATTCAGTGAAAAAGGGGGTCAACACAACTCAGACTGCACTGTACATATATGTGCTGTTTGGAGCCACTGGGGAACATATGTAAACATGTGTAAAAGTGTATGTTGTTGTTATTTTTGACCTACCTATTTGGCCAACAAATTCAATTTTGATCCCTTGGTGCTCCAGCCTCTTCCCGGGGTTCTTCAGCGTGACGTTCACCTTCCCACTGACAGTCTCGCCATCATAGAAGAGAAAGTATTTGTCTTTCTTCCCATCCTCAGTCTTGTGTTCAGCCTTCTTCCTCGTTTCAGCGTCATTCAGGACCACATCAATTTCTGCACTTTGTCCAAAACTAAAGAAACTCATCGTAACGTTCCGCGTGCTGCCGTGTAAACTCTTATCTCGACGTTACGGTGACTTCTCAGTGAACTAATCAACAACAATAAAACAATGTCAATGCTAATGTTTGAAAGTAGAAAACAAACACACGACGAGGCCTGCAGGGTGGGCGACCTCGGTTCCCTCTCGGAGCCGCACGACAGCCTATCAAACATGCACAAAGTCGACGATGTGTTAGAGAAACCTCCACATTAGCTACATGTCCGAAATCTTTTCCAGCGACGGAGCAAAACAGCGATACGACGGCACAGCGAACACGCAAAATAATACGTCCATCAGCAAATTAGCCGTTTCTTTCTCCCCTCCGCTGACCTCAGTGTCTCCGATAAACCGTCTGCTCCGGCCACAGGCTAGCCCGCTTCGTAATGGACACAATCCTCAGTGGGTGAATATATTTTACATGTTTGTTTTTTGCAAGAAAAGACGGTGAATGTTGTCAAATGATCAGGATGTACGCCACCTGCATTGGGTTAACTGCTTCCGGGTGGAGGATTTCAAAATAAAACCAAGGTAAAGTCTTTGCGCTGAAGCTCCAAACCGGAAGTTATAGTTTTTTTTTTTTTTTGTATTATTTTATAATCCTCTCGTGTATTACTTTGTGCTTGAGTTTTCTTTCTTTCTTAGTTTGTAAGCAAGAAAGGTCAATGGTGCATAACACTATTAGAAAGCAGTGGTGGAAAAATAATTCAGATCCTTTACTTAAGTAAAAGTAGGTACCACAAAAGTAAAAGTCCTGCATTCAAATTTATACTCAAGTATTAACATTAAAATATACTTAGAGTATCAAAAGTAAAAGTACTCGTTATACAGGAGAACAATAGTATACACACATATATATGTATATGTATATATATATACAGACAGAGAGAGAGATAAAGATAAATTATAATATTGGATTATAATTGCAGATGTAACAGCTTTACTGTTGTAGCTGGCTGAAGTGGAGCTGATTTCTTTATATACTGTTGGCTAGTTTCATTTTTATAATAAAGCATGATATTTTATATTTTGTGTATAACATATTAATATGTAAAGTAACTCTGGTGACTGTCAAAAGATGTAGTGGAGTGCAATAGTTCCCCCCTGAAATGAAATGGAGTAGAGGTATAAAGTAAAATAAAAATACGCAAGTACCTTGAAATTGCATTTAAGTACAGTACTTTATGAGTATGTCCAGTTTATCCTTCATAGTTCATATCCTTTCTCAAAATCATATTACACAGATGGTCTGACAATACACTACACACAAAACATCTGAGTCTCCACAACAGTAACAGTTCAAATGTATTTAATAGTAACAAAATAACATGAACATATAGCATTAATATCAAATGAACAGTGGACATTTTACAACAGTTCCTGAGTTGTTACACAAATCATTGACACTAATGTTTTGAAATGACAGGATTAACACTGCAAAAACACACTGAACAGTAAATACTGTAAATTTATTTCCAACAAACAGTTTTATTGCATATTTACAATAACGTATGAAGTGCAATGTATGAAAATTAAAAGATCAAAAAATGTATGTTTTTATGTACATTAAATACTGAGTCAAAACTGGACAATATGTCCAATACTCACAAAATAATTAGTAAAGCACAGAAGGTCACTTATACACAGAAACAGCACTCTAAAAATCATACTTCACCACCTGTATAGTACATATTGACTTTGCAGCATAGTGGGATATATGGTATTCAAACTCACAGGTTTACTCTGTACTCGTACATACTTGTTATCATCTGTAAATATAAGAAAGGCTGATAAATTGTGCCTTATGAATCTGAGCTCATCAGCCTGTTACAGTCAGCTGCTTATTGCCTGTGTAACTACAGTATATACAAAACCAAGTTTTAACTCTTCCCCACGCGAAACAAAATACGAACATGTGTATCTTATGAACAAACATAATGTAAAGGAGTTTTGTAAAACAATTTCAGTATACTCAGTAAAAAGTTTAAGAGTTATAAAAGAGGATTTGTCCAAAAAACTGTAAAGGAATGTAACTTCCATCATCGTTTGCGATGACACCATGTGCCAAATATCAAATTCCACAGATTTGAAATGGTTTTATTGTATAATAAAAAAATAGGTGGAAAATTAGTCAAAATAAACTCAATAAGGACTAAAAGAATTTTTAAAAAAAAGGAAGTTAATACTAACAGGGAAGAAAATAAAAAATGCTACTTTGTTATAAAATACATGAAACAGTCCCACAAAATTATATTAAAATTACTTTGGCAAGTTGGTTGATTTGATTTTAATGTGCATCAGAGAATAATGTGCTATGTTACACCTCAAACTTTACCATCTGGAGTATCATTGTAGCAAGTTAACCTCAACAGTTTTTGTTTGTGTCTTGGTTCCATCTTTTCCTGTCTCAGCTGTCAAATGATGAATGAAGACTTGTGGCGAAAATGGCCCTGTGAGAAATAGGAATTAGAAAGTTACCACACAGAGCTCCTCATTTAATAGTTTCCTTTGTTCATGGTAAGACATGCAATAAATGCTGTGTATGTGTTACAGATTTTGTTTACCTCATCTGCATCACCATAGTCAACACCATCATTCTGTGCTGGCCAATTGTAGCTGCAATTAACAAAAAAAATACATAATAAAATACAAAATGCTTGATGTGGTGTAGAATTAAAGACAGAACAACATATTGCCTGTTTACGTCTTCAAAGCTGTAGTTTATACTCACTTATTTTCATTGTGACCTTTTTTGGAGAAGCATCCACGTTTAAGGGAATGACAAATGGAAGCAGCCAGACAGAAGAACACAATCACTGCACCAAACGACTTGAGGAAAATCCCAAGGATGTCGACGTCGTCTGCAACAGGACAGAGATGTTATTGACAGACTGACATCAGTTGAGTGATGGATAAAAGATAGTTACTAATTATGACATTCTGTATACTATATAATTAATCAAAGAACAATCAATAATCAGTAGTGAAAACAATGTATATCAAAACCAAAATGAACACAATATATGCAGGAATTTCTGATTATAACAGTTAAAAGACTTTCTGCAGCATATACAGTTTACCACAAATACCGATTGCAATTTCATTCAATATTATGTTGGCAGCAGAAAACACCTTTTCAAATCAACAGATTTAGCAATAAATAACTTGAAACTGTGAGGACAGCTGCTCCATTCTTCTCTTCCTCTGTCCTACTTTCAGCTGCATATTAGTATATTAGGGTGCTCAGTGGTTAACCTCACAAACAACTGGGACTTTTCTGTGTGGACATGCTGGTTAGTCAAATTAGTTGTTTGTCTGCTGCCGTCAAATGAAAATTGTAAGGATGTATTTTTGACATTAAGTACACAATATGCTTCACATTAAAGTAGTTTGAGTCATGAGAACAGTGCTGCTCTGCAACTGACAACAAAAATGATTTTTACATTATTTTATGTTTTTGTATCTCAGAGTAATGAGCACTAAAATAGTAACTTCAGACAATATCACAACTAAACTAATGAGAATTCTTCTTTTGAATACAGTAAACATGACAGAAAATCTGTAGAGAAAATGGATAGATCTGTAATTCCAGATCTGTTCATGGCTCAATTGTCCATCAGCCCTGTCGATTTTCCTTCTTCTAGCAGAACGCCCCAGCCCATTACCCACCTTCTCAGCTGTTTCAGTCATTAATTGCTCCGGTAACGTGTACACTACAGGATAAAGTACATTACCTAATTATCCTTGTTTTTCAGCCTCTGTGACTGCCTGTTGTGTTAACATGTTTTACCATCATTTTGCCTTTGATTACCCTCCCACCCCTTATAGTTTGCCAGATGTACCTGCCAGACATTAATATATAATCTGCTTTTTTAATGCAAGTTCCACCTTCTTAAATCTTGTGGTAGCACAGTCCACACACATTACAGAAAACAAAGAAAGTTCATAAATGGCCTCTCAAAGATTGACTCAGATGTTTAGACACTCACAGACTTCCATCATTTGTGAGGGACACTGCGCATGTCCTGCATCATTCTTTGCCTGGCAGTAGTACTCCCCTGCGTCCTCCTTCCTCACTCTTCGAAATTTCTGAGGAGATATTTTTAGAAATGTTTCAGTGCAATGACACATTGCATTGTCAACAAAATGCTGAAGGATGTTTGGCAGTGGATACATTCTTTTGACATTTTCAGAGCGATTGTCATTATTGTGTTGTAAAATTTTATGATATGGACTTGAAATGTGTTTAGTAACACGGTTGAATTTATGTTACATGTAGGACTTTTAACCAGTTATTATGTCTTTGAAAACCATAAACACATAACCTTGTCTTTCAAAGCGACATTATCCTCCTTTCATGTTTTTCTTTGGCTTCCTCACTGGCTATCTTTACACGCATGGATTAAAGCTGGTATTAGTCATACGATGGTTAAGGTTTTATTCAGACTAAGCTGTTCACGTTTACATTAGATAAGCTGTAATTGAGTATCCCTGATGCTAAAGAGTCCCATCCACAAACAGAACAGTCAACGATTGCTTGATGCCATGTTTATAGTGACTGTTTGTACGGACGATGAAAACTAAAATAAACAAGTAATAAATGTAGGAACAGTAGTCAAAGCTATGCCCCTGTCTTTCTCACCAGGCCTCCAGTGTCAGGGTTGATGCTGTAGGTAGAGTTGACCAACTTCGGGCTGCTTTTGGAGTCCTGAGGAAGCTCCTCGTTGTTGTGGAACCAGCGATACTGAGGAGCAGGAAAGCCCTCGTTCTCCAGACATCGCAGCTCTGTGGATGTTCCGACTGTGACTGCTTCAGGCACGCTGCACCGTGGTACGACAGGTTTCACTGCACACAGACACATACACACATCAATCTACTGCAACTGATGACTATTAATCACTTGATGCCTAAAATGTCCAAATATGACAATTATCTCAAGGAAATTGAATCGAACGCAACTGGACTTGGTTATATGTCTTTGAAGACGTTTCACCTCTCATCCAAGAGGCTTCATCAGTTCATGCTCGTCTGACTAGGCTGGGACTATGACAATTGATCATTACAAGTTGGCAGAACCTTAAGTAATGACAGAAAGAAATAGTGGTCATTTTAGGAAATACGCTTTGTTTTTCTTGCCAAGAGTTAGATGAGAAGATTGATACCACTCTCGTGTCTGTTCCTTACATATGAAGCTACAGCCAGAACAGAGTTAGTTTAGCTAAGCACAAAGACTGGAAACACTGGAATTAGAGATTTACTTACAGTATATGGCACTTTTCAAACCAAAATGTACAAAGTGCTTCACAGTAAAAGCATTCATTCTTTTTTTTATTTCACTTAAATTGGATGATCTAATTGTAAGAGGTAAACTAATTATAATTTGAGGGGCAAACACAGAAAATGCTCGGTCTCCCTTCATTTTAAGTGGAGCTCTGGGAACATCCAGTAGACACTGGTTAGCTGACCTGAGAGACTTGAACAATTAAGAGATGTACTTCATCGTGTAGAGCCTGATAGATAATAACTACGATTTTATATTGAATTCTAAACTCTAATGGATTCAGGGGGGATATCTAGCCAATTTACAGTGACAACAACATGTAAATTAGTGAGCTTTAGAGGTGCTGCTAGGCCGACTTTGTTACCTTTGGACAGAGCCATGCAAGATGTTTCCACCTGCTTCCAGTCTTTATACTAAGCTAAGCTAATAGGCGGCTGGCTGTAGCTTCATATTTAAAGTACAGGTCGATGCTGGAGTTGGCTTGGCAAGAAAGCAAGTAGTTTCCCAAAATGTTAAACTATTCCTTTAATTTTTGTCTAACAATCGCTGAATCCTAAAATATTTATTCTATATTTATAAATAAAAAAAAATCTTTGATTTCAGAAATTCACTCCAGTTTTCTGTTCATCTGTTTGCCCACAAGAATTGAAATACAGATGTGCTGGAAGTCTGTCTGGTCAGTGATGTGGTATCCCAGCAAAGTACCCGCTCACCATACCTCTTACTGCAAGACTAATAAGTATCTCATCAAAGTCTCTTTGATCATCGATGGCGGCCACCTCGCAGCGGTACTCTGCAGTGTCTGACCGAGTGGTGTTGTAGATCAGGATGTTGGCTGGCTCCCTGAGCTGAGCTCTGTGCTCCAAGTCCCCTTTTGAGAGAGAGAAAAAAAACACTTTACAATTGCTCATTCACATACATAGTGTGACTTCACAGTTCAGAAAAACAGAATTCAATGCCAAGTTCTTTCAAGGTACCATTCATTCAGCTAAGCTTTGGGTTCTGAGACATTGCTTTGAAATGCTGTGGTCTAACTGGTTGATGGGGTTTTCAAAAAGAGGGCTTCCAAGCGTTTTACCTGCTATCCTGTTTTGAAAGTACACGTAACTGGGGATGCCGTTCTTAATCTTTTTCCATTCAATCCTTGGGTTGTTGGTAGAGATGGACTCTATTAAACAGGTCAGTTCGATGGCTGTGAAGAAAACAGAACGCATGAGAGCTGAGCAGGCATCCCAAATCAGGGAAAGAAAAGCTACTTTGGCTAAATAGGTTAGAGTGATTTTCCAGCAACTTACGCTCAAACTCATTTGCCCACACAATTTTGTCCGTGGTCCGGAGGATTACCCCGAGTGATGATGGAATGTGGCCTGTGAAAAAAAGAAAAAGGAGGACACTAAACACTGAGTAACCCTGATGGCACGCACAAGCATTTTCATTAGCAGACATTATCACCTGGGCATGTTGCCTAATAAACAGCGGATTAGAGTGATAAATATAGAACCTCTCAGAGAGTGTGAGAGCCTCCGGATCTGATTTAGCATCAACATATCTCATTAATTACTTCACATTTTTTGTTTAAGAAGATTAACACCTGTAGCCAAAACGTATATGTTTTACATGCATCTTTAATGAGCATGTGTACCGGACAGTATAGTCTTTTGGCATAAACTGACTCCTTAAAAGGAATATTCTGACTTTAGTATTTGATTTGCATCCTTTAAAGTGGTTAATTGGATAATAATTTGGCTGCTGATCAAACGAGCAAGTTCTAAATGTTAAAATGCTGCAATAAACATATGAATAGAGGGGTGTATATTTGGACAGTGAGCCGTTTTTTATTGTTTTGGCTTTACTCAGCGCACTGCATTTTAAGTGAAACCCTGACTGAGGTTGAAGTGCTGACTTTCAGTTTTTTGTTTGAGGGTGTTTACACCCTGGAGAGCCTGTGTGGGAAGACTTTGACACAGAGTCCCTTCAGTTTTAGGACAATGCAGCAGCATAAGCATACAGACAAGGCAACCAAGGAATTTTTTAAGCCCAAAGTCAGTCACCTCAGCTCAAACCAACTGAGCATTTATCTCAATTACTGAAGACCAAGACCAAGTAAAATCTCAAAATGAGACTGCAGTACAGTCATTTAGAAACAAGGGATTTCCCAATTTTTTATGATGACTTTATTTGAGTTTATGTTTTTTATTTTAGTTCAGCATAACTTGATAAACTGCACATAGCCCACACAAGGGTAGCAATATTTTTAACCATTGGTTCTTATATTGAGAAGTAGAAATCATCTGCTTAAGGAAAACTGCCAGGAGAAGTAAAGACAGAAACAACCCTTTCAGACACAAAGTAGATTGGGTTGTCTGATTTCTGTCAAAAACAACTCTGACATTAAAATATGAGCATCTGCATCACTTATTCACTAGATCTCACTTGCGATAGGGTGACAAAGTGCCTCTGAGGAATAGCTGGAATTGGTCAATGATGTGTCACTTATTAGAGCAGAGCACTGCTATTTCTTTTTTTCCTAACAAATAATTCAGCGCGCCATGAAACATTACAAGTTATCAGTTTTGTTAAATTATTTTTAGGTTTAGCGAGCTTCTTCGCTAAACTGTGACACTAATTTGCACTGATGTTTGCAGAATAAATAATTTATCGAGATCCCCAAACAAAACAAATCAGAGGCACAAAAATAACCTAACAGTGGGAATGTGCTTAAATACGAAGCATGTTTAATCATCCGTCCTGGTTTCCTCCTGGCACAAACAACACACAAGATATACTTATTCTAAGTTCCTTGCTTCAGTGCACTCCTTTAAGCAATGAGTGGTATTTTGTAAATGTCAGATTTAATGGCAAAAGGGCACAATTCACAAGTTTTTTTCTTTCTTCAAATTTGCGGCAGCAGAATGCCAATTTAAGCGGAAAATAAGTAAGTATAGAGCAAGGGGTGTACAACAACAAATTAAGAAAATGTGAAAATTACAATTTCAAATTATGTTATTCGACAATGTGTCTGATTTCAAATGCTGAGGATAAATAAGCATGTTTCCACCTTCCACTCGTACCCTATACTCAACCTAGTGTGTCTGTGCCACTTTCAAATGGAATAATTGCTGGGTATGCATGCGACTAACAGCACCCATGCTGATTAATGAAGGCATTCCCGCTCCCAGTGGGGGCCGTATGAAGGGTTTCAAATGAAGGCTGAAATGAGATAATAACAATTATCTGAGCAGGCCTTGAATACCGCAAGACTTCCCCTCCTGTTGCCCGAGGCACTGTGTACTCTGACTAACTGAGGTATTTATTCAAGGCAGCCTTGTTACCACACGAGTGACCCTGAGATGTACAGCAGGGCTCGGATCTGACGGGAGCTAACATATATCTAACGCTCAGCCTGAATGTGATGAAACATGGGTCCTGCCAAAGCATCCGGTCATACAAGCACAGCTGCGGACACTGATGAGATCTGACTCCCAGGTCTCAGCTTCCGTCTCTATTGCTGACTTTCCCACCCTGTACATCAAGAGCTATTTTTAGCCCAGCTGTGACTGGACATCCTGGGAGACACAAGAGCTCGTTCCACAAGAGCTCGTCCGACAAACGCTCCCTCGGCATATGCACATGCCGGGTATCTACCCTTAAACTACTTTTGAGCTGCCACATACACGGCGGAGAGAGTTGTGGGCCGAATCTACAATAAACTCAGAAAGTTTCCTCATATTGTACGTTTGTGCTACAACCACACCGCAAGTATGACATCACAAAAAAAAAAAATGCATTAAAAACACAAACAACTCTCATCATTTCAGGGATTACAACACAGCAGTGTGTAATGTGCTATTCTAAGTTCACAGGAAATGTGTTTTTTAATTAAGTTTTGTAGAAGTCCATTTGTTTTTGTAAAGCACTCTGTAACACTGATAAAAAGGTCCTTGGGGGCGACCTTTGTTGCATGTCATCCTCCCCCCTCTTCTCTCTTTGGCCGAACATTTCCAACATACAAACTACAAAAGGTACTAATATAAAGAATTATGTCCTTATTATTAATAGTAAATAATAAATGATACTGATGTTATAAATTGGAGTATGGTGCATGAATATTAGATGTTCAAAATAAAAAATAATTGTTCCAATTGATTGCACAACTAGACACAGTGTTGACATAATTCCTAAAAAACCCAAAAAGTAGGCCGTGGGAAATAACCACAGTCAATTAACAAGACAATGTGCACCTAATTACAAATACAAGCTTAGAATAAAAGCATTTATACAACAATAGTTGGTCCCTTGGTGACACAATGTAGGCTGAAGAGAAGACAATATTTCTGAATTATGAAAATAATCTCAGCGCTTGCTGGAAAGCAAACACCGGCTCATTTTTAATCCTGCTGTTATTGTAATGCATAGACAAAGTAGGTCTATGGCCTGTTCTGAGAGACATGCGCTCTTTAATAGCCACATTCTGCAATCCTCTTATGCGCTAAATATGAAAACAACCCATCCCCATCCCTGCAACAAACAAAATGTTGAAGCAGTGCATCTATAAAAAGCTTTTTCCCAGACATTCCAGTGCAGTCGCAGCAAATATGCTGAAGGCAGAGTTAGCTGGAAGCAACATGGAGCGACCAAGGACTATTCACAGCATACTCGAGTGACTGTGTAATAACAACTAATCACTCCAGTAGATTAGTATGAGACAGTCCTGTTGTCATAAGTACAGGAGGGAAATGTAAGAAAGGCACATGTGAACTGTATTTTACCTATTCTAGATATAACGCAGCTCCAGTAGGTTTCACCTCTGCAGTCCCACTGTCCAGAAAACACTAATGATAAATTCAAGTGGAGATCCCAAATTTTCCAAGATACCAAATATATCAGGCTGAATTCTCTGGAAATGTGTGCAAAAACTCCAACAAAATTTTCAATTTTTAATCAAGAACAAGTTTACTTTTTGAGATATTTCACTCAGTGTACACTAGAGCTGCAACAATTAGTAAATTATTCGGTTAGTTGAAGTATTTAATAATCGATAAATCATCATTTTTTTAAACAATAATGCCAATGTTTCTCTGGTTCCAGCAGTTCTCAAATGTGAAGATTTGCTGCTTTTCTTTGTCCTGTTTGATTGTTAGCTGAATATCTTTGAGTTTTGGACTGATGGTCCAATAAAACAAGCAATCTGAATACATTTCCTTGCTCTGTGGGAATTATAACAGGTATTTTTTGCTATTTTCTGTTATTTTATAGACAAAATGATTGAAAAAATAGGAAAATAATCATTAGTTGCAGCCATAGTGTAAATATTGTATAACTTCAATTAAGAGCAGGAACAAAGTGATAATGTATATATACTGTGAGTGTGGAATAAGGTTTTTTTTTCCCACCATAAAGCTACTTAGAGGAAAAATCTGAGGCAACTGGATGTTAAGGGATTAAGGTAATTGTACACCAAAATCAGAACCATAGGAGAAAGACAAAAGACAAAAACATTTTTGTCTTAATTTAAACAAATTCATTGTAATTTATGCACTTATGTGTCCCAGTTATATGAAGCATGAATTAAACAATGTTAAAACTGATTACTATTCATTATTTACACCTAAAGGCGGTCTAAAACTTGAGGGCAGAATTTGACATTGTTACAGCATTAGTCTAAAAATGTGAATTTCTGTAGGGAGCTACATTTACCCGCTGCACCCCCCACGTCAGTCCTGAGTTTCACAGCCAAAACACACTGTCAGGAACCTGTCAGGAACCCGTCAGTCCCTTCCTCGTTTGATTCACACTGGCAGGGGACCCGGGGTGAAGAGTTCAACACTTACTAATGCAATCTGCCATTTGCGAACGAGCTCCACTCCACTGCCAGCCTTTTTTCACTCAGCGGCAGGGTGACCTCACACCACGGTGGACGCAACACATCACCCATCAGCATCGGCCACATTGATCCGCCCCCAAGAGCTTCCAGCCGCTGCAGGACAGGGACGATGAGGCATGTCATCCCCACATGTCGACGGCTGGCTCCTCGTTTTCCAGCAGATGCCCTCGACCCGCCACACTAACAACACCCCACCACCATCAATCACTAAAGGTCAATACATGCGCACGCTTTGGAAAATGCACCACATCGTAAACGCATGGATCTGCCGCATGCACAGTGCATACAGTGGATGGCCGTTACGCGGGGGGCTCCCGCAGGCCTGTGCTTTCTGCTTCCCTTCATCCCAGGACTGACACGCCAGGTCCCCTACCGCCATGTGGCTGCCCTGTCTCTCGCCCAAAGTAGCATTTGCACCGTTTTCACTCTGGAAATGTCCTCACAATTACTCGCCAGCGGCAAATAAACACGCGAGCTAGTGTCGAGGCTTGGTTAAATCATCCTGCAATAGTGAAATAAGGCTTCACACTTGACGGCGACGTTTCCCGGGCGGCCGGTTGACGGTGACATACATTAAAACGTTAAGACGTGAAGGATGCGCTTACAGCGACGTCATTTCTCAGGTCTGACTCGCACAACAAGCAACGTAACGATAGCGTAAATGGAAAAAAAAAACCTAAATGACAATAAAACTGTCGGGTTCATAGCGCATAAACACCGCAATACATATCGACAACGCTTCTTTATTCTTTTTTCACTATTCTCCACCTGTTTATGTCACGCTAACGTCCGGTCTAACGTTAGCGTCCGTTCCGTTACAGCTTTACATTCAACTAACGGCTCCGATAAAAGCGACGTGGAAAAAAGCAGGCGGGGGGGGAGAGAAACTAAACTTACCCAGGCCGGTGTAGAGAACAAAACAAGCCATCAGCCGCACAATCGCCATCTTGCAGCGTCTAATTTATCGGTGACAGTAGCACACGCTCAGCACCTCGGAGAGGTATGAGGATGAGGGCAGAACTGACTGGTGGACGTTGCCATGGACGAGTTTCCATAGCTACAAGGCGACGGTGGGAGTTCCGCCCTCGACGCCGTCTGACAGGCAGAAGGTGGCGCTCATTATGTGCTCCCTCCTCCAAAATGATGCTTTACCTTGGTAAAAGTGCTACAAAACTGACTCCATTACAGGTAAAAGTTCTGCATTGAAAATGCGGCTGGTCTGCGTGGTAAAAGTAATAGCGTGTAAATATAATCAGGGACATGAAAAGGTAAGATAAGAGATGAGAGAGGCTTCATCCGTCTGTATGCAGTGCAGTACACATGTAGTACACATAGCAGCGCATGGAGGACCGAAATTGAGAAGGATCGAAACAAAGAGAATGACTGATGCAACATTCAGTGGGAACATTCAGACAACACATAAGGTACAAGAGTAGGCCTACAAACAAGGTATAAAACAAGGTACAAACATGTGGTGCAATAAGCAGGACAACAGTACAAGAGTTATAAAAATATTAATAGAAGTTTAGTAGAAGGGTAGAGGTGTGTAAATGTACTCAAATTATTATAAGTAAAAGTATTCAATGCAGAAAAATGGCCCATGTTACTGGAGGTGGAAGAAGTACTCAGATCTTGTACTTGTACTACTGTAAAAGTAGCAATACTACAGTGTAGAAATACAATGCAAGTAAAAGTCATGCATTCAAATTTTCAAAGTAAAAGTACAAAAGATTTGGCATCAAAATAAACGTAAAGAACCAAAACATAAAGTAATCATAATGCAGAATGGCTCATTTCACAGTAATGTAGGCTATATTATATTATTGGAAATTCATTATTGATGCATTAATGTGTATATAATGTTGGAGCTGATAAAGGTTGGACTTTTATCTACTATCTTGTGAATCCCCCCCCCCCCCATCAATACAGTTTTATCTTAATCTATAATATTACATCAGACTTTAATTGTTGATTATATTTTGGATTATTTATCTGAATCTGAAAAAGTAACTAGTAATTAAAGTGATCAAATATATGTAATGGAGTAAAAAAAAGTACAATATTTATCTATCTATCTATCAGAAGCAAAAGGCCGTTGCCTGTAAGACACAGTTGAGGGCAAAAGCACGTTGAAAAAATTACTACAAGGGCATCAGGGAGGAAGATGGACCGTCCACACACAGGAAATGCCTGTGCATCATAGTGCCAGGCATTGATCTCTAAAGTCAACACCCGTTTCTCGTTTGGACCATTTCTCATTCCCAATCTTTCACCAAAACAAATATTACCAAGGCCTCATGAAATCACTGATCTTGCAAAATGCTAAATTTAATTAAAAGATAAGCTGATTATTTTGCAATATATGAATTTTGCACGAAAATAGCAGAATCCTCTGGAAGTAGGTCTATGCTGCTGACATCAAAGGGACCCTTCTAAGATTCAATTAATTAATTAATTCAATTTATTTTCGAGTTGTATTTATTTTCATTGCTTAAATATAGCAGCTGCTTGGATTGCTGCAAATAAACAGCAGGTGGCAGTGTAAAACCAGACATTATTGCAGCCGTTAATACATCAGACACATCCAAATAACAGCACCATCTTTGTTAAAGGTATGGACAATAATTATATGAATATAATGTATAGAAAATCTATATACAATTTCCCATTCTTACTCATAGAAACCAAGCTGAGTTTAAATAAAAACTATGTTACAGTATACTCATAGATTGATGTGTTCCCTCTAAATACAACCCCCTGACCCACACATTAGAATCTAAAGGATAAAATAAGGGCAAAATACATTAACTTGTTGCCCTCTTTGAACGCTCCTACTCGCCCTCCACTGTTGCAGTGTTGGTAGTATATTGCTAGGCAATCATTCCTTTGTAGCAAGGCCCCTTCTGGCTGCCCTTTGCTGCATCTCATAAAAAAAAAAAACTTACCTTCCCATTGTTTCACAGATGCAGTGACACAAGAAAGAAGTATTCTGGTATATAATGTTTTTTTTTTTCTTTCTCTGCGAACAGACTCCAGGAGCTTGTTTTTACTTTAATTCCAACGAAAGGACATTTTCATCACAAATGAATGTGATGATGGGGAATAAATCTACTTCTGAGCCAAATTAGTGACACCACCACTTAAACGCTGTGAGTCATATTACAGGTGTTGCTTATTGACACCTTCATTTCCTGTGATGTGTCGTTGTTGACGGAGGTGGTGACTGTTTGTTTGTGCCTCCATGCATCATTTGCACTGTGAATGTATATCGCTCACGATATGAAGAACGCATTGCTGTTGGTTTAGGATTTAATATCCACTCGTCTATCCAGTCTCAAACCCATGAGCCCTGTTCCTGTAAGCTTGACAGACAGGACCAACCAAGTTATTTAAGGTGTGCACTGTGTTGAATAAGCACAGGATATGAAAGCATATCAGCCTGTAATATTATGCAAAATCTACAGTGAAATCTAATGGCAAAAAAAAAAAAAATTATAACACTCAGGTGCTGCAGGTTGAATAACTGAAAGAAGTTTATGTTTTATATTATTTCCAATAAGCGTTGACATTTATAGTATATTAACAAACATAATACAGGGATTATCACTACGTTACAGTATCAATAAAATAACTGTTGTTTGGCTTTATTAGTGCACAATGTGGACATAACTTTATGAATAAGTAGGATTATTTTTTTAACATGATTATTTTGTATGGAGTGCAATATATACATCTATTTTTGCTAATCATTTCTCTATTTTTTCCTTTATATGTAGTTAAATAAAATACATTATTCCCTCAAATGTAAATTCTCTGAATGATAAAAGGTATTTCAGAGGGCAGCCCACACTTACCATTAACTGCTAACTTGGTAAATTTGTTTTCATTATTGCAGAGAGTTCTGCAAACCGCCCACAATAACTATTTCTTGTTTATTTCAATCCAAACGTTAGGGGAGATGCTAAAGAACACACAGTACTGTGTGGCAAACTGGCATTGCAGACTTATAATGATACTGCTCTGGGATGCATCATTATAAACCTTTTCAGGGACCAAGTAGAGGGAACACAAACTCCCAAAATACAGCCACATGTAAACTCTTATTGACCTTTTTTAAATTATTATTTATTATATGTGATCCAGGACAAAATATTATATACAAATCAATACATTTGGCTCATATTGGTGCATGTTGATGGGAGCTATTGTAACACACAATCCCTATGCTAGATAAATGATACAGGGGTGGGTTTGATAATGGCACTCTTAAGTCTTAAGTGTTTCAAAAAAATGCTAATGTATACTATATATGGCTGTGTATTGGTCATAACTGTCACAGTTTCTTTGATGGATATTCTTATCTCTAAGTAACCTTCTGTGAGTGTCAAAAACCTGCTCTTTGAAGATTCCCATAGAGCTTCCAACCCCCTTCTTGTAGCTATTATTAGTGTGCGTGTAGAGCGAATGTGCATGTTCCTTTCCTGCTAATATTGCTGCTACTTATTGTTCTTTTCCCACAAACTAGAATTCTTTAAGCTGTAGTCTGCGTCCCAACTTAAAACTGTGGAGATTCTTCAGGATGTGTGTGCTATTTTTGATCTCTACTCTCTCTACACTTAAGAGTTTTATTTTACATGCTGAAGATTGGAGCTGGCACACATTCGGCTATAGCTTTCATTAAAAAGCTGCAGCCAGAATGTGTCAGCGGGGCTCCTCAGAGCAGGAGTGGGACTTTAAGAAGCAGCTTGAGGTTCTGATAGGGAGGCAGCTCAAATGCCCAGAGATCAGATGGAAAAGGCTAACGATCAAAGTAGGAGAAGACAGAAGTTTCATCATCATGTTGGCAAGTGAGGGAGGCAGGAGTGACTTAGAGTTGTGGGATTCAGGTTTTTTTTTTCAGCAGGGCTTACAGCTTCTTTGAATTTACAGCATGGCAATTATCACACTGAGATATATTCCACTGAAATAATTTAATATCGTTAATACAGTACTGTGTATTTCATTTAACTTGAATGTTTTACTAGATCTGAACAATACAGTAGTTATTCTGATCATTGTTAGCATCAATTTTTATACATTTGTTCAAAGTACAGTTTTAACAAAGTACTATAGTGTAGTAATATGGTAAATTAAAATCTATACTACATACAGTTTATTTAACAGTTTTTATTTAATATTTTTATCAAATCATACTCCATAGATATACCCAGTGTTACAACTATTAATAGTTAACACTAGGGTGTAAGTACAAAACACATACAACTACTTTTGGTTGGCACATTGCACGGTTTAAAAAAAAAGGAAAAGAAAAGAAAAAATGCATTAGTAACATCATTTTAAATGCTGTTATATCCATTTAAATAAATAGATCAAATATCTGCAAAGAGCCAAGACACTTATATACAATAATCAATTATGTGCTTAAACAGTCTCTTCCATTCTATATCTATTCATAATTTTCAGTCAGTATTCAATTTAACTCTGTATTGGTTTATTCTCAGTCCCAAGCAGTGCTGGTGAGACCAAAGTGTCAATATTGCAGAGAACATGAGAGCTGAATTATGTATGGATGAGTGACACTATACTACACATTACAAATACTCACTATAAAAATACTCCATTTCAAGTAAAAGGCCTGCATTTAAACATGAGTAAAAGTACAGAAGTATTATCAGCAAAATGTATTTCAAGTGTCAAAGGAAAATTACTCATTATGCAGAAAGGAACCTGGCGCTAACCTCTTGTGTACCATTAGGTGATTCATTCATGTGATGCAAATGGTTATTTGAAGCCTGGTGCAATGATCAAACAGAGGAGTGATAGAGAGACCATCAATCATCTCCTTGGTTACCACCAGTTAAATAAGCAACCTATCCATCACGTGTGGTTTTATAAGCTGTACAGACTCACACTAAAATACACCTAAAAGGCCGAAGTGACCAATCACCAGTGGTACAAGAAGTATTCACATCCTTCACTTAAGTAAAAGTAACAAAACCAAACAGTGAAAATATGCAGAAAAATGTTCCCTGTCAGTGTTTTACTATTATATATAAATGTACTGATGCATTAATGTGTATGTTGCATTTTACTGCTTTTCTATAAGATCGTCATATGTTTGTAGCATTGCTGTCCTGTGAGAACCATGTATCTCTAAAAAGTCAACTTTTCCTGAGCTCAGAAAAACAGGCCTGTTTTCCATTTTCCAGCTAATCCAAGAACTGTAAATGTGATTACAACAGATAATCTGACTTTGAGAAAATTGGCAAATGTAATCACAAATGTTAGCAGGTAATTAATTAATTGAATTACTGCTGTAATAATAACTCTCTTGAAGAAACAGTCTAACCTCAATAGCTAAAGTAGCATTAATCATTGGGGAATAGACTGTACAGATCAGCTGGGCTCACAGCTTGTTTCAGTTCGTGTTGCCAAGCACTGCGGAAAGTTTCTACTTCGGTCGCAATGGAATTAACTCTCCAAAAGTTATAACAAGTCGAAAAACAATAACTGAGTAAATATGCCCTCTGTGCCCTGTCTTTCTTTCTCACACACTCCCTCCCTCGGCCATAGGAGTTGAACTACTTGTTCTTTATTGCTAAAGAGATCCTGTCAGCAGAGTTTCAGAGAGGTTAAATGGCACTATGATGCTATACAGAACATATCGAGAGTCAGAAATTAGCAAGCCCTGCATCTACAGCTCAATTAGCACCGTGGTATTAATAGATTTCACAAGTGAGCTGAAAGACGATGATGCACGGGAGAAAAAGATGATGATTTCAGTGTAATAAAGGGGGCAGGCAGCTTTAAATTAAGGTTTTTGCTTACTTTTTTACACAGTGTAACTGTCCTTTTTCTTGTAATATTAATAACTGGGTGTATGTTGATTACTAACCAATAAGGAGTGCTATTTGTTGCAGTAACATACACCTATGGAGAAATATGTGAAACCATGGCAACCATACATGTTACCTCCAGCTGAACTGGGTTCAACATAATGTTTTAATGTGTGTAATAGTGATACATAAAGCTGGAAGTACACTGCTTTCAGTGGGAGTGCAGATATTGTGTGAAAATAGTCAGAATACTCTTCAGGATTACAGTAGGTTCACTCCGGGGGAGGACTTAATCGATGGACATTATTTAACTTTCTGAGGTGAAACAGAGTGCAGATACTGCTGCAATTCAGTACACTAAAAAAGACGAAAGGCGGCCTTTCACTACTCCCATATTTTCCCCACAGAGCCACTCTTTAGGTGGGTTGTTCACAGACTCTAGTGATGACCACCGAACATGACAGGTGATTCTCATCTGAGCAGAAGTGCAGAGAATGAAAGTGATTTTGAGGCCCTAAGCCCTCCTGCCAGCGCAATGCATGTGTCATTCAAATCTGCTGTTTCGTAGACACAGTGAAGTCAGTGAAGTTGACTTGTTTCAGTCCTGGTATTAGAGTTCAAATCACATTTTTATAAAAACACTGCACTGTCTCTGCCAGAATATTTAGACACCATATCCAGCAAAAAGGTGAATAAAATAGTGAACTCGATTTAAGTAAATACAGTAATTCACGGCAGAACTTTAACTTTCACCAGGTTAAAGTGTTAAACTGCAATTTTATGCCATGTTTAATTAAATAAGACTGGTTTAGGGATTAGATATCACATATACTGCTGGCAACATCTTGGTCTGATGATGTTAGGCTGTTGATTGCTTTGTAAAGGTGTCAGTGCTGACTGTTGATGTCAGTGCAAACAAGAGAAGAAAAAAAGACAGTGAAACATTTAAATAATATATTTGGTGGATATCATAGTTTGAGGAATTCAGTTTCAAGTTCACTAAAATCAGATTAGATACTGTTATCAATAATTTATACATTTCTGATGACTGTATAGCCTCACACCTGAGGAATTTTCATCATTCATGTATTTACTATCAAACTATGATTTAGTTTATGCAATACGGGCTCCAACTGACTCAAATTTACTTGATTAATTAATTATTATTTTCCGAATTTATTGTTGATTATCAAAATAGTTGCCACTTAATTTGAGTTAATTGGATCAATGGCAAGTACTTGTGGCATCATTTCAGCTCTAATAAATTTTAACAATAAAAACTGAATAACCAGAGTCACAGCAGTTAATCTGCAAAAATAATCATTGATCAAAGAGTGTATTATAGCATACTATAGTACAGATGTACTGTATAGTCCAGAAATCTCAGTAGATTACAGTTAAAGATTGTCTAATTCATTATACTGTATTGTTGACTTGTTATGTACACGCTGAAGCTGATTTTTATAATACACATTTTGACATCTTGGTTATTCTTATCATGAAATGACTTCTTTGTTTGGGGTTTTTAAAGGTGGAAAGGAAATTAAGGATATACAATACAGTACACTTAATTTGTAGAATAACATTTTATAAACAAAAATAAACCCACAAATAAAACGCTGCTGACCACTACTGGTCAAAAGCATGAATTATCCTTAGAAGGAGTGAGAGACTATAAGGACACACATGGCTTATAAAACACCATAAACAGACATGCAACAGAACATCTGTTCAGCAGCTGGTGTGCACGACATCTTGTTTGGTGCAGGCAGGTTAGTCCGCTGTAGGCTGACTGACTGATGCTGAAAGAGGCCCTCAGTGTACACATCTATATGTCTCTGTCACTAAAGTATCTGAGTCTGTGGAAGCATTCAGTCTATCCTTAGTCACACCAATGTACAGATTTACACTACATGGGAATAAATGAACAGTGCAAGAATTTGCTTTGGTTTTAGTTGAACATTGTGGATTAGGAATGCCATAATTATACTATTTTTTTCAATTTTTAATCTTTTCTCCTGCTTGGATGGACATAAAATAAAGCCTTTACTATTGAAGACATCAAAAAGTTGCCTGTTCACAGTAGTGACGGACTGACAGGATCCCACTGGACAATGACCCTAAAAATAAACAAATGTGCTGCCCATGAAGACAAATATTTATTAATTTTTCATTCTTTTATTTTTGGCAGGGCACCTGAAAAACAGAAGATACAGAGATTGTGATCTTACCTTGTTCAAGCACTTGTCAGAAAAGACAAATACAATAAAAATAAATGTATAAATATATGTACATATGTATGTATGTATGTATGTATGTATGTGTGTATGTATATGTGTGTATAAAAATATATATGATCATGTCTTCTTTCTAAAAGAAGACTAAGCAATAACTTTTAATTGTACTGTGCAACCAAGAAAATAAAATATAAACCAATAAAATTAACCTCTTATGTCTTTAGTTTCAGATCCATAGAGGTTTTAAGTTGCATCCCTAACAGCTTTGAAAATAGTGAAGTAGACACAGTGACCATTACTGGGTATCATCAACAGGCCGCAAGTTCTAACATGCACAAACATCCACAGGAAACTCAATAAAAGAGGAATCTGATGAATCATGCATGTAACAAGGGATGTGACCATTTTCTGCAGAAAATAATCTTGAACTTGTTTTTCTGGGCAGCGCCACTGCATTGACAATTCACAAACATTTCATGTTCCCTCCCTGCCCTTTGGTAACACAGCCATCCCCAGTCTCCCCTAAGAGAGCTGTAAAACTAATACTGTTGTTGCATAAGAGATTATCTTAACTGTTCTTATCTTTTCTCTGCCCTGGCTTGTAGGAAATCAAATTCTATCATAAACAAAAAACAATCTCTCCTGTGGTTTATGAAGCAAATGCCATTATGTCATGTGTGTGTGTCACTGTGGAAACAGACTTTATACCTATCATGCTACTGAAGGTATAGGCCCACAGTATGTTCCGGTGTTGTGTCAGCACTTCGGTAACTTTAGGTGAGGGTTGGAGGGGGCTGTGTGGGTAATGTGACCTTGTTTTGCCATGCAGCAGTCACAGCACACTATTGCACACCTCCCCTGACAGTAATTGTGAGAGTCTCTGAGTCTGACGGATGCTCCACCTTCAAAATGGCTTGGTCATTGACGGTAACAATTCCTCCATGCAGCCCCCTCTGTGGAGTTTTCTCCTGTTTAGTCATACAAATGTGTGACTAAGCAAGAACTCCCTGCCACACAGCTATTGATAATTGGGATCCATAACTTATGACTCATGGCTTCAGTTGTGTATGAAACTGTCTTCTGCAACTCCAACAATAGTCAAGATGGTCTCTTACAGACACAACATTTGTAAGAAGAGGCTTATAAGCCTAAATTCTCTTTAGCTTCCAACACTGGATCTCCTGTCTATACCTGCTTACACTGAAACATGTACAGTAGTGTATGTATGATGTGCCCAGCTGTGATGGAGGAGCTCAGAGAGTTGGAGATGCTCTCAGATGCTACCTCATCCAAATATAATCTAATCATTACTTTATCCTGTATGAGGACTAGCTTTGTTTTGCAGTAGTTGTTCCCAACCTTTTTGGCTAAAGCTGTAAAGCTACCCAGAATTTCACAATAAAAGCAGTGACTGGAGAATAGTCAGAAAAAATAAACACAAACATTTGCAACGGAAATATTTTCATGTTGTGGTTGTTTTTCTTATTTCCTGTCTTGTTAATCATCCCCCCAGATCGATCTGGCACCTCCTTTGGGGATAACCAGGGGGGAAACGCATATTTTAGAGAAATACTAACATAGGCTACATCTAAAAACATAACAAATGCAAATGCTTCCATACAGCTCACAGGGTCACTGAGTGGTTTGATGAGTGTGAAAATAATATGAATCATATGTACAGTCACCAGATCACAACCTCTAGACCTAGGAGAGATTTTGGAGCAACATGTAACACAGCGCTTGCCACCAAAAATGATCAAAACAACTAATGTAGGAATAGTTCTTGGCAGAATTGTGTTCACTCTTCCAGTAGACTTTCAGAGACTTGGAGATTAAATGCAAAAGAGCACTGAAGCTGTTCTGGGTGTTTGTTTTTTTTAATTTGTCACCCCATCTGTATTTAATGCATAGGCCTGATGCCATGCCTTGATATAAGAACACAAGCAGAGTGGCAAGTTGTTATGGTCTTAAAAATTATACTGCATAGTTTAGGGTTTTAGTGTAAGGCTGAAGAACAGTGAGATCAGACTGAATTCAAATCTCACGGAGGAAATGAGTGCCCATTGCATATCAGTCAAAACTGGTAGCAAAATAATGAGAACAACTGTGAAAAATATGTTGCAGAAACAGTACTCAGCAGGATTGCACTGCAGGGCTAAACAGTCTGCAGAAAAACATGGAGAACGTCTTCCTTTTTAGTCACCTTTTTGGATTTTTCTTTGATTTCAGACAGGAATATGACAGTCCCCCCCCCCCCAAAAAAAAAGAAAGGGGTAGGGGTGGTGGGGAGGGGACAGACAGACAGACAGACACAAATGCCGAGACACAAATGTGACAAATTGTGCTGAGAGACCGAGATTTCCTCCACACGCCACAGATCACCCCGCACAGAGACGCTCGTTGTCTGGGTGAGACCCGAGCGGCTCCTCCGTGGTCACGCATGTATGAAACAGATGCGGGGAGGGGAGGTGTGTGTGTGTGTATGTGTGTGTGTGTGTGTGTGGGGGGGGGGGGGGGGGCAGCCTTATCAGCGGCAACCATGTGTGCGCAGTGGGCAGCGTGATGGAGCTGCGTCCTCGCCACCGTCGAGGAAAAAACAAACAAACAAAAAAAAACGGGGGAACCGTATTGTATCTGTCGCCACACCCATCACACGGAGCCAGACACGGCGAGGTAGTGAGGCCAAAAAAATAAATAAATAAATAAAATAAAAAAAGGATTTTTTTTTTTATGTCGGTGACAGCGACATGACAACAGCCCGAGGGCCACACGAGTGAGAGACGGATGAGTCACGCACATCCACCAGCGTCCCTCTTTTTCTTTTTTTTTTTTTGTTCTCCACCCCCCCCACGGGTACAACGGCAAACCCCGCACAAACCCCGCACCGCACAGACGGCCGCGCGGTAGGGACGGGCGCGAGAGGCCGCCCGCGCGCACGGGGCGGCACGGCGATGGCGCACGTGGCGGGGGCCGAGTTTAAGGTGGTGGGTGGGTGGGGGGGGGGGGGGGACACCGTGTTTAAAGACGCGGACGCGTCTCGCTGTCAATGCGCATGATACTGCGGCTCCACTACTATGGCACGCTCCAACTCACCTTGAATCGGCTGCGCGGCCGCCTCTCCTGTCATTCGGGGTGCGGGGCGTACGGGGAGCCAATACACGCCCCAAAGCCCCGACCGGCAGCCAATCCGGTGGCGGCAGAGGCGGACCTGTGGCTGCATTCTCACACTTGGTTTCACTATGCGCTCGTAAAAGACGGCTCCGTCTACTACGACCGCGGCGGTGCAGGTGCTCTGTCTCTTCGGGAGAGGATGCGGACGGAAGGACGGGGGAGGGAAGGGATGAAGGGAAACGCCACGAGGAAAGAAAAACAGGACATGAGAAGGGGCTTTTGCTGAGAGACCGCGAGGTGCAAGGTCGAATATGAGAGATTGGTTGAACGGGGCACTTTGCGTGGTAATAGCTGGTCGGCAATAGTACTATGATTTGGTATGTGGCCACTCTGATAGCAAGTGTATTCAGCACCAGAGGAACGGCCGCTCAAGGTGAGTTGAAGTGCACTATATCTCGTGCCGCACATAGCATATGATTTCTGCCGTCTGCGTGCGCGCCTGGTGCTGCTGCTTGTAATCACATGGCTTTTTTTTTTTTTTTTTTTTTTTTTTTTAGTATGTTGCATGTATGCATATCTGGTATGTCACGTGAAAGTTGAGCCCCTGGTTGAATTCGCGTCGGGGAAGACAGGCGGATTTGTCTTGAGACGGCCTGGCTCACGTGAGGATCATTCACCTGCCAGTGATGGAAGACGCTAGTGTCCGAGAAATGATTGAGCAGAGATGGGCTGATTGATGTGGCTGTGGGTTAGGCCTGCGCCGTGGCGTCTGTGAGGCTCGTTTGTGTCATGAAACTGCGAGCAAATTGGAAATAACGTTCCCGCTGCTGTGTGTGTGTGTGTGTGTGTGTGTTGGGGGGGGGGGGGGATGTGTGCATTGTATCATGGCAAGCAGTCCCATTTGAGTTCTCCAGAGAGGGGTGTGACCGTCTCAGCCCTCAAGATGGAAAAGTAACTAAATAATGCATTGCGTGTCAGATAAAATGCACTCTTGGATTGATGGAGCCCGCTGCTGCATGCATGCATGGGATTCATATGCTGAATTTCACATTGCACATGGACACCGGCCCCGGTGCTGTGTGTGCTGCACTGGGAGCACATATGTGCTGCAAGGGCTCGCCCAGCGCAGATCCCAGTGGTTCACAAACTGGTCACTCCTGGAGCGACAAACGGCACAATATCCCTTTTGTTCTGTATTTTTCTGAGCACTATGTATTGACCCGTGTACTTACTTAACCTTGCTTTTCCACTCGTGTCCAGATGAGGGAGACATGTGCCAAGCTGTCGCCTGGTAACTGATCCCAATGACCCCACATGCTCAGTCAAAACTGGTCCGCTCACAGGTCCGGCTCCCCCTGTGATGACGGCCAGGTCCAGGCTAAGCACACTGCGAAAAACTTCCTCGAATCAGGCAGTGAAACACATTTCATTTGGGAGCAGATAACCTCTCATGGGTGGGATTGTTTAAAGCAGAAATTCTCCATTTTATGAAGGCACAGATGTGGATTAGCCTAATAATATCGACTCGGAGGTGTTGTCTGGTATCGGCACTGCACTGACGGTGATTTACTTTTGAACAGGCTTACAGGCTGCACCAGAGAGTCACAAATCACAATGTAGTCTGCTAGTAATTACAAATGAGAGCTGGTCTACTTCTTCTATTACAGTGTCCCAGAATATAGTGTCTGACCCCAGTCTGGTGCATGTTAACACCAACCCTGACTCAGTTTTCATCCCCTTTTGCTAATGATAAAGACAACACACCCACTAATAGCTGAATATTTTTCAAAATAAGCTTATTTGTTTTTCTTGCTGAGGGTTAGATAAGAAGATTGATTCCGCTGTAATATCTGTTCAATAAGAAACTACAATGAGCAGCTTAACTTAGTATAAAGACTGTAAACAGGGAAGTAGCTTGCCTGGCTCTGTCCAGATGTATAAGAATCCACCTACCAACACCTCTATAGATCACTAATTAACATGTTTTGTTAAAAACAAGAGTGTGAAAAACATTTTGTTTTTTTACGGGGTGTTACATGCCAGAATATTTCTGGGCTGGGAGCAGTGACTTCCTGGAGTCTTGTCAGGTTCAAGTTCTGTATTTGTCATGATCAGAACAATTACAGTAAAGCAGTCATTGGCAATGGAAATCTTACATCTCAAGCTCTCTAAGGTCTTACAGATATGTATAACAAGATAAAGACGCAAGTAAAAGTAAAAAAAATCTAAGACATAACATAAAGTGCAGAAGTTAAAATACAGGAATAAAATATAACTTATATAAAATAGAATATGAGATAAAATTGAATATTGACACAGTGTTGTCAATGTGAATTAGTGAGCTTTAGAGTAGTAGGGTAGTGGGTTAATGATTGATACTTTTGGACAGGGCCAGGCTAGCTGTTTCCCCCTGTTCCCAGTCTTTGTGCTAAGCTAAGCTAATTAGCTGCTGGCTCCACCTTTGTAGTTACCATACAGACATGAGTCATCATGTCATTTCTTACATTTTAACACTCTGAGAGCAAAATTAAGAGGCTGGATCTATGAAGAACGTTGTGTTCTTCTAAACAATTTTGTGCTCTAGTAAACAGTTTAACCATGAACACACTGGTGGTATAGATATGAATGGTGATGACAGAAAAGTCACACCCACAAAGCACGGTAAATGAGACGGAGTTACTGAGGACCTGAATATAGTCAAGTTGTCAGAGCCGCTGGTAATAACGGTAACGTATAACGAATACAATGTTTTTCACGACGACGACGTTACTTTCCTCAAACGATGTTGCCTCAAAATTCCTTGGTGTCTCAAATGCAGCCAAGAAGATGCTTTGTTGAAACAACAGCTCAAAACACAATGTTAGAGATCTTTTATGTGATTATGAGAAGTGTAAAAATATGTTCGGTTCATTATGAAACTGTGGCAGGACAAATTAGACTGTCACAGTCTAGGTAATTAATGGGAAACACTGGCATGTCAGCAGTTTTATCACCATTGAGAGCCAGTATGATCCCATCCTGTTGGATTGGAGATCATACTAACAAAATGGTGGTCCACCTGTCCCTAATCTACCAATTCGAAAATACTATATTAAAGAAAGTTAGATGGGTTTTTCATTGTCAGACTCGGAGGTGAGAGTACTGACAACATGACAACAACATTTCACTGCCTCCTGCATGAGAGATAGTACTGGTCAGATTTCAAGGTACCAGTGAACATAAATCAAAACAGATGGTCAAAAGATAACTTGCTCCAAAACAAACAGGAGAACAGTTGAATTAGGGCATCTCAGTTGAGCTGAGACTTGGCTCCTTTTTCCTTAGTGGTATTTTTTTATATGTGCACTTTGCACAATTTTAGGAATGTACAAAGGGCCAATGAGTCTGCAGCAAGACATGAACAAGACATGTTTTATTTACCATGTAGAGAATTACATGCTTTTACATTTCTGGAACAATGTATAACAATTTGTTTTTATTCAGTAAACATCAAATTCCACATTAAGGCCATGTTAGGACTATATTTGGATAAAGGCTGCAGAATAGCTACAGAGAAAGTCTTCACATTAATGTCATTTGAACTTCAGAGGCCAAACACCATCAGATAAACCTACATCATAGACATTAGTTATTGTTAGTGTTGCGTTGAGTTGAAACTCACATTGGTTTGCACCTCGCTGTGTCTAAGTTCCTGAAGATACTGCTTGAAAATTAATTAATTAATAATTATATCAGGATCTGGAATGGTTACAAATTGATGTGACACAGGTCATGTTCTTTTTCATGTTCTTCCATACAAAGATATAGTGGCCATAAATGTGGCGTCCACAAACAAAGGTAGTTTGAAAATGTGAGTAGCCACATTTATTAATGTACATGAAAAAGATTTAAATACATCAGAGGCGTAACATTCATTTAAATAATTACAATTTTGATAATCAAATAATTAGTTAATACATTTAAGTCTTGTTATTTAAGGAAATAAATATGTCAAACATTTGTTCGTAGCCTGTCAAATGTGAAGATTTGTTTGCTTTTTCTCTGTTTCAAATGAAATGTGCCTGTTGGAATGACATAATAGCTAATTCAAGACATCAGTTTCAGTTTTGGTGCTGCTAGCTGTGATGGGAATTTTATAGACTGATTAAGAGACAAAATTAAAAAAAATAATTGCTAGTGAACATAGTTGCATACTTGCATCCCTATAGTGAGTTGTGTTCATAGAGATGCTGTCTGAAAAGTAGAGTCCCCGATGCATGAAATGTGTTCATCTTTAAGGGAAATTGAAAGTCTAAATGGGTCAAGTTTAGCTGGGATTATTTGTGGCTGGCAGGATGGCGTTGAAAGTGGAAGGTGAAGTCATTCGACTGCTGAAAGTCTGTGTTTCTGTGTTGACTGTAACCCCCATTGACAAATTTGCCTGATAAAGGAAACTGAAGTAGGGGTCAAGCAGTGGGTCATATCAAAAGTAAGATATGCTCAAAGGTTGACATGAGGATTGGCCTGATGTTGGTCGAATAACCATGGCCATCGTTGATGCATGAATGTCTAAAGAGTTTGTGCTACACTGTGTCTACACAGGAGGTGTACCGTGAGCAGCACTTTAGCATAGCATCAGGAGTGGCTTGGGTGGTGTAGTTATTCCTTTAATGAATCCACTGCTTGGACACAGAGGGCTCCGCCACACAAACGCAGGATAATCCAGCGAAAACGTTGAATCTTGCTCAATTTTTACAATAATGTCATGCAATGTCAGCTGGCAAGGTGTTGCATTGGCCAATCAAATGCAGACAGGCGCATTTTCCAGGAGGATTATTTTTTAAGTTTGTAAGACCTCATAGTACTACTATTACTATTACTGTTACTATTTTGGCATCTGATAAGCCTTCAAATCCATGGATCAATCACTCAAACCTTTCTGGATCTTATTTCATCATCCTACTGCTTCATGAAACAACATGCCCCCACCAACGCAGCATTTGTTAATCACAGGGCTGTTTTCAGTCTTAAATTGTGGTAAACAGCCTTGTTCCTGCACACAATAAGTTCACCAGCACCTTGTGAACAATCCCATGAATTTGGCATCTTCTTATTCTTGGCGAGTGCTGTGAGCGTTGAGCTTTGCAGTGAGCTGTTGTATTAGCCTGTGGATTAGCTGTTTCATTAAATAATGAATTAAACTTCAATAATGGAAAATAAGTTACAACTTTCTCAAGTGAACATTGATTAAACAATTAATCCAGTTTCACAAAGTTTTTTAATTAATTATAGAAAATTCCAAATTTTCAACTCAACATTATACATAAAGAAAAATAAACCTAATTATAAAAAAGAAAATGTAATTAGATAAGCTGAGCATGGACCACTATTTTCAAATGTGTATCTCGTACTGTGGGACTTTTACAACCAGTTAACCACATCAGTCAGTGATTTACACAGAATCGCTCAGGTATGAGCAATCAGTCACAGTAAATGGACGGTCAAAGAAGTTTTCTTGTGCCAAGTGCCCATTGGTGAGGCAACATATGGTCAGGGAGACTGGAGGTTAGTTCAACAAAGTCAACGGTGACTTGGCAACCAATCAAGGTGACGCAAGAGGGACGCTGATGGCAATACAGAAGTAATTAAATGTCATTGGCAAGTGTCGGGGAGTGGTAAATTTGAAAGACTATTTTCAGCCAGAGTCACTGATGGCACTGATGACTCTCCTCTCAGGTCCTGTGCTGGGACTTGGTGTTTTTTACGCGTTTGTTGAACTGGCCTTTGGCCGGATTGTATTCATCTGTAATTCCCTTCTTGTGAGCCTGCTCCTTGATGTTTCATAGGATCTGGAGCTCCCTTGTGAGCCGTGGCTTGGCACGCTTGTTCTTGTCACCGGGTTCCTTCTGAAGGCGCGCGTCTTCAAGGAGGGGATATATAGAAGGAGAGAGCATTTGTGAAGGTGTCAAAACTGCCACTCACATATCTGAGGCCTCCCAGTAGTGCTGAGGCAGTGTCTGAAAGCACGCCTACTGTCTCCAGCTTCAGATTGTGGTTCAGAGAGATTGGTCTGTCTTCAGTTTTTTGTGTAGATGTTAGAGCTGTCTGAGACATTGTGTGAGGCTGATTTCCATGAGATGGTTTAGGAAATGTTTTGACAGCAGGGTTTTAATTTGTCTAACATCTGCAGTGTTTTCAATAGGTTTAATGATATGGGTAAGGGACATGTTGGTCTTTCTTCAAACATTCAACTCCACAATTTTGTGATGTTATATGTCTGACTGCTTTTCTGTATTTATTAAAAATCATAAAACAAAACTGCAATAAAATAGAAAGTGTAGCTTTTATAAAAGATCTACTCTCTGTGAAGATCAATCAAAAGTCAGTTATGGTTGAGTTTCTTTATAAATATGATTGATGTCAAATCATATTTGTCAATTCATGTCAAGTTGTTTGGCATCTATAACAATCAAAGCCCTCTTGACCCTCTTGCAGGCCCTGGCAGTATTGCAATGTTTACAGTCTGGTGATGGGCACTAAATGATACAGTGCCACAGCGTTGCATACGTTGGGTCAGTTCTATTTAAAAGCAATCAATGCTGCAAACGAATACAGGAAAAAAATGTATACTTGAAGAATGCAGTTGGTTTTAATTAAATTTCTGGCTTGACACGGTTATGGATTTGACATGTTGCTTAAATGTTGTGCTCTCTGCACTGACCTGTTCATGAACACATTGTGCCCTGACAAATGTTGTTTATTAATTCTTTCTTTTACTTATGAATGTTTGTATGTGCCATCAAAATTAAAACATATTGCACAGTTCCCATGCTGGAAGGGACCCCTGATGAAGGCAAGAGACCGGAAACCTTGTTAAAGAGTTGTGCAACTTGTTTTAAAGTTCTCAAAGTATATTTTTTATGTACGAATAAAAAAGGAGAGGAGATTGAAGTTTTTGTAAATGCAGCACACTGCTGAGTACCTCGGACAACTATGTGTATGCGCTGCCATTACTATATGTGTTGGTAAAGTGACAAGACCAATAACTCACATATTTGCTCTTTGTACTGCATTATCTCTTGTATGATGCACAGGATATTTTCTGTGCTGAACGAACAGTGAATGGATTGATATCAGATTGTATTTGATGGTAGCACCCCTGACCTGTGTCTGATTCAGAGGCCGAGACAGTAACACCATATAACATCACACTCATTCATTTCTACTGATTTCTGTTTCCAGTAGTGAAGGAATCAGATCCTTTACTTAAGTAGAAGTAGTAATACCAGAATGTAAAATCCTCCCCTTCAAGTAAAAGTCCTGCATAAAAAAATGCTTCTTAAGTAAAACTACATAAGTATTAGCTGAAAAATGTACTTCAAAAAATCAAAAGTAAAAGTACTGTGACATTATACATATTTTACATTATTGGATTAGTATTACTGATGCATCAATATGTGAGCACCAATTTATTGTTGCTATTGGTCAAGGAAGAGATCAATTAAACTACTTTATATACTGTTTTGTAATTTCATCCATATAAATTGTCATGTTTTATGTAGATTAAATAATTAATCTGAAAAGAACCAGTAACCATAGCTGTCACATAAATGTAGTGGACTAAAAAGTGCTAAAATGTAGTGGAGTGGCAGTATAAAGTAGCATAGTCAAGTACCTCAGAAAAAAACAAAGACCGAGATCTGAACCAGGACTGGACTCAGCAGCACAAAGCTCCCATGCAGCTCCTGCAGACATCACTAACTCCATTAAGAAACCATAATTTAACCTCCTGTGTACTCAGAGTATCAGTATACTGTACTCACTCAGTTATGAACAATTTGCGACTTAATGTACATTTTTACCAGCATCGTGTCATTTCTGATCACACCGATCCTGTTTATGAACTATATGTTTCCTGACTGATGCTTTAACGTGCCTCCCAAGCCATTCTGAAATTATTTGGTCCAAGCAGTTCATCGCAGTACAATTTCATCTCTCTTATTCATATTTTTCACGGCTGTACTCTCTCGCTTACAATCATAAGAGTAAAGCTTAGTAATGAGCTTAGGAAAGGGCCTGTGCTCAAGCTGTGGATGGCAGACTCTCAGTACTGGGCATGTGCCAGCGCTTTCTGGTGATGCCCCCTCCCCCTCCCTCCCTCCCTCCCCTCTCCTCCCTCTGCCAGTCCAGTCCCAGCGGAGTCTCCTTGCAAACAAAGCCTGCAGCATTCTGGGAAAGCCAGTTTTTCAAATCATGTGGTCCTAGTTGGATGGGCTACTCTCCCAGCCACTAGATCATCATCTCTCTGAAAGCATGCAGTGGTGCTTATAATAATAGAAGTAATGATATGATTTTGTGTTGATGTTACACTTACAGTAGGTCCAGTTGAATGATCTGTACAGTAAAGTCTTATCATGTATAGCTGAAAAAAGTAAATATGTATAGACCTGTGATTAATCAGACAGGAAGTTGACTAATAAATGATCTCAAATGATTTAAACTGAGAGAAATAAAAATAGCCAATGGATAAGTAAAATGTAATTCAGATTATGCAGTTCAGTTTACTGAGGTCATGATTTAGACTGTGAAGTTTTCTTTCAGAGGTTTTGTGCAATACAGTTGTTCTTTTTCATACATTTTCCATACAAGTCTAATTTCAGTCACATTTTCAGTATGCTGACATTGAAACTATTGATGACTATGAAATGATAACCAGCCATTGTCATGACATTTCAAATAATTATCCTTTAATCCTGGGTCCAATGTGTTTTGTGGTTACACACTCCTATATAAAAGATCAAAGTTTTACATAACACATTTTTACAATAGACTAAATATCTGCATGATTGATTTTTAAAAATGACACTTGCCACTGCTGATATACATATTGGTGCAGTTCCACATTGTTGCTTTCGGGTGTATTTCTAATAGAGTTTCTATTGCACTTTAAGAAGACCTCAGACAACTCCTTTATTGTGGGATGCAACAATGCATAACAGAAAAACTACACCGCTGGTTGTTTGTTCAAGCAATTACAATGACCTATATTTACTGTTCCTGATAAGTGACCTCTTAAAGTTGTGCAAATAATGACTGTTGTCTCTCAGTAGTGAAGGTGGGAGTATTGAGCAGAGTTATACTGCCATAAAATGTCTGAGGGAGGAGGTTGGGTGTATGGTTTGTTTGTACAAACTATGTGACTCCCCCAGTGGAGACTGTGGTTTGCATGCCATCTCATACCAACAGTCAACATTAGTTTCTTTCAAACCTAAACATAATCTTTCCTGAATCTTAACCAGGTAGTTTTACTTGCCTAAACATAAACATTCCTCAACCTTAAGGGCAGCATATACGGTAAGATCGTGCTTATGATTATGACATTTTGTCGTTTAGTTATGAGGAGAAGATAAGATAAACTGTTATTGATTTGAAATATAGATGTTGCAGCAGTACAAGGGACAGGAATGAGTACAGATAAATAGTAATAAATAATTATAAGTATACTAAATAAAAATAGAAAGAAATTAAAATAGAAACTATACAAGAGCAATTTAAGTCAAAATTACAAGGCAAGGTTGAAATAGTGGTGTGATTAGTAGCAGTAGTAACCCTTCCTCATGGGGACGATCATTGAATGAAAACGAATTGTTCCTTGCAGTGGTGGTGGATTAAGGCCTACAAGTAGATAGAAGTTTAACTGTTTTTAAAAAAAGGCTGCTGAGCCTGGACACTCTGGAGGAGGACTGGACTCACCTCCCATCCTGTCAGTGACCTGATGAAGCACTTTTTTTTTTTTTTTTTATCAACAGCCATCAGACTGTACTGTGATAATCAACGGATGAATTGATGGTGAAAATAACTGCCAGTTGCAGCCCTACTTAGATATAAGATGATGCCTGCTTATGGTCCAGGCATCATTTCTCAAGCTCTTCAAGCAACATTTTCAAAAAGCTCTGATGGTCCTAAGAAAGAAGAGATGCCTTTGCTACAGAGGACCATGTCAACAATCCACAAAAGATAATAAAAAAAACAATAATAATATGCTGTTATATTGGAGTATTCACAATGTTCATACTATTTTTGTCAAATTACTATTAGTTTTTCCAATTCCATCTTCAATCAAGAACACATTTCATACATCTGAAAGGAACTTTTCAATCCTGAACATGTCTTTTCTTTCCTCTATTTTGGGGAAACACATACATGCATCTGCCCGAGAAGTACTTATTTCTAGAGATAAGTGATAAATCCACACTGAGCTCACTTACGCGGCTCTGAACTGCAGCTTGAATGTTTATATATGAGAGTCATAGAAAGGGGAAGTGAGCATGAGAGAGGGAGTGAGCGAACGGGATTATATGGATGCGGATATGTTGATAGGAAGATATGTGTAGCTGAGGTCGTCCTGTCTGAGCGGCCCACATACAATACAGGAACTCTGTGTTGCTTTGAATTCTTCACTCACACTGTTACATATGATTTATTGATGCTGTATCAACACAGTCTCATAACGAGCTGTAATTAGACAAGCCACAAGAAAACACTAATAAGCGCTGATAGCAGCAATATGCTTCTTTTTGTAATTAATTTAAAACACCTTGGCTAAAGCGTTTATAACCCATCTAAAAGAAATTGCTGTTAGTAACTTAAAAATGCCTGAATCATGGCTGGACTGAGGAATTTCTGTGATTTACAGCTTCTGCCAAAGATGCCTGATAATGTGCACCTCTGGCAGTGCAGTGCCCAGCAATGTTGGTTCGCCCTTTGTGTCTTTGGCAAGCAAAGCCCATTTCACACATCTCTCTTCACTCTCTCCTTGCTGTGCGGTCGAGCAGGTGTCAGCACATCCATTGCATCCCTGACTGAGCATTGCTTTTCTGAGGGGGGAACTTTGCCATTTAATGAGGGCTAAATAATGAAGAGACCAAGTATAGTTCGTATTGTCCACCTACGAAAGTCAAAGTAGAGACTCTGAGGTCATTCTGTTGTTCTATTCTGCTGAATACAACCTTGTGCACATAATATTCGGCTGGACTGGAAAATACCCTCTGGTCTTCAGAACGTAATGTAAAATTTGTAAATTGTGCATGCAAGTTGATAGTCACATGTAGCGATAGTGTAATGTTATGTAGAGAGAAGGAGTGGACACTTTGGAGGGGGGGGGGACCATGGACCTGAAACTGTTGCCAGTCTGAATGCCTGGACCTGGTCTGGACATAAGAAGTGTGTATGTACAGTTCAGCACCGATAGACCCATTGGGATAGTGTACGGTAACAGTATTTGTTGAGGTTAGCAACACAGAAATATTTTGGCAAACATTCATTAGTCCCATATGAAGATAGGAGATAGGACACCATAGCTCCTTTGACAGTGCAGGACAGGGTGAGTGCAAGAACAATGTCCACTGGATTAAAAAATTCACTTACAAATACCTCCCTGTCCTGACAGAGCAGGCTCACTCCAGAGGGTTTGGGGGCAGGTTATGAAAGAGGTCACAGGTATCTACAGTGGACCAGCACCCTCTGTAGGGGTCTGGGTGCGGCCCTAAGCAGATCAGCCATATATAAAACCAACCCAGTTGACCTCTGCCTGAGCCCTAGTGCCCCCACGGTGCCTAAAAGGTGTCCAGTGGAGTCAATTTCAGTGTTGCTTTAACACTTATTTAGTAAATATATATATATATATATATATAGTAAAAATCTATTTTTAGTTTATTTGCACAGTCTTCCTTTTCTCTTCTGTCTTTTCTATTCTAGTTATAAATACACATACACACGTGCCACATTTGTATTTTAGGTTTCTAATTTGTGTCACAAATGCGTCTTTAACTGGAGTTAGTCAGTAAAACAAAAAGGTGTAATGTGTCACATTTGCTGTGTTGTCGCTATTGTCTTCCATTACTGGTGATCAGATAGACAAGACACATCTAGCAGGGTGGAAAGTCAATTAGATAACATTACCATCATGTATGAATAACCAGGTAAATGTAAAATCCTGAATGTGACACGTAAACGTACTCAGTGTCTCCTTTCTCTTCTATTTTCCTAAACAGGAAGAGTTTGTATTGTGTTGTACTTCAGGATCTGTATATTTGAGTTTTACACACCCGGATTACCACTGATACACAGATATGTAAAGATACCACCACACATACACAGCACACACACACACAATCACACACACACACACACACACTCAGGCCATTCTCTGATGTGACCTTCAGCACATACAGGCTGGCATTCAATTACCGCCCTGTCAGTGGCCCATCCAGCCCAGTGGCTGCACGTCCTTGAGATTCTCTCTCCAGCCTCCGTCCAGTCTATATTCCATTACATCCTCCACATCGGTAGCTCTGTCCAGCATAAAGCAGCGCTCATATCCTCATCGCTGTGAGGCACACGCAGCTTGATGTATCCTTTTCAAAATCTGTAACTGCAGTGAGCAATGGTTATCCTCGCTCGTACGCTGAATCAACTCTGAGCATGAGGTAAATATTAGATTTTAGTTTTAGTGGGTGAAATATTGTGCTGGTGTCAAAAAAAAGCATCCCACACCAGAAAATCCAAGCACTCCTCATCTAAAGTTGTCTCACATTGAACTCAGTTTTCATATTTTTTCCCAATATTATTCAGTTTGTTATTGGACGTTATTACTGTCAAAACATTTCGCCAGCACTGCTCTGCCTGATTATTGCCCAAAATTGCCTTGAGAGTCTATTTACTGTACAAATCTGTAAACATTACTGAAAGTACAGTGTAGTGTGCTTTCCATGTGAGTCATTTTCAGCCACTGCCACTTGAAAAAAACGCTCTGAGTTGAAATCTCTTGCGGATTTAACCCAGCATGCCCCCACTGTTTTCCTGCGATGATTCATAGGCTCGTCTGCACAGCTGTTTATTGACCTCGAACAGATGCCTCTTATTGGTTTATGTTACATCACATTGTGTGTACCAGTAAACATTTTTCTTTGGCTGCTTCAGTCAGTTCACATAAAACACTGTAAAACACCTCTTGGATGAGTGCTCTATAAATAAAGATAATTATGATTATTGACTAAGTGAGCCTTTACAAGCAAAGCTGCAACAATTAGTCGTTTAATTGATTGACAAGAAAGAAAAATATTTGGCAACTACTTTAATAATCCATTAATCATTAAAATCATTTTTCTAGCAAAAACACCAAATATTCTTCATAGTTCCAGCAAAAGGCAAAATCTTACTAAACAAAAGTTTGATATGCACATATGAGTCATACGTTCTACCTCTATTACATGAGAGCTGGTATTCTTCCTCTGGCCATTGAGGTTGTAAACTGTGTGATTTAGGGGAAGTGGAAAGTGAGTCCCATTTTATTTTGCTCTGTAAAAATCATGATGATTTAAGAGACTTAATATTCCAAGAAATGGCTCGACAAAACCCTGTAGTATTCTGCTGTACAGATGATCAAAATTGGAATGGCTGTTTAATTTAAATGTCTTCAAGTTTGCAAACTTTGAAGGCAAAATGGATTATTTAATCAGTATATATTCCGATTTATCCAGTGTGGTAAATTCTTTGATTTATAAACGTTGTAATCAGTGATGGTCTGAAGACTTGATCATGAAACATGCTTAAGTTGCTTCTCTATTTTTGGACTTTCTCTGTTTGAAAATGTTTACACAGCACTCCTGGTCCTGGCTTGTATTAAATTGATGGTGTCTTGTAGGCCCATAGGGTCTGGGCAAAGTTATATGCATGACACAATAATACAAATTTCATTTATTTTAAGGGGTTGGTATGAAGGGAAAAAATGGGACAATCAGAGAAATGTAGCGGTCAAAACGGGGGGAACCAGTCTTATATGATAGTAAACTGAATATATTTGTTTTTTGGACTGTTGATTGGACAAAATAACCCAAAAAAACAAATGGAAATTATCAGCAGATTACTCAATAATGACAATAATCGTTAGTTGCAGCCTTAGCTCTCAGTCTGATGAAGTCACTGTGGCACACCCTGTTTAACCTATGCCAAACAATGAGGAATTATTCCCTCTCTATTTTGCTTTTGTACATGAAGTGCGTGTTGTATAGCTGATTTATCTGACAGGTGACTGAATTGGTACCCTTCAGGAATTCATGATCATAGCAGTAAATCCACTATATGCCAAGGAAAGATACATAAAACATATTGGTCTCCTGGATTTATAAGCTGTCTGATTTATGCAGATCTTACTCAACAGATTTCTACCTCTGTGTGTTTGGAGGGTTTCAGCCTTCACTCTGCAACTTCAGTTAAGTTCAGCTGACATTTATGGTGCCAAGGCAATCATGAATTGCCATCATCTCTCAACTGTATTGATCCCTTTATATCTACAGTACTGTTTATTTGGAAGATTTTAAGCATGGACTGTTGTATAACATTTATGTATTGTTGAGAGCATAAATATTTCCCCTGAATAAGCCCCCATAAACCCTACTGGGTCACCCTGTCTCCATTAAGGAAATGAAAATGGCAAAAACTGTGACCAAGCCTGTGCTGATTGTCCCCTCATGAGGATCCCATAAAGGAATTGGAAAATTATTGCCCCTCCAATATATTATCTCAAGTCTTTAAAGTCTTTTCTTTGTCCAAGACATGCTCCCAACACCACCAGGATCCAAAAATAATGCCAGCTGGAAACCCGAGCCTCTAAACTTCTGCAACCTGAACTGTCTGCAGAGAAAACAATGGATTTCAGCAGCATGCCACAGGGTTTGAGCCTGTGCTTCATGTCAAGTGACTCTACTTACTCAAACCGAACAATGTATCCAGTGTGTTTCATTATGGATGCGAGCCTGCTCTCTGTTTCCTTCTGAAAGCCATAGAGCACAAGCGCCGGACCCAGAAGTAAAGATGAAAGACACTCAAAGTCTCTACCATAATTTGTCATCCAACACCGCTGGTCAGGTACACATATGTGTTTCCTGAAACAACATTTGGTCCCAGACTCAGTTGTCAGTGTTGAGGGCTGAGATGTGTCCAAATATAAACACTATTTGTGACTGCTTTCACCTGACTCTAATGCCTGTTGCATTACTATGACAACTGTCTTAGCTGCAGAAACAGAGATTTTAATATTGCTAGTCCATCTTAATTGCTTATTTCTTATGTTTTGATATATTTGAAAAAAGTATTATTTAAATTATAGCCTGACTGATACTGGATTTTTTAAGTTAAAAAAATCTGATAGCAATATATTAGCCAATAGTTATTAAATATATATATATACAAAAAACACAAAACATAAGCAAAAACCTAGATCTTGATTCCATATATATATATAGTTATTGTATATTGAATATACAATAAAGAAAGGGAAATAATTCTTTCAGCACCCTTGGCCCGTGATGAGGGGATCGATACCACTCACATGGCTGTATGAAGCCAGACCAGCTGTTTCCCCGTTTCCAGTCTTTATGCTAAGCTAGGCTAACTGGCTGCTGTAGCCTTATATTACAGACATAAGGTTGGTATACATCTTCTCACCTAACTCTCCACAGGAAAGAAAAAAAAATTTTCCAAAATGGTTAACCTTTTTTTTTAAGGCACCCAAGTTGGGATTCACTCACCTAAAATTGAAATTGGGTGGACTTTTCTTAAGAGCATTTAACAAGAAAATTCAGGGCATATGGCTTGGCACAATCCCTGCATGGGGTGTTGAAAGGGGTTATTATAATCTTTTTTAAAGGTGTTATAAATGAGGCTGCAATGGAGCGTGCTCAGGTGTGTATTTCAGGCTTTTTGCAAGCCTGAAAGGATTAGTTTAGCAGATTTCTGATTTTGTTGTGCTTATAAATGGATGGGACAGGCTTCCTCGGCAGCGCGTTAAAAGGTCATGGTTTGTACAGGTTGCAGGGCAGACCGTCATGCCTGCAGAAGCTCTCTGCAACAATCAACTCCCCTTTCGTTCATTCTCAGCAATCTTTATGCATTTTGATACGCTGCACTGTGCCTGATCAAACACTGACTCCCCCCCAGTTTCATTTGAATGAAAAATGCAGCTTTACAACCAGCAAATTATTACATGCCGTTCTGTTCCTTCTTTGAGGTACAGCCTCTGTGGATTGTAGTTGCCAATCAGCTCCCCTATGAGATTTTTTACTTGTACCATTCACGGCGTGTTTGTTAGGTATTAATTTTGTTTCAGCTTATTGTATTCTCATGCTGGTCTATCAGGGTCCTACAAGGGCTGTTAAATGGTCACGTGCGGCTCATTGAGTCATGCACATGCTTTTCATTAGGTTTGTGTTGCTCAGTAGAGCTCAGAGTAGCATAGCGTAGCTGTATTTCCCTTCTTAACAAAGAGGCACAATAGCAAAGTAGATTCCAGGACTGAGACCCGTAACTGGCGGACCACATCTCCACTCTAAAGTGTAATTTGATTAAATCTGCTCTCTTTCAACCCAGAATCTGTGCTGGTTGAAACGAATAAAGTGGATTAACTCTGTCACAGGATGATGCAGATTAAACTGGTAAACACAATCACTAAATGATGCATATGGCGTTTAGGGGTTAGGGGTGGAGTTTTATTTTTCAGGCAGAAGAACTGGGTGGAAATGTTTGGGTTTTAATTCCAGCGTGCACAGCTGAAAAGGCACAGTGCTTGCAGGTCATATAACATTTCCATTTCATATAACAGTGATGGTGGTGGAACATGGAGCAGAGAAACATCAGTACAGAGAGTAACACTGCTTGAACCCGTAATACCACCGTAAGTCCCAACATATTTGTTCTTTTTGTAAAAATTAGCCCTGTTAATGCAAATGATACTGCTCATGAAAGCGTTAAGTTATTCAGCTGGTGTTTCTCTGGAGTGATACGTCAGCATGTCTCTTGATCCCTGAAGCGATTTTCCTCCTGGGCGAGGGCGGGTAGTCATGCTTGCTCTGACGGTGGAGATACAGCCGGTTCAATGAAAGCGGGGGTGGCAGCTGGAGAAAATCCATTCCCAGAGTGAGCGTTCTGCTGAGGCAGGTATGCCGACCTTTCAGTCATCTGATAGGTCAACGCTCGGCAGCGTGCCTGGACATTCATGGCTAAACGCCAGACCTGGTGGTGCTCATAGTAAAGCTTATCTGAGCAGCAGCCAGCTATGATCAATGGAACCCCTTGGCAGCTCATTTATAGTACAGTATGGCACAGCCACAAAACACTCACCAACAGATGCAGGTGACAGATGACGATAGGCCGTTCTGTGGAAGGATGAGGCAAACGATGATGAAAGGGAGAGGGTTTACCCGTGTGCATGGTGACCCCCTCAGAATCTGCACAGCCATCTAAATGTGGGCCATGAGTATTCAATATTTCTTAAGCAAAATGTAGTTTTAATCCACTGAGCCGTAGTTAAGTCGATAACCTTTAATTGCCACCCAATTATTGTTTGTAAATTAGTCTTAGATGACTTGGAGATTTTTCTGCTTGGTCTGCAGGAATTCTGTGCAGAAGAATATGCCTGCACCTTGTTCCCCAGCGTGTCAGCCCCAATGAGATAAACGTTCAAAGTCCTTGTTTGTAGTAAATGCTTCTTCCTCCACCTCTCAGGTGCCCACGGAGTGAGAGAGGAGCCCCGGTTTGTGACGGCGCGTGCTGGAGAGAGCGTGATCCTGGGGTGTGACGTGTCCCCTCCCCTGGACGGCCAGCAGCCTCCCTATGTGGTGGAGTGGTTCAAGTTTGGAGTGCCTATCCCCTTCTTCATCAACTTCCGCTTCTACCCTCCTCATGTGGATCCAGAGTACACTGGTAAGATGTCTGTAGATGATACAGCAAAATAATCCAGCTAGAAAGAAAACACACATTGTGAGACGTCTGTTTTATCTGTAACAGATTTAGTTTAACACTGTTGAATTTATGCGCATTTGGATGCATCTTGGGATGAATCAGGATCAAGATCTTTTTAGTTGCCAAGCACAGTAAATCCGCAGGACATGTTGACACTGCAGCAGATACAAAGTTGACAACAGAGTTTCACAGTAGACGATGACAGTTATGGTACTTATATTGATACAGTGACCATAAAAGATAAGAGGACATCATGACATCACACACAGAGTGGGACTAAAATATAATCCACAAGATGACACATGCTTCATGTGTTCCAGATATCGATATAATGTGTTAACTAATGATCTTTAAAGGTGCAGGTAGGTGGATTTTGTTACGTTTGGAGCTGGTTCCCCCTTCTTCCAGTCTTTAAGCTTAGCTAAAGATGTACTTTTTTCTGAATTTAGCTTCATGGGTACCATACAGATATTGATCTTTTCATCTAATTCTCGGCAAGAAATCAAATAAATGTCACAATATTTAACCATAAATGTGGTTTGAAAACAAACCAGCTCAACAAAGCAAATAAATATGCTTCCCAGAATACCAAAGATAACAGAGCATATCATATTTGCGTTGCTGAAGTTTTTCCACCTTGTTTGACCTTGTTTCAGTGAAGACATTATTGACAAACCAGGTTACATGAACACATATTATTTATTTTGTATTATTTATTATTTCCCTACACAGCTGACGACCTAATTATGAGCTTCTGGCTGGGAGCAGAGCCATCTCTGACAACCAGTTCAACATATTGCAGTGCAACTGTGCTGTGTACATGTACTTCCAAATCCTATTTCATTGAGCAGATTGACCTGCAATTTCATTGTGATCCAGTGTGTTTTCCATCAGAATGGTACTTCAGCTGTTTGGGCTTTAAGTATAAGGCATGGTACAGTACACTGAGGCCTTTAAGTACTAAGAGAAAGACTTGGCAGCCTTTGCAAACCGTTCTGGTTCTTGAACTGCACTTCTTTCTGTTCTAACATGGCATTCAGGGCTGTGCAGGGGCATTTGCTGCCTCTGAGTGCATAGAGGGAAATAACTGTGTCTCAGCAATTTATGACTGCATTGTACATACATTGTTTCCTACACTTTAGTGACAATGCAGCACAGAGCACATAGAGTAATAAGTAGTAAGTAGTTATAAAAACCTACATGTTGTACATATAGAACAGGGGTAAGGTGTGCAAATCTTAGCTTTTATGAAGCTATAAACAACTAATTAATGGCATTTAATTAAAAGAATACTTACACTATTCATTCAACCTACATTAACTCACTGTTTGGCCACACACTATAAATACAACACTGAGATACACTAAGATGCCAGAGATGTGTTCCTTGTGCTCATTGATATAAATGGGGTGGACAAAATGATAGAAACACCTGTCAGTATAACGCAATGCAATTCAACCAAACTGCAGCCCCAAAATGATGATAATTGAATCTACTCTTCTGAACATTATCTGTTTCATGAAGGGAGGACTTATTGCAGGACTGTTTTATTAGGCTGCATTTTAGCCAGCTGTACCTAATAAACCAGCAACTGAGTGTGTTGTATCATTTTAAGCGGATATGGTGAATTTGTTCATTTACGCAGCCTGCAGATATGGTGCAACATTTGTATTAATTTGGAGTCACGTTTCTGGTGAATTTAGGTCCAATATTCACCATGTTTTAGCTCCGTTTATGGTCTCCACCAATTCCTGATGGAAATATCTGACTGTAGCTGTTAAATGCTCTACGATGTTCACCAGCTAGTCGTTAACTTTTTAACTCTCTCTGCTGGGCAGATAGTGTACAGCGGCCAAAAGCGACGCTATGAGAGCACTGAAAATGAACCAAAACAGTAAAGGTGCAGGTTGTTAAACCAAAACAATAAACTGAAAAATGATGTAAAGCTCCACAGAGCTGATGGGAACGGCAGAGTTGGGTGATAATTTTTTTTCCGTCAAGATGAACAACAGCGTTCACATTTGATCCATTGTAAAAATAAAAATAAAGATTATAGCAGGTTTTAAATGAGGATAACGCTATATATATATATATAGCGTATGTATGTATGATAACAGTAAATATGTGTTTTTTTTTTCACTTTCATCACAGCATCACACAACTTTAAAATCTCCCTCTCCTGGCTTAGACAATGTGCTTGTCACTGCCTTCACAAACAGTACTTGCAGCAGGAAATTGGTTCTTCTGATGTTGCTTCAGTGTCTGTGACAAGATGGCAAGCTGTCAGAACAGGGTCAGAATTACCCCTTCCTGTTCCCACCTCTTTACCAAGTACAAAACCCTTGCCTGACCTGGTAATATGCTGTGAAATAAAAGCAAGGCATGGCTTGCCGAAAAACTGGAGGATTCATCTCCCTCGTGTCAGCGTCCATAGTGAAAATGGTGTAAATAATGTTGAATTCATTGAAATTCCTCCCTGTGGGCTTTTCAAGCAGGGTCATCACTGCAAAGAAGACTAATGGCAGTGACTCACTGTCTGGGGAACCCACCGTTTTGTTTTGTAGTGGCTACTGTAGATGCTGCTGGAGCGTTTCATTGTTTACTGTAACCTCCTGACTAGCAGCAGGGTATGAAAGAACAGTGCTTTTCAAACAGCATCACACTCAACTGTGCTCACTCGGGCTCCAGTGGGCCTCTGCCATGTGGCGTCAAGTCCACTGTTGAGGAATTACCAGTGAACAGATGCAACATGAATATGGCCAGTGTCAGTGCATAGATTAAAGTTTGTTCTGGGGATTGCATGTGCATAGTGACAGTGTGATAATGACACTGGACTGTAGTTCATGAGATGCTCTTTGGGGCCACGCAGTCTCAGAGCTCATTTGGGCTATTCCCATGAATTGTTATCACTCAATATGAATTAAATTGGTGAATAGATTAAAAGTGATATTATTCCATCACACAGCTGCTACCAAAACAGAGTAGATTACCCATTAATACTGTACTTTCAGTTTGGACAAATCCAAATATTTTCACTGTGCAGAGTAGTGCAGATTTCAGATTGTAGTGACAGTAAATCCATCTATGGGTCAATCATTTTGTCTGGGTCAGCGAGCACTGTCATTGTTCAGTTTCCAGTCTTGCTAATTGTTAACCTACAGGATTTTAATTTTAATTCAAGATTCTTTTCAGAGAAGATATGATTCCCCCCCCCCCATTACAGCAGTGTAGTTTCCCTGTACATATCTCCTTGCAGACTAAAATCTGTCTTGCCAGTTTGTCCTGAAGCTATATGGAAATTACAACATTTAAAAAACATCTATTTTTGTGCCCACTGAAGCGATGACGCAATCAATAATTCAGATGTGCAGCTTGTGAAATTTTAGTGTCAGATCGTCCCGCTTTGGGACAAACTGTTGGAAAAATAAATCATATCTCTCTTTACACCGGCTTTAGCTGGAGGCTGCACCGGAATGATATGGATATGTACAGTATATGTAAGACTACAGGATATTGATGTAAAATGCTGCGTTTTTCTTACTCATAAAAGAAGGAGGGAGTTAAAGGTGCAGTCAGCTATTCTAATCCAATACACTTTTTGTCAAATTCAGCATATATCTCCACACGGTCCGCTAGCTGTCCGTTGTGTGTGTGCGATGAAAAAAGATCTGGTGTTTGTACACAGCCCTGGCTCGGTAAATGGGAAACTAACAAAGTGGCTCGGACCAAGCCGCACAACACTTTCTGAAGGAGCACTGAAGGGAGGGATGTATTTGTCAACCCGTTCTCATTCCCAGGATGTCAAATACTAACCAATCTTTCTGCAGAAATCACTCCACCTTTAATGAGTAAAATACAGTATAAAGTATTAAGTTGCTCGCACATGGAGTCAGTAGTTAGCATGGAACTACTGGTTGTAAAATACATTTTTCACGCTGTTCGTGTTGATATTGGATTTTATTTAAATGTATCAGCAATAGTGGCTTGATTTGCTGCCATTCTGCCACAGATTTGTTAACACTTCTGTAGTTCTTGTCACCAAGTGCGAGATATCGTATCTGTCACATTTATCTGACTCAGAGTTAAAACTAGGAGGCAGACTTGAGCATTTTCTCTGACGGGTGATTGTAATCACGGCCTGAACAATGGTGTGAAGACGACATAAAGTGCACTTTATTTAGTGTCTGATTTCTGAGTGTGAAATGTATGCTCTATATAGTGCCCTCAAAAGTACACAGATATGAAACAGAAAAAAAAGTAGTGCTCATGGAATCTATACTAGTTTCTGCTAACAATCCCACAACACATTGTGTCGTATATGTGGATGCAAAAATTACAGTCCTAGAACACTACACCTGAAAGGAAGGAGGCAAGATGATAATGATTCATAATCCTCTGAAACCTCACTTACTGCTCACTGTACAGTACAGTGCTGCGTGTGTAAATGAGTGAACCAGGGAAAGGTTTTGGACACAGCATGTGACACTTAAATTGATATAACAAGTTTAACATTTCTGCTGTGAAAAAGGTATAATATGGTGGCAAACTCCATAATCACAACTTTGTGTTCATCGTTTAACCGTATTTATGATAGTTGTAATTTAATCAAAGGTTATACATCCAGCCATATGTTTTCCCTTAAATGTATCTCTTTGGGACTTAAAGTTGTTTTTTAGTCTACCTCACTGTGTCTGCCAACTTTGTCACTTTGGATCTTTAGTGTTTCCTCTTCAAAGCTTTCCTATCTGACAAAGCCTGAGATGTGATCTGAACAAGGTGTTAGCGCGTCTGCTTTCACAGTAGACAGAACCTTGTACTGTGTAAGTGGTGTATGCCCAGGGGGGCCGGAGGCCTGACGTGGATACAGTGCTGTTAACTCTGTTTACAGCAGCACCTTCTCGCTCTTTGACAAATGGGAGCTGAGGTTGATCCCTACCCTTCACGCCAACACCCACCCCGCTCAGCACTTCAATGCCCAGGCAAAAATAGAACTGACTTTTTAAAGACAAGCTACCTTTTTACTGCAACACTGCAGTCCCCATTTTTCTCCCTTCCTCTTTGCTGTATTGATTTTCTGCTTACAAAAAAAAAACGTTTTTTTTTTTTTTTTTTACCCCAACTATCCCACTGTTGGGGTATCTATCTATTGCATTTATATACAGTGCTGGTAGAGCAATTCAGCCCACCTTCAACATCAATATATTTGCCTGACACAGGAAACAGTGCTTACAGTACATCTACACATCAAAGTTTGGAAAAATGCTCCATCTGAGAACACTCGTCAGACAGAGCAGAAGCGAATGTTTTAGTCTGTTGGGCTGTCAGAGGCAGCCATGTGAGCAGCGGGCTGGAGGCTTCAAGACAGACAGCTTAGCAGCTGAAGATTTCACCATGCCTGGTTTCCTGAACTTCCCTCATCCCTTGTGATTTCCTCCTTTTAGAATTCCAATTTATCCTTCAGCCTTGAAGAAAAAAAGAGGAGGGGTTGGAGAAGTTTTATAAGAAATAGATGATTTCTATGAGGTGGAAAGCTGGTCTTTTTTCCACAGTGACACCAAATACTTTTACTGCAGCGTGAGGTATGGGTCCTATGTACTTTTATCTACAAAACCCAGTACCGGAAGGTAGATGGTTCGTTTCATGCCACATTTATGGTTTAATATTGTGACGTTTAAGCGGTCAAAGGGATAGTTCAACATTTTGATGAAGATTTTTATTTATTTTTATTTTCACGTGCAAATAGACAAAACACAAGCAAGTGTGACAACACATGCACAGCATTCAGAAAACATGCTTCAAATACAAAAAAACAAGAACGGAAGTGTTTCCAGAGGACACTGGTGCTGAACACGGCTTGGACACACTGTTGCTACAACGGTTTGTGACTCATGGTTATTAAAGAAGCGTCCATGTGTCATCCGTTTATGTTTATGATGTGGACTGACATCATGCTTCCGCTCTACTCTGCACAGGCACGGAAAGTGAGTGCTGCACGCACCTCGCAGGACCTTGCATTCTATCGGTAATTTTAATGATTTCTGAGGAGATTCAGTGTTTATGACAGATATTAAACTTTACTATCCAGTTCACCAATGTTGACAAACGACCTGTAGCCTGCATAAAAATCATACAGAGCCGTAGCAGAAGTCAGTCCACATCATAAACATAAACAGATGATGCACGGACCCAACTTAAATAACGTCATGAGTCACAAACCGTAGCAACAACAAGGTTTCCAAGCCGTGTTCAGCACCAGTGTCCTCTGGAAACACTCTTGCAGTTGTTGTCTGAATTTGCAGCTTATTTTCTAAATGCTGCACATGTATTGTCAAATTGATGAAGACGTTTTCTTAATTTGCTTGTGTTTTGTCTATTTGCACGTTTTCTTGAGCTGTGGTGCGTTGAGCTTTCAGGGCCACCGTACACGTTAGCTGATTCTCCCTGCTTCCAGTTTCCTGCACTCCAGTTTTTGTACAGATTAAACAAACAAAAATTATACTGTGTTATTTATTTCACTTTAAAGATGCTGGTGGGCAGATTTTGTTACCTTTAAACAGAGCCAGAATAGCTGTTTCCCCCTGTTTCCAGGCTGATGCTAAGCTTACCACCTCCTTGTTCATATTTACCGTACAGACTTGAGAGTGGCATCTATATTTTATTTTATCCTGTGAGTTTGAGTGGTATCTAGAGTCTGTATCCTTGTATCTGTTTCCTCCCACAGTCCAAACACATGGGAGTCAGGCAGATTGAAGGCTCTAGATTGCCTGTAGGTTTGACTGTACAGTAAGTGTTAGGGATTGTCTGTCTCTGTTAACTCTGTGAGGGACCGGCAACCTGTCCAGGGCTCTTTTCCTGACTTCCATCCAGTGCTTGGAAAGGCTCCAGGCTGCTGTACTCCCTGAATAGGGATAAGTCAGTTAAAAAAGAAATAAAGAATTAATTTGTTTTTTCACACCCGACCTGGACTTTGTGCATCAAAATAGGCTTGTGCTTGTGCTTATGTTAATAAGTAGTAGTTCAAAGTCTGAGTTTATGGAGCCCTTGCAGAGAAAAAGAAACATGAGGAAAGCAGAGATTTGTATAATGTTGCACTTAACCATAATAAGATACAGTACTCGCTGGAAGAATATTATCTGTCAAAAGCAGTATTTTGAGCATCTATGGCCCGCTCAAGGACATTACACCATGACTTGTAGCTTACTTTTCATCGTACATCTGTTCCATGCTGCAAGAAAAAAAGGTTGAACTAAAGTCCTTAACCCCCGACTGCTATGATGCCGACCAGTGCTGGAAAAGAGCATGCAGGTGTTTTGAAAAGTAATGCACATTGTGGAAGTGGTTCATTCTGGTGGTTTTTTTTCGTCCCCTCTGTCTCCAGGTAGAGCCTCTCTGCATGGGAAGGCCTCCCTACAGATTGACCCAGTGCGCTCCGAGGACCAGGGCTGGTATGAGTGCAGGGTCCTGATGCTGGAGCAACAGTACGACACCTTCCACAATGGCAGCTGGGTGCACCTCACAGTCAATGGTGAGTCACCTGCCCACGGTGCCTGGGAACGTATTTGGTGGGAACGTGTTTGTGGGTGTGAATGGGGGAAAAAAATTCAAAACCTGCGTGACATACTTAAACTCCTTATGTTAAAGTTGGACATTTGGATACCAGATCCTCTCAAGGTCAAAAGTACAAGCACAGGCACTAGCGGTCGATCAACACACCTGATGGTAGTCATGTCATCATGCCAGTGCGGAGTTATCCATTAAAGGGTGATCAGCTAAATTTAGTTAGTTTTGGTTTTAGTTAACAGTTATAAGCTTGAATTTTGGTATGTCAGGATGATGTCTTGTCGATTAGTCGGCTGACTGAAAAGTAGTTTTTTTATGTAATTTTCAAAGCAAAAACATTTGGTTGTTTCAACCTCTCATTTGTGAATTTACTGCTTCCTTATTTTTTGAGTCATTGTAATTGTCTTTTTCTGGTAAAATAAAATAAAGAAAAATAATGAAATTAAACATAAGTTGCATCCCTTCAAACAGCCCTTCAGTCACACCGGTTCTTCATGCATAAAGTGCTGACTTCCTGGTCCAGTTGTCTGTTTGTTTTCTGTGTTTTCACCAGGCAAATTTGAGTAAGTGACCATTAGACACTGTTTAAGATCATTCCTGCTGCTCCTTTTCAAAAGGCCTTGGGTAAAAAGGGATGAGAGGCTGGTTGGAAGAGAATTGATTGTGGCCTGTTTAAGGCGGTTCCGGCAGGGATCGTCTGTGATAGTCTGAGAGCTATCAAACTGATGACCAGGCAGAAAAAAAATCTGCACCTTTGCATTTCCCAGGAATGCCCCAGTGGCTTAGAGAATCCTATGTGAAGTGTGTCTCACATTGTTGCAGAGCGCCAGACTACAGAGACAATGATGCCTCTGTGTTTTATTTTTTTAAGCCCTGTATCTGTTTCATGTGAGGAATGCTTTTTAGACAGATATTATATTAAGCTGCTTCATATGTTTTCCTATGGATGTAATTGAATAAATGCTCGCTGTTTACAGATGCATGATGCATCTAGAGATGCACTAAAGTAAATGCAGCAAATTCATATAGTCTTATTGCATTCCCTGTATATCTTAGTTGGCTTTTCTGTAACTAGTTAATATGTGTGGATGAATATTTCCCTAAACAGGCATTTAAAAAGTAGTTCAGGCCAAAAGTGGTGCTCTCCTTGTGTTAAAGCTTCACAGGTCTGCAGAAAGCTGTAATCCTCCATGTTGTTAGTGAGACTTTGCGAGCAAAGTACTGTCAAGCTCATTCACATGTATATTTTTGGCTCCTATGAGTGCTGTGTGAAACTCATGCATATTCGATTTGATCATGCATATGTTTCACAGTGGATGCAATTCTTGCGTTTATAAAGTCCATTGCACGGCATAATCACTTTGGAATGAAAAATGCTGATCGGTATAAATGGTTATTATCAATGCAGAACATAATATTTTTTTGTGTGTTTATTTGTGTGTCGGGGTGTATTAGTACACCACACGCTGCAAATTGCTTTCTGCGCTGTGTTCTGTGTATAACGCATTACATCAAAATTGACATGAGAACGTCTCATTGTGTATGTTTGTATGCGGCTAAATGAGGTGTCTGTCTGCTGGTTGAATTTGTAGCTGAAGAGTGAATAGGCCATACTCTGCTGTCACCTGCACACTCTCATGATGTTTAGAGTTTGTGAACGTGCGTGTGTGTATCAATGTCTTGTTGTGTATCATGCTGCATCTCTGTAGCTCGCATCATTCAGTATTCACTCTTAACTACAACTGCTCCCTCCTTCCCTCTTTTTTGCTGCTCTCCTCTCCTGCCAGACCTGTCAACAGAAACTGAGCTCTTCATGCTGTAGCAGAACTGATAATATCCTTGAATGTCATATATATTTGGCATATTAAGTGATGGCATTTTACACAACCTCATGTGTGTAATGTGTCTAGCTGTAGAGATGCAGCGATCCTGCACTACACACAAAGTGTCTAAGTGGTATGAGTATTTAGTTTTTCTGAGGCTGCTGTTTGAATTTGAAGACAAACGTTCATGGGAATACCAAAAGCAGCAGTTGTTCCAGAGTCTAGATATCCAAAAAGGGAATTCATATGAAGACTTTATGGTACTGTTGTCCTCTAAATGGGTGTCTGTGAGGGAAGCAGGTGCCATTTTCGTCTGGCCTCCACACAGACACTGAGGGCACCCATTTCCTTTGGCTGTCTTTATTTGCATACACTCCTCCTTTGAGTTCCTGTTTGCTGGCTTTAACTTCCTGCCAAGCGGACAGGGAATTTGTGCCCACTCAGTGGCAGGTGTCAGATGGCAAGGCCTTGTGCCCGAAAAAGACACTAAGGCCACTCTCTCTCTCTCTCTGCCCTCCCTCCTTCTCATCCTCTCCTCTCTAGTCTTGTCTCTCCCTTGTCCGTCCCTTCTCTTTAATTTTCAAGCATCAGCAAGCTTTTCAGGGATCGAAAATACACCAGTGCACCAGCATTTTCACATGATTTTAGGTTAACAATCTACACTGAAACATAAAAAAAACACAGACCCTGCCACTGTGTCACTGGGTTACTGATGGAGTGGCATTTAGGACCCATTTGGTTGACCCAACTGGGGCCCAAATGCCAGCCCATTTGTCCACCAGCTCATTATTCCCCATGTGTGTCTGCCCCTGTCAGTCGGGCCCATTGTGGCTACAAGTGGAACCCATGTGAACGATCATCCTCAGGCCCATGTGGGACCCCAAGATGCAAATTTAAATAATTAGTAGACATTTATTTTCCTTTGCATTCATCCCCAAATTGCTCACATGGGTCCAAATGTTAGCCCAACAGGGATCCATGTGTGGCCTAAAACTTTCAAATCTTAAGCCAGTGTTTATTTGCTTTTTTTTTTTTTTTTCAAAAAGAAAGAAAAAGCAGTTGGCATTTATCTGCATTAGTGTAATGCTGGGATCAGCCCAATAATGGTCCACCCCGACTGGGGCATGGAGAATAAAATTCATATCAAAAATCAATAGCATATAGGAATTTATTATTTTTTTTTGCCTTTTATCACTTAGTTTGCATTATACTAAATTAAAGAGTAACTTAACACCGGACTGAAGTTCCACCACTATAACCAGCATCACTGATTGCCGTGGTCAAAAGTGTGCTCTGTTGCACCAGTAACCACCCGTGACAGTGATGTCACAGTGCACTGTACCTGGAGTACACTTTTACATCACTGCAGCAAGGTGAGAAGTTAAAATCACTGAGCTCAGCAAAAACAAGATTTTCAAAGGGCGTTACTTTAACTTTACTTATTAACAACATCTGTTGGTGCATCACCCTCTGCACACTACAGCTGTGTACAAAATCACATCCTTGTTAACTCATTCACTACTCCCTATATAATGGACAGTAAGTTACTGTATTGTGAGCAGTACATTGAGATTAGACATTAGTGTTGCAAAACTATAATTTCAGACTTCAAAATCTGACATGTTGAATTGTGAGATTGTTAGCGGAAAGTACATGCCATGGATACTCCTTTTTTGTCCTATTTGGGGGACTTTATAAAGCATATATTTCACACTCAAACATGCAGATAAAATGGCAAATATAGTGCAATATATTAGAATAATAGAGGGTGATGTCAGACACAGCCTATTGCTGCGTTTGTGTTGTATCAGAGTTATCATAATTACAAGTTACCAACTGTAAATAGTGTTCACATCAACCTCCAAGCTGTAATTATGACTAGGAAACGCTTTGATTTATTAGACTTTGCACTTACTAATATGGAAGTGCCTGAAAACAAAAGTTAGTTAGTTGGCAAGCTATGATTGGTCGACGTCCAGTGTGTGGTCTTCCATGTCTGTTGGCCAGGAATTTATGATTCTATGATCGCCTAATGTGACCCAACGACCATCTTAAAAAGGACACAAAAACGACATTGTGTAATCTGATCACACCATAAGAGAAATGTAAGAAAGGAGGAAGTAAGTCCCCCCTTTTCTTCTCTTACACAATTAAGCAATATTATAGAGATTCCAGATTCTGTGGCGTACCTTGAATATGCTGACATTAGAAGAGGGAGGAAAGTCTCCTTGAGTGCCTCTTCCTTCTCTTTGTAACAGTTTACACCAAGACACGCGTTACACATTCGAGGATCATAATGTAAAATCAATGAAAAATGTGTACTCTAAGTAGCCGTATTCTCTCAGGAAGAGAGACAAGGAAAGAAAGACCAAGCGAGGGAATAAAATGATGCAGACACACTCTTGAGTTAGTGAGCAAATGACAGCTGATGTAAGCCTTCAAAGAACAGGTCGAAGCCCGCGTCTGAGTATCCAGGCCATCTGCTGATGTGCTGTGTGGTCTACAAAGAAGAACAGTGGGAGTGCAGGATCTTCAAGCATCTTTTAATGTATATAATTGATGAAGAGCTGCAGTAAGTAGGGCGAGAATGAGAAGCTCAGCTTACTTTTTTTGTAGAGCAACTCCCAGGTTTCCCAGCCATAGTGACACTTCCTCTGTGACAAGCCGTACCTGATGGCGTGGAACAACTCCCAGGTTGACCAAAGTACCTGCTGTTGTCACCGCCATGTGTGCCGCCTATTTCCTGTCAACTGATGCTTAATCCCTTGAGAAAAATCAGAATTTGGAGTAGAATTATTAACAGCACTTGCAGTGTTGGAAGAAGTACTGAGATCCTTTAGTTAAGTAAGTAAATGTAGTAATAAGTATTAAAAGTACTTGTCAGCATGTGTTTGATATATTATTATATATTACATGAATACTGATGCATCAGTGTGGGAGAGAAAAGAAGAAAAGAGAAAGTTCTGCTCCAAAAGTTTGGATTTATTGTTCAGACTTTTCTCTAACCTTTGCATTTTGTGAAATATTATAATTTTACCTACAATAATATGATTGGTCAAATCTACTAATGAGAATCAATGAAGTATATCTTAAGATAAAAGCACAAAGTCATAGTGAAGCAATTGCACAAGGTTTCCCCTTGTTAACTAAAATGATGCGTCATGATCTGTTTAATGAAGCTGTTGACCCATCAGCTACATGAGCAAGAGGTACATAAACCAGTCATGCATTTTATTAGAATCTCCATTAATCTACTGTATCATATAATGTAATGAGCGTTAGTGAGTGAGAGGGCAGTATGGACAGGCAGATGTCTAAATGTGCTAATTGGGCGATTTGTTTACTCCATGCCAGGTGCTTGTGTGCAGTCTGAAGCATGGCAGCACTCCCAGCGGCAAGCAGTGACCCACTTGTGTAGCGGCGCCTTTTTTCTCTTTAACTAAACACAGTGCCACTATTTATAATCAAAATATTATGTTGAAACACTGAAAGCAGCTGGCTGAGGAAAGTACAGTTTATTGGCCTGCAGTAGGTGGTGAAGGGCTCCCTTGTGGCTGTTAGTGAAGCTCAGAAACATCAGGTGGAAATGCAGGGATATCACTAAGTGGTTGCTTTAGGTTTTCTGGTGTTTAGCCGTTCCAGGAAACTGTGGCATCACCCGCTATCTGAGCAATTTCTGTCCTAGAGTGTCCTTCTTCCAGTTTTCCTGAGAGAACATCCCCCCCCTCAGTCGTCAAATGCACAACTGGTCCATGTGTACTGGGAGTCATGACTGTATTAAGAGAGTTGAATACTGACAGTCAGCCTTGCTTTCAATGTGTCCCACTGGCCAACGACGGTACTTCAACAAAAAGGTCCAGGAGACCAGCTCTTATAATACATCCATGGCCAGAATACTTTCGTCAGAATATGTGATTATTAAATAAGAAATAAGTTATATGTGAATTCTGCTACATAATTGTACCCAATTTAGCAGAATAAGAAAGAGAAGGGTTGATAAAGTCTACAGGCTCTTTGAGGCGTTTGAGGTATGCTTACATGCTGATATTCAGCAGGTATAATGTTTACCATGTTCACCATCTTAGTTTGTATCTTGTTAGAATGCTTAAGTTTGCTTATTAGCGCTAAACACAAAGTGCAGTTGAAACCAAATTATTGGACAAATTAAAGTTTTGACCTAATGATGGCACTAGATGAAAAGTCACGGGGTCACCGAAGTCATTAGGATTCATCATGTAGGAACCATGAATGTCTGTACAAGTTTTGTGCGAATATGTCTAATAGTTGTTATGATTTTTCAGTCTGGACCAAAGTGGTGGATCGACCTTGGATCTAGATATGGATATTTTGATCGCGTTTATTGATTATTGTTAATAATAATGAATTAATTTACATTGCTGTAAATGTTAGAACTGTTGTAATGATTCCTATTTTCTCTTTCCCCACAGCCCCGCCTTCATTTACAGCGACGCCGCCACAGTATGTGGAGGCGAAGGAAGGGGGAAGCACTCAGCTTAGCTGCTCTGCCCAGGGAAATCCAAAACCAATGATCAGCTGGCTGAGGGAAGGGGAGGAGCTCGCAACCAACACAAAATATTCGGTAAGAATGATAATGAATAATGGGCATAAATCTGATTTAGGATTGTGTACAAATATAGAAGCAGGGTTTGTGCACAGATGGTGTCATCCACTGAGTCCATCTGTAGTTGAAGTATGTTATGGACTGTATCTCACTCAGGCTAATATCAGTTAGTTCTGTTGTGCTGCAAAACAAATCATGTTTTTTGTGATAAAACGTTGGTCAATAAATACCTGCTTCAGTCTTTATGCGGTGCTGAGGCGCAGGTAAGAATACATTCTCAATCACAGTATTTTTTACATTTACAACATATTGAATCAATGTTTTTAGTTGACAACAAGTTAAAAGTTGCGGCCCTTTGTCAGTGATTGTAGCAGCGAGGCTGTCAGTCTCTTCCTGCTTCTCTGTGATGTCTTCAGTGAAAATGAACTCCACCTTGAATCACTTTAACAATGTTAAGAACAGCTACTGGCAGCTCACATTTCTGAGCCCTCTTTGTTGTCTGATGATGCGTGATTTTTATTCCTGTGGCTAAACTCCCAAAAGTAGACAGTCTGATGTCATGACAAGATTATTTCTGGCACAGCCTCAGTGTGGTTTGATAGCAGCGAAACGTCTCATACACCGTCAACAGTAAACATCAGGTTTGTGGAGTTAGTCGCAAAGAATCTGAGACGTTTAACACACCCCTCCATGATAGATGGCTCAGAAACTCTCTCCACCTACATCTGACAGCTGAATGCAACAAGTTCACATCGGTACTCTGTCGATTGTCAGGAGTCGTTTAGACGAGAGAGGTCAAGGTAAACAGAAAAATTAAATCACAACAGCTCATTACAGAAAGAACTGCTGGAATACTTTGAACAGAACAGGTTGTTGATTATGTATAACAAGTACAGGAGCATTGAAGGGCATCTTTTATAGTGCTCCTAATTGTTTTTAATTTTTTGAAAGGTGGATGCCTCCTTCCTTTTCGGCATGCCTTCACATTCTCATGTGTCACTGATATTGCAGTCTGCTGCAGGTGCTATCAACTCTTTACAGCTGCCTGTGTGATACAGTGTACAGGAAGTGACAGGAGCATACAGGAGTGTCTCTTAAGTGCCTCTTCCCCTTTCTCTTTCATTTTACCCTTTTTGCTCCACCATCTCTCCCTCCAGTCGCCTCGTTTTAACACCATTCCCTCAGTAAATGATTAGACAACATTCTGATGCATTATTAATCTCCCTCTTCTGCATCAATATTACATTAGTTCTAATATGAATGTTACACTAAATGAAAATCGCTAGTGAGAGCCAAATGCTATACTCCACTAGCTTTACCGTTATACAGTATTGTGAGAAATATAAAAAAAAGCAGTGCATTTATCAGCTTGCCTCATCCATTTGGCTGTTCCGAGTGTATGTTCAAGCAAAAACCTCAAACGTGGGAAAGCTCCTTCTTGTGGTAAGAAGAGAGCTGAGTGTGTTCGTGTGTGTGAAGAGAGCATGAGGTTGTATTTGCTCACCCACAAGCTCAGATCCATGGAGACGTCATGGAGAAAGGCAGGAATGTGACAGGAAGGGTTAGAGAGGAGAAATCCTCCTCATCCTCCTCCTCTCTTTACTTTACTTTATTACTTTATTTATTTGCACAGAAAAAAAAGAACCATAAAAACAAAGATACTAAACAAAACAGCTGTGCAGGGCAGAAACCTAGGTGGGATTAAAGGTTCTCCACCAAAGTGCACTCAAATCACAAGCAAAAAAAAGCAAGCAGGAAAACAACATCAACTGTCAGAAACCTCCTGTTTCAGAGCCCAACATCAGTCTCTCTGATCCATCAGTGAAGTGCATGTGACAGAAATTGAGATTCTGCCTTCATCTCATGCCTCAACTTATCTGCTGCATCTTTTTTCTCTGTACCCCCCCCCCCATCGACTGCCGACCTCTTCCTCCCTCTCCTTTTCTTTAATCTTCTCTCTCTCACCTTGGATTGAGAACAGCTATGGCACCGAAAGTATTGGAACGGACTGATTACATATCTTCAGATCCTGTTGAGTTTTACTGTCTTCAGAGTCTGCTACAATCACTTCTACATGTGATGTCTGTGCTGTAGGGGTGTGATCCAACTGTGATTTGATCTGAGAAAAGAAAAAGAAACAAATACTGCAAATTAAGAATCTTAAACATAAAAGAATAGAAAAAAAATATGGAAAACGTTTTAAAATTAAAAGAGCTGTACGGAGTTTAAAATGAAGAGGATGGAGTGTGCAAGATACTGACCAAGGAGTGTGTAACTGTTCAGTGTGTGCTGTGTGTGTCAGTGCACTGGACTGGAAAGCTGAAGGTTCTAAATTTGTGCAATTGTTTACAAAGTTTTACATTGTGCAATTGTTCACAGTATAAAGAATATGTGCAATAAAGACGTAATAAAGACATCAAGTTATCCATGGAGACTTTACGGTAATGTGTAGTTATGTATAATGTGTCCATGGGGCGGAATAAGAGTCAGTGTCAGTGGGGCTCCCAGGCCTTGTTGATGAGGCCAGCTGCAGCTGAGAAGAAATCCCAGGTTTAAAAAATAGATAAATAAATAAAATAATAAAGCACATATGTATAGTTTGTGCTGTAACTTGGATGTTTGGGGCGAAACAACACGGACTGCACAAACAGTCCAGCAGTCCCATTTGTGCAAATGATGTGGCATTGAAGACTCACTGAGCACAGCGAAGTTCACCCCTATTCATTTTCTATGTGTCACGGTGAATTATGCAGGAAAACAGGGGCAGGACCCAAACGCAGAGAGGAGAGGAGGCCGGCAGGTATGGTTCAGGCAGCTTATAGAAACAAAAAAAAAAAAGAAAAGTACAACAAAAACTTGCAGGATGGTAAGGCAGCAAAGCCCAGCACGGGCAGGTGAATAAACAGATCACAGGGTACAAACAAAACACAACGAACAGACAACTGAACAAAGGAACTATAGCAGTATATATACACTGACTTGCTGATGAGGGAATTAGCTGCAGGTGAGGAGTGGGCAGAGTGAGCCAGGTAAGTGCAGGGCTGATGAGAAGTGGGGACAGGTGTAGATGGGTGGGACAGTCAGGTGATGGGGGAAAGGAAAGGAAAGTCTAAGAGCATCTGGTGGAGAGTAAGAAGATGGCAGGTCTGGAGAACGGGGGCGGGGGGGAAGTCCATGACTAGAGAGCAGTGAGCAGGCGTGGACACTGGACTACTGGATGCCATTCGCTGGCATCCTGTAGGAAGCGATAGGAATTTGCTTTGCTTTCTGTCTTAGCCATTTTACTTTTGCAGCTTTACATTTATGAATTCTATCAAAGAGACAATAGTGAAAATAAAGTCATTATATCCCAATGATTTTTAAGGCGTAACATTAGTGTTTACTGGTGTGTGAAGGACGCTGAAAAGAACAGAAAACATCCCCAATCAGCCAGACTGTGGTCAGTGCAAGCATGTCATTAAAATAAAGATATCAGTTTTAATCGCTTCCAAATTTTTTAATCAATACAAATGTCTTTCCAAGCCTCAAACGAGTGCTTCACAACACAGCAGTGTTTAGTTTACACGTCTAGCTCTCAGCAGGCCTCACATGACGTATGTTACAGCAGTGATGCACAAAGTGTTATCTTGTGATAGACAGTCTGAGCGATGATGATTCAGTTTACCAACAGACTGACAGAAGTTGTTGCTCGGGTTGATGTACTAGTCGCATCTCTTGGCTATGAAACATTTGAAAGACAGATGAATAGGAATAATTCTGCAGGCGTAGCAGATTCCCTCCTTAGCTGCATGAATGGACAGACTACAGCTGTGTGTGACTTGAATGGACAGAGCCTCTCGCAACCTGTTGCATAATTTATGAGGGTGTTTCTATTAGGTTTGGTTAATGTGTTTCTTCACCACTTATTGGTTCTCGTCAGTGGCTGCACATGGGGACGCGCAGCAACATAGAGTTAGACGTTTCCAAGGTTACCACATGCAAGAATCAGACCTGGAGTTAATTAATGGATGACACATTCATGACTTTTAAGTGTTTGATGTATTTTCTTTAGATTAGTCTCACGCCATTAACTTACTAACTTAATAGTGGGTGTGTTATGTATCTTTGATAAGTTGTGGAATGTAACTGAGTACATTTACTGATGTACTGCACATAAGTACAAATTTTGGGATACTTTTATGCCACTTTACTTATGCTCCACTGTATTTCAGACGGAAATATTATAGTATTTACTCCACTATTTTTGACAGCAATTAAAATTTTGCATACAAAACATATGAAGAGTTTACACAACCTGATGTTGTAGATTAAACTACCCAACAGTGTATACAATTAGAGCTGAAATGATCAGTTGGTTAATCAATTGGTTGATCAACAGAAAATTAATCTACAACTAGTCTGGTACATGTTTAATGGTTTAAGTCATTTTTCAAATATAAGTTCCAAACTCTTCATGATTCCAGCTTCTCAAATGTGATAATTTGCTACTTTTCTTTGTTTTAAATGACAATAAACATAATAATTTTGGGCTATTGGTTGGACAAAACATTATTTTATTAATCGATAAGGTATGCCTATAAAAATCAGTTGGTTAAAAATTAGCCTCACCTGAACCAACTACTACAGCACAAAAAGGCTTTCACGTGAATGTGTCAGTAAGAATAATGTAATGGCATGATATTTACATTGTAGCACAACACTCACAGGTGTCTTCATTAAGTACTTTTACTTAAAGTACATTTTTCTAATAATATTAATGTACTTTTATAAAGTAACAGTTCAATGCAAGACTTTTACTTGTAATGGAGTATTTCTTCAGTGTGGTATTGCTGCGTTTACTTAAAGGGCTGAGTGTGATCATTTTCATTATCAATTAATTTGCTAATTGATTATTTGTTTCTAGCCTATAAAATATCAGAAAATAGTGAAAAATGCCCATTGCAATTTCCCAGAAACTTCATACTGTCAAGTCTTCATATTGCTTATTATGTCTGACCAACTGTTCAAATATTCAATTTACTATCATAGAAGATTAAGAAAACTAGCAAATATTCACATTTGAGAAACTAGAACCAGTGAAGTTTGGACATTTGTTCTTAGAGAATAAATTGAACCATTACTGGATTACTAAAATTGTTTAGATTTTCTGTCAATCAACTCATCATTGGACTTTGGACAACCCGAAACATGACTTGCCGCCCTTGTGTTTATCGCATTATTTTAATGTTTTGTGTCAGAGGTTGGATTTTTATCTGTTTCTCCTGCATGTAACCACAGGTACATGATGGCAGTCTAACCATCCTTGGCATCACTAGAGATGACAGAGGGGCGTACACATGCCGAGCCTACAGTGACCAGGGAGAGGTGCTCCACACTACCCGTCTGCTGGTTCAAGGTACTGTATCCATAAATTAGGCACTCTGTACCAAGGCCCCTGCATAAAAGTTTATTTACAAGGGTTGTTGATAATGTATCTGCACTAAAATGTTTCCTAGTCTCTACCTGCAGCCTAATACTGAAAATGCATCACTAAAGTAGTTAAGTTTCATTATTTATACTTGAAGGCATGTACTGTAGTAGCATTTAAAAGCAAAGCCATGCAACTCTCTGGTGTGCTGATGTATGTAACATATCTTCTGAGTCTGTATCAGTCAGTCGATAGCTCAGTCTGGGAGCCTCTGTGTGTTCATGTGCATGCACTTGTGCACAGCCATGTGTGTACAACAGGATCTGTCTGTGAGAACGTCACTGTCTGTCTCCGGTCCATTAACCAGGCTCTCTGCTAGACACTGATCAGATAGATGGTTGTGATGCCAGCCTCCAGTTCTCTGTCTCCTGATACTGCAGGGCTGGTGGGAGTTAACAGTGTGTATTTAACAAGCATCTTGCTTTTATGGTAGAGTTAGGCTGTAGGTGCAAACAGAGCAGAGGAGTTACTGTCTTTGTTCCCAGTGTAGTAAATGCATGTGCACACTCACTGCGAACACATAAAAAAATAATTGTGTTGTAACCTAGTGAATAGTGTAACCAGTGGTGCATGTGATGCAACTGCATTAAGTCTGCAGGCCTCCAGTGGACCCGTTAATACTACGATACCTGTTCTTTCAACCACAACACACTGCAGCAGTGGTGGTTCAATTGTGGACTTCTTGCTTTCCATGTGAAAGGCAAAACAGGACAATACTAACAGTACATTCAGCTTCTGCGTAGAGGAACACCTGAGAATACAAAGCAGACCATACCGTTTAAAAAATTAAAGATTTTTGGTGAGTATGAGTAATTCTATGATACATTTGTAAACCATCTTTGGCATACAGTCATACCGTATTAACTATCACTTAATATTTCTTGGTGTATTGGGCCATTGTAGGCAGTGTTGTAAACCCATGAGAAGGATACTTTTATTGTATGACTTTCGCAATTAAAGTCATAATATAACGCGTCACATTATTTTCAGAATAAACTGTAATATTATGAGAGAAAAAGAGTCATGATAGAATAAAGTTACAGTATTACGACAAAAAGTGATCGCATGTCCTGTGGGGAAGGATAGTCCATTTACATACATTACATTGAAAAACATTCAAAAGCACAATCCATTGAAAATAAATCTAGCACTGGACACTCCCAAAATAAATGTAATGGGGTCCCTTCTTTAAGGTTGAGACACCGAAGGATAACATTTGCATAATAAGACATTTGAATAAGGAAACCTGTAAGAGTAGTTCTTATTGCAGGGTTACTTGATTTTATTACACTATGTTGTAAGATGTTCCTATTATTTTGTCCACCCCGGCAGCGTTCTCACCAGCCATGTGTGAGACTGAGGTTGGAGTCTCAGCCACTGCAGTACCTTTGTTAACCTCTGTCATATTAATATCAGAGTAATGACTGTACATGCACTCAAACAGTGTTATATTTCACCTCATTAAACCTTTTTAACGTATGAAACTTAAGTAACACTATATAAATGTACAGCTAGGTGTAATTAGGAAACCACAAAAATAAAGTGTTTGCACTTGCGTTGAGTTTGGTGGAATATTGGCATGAAAAGAGCTGTGAAATAAAATGCGGGGTGTGTGATTAGGACTCAGAGCAATAACAAGCAGATATCTGAGGAGTCATGATCTGTTTTTAATTGTTATGTGAGACATCCGCACAGTGCCGTCAGCAGTCCCACCTGATGCATAACGCTGTGCACGCTGAGAGGAAAATAACCAGGCGGCTTGTATCTGGGCCCACTCATAAAAGACAGCTTACCTTTCATGGCTTCTGCTGTTTTATTGAGAGTTAAGAGCAAACCTAGAGTACCTCGGGGGATGAAAAGGTTACAATGTGAAGCATGCATAAGCTCCAACACCGACTACTATTAAGGTTACAATAGCTGCCTGCTCACTGTATTTTACATTAGACCGTGGTGATATATTGTAAATAATGCATAGTGTGTGCTCATTCTCACTCTGTTAGTGAAGAACAGTCGACAATTGCAAAGTGGATGTAGAGTAGGCCTACATACGGTTCAATAGGATTTCGTATGATTTAACATTACTTTTTTTTTATCCCTTTAAATGTTCTTTTCTACCATTTGATAGAGCATAGTTTATGTTGCGATATCTTAAGTAAAGTGTGTCAGACCCAAATAAAATCCCAATCTGATTAGTAATCGTCAGTTGGATAAAATCTAATGATATTCATTTGTATATTTGTTGAAAGTATTATTTCAGTCTCATTTGTTTTAAATGTTTTAAATGAAAGTAAAGTCAGCGATGAAGTAAATCCAGGGTGCTAATTCTAATATTTGGTAATAATAATAATCGTAATAATAATGATAATAATACTATACCATCAGTTGCTGATATTGACCGCTTCACTCTGATAAGTTGGTGCAACTTTTGCTCAACAGGAAGTGCAAGTCAGAAAAACTGTTGTGCTGTTGCACCCAAACTCAGAGGTGCAGGTCAGATCTAGTTTTACAAAGAATGCGCTGTATATTATTTGATTGACTTTTGGTTATTTTTACATGACCAGTAGTTATTGTTTTATTTTAAATGTTTCATGCTTGTTATAGTTAAATGTTTTTTTTATTGGGTTGGCTCATAAAAAAACGTGTGAATAAAAAGTCCTTTATTTCACTCTGATGGACACAACTCTATGCAGACTGTAAATTGACATTTCAGTGAATTGTGTAATTTAAAAACTGTGTCAGATGAAAAAAACCTGCCCAAAGGAACAAATAAATGTAAGAGAAAAAAAAGTACAGTTTTTTGTTGGGACCATTAAAGCAGCTATAATATTTTTTTTACTATGACAATTGATCAAATGACTATGTGTTATGTGAAGAAGAAAAAAAAAAAACTTTATTAGTCCCCTAATGGGGTAATTCTGTTTTAATGTTTAAAAGGAACAGTAACACACATAAGTTGAAATACAAACAAACACACAGGGGACCCGTAGACATGGAAAGTGGGGAGAGACGGTAGATTGATGGGCTGCCACGTAGCTGCACTGAGCTTCTTATCCTCTTTGAGCTCATTGTTTTGATTTTTATGGCCCACAACGTTACTATTTTAGTTTACTCTCGCTGCTCTCATCAGTGTCGTTTTCAGGGCGCAGTGGGCAGCTGTTGTCATGGAAGAAGCTCTAAAACTCATTGTACTCTACCCACCCAGCATTACCCACCCAGCACCAAACGGCAGACAGACAAAGTTAATAACCAGCTGGTTAACATAGTGGAGCATTTAGAAACTGAAGTGACAGATATTTACCTCTGTCACAGAGCTTAAAGAGAATCAATATCGGACTTAGATCCATCAGATGTGCAGAAACATGACTCTGAATGAATGCTGATGTTGCTCTGTGTCGGTTGGATATGTAAATAGGCAACTGTTTGCTAACAAATTCATCCTATCAACAGAAAGATGATAATATACAGCGTATATATATTGCAGCATTAAAGTAGACTGTGCTGTCACAGGTGCACAGCAAATGAAATCACTTGTTTCTGTTTCTCTTAGGGCCTCCATACATCGTCTCTCCACCAGAAAACGTCACTGTAAACATATCCCAGAATGCACTCTTCACCTGCCAAGCTGAGGCGTATCCTGGCAACCTGACCTACACCTGGTACTGGGAAGAGGATAACGTCTACTTCAAGAAGTAAAGTTATGATCAAGTTCACTTCTGTACTGTAGCTGTGGTAATTCTCCGTAGGAAAACATGTTAGTTAAGCACTTGGGTGAGGTTAAGACTTAAAGGCCAGTCGCTTAGAGGCTCAGTCATTTAAATCACCAGCACTCAGGCTTTTACCCCAAAAGCTTTTGTGATGTGAGTGACATTGTGTGTCTCTGAGCCCTTTTGCTGTGCTATATTTTGAGTGTGTGTGTGTCCGTATGTGTGTGTGTGCCAGTGCCCTGTCCTACTGCGGCCCTAGAGGCAGTAAGCGCGAGCCTGGCGGGGTTCTGTCTGGACAGTGCCAGGCGAGTTAGTGCGCTCTGATGACAGTATCACATGACTCAGGCCTTGTGTCATCAAATGCCTCTCATGCAGTGATGATCTGAAGCGTAGCCAGGACCTCCGCGGGCTCCCCAGAGCAGGTCTTTAGAGTCTGAGAGGGTTTTACAGCAAGCAAGTGACAGACAGAACAAGTGGGAAGGAAGAACAAGTGAATGGGAGTTTGACTGGCAGTGAAAACAAGTGTTTGAAGGACTTTCACAGAAGAAGTGCACCGAAGTGTCCAATCTAATTTTAAACCGCTTTCATGGCGTCAATCTTAATGTCTTTTTCTTTCTTTTTGCAGGATAGGTAAGATTTACTTGCGAGAATTGCATAAAATTTTATTTGGTATGAGGGTTTATAAGTTTATATTACTATGGTATTAATAGTTTAAGAAGGCGTATTGTATCTAATATATATTAGATAGTATTCATAGTTTACACATCCTGCCACTACAGGATTTCTTTTGCACAATTTACTCATATAGTCTAATGTATAGCAATGTTGTATCTAGCTTTTTCTTTAATTTCTTTTTTCATTAAAATAGTTCTTTATCTGTTTTTTCATACCTCTCAGCCTGTCTCTGTGCTACTGTAACATGTTAATCTTACCAAGGTGATTGATTAAGTCTTATCATATCTTTTATAATAACAATATTTATGTTTCTTTTCAAGATACTCAAAGATGCTTTAAAAAGATTCTAGATGAACAAAAACTAAAGGCGTGAGGTAGCACATGAAATTATCTTATTTTGTCTTATGTTGTAACTAATGGCTTTATTAATCATCAATATTATTATTATTTTTATTAACTAATACTTAAGATCAGATATAAACCATTGATAGGAACAACAGTTGGGTTGCCAAGTTGTGAAACATATCTGTTTGGTAAAAATGCAGTTATACATGTTGGTAATCCAACACAAATGCTGTTCTTATTGAGGGCCTATAACTGATCTGTAAACCTTTAGTAAACTAACCATTAATAAAGCCATTAGTGTGCCGTATAAACCCTTAATAAAAGTGGGTCATGTTAGAAAGTGGTACCATTTTATTTAAAGACATATTCAGTTTGAATTAAAATGTTGAATTATTTCACAAGAAAGCAGCAAACTGAATATGTTTATCAAATATAATAATATTGAATATATAAACACGGTGTTTAATTATAAAATGGTGTCAAGGGGGAAAACATGAAGGCTGTACCATTTGGCGATTATGGCAATTAGCAGATTTATTTGAATCTCCTGCTCTGTACTCTGTGTTCTTTGGATCCCTCTCAGAGCTGGCTGCTGTTTGACTCTCTGCTGCTCTCTTATGGCACCTTGATGTAACTAAAATATGAACGGGTGCCCTGTCCTGTTGGTGTGTTCCAGTAACAAGGTGTGACAAAACATCTGTGTCTTCCTGCAGTGATCTGAAGCTCCGAGTGCGCATTCTCATCGACGGCACCCTTATCATCTTCCGGGTCAAGCCGGAGGATGCTGGGAAATACACCTGCAGTCCGAGCAACAGCCTCGGTATCTCGCCCTCAGCATCAGCCTACCTGACTGTTCAGTGTGAGTGTTACCGTGGCAACAAAGTGGAGGGGGAGGGGCGGGGAGACGGTACAGCGAGCTGTGTGAGGAGAAGGGGAACAGCAGCAGCAGTATGGAGGCTGCTTGTGTTGGAGGCTGCTGTATTATTTGGCAGCGCTGCTCTCCCGCTGTAAGGCCAAGTAACCTTCTTGAATTTCAAGGTCAGGCGGGACGGAGAGGGATCACAGATCATTGAGACTAAGCCTCTGTGACCGTTTTTACTATTCTGAGTGGATTTTAATGATACAGTTATTATCCATTCCGACTCCAGCCTCATTCCCGTGCACAAAGATGGAGACAGGCTCGTCTCTGACTCCATTTTTCCTGGTGTCTTTTCAATCCGGCTCCCCTTAAATGAAATGGTGACCTTCCTGTTCATCAGCTCTGACCGATGAGACAGAAACGTCACTCCTGGCCATGTGACGTTTTCATCGTCATAATTTTGTGTGTTGAGCTAATTGGCTCTCAAGTTGCTGCTGGTCATTGATTACTGTGCTACAGTGTGAGGCAGAGCTCGGGGATTCATAGCACTGCAGGCACTGATTTCATCACTGGCCTCAAATACAGCAGACCATAATTAAACCAGTGTCCTGGCTGCTTCATGCAAAACATACTCTGTGCCTGTATTTATCAGCCATCTCATAATCACTCCCAGGAATTGTACTGAAAGTTAACCTAGGACTTAATACTCAGAGTAGGACTTGAGAGTTATTTATTAACCGTATTACTCACAACCTACACACACTCAGGACTACTCCTAAAGCCATAAAGTAATTTATGATGACATACAGTTTTCTGACATCAAAATGCAGAAAGTAGCACCACCTTTTTTAATGTGTAGCTTTCCTGTGTGTGGGCAAATAACTTATGTACCTTACCATATTATAAAAGCAAAAATACTATGACAAAATTAATTCAAAGTCATATTCATATTAACAAATCCACCATTTATACTGTAGGTAAACATTGGCAAGCCACTCCACTGGCTTAAAGTATAAATGTAGTTTATATGTAAATATAAATTGTCAGTCATTTGACAGAGCCCCGTCCAACACCACATCCTTTTAGCTTATAATAATACCGCACTGCATCTTTGCACAGGCACACGCACAGAGAATGTTGAAAACTCTTCGGCTGACTGTAGCCTAATATCTCTTCCACTAATTCCCCTTTCAACTGCGCCTCTTTTATGTTCCCTGCAAGCAAGGAAACGGCACTGTAACAATATGAACACCTCTTTCAAATATTATAGCCCTGCTATTATTTTAAATTATTCAGAAAATAATAATTAGCTTGATATAAAACCCCATATTAAATTTTACTTGTTGAAATTAAGTTGAGATAATCTTCATTTATCATCATGAGGAGCATTACTGTATTTTCCATGCTCCAAAAAAATGTAATGAGGAGATCATGTGTTCTCCTCTGCATCATCAACAAAGTCAGTCTAAAAAATTATATTATGTCAAAACGATCTTTTAAGCTCATTGCCATCAAGCGTTCCCAAAACATGTCTCCTCTCACAGAATATCTCTGACTGAATGCCATAGGACACTTCTGGAGTGCTCCTAAATTTGTGGCCAAGATAGGAGTGATTTCCTTAGTAAAGAAAGTTGACAAAATGCTTTTACTTCTAATCCTAAAAGTGCGACCAAGAATGCGTCACTCTGAAAGCTTTTGGCCTGTTTGAAGTTATTTCCTACTCTGAGACGCTTGATAAATGAGGCCCCTGGTCTTTTCAGCCAAGTAATACACCACATTTACATTTTCTACTGTAAAGTTTCTGTGCATAATTAGGTTATATCAAACATTTGACTTAAGCATAGTTGATTGTGCATCCAGCATCCCTAACACTGATCTTTCTTTTACGTCCAGACCCTGCCCGAGTGATCAATATGCCCCCGGTCATCTACGTCCCACGGAAACTGCCAGGCATCATCCGCTGCCCGGTGGACGCCAACCCACCTGTGACGTCAGTGAAGTGGGAGAAAGACGGCTATCCTCTCAGAGTGGAGAAGGTTAGTCTGGCTCAGGGCTTCGTTTAGTCTCCTATCTGTGTTAACGGTACATTTACTTGTTAGACAGTTCAAATTTATTGGTAAAACTTTACTTTAATTCCCCTTATTTAACATTTACATACAGTATACAAACATTTTATAATAAACAATTAGTTTTTTGCAATTTCATATGTGGTAGTGTACAATTACATAAATAACTGGAATTTGAAAGTTGTTCCAAGATGTAACATTGTGCTGTGATATATTTGAGAGAGAGGTAGCTCAGTCTGATAAATTTCAATTGTCCAGTGATCTTTGAAAATTTGACTTTTTTTCGGAAGTGCCACCTAGATACAGTATCCATCTGCTCAGAGCTCTGTATTTGTTGCTCTATTTATCTACTATCTGATCTACTGTCACAGGGGTCGCACAAAGTTTCCCACTGCCGTTGGAGGGCAGACCTGCATTGCATAAGCATTCACTTCTCATTCATCTGAATTCATTTAGATGCGACCATGAGATTTCAGGAAAAACCCTGAAATCAAGCATGACAGAACGGCCCCTTGTCTTGTAGTACCCCGGCTGGAGCCTGATGCCAGATGGAAGTATCCGGGTGGCGGAGGCCACAGAAGACTCCCTGGGCACCTACACCTGTGTGCCTTACAACGCCCTGGGTACCATGGGCATGTCCCCCCCTGCCACTTTGGTGCTAAAGGTACATGTTTGGTTCTGTCTGCTGTTCAGTTCCTGCATGTTTTAGCGTAGACTGATCTGCCCAGAAGTCTGCATGATGGTCTGGTGTTTGTGTGTTTATCCAGGATCCCCCTTACTTTAATGTGAGGCCTGGGGGGGAGTACCGTCAGGAGGCTGGGAGAGAGTTAGTTATCCCCTGTGCTGCTTCTGGAGACCCTGATATACCAACGATCACCTGGAGAAAGGTGCAGCAGACAAACACACCATAACAAATAAGTTATACACTTGTTTTTACCTGTTATGTGTTGAAATATTTGTTTGCTCACCACTTCTTAACCATGTTACTGTAATTTCCGTGTCCATTGAAGGTGGGGAAGCCAAGCAAGAGTAAGCACAACATCCTACCCAGTGGCAGCTTACAGTTTCTGTCTCTCAGCAAGGAGGACCATGGAGAATGGGAGTGTGTAGCCACCAATGTGGTCACAAGCATCACTGCCAGCACGCGTATCCTAGTCATCGGTACAAAAAAATCTGCTCAGTGTTCTCAGCTCACCCGAGCTTTCTCCATTTCCTGACCTCTCACAGTTATTTTGAGTTCATTGTGATCCCACTTATCTGTGTGGTTTGAGTGATTTGCACGAAGACCATCATCCCTCAAAAACGCTACCTCTACCCAATTTCCCCTTGGGCATCATTAAAATTTCAATAGATCTTACATGTAATAGCTTAATTTAAAGCCTAAATCTGTAAGTACAGTGTGGTATCCACCCCTCTGCTAAAGACTTTCAGTACAGCCTTTGTCTGTTGAGTCACTGGACCAAGGACATCTTTTTACTCTTAAATTGATTGGCTGAAGTGTCGACAAAGGATAGCAGGGTTATGAAGTTTAAAAGATTTAAAAGGTTTCAAAGATTGCATTGTTGGGGCTTTTTGCCTTATTCACTCAGCTCTGTGTGTATGAAAGTTGTGGTACAACAAGACCTCAAACTGAACATTGTAAAAAGTCTTATTTAATACCTCTAATGCTCATTGTAGGGTAAAATTTAATATATAATCATGGTGCCTTTGCCTTAAAGTGGCCTTTATAACTGTAGTGTTCTCTACAATTTGAGATTGTAGCTCTGATTATCCCCATCGCTTGGTCTTTACAGCAGTAATAGCTGCCATTTTGAGTAAATTAATGCCCTGCACAAAGTTGTAAAGCAACCTCACTGAACTGGCAAGATTTTAGAGGTGCATAGCCTTATTGACAAATGATTGTTATGGCAAATTATGTAAAATATATACACATGCCTAGCAATGAGAGGCACAAATGTCTTGTTTTTGAGGGATGGTTTGTACTGTCAAGCATTCTTTTTACTTTTTGTACGCACATTGCTCTTCCCTGCAGAAAAACATGTTTTCACCAACAATTTTCTGATTCTCATCTAGGCTATTAAAGGAATACTAAAAAATACTATCAGTTGAAATATTCAAACCCAAAAAAAGATGGAATTATGTACAGTATATGTCTCAGATATATGGTTCCAAAACCAGAACCAATTTTAATCATGTTTTTTGACGAGGAAGAGCACTACTTGTGGCTTGAGTATTTCTTAAAACGGCAGCGCATCTATGTTGCCAGAGTTTTATTCTCCCAAGGTCCTATGTTCCCCAGCTCAATATATTATTAATATGACACATTTAACTAACTCTAACCCCCTAACCCTGATTTTAGAATGTAGACGTGATAGAGAAAGAATAAGGAAAGCATTTGGAGAGTCAGAGAAGTAGATGTTCAGTGTAGCTGGCCTAAAATTGTCTACCAAGATAGAGATTTGTATCTGTGGATGATTCAAACATATATCGAACATCAACACCTTTATATGCACTAATTACCACAAGGTGTCAAACAGCAACTATAGATAAAATGCAGAGCAAAGAATAGTATAGGCTACTCGGAGACTAAAACAGATTCAATAACGAAGAATAATAATTTTTTAATCAGTGATCACATAGTTTTCTTATGTTTGTAAATCTTTTAAATCACTAAGAAGACAGACAAGTAAAGTGTGTCTTATGTGTTATATTAAAGGAGTATAGCTCTGGGGAACATAAAACCCTGCCAACGTAGGGCACTTCTTGCTCAGGGTTAGAAGAGAGGATTGACACTGCTCTCATGTCTGTAAACTAAATATGAAGCTACAGCCAGAAATCGGTTAGTTTAGCTTAGCATACAGACTAAAAACAAGGGGAAAGAGCCAGCCTCTCTCTGTCCGATGGTAAAAAAAAAAAAAAAAGTGCCTATGGAGTCGTTATACTGTCGCACAGCTGGCCGAGCTCAACCTGCCTCCGTGTGACCGGCCCTCAGCTGACAGGTGTCACAGGGTGGCGGAGACAGCTGGGCTCCTCAGACCACGTTCAGGTCTCTCTTTTATCCCAGTGAGAAGTATCTGGCCTCGGGCCACGCGGCACAGCTGTTACGTGGGTGGGATGAGCAGAGCTGCAGACAGCGTTGCTGCTCTTGAACTTGACCTTACACTGGTCACCACCTCAGCCGGCGTCACACTATCCACCGAGAGCAGGCAGGCACATGATGCAGCACAGCATTTTGGGGGTGCAAACACCAACAAAATGCTCTTCTTTTGACCTGTGGTGCATTATTTGTGGTGCAGACTTTGTCTGACTTAAAATGACCAGATATGTGAATAAAATGTTGATACACAATGCATGTTAAAAGGAAATCTATAGTTTCATTAACGCAAGTGGTATTAAATTGCAAGTAGTTAAATATCTGATAAGTAAAATAGTGCTTGTGCTTTTTAAATTTATTCCCTTCTCTGTCTATGTCTCTATAAACCACTCAGGCACCAGCCCACACGCTCCTGGCAATATCCATGTATTGCCCTCAACAACCTCTGCTAATGTGTCCTGGGAACCAGGTTATGATGGCGGCTTCGAACAGACGTTCTCTGTGTGGTACGGTCCAGTGTAAGTGCTCTTACTTAACTTCAAATCAATGGCAGCAGTCTGCAGATGTGGAAACACTACCTGGAGGTTATATGGGCCTAGTTTGACATATAGTAGGAGCAGGTTTTTTTTTTTATTCTCTTGCCCTCTTCATTGATGATTATGTAATATGAAATGCAACGACTCACAGCAGAATTGTTTTGACAGCATATTTCTCGGGGTATTTAGTAGATGTGCATGTGCATAATTCATGGTGTGTATTGAGAAAGTGTCACTGCAGTAACATCTCACTCAGCATCATACATGAGGTGTATGAACCTGGTAGTCGTCAGAACAGAGAGCGTTTTAGTAAATCATCCGTGCGGATACCACTTGATACACATTTGTTGACTAAAAATGAAAAATGGGACACTTCTGAATGTATTGCCACACTGTTCTCGTGTGGAATAATGTTTCACATAGAATCTAAAGTTTAAATTTGTGAGTCAAAGCCCTGTCATTACCTTTGTAAGAGATAATTATATAATTTTTTTTTTATAATTTCACATTTTAGCCAAGTGGATGGAACACAACAAAATACCAGTGACTTGTGGTTTATGTGCAATTTATGATTAATACTGCCTGTATTGACAGCACAGCACATCGCTGTATATCATTACAATATATGTCTATGCTCTCTTGTGTCCTCCAGCAGAAGTCAGGCGGTGTTTATGTGTTTTGGGGGAGTGACTCTGGGGGAGGCCTGAAGGGAGGGTTGTTTTTTTTTGGTTGGATACTTTCAAAATCTAGCTTCTCTTGCTGGTTTCTTCAAAGTAACCTACCCCAGCTTTAACGTATCTGAATTCTGGCAAACCACCAATAAGAACAAAATGCTCCTTTTTCAGTGAGAATTTTGATCAGTGTCATTGAAACAGGTAGTATTGACCAAACAATGCACATTCCACATGGTGGATATTAGACATTAGACATTTTAAACTTGTTGCAGACATTATTTTTGTTGTCCACACTCATTCACACAAACTTGGCATATAAGTAAAACCATTTACAGACAGTTTTCAAAGGATTGTGACAAATTTGGTTTAGTTTATGGTTTATCTTTACACACTTTTCTCACCGTATCTTGTGTTGTATATATCTTCTTTGTTGTTTGTATTGTATTTTTGATATTTCTTTATGCCAAAGCACAGTACTGGTGGGGGACAAAAAGCATTTTACTGCACAATGTAAAGCTATGTTGAGTTTGTGACAAATAAAATGTTGAGGTTTACTCAAATTAATTAATAAATCATGTATAATTCTTCTGTTTTTCTATCTCATCTCTGTTCCTAGGTCAAAGAGAACAGACTTCGGTCCTCACGACTGGCATTCAATGCCAGTTTCTGGTGCTCAAACCTGGTTGGTGGTGCCAGGGCTGGAGCCTGGGACAGAGTACCAGTTCAGTGTGTTGGCACAAAACAAACTGGGCACGGGCCCATTCAGCGAAGTTGTGACAGTTAACACTGCAGGTGGGTAGTTCATCAAAGGTTTTTCCATCCATGTTTGCTGCTACTTGATTTCAAAATCAACACCCTGAGTTGCACTGAGACTCTATTTATAACTTTTAGAATATCATCAGACACAGTATGGAAGATACTGCCCTCTAGTGATGTTTAGATTAATGTATACAAGGGCGTCATTTCCACTGGGGATTGGGGGATGTGTCCCCTTCACTTGAAAATCCTATTTTTGTCCTCCTCTCTTTTATTGTTTCAGGTTGGTTATCTTACTAAAATCTCTCTGAACATTGTTCTTTGACTGTCCAGCTGCCAAAATCCAGATTTGATAAGAGTTGATATGAAAATGTTGATATGCTCACCTCAGTCACCTTCAGTTTCCTACTGCGCGTTCAGAGAAATAAGTTAATGAGCAGTGGTGTTATGCAGACTTTTTTAGTTCTGGGTTTCACCTTTTAGCCCACATACAGTCTATCCTACCTTATTGGTGGGGGTTGTTGGCACAGATGGAGCCTGAAGGGAATACCTGCAGACACTATTCAGGGCAGAAAAAGTACTTCCACCTCAAGTTTTTCAGCTATAAGTATATAATTTAATCTGCATGTTTGTTAGGTACAGTTAAAACTTCCAAAAAAGCTTAATAGAACGTCAGTCAAAAATAAGACAGTAAGGTGGTGGTACTTTTGGACCAGATTCACACTTTTAAACATCATCTTTAACATGCACACCTCACTGCTTTAATTCTATCCACCTACATTATGCACTGTTGGTGATTAAAACTGTACATAAATCAAGGACTTTCAGCCTCCTTCCTTGTTAAGCCCATTTGTGCACTCCTGTCAGGATTTAAAAGAAGAAACCCCCAAGTATTAAACATCAAAGCCATCAAATCATTTTAATGATGCTACAGCATGACTAAGCAAACAAGATTTTATCTGCCATTTCATGTATGTGCCGGAGATTTTTAGGCTTCATAAGAAAAGAAGGTTGTTTTGTGTGCACAAAGTGAATCAGGAAGCCATTAAAATGTGCTGAAATTTAAAAAAAAAACATTGCACCCAGCACATGAACAGACATGGGACCAGATGATATACGTTATAATGCGCTGAGCAATGCAAGAGATCATTGTCACTGCAAATATTTTGAATTGTCAATGCAGGGAAGGTGCAAGTGTAACTAATGACATTAATGATGGTACTGTTCCATTTAGGTGTGCCAATAAACCAGCATGCATTATACCAGAGTCATTATTAATGTTATTAGTTCCACCTGCGTTTGACAAGTCAACATGTTTGCCGTGAGAAGGATGTATAAGTGAGTGGTTAGTCAGTGAATTGAGCTGAATGTTGCTGCTGTTAAGAAACTCATGTTTCGAATTTGAGTTTATAAAAATATATATATATATGTACATTCAAATATGTATTTACATCTTGTATATTCTTGGGTGTTTTAATCCAATTCATGCCTCAAGGGCACGCTGCCAATTCAGTCTTTGTATGCCGCTGCCTGAACAGAAACTGAATTAAAGGTGTATGGTATTTAAAATCAATGTCAGCAAAAAAAGGCATGAAGTGAGAAAACTGCATGGCTAGATTTTCCACAGTACCAGTGGAAAGGACTAAGAAGTGAAGGTTTTGAGTAAAGACATGCACAGATCAAAGCACACCCACAATCCCCTGTGTGTGCATTGAGTCAGACTTTTAAGAAAGAAACAGCATCCATACATCAAACAAATGTGTAGTCTAACTCTGGCACTGTGACAAACTCAATTATAAAAAGTCCATTTGTTTGAATGAGTTTTTTAAACAAACAGAGACAGTTAAACCCGCAAACTGGTGATTTAAGAAAACATAAACACTATGACTTGAGGACAGTAGCTTCCTCACAATACTAGCTTTGTTTTATAGTGTAAACCCATGTTGCCAACAGACAATGAGTTGGAAAGCTTACCTTCATTCCACAAAGGCTGAACGAGGCTTACAAAGTTATGACCTAGTTCACACACTCAGATAGCAGCTAATAGATGTGTGGCAGTGGATGATAAAGGGTTTGGTTTTTACTGTATGTTTCCTGCACATACAGTGCCTTATTCTGTATCTATATTATATACTATATATATATATATATATATATATAGTATATAATATTCTTTTTTGTTTTTTGAAGTATATACAATAACAGATGATGTTAAATTCATCAGAAAGGAAGATAGATTTTGGTGAAACTGGTACATCACAAAACCTCTTTGAGACCCAGGTTTAGGTTTAATATCTCCTGTTCTTTTGTCTCTGAAAACTAGGCCAAATGTACTGTATTGTTGTTGTGTTATTGTGATTTGCTGTGTTACCATACAGTACCACTGATAGGGTGGTTTGAGTGTCTGTCACTCACAATATGACATTCAAGAGTTTTGAATCGGTGGTGTAAGACATTCAATTTTCTTTTTGGGTAAAATTAAACAGGCGAGTATTACTGTGCTCATGCCTATGAGTTGTTGTTGAGTCATTGAAGTGTTTTTTGAATTTGTGGGTAGTGAGGAAAACTGTGTCAGGTCGCAAAGCTTTTTTTCTTAAAGAAAATACTCAAAGGTCCCCACACGTTACGCAGTGTTAGTCTTGGTTTAGCCTGTGGGATTGTAAAGGGAGACACTTTAGAGAAAACAGTATTCAATCCGAGGTCGGTGGAGTACTTATGAGGTTGTCCATTCAAGGAGCTAAACCGCTCTACTCTCTCAAGGCGTACAACATATTTCAAGATGAGTGACTCAAAGGCGTCAGGCGTCCACGGGATTGGTCCAGACTGAAATACCTCAAACATTGTTGGATGGATTGCCATGAAATTTTGTACAGACATTCATGGTCCCCACAGGATTAATCCTAGTGACCTTGGTGATCCCTTGACTTTTTCTCTGGCACCTCATCAGGTCAAAATGTTCACTTCTCCTATGAATTATCTCAACTTGTACTGGATGGATTGGCACAACATTTTGGTATAGACATTCATGATTCCAAGATGATTTATCCTAATGACTTTGGTGATCCCCTGACTTCCCCCTTGACCTCCTCTAGCACCACCATGAGGTTAACATTTAACATCTTCTGGTCAAAATTGCAATTCAGTGGTTTTTGACCAAATGCCTGCAAAACTAATGACATTCTCATCATCCTCAGCTTTACTTGTGTTTATTGCTGATTAGCAAATGTTAGACGCTGAACTAAGATGTGATCATGATTAAGATTAAACTTGCTTAGCATCAGTATGTGTCTAGCATGCTGAAGTTAGAAGTTAGAAGTTAGCTCAAAGCACAGCTGTGCAGCTTCGCAGAGCTGCCAGCATGGCTGTAGACTCTCTTCTTGCTTGTCACTGCAAAGGATCATTCTGAGTTTGCTTTTATCTGGGTCATGTCTGAATTGGTTTCCTCCCTTTTAACTTTTATCTGCAACATTTCTGGTCCGCAGGCTCTCCTCTGGGTACCCCAGAACCACTGGTGCTTCTTACTCCACCACGGTGCCTCACAGCCAATCGCACGCAGCACGGTGTCCTCCTCACATGGCTCCCTCCAGCAAACCACTCCTCACCCATCGACCGATATATCATGGAGTTCCGCCTCGGGGAGAGGTGGGAGGTTCTGGATGACCTGATCCCATCCACTGAGACTGAGCTCATAGCTAGAGATCTCGTTCAGGTCAGTTAGATGCACATTTCAAAATGAAACATGGCTGTGTGAGGTGTGGCACAGGGGCTAAGTTGGAGGAATAACTGACTGAAAAGTGAATTAACAGAATCCATATTGTTAACAACTCCCAATTGTATAGTGTCAAGCATAATATTGAAATAATATTATTTTCAGTAAAGTGATTATTCCATATCTATACATCCACATTTTTATCTTATGCAATGAGTTTTAGAACTCTGATATCAATACAAAGACCACCATCCTAAAGAATTCATCACTTATTTTTAGCCATTTTGCATTTTAATAACTACATATCCTTCTGGTTAAAGATTACAAAAAGGTGGTTTCTATTACTTAAATTAATAAAATAGGAATATGCAAACAAGACAGCTGCAAATCATAATTGTTATTATGATGCAAACAATACTAAATGATTAACCTACAGTATATCATCATCATATATAGAGCCATTTTAAAAAGTGCTTTTTGAACCTACAGTGCAGTGCACTTATCTATGATCTAATAAGCCATGATCTGATGAACTATACACAAAAATCAGTGTATGAAATGGTGATAAGAAGAGTGTGTTTGGTGTGTCTCTCTAACAGGAGTCCTGGTATGAGTTTCGAGTGATGGCTGTCATGGATGACCTGATCAGTGAGAGCAGCAACGTAGTGGGAGTGTCTAGCACAGGTCAGTTTCTTTTCTAAGAAGCATTACAAACTACAGAAATGCTTGGCCCTTGTGAAGAATAGATTTGAGAGTGTCCTTATTTGTATCTTCTCCATTTTACCTACTTGTCTGCCCCATCAGATCCCTTCCCTCCTGCAGAGTTGCCTGATGAGGGGCTGGCGCGGCCTGTGGTGGCGGGTGTTGTGGCGACTATCTGTTTTCTGGCAGCGGCAGTACTGTTCAGCACTCTAGCGGCTTGCTTTGTCAATAAGCAACACCGTCGCAAACTCAAGCGTAAACCAGGTTGGTGTCCCTCTCTACTTAATATATATGTAGTAAATATAGTATATGTCTGACCATGGATGGAATACAAAATAGGGCTACCAGACACATGGGGCTCCTGGGCCAAAGTCAATCTAACAACTACAGAGAGACGCAAAATGACCGCAAAGAGCCTCTAAACTACCGGAAAGAAAGGCATAACAACTACAAAGAGAAACAGAATGACCACAGAGAGACAGGAAAACAATTACCAAAAGATGCAAAACGATCACAAAGACACAAAAAATGACTATAATGAATAACAAAACGACAAATGTAGTATTGGTGGTGTCTCGTAATCCATCCATGTGTCTGATTTTTACTTGTGGGGAGGAAATGCTTAATTTAAATGTTTTTGTCCTCTCAGATCCTCCCTTGTCGGTGACACACTTCAGGAAAAGCATTGAGTCACCGTAAGTAAAGTCAACGCCAGAGCCCCTGCGGTCTGCCAGAGGTGGCTACTACTGTGCATCTTCTAATTCACCTTTTGCAAAATTTGTCTTCCCATGCATGCTGTGACAAGGCATACTTTTAACAATAAATGACAGTAAAACCTACAAACAGTTAAGTTTATTGTTAAGCAGCTGGAAACTGGAAATGTATAATCTTTTCAAAACCTTGTAAGTGGAGCTAATTATTACACACAACAAGCTTCTTCCTGTGCATTTAGACAAGAGGTAATATGGCAAGAGATGGTATATTTGTTAAAACGTACAAAATGAATAAGCATATGGACCAAGAAAAAACCCAGGTGGATGATAAAAAAAAAAAAAACATTGATTATATGTTTGGGTGTGGAAGAAAATGTACAGTAGCAGCCTCTAGCGGATCATGGGCAGATTAAGGAAAGTTCAAAGCAGCCAAGTCAGCATTTTAAGCACATTACCCAGAGTGCCAAAGCTGCAGTATGTGTATTGATTTTTGATCCATCTGTATTCTTTAACCTCAAGCGCTGTCTGCTTTCTGCATGATTCCAAGTGTTTAATGATGCTGTTTTTTTCGTTAAGCTGCACATTAATGTACAGTATCCGCTACGTGTGTGTATTTGTCTGTCTGTCTGTTAATCTTGTGTACATGTATGACTGCATTTCAATCTCAAAAGAAGCTCATTTGTGACAATAATCTGTGTAAATCCCATTCCAGAATAAATGTTTGCCTGAGACTTTAGGTAAATTGACAGTATCAGATACCTTTGTTTATTTTTATGAAACGGTCCAGTCCGATCAGGGAGTTCACACTTAGTCCTTCCTGCAAGTGGCATAGTCAAAGATGAACCAGGCCCATGTCGTTTGTCTCCCATCGCAGGCCTCCTCTCACCCCCTTGCCAGGGGTAGAGCCCTGCTGGGACGAGCCAGCCAGGAGCAGTTTCTTGCCCCCGCCCGCCAGCCCCCTGTGAGTGCCTGCCTGCACCAAAGTACAGAGTGTGCTGCACTGCACTGGCTTGGCTGCATGGTTAATGCATTGCATAGAAATTATCAACTGACAATGACTATTTGTTGTAGAGAAGCCCACCGCTGGCCTATTTGCATGCCCAGACTTTCACGCACCATACAGGGATTAAATTCCATTAGCTCAGCTGCATGTACAGTTCAGTACTGTGTATATGCACTCTTTATAATGTATGTCTACCTGATGCATTCAGTGACCCAGTAAGTGTCGACTATGCTGCTCCTGGTGTGGGCAAATGAGGCCTGGTTAGATGTCATCTGCTTTCCTCACATCAGCATTTGGTGCAGCATATGGAAATTGGTCTCACGTCTGCTCAAGAAGATGTAGAATCAATAGATCTGTGATACGGTTGTCATGGTTGCGTCGTTGGTTCTCCTCTCATCCCGTCATTCTGGCTTGGTTCATTAGCTGCTGTCTTATCAGGATGCTGCCACCGCCATAAACTGGTCATTATCATAATGCAGTTCATTATGGCTGCCTTGATAGAGTGCTTTGGCTTTGTATTGTGTCATCTGTTTAGTTTAAGAATGAAACTGCATTCATGCCTTTTCATTTACAGATTCAGAGATTTTTCTTTTGTTTTAAAATACTTTACGCACTTTCCCTTTGGGTTTCATATGTAATGTTAAATTAAGCCAGTGCCTTGTGTCTGCATTTTTTATCAGGTTATCCTCGGGGAAGATAAGTCCAGAGAGCTCCCCTCCATCTCGGCCCCGCTCTCTTTCTTCAGAGGGTTCCCACGGTCCAGGCCTGTATGTCAGGAAGCTGCCCAGCCCTCAGAGAGAAAGAGACAAAGAGCTCTCCTTCTACAAAAAAACCAAGCGTGCCATAGCCAGCAAGAAATACAGTGTGTCCAAGTATGAGGCAGAGGTCACCACGCCTATTGAGCTGATAAGCCGCGGCCCCGATGGCCGCTTCGTCATGGAGAGCCCACCGCCCCGCCGCATCCAGGGCTTCCCCTTCGCAGAGGAGTCTGACATGTACCCTGAGTTCCGGCAGTCTGACGAGGAGAATGATTTTGACCCCGGGCCTCTGCCGCCCATCATGCCCACGCTGCGGCCCCAGCTCTCCCCAACGTCCTCCAGCCTGGAGTCAACGCAACCCCCCACCTACAGCCCCCGCCTACACAGGGCCATGGAAGGTATGAGCTTTGCAGAGGGCAGTGCACTTCACGCCTCAGGGCAGGCCCCGGCCTCCCGCTACAGGGGCTTTCCCCAGGGCCCATTCTATGGGTATCTAGGCAGCCGCGGTGAATCAGGGATTCCACCACCATTCTACATGCCTGACATCAGCCCGCGTAGCTCCGCTCTGTCCTCCCCCCCAGGCACCGCTGAGGGGCCCTTTGGTTACCCCTCCATCCCAGAGGAGAGTGGAGAGATGGAGCACCATCAGTACACTGCCTCTGGCCATTCTCTGTCTCACACACACAGCCCTCCTCCTCGCTCACCTGAAAGCTGGCAGCCTCATGAGTTACCCTTCCTGGGTCTAGAAGGTCCACGGTTCATATACCCACCTCACCATCCCTTACATCATCCACAGGACCTCCCTGACCCACCCCCATACCCTCCTCACTCTCTACCCCCGAGTCGCCTGCACCTCCCTCACCTAAAGGATCCAACAAGCCCTGGACTCCTGCAGCTGGAGGTCCCTGTGGCTCCCCCAGGCAGAGACAGGCCCCTGGGGCCTCCGGTTAGGCGTTTAGCTATGCAACAGGCCCAGAGTCTCGGCCAGCTCAGACACACGGCCCACGGTGTGGGTGTACCAGTGTTGCCTTACCCTGACCCGGCAGCCCGTGCAGGGAGCCCAAGCACAGCCCCCAGTAGTAGCCCTCAGTCCTGGCTCAGCCCGAGGGCGGGGCGCCGGGCAGACCCCAGCCTACCCCCACTAGTACTCCAACCCTCCCGCCTCTCTCCACTCTCCCAAAGCCCCCTTAGCACCCAGCCGGGTTCCCCAGATATTCTAGTGCGGCCCCCTCCGCGCCCCAGCATCCTCCGCACCTCTCGGTCTCTGGAGATGCCTGAGATCACCCTGCAGCCCTCGGCCACTGTCAGTTTCTCCCGGAGGTCCTCCCTGTCCGCCTCTCCCACTCAGAGCCAGGGCGGCAGGCTACCCAGCCCCAGTTACCACGCCCACATGTCCTATGCCTCCACTGCAGCCAGTTACCCCTCCCAGTCCCCCTCTCCCCCTCTGGAGGGCAGGGATGTTTTCGGGCAGAGGCCATCCCAGAGAAGGACAGAGGAGGAGATGCTACCCTCAGAGCCCTCTCAGCTCCAGATATCAGCCTCAGGGTAGGTGATCCATTCCAGTAGAGAATAGTCACATATTTATTTAAAGGGGAGACTTGTCTCCTCTTCTGCTCTCTATTCCAAATTTCCTCAGTATTTATCCACAGTTTTATTCTGATGTCTCAATTTAGGCATAATTAAGATGCATATTGTACTTTAATATGCAGAAGGCATGTAATTGCATTTAGCACACATTGTATCAGTTCATAAAAATAACATTTACCTAAACTTGATGGCATGTGAAAGCTCAAGTTGATTTTAAGGTAATATATTATTGTCTTTATCATTTGATAGTCATATTTAATCTCATAAAATATTGATCATAATGAAACTGAAGTCAACTTTAAAAATAATAATCACAGGAACATTTATATGAAACACTTAGCTAGAGGCTACAGAAACCCTCAAGTTTACTGTTTTTAAAAACTGTGCCATTTTTTCTGTCCCCCATTTTGAACAATGAAACATTGAACTGAACTATTTTTCACAGATCAAGATCAAAGATCAATTATTAAAAGAAGTATGAAAGTGAAAACCTAATGTGTGAATTACAAGCAAAGTTATTTTCATGCTCAACTTTAACAATTAACTGTATATTTGATGAACATTTACATACTTTATATGACGCTATATTACATTCTAACGAAAAGGTACCACTTTCTGATAATCCACCCTGTCTAAAGCACTTAATTAATGGTTAATAAATTGTTTACTAATTCTTTATAGAACAATTATAACTGAAAAATATCTACAGCTGTTAGTTAACAAAGTCAACAACAGTCATTAATAAAGGGTAGTAAACCATAAGGTCTGCAGTTGCAAATGTTAACAAAACATTAATAAATGTCTCACTTTTCTAATAATCCAATAGCAAAAGTTAGTTAAGTCATGTGTTTATTAATAGAGGGTTATTACAATAATTCAAGTCTGCAGTTGGAAATGATAATAAGTTAATAATAAAAAAAACTTTGGTCCAAATGCTCTGCAGCCATTTTCCAAAAACTCAGAGGTCAAACTATCTTATGATTTCAAGAGCTAAAAAGACAAATCAAGTGTCCTGCTAGGGGAGGATAAAAGCCAGCCACAACAGGACAACAGTTACTCGTTATTATGGCTTTTAACAGTATTATAAAGCATTAGTGATTTATTAACCATTAATAAATGGTTGCTTATTAGAAATGGGTACCTACTGTATAAGGATACAAACTCTGAGCTTAAGCCAGTTTTTTATGAACTACAATCAAATCTCACTAGAAAAGGATTTCTTATCCCCAACAATCTGATAGATCAGTGCCACTGTATACAGATTGTCAGACATAACGCAGGAAGTTTTATGCTTTTACACCTACATAAAAACATAGCCGAGACTCATATACTTTTATGCCCCATAGTATTTCTTTGCTGTACACATTCCTGGGCCCCCTCACACCCACCTCACAACCCTAGAGGCTACAATCATACAGTAGCTAAAGCCATGAAGCAGAGACTTGCTCCTGCACCATCACTGGCCTTTAAGGGAAGGTAGCTTATAGGGCTGCTGCTTTATAGAGGGTAAGGGTCTTACGTGATTTGTTTTTGATTGATCTCAGCTATCTGGGCAGCGTTGTGACCCGGTCCCCTACGCCGCAATAGGTAAGGGTCGGACCCATGTCTGAGAGGGGAGGGGTCAGCAGGGGGAGGGCTCTAATCACTCTCTCCTTTAAAGGGGAATCGCTTTGGGTTGTGCCTCTGTGCTGGATTCAAGTGAAGTACAACTAATGGTAATAATGACTGCAGGACACATTTGTCAATACACTTCCAAGGCACAGTAAGCCTGCTGTGGCGTAGGCTGCAGTAATTAGGCTTGTGAGCAAGCAGGAGGAGCGGTTTTGGACTGTGGAGAAGCATTTTTGTCTTTTGATTGTTTGAATACAGACATGTTTCCCTGCACCAAAAAAAGCCTTGAATCAATAGAGGACGCACATGAATGAGAGACTGGAGTATTCCCCTTTAAAGTTTTGTTCCATGTGCAAAATGCCATGCATGCATTCTCTAAACTTCTCTCTACGACCAAACAAATAACAACAATTCTCAAACTAAATTCTTTGTCACATTTGTTGTCCTAAGTGCTTTCGTTTTTCTGTCATGTGACTGTTTTTAATGGCCATTTCCTCTTCCTGTCATGTGACTTGTTCTTTAACGGCCATTTCCTCTTCCTGCCATCTCCTCCCGTCAGCATGGTGAAGCCTCTGTACGCAGTGTTCATGTTTATGAAAGTGTGCTGTACAGTGTTCATGTCTATGGAAATGTACTTTATTTAACACACTGTGGCCCCTGCACACAGTTTAGGTGATAATGGAAATGTTCTCTATCTGTCCAGGACTGTTGCAATTCTCAGATTTGTCTCCCCCTCTCTGCTAATGATTTTCAATCTCTCTCTCCACAGTGACAAGTGATGGACAGCATCTCTAAAGCTTTGTGTTCCTATGCCTTTTGAAACAATACACAACAACTTGACTTAATGAAACATTAAGTCAGGTTTTGACGCTGTTTGTATTCAGTTCTTTGAAAGGCAAAGACATTGAGCCAACATTGAGCCTCATGAACCTGTACTTAAATGTTAAGATTTTGTGAGGTTATTGGACATCATTTTATTTTATTGCATCTTTCTATGAGAGATGGACAACAAAACCAGAGTATTCGGTATGAGGTAAAACTACTAGACTGCATACTATGACAGTGAAGATACTTTAACTTGATTACATTGATTATTTTTCATTAAAGGTAGCCTGTATCACTCATGAAATGAAAATAGTTCTTTAGGGTTCAAAAAGAGCTGTTCATTTTATGTTTTAAAACACACCTGCACACATACTTTACTTTCAAGTTTGCACACTCATGTATCTACTGTATACTGAAAATAGTGGAAAGCGATCTACAATAAAACTTCAATGTTACAGGAACGTTCATTTTACAGTTCCAGAAATTATTTTCATTTTATGAGTTTTATACAGCAAAGAGACAAATATTGTCAGCACTTCTGAAGCAGTCACTGCTTAAAGACCCGAATGTGAGTGAGCAGTATTTGCAGTTATTGTCTAAACCCAAAATGTGTTTTGTTTCCATTTTTAGCACCGTTACTAAGACTACAAAAAGTGCAATTATGGGACCTAAAATTATAAGTTAGTGATGTTGTATCACTAACACTTTACCCTTTAGGAATAAATAAATAATCTGTATTACCATAATTCCTATAAATCCTGGACTGGGTCTTTAATGTAATGATTGTTTCAGAAGAAACTTAATAGCCAATAAATTCACCAAATCCACTGCCACCTTATGTCAACTATTCTTTCTTTCTTTCCTTTTCTTTCTTTCCATCTTTATTTCTTTGTGTCTAACTTTTATCATCCATCAATGCAGATAGAAAGTGGAAATTCATCATCTTAGTGAAAGGGCTCTCAGTAGAAGTACAAGAGCTCATCAAACCATATGATAGCATCTACTGGAAATGTAGCAATGCAAAGTGCCATTCTGTCTTTTCACTTTGAGACGGAACCGAACACGTCCGTTGTATTAATGCAGAACAATGTATGCTGTGCTGTCTGTCCTCTTTTCAGGGAACCTCTAGGTGCGTCTAGTGATCCTGCCGGGTCTGAGAGCTTACCAGCACTGCTACACCACTGTATTACTAAAGCCAAGGGAGAGGCTGCCAACAACAATAACAACACAACCTCCGCAAGGAGAACAGGTTTGTCTGAAGATTAGAGAAAAGGGACAAAAGATTAATCTTAAAATAGGTGGGTGGTATGTTACTCCTGTGCTGTCTCTCTGCCTCCCTTTCAGGTGTGTGTCCCTCTCAGACCCAGCAGCAATCTCAGACACCCCAAGAGGGAGAGGATCTCAACCTCCACAGAAAGAGGAAAAGGCAAAACAAGAAGAACCCCTATCTCTATTTGACCTCCTTCCTGCATCGCAGGCAATCTGAGGAGGACCAGACCGGCATTCTGGCCAGCGCAGACTCCGAGGGCCCAAATTATGGGACTCTACGCTGACCCTTGTGCCCACCAAGCCATTGGACTCGACTAAACTGACCTCCCCTGGAAAAACCTCAGCCCTCCCTGCCCCACCCTGGTCTCTGTATCAAGCTAATACATTTCTTGTGATCTTTAAAAGTTCATTGGTGTTTAGGGAGCGGGAAACATCCAGCTGAATACTCTGGGGTTGGAAATCTTATTTCAAGACAAGAACAATGGCTTTTCTCAGTTGCCACTGCTACTTGTCTCTGAGGAATTTCACTTGAAAATGCTCTGAAAATATATAATGTATATAAATAGTAAAAACAAGGGATTAAGCTTCCTCCTACAGTAATAAAAATGTGTTGGTTGAGTATGTCACAACACATTAAAGATTTTTCACTCACTGATCATTGAGGGGTCCATATCTTTAGGTTTTTCAGTGATACAGTGTACTCTGAAGCCTGGTGCGTCCTCAGACAGGGACATGAGTCTACCTTTCCTACAATACAAATAGTGTCAGTATTTAAACACAGGGTTCTTACCACAAAATATACCTCAGAGTAAACGCAGAGTTGCTGTAATTCTTGTGGTATACTGTACGTACTTGACCTTTTTACATATGAAATGTATGGATAAAAAGGTTTATATCACACACCACACTCATTAATATGGATAATATGGCCTGACTTTATCTAATTTAGAAGCCTTTTTATTATCAGAAATAGCTGGCATATTGTGTTTATTTTGATTTATGATCCAATGCCAACGCTTAGAGGACTGTCTTAATTTTAGTGCTTAATGGCTCAGTGTGTTTACACTCATCATTATAGCACCTTATTAAGATAAAGATCATAGCCTTCATGAGAACTCTCAAAATAATTTGGGACTTACACGCTCAACAGAGGTTGGACTTGTAGGATTTAGAAGAACAGGGTGATGAATTGTGAAGTGTACTGTAGTATGTATTTCATTATTAAGGAATCATTTGTGAAATGTGGCACGTCTCGAGGTGCCTTTTTTTTGCCTTTTTCTCTCTTGTTTTTTCTAACATAAACTGCCTTTTCCTTCGCCTTCTCATATTTGTCTTGTCGGTGGAGTGAGGGACTCCAATATTATGTGTATTTTTACTTTTTTCTGCCAAGGACACACGGACACAGGATGCATGACAATTTTCTTTTTTACATTTATATTTTAAATGGGTACCTGCTTCAACTGTGTATATCCAAGTAATAGGACAGAATCAGAATACCCATACAAATAAAAAAAATGCAGAAGTTAAGATTGAAAAAGGCAAATAAATCAATAGATAGAACTTTAGTTGGAAAGTACAGAAGCACTGTACATGAGTTTTCATGCAGATAGAAAAAAAACAGTAGAGTAACGATGTTAATGTTTAACAACAGCTGTGAGAGGAGAATGTGATTGCTTCATAAAGCTGTTAACAAGCAATGGAAAATATTCAAACAATGGCCACCCTGACTGTTTATCTTTAACAATTGTATATTACTTGCTAGCTACTTCTCTGTATGTTTGTTAATTTTTTCGACACTAACCGATAATGAATGTATGTTTTGCTGTACAGGAAATGAATGTCCCGATGTCACAGTACATTGAATGACCCATTGCGTTGTTTAAAGTGCAGCTGCGATTGGTGAGATGAGCAGTTGGCACATTAAGTCCAAATTGTTTGACTTCTCTGTGTTATTCCTGTAAGTGGTAATAACTAATGGGCCCCACACAGGTTCTGAGCAAAGCTCCCTTTGTTCTGACGGCTACAAAAACAACTGGTGTCCTTTTATGGCTATTGCTAGTTTAATCACTCAAAAACACATCAGATATATTTCCATCTGCTACAAACAAATCAGAGGTTTTCCGACAAACATCCACAACAAATCAAAGGTTTTCCGACAAATATCCACAACAAATCAGAGGTTTTCCGACACATATCCACATGAATTAATCGACTCAATGACTGCTTACTGAAATGTCAAACTCTTTTGACAAGTGAGAAAGTGATGATTGCCTGAAAGTGAGCGTCAAAGTGCATATTCTACTTTAACAAATTGGTTTCATGTAAGATACGAGGAGAAAAAAATCTATATTTGTTATGTACTGTACATGGTATGTATTGTATTTGTAAAGATAAATCAGACCATGTTTTACAGGAAGACGTTCTTGTATGAGGATGTATGAAAAGATGGGAAGGATCCCAAGGAAAAAGAAATTAGATTATATATAAAAGTATTTGCTTACAGTACGGCTTTAAGTGGATAATGTTTTCTAAAACATTTTAAGGTGCCTCATTTGTCATACTTTAGCAGACATTATTTTATCTGAGAAGAAAAGAAACCTTAATGTTAGTACCGTACAATGTATTATCGCCATAGCCCGCTGGCTGCACAAGTTAAGTAGTATTTTCTCTGATGTATAGTACGTGAATGCCCATTGGAAAAAGCTTTAGAAGCAGAAGTGTGTTGCCCTCTATAATATTTCTGGAACAAAGTAATACTGTATTTTGCCCGTTCATGAGCACACATGTAGATTCACTCCAGATCTTCGCCTTCAGGTGTCCAAAGCAAATAAACTGAAGGAAGTGTTTTTCTAAGAGTCACAGACATGCTATAGTCATGTACAATACGTGCTGTGGAGGAAATTGTGTTTACATTAGTTTGATAAAGAAAAGTGTGTTAGGGCATAGTTGCTTTGAACATTACGACTTGGTGCTATGTTTAACTTTGTGGTGCTGTAGAATAGAGGTCTAAAGATTTTTTTCATTTTCTGTTTCCACAAGCAACTCTTTCGGCCCTGTGTGTTTGAGCAACTAAACTAGCTCCGGTAGACACTATAAGTCCTTATCATAACAGTATCATGGTGTGATGACAGTGATAGACAATACTGGAATATTGAAGTATAACCTCAAATAATAGAGAATTGTGACATTCAAATGAACTCAAGATGACCTGTTTTCTATAGTGTGTTTGCAACGTCTGTCTGTGCTTCCAAGGTACCCTCTCAAAAGTATATTTGTGATGATATTGAGAATATTTACCCAGCCTAAAAGGAGAAACATAACTTGATTTAGATTAGTACGCACCACAGGAAACACTGGAGGGAAACTGAGAGCATTGTCAGGTCATGGGGGGATCTTTTCTACACACTTCCTGTAGGTCTACCATCTTTGGTTAACAGCACTGTTTTTCAAGCACACTACTGCAGGGGGGTAACCGTCTCACGTCATCTCACCACCGTTTTGACGGTAGAATTCCTTCTAGTACTGTACAGTATAGCCATGTGTAGTCATCAGACCACATTTGTATTTATTGCCGATTCTCCTGGTAGAAGGTATTGGGAAAGCTCATACATCCTCTCCATGGGTTTTACAAATGGATGTCGTCTTCCGGGCTCTTCTTTGCATATTCAACAGAAACATGTACAGTGTTTAAGAGGGCTGCTTTGGACGTACTGTTAGCTCAATTTTTTTGTTTATTCCAATTTTTCTGCTTACAGCTTTTAGTGCATCACTAGGTGCTGGTAGGATGATACTTAGAAACCGATTTGATTTTTTATTGTATTAATCTTGCATGTAGAGACAATACAAAAAAACGCCTATTTAGCAATCATTCATGGACATCTGAGCTGGTTGTTATTGGACGGAAAATAGAAATATGTAGTATTTTCTATGTTCTCTGTTTTTTCATGTGTACCAGCACTGAGAAACTAGAATGTATTATTACCGTAGGCTACAATAAGCACTACATCGTTGACTGTTTTAGCTAATGCTCATACTCAAGCAAACCAAGTAGTGCTTAAAAAGGAAGAAAATTTACAACATTTCATTTCATTTTCATCCACTGAACTCTGTGCTGTACATCACATGTTTACATTCTGTATTATATGTTGTTTATTCTGTTTTTTTTGTACATAATTTGTTTCCATAATATTCTTTAAGTTGTATTCAACAATGTTCATATGTAAATATTTCAAAGCAAAAACATTTTTTACTTTTCTCTGTTTTAAAATGATAACCTGATGTTTCTCTTTTTTTGGTCAGTTTTTAGACTTGTCATTCTGTTCTGTCACTACATCAGGTATTACGCTTCACTTAACTTTTTGTGAGCAATTAACTCATACTGTATGGTGCTGTACCAAAGCCTTATGTATAATATTTGTATTACTTTTCTCTCGTTTGCCACTGCTGTCCAGTGAATTCTGTATCGTCTGAGATCATGTCTTACTCACTCTTCATGTTCAACTGCCATGGATCTCGTTTCTATATTGAGTAAACAGAAACCTGAATGAACTATGATGTAAAAACACTCTTGCCTGTTACCAACTGGCCTGGATATAAAGTGACAGTCACCATCAAAAGCCTTTATAGGGAAAATGCACAGGCTCACTCCTGGTGGCTCATCATGACGTAGACATGGGCCTAGCACATGATCTATGCTCTATCTATGGCATGTCTGTGAGAATATGAAAGCAGTGTTGTATTCATGTCACCATATCATTTCAAATGCTTAGTCCCATACGAAATTTTCCTCTCAAATTTTTGTATTTTGATATAATAAAAAAATCAAAAGAGGTTTCACTTCTCTTGTGGTTTTGTCTCTCGGACCTCCTCTGATCCCATCAGTGAGGTACAAGGTGTAGTTCATGTGCTGGACACAGGGTGTAAGTGTTGGGCAGAGAGTGGGGAAGATAGTGTGCTGATAGGAGCAGCTTAATCAGGTCAGGGTTTTTTTTTTTTTTTTTTTAAATTCTAGGACACACAGGCCACCGACCATGAGTTAAAGTGCCAGGTTTCAATTTCAGTTTTTCCTCAAAAATCACAATTATCCTTTGAATTTGGTCTTAGATCTGACAAATGCAACTTACTTTGGAAGAAAAGTTATTCAAAGAAGATCAAAGGCTGTGTTTAAATGCTTGCAAGTTGTTCAATGATTAATATTTTGACCCCAGCTCTTCTGTCTCCACCCAAACGTTAAGGAATGAATTGTGTTTCAGCTGACCAGAACAGGGAAAACAAATAACTTGAAAGAGGATGAGGTCTGTCAGAATGACCTTTGTGCTTTTGTTCAAATTCCCTCTGGCATGCTGGGAAACAAACAAATGAGCAGCCATCTGCATACACCTGAGGAAAATGAATGGTGCAGTTAATCCACCGGTCAAACACACAAACCTTTAGAGGCCTAGTCTCATAAATGCTACATTATCTGCAGATTCTTTTGAATAGAAAATTGTTTCCATTTTCATTTTTTCATTTTCTTATTAATCAATTATTTTTTTGGTTCTACAAGATGTCACAAAACAGTGGCCATTAAAAGCTGCAAAACGTCACATTAAAAATAAAAGTTTGACATTTTGAGAAATACTTTCATTCTTGCCAAGAGTTGGATAAGAAGATTGATTCCACTCTCCACTCTCTGGTACATATAATGCTACAGCCAGAAGCTGGTTAGTTTATCTTAGTTAAGCTTATGGAAACAGAGGGAAACAGCCGGTCTGGCTCTGTCCATAGATAACAAAATCCCCCTAACAACACCTCTAAAATACAACTGTTTTAATACACCCACACAAAAACATAAATGTAGAAACAACAAGTTGAGTTTTTACAGGGGGTTATGTGCCGGACTATTTTTTGGGCGGGAGCAGCAACTTCCAGGGAACATGTGGTCACTGGGAGATTTATACGGAAGTCACTGTTACCTGCAGGTTTATGGATGGGTTCAACAAACAAGGTGTTGATTAGTGAGCTTTAGAGGTGCCAGTAAGACACTTTTGAACTTTGGACAGAGCCGTTTCCCGCCTGTAGCTTCACATTTAACAAAAGTCATAAACATGCGGATGTCGCTTTAAGAAGCTCCAACCGGTGTTGGCTATTTGCTTGATAAATACCATAGAAGATTAATCGATTGTCGAAACAGCTGGAGATTAATTTGCCCTCAATTTACTAATCCATTCAGCTTTCGATTAAAGGACCCCCCAAAAAAAGGGGGATCATAAAAGGGTGCCAGTGGCCCAAAAGAGCTGAAGCAAAAAGAGAAACAGCTCAATTTCACATTCTCTCCTTCAGTGGACAAGCACAATAAGATGGAGGACGAAGTGATTTGCACACCAGGTTTCACTCCTCTCACTGTTGCCACCCCACCTACACTACTGTTATGTAATTCTGTACCAAGCATTACCTAACACCACACAACCTGCCAGATGGGGGCTCCTCCGGGTGGAGGACATTATCAAACAGGGGGGGCTCCACGCACACTCCCGCACCTACATCACATGGGTGGGTGGGGGGGTGGGGGGGTCCTTGACATTGAAAAAGGTCTGGGAACCCCTGGGGGGGCCATTAATTAAAAAAAAAAAAAAAAAAAAAAAAAAAAAAACCCGAGGCGCGGGCACGAGATCAGTCGTGCGCGCTCCCGGTGGCGATTGCAGATCCGCAGCCAGCCGCGGCTCCTCCGGGATGACTCCCGCTCCGCCCCGGCGATGTCGCACCCGGGCGCAGCTTTCACCCTGACACACGTCTTACCTCACGGCTGCGGTCTCCGCGTTGCGTGCGTACGTGCGTGCGGAGTCCGAGACGAGCGCTGTCTGCAGTGCGATGCTGACGGCGCGTTTGCTCCTCGCAGAGAAGCCCCGCGCCGCGCAGCACAGAGGAGGCAGCCGACAGCGGCGACGTGCACGGTTACAGGTAGGCTGCGTGACACCGGGGGGGACCGACCGGCGACACCCGCACGATCGAGGCTTTTTTTTTTTTTTTTTTTTTTTTTCCTTCTCAATTGATCGGCCAGTCAACGTTGAAGTGTGTGTGTGTGTGTGTTTGTGTGTGTGTGTGTGTGTGTGTGTGTGTGTGGCTGCAGGAAGCTGACCGGTGATCCGAGGCCCAACAGGTCAGAGTACACCGGGGGTAAACTTTTCCCACCGGTGCCCGGTTGAGTTTCCAGTCGGTGTGGAGGACTGGTAATGTGTGTGTTTTTTTTTTTTTTGAGTGCATCACTTGTTGTGAGAACAAATCTGAGTTCATCTGTCCAGAGGATTTTGTTGCTGTTTTTTTTTTTCTTCCCTAGGAATCGCTGTAATGCAGTGGGTGGGCACAGCGCGGTGAAGACCTGTATAATCTGTTGCAACACAGCGCAACCTTTATAATCCTTATAATATATGATTTCATGGATTTCTGCTTTTATACTTGTTCGCGTTTGAGCCTTTATAAGAGCTGTTGATTGAACTCTGTGGCAGTTTTTGAGGCTGTACCGTGAAGCTTGTATCATATGCTTGTGTGTGTGCGTTGGAAGGTGCAGAGGCAAAATAATAGTACATGAAACGATTGGTCGATTAATCGATTAGATGACTGGCACCAAATTAACGAGCAACTGTTTTGACGATTGATTAAACATTGGGGGCATTTTTGAATTAAACAAACATTCATTCTGTTTCTACCATTTTTTTACCCAGATGATTTGATGATTAATACAGAAAATAATCATTAGTTGTGGCCCTTTACCCACAATATACAGTGCATGTAGGTGTGTGGGGACAAAGTGACAGTTATATGTGAAGTATTTTATGTTGATCCGAAACGATTAATCGTTTAGTCGTTAGACATAAAAATAACTATAACTATTTTGGTAATTGATTAAACATTCTCTAGTTCCTGCTCTTTAACTGTGATGATTTGCTTTTGCTTTTCTTCGTCTTACGTGATTATAAAGTGAATATCTTTAGATTTTGAACTGTGGGTCGCTGAAAATAACACCTTACCTTGGGGTTTATAGAATTATTTTGGGCATTTTTCCACTATATTCTGCCATTTTATAGAACAAGTCATTAATCAGTGAATCAAGAACATAATCTACGGAGAAATCGATTAAGAAAATTGCACCCCAACAACATATTTACCCACAATAAACAAAACTTCTATGTGCATTGAGGACAAAATAACAGGTGTTAGGTATGTTATATTGAGCTGATAGTAAACTATTTTGTTTTTAGTATTTTTTTTAAGGCCAAAATTAGCCAAATTCAATATTCCAAATTCCAAATTCTTCAAATTCTTTTTTTTTGATCAAATGGGGTGATAAATTGAATATCTTTGGGTTTTGGAGTGTTTGTCTGACGAAATAAGCGATTTGATGACATTATCTTGACATTGTCGTGTTATTTCTGATCGTTTAGAGACCTGGAGTCATAAATCAATCATTTAAAGACAGTAATCCGGCAATCCATTATATAGCGAAGCCTGTACCTGCAATGTACAATACTTCAATGTATGTTGGAGTGTGTAGGACCAAAATAATAGGTACATGTTGGGTATTTTATGATGTAATACTGTTCAATATTACAACACAATCAAACACACACAAAAAGATGACCACAGGGTTGAGTAAACATCTCTGATATAGCTGTTCATGAGCTTTATAAAGGTTATAATTGTTGCAGGGACGTTGTATTGGATTGGATTGCATTAGATTGTGCAAATGACTGTGATCTTGTATAACTGTGTGGGAGTTTCTATTACACCCAGTATTGCATTAGTGAGCCAGTAGCATAGCGGCATGTCTGTATCCTCCAGATTTAGTTTTATATTGTCCCACTCAGTAAAATTTCCTCTTATTCTTTATTTTGACTGCAACATCTAGATTTGTCAGTGAGTACATTTGTGCTTAAAACAGTAAGGCAGCCTTTACTTAACTGTAAGACTTAGGTGGCAGATCGGCTTGTTGATTAAATATTTGGGTCTTCAATTTAATCGTCCTGCTGTTCATCCCACCCTCTGCCCTTCATCTGGGATCACTGTGAATCTGAAGGTAGCAGGACAAAGATTGACCTGTGACACCGACTCAGTGTGAGATGAAATACAGTTAATCTCACTCTGGTCGATTTCAGAAAGATTATAGGATCATATGACCCCACCTCCTCTTCCTCCTCCTCCCCTGAGAAGTGAAATGAGTGACAAAGCGCCAGTAAAGATGGTTGATTTAAAAAAAAACAAACAATTCTGCATTGTGGCTCACTAAGACAGCAGCAGCATACTGGGTGTCTGAATCCTGCGAGGTGGAGGACCAGCGATGCCATCGCCTCAGGCAAATCGGCTGATGATGATGATGATGATGATGATGATGATGATGGTGGTGGTGGTGGTGGTGGTGGTGATAATGTGTCAAAGCGTGTGGTCAAAGTTTCCTCTGAGGCTTCATTTCCCTCCTCGTGCCACCTCATCCTCAGTCTGGAGGAGCATCAAGTCACGATGGATGGGAGAGAGGTTACCATGGCAACCGTGGGCCTTTCTCCACTGCGTCTCTCACTTGTGTTGACTGCATTCCAGCGCTCAGAATGAGAACATGAAACCAACTTTCCCTTCGTTGACAACACGGCCCTGTTACATCTTCTGCGGGGGACGATGTTTTATCTGCGTCATAATCAAGACATGTTAAAGGTCCAATTAAAGCTGCTATTTTTTTCTTTATTTTAAATGTTGATAATTGATCAGATGACTACGTGTGATTGAAAGGAGATCACTGATAGTGAGAATTATCACCCAACTCTGCAGCTGCCATTAGCTTTACGGAGCTTTTCAGCGTCTTCCAGCTCATTGTTCTGGTTTTACTGTTTTGGTTCACTCTCACAGCTCTCATGTGCATTGTTTTCAGGTTTAGGTAATAATTTGGCATACTGCAACACTGCAACTCACCTGCAGGGGTTTAAAATGCTATGGTATGAAAGAAGACAACCTACAGAGATAATGACAAAGCGGCCTTATGATTTATCACCTCTTTATCACATTTTACCACAATACCTGCTCTTATTAGCTAGATAATGTTTCTATTATGAAAATGTGACTCTGTTTGGTGTGTCAATTACAGGCCATCTTAAATAACATACTAGAAGCCTTTTGATGTTATTGCAATTCCTCAATCACCTATATAGCTCCATAAAAGTAGTACCAAATATTCATATATGAGCTATATAGGCATTAGTGTGTGCGTTGTCAGAAAAAGATGAACTGGCTCTTCTCCTCAGCCTTCCTTCCTCCCTCCTTTTGTATCTGAAGAAGCAGCTATGACTCACTTAGACGCATCTGCTGTGTGTTTGTAGCTACAAATATGTAGGCAGCCATTCCTCATGTCAGCACACTTGCTGATACCGCTTTCATAAACAGTGTGCAGGATTGTGTAGGCTGCCCTATTTTTCTTGAAAACGCCATGTAGGCCATCTGATACCAGGGCAACGTCCTCCTGTGCAGCTCTAGTCTCCTGACATCAGAACAACGTCTCTTCCTGTAAGCTTGACAGGTAGAGCGCTTCGTTATTGTTGCATCCAGAATATTTTTCTTCATATTTTGAACATGATTGATAGAGAAGGAGTGGAAAGATGATTTCTGCCTGATTTACAGGCGCTGTTTATTGAAAGGCTTCTAACGTTAAACCAGTGTTGGAGATTTTGTGGCACCTGGTTTGACATTGTTTGGTTTTTCTCTCCTATGATGCTGCACAAAGTGTCGGCACGTGCCACCAATTCTCCACTCCATGGACAATGACACATACAGAGCAAGATCACGTCCCTAAAATCATGACCTTTTTTTACAATCATGACAGCCATGTCTTTTTATATCTCAAGCTATTTGGGGCATTTCAAAAATAGTCTACTTTTCATGTATTATGGTGCTTGCTATAAGAACACTCACTTGTTCATATGTTACTCTCTGTTGTCTTCAGCTCTTCTCCCACAAAGTCTATCAGATTATCCTTTACCAGGTAGGCGGCTTTAAAGCACAAAGCCAGCCGGCCTCTTCTGCAACATGTTTGTACAACATGTTCCTACATTTGAAAAGACTCGCTGTCTGTTGTGGTACAATCAGCAAGGTCAGGCTTTGTACTGTGTATCATCCAACATTTTTTATCATGAAATGCGCCACATAGCCAAAATATTTTAAATGAAGTAAAGATAATCACTATCTTAGTGAATGTGCAGTAGAATTTTGTTTTTGATGTTGTCCTAGATATTTAAGACAAAATGAAGTACCCCTCACGCCTCCAGTTCTGCATAATTTGGTGACACACTGCTCATTCATATGACTTTCCAAACACTTCTCCCCGAAGTGACCCCCTACAAAACCGTACTTGATGTTACACTTCTCAGTAAATTAATTTGCTAACTGTGTAATGCATTGGCTCTCCTCTGGCAAGGTTATGGTGTCTATTAGAGAGGATATACAGTATGAGATGTGAATAGAGTGGGGCTCAATTTGGCCTGTATTCCCGTCTGCCTGCTCACATTCTGCTGAGTCATGAGGTTTTGTGGAAGTCCGTCAACAGCAACTCTGTGAGGCTACAGGCCAGAGGGGCTGGTGGGAAACTGCTACTACAGCAGTGGTCCGGGCTGATGAATCTGCTCGTTACTCCGAACTTTTCTATGTCAATTAGCAGACCTGTTTAGGGAAGAAGTAAAACTGCCCCGTGTTAACTGGATGGATTTTTTTTAATGCTTTGGCTGAACCTCTGAGGTTTAAGAGTCCTGTTTTTGTGCCCACATGCCCTAAAGTAATTGTTTAACGGCAAGCACCCGCATACATTTGGAAACTAGTAATGGGAAAAATGTAGAGGACCATTAGGAAGACTCTAGTTTCACTTAATCAGGACATTCCTTCTGTTTGTTTACAGTACATAAAGAGAGGAGTAGTAATCATGGAGTCTTGTAAGAGTGAGAATGATAGGGGCTTCCCATGGATTGAATATGGTCAAGGCACATGTAAAAAAACACCTAGCCCAAATCACAAAAAACAACCAGAGACCAAAACTACACAAAAGCGTGAACAGGTCCACATAGGTAATACTTCATATGATGGCGTGCTACTGTATATGACCCCTGCTTTTCTGTATGCCAATTAGTTTGCAGAAATTTGATTTAAAAAAACAACATTATTTAGGAATATGCACCATGTGAGCGGGGCGGCTGTAGTTAACATGTACTCCCTGTGCCTGCAAGGTGCGTTTCTTTCGGGTGCTTTGGTTTTACTCCCATAGTCCAAAGACATGCAGGTTAGGCTGAATCTAAATTGCCATGGATGTTAGTATGAGTAGTTTGCTATATTTTGTTTATATGTCTGTTGCAATGTATAGATTCAAAAGCTGCATAAACAATACTGGATTTTCTGACCCATTTTCTGATTATTCAGAGAAACATGAAGCATATTTTTTGCTTTAGTTAAAAGAGTAAGAAAGTGACAGCATCACCCTGAATAATTTGGGAGAAGGCCAGAAATGACCAAGGTGCGCTAAATCACTGTGTGAGCTGTATGAACTTTATTTGCCTTACATGATGAGGGTTGATATTATATTTTGGGCTAATGACTATTATTCAAATCCAAATCCAAATAAATGATGCAAATTTGCTGTTCAAATAATGAAAAGAGAAGCAAAAGAAATACATTAATGACTGTTTAAAGCAAAAATGAGGACCATAAACCTGCATATTTTATCCAAGGACATGTACTGAAGCTGCTGTGACAATCTTGACATTTCCTTGTGGAAGATGTGAGTACGTTTTTAGTTTCAGGCTAAAACCTGTCAGTACTATGCTAAAAAGAAGCTGATATTCTCGTGAAACCATCCTATGAATTTTCCAGCCTGACATGCATTATCACTGAAGCAGCTCCTAGCACTGTAGCATGATGTCATCCCAGATTACAGTCTGGGCTCTGTGGATCGTAGCCTTGAGAGTCGCGCGCTGCAGCCTCAAGTGGGTTGACGTCTGGCGGCTTCATTGCATCGGACTCTTCCTCGCATCCTCTACTCGTTTACCCACCCACCCTCACTCTCTCCTCTCCCTCCCACTCACGTTTCTCTACAGCTGGCTGTTGCAGTCAGGCAGCATCATGGAGGCTGGGTGTGTGGTTGCCGCGGTGATTGAGAATGCTGCCTCAGGACCCCAGAGTGAACCAGGAAGTAGTGACGTCCTTGAGGGGTGAGTTACTCGTTTTCTGCTCTTCAAACCCATAAAGATATGTAATGTGTGTGTGTGTGTGTGTGTGAGTATTGCATGCCTGCATGTTCATTCAAACGTGTGTTTGCATTTTAATGAGATGCCTCATGAATAAAAGTATAAGCAGTGTAATAGTGGAAATGACCCTGTTCTCAGAGTGAGACCGAGAGGGAACCTGTTCTTGTTTAAAGCTCCATCAGATCCAAAACTCTCTGTATGTCCTATGAATTTACATTGCATCTATGTAATTAGTTCTGTCACTGTGGATGACATAAATTACACTGTGTGTCAGTGTTTTTGGCCTCATTTCCTGATCTCATCCCACTGAATCACTGTGACAAATCCGAGGCCTGTCTGTCTCCTCTCTTTGTTGCTCATAAAAGTTGAGCTGAATGGACCTCACCCTCCACGGCCGAGTACATTGAGTCACATTTCAAGTGAAGGTTTTGTGAAGCACTCCCTTGTGGGTGGATTGCCTTTATGGCTCTCTGAATAGACGAGCTTTGCTTTTCTGAGCGCAAACAAAAGACACCATGGCTTTTTGCTGACCCCTACCATAATGCGAGATGCTACCATTTTTTAATCTGCATCATGTATTTGTTCATGTCTAGATCTGATTGGAAAATATGATTATTTACTCATGTTTTATTACTGCATTTCCCTCTGAATGCTAGAGATTTAGACACAACAGACCTAGTACAACATGTTTTTTGGGCCATGCTGGTGCAATGTCATGATTTGAGCCCAAGCCACATATTGTGAATGTATCTCCCTCACTTGCTCCCCCTGGTGTACTCTTAGTAAACTACAAATCTTATTTGAAAACTCCAGACTACATGGATTTTGGCATTCTGTCATGCCACCTTTCTTGTGTTTTAATTCTTGTATATGATGGCCTGTGTGTTTCTGCAGGGATTTGCTACCTTCTACTAACCTGGATAAATATGATGCCTTACCTCAAGCCACCAACAACACTCCTCCAGAAGACCAACAGCAGCAGGAGACATCCACTGCCATGGTACACACCCACACACACACGACACTGACTCATCACTTAAACAAAAGAATACATAAACACACACCAACGGACATGTTGCCCTTCTTGCACGAGGCTGCCTTGGTTGAGTAAGTGATTCACACCATGATGTCACCACAACATGATGTCGCCAAGCTCATATACAATCATGTGAGAGAAAATAGTCACAGTCGTAAAGGTGTGAACAGGTGTTAAACTGTGTCTGAGGACGTCTCATCAGGTTGGGAATGAGAGTGAGGTGACGTGACATAAAGGTGTTATGGCAATATTGTCACAGGCAAGTGATGTCATCCCCCGGAAGTAAACTGAGTACTGGTTACTCCAGTTTTATTAAATAGGCCTCCACAGGGGCTCTTTCTTTACATCTTCACCTCTGTCGGGGAATTATAGTATTGCATGGCAACATTAGCATAATATAAGCAAAACATAACGTAACACACGCATAATGTCACAGCAAGGCATACAATTGCATAACATAACATTACAAATAAATAAGTGACATATCTTATCATAGCAAAGCATAGCATAAACAAAACATAACATAATATTAGTATAACATTGTTAAAATGTAAAATATCACAGGCATAATATAGCATTAACATAACACTACTTTATTCTTAAGCCAGACGTCTAAATTTGCATTTTATGGTGAACATAATTATTCTTGCCTGTAATCGCTTCTCCATCAGTTGTCCTGTGACTGAATGACACTTACTGATGTAGCCTTTCTCTGTTTGGCAGGTGAGGAGTGATGACATCGCAGAGCCCCTCCTGCGCTCCTGCGTCAGCACGGCCAGCATGAAGGTCAAGAACATGAAGAAGTAGGTGCTCCCTGTGACAATGTTGCTGCTATTATAGGCTGTAAAACAGGGCTGTTATCCAGGCCAGTGAAATGGGGACCTATAAAATGATGGGCGTGGCGGAGACAGACATGTCAGCCTGCTGCATCTCTAACCCTTTTCCCTCACACATAGGCCTAATCTCGCTTTCTTTTCCCTCTTTTGCTCTCTTTTGCTTTGCTTTGCTTTTCTCTCCATCATGGTGTCAGTGTGATGAATACTGATGAGGTGCTGTTGTGCACTGTTTTTTTTTTTTTTTTTTTTTAGGCTGACGTTCCCCAGAGGTCACTTCCCCAGGTTGGCAGAGTGTGCCCATTTCCACTATGAGACTGTTGACTTTGGCAACGTCCAGGTGAGCCTTGAAAATACTTACAGTGTGACTTCTGCAGCAGAGAGTTACTATGTATAGTAATTGTGTCTTTGGCTCAAGTTCAGTGGTCATTTAGGTGAATTGCTCCAGAAATGCATCAGTCTTAAAATGCAACGTGGCAGTTGAATCAATATCCTTGCCTGTCTTTTCTGGACAATCCCGCCCTCATTATTGCATTTAACTTTTCCTTCCTTAGAGCTGTTAGTGTGACATTTTTTCAGGAAATCTGTAAAATATGTCCAGTATTATACCCCACCATGCTTCATTATGTTTTCACTATTACAGATTTTATTACTCCAATTCCTGTTAAAGCCATGATCCGGTTCTAGCAGTGTATTAATCCTCTGTATTACAGTATATTACCACTGACTCGTCTGACATCTGTAAACCTTATTAGTTTGACTTCAGCACATGATGTCAACCAGCGAGTAAATGAGATACTGAAGTTTCCTGGAGAGACAGCTGAATCTATCCAGGAAATTGTAGGAGATGACCCATTTTGAAAGTCAAAACCTGTTCTGAAAAAAAATTATAATAGGGGGTGTGAGAATATATGGTAATAGTCACAAGTAGCTGGAGGTATGATCTCTTGTATGTTATTTTGACAATATTGTAACCAAACTTTTGGGGGGGATTTTTAGCCGTGCAAGCGGCACAGCTTTCGGGATGGCAGTGTCGATCTGTCTGTGTCAGTTGGTCCACCACTTTGGTGCGCACTGAAATATCTCTACAACTATTGGATAGATTTCCATGACATTTTGTACACATGACATTCCCCAAGCCTCCAGAGGATTAATCCTAATGACTTTGATGATCCCCTGACTTTGTGTCACCATGAGGCTGACATTTCTGGTTTCGAGTGAAATGTCTTGACAACTGTTTGATGGGTGACCATGTTGTTTAGTGCAGATATTTATGTTCCCCTATGAATGAATTGCATTATTTATTTAATATTTATAATTATTTAATATAATTATAGTTTCCATTTTTTTTCTAATACGTGCAAAACTGATGACATTCCCATCAGCCCCAGCGATACTTTATGTTTAGAGCTAATGGAACGTGGTTAACATTATACCTGCTAAACACAAACATGTTTGCATTGACCTTGTGAGCAATGAGGATGCAGAGTGGCAAACATTAGCTGCAAAGACTTGATTTGAATATCCTGGACTTAGTTATTCTGGATATAGTGACTGGAATAGACTTTTATTATATATTTTTATTTTCCAAGCAGTGAAGTCGTGTGGAGGTGGCTGTTAACCGCCTGGTTAACCTCAGTGCAGTTCAGTGTAGTTTCCAGCAGAGTGCAGCAGTCGTCTCTCCACAACCAGAAGCTGCCAAAGAAGCTTAAACACAAAAGAGTGCACGAGCAGTGCTTGCGTGTCGTACGGCTGAATCCCTACGTGTAGCGTTAATGGACCGCGACGAGGCGGGCTAGAGCGGACTTAAATCCCAGGATGCTCTTACTCTGGTGGCGGCTAAACATCCTGCTGTGGTTGCCATGACAGTGATGGCTCCATCAGTAGAGTGGAGGCAAGTGAAGCATCACGACAGTTTCAGTGACCTTGAAAAGCGCCACAGGGAAAAGAAAGCCGAGCTTGGCTGGAAGAGAAATATCAGTCTGGGGAGACACTGACACTGAAAGCTGTCCACACTGTCTCGACACACATACAAACATACAGTGGGCACATGCCACTGTGCAATGTGATGCGATTTTATTTTTGATTATTTTATTTATTATTAATTATTATTTATTATACTTAATTTGAGAGATGAGTCTTTGTTTTTTCTGTATCTCCCATGATGCATTTGCCTGTCCCTATATTCACAGACTGTGGTGGCAGGAAGGGAGGGTACAGATCAAGTCTCATGTATCCTAATCACAGAATAGCACAAGGACAGCAGACTGCCTCTGTCTGAAGCCTGCCCGACTGATTCCTCTCCAGATTAGCGCCAGTCTCGCCTTGAGGGTGGAATGAATGAGAATTGTTTTGAAATGAAGAAGGGTCGTCTATCTATCTCGTGCAGCTTTGCCTCTGTATGATGGATGAGCTTGTGCATCTGTCTGTGCTGGTTGAGCCCATTTACTGCCAAACCCCCTTTTGTCACTGGAGAAAGGAGGGCGGTTAAGGGAGAGGGGGAGGGGGCAGACGATGGAGGCAGAGTACCGGAGAGGGAGGAGGGGGAAGAGATGGAGCGGGGGAGGCAGGAAGGGGGGTAAGACACACAGTGGGAAGCATCCTCTTTTCATATTCTTCTGCTTTGAATAGAGCAGTGAGAGCGGGGTGATCCAAAGCCCCATGAATGAGCATTTTACGTAAGGCAGCAGGGGACGGCAAACGGGGCGAGTGAACGTTTTAAACTCTGCTGCCCTCAGCCAAGATTTGGCTTGTTGGAGGAGCTCACTGAGGTCCAGGACTGCGGCTGCACACAAAGAGAGAGCCACTTTCTTCCAGATGGATATCTGAGATGCCTTAGTGGCAGGTAACCTGAAAGCGCGCGTGATTGTGTATTCATTTGGGCTTGTGGTGCCAGATGTTTGTGAATAAACCACGCGATGCAGGTATGTGTCGGCGCAAATGGTTGAAGTCTGAGCTAAGTTAGCATGTCTTTGAGGGGTGAGCATCATACGGAAGTGATGCTCGAGCATGCCCCTCAGCGGAAACTTTCAGATTTATGCTGTTTCGCGTCATAATTTCACTTTCACTTTCACTTTTTATCAATCTGGATTTATTTGATTCATCACAAAGGGATCTTGGTTTATCTGTAATTCTCTCTGTGTGATCCTGCTTCCCATCATGCTTTTGGCCTCCTGACCCTGCACCAGGACTTTAATTCAGATGCCTCGTTTTGGACTGTTATTTCAAGAGACCCTCCGTCATGACTTATTCAAGAACAAATTTCTCGCTCTGTGTTCTTTGTCAGTCCGCTTTGCCGCGTTACTGTGGAGCAGTAACTAGGTCGCCATGTGTTGTGTAACAGAGTATCTGGCTGAGTCGCTAACAGTTATAAATAACCAAAACTTCCCTTTGAAGTCTCTTGAACAGTAATGTCTATCAAGTATTCCCAACTCTTGCAAGGCTTTGATCTTCTTGGGGCATATAGAATATCGGTATGGCGGAAGAAGAAGACGAAATCTGTGCTAAATCTATGCCGCCTCCGAGCGCTGATGTCTTATCAGCTTATGTATTATACATTTCATGCTGCAGGATTTATGGTGAAGAGAGAACATGACTCACTTCTATGCTGGTGGCAGAGGAAATATACTATAAAAATATAACTTTATCATGGAGGCGGTCATATTCAACAAACATTCATCAGAAATGTGAAAGAAGTTCGTTTTCCAATAAAAAAAAACATCCTTTTCGGTGTTAACATACATCTTTTCTCAGGCATTATTTCCATCATTCTTTGTTACTCAAGTTTTGAAGGTTTCTGTGCTCAAACCCACCTCTGTAAAAGTGGTTTTACTATTTAATGGAAAAATGGGGTTGAACAAGATGTTCCTCTTGTACATCAGGTCACATACAGAGAGGTTGTTGTATTTTACGCATCCATTATTAAGAATACGGGCCCTCTTAATATTAGTTCTTTTGTCTCCCTGTTTCCTTGTTCTTTTCCCTCCCATAGTTGGCCTTCGCAGAGGGACAGGGTGAAGGGCCTAAGGCTGGTCTGGACTCCAAAGAGCTGTTCTTTCTGGTCCAGATCACTTGTCAGGTAACATCAATTGCTACGTTAAGAAAATAGAGTACATCGGATAACATCTCAAATTACTCTGTAGTATTTTTTCCTTTTTTTTCTCGTTCTCTTTGTCAGGGCCGAAACTGGCTGGTAACGAGATCCTATGAAGACTTCCGGGTGCTGGACAAACACCTGCACTTGTGTATCTATGACCGCCGTTACTCACAGCTCACCGAGCTACCAAGATACGACATATTAAAGGACACCGTTGAGGTACCACAAAGCTACAGCTCCATCATTTCAAATCTGTAGTATTTATTATTTACAGATTAGAAGCTTCATTAACACTTAAGAATAATTAGGTAATTGAATGAGTCTGTTCTATTACATGTTGTGGAAAATGACTGTTTAGTTGTCAGACTTTACTAAATCTTAACAATCTTGTGTCTCCATTCAGACAGTAACCAAGATGTTGGCCACCTACCTGTCCCGCTTCTCCGCTATTGCTGATAACAAGATCAACTGCGGTCCAGTACTAACATGGATGGAGGTATCTGCTTATGAGCTGTTTGATCACACTTGCTTCTTGTCAGTTATTCACTCTCTATAAAGGAGCCCATTAAGTTGATTCAATATTTAATATTCACCATTAATGTTTAAGTGTTAAAGGAACAGTCAGACATTTTCAATTGCCCAGAGTCAGAACATTATGGACATTAAACAAAATTATACAAAAACTGAAGGACTCACATTTAACACATGTAGAAATAAAAAAAGATTTTGTCGTGTAGGGATGTGTATGTGTTTAAAGCTATTTTGGGACGACCAACTGCTGGACATCCTCATGGTGGTGCCAGGCATATGTAGTACCACTCTGTAGCTGGAGATGCCGTGCAGAGGTGGATGTCGGTGGGTGTATGAAAATTCAATGTTGAGGGTTTTTGGTGTTTTTTGTTTTGTTTGTTTTATAATAACTGTGGGAGTAGATTTAAATGCACTTTTGTGACTTTTCTTTTGACGAGATTACAGTCCACAATCCAACACATCACAACTATATAATTGGCTGAAACACTTGCTAGGCAAGCCTACAGTAAATACCAGGAAAAATACTAATTTATTATATTAATAAAACCAGCTTACAGTAACTAATTGTATTGCTGCTCATGTGAAAAATACCAATATTTTGCATCGCTTGTCTCCCTCTATCACTTTGAAGACCAGCTGTTTCTCTCAGCTTCCAGTCTTTGAGCTAAGCTTGGCCAACATGTCTAGCTATTGACAAGATGGCAGAAATGTATTTCATTAAATGTCAGGTTGTTGCTAATGTCATTATTTTCTTTTCCAGATCGACAACAAGGGGAACCATCTGCTGGTGTCTGAGGAATCCTCAATCAACGTCCCTGCCATCGCTGCTGCACATGTCACCAAACGTTACACAGCCCAGGCCACAGACGAGTTGACCTTTGAGGTGACCTCTATTATATAAGACAAATGAGGAAAATAGTCTCATTTTGAATCGATCATTTTTTCATCCTTCAGCAAATTCAGTAGATGTTTTAGCATGCGTAGTTCTGATTCCATCATAATGCAATTTTCAATGTGCTCAGCTGTGATGAGACTTTATTCTCATCATCACACTCTTGTGATCCAGGTGGGGGACATTGTGTCGGTCATAGACATGCCTCCCAAAGAAGACACAGGCTGGTGGAGAGGGAAACACGGCTTTCAGGTAAGTCATCTGCTGTGGTACATTCACACTGTGGTATCAGGTAGACCGCAAGCTTGATGTTCATTAAAACATCAAGCTTGATGCAAATTAAAACTTGTCTTCTCTTCCAGTGATAATAAAGTAGTGATTAAAGTCACAGTGAAACTGTGGTCAGTGCATCTTTAGCTTCAGGTATGTGACGTATTTCCAAGAGAGATTTAAATCAAATTCTCCAGATTTGACTGGAACGCTCCAAAGTGAGCGAATAAAGCGTGATAGGGAGCTGTAGAGAGATATGGAGCTCAGGATGACTGCTGGCCTTCACACACACCTCCCTCGCCCATGTCGATAGACTGTGAGGAGGAGGAGGACAAGGCTGAAATTAATAAATCATACCTCAACCGCATTCCCTGGAAGTGTAAACAAAGCTTTCGTCTGTTGAAATCCAAACACACACGTCCTTCTAAGATATTGCTCTGCTATCAACCCAGAAACGGTCATGTGCAGCTTCATTTGATGGCTGTGGTCAGATAGCACCGCAAATCACATTTGATTCGATACATTTATGTTACAGGAAGAGGAAAGAGAGGGATTGTGATATAAAAATGATCAACAATTCTTTTTGACACATATTTAGAATGGAATGAGATAAATTAATAATCCATTATATTTTTAATGTCCAGGGAATTCATACTGATAAGGACACATTGCTTGGTTTTATATGTGCTTATATTGAGATTACATCAGTTGAACTCACCATAGCAAAAGGGAGCTAGTTTGGCATTGCTTTTGATTGACACCCTGATATGCTTTGCACAACCAGATATTTTCAGCTTGAGGCAGCTTGTACCTTCATGCTTACTGACCTATTTCTACACCTTCACCCTACCACAGTCTGCGACAGCCCTAAACACCCCCGCTGGTCCTTTAAACTTACAAGTGTTTCAACATCTTTGTCTCTCCTCTCTACTCTGCTCATCCTCTCCTCTCTGCTTGCAGGTTGGGTTCTTCCCTTGTGACTGTGTTGAGCTGATAAATGACAAGATTCCCCCCAGTGTTCAAAGCTCTGTACCGAAGCCAGGTACTCCTCTGCGTGTCTGTCCTACTGCTTGATGATTTATTTAAGACTTGCTCCAGGGATGTGAGACGGATTGATTTAAAGTGGCTGTTATGTGTGTGTGTGTGTGTCATCTTAATCAGTGTGTAAGAAGCATGGGAAGCTGGTAACGTTCCTGAGGACTTTCATGAAGTCTCGACCACCGCCTCAGAAGCTGCGGCAGCGCGGTATCCTCAAAGAGCGAGTGTTTGGCTGTGACTTGGGGGAACACCTCCACAACTCAGGACATGAGGGTAAGTTATTGCCACAATGGATTCTTTTTTATATTTTCTCTCTTATTTTCCATCGTGTAATCCTTACCTGCTGGCAGTTCACACTGAAATGTTTCACTTTTTCAAATCGTGAATACCCCAAGAAGGGATTACCCAGTGAATCTGCTGCCTGCACTGTGGATTTTTGATACATTGCAGTGATGTTTGATGTAAATTAAGTCAGTGATGTGAATAACTGTTTAAGCTGGATGTGCCTCTGCATAGATCCTTGTAGGTTTACCAAAAGCTGCGTCTTTAGTTCAGTTTTTTTAGACGAGTTCACAGAGGCAAAACTTAAATTGATTTCAAGCTATTACTTGAACTTGACTTGAACTTCTGGCCTTACTTGAGCTGAAAGTAATTTACTGCAATCAATGTGTTTTAATTTGTAATTGTTAGATTCCTAAAAAGGTAAAATGAGCAGTGGTGGAAGAAGTACTCACATCCTTTACTAAAAAAGTAAAAGTACAAATACCACGGTCTAAAAATACTCCAGTACAAGTAAAAGTCTGGAATTCAAAATGTTACTTAAGTAAAAGTACAGAAGTATTATCAGCAAGTATCAAAAGTAAAAGTGCTGGCTGTGCAGAGGTAATGGTGTCATTCATAGGTCGTTGTATCATGATATGTTCCAACTGCAGAGTGAGAAACTTTCCTTGCTAAAACATTCTCACTAAGTGAAAGCACAGTGATCATAGAACACCACATCTTGTGCTTTAGCCTGTTTAACAGAGACTTTATGTTTCAGCCTATCACGACTCTCTACCGTGTCCTGCAGTCCCACAGGTTGTTAAGAGCTGTGCTGACTTCATAGAGAAGCACGGAGTCGTGGACGGAATCTACAGACTGTCTGGGATCTCTTCCAACATCCAGAAACTGAGGCTTGTTCCCATTTTGTTCATTATACAAACTTTTACTCTGAATAATGTCTTATACAGGATGGATTGTTGTTTACCGATAGCCCGACAAGTGCAGGGCTTCAAATATATGTCTGCATTTGGTTCGTAACTTAATTCTGACAAGTTGTCAGTTTCTGTGCGTCATTATGGTCTGAACTGATACACTAGCAAACACTGATTATGAAGCAGAAATTGGAAATATACAGAAAGTATAAATAAGATAGCCACAGAAACTGTAGAGCTCACTATGACTTTCTCATACATTTTATGCGTGCAAGGAGGAATTCAGGAAACTCTCATTAGTAGAAAAATTGGGAGGCACATAATCTGATGGGGTGTTGACAGCTAATTAAAATGGTTTTTCTCATGTAATTTCTCATGTAACATGTAAAACGTATTGACTGTTGCCTCATCACTCCTCAATGTTTTAGGAAATTATAACCATGTGACCTGTTGATGTTTCTCACAGTTTCTACTTGTTAAAGGTATTCTTTACCTGCTCCACCTCACTGTTTAATACTATTCCTTCCCAATACATTTAAGATGGCAAAGAGATGGAGATCATGCTCTGTTCATTTGTAAACTACTATATTGTAGCTTTTTGCAGTATTATCAAGCCAGAGAATTTCAGAATTTCAATATGTAGACAAAAGTGATTTACAGTGTTAAAATGTCCTCCTTGTTTTTGTGTTTTCATAGTGAGAGATGGGCAGTAGAATGACTCCCACGCTGTTCTATATCTTCTTCTTTCTGTCTCCGTGTAGGCATGAGTTTGACTCAGAACAGATCCCAGACCTGAGCAGAGACGTTTTCAGACAGGATATCCACTCTGTGGGCTCCCTCTGCAAGCTGTACTTCCGAGAGCTGCCCAACCCTCTGCTCACCTACCAGCTCTATGACAGATTCTCAGTAAGGACCTTATGCTTGTGATGAATATGGGAATGGAAACTGGTTAAGCAGTTAAGCGTTGTGAGGAGGAAAGGCTGCAGAGGACAGATTTCCAGTTACTGTCATACTCAAACAACAGGAGAAACAATGTTAAAATTTCAGCTCATTTTTAAGTGCTGCTCAAAATGGGGTCATTGCATTATGCTGAGCTTTCTAGGAACAGCAGGGGATGTGCACGCCAAAACCGAATAGCAGATTAAGTGAGCCAAAACACTGGCTTCTCTGAATATAAAAGGGAAAAAGAGAGTGGTGAAGTTTAGGCAACTCCCTCTGCTGTGATTATCAGCCCTCTCAGTGATGTGCTTTATCCTCTGTTTTCACAGGAGGCTGTGTCTGCTGCCACAGATGAGGAGAGGCTGGTCAAAATCCACAATGTCATCCAGCAGCTGCCTCCTCCACATTACAGGTCAGGTTTGAAGCTCACTGTTGCACCCTGGTGGCCTGAATTGGAGTTGTTTGATTACTAGAAAAGGGAGTGCTGCATAGAAAAAAAGCACCTCTAACTGTCAATGTTGTAATGCTCATTTTAATTGTGTGAAGATAATGTGCCACCAAAAACCTTTCTGTTTACTTACATCTCAAGCACATAGAAAATCCTGCTCCGAGATGTCAAACTTTGCTTTAAATAAATCCCAAAAATGTCAGTCTGATCACTTCTGAGTACAGCATAATATTTCTGCTGTACATAGGCATTTTTTAATAACGTCTATGCAAAGTGACATTAACCCTGCTTGTTACTGGGTGCACTGAGCTCACGAGTTCTGTGACAGTTGTGACTCCACTTACTGGTAATAGGGAGGATAACAATGTTAAATGACCTATATGACTGATATTGAATTTAACAGGTGAAATCTTTATTAAATATTTGTCTTTCTTTATCGACAGGACTCTGGAGGTCCTCATGAGACACCTCTCCTACCTGGCCACCTTCAGCCCCATCACTAACATGCATACTAAAAACCTGGCTATTGTCTGGGCGCCTAACCTCCTCAGGTGACTCTTGAACTATCACTACAGATGTATGGCTGCATGAAAACTGAAATAAATTGGCACCCAGCTTAGCGCCCACGTCGCTGTTTCCTTCTAGTGTTTCTGTGACAGTCAACTGGGGCATGTCTCAGTGGTCCAGAGCTGAGAAATAGGTTGTGCTGTACTGTAACTGTGTTTCAGGTCCAGACAGATCGAGTCGGCCTGTTTTAGCGGCACAGCAGCGTTCATGGAGGTGCGTATCCAGTCGGTGGTGGTGGAGTTCATCCTCAACAACACTGAGGCACTCTTCAGCCCTAAACTCAATGCCATCATACGGGAAAGCACAGGTAGGTCAAAATAGAAACAAAATGGCACCTGGCATCAGTTCTGAGCTTAAATGCATCTCTAACCCACTCTAAACGCCTTACGTTTAGGTAACAACACTTTATCCAGACCTAAGTCCTTGCTGGTCTGCTCCCCGTCCACAAAGTTACTTTCTCTGGAGGAGGCCCAGGCTCGCACTCAGGCACAGCTGGGCTCCCCGGCCACCACCCCCTGCCTCACCCACAGTGACTACATCGAGGTTGGGGAGGGACCCGGAGCTCTGCTCGGCAAGTTCCACACTGTCATCGAGCTCCCGATGGAGAGGTAGTTTAATGGGTCGCCTTAACAGTCCTCCTTTTTTTATTTATTATATGAACTCTTTGTCGATTATTCAATGGTTTTTGGTTTATTTATCATTTATGGTATTTGTTAAGCAAAAAAGCATAAACAATACCAAACATTTGTAACATTTATATCCTCAAAAATGGAATAGTTTTGTGTTTTAGACTGGACAGAACAATTTGGAGTATTTAAAGATTTTACCTTGAAACCTGAGAAATTGTGATGGCCATTTTTCACAATTTTCTGACATTTTGTTTACTGACCAATTAATCAGATTAAAATATAATGAAAATAATGATTAGTTGCAGCCTTAATGTTTGTTTTTGTCATTTAAATAAATTTCTACTTTTGTGAGATATAATAGATGAAACAGGGAGTGTTGAAGATGATTTGTTTCTGTGCTGTAGCGGCAAGCGGCCTCCTGCTAAAGCTAAGAAGTCTCCTGTGGGGAACTGGCGGTCCTTTTTCCACCTGGGCAAGTCCCAGTCTGTGTCTAAACGTAAACTGAAGCGACATCCGAGCGAGCCTAACGAGATAAAGAGCATTGCGCTGCCAGGTAAGATCACTGCTGCTGTTACACAGCCAGAAAACATAAAGCTGCTGTACCTGTACCTTTCAAAGTTTCGGTTTCTGCACTTTTTGAATGAATATGAACTTGTCAATTTATTCAACTAATCTTGTCGATGTGTTGAAATGTTCTTGGCGGTGAGGATCCATTTTATTTAAAAAAAATTGTTTGCTCTGAAAACATCTGAAGGTGGAAGAGGAGATAGCGGCACATTGCGCTCTACCAAAAGTGAGGAATCTCTCACATCTTTGCACAATGTTGAAGGTAATAATTAATTGAAAACATTTTTCACACTGCAGTTAGCTCCCAGTGGCTTATATTATCTGTATTTTTTTTTAAGAATCATTCTAAATTTGCATACTGTGTTTATTTCCATACCAGGGGAACCTCAGAGCTACCGCCCACGCAGACTTCGTTTGACTAGTGAGGCCTTTTCTGCTGTCTGTAGAGACGACCTATGCAACACCAGAAGTAAGGACGACCAGAGAACCAATCCACTGAATGAGAGTCATAATGGTGCTGAGCGTGTCCGCACCGCAGCGTGTATTTCACCTCCACACCAGGAGGACGATCTCGATCTTTGTCCGCCAGCTGCAGGCATGTCTAGTTTGGACTTTGACCCCATGTCTTTTCAGTGCAGCCCACCCTCAGCGACGCCTGGGCTGCATCACAACAAAGACGGAATTAAATGGAGGAAGAGTGCAGGGTGTTCCAGTGAATCAGAGCTCATCTCCTCTCCTAACAACAACATTAGCTGCTCTCAGTCTCCAGATATTAGCCCGGTTCTCAGTAAAGGTGGGAGGAAGGTTACCTCCAAGCCGCTCTCTCCTAAACTCAGGAAGAAATCTTTTAAAACGCAAGCAGATGTACAGAATTCATCCGCTACCCCTACACCTCTTTCTACTTCTTATCACCCAGTGGAAAAGTGTGAAGCTCCACTGGCGGATAAAAAGGAGCCGAGAGCACCCTACCAACACTGCAGCCCACTCAGCACAGCAAGCCAGGCATCAGCCCTGACCGACCTCAGTCAGTCTGCACAGAACCTGCCTGATCCAGGTCAGTGCCACTCTTTAACATCATACATAATATTTACTGTATATAGTTAGTATCTATTTAAATAATAATGCATTCTGTAGTTTCTTATGAAAGCTTTTGTGTTTTGTCCCATCATGTCTTACCATAGCTTTGTTTGTCCTGTCATACTGTAGCGTTGTTTGTCTTATCCCTCCCCAGGAACAGATAGACTTATGAGTTCAGTGTCTGTTCTCCCTCCTCACCCTCCCTTGACGAGTGCTGCCCGCAAGTTGGCTTTGGCCCTGGCGGAATCTGCCCAGAAGGCCAGCAGTGGTTCCCAGAGAAGAAACAACATCCCACCGCACCCTCTCCAGAGACAGGAAGCTCCTCACGCCCAGGACAAACCGCCGCGGCCCTCTGTTCTCGATATTAAAGTGTACCCCCAGGAGTACTGCGGCCCTCTTGCCACCTCTGTTACCCAGTGGCAAACATCAGCGCACGGCCCTGCGGAGAGCCACTGCTGCCCTCATCCTGTCCATTTCCTTCCTGCACACCATGGCACTGAGCCGACACAGGTCACTGATGGACAGGAAAGCATGTGCAATTTCACACCTAATGTGAGCCCGCTCGGGTCAGGGAGTTTGGATGAGGGCAGTGCAGAGAGGAGGGACCACAGGGAGGAAAAAGAGCTTAGGGATGTCACGCAAGCAGAACCCACCTATCAGAGCGTTGGCGTCTCAACACCCACCCAACCTGTTTGCTCCGCTCAGAGCCCGGCAGCTTCCCCTGTATATGTGAACACCGACTCTATCAATGTGTTTAACTTCCGCGCTGTTCTGGCGGAGACCTCCATGCCTGCCTCAGTCGAGGAGGTCCTTCCGCATCCATTACAGCCCTCCTCAACCCATCACTACAGCCCAGAGGAGGACAGACCTCTTGGCCTGGTTGAGGATGTCTACGGTAATCATCGTCATCATCATCATCATCCTCATCATCGGCCGATTCAAACAGGACGAATGCCTGCGCCTCACTGCCCTCGGCCCGATGCTCTGCCACATCACCTTGTGGGGCCAAAGGGCATGTACAGGCAATCCTCTGAAAGCCGCTACAGCACTTTAGGGTTAAGGGACCCTTTGTCACCTCAGTATAGACGTTGCCACAGAGATGAGCACCTTATCAGTGGCTGCCACAGGCAACAAGGCCAGTGGCAGAGGTCAGAAGATAGAATAGTCGGGCACCCGGCCATCCGGAGGGCCCGCTCCTTCCATGCCCCTCAGATAAGTCACTACGAGCTGGCAGAGACAGAAGTCCTGCCCCCTGACACCATGTTTTATGTCGAGCAGACGTCGAGCCAAGAAGCGCCCTATCAGAGGCTGATTCAGGCCGGCATCCACCCTGTTCGGCCGCAGTTTGAGAACACACATGCTGAATATCGCTACAGCCCCTATTCTGACATGAACCCAGTAGATGGCTCCCGCTATTATGTAGAGCCCTGCCGGCAAAGCGGTATCCGACACAGCCAGTCTTACACCGTGCGTTCAACAAGAGAAAGTGGACAATCCGATTACTACAACTACTCTCCACAACGTGTCCCTCCTGTGAACAGGGAGCTTTACATAGCAAGCAGGGACACTGTCGTTTACGAGGCTAGAGATGCAGGAGTTTTTGAAAGAGTGGTATATCAACCAGTCAAGCAGGACAGTAAATCCAGACGTAAAAACACATGTCCGGCTGTGTCTCCTTATGAGAGCCCCGTCTCGGTGGCTGACAGCAGAGACATAATGCACACGAGAAGCAAGTCAGACCCTGGAAACGGCTGCCTCCTCTCTGCTGACAGGACAGAAAGCCAAAATGTTGTGTTTACTACATCCCCAACTTCCCAGAGGTCTCCACAAGTAGACCCAGAGGTCACCAGGCGGCAGTATAGTCACCGGTCGAGTGCGGAGCCGGGCCCATCCAGGCGAATTCAGATCAAAGAGAGCTCCTCGCAGCAGCCACCGCTTCGCAAAGTCCCCTCACTTCCAGAAAGGGGCTGTCCTAACCTCAAGAACATCGAGCACAATGACCGAAGCCATTCACGTGGTCATGACCAGGATCGATTAATGATGACCAACGCTGTAAACAGCACTTCTGGTATTGTGAAACCAGGCATCCTCAGGAGACCGGGGCGGTCGCAGAGCACCAGAGAAAATCGTCACTACTATCATCACCACGCCAAATCCCCTCTGGATCCTGAACATCTGGGATCCTTTTCCACTCAGCCCAACAGAAGGACTCAGAGCACTAAAGTCAGGCCCACACAATATGACCACATGGAGGGGTATTATGCAGCCCCCAAACCTAAACCCACAAGATCCGGTAAAGCTGTGGCCGGATATATGCCTGGCCAGGGCTGCATGTCTCCCCGCGGGCACAGACTGCTGTCCAAGGCTCTGGGTCATGAGGCTTTTTATCATGCTGCGCTGAGATCGGAGGCCGGGGTCTACGAGTGACTCTGAACACTGGTTTTATCTGATTCCACATCGGGGCCAAAGGAGAACAGCACTTTATCCTCTGCCAGACCAACAGACTATTGCGTTGAAAGTGTGTTTGTTTTAACCTTCAGGAGCTGCTAAAAAGTGTGAAGTGAGGGCTGCTGGGTATCATACTGTCGCCATCACTGGTAATTTCATATTTTTTTAATAGCTTTTGTTGGAGCTCAAAGGGAACGAGTGAATCGTATGCAGATATTGTCTTAAATTTGGAGATTTGAAAGTAACATTAGGAGAGGCATGTATGAGAAAAAATATGGCTTATATATTTTATTTAATGTCTAAACAACAAGAGGTAACATGGTAAAGTAACTGGTTTTATTAATATGATTTCAGTATAGCAATGTGTATAAAATAACATTCATTTTAAATGTATTATATTTGTATAATAACAATCTGCTAACATGTGGCCAATGTACTGTACATTTTGTTTTCTATTCTAGTCTGCTCAGACTTCAACAAGCACTTTTAAGGATAACTGTGTATGAAACACATTGTCTTAACGTGGTGTACATGAAGCCTCTTGATATACAGTATATATTTTTTCTGTAAGAAGTGGCTTGCTCTGAATCGTCATTAAATACTAAATTAGCACTTTTGGGGGTAAAATGGAAGATAACCTCATGGTTTGTAACTTTTCACTTATTTTTCTTAATCACACATTGTATAATGCAAACTTAAAAATTACAATGAGTGCTATGATTTCTGTTTCTGTCAAAGCTACCATGGCAAAATATGCTAGACATACAGTAAATGCAAATGAGCTCATTCAGTTAGGTGAAACAGTGTATTTTGTATGGCATTGTGGTTTTGTCACAAAAATGAAATTTTCTTTCCTCTTTTAGGGAACTTTTAACAATGTGGTGTTTTACATAAAATATAATGTTGTTTTATTCATTAAAGATGCTATTTCAAATCCAAACATGTAGATGAGGATATTCTGTTAAGAAATGTTAAATGCGTTATTTTAGTGAGAGTCTTAAAAAAAATAATAAAGATATATTATATCAATGATTATACTTTGTTGAACTCTTGTGTCATGGGTATATTTCAGAGGAGAGATCTCAGAAGTCTGTAGCTCCTAACTTTTTTGCATTAACACCCCTTAAAAGAGTAGTCCAGTGATTTAGCATCGGACTTATGTGGTCAGACTTGCAATGGACATTAAGACAATAAGATTGATCGATGCAGCAGAACCAGCGATGTGCATTCTTCTTCCTTGTCATGCCCAGCTTCCTACATTACCCACAATATCAAATGTGCTGTAGGCCCTAATATGTTAATAATACAGAACCAGAAGAGTTGTTCATGAGTTGGTTTCACTCAGTGGGTGGCGAACAAAAGGAACTGGTCTTCTAATCACTAACAAACTATTAGTGTTAGTTTTTGCTTTTCAGATTTGGGGATTGTAATCATTTTTGGAGGAAAGGGAAGCAAAATTATCAGTTATTTCAAAAAGAATAAAGAAATTAGGGAAAAATAATAAAAATAATTGTCTTTTTTATTTTTTATTTTATTTTATTTTATTTTATTTTATTTTTTTACTGATGATCACCTTGCACCCTGACCCCCAGCCTAGGAGCTACTATGTTAAGAGTCCTTGCAGTCCCACTGCGGCTTCTACTCACCACCAGGTGGCACTGTAGCTCTGCAGGATGGCAAAGCTCCTATTGCATTCTGGGGAGATCACAGACTTTGATTTGCTTCTCAGACACCTCATATGTGTTCAGAAACATTGCAGAGAAACCTATTATATTGGTTGTATTTCTTTTGAATCTGTGGAGGTTATTAGAGGAACTACCTGGATTTGATGTAGAAACATTTAATTCAGTGGGATGGATCCCTTCAGTTGACTATAATAGTGACCTCGGCCGTAGATAACATGCTATGAAAATGAGTATGAGGCTATTCCTCATATACCACAAGCTTGCTGCTATAGAAAGCCCATTCAATCACAGTTTAAAGTGAGTTGAGTGGCTGGAGATAATCAGAGGGAATCACCCAAGGTTGTCCAAAATGCCTTGGGAATTGATGCTTTGTTAGAAATTATTAAAGTGTTCCACCTCCAGATCAAAACAGCCTCCCATTCACAGCTGACTGAAAGGCTTGGTCTGTGGCAAAAACCATTAAGAGAGCCTGTGGACTCAAAGAAATGTCTCCTGGCAGCTCGGCATTGCTTTTGGAGCAGCGAGCCATTGTTTATTCATCGCCGCATTGGCATTCAAAGTGCATCCTCACTGTTCTCTCTCATAACCAACAAGTTGCAATTTTTATGCATGTGAAGGTTGAAGGCAAATTATTTATGGGAGACTGGACCTGAGGAAAGAGAACGGCCGCTTGCAAAATGGTTTACGTTGAGCGCAATCCTTTTCTATAGGCTATTGAATTCGCTGGATCACAGCAAGATATGCATGTATTATTCAGCGTTTTAGAGAAAGAATTGTTGCCCTGCTAGACGGCCATCTGCTTTTTGGACATTGTGATGCATTTGAGACATGCTACCTTTCAGGATCAGGTTAAAGTCTTATTTTTCAGCGGGGGGCAAATGAAATGAGTGGAAAAACGGCTCTCCAGTGTTCCTCCTCCTAGGTTTTCACCTCCCCTCACTGCAGCGAAGGCTTTAAAGTAAGAAATATCTGAGCAGAAATTGCGTGCCCATGTCTTGATGTGTCTGAATTGAAAGATATGTAGAGCAAGTTGAGGTTTGGCTGCAAAGGGAAGGAACTTTCACCTGTATGAGAATTTATTCAAGAACATCTGGTGTCGTCCAGATGCAGAGATGGGATGTGTGAGGCGTGTGGTGCCAAACACCAGCAGCTGCAAGGTGAAAGGACTGTCACCTCTCCAGGGGCAGGTGATCTGCAGGATAATAGTTGCCCTGCACACTTGAGAAGATGACTCTTTAGAATTGAACAAAATGTTGCATTATGGACTCTTTACATTCTGGGAGAACAATTTAAAATCCTTAATGGTTCTTACTGTGACTGCAGCCTGCAGATCCCTTAGTAATACAGCACATGGCAGGAGCTGTGTTTCCCTGGTTCACGGCACTTTAGTAGCTCCATAAAGAACCATTTTTGGTTGTTCATTACAGTGTAATGTTCCATTACAAAACATTATTGGAATGTTTATGAATGTACACTTCCTCATTGTTTCTTTGATGAATCTTGACTGTGAAGTGCACAGCATATTTAACCAGTAAAATGGTGCAGTAGAAGCCTCTACTTCAAAAAATTCCCTTAAAAAGATATGAATCCTGCCGGGGCTTATTTTGGAATTCATATCAGTCTAAATATGGCTTGATTTTTTTCCTCTTGTGAATATGTATTAAGAAGTATTTTCGTTTAAAATGCTGCCACTGTGTATAGACAGCACTGTGTGATCGCCTGAAATTGTGCCGCACACAAAGCACTATGGCAGCTTATTACAAACTAAAGCATCCATTTTTGGTGCTCTTCGCTGTTCGTGTTACAGGGGAAAAAAGTCTGATCTGCACTCTGCCATCCTGGCTTGGTGCCACATTGTCGTCAGTCGTAAAAGTTAACAAGTAGATGGCAGTTTCTACTTTTAGGCACGTTCCTGTTATCTTTTCAACACCTCACTGATTATGTAGTGAGCAGAAGCTGCAGCCTCTCTCTGCCGTAGTCACCAGTGTATTTTCAGATATTGCATCCTTCCAATACTTGTTTGTAAGATGTAGTGTTGCCATTGAAATGAGAAAGAAAGATCATCTATGGCTCACTTAATTACCTAGTCAACATGACAATGGATTCTAATTTAATTACAGCAGCCAAGAAAACCTTGTTAGTACTTCAGATAACCAATTAGACCCTGGCTATGGGCAGAAATATATATTTTATTCAAGTGTATCCATGGTTTTTGAAATACAAAATCAGCTGCTTTTTAGAGGGAGCAGTGGAGGAGAGCAGGGTCGCAATGCTTAGTGATTGAATAAGTGATTAGACCTCAGGTTTAACAAAGGCTCCTCACTTGCAGTAATGGCTGCCTATTAGGGCTCAGTTTTTTAATTTGACATTCACATGCATATCAAAGTGACTAAGCAACTAGATGACTGTGTGTTGGCCCATACAATGCAAGGCTCAGTTTGTGTTGCATATAATGCTCTTGACCTTTAACTGATGAATAATAGCCTGAGAAACAGAATGTAATTATCCAAGGCATTACAGTTGGTTCAAAAGGTACCCACCAGTTGAATAAGCTTTAGCCATGTGAATCCATTTGGGGCATTTACTTGTAAATTATACATCTGTTATTTTGGGGCATGGCTGAATACAGTTCAATGATTTTGAATTTTGCAAAATTTAAAATCATAAGGCATTACTAATGAGGAAATAGGAACAAAAGCCAAACAATTCAACAGGTTCCATGTAACAGAGAGTGGGTTTTATACATCAAAAAAAAAAAAAAAAGCTAAGCTCCCATTTGGATCACTGAGCATTTAGTGTAATCAGATGAGAGGGCAAAGTAAACAAGCTCATGCCCCGTTGCTGTGCACTCTCAAAGGATTCACTGTTGCTAATGCTGTGCCACTGATGCAGGTGGATTTCCTGTATTAATTAATGATTGGTCAGTGATCCTAAAGTCAAGGTGAGATACCACACGCAAGGTAGTCAGGATATGAAAATTATATGTTATAAAGTAACCAGAAAAGCAATTACATCCATGCAGTCATTTAACCAACCAGAACAGGGAGCCTCACTTGCTTCAGGCTCTACCTTCTGTAATTTCACAAGTATTTAATTAATGCATTTAAGACCTAAATTTAATTTCTACGTTAAGAAACAAAGCATGCTCGGATATAATTTATCTTTCTGACATGCCCTTTTTAAATTGGACTAAATCAAATATGCTTCAGGGTGGAGGTGGAAATGTTTTCTAAAAACTATTTTTAAGTTCTCAGGAACCCCTAAACCTGTTTGCATTCACATGTACTGTAACAGGTCATATTTAAGTTTTAAAAGTGAGCTAATTATGTTAACTCCCCATCTGTTGTTTATGTTTCATGCTTGCTTCATAATTTGGATGATAGAAATAAAGTTTGCAGGGAGCTTGTTTTCCAAACTTCATCTTATGAATGAATGCTTTAACAAAAGTCAATAGACCTTGAATAAAAAATCTGTTTTGCAGCAAATTTCCAAATTTCTTTCATATTGAGCAAAACAAATCTTTATGAAGCAGGAAGTGACAAACTATGAATAGAGGGAAAGGTCCTAATGATGTGTGTTTAAAGGTAATTATCAACATAATTGGAGAACGTTGTTCACGTTTGCTATAATTACTCATGGCCTTAAATGAAATTCTCAGAATAACACAATATTCTTTGTACTACTACTATTCCTCAAAATACTAATTAACTGTTGTAGAAAAGTGTGCTCCATCTTGTTTCCATTAACTCGTCTCTTTTGTTCTTTTCTGTACACATTTTTCTTGTTTCACTAGCTCAGTTTTCTTTTGTTCACATCACAATGACATGTTAAGAGTGCGCTAACACTGGGTACTTACTACATCTCAGGCTCAGGCTTTCATGTCTTAAAATGAATACCCAGTGATAGCACAAGAATTATACTTTAGATGATGGCTTTCCTCGCCTCGTTGTTGTTTCTGCCACTCTTCATGTGTACAATCTGAACTGTTGTGTGAACGTAAACTCAGTGTAGATGTGAAGAGATGACCACACTGGCAAACTAGACAAACAGTTCTGCTCAGCATTGTTTTACCAAGCAAAAACTGAATCCTTTGCACAGCTGAACAAATGCAATGAATACCAAACATTTCTCTGTATTTGTCAGTAAACCTCTTTTTTTTCAGTCTTTCTTAATCTGTGCTGCCTACAAAGCCCAAATACAGTAACTAAACTTGTTGACATTCACCTTACCATAAAAAATATTTTACCACAGAAATGTGTCATTATTGGCACAAAACAGCAAGAAACTAGAAAATCAAAAAATAAAATACATCATAATTTTTCACTGTGTGGTGTGTATTCCAGTTAGCTGCTTGTTACATAAATTAGACTCTTTTTTGTAAGCCAATCAGATTTGTGGGTTTTGAGTGACATGTGCCTGCTGATCCCAGAAGAAGTTGCAAAACGGCATCGCCACACAGATTCGCAAATGCATATTAATCTGGGACCTCTCAGTTTATTTTTGATTTCCAAGGGGCATTATTAATGGGCGCAGAAAATCAGAGCAATTCAACCGAACATTCCCATCCAGGCCACCCATTAAGCCCATCGCAGTCTATTGACATATTTTGTCAAATTAAACAATAAAAACATTAGAAATTGATATAAATGAATTACTGACAGTTCAAATGCGAGATTAGATTTAGTGGCCCAGCTAAGTGCTTTTTAGGTTTTATGTAAGATCTGTTAGAATTCTGAATAACTATTATTATAAATATTTATAATACGGTTTTACAACTTATATACTTGTTATACAGTTAAGACTAAGTTAAGAATAAGTCAAGGGCTAAATCAACTTATTGTTTCTGTTGTTATTGCTCTCTGTCTTGTAAGGCAGTGCAGTGTTACTATCTGTAACTCTTTATTTTAAAGAGAGCGACAGCTATGGTTACAGAGCACGAAACAGATAATTTTTTTTAACTTACCCACATCTTCCCAAATTGAATTGAAATTAAGTTGAAGCTCATTCAAGCTGATGAACTTCATCCCATGATGCCATTCTTTCCCTGTGTTTGAATTCAATGCCAATTTAATTAAAACATGTAACTTTTAATTACCTAACTGATTAATTTAATAAGTGAAAATAGACTCAGAGTGATAAATTATTGAGGTGGCAATGTTCCTGCAGCAACACACCAGTTCACTAAGGCTCCCTTGTAACTAACTTCAAGGCTGTGTACAGACATTTTTTAAGACTATAACAGGCTGTCCCACAAAAATAGAACACTTTCATATTCAGACAGCAGAAACACACTCACAAAAAACATAAGTGAGAAAACATCCATCGAGGCGTTGCAGTGTATCAGAAGGAAGCTGGGTGACTAAATAAACTTGTAATGCAACAATAGCATTTTTACGGCTATCTCAAAAAGATAATCACGAACAGCTATCTAAGTGGTTCAAATTAAAAATCGACTTTAATTGAAAATTAATTATGCATCAACAATACTAAATATGATAGAAAGATTATGTGCAGACGTAGGAGAATAAAAGATAAGAGGAGTAGATTGGGAAATGTTTGCCTTGCTTATTGTATCTGGGTGGTGGCTATGAAGCGGAACATCAGTGTAAATTTGGGGAAAAGAAAACTTCTCTGTGCTTCTGCAGAAAGGAGTCACCTTGAGATTTGGTCGAGGGAACTTCAGAGGGTGGTGCTTGAAGCTCAGGCTCAGCAGATAATTACAGATTTCCTTTCTGAAACACTTAACCTTTTTTGGGGTAGAGAAGGGTAAGATGAACCTATTTTTTTTTTTCCATTGCCTTTTTTTAATTAATCACACCTAAAACTTCCACATCAACATCCAGCACATTTCCTCCCTCTGGTAAACATCAATCTCTGATTAAGCATCAGAGTATTAAACATCAAGCAGCAACATCGCTGACATTAGAGCCCATAGTGCTGTTCACAGCATCTTTCAGGTTTGACGTTAATCACCTCACAAACACACGTCTCTTCTGCCTGACACTTTCATACAGGATTAACAGGCTGGTTGTGTGTGCTTTAATTAATGCAGATTTCTCTGGGTCATACTGTAGCAGTCGGAGATAATTGTGTTGTGGTTATCACAGGCTTCAGGTGCTTGTCCTTCATCATTGTTTGAAACCACTGGCTCATCTGTTTCATGGGAAATGACTTGGCAGTTCCCCCCAACATTAATAGTTATATATAGACAATTTGAAGAACTAAAAGAAGTCCGATGATGTCTTCTACACACTTTTTTAGCTTGGTACAGCTTTCATTTGTCGGATCGGTATCGTTTTTCTTTTGTTCTTGCATGTTATTTTCTGTTATAGTATTTCACACTTGCCTTGGCTCAGTTTTCACAATGTGTAAAACTTAGAGCCAAACTGACCTTTAATCACAAAATGATGTCCTTTTAATCTACAAAACACAAAATCACATGCTCAGTCCTTAGAATACAGTCAAAAAGTGGCCAATACGTTGCCCTTCCAGTGGAGAAAACGCATTGCAGTGCTAGAAGAGGGTTTGGAACTGTTTCACTATAAAATGCACCACAACTTTCTGCGCACTGGTGCCCTACTTATTTATTTCTGCCCCTTCAATTCAATTAAAATTCCCAGAGGGACACTTCCTGAGTCAGGCATAGTAACAAAAAACATACAAACAGGACATATATAGACAATACATGATAACAAACAAGCGTCATGTGTGACGGTTGCCTTCCTCCAGTTAGTCCTAGTTGCAGGCAGCGCAGATGCCTGCCAGAGGGCAGCCATTCGAATGCCCTGTGTAGGACGTGGGTGGGGTCCTGCAGGATGGAGTGGGCTTTCCGGAGCATTTGCTGATCATGCAGTGAGATCAGAGAGCGGAGGGGGTAGCCTATGATTTAGGAGCAGGTGTTCACTGTACTCTAGAGGTGCTTCTCCTTTTGGATTGTGACAGAGTGGAACCAGCGGATGAATGAGAAGGTCATTATGCCTTAGATGAAGGAGCTATAAAATGTAGTGAGGATGTTCCTGGAGTTTAGCTTCCTCAAGATATACTGACACTGTTGGCACTTCTTGATGATCACAGTGCCCAGGTATTTGTACCTACTGGTAGCCACCTGACTGGATCCCTGTGAATTATGGCTGCAGTCCTCCCCACTCCATGCTTGATCATGGTGACATTCGGCTCCAGACAAGAGCTGCCACACCATTATACAAACTCACTAAGAACAGGCCTGTGAGCTTGTGCAGGGCCTGAAAGCAGAGAAAAGAGAACAGTATCGTCAACAAACTTCACCAGATGGCGATTACGGTGGAGTCTTCTGCTGTCATCTGTATACAGGGTGAACAGCAGGGGTGAGAGGACACAGCCGTGAGGGGAGCCAGTGGATGTGTGCCGGAGGTCGGCGAACCTTTTGTTGACCAGCACCTTCTCTGTTCTCAGGGTGAGGAAGTCCATCATCAACAAAATTAGCTGGCGATCCAGGTGAAAACAGTTCACGAGTGTTTTAGCACCTGTGTGGGCTTGTAGGATGTTGAAGGCAGACGAGAAGTCTGCGAACAGGAGCCGAGCTGCCTCTCAGACAGCCTGAGTCTGCCACTGGCAACCTGTGTTTGCAGACATTTCTCCAGATTTTAACATCATCCGAGCATCATTGCAAAATAATTGCTGCCTTGTATGGCAGTGATGGAGAGAAAACAAAACAAGACATATGGAATTCCAGGCAATTTATATCCAGCAATACAGTATGACTGTAGCTTAGTGTATACGAGATGACTGATAGCCTGGGAACCAGACGAATCTGCAAGCTCATGTTTTATTTGCCCTGGCAGATATGTCTGGCCCCTCTCCCATTCATTCTCCTGATTTCCTCGGTACTGGCAGCACTGTTGTGTCGGGCGAGCCAATCACAACCGTTTCTCTAACATGAGGCGGGTTTAATATGATGACTGACAGAGAGGAGCGCCATTAAAGGCATCTTTGTAAATAACCAAGATGGCTACCGCTGATGCGGAGCGTTCGACGGCTGACTACAGCGGCAGTATTAAACGGACTGGACGGTAGATTTTCTCTAAAAGAAGAACGAACAACTGCACTTAAATTTCATGTTGATAAGAAATATGTTTGCTATACGACAGGACAGCGTTTCGTTGCTCTGATTCGTTGTCTCCTCCCGTCGATAACGCCCCTTGGAAATCGAAATGAACTGAGAGGTTCCAGTAAAGGTAAGCAAATTATTTGGTGATGCCAGGCTAGATGACTAATGGAAAGTGATAGAAATATTTAAGGTGACTTGAATACAAATATTGTGGTTGATACAGAACAGAGGAAGTAAATTGATGCAGTGAAATACAAACACAATCATCATTTTGCTTATAATATATATATAGTATAGTATATAGTATAAATGTAGGATTTACCATAGTATAAAGTTAAACTGTACACTAGATTGCCTCATATGTATTTACAGTAACAGAGGATATTTCTTATAAAAATTCTGTTGGAATTGAGAGTGTGCGAAAAATAGTTGCCAGTAGAGAAGTCTGAATAGGATAAATGGTTGAAATGATCATCCCAAAGTAATAGATACATGGTGAAATAGCTTTAAACAATGGCTAAACAGTTTAAATAATTAGCTAAAGGTAATGCATGAAATGTTAGATACGTCCAGCTTGGAACAATCACTACCAGACCAATCTAAGCATTGATAGTTCAATCGTATGAAAAAGTTCTGTAATTAATACTGGGTTAGTGTAAATACCAGTTTATAATCAGTTGATGTCAGTTGCCAAAATTAGGAGTACATTTCATTGTATCAAAGTTTTGCAAATTGAATATGTAGTGAAAATTGAGCCAAAGCAATTGTGAATAATATATAAACCATTCCTCTGTAGCTGTCATTAATTTGTTCATTTCTACATTCAGTATATCCATGAATAAAATGGTCCACATCCTCTGAAAAAATAAATAGTGGTACAAAAAGCCCTCGAGCTGTTTTTTATTAGGAATAAAAATATAGTTTAAAAAGCGACATTCTAGAGGGATTTGTCCTCTTGTTAACAACTGAATTTGCCAATAAATAAGTAAATAAAAATTATACAAGTCCTTTAGTATTTGTGCTAAACAGGAGCAACATAGAGGGAAATAAGTGTGCAGACAGAGCCTGTTGCGTTTGTCTTTGTTCACCCACTATTTATTCCCACATCATTTAATTATACCTCAGCCAAGCCAAGTGCTACATGCCATCAATCTCAATCAATCAATTAGTCAACTAAACAAGCCATGCTCAGACATTCGTTCACTCTCAATTTCCCCATTGTGCTAATTACACTTAAACATGTCATTCCAAATTAAAATTGAACATTTAAATGGGATTAGCAGCATCTAACTGAAACATCACCCTTCTACATTCATGCATTCATGATGCACTGACAGCTGGTACAGCCGAGTAGCAAATGCTTGTACCTGCTTTTAATTCAGATGGTTTCATTTCAAAGGTTTAACCTCGGAAAAATTAATAAATATAGAGAAAATCATATACTTTGTCATATTTAATAAAAAATAATAGGCAGGTATTGAATGTTCCTTGAGGGGAGCATCATATTTCAGTGATTGTATGAGTAAGGGAGAAAAGTGGCTGGTTTTTAAGGTTAAACTATTCCCATTAAAGTTTGAATAATGTAATTGACCTTTACCTGGGATGGATCACTTAAAGTAATGGGAAATGGTGGCACTGAAAGAATTATGATGACAGAATTGCTTATGGTTATGAACTAGGTCTTGTTCCTCGAAAAGCCTATCAATTTGTCAAATCCCTAACATCCACGTGTTCAGCCGGAAACCTTAACAGGAGCCCCCGAGCCTGTCTGTGTCAGTCATCGTGTCATTTAAAACGTTCCTCGCCTCTATCTGTACCACAGTGCATGTGTCAGTCACTGATGGGGGCTCAGATTGCTGCTGCAGCTGCTGCTGCTCACCCACATCGAATCTACATCGGTACAGTATTTTTGCCTCAACTCAAGATGTTTCCTCTTTGGGAGTTTGACAAGTATCAGCAGCTCAGGATGAAGTGAACAGGTTCAATCCAGCTAATGTATTCAGCACGTTAAACAGGCGGCATGAATATGACAACAAATACATGTTAATAAATTCTGCCGTCTGCGTCTCCGAGCAGGACAGGCCTACAAAGTGAAACCAGCTTTTTGATCAAGTCACAACAGCACGGCACTTTAAACATTGATATCTTTTTATTAAGACAAGTACTCTTCTGATTTTTTTTTTTCTTTTGTAAAAATGTTGGCGTGAACCAATACAAAATATGCATGGTCATATGAGAAACATCCTCTTCACTACACAAAAGAAAAATGTCACCTGGGTACAAAGAGAAATTTAAGGTTCACCAACAAAAACAACCATTTTGGGGGTAATAAAACAACCAACCCCCGACTCCCCCCCCCCCCCCCCCCGCCCCCCTCCCCAGGCTTTAAACATGAGTTTTCATCCAAATAGCCAAGACATGTTACGGATCATTCAAAAAACGTCATGTCACAGTAAATACACCATCTTTTCATCTATGAAAATGTATGCATGAATCGACTGAATGCAAACAGATGCTTGATTGACTGTCTGTGGTCACATTCTGTAATTACTAAATAACCGATACTGTATAAGCAAAGTGTTACAGTGGAAGAAGAAGAAGAAGAAGAAGAAGAAGAAGAAGAAGTTTCATGAACATCATTGTGATTTTGTTGACACTGACTGTACATAATTTTTGTCTGCTTAACAAATCTAGTTTTCTTTCTTTGTGAACTAGGTCTATGCAAAATAATATTTAACGTTTACTGTAACAGTGCACCATATTAAGAACACATAAACATGTACAAATGAGAAAAACATGTACATCTTTCGATTTCTTCACTTCTTGAATAGCTGTGGTACTACAGTATATACTTGGGGCCTTAAATTTGCATTCTACCTGAGATGCAAAAAACACAACTATTAACACTCATGAACCTGAGAGAGTGAAAACAAACATACTAAATATCAAGTATTTAAAACAAATGAAAAACTGGATTAGAATGATGCTTTTCAACAACCTTTTTATGTTCCTCGATTAAAAGCAGCAGTTACTTTATAACCATTTAAGACAAATATCCAACCTCAAAATAGAAATTGTCATGCACATAACTGTTTCCATGACATCAAAACTATAAAAATGTCTTTTCATTGTAGCTTATTATAGCTTTTAGTACTGTATTTCTCTCTGATACTAGTGAGCCTTGTCCTTGAAGATATCCAAATAAATAACAAATGAAGTGAAGCAGAGAAAATAATTATGACCAAATTGAAATTTCTTGCAAACACTAATTAAGACAATAAATACTACATCCTGGCATACGACATTCTAGTCAGTGGAAGCTGCCACACTACCCTGATAAACAAACATATACATTTTAATTTTTCAACATAGAACTCATTCCAGTTTTTTAATGCTCCAGGTCGTAATCGTGATGCAAGTCTATGGTGCGTGAATACAGACAACGTGGATGAGTATTGGCCCTGTAAGTTAGAAAGGACAGAAATATACACGATATACTGTAAGAGTGTACATGAGGATACTGTACGATACTAACCATATGCCTCAAGATCAAAGAAGGCACTAAATTAAGTCCTTCAGTCTTTTCCTTTATAGTGATAAGTATCAAGAGGTGGGTTTAAGGCAGTGGTTATTCTTTTTCATAATACATTTACAGATTTTCTTTTTCTTATTCAGGCAATACAATGAAATCACTCACTAATTACCAAACAGGTTTTTACTCTTCTAGCTGTGACAGAGTGAGAGGCATGAAGCATGCATGGTGTGCACGCTGCGTCTCTGTCTGCAAGCGTAGGGTCTTCTGATTTGAGTTGGTGCAAAAAAAATAAATTTGTAACAGTAGACGGCTCCTCTGTGAAGGTTTGAGGCTGCACATTGACAGTAAGAAAAATATCTTTCCCAAACCAAGTCTTAAATTCTACGCAAATCTTTGACAACTTGTGAGGCCGAGAGCCCTTACAAGTTATCAAAGACAGCCCAAAGGTAAAGCGTCTCTACAGACGGCAAGGAAATATAACTGATTCATGTTTGCAGTGATTGAATGTCTTTTTTCTCATGTATGAGCAAGGGCAAAAAGGTACATGTAGCAAGGATTTCTAAGCCAGGAAATAGGCAGTGAAAATATTTTTTTCACTTGCCACTGTATGGGTTTACACACGGACATACCTTATCATTTCACACATCACTGAAAGGAAAAGTTGAAAGTGTAACATCATTTCTTTAGCACAGTACAATAATAATAATAAAAAAGATAAAACCTTGTAAAATAAAATAAACCAATGTCCTTGTAACATTTCCAGTTAAATGGTCATTATACTGTATTATCGGATTAAAATTCAGTTGTCTGGAGAGGATATCTCTGCACATTGAACTTTAAGCCTACGCTGTATACAAGTAATATTTACTGTTTATTTGCACACTCGCATAATTATTATATATTGGCCAGGTTTGGCCATCTGGGCGGTATGAAAATGTGAAGAATTGTATGTTTATATCAAAAGCACACACAGCAGGCTGTACCAATATCTAACAAACAATACATTGTAATTTGATTTTATGATTAATGATGCAGGATCAGTCGCTCTTTTAGGTACTACAGGTTATATATATTCAAAGTCTGACCCTAAAACCAACAAAACGTCTACCAACAGGAAGGAAGTCGTTTGGCTGTGTCATTATTAGAGCAACATTTTCTGCCATGTGTTTGGTCAATCCGTCCCATGGATGATAAAAAAAATATAACAAAATAAGAATAGTTACTAAAATCATTGTAGATACAAGCGGTGTTTTGAAAGGGATAATTTGACGTTTTGGAAAACGCAGTTATTTTCTGTCTTGCTGAGAGTTCAATGAGAAGATCGATTCTCACTCTCATGTCTGCATGCTGAACATGAAGCCACAGCCCACAGACAGTTAGCTTAGCTTAGCACAAAGACTGGAAACAAAGGGCAACAGCTGGAGAGAGTGATGAGAGTGGTATCGATCTTTTCATCTAACTCATATCAGGTGAGCAAATAAGCTTATTGCCTAAAATGTCATTTTTTCCCCAAAAGTTCAACTATTGACAATAAAAAAGAAAAAAAGCAGATGACAGTAAATGTTATCTACTATTATTGACTTACTATTGCCCTCTCAATCGGCAGAAAAACCTGATACAGAGTTTAGAAAAAAGAATAAGGGCTTCTCATTTTCTCTATAGAAACTTTAATCTATATCATGTCACATTACAACTGTCAGGATGTCTTAGACTGGACTCGACAATACCCTAATCAAATACTAAACTGACCTCACATCTACTAATCATGTTTTTCTTGAAACCAACAAAGAACCAGTTGTACCTTTACGGTTTTGTGGGAAATGATACTTAATGGCACTCCTACTTCACTTTCAGAAACAAATACATTCTATGATGAGCATAATTACTCACAACTGTTAACATTAGTAATCAACACAGTGAACCTGACCTTGAAGGGTGTGAGTGAAATCTGCGCTGAATGTGTCGAAAACCAATCAGACCTGCATGTATGTGGGGGAATATGATGAATTTGCAGGGACTGTTGGACCTCGACCTGGCAGGAAGAAATGTGTTGATGCTGTGTTCCAGTTACTGAACTCTGGAGATTACTCCAAAAAAACTGTGGAAGAGCTGGCTCCTCAGATCTGGGTACATGAGCTAAAAGCTAGATGCAGCACATAAAGACAAATACCGGGCCCATTTAATCTCCTCCGAAAGCCAAAAGCAACAACGGATCAGGTTGAGTACATGGAAAAAAAAAATCCAATCCAACAAGCATGTAAAGGGGGGAAAAAACAACAAAAAAAAACAAACAAAAAAAATAGAACAAGGCACAAAATTGTCTGTAAAATAATTGAACTGTACAGAATAGGCCCCATCAGTCCAGGAAGGGTCGGACAGGAGACTTAGCAACACCGCTTCTTACCACTTGGCCACATCAGTCCTACTTTCCACTTATTCCCCTCTTCTCTTCCTCTTTAAATCTCGCCTTCCCCGCCCCCAAGCCTTCTCGTAACCAATCAGAGTTAGACATAATGCTCCTACAGCACCACCACCACCACCACCAGCATCCCCACCCATCTCTCCTGGCCTGTCCTGTTTAGATATAGTACTCCTTCTTCTCGTCTGAGTTGTTGTGTCCCCCCTCCGCATTAATGATGGCCGTGTCTGCATCGGCTGCGTCGTCCGCCCCTTTGGCTTCATGTGTGAAGTAAGTTCCTGCGAGAGAGTACAGACAAATTAGCCACACACCTCTTCCACCTTTTTATCCTCTTGTGCACTTGAATCCTATTACACTCCACTCGCAACAAAAAAACACTTGAACTCTAAGATGTGTTCATGATCAAGTATGATTGCACTGCCGGTGCTTTACCTTTGTGTCTGGCAAAGTATCGACCAAGAACAATGAGTGCACAGAGGATGGCAAACATCACCACGGCAACCACTCCTCCGATGACAGCATGGTCAATTTTCTGCGGTGCCCCCTCGCCGGCTCTGGAGTCTGAAAACAGGACAATAACCGTAAATAATTTCATGATCAGTAAACCCTCTCAGCCAGTCACATAGCTAATACCTTCAGACAGATGTGGACCACACTGGAAGCCATGGTCATTAAATCATTAGGCTGCTAAAATAAACTATACTGGTTTGTTTTCTCTCAAAGCATTTTAGCATGACCTAACCACAGAGGAAACACTTGAAAAGGCTGTTGAGAAAAATGCCAGCTTATGTTGTTTACTAATAAAAAAGATATGAAACCACGGCACTAGTTGGTCCATGGAGGATGGTAAACGGCTCACAATTTGGAACTAAACATCCCAACAAATAGGCTATTAAACCATGTAGTTCTTACTTACTGACAAATCCTGCAAACCACTGCCAATAATTCAGCTTGATAATACCCAGAATTAGTCTTTTTACTAACGGGAATGTATAATTTATTTAATTCTTCCTCATTAATTTCCTTTCCAGCTTTATTATTTATTTATATTTTATTTATTTATTTTATTCTCATTGTCCATGAAACAATTCAAATTCAAAACACATTTAAAAATACAAAATCTATAAATTAAAAGGAATTGTTTAACATTTTTGGGAATATACGCTTATTCACTTTAAAAGAGAAGATCAATACCACTCTCTTGTCTCTGTGCTACGAATGGAGCCACTGCCAGCAGCCGGTTATATTATCTTAGCATAAAGACTAGAAAACTAGGGGAAACAGCTAGCCCGGCTCTGTCCTAAGGTAACAAAATCCTACTACCAGCACCTCTTAAGTGCACTAATTAACACATTATATCTCGTTTGTGTAATCCATTCAAAACCCAAGCGTAGAAACGACACATTGCGATTTTACAGGGATTATGTGCTGGATTATTTCTTGGCCAGACGCAGTGACTTCCTTGTTTCCAGTCTTTGTGCTAAGATAAACCAACCTACTGGGGGCTGTAGCTTCATATTAACGATATAGACATGAGAGTATCTTCTTCCAATCCAACTCTTGGCAAAGAAAGTGAGTAGGCATATTTGCCAAAATGTTGAAATATTCCAGTTTTGTTTCATTGAATATAAAACATATAATAAATCTGTCTTTCTTTAAATTATATAGCATACATTTGTGATGTTATATTGTTGAACCCAGCTCGTTATATGATTGTTTTCAGTGCTTCATATAGCTGAAATGGCTGCCCGAGCCCCTTGAGTGAGCGATGTTGAAAAATGTTTTAAGACAGTTATTTCACCATGAAACAGTAGACACCGTCTGCAATTTCAGCGAGAGTTCACACACTGTAAAGTACATTGTGATTTAAGAGGCCATTTCTGGAAGTTATAGAGCTCAATCATCAGAAATAGACACAAGTCTGGAGATAAATTGGCGCCCGGTGTCCCCATGCAGAGAAATATGTGGCTGCCTCAGGTGTCAGAGAGTATCACTGTCTAGCATTTAGCCAGATTTATCCGTGCACCACAGAAGAACAAGGCAAAATTTGAAGCCTTTAAATTTCTAGTCTCAGAATAGTTCAGAGGCGTTTATCAATAGTCTATATCTGTGCACATTTGGACTGATGGAGGAGTGGCAGGCGAGGGAATGGCTGCACTGTTCTTTGCTGCATGAGAGAGCAGCTCAATTTTCCATCAATCTCACTAGTCATGCTCTGAACTTGAATGATTTTGATAAAAGACGAGCGGAGAGTGCAGAATTTCTCAACGCTGTGAGGGCGTAATAAGACAAGTTGAGGGGTCTAAGACATGTGACACACATCTCAAAAAATAAAAATAAAAAAGCACTCTATTTGGGTTGCATTCAGTTAGCATGAGGACATCTTGGAAGTGTTACTGCAATGAAACTAATTAATGAGAAAAGTTTTGTTTCAGTTGAGCGCTCTCTTAAAATGGACCCACGGAGCAAGCCGCTGCTGTGCGTCGGTGTGTGTGAAGCAGGGCACAGTTTGTTTACTGTATCGTGTATGTCAGATAGCACAGCTCATTCCCCGGGGAGAGGGAACGGCCCATGCTCCATGCTAATGAACATTCACCCACTAAATGGCCTGTGCATAGTCCTGTCTCCTCCCCCCTCCCTCACCTCCCACACCTTCCTGCCCTCACCTTGCTCCCCGCTGTCTTCCGTTTGACACGTCCACAAGGAAACATGCAGGGTCTCGGCCGCCTCTGCACAGCGAGGGAGAGTTTTATTTAACCGGTAGAAAAATTCACCCAGAGTAAGCACAGAGACTCTATCACAAAAATGTCAAAGAGAAACTAAAAATCCCATAACACCTACAGTATCAACAGTTACGGTTGGTTGCATATCATGTTGCCTACATTAAGTACACTGTAGAACACTGGTTTTCTGTTTGTCAGTTCTGTATTTATTTCAGGGGAGGGCCACAAAAACATGATCTCAAATTCAATAAATATTACTGCTGTGCTCATTTTCATTCATTTTGTGGTGTGGCTGCAGTCTGCATTATATTGTAAGGAGATTATGAGACATGTTACACAATGCAAATGCAATACAGAAGTCTAAAGCGTATTGTAATGTGATTTTAAACATAAAGGTCATTAGTCATGAGGTGTACTACTCCGCCTGTGAAAACCGTTGTATAATGTATTCTGTGGCTCTGAAGCGAGATTTTGTCAAGTCTGGAAAAATAGCCATTGACGATGTCATCAGGGTTCTCTCAGCTTTACAACTTTTTAACAGAAAGCCCGGATTACCAACTGGATGTATAGAGTTTGAAAGATGGGGCTCTTTACCAGGCAGGGAGCATCTAACAGAGAGATGCATTATTGGATTATCCAGTGTTTTGGAGCTTGACCCATATTAAAGACAGGATATCCCAGCAGCCTCTGCTGCATCAATTGTGACAATTTTATTAATCACATGACTTCATTCATCAATAACAGCTACCCCATCTCCATGACAACTGAACAAACTCTAAAGCTGTGGAAAAAGCCAGTAAAAGGATCTTGTGATAAGAATATATTTTTTTTCCCCCTTCAAACACACCCACCTCTATGGATCATAAATTTCTGGAGAATCCCTTTTATGTTGCTTTAATATGTTATTCTGCTCACAAAATAACCGGGACATCCTTCGATATGGTCAACAGCAGCACAAACTTCATGTTCAGTCAACACCTCCATGGGCTGCAATTTTGTAACAGATTTATTATTTTGTCCACTTACTGCATGCTGATAAGAGAGTGAAAAGGGAAATTTCAGCTCCAGAAGTGCTGGTCTGTATCCAACCCTGATCTCTGACCTCAACAAGACCAGATCTGTGTCAAATTGCACTACTATCATTCCTCCGTCTTCCTGTGTAGATTAGTTTGTCATTCGGTGCTCCAACACAGCCAGGATCAAGAGTGTGATCCCCTCAGGCCATCCACTTCAATATATATGCATTCATAATACTGCAAGGTGCTTTTAGAGTAGAAAAAAACCTCCAAATGACAGACTGTGTTATTACAGCAGCCTTTGTGGACTCACACTTGAAATAAGTAGAATTTGATTATGTTTGTAATATGGCTGGTGTCCATATCGTCGGCACAGCTCTGCTCAAGGCTCGATTGGGGAGTGCTGACATGCCCACACCGGCGTCCTGACAGGATGTGCACAGCCGTGGGGATTTATGGGGGAATAAAGAGGATTTGCAACTGATGCCTGTGTCTGTGTGGCGGGGAAATCTGCTCTGCTGAACTCCCACTACCACATGCTTTACAGTCGCACCTTTCCGTCTCTGTACTGGAATGACTAATTGCCGTTCTGGTCAGTAACAGAGCATCCGTCAGCGTGGAGATCAGAGCTCTGAGCTTGTCACCAATCTGATTACATTGAATATCATTTCAGTTTTCCCATCTTTTTTCTTTTAATAGTTTTCTGCTCACACATCGAGGCATATCACACACATGCACTAAGCCACACACACAAACACATTGCAATTTATAGATGTAATTACATGGATATAATTGAAACAATGACTCTCCTGCATTGATAGAGCAAAGCCTTCACTTGCACTGAGTATACTCTCACAGTAACCCTTTCCTTAGCAGTGGCAGGACAATAGGGCATTGCTGCAGAATCAACTTAAGGACAGTCAATAGCCATTTTGCAGCATTGAACTGCCAACATCCATGGCTTTTGTATTTGTCGTGTGAAAAGGAAATGAACGTAATGAGATGAGCATACATGGGCAATCTCCACCAAATCATTTTTTGTATTGCTGTTGCAGCAGACCATCAACAGAGCACAATATAGCCCTCAGCTGAATTCCAATGCCACTGCTTGGCCACTAAATAGATTCCCTGAGTCCTTTGTAATAACCCAAACAATGATTTGAAGATGTACAAATACAACTGTGACATTTAACGGAGGTGCTGAAATACAAGTGAAGGTCTGACTACAACTAATAAAATAGCAAATGAATGGAAATTGTGACAGTGAACTTGAACTCCTCAATGGCAGTTTATTGTATCTTTTGAGATTGGCAAAATTCTTCACACAAAAGCCGGTAGCACCCAGCTAAACTTTGTCAATCAAGGCTGGGGAAAAGGTTGACAAAATAACAGAAACCACAGTTTTCTTCCTAAAGTAGTACGAAGTAATGTGCCACATAAGCACACTTTATCACCTGATGGAAACAATGTGAGTTCATTGGCACATAACATTCAATCTCCAAACTCTAATGTGTTAAGTAGAGCTCTCATAATCATCTGCAACTGCTCTGTTAAAGAAACAATATTACTGCAGTGAAACACTATTTTTTTACTTCAGGGTGGGCTGACATTACTAACCTATTCTCTGGAGACCAATTAAAATGGACCATTACAATATTTTCTTTCTTTAATAACTGTTTAAAGGAACAAAAAAAAACCTGCGGGTCAGAAAAAAACACAATTTCAACTGGGAATCAGAGTAAACAAATGTAGGAAAAAAACTAATTAGCATTTCTAAATGATTCTTTAATTTTTCCAATGAAATACTTCAAAGAGAAATGATACATGTGAGAGTTAAAACTACGCTGGTAAATGTTTAATGGCTAATTATGTTGAATACTAAATCCACTCATAACAGTCTTTGTTGAAGTCAATAGTGTACATGGAGTTAAGGCTTGAATCCCAAGATTAAACAGCAGTGGAAACCTGCCAACACCTAACATGTGCCAGTGCTGAGGGAGGAAACAGCAAACAAAACATGTATGAAAACATGCCAGAAATGGATTCTTAAAATACCATCTGGCGCTAAATCACATGATTCACTCACTTGGAAAAAAAAACAACCATGTGTCAGAACAAAGACAAGGGAATAACCCTGAAGTCATGTATGTATTCTGTGCACCGCATGTTAAAGTCATACGGATCTACAAACCTCTGATGGCACAGCAAAGCAAGCAATAAAAACTATATTATGGGTAGTAGTATTATCAAGTCTAAAGGGTGCCGTATACAACCACATTCAGGCTCATGTATAGTGTTATGTTTGCTTGCAAAGCTCTTATTGGCAGTTAATTTACTGCTTGTGCGATCCATAAAACAGAAGGTTGTTGACCTCAGAGCACCCTAAAGCCTCCTTAATGTTTACTTCCTGAGTTTTTATATTCCTTTAGATTATTCAGCAGAGGTCTGCAGCATGCTAAACAACAATTTACCCTGGACTGCAGATCTGCAGAAACATGAGGCCTTTTTAATCAAGTCTACAACATAATTCCTTGTTCCGTGTCTTTTCTCTGGCTCCTCTCGACAAGCTGGGGTAGAGGGGGGTTACTGAAAGCTTAGCCAGGATATGATGTCCCTGCCTTGGATCATCTCTGAGCATCTGACGAGCTGGAGCATTATCGCCACAGACTCCCTTTATTCCTTCAGAGCTGGGGATTCTGGGTGAATTCTACCCTCCCCCCAAAAGAAATACAACCACTGACACAGAACTTGTGGAATGTTTTTTTCTATGATGCTGTAACCATCTACTGTCCATCTTGTAGACAATATTCTGCTTCATTCATACTAAAATGCATTCATTATTTTTGCAGAAACAGCATGCATACTGCTGTGTTTAGTGTGATATGTCTGAATCAAGTATTTGGATCAGTGAAAAAGAAGGTCACACACGTCTGTCAACTTTTTCTTGATACAAGACGTCAACTGAAAGCTTTTTGTTTTTAAGTATATATGCAATAAAAACACATGGAGAGAAACAATGTCTTAAAACTTTAAAACACATGAAAGAAATGTTCATATGAAGGGTGACTTATCCCTCCCATGAGGTCTACACACACACACTCTTTGCATCTTTTAAGACACTGCAAGACCTGACAATATGAACTCCTGTGAAACTTTCTGAACATGAAACAGAATAGAAGACAAACAACTGTGAGATTCTGTGCTGCAACGTGGCATTTGCTCTCCCACTGCACAAAAGGCTCCGGTTTGCAAAGATACAACAAGAGGGAAAAAAACTTAATATAGAGAAGATAATCTAGGAAGAGAAAGCATAGCATTTTGGAAATTAAATACAAAGAATTGACAGCACAGATAAGTGTATTCATTCTGTATGTTCATCCCAGTCGTAAGTACAATGTAAAATGCTGAGATCTAGGTAGTGCTATCAAAATACAGCACAAAAAAGGATGTTTAAGAGGTAAAATCTGTTATCAGGGTGTTAAAAAAAAAAGGTATCCCCGCAGTACCACAAAAATTCAGAACTTTGAATACACCTTGCAATACAAAATCTAATTTATGTCTATTTGTTATTTTTCCTTCTGCCATAGCAGTTGCTAATCTTTCCAGGGTCCACAATTTAAAATGTCCAAATAATACATTAATACAATAATGTAAACAAAGTCCAAACAAAAACAAAAATACTTTAATGAATAGGTAAAACAAAACAACTGATCTGCGTGAGATTTTTTTAGTTATGACCAGTTAACAAACAAAATAATGATTTCTTTAAATCAAGAACTCAAACTCTTCAGTCTATGTATGTGTGTGTGTGTGTGTGTGTGTGTGTGTGTGTGTGTGTGTGTGTGTGTGTGTGTATGTGTGTGTGTGTGTGTGTGAAAGAGAGACGATAACTGAAATTTATGATTGGACCTTTAAAATCAGGATCATATGCAGTGGTAGTGCAGTGGCCCCTGATTACAACAGAAAATCACAGCTGGTGTCGGTAGTGCCCATGCCAATTCACACTCTGGTAATGAATGAATAAGAAATCGTGCTGTATACTTCCGTATTGGCAAGAGGTAAATGCTATACTGTGCTGTTATGCTGATTAAGGTAGTGCAAAGCAATCTACCGCAAGCCAGCTTACCATTGCCCCTGTGACAGGGTATTTAGAAGAGTAGTGAACTGCAAGAAAGCTCAATTACATCCTCCCAGCATGTACTGCATAAATCACGGTAAATCCTCTTTCAAGCCTGTCTTTCGGAAATTACTGGAATGTTTCAGCAGAAAACACGGAGACGGCTGCATCAGTGTAACTCAGAGGAGAAGAGCTTAGGGAAAAATGCAGAGTAATGCACACTTCTGCAAAAGCCACTTCCTGTTTGACTAAGCCACACCCAGAGGCAGAGAGCAGGAGAGCTGAAGTGAGGCTGTACCCATGCAGCATGATCACTGGCATGCTGCTGATAACTTCATTTGATGGAGAAAAAAAAGCAAGTTTTAAGTAGAAGTTCCAAACTTGAGGAAGTAATTTAAAACATGCAACGGAAAAGCACAGGAGACCTCAATGATATGACTACAGACAGTGCCATTTATGTGACTGTTGAGCCTATTTTTAATAAAGAAATACATAATGCACAAACAAATGATTGAAAAGCCAATTGTTGATCAAATAAATGCATAAATGACTGATATCTGTAAGCTGCCACATTAAAATATTGGAGCTTTTGATGCAGTCTCACACTGAGTTTCAAACTTATTATGTTTATATTGCCACTCCACATTTTTATGACTGCATGAATTGCAGAATAGTCATGACAAAAGAGCCAAAATTGCCGTATCTCTAAAGCGGCTATTGATAAACCGATCTATTCTTTAAGGATAGTTTTTTTGTATTGAAATGTCACATTCTGGCATATCCAAATGTCAACTCCCAAGGTTGCCTCGCCATCTGTCTAGCCTTAGCGGTGCTTTTGAAATAATAGCAATTTTTTTTAAAGAAATGGTTAATATTGGAATACATTTTTGCAACAGAGCCTAATCAAAGTATAAAATAGTGTGTACAGAACATGCCAAAAGGTTGCCCTGCTAGAAACACCTCAAATGAACTCCCTTTCATTTATTTCATAAGTCTTTGAGATAGAACATAGTTATTGATGTTTTTCGGCCTTGCACAGACAAACTGTGACTGGCATTTGTACGGGAGATGTAAAGGGCATTATAATATGATGGATGGGCCAGTTGAGATATAGCTGCAGATGCTGATAAGATAGCAGAACAGCAAAGCAGAGTCTCTACGTTCTCGCAGATCAAACATGTGACTGGAAAGGGCTATGACAGGTGTCTCTGGCAGCTCCGCGCCGCCTGTCCTCAATGTCACCTATCAGCAGCACTATCTGATTAAAACTGGCCATCCACAGTGTCTCTTAGCCTTAGGTACAAGCCCCTCGTTCTTTTTCTTGGCCCGATTACCTGATCCCACCTGCATACACGCTCCCACACTTACACACACAGACACACATGATTGCTGAGAGGGACAGTAGTGGGGGCATACAGTACCTTGCGTGTTGACTGGGTTGGTGGTGGGTGTGGGGCTAGTAGTGGGAGCATCTAGATGAAAAGAGTAAAAAAAAATAAAGAACATGTATAAGAAATAAAGGAAGACAAGAGTAAAGAAACAGACAAAAGTCATTGAAGATGAGAAGCTGTGGTATATTAAAACAAAAATAAAACTACCATACCATGCATCGGTTTTATCTTCTGTGGTGAGTAAATTTTTGACAGACTAAGAGTCCATGGTAGCACAGCTAAATGCTAACATCAGCATGCTGACATGCTCATAGTGACAATGACAATATGCTGATGTTTAGCATGTCTGCCATTGTCACCATGTTAGATTAGTGTGTATTAGTTAATTAGGACTAATTAACTAACGGGAATGTCATTCATTTTGTAGGCATTTGGTCATAAACCAAAGTGTTGGGCAACTTCTGACTTGATGATGGGACTATATGAAATTGAGGGAACTAGAAGTTATTACAATTCATCCTAAAGGGGGGCAGGAACGTTTGTATCAAGTTTCCCAGCAATCAATGAAATAGTTGACAAGATATCTAACTCGGTACCAGAAATGTTGACCTCATGTTCGCGCTAACAGGAAATCAGAGGATCACCAAAGTCAGTACAATGTCTGTTAACAAATGTGGGGCCAATCTATCATGTAGGTGTTGAGATATTTCACTGGTGCTAGAGGAGAAGTCAAGGGATCACCAAAGTTGTTGGGATTCATCGTCTGGGTACCATGAATGTCTGTACCAAATTTCATGACAATCCACCCAATAGTTGTTGAAATATTTCACTAGAAACCAAAGATGTGAACTTTTAGGCAGTTCTAAAGGAAAAGCAAAGGGATCAAGACAATCATTGTCCTACATCCTCTGGGAACCATTTATGTCTGTACAAAATGTCATGGCCATCTATCCAACAGTTGTGAAGATGTTTCAGTCTGGTTCAAAGTGATGGACCGACAAGACAGACCATCCACAGAGCCACACCCTCGAGCATGGCAAAAAAAAATTAAACACTAATATTTTACTGTGCTGGGGTTGCATTGTATTACATTATGGTAAGCTATTGTATTTCTTTTTTTTTTTAAATACATTTTCGAATTAACTGTGAATAATAATGTCTGGCAATCATGGAAAGGTATTGCTATTTTCCACAGTCTAGCTCAATAATTAAGTCAAACTGCAAATTAAACCACTCTGGTGGTCTCCCGCTGCAGCACAGCAGAGCCCCGAGCAGCATCCTCCGCCCCGCACTGTACTGATTAGGCCTGTCACTAACCCCCAAACAAAATAATCAGAAAGACAAAATGGAGGGCAATTCAGGTATGCCATGGTACTAAGGAGGGCTGAAAGCTTCCTCATCAGGGGAATATATGCCTGGCTGTGGTGCAGGGGAAAGATAGCACGACCCCTTGCTGTGGGAGAGTCGCAGCAGGGGAAATTGGCTGGCTGTCTCCATGCCTTTACTGTCTGCACTCCATCAAAAGACAGCAGTGGGGGACCACACACTCCCAAACTAATGATAAAACATCAAGGACAGCATAATGTTGCCGCCGGGGATGGAGTGTATGGAGGAGGTGGTGTTGATGGTGGTAGGGGGGTATCAGGGTATCAGGAAAAGATTCTCCTCTGACAGTATTTGAAGAGAGGGGTGGGCTAGATTTCTTTCCCTGTGACCGAAGGCAGTCTGATAGCTGAAATGTCAGTGTCTGGAAGAGGGAAATTGGCCATTCAGGGAAGAGGGTCTTCACAAAGGCTGGGATAGGATGTGGCACATATAATATCCAGGCGAACAAGAATTGTCCATGGGCAATTTCCAGGCTGGATGACTCTGGGCTCAGCATTATGAGGGCTGAAATATGAGTGTATTTTGGAGAGGCCATATTTTCAGGGAGCATTTGTATCAGTGAGGAATTTGATGTGAGAAAATGTAACCATCAAGTGAAACAATGTAGGAGAAATTGTTTATCTATGCCTGCTAAAAACCTGCCTGCCAACACGACGGCAGGGAGGAGATTTTGTTTTTCTTTGGTGTATTTGTTTTCTCTTGCTTAAAAATTACTTTTACATGGAGTTTTTATATAGGTACTCTTCAAAAACACGGGGGAATTCTGTAAAAGAGGTTGTTGCAGCTTATCTTATATTATGAGAAAATAATCTACAAGCTGAAAGTTATTCCTCACTATGTTACAGATTTTATAAAGTCAGTGTGATTCACAAGGACAGTTTCACAACAGCCTTTCATAAGAACAGGGAGACTCATGAGTCCTGCCTGTCTGCCTGTTATGTCAAAACCCTGATAAACCCCGAGTTTCCAGCGGCTTGTGAATCTTTCACTTCTTGTCCATGGAAGATTTATAGGTCAAAAAGTCAACTGTGGGCTAAACCGTGGTGGTAAAGGCAGCATTGTTCTCCTGCCAACAGGCAGTATGTGTGAGTTATAGCACCAGGTCACCCCTGAGAGAGAAAGACCTCTCTCTGGCCAGCTTTCTCCCACACCACACACCAGCCAGGGGGCACAATTCACAGCCTGCTACAGACACACCTGCGTGGAGAACAGCATGACAAGCCTCTTTCTCAGCCTTTCGACCGGCCACATACAATACATGCTCTACAATAAGACTTGATCAGACATGGATTTACATCGGCCTCACACCTGTCTGGGCTGTCACACAGTGAAAGGTCATTAGTCTTTTTGAAATAGGAAGAGCCCGAAGGACTGGCACCGGTAGAGGGTGGCAGCAGGATGAAAGAGAGTTGATGGATAATTCAGCTAGCGCTATCAATAATGCTCGCAAGCAAATATTTATCAAGAACAAAACAACTAATTAAAATAAAGCTACTGTATGTGTTGCATGCAGTTGGTTAAACAAAAGGCATTTTCTTGACAGGTGCGTGATGGCTTTAACTGGAGCAAGAGCTCATAAATTACAAAACAAAACAGTGAAAACGGCATATAAGAGAAGAAAATGGAAATTTCTTGAATAATGTGAGACTGAAGTTGGTAGGCGGGATACGAGCGGTGCATCGGTGAATGATTTGAGGCTGTGTGTTGCTGCTGAAAAACTGCACAAAAATAGCACAAGGTTGTCATGCTAAGACCAATCTATGGTGCAGGAAAACACACACTCATTAAGCCACTGTAGCATGATTAGTCTGGGAGAACAAACCCTCACATGGACCACAACATGATTTTGTCTGGCATTAAATCCTCCAGAAAAGAGGAGTGGGAGACACAGACATATTTATACGCGGTTATGAGCACCTTTTACCAATCTCCTGTGTCTCATTATTGCGAGCTGAAGTCATAGAGCCTCCAACACTTGTACACCAGAGAAACAGTGTTTAATGGAAATTGGTGAAATATGTGGATAGGAAGTTGCTAATTGAAGATGTCATGGCCAAAGGCAAAAACATTGACAGCAAATATACTGTAGGTAGAAATGATCGTTGTTTTTTTTGTCTAGACCAGAGAACATTTGCCTCCCATTGCTTTTCATTCATTCATGGAAGTGTTATGGGTGCAGCATGAAGCAAATGATACATGAATTTAACAGCAGTAGACACACACATCATTCATGAGTTCTTAAATGCCCTCAGGCAATTCAGTGAACACTTCTGAACTATTGGAATATTATACTATAACTTTAAAGATCTGTGTTTGATTATAACAAGCATGCTTTTTCAACTTTTTCATTAGAAGACACAATCTGCGAGGAAGCACTGTTAATCTCAGTTTCAAAGGAGTCTTTACACAACAATTAGGAATTTAGTCGTGATAGCTTCAATAAGTCTGCCTTGAGTGAGCTATTTGCCGGCATATGCTGTCCTTTTGTTTGGGAGTGATCATTATGGGCCCATTGGGAACAAGCAGATGTCATCATCTGCCTGGCAGAGCACGATGATGAATAACCATGGGGCGGCAGAGTTATGAGAGTCACAGGAAACCTATGTCACAGTGACAAAGTCACACGTGTCAGCTGGTGCGATAAACACATTTCTCTGAACATCAACCAATCTACAGAATTGCTGAACATCAAACATATGATGATGTTAATATCTGTTTATGTTCTATTAGCTGCGTGCTGAGAGTTACTTTTTTCATACAATTGAAAATATTTCAGCAATGAAAAACTGGGATACCAGTGCTTCTCTGAGTGCTTTGTACCTGAGAGATTTGGATTAGTGAGATCCTGCTGTGTTTGAAGCCCAGTTTATAAGACATTCCTTAAACCCCCACATGGTTATTCTTCCTGAGAATTCAAAACATCAACAACACATATCCACTACACCATTCAGGAGGCAGAGATTTCAAAAGTTTTTAAAGTTTCCAGGTGTAGAAATTGAGTCCCAGGTTACTCTTACAAAGGCAAAAAACTGCATTAGTCCTGCACCCACAACAGTCCCTGTTTTTCTTCCTTAATTTCTCCTGACTCTGACAGGTTTGTTGACGGCTCTGCCAAAGACCTTGTCCCTCCATTAAAATCCTATTCACTGCTTGCCCTACAATTGGTGAAATGGAGTTGGCGTTAAAACCAATACCAATGCATTTATTCTCTCAAATGCACATTTTCAGCAACTGCCATAAACAGCCAGACCAAAAAAGTTACATTGGTGGTTTTTGACACACAGTTCATGGCCGTCAACACAACCTAAACAAGGAGACTGGATAATAATCAAAACAATATCCCCATTCTGAAACCTGCAAACCTGAGCCCCTTTCCAACAACAGCTTTGCTTTTGGCACAAAGCTCTGCACCTCCACTCTTCTCCTCATCCCATCCTGCTGCTTTGGGCACATGTTACCTTTAAACATGAGTGTTCTGCATCAATTCGTGATGAGTCAGATTTACCATAGCTCGATGTTTTAAACAAAGAGAAGGCTGTCCTGTCTCATTCTAGCGTGACAATTTGTCACACTAGAAATTGAAACATTGAAACATTGTCACTGACAATGTTTGAAAGTGTGCACAGACTATTTCATTTAAATAACAATTTAGCTGTTGTCATTGTTCTCTGAACAGTATGACTCCTCACACCTGGCTGAAAGTATTTTTAAAAATGTACAACAGTTTTGGTAATTTAATGGGCTCTAAAAGTCACCGTAAGTGTGACAGTTATGAGCATGCAGCCAGACAATGAATTCAGTTATTTGGCAGCTAAATCAAGCCCCACAGATTGGATAACATGCAAAACATATAAATATAAATAATTATCCAATCCAAATGTATTTATAAAGTACATTTAAAAACAACAACAGTTTACCTGATTGCTGTACAATTAAAAAAATAACAAGAACCATAAAACAACACAATAAAAAAAACGGTTTAAGAGACAAAATAACAGTAAAATAATAAAAGCAATAAGACCATAAGAATTGCAACTCTCATACTAAATTTAAAAATTAAAAATTAAAATTAAAAAGGAATAAACAGGTGTTTTAAGATGGGATTTAAAAACAGGCAGGGTAGGGACCAGCCTAACATGCAGAGGCAACTTGTAATTATAGCAATAATTAAAATAATAATGATACATTTGTGTTCCCAAGTTATCTTTTTTACATTATGGTGCCAATCAAGAAAATACTGTGTAATGTATATTAGTAAATATAAAGTATAAGGGTAATGCTGAGATGTACTAATTTATAATAACCTAAAGATCCCCTCCAGACATGTTACAGACATATGAAAATCTACTCCTTCTCCCTCATTAAACTAGAATTACCCCCGTTTGTTTTATGCCTCCACCAACCAGTCAAGTTGCAATTTACACCAATGTCTGTCCAGACTCATATAATATATGTAGTGAACATTTTGAAAGAATTTAATAAAAGGTATTTCTGTAAGTGTATTTTTTGGTAAAATTGAAGTTGTCACTATATTGACATGTATAATTCCAGTGAACTATTTTTTTTCCACTATTTTTACAGAGTGGTGTAAATTCATTGGAAGAAACAATAATAAAAAAAAGAGAGTCAAATTCCAGAGTTCACTTGTTCTGTGAATAAAACTGATTCTGATAGAACAAAAAGTTGTGGCCATGACAGTAGACAACCCCTCATATATGGATATCGATGCAAAGAAGCTACAAATTCTAAAACATGGATGCTTCACACACATCTTCAACCAGACAGCACAGAATATCTATACAATCACCACAGTTTCAAAGTGGGCACCCAAGATTAGTATCACCAATTCAGTTTTCAACCAAATGTGAAAGAACACAAAGTTGTAGCCATGACACTAGACAATCCTTCAAATATGGATGTTGCTGCAAAGGAGCTACAAATTCTAAAACCTGGGACAATCTGAAAACACAATAAAAAAATCCAGATTCTATAAATATACAAATATTGTATATTTCTCCTACTTCACTGTCACTGTCTCAGTGTACACAGTATGTGCACTGGAGGCTTCGAGTTTCCACATCACGTCTTGTTTAAATTGCATATTGGATAATGATTGGCCTCCAAACTAGTTGTAAATCTAGCTGTAACTCAGATTAAAGGTGAGTACAGATAAACTTCCCTCTTCAGGAGATGAATGTGAAAACAGCTTTCCAGTGTCAAACTCTGCACATACATCATAATGCAGAATGAAGCGAAAATACAGTGAGTAAAACAGTTTGGAGTGGAGGGGGACTTTAAGTTCTGTTCCTCAGTTAATGCATCTAGGATTTGATTCAAAAGACTCCTAGATAGAAATATTTTAGTCAGTTAGTTTGATGGACAAGCAAACCCTAATCTAACCCTAACGTCAAGAAATATTACTGTTCCTCACACTAACATTTTTTTAACATACAGCCTTACAAGCAACCAAGACTTGACTTTAAGATTAGTACAAATACATACATTTTAACATAAATACACACTTGATGTGCAGAAATAAATTCTTTGTACATATTACTTGAGAGTCTATACAGAAGATTCACCCGTATTCCTGGTTTCGGGTATGATCACTGGCAGGCAATGTTCTTGGCACACAGGCAGAAACAAATTGAAACTTGGGAGCGAAATACAAAATCTGCTTCTAAACAGCAGGGAGCAAGCGCTCCAAGGAGAGAAAGCTAAACTCACCAACAATGGCTGCACCTGCTGCAAATTTATTTTCCCCTCGTCCTCATCACCCCTGCCAGCCACCAAAAACTAGGAAATTAAGGTCCGAGGAGGGTGTACTTCACTGACGTCACGTTACGTGATTTTTAAAAGATGAAGTCCTTCTCCTCTACAAAACTTCAAACAGTTACCTCCTGCTGTTCCCTCTTGGGGATTCAAGTGCAAAGATGTCTGGTGCACCTTTAAACAGTCGAGTTGTTGGCAAAGTAGTTTCAAACTGTTTCAGATTATGTGTGATTGTAGTCAAGTGAATTCACCGGCAACAGCCTCACCTATCTTATGTATTTGTCTTTTTATTACATTTTTTATGTATTTGTTATTTATTTTATGTATTTGGCCTTGTTTTGTTCTATTAATAGTTGTATTGTGGATTGTGATGCGTTGAAAAGAAACAAGGGAAATACAAATGCTGACAATCATTTTAAGGTAAAAAGAAGGAGAAGCTTCAGTGTAGGGAGGTTCAAACCAACGAGAACAAACTGTCTGCTGCATTTAAAGTCAGGTCCTGGGAGAGATGGTCCCTCTACTGCCCTTTTCTGGTTGGCTGCAGAACAAATTGATATTCCACCCACTTCAATGTAAGTAAACAGAGCCAAAGCCCATCTTAATCGTAGAAATATGAAGTTGAAAGACCAAATAGTCATAGTCAACAGGTTTATTATCTTTTTTTTTTGGCTTTTTTGCCATGAATTGGATGACAAGCTTGATTCCTCTCTCATGTCTGTACAATAAATATGAAGCTACAGCCAGCAGTCAGTTAGCTTAGCTTAGCATAAAGACTGGAAACAGGGGGAAACAGCTAGCCAGGGTGTCTGACAATTTTATAGGAGTGCAATGCTATACCAGTGGAGTGGCTATGGATAGGAAAGGCTTGCTAGGAAGGGTAAACTGTTTCATAGAATGGGAGAAGCAATGGAAAAGGCCACCGGATCCGGCCAGCATATTGCACCGAAACAGGAAACACATTCTTGAATCATACTGAATTAAAAACAAGTGAATTTGCGGGGGGATACAATCTCACTTTCCTGGGTTTCTAACGTGCCATCCCAAAGTAAGCAGCCACTTTATCAATTACTTTCTACTCTGCATGGTTCAAACTCATCATGCATAGATAGAGCTCTGTGGATCTGCAGCCACCTTCTGTGATTTAAAGCTCCCTGTTCTTCTCAATAATGGCTTACATCCATTTATATGTTTGAAATGTGTTTCTATTTGAAATGCTGTAAATCCTTATAGTTCCAATACAAATCCTCCGACTGCCAAAGCTACTGTAGGCAGTTAAGTCTATTAAACTTCCTTTATCAGCAATATATGGTCCTGGTATGAAAGAGTGATGGAGGCTTTTAAACATCAATTGCAATGAAGTGTAATACCTACCATATACATAGAGGATGTAGTCGTCGTAGGCCTCTCCCACAGCATTGGATGCCACGCAGCGATAGGTGCCGTTGTAGGACTTGTTGAGGTTCTCGATGTAGAGATCAGAGCCAGTGACCACAGCGTGAGGTGGCACATCCTCGTCTACTCTCAGCCAGTTGATCTGATGGGGACTGGAGAGCATAAATACCACACACATCACTCAGACGCTGTCTATCCATGCTAGAAATCTGAAATAAAGGTCAAATCTGAGATCGTCTGAGGAGGGCCATCGGCAGGCCCCGTCTAATGATGTATTTTATTCAGCATGCTAACAACTGGTAACATTTAAATGGTACACTGAAGTGTAAAGGTTAAGGGGGTGCTCGGACTGTTAGAAAAGGGATATACAGTGGAAAGTATGAAACTAAACAGACATTTCAGTGTGTTTTGAAGAACTGAAGTGTGTCCATCTGCGTGAGTACTCACTGTGGTTTTCCTTCTGCGATACATGTCAAATCTAGATTGTCACCCTCTCTAGTTAAACCCTCAGGATATGTCACCACAATTTTCACTTCTGGTTTATCTGAGAAAAAAAAAGAGATGAGTTTTTACGATATTCCAGTGTCACAAGTTATAACAAAACTGCCTTTTCCCTCATACCTACAGCCTAAGCAAAAATGAAATGATTATTGGATGCTGAAGTGAAGCACTGAGAGAAACAGACTTCTAAATGAAAGCAAAACCGCCAACATTGAGAAGGAAGAAATGATTATCCTGTGTGCTCAGTAGACATCCAGTCAGTGTACAGTCCCTTACAGCAAAAAGATTTTTTTCTTCTTATCATTGCTAGCCAAAGATTACCAAAATGTCAAGCGGTTCCAGTCAAGCTTTCTTTTTCCCTTGAAAGGTCAGACAAAACAGTTGTCTACCTGAAAAAATTTAATATTCTACACAGACCACAAAAGGGTACTTTAACCTTTATTTGATGTTTAACAGTGTAAGGCAGCCTGTATTACCTCTTCAATCAATGCACCATTTAAAGAACACCTAAACATAATTTGACATCTACTGTAACTGTTTTTTCCCTTGTGGTGACTGTGTCCCATGGGCCGAGGCACCAGTAGGCTGTAAGATTAGACTGTCAGGACTGCACAATCCATAGATAACAGACAGGCAGTGAAAAACATACAGTACATCTATGATCAGTTGGTCAGAGGATACACTGAGAGTCTACCTGGGACACAGTTCATCTAAGCATCTTAAAGAGTAACTGCACCTAGTCCAGTGCTGCTTGCACACATCTTGTCTATTCTGCATCACAGCTGGTTGGGGATCACAAGTAAAACAGACTACACCTGTCCACACCCAGCTATGATGTAGGGTTCAAGATACCTTTCAACTTATAGAGGCAGTAAACCAACGTTTTCATGCAGATTCACTGATTAAAGGAAAATTCTGGTTTATTTCAACATGCCATATTTCCATATTGTGACTCTATGCTATACTGTGCTACCTTTGCATTTGCCAGCTTCATTGTAGAAAGTGGGGGATACGAGGCTGTAGATCCCTGTGCGGTTTGTCATTCCAGGTGGCTACTTTCCAAAACGTTGCTTTGTGCTAGTCCTCATTTCCCTGAATCTCTACAATGGAGGTGGCGAGTGCAAAGTTAGCGCAACCCAAAAAAAAAGCCACATTTATGGAAAATATGCAAAGTTAAAATAAACTACTTATATAATTAAGGCTAAGGCAATTTTACCCCACAGACTAAACGAGGAACTCAATATTACATTACTATTTGAGACCTACACATAATCGCATATATTTTGTTGCCGTTGCCAATGCTCTGAGGTATATTTTGACTCTCCAAGTGGCATAAATGTGAGTTTTTTTTTTTTTTATTGTGTTTTATTCTGAAGAAAACTGTTATTGTTATTAGTGGGTGGTACCTTTGAGTCATTGGCCTTGGTGTAGTTCCAGGTTTGAGAAGTACAGTTTTACTCACATAGCACTTCCAAGTGTCTTTGAGCCAGGAGGTCCTTTGCAGCTGGATGGTCAATGACGCAGTCCACTGGCACTCCATCATCCTCTTTGGTGACAGAAAATCTTACTCGGCTGGTGACAGTAAACATCCTGTCATACGTCTCCTCAACTGTTGTCTCACCTAGAAAAACATCACAAGCTCAAAAACAAGTCTCAAATCGTGCAGCAGCACCGACCTGCTGTGACCATAAACACCAAATAGTCACAGCTATTAAGAGCACATTACCTGTCAAAGTGGAGTGCTTTCAAATGGCATTTACATTTAATTTATGATTTTGTGATGTGGTGCCCGAACGAGACTTGAGAGGATTCAAACGGGCCCAAGGCCTTCGATTCTGACGAGAGCAGCGAGGAGCGGCTGGGTCATATAAGCCTGATAATGAATGCCTCTGCAGCTTGAGGGTTGAGCATTGTTGGGGCTAACCCTGCAGTAATCTGCTGCCCACAAGGCCCTAGGCTGTCAGAGGGGCATTCATTTAGAGAGCATTACAATGCCACAGGGGCATCGCATTAGCTGCAGTGCTGAGTGTGATGGTTTACTCGCACTTAATGAAGTGAAGAAATAATTACAGCCCCACTCTGACCTGCAGCACACTTCCATTTCAGCCTTGTCACAAGGGAGCCCGGCTGGACTCATGGAGGGCAAAACACTGTTGTTCCACAGTTGATGATCACCAATACACACATATGTGGCCTCTTGATGGATATTAACCCCATGTAACACACACCCACCCACCCAAGACCTGCCTACATAAAACTTAAAGTACTGGGATCGGTTAGTGGTCAGTGCGCTTGAGGGCATTAAATCTGACCACTCTGCCAGCTGCGGTGAGAGAACAGGCTGTTAAAAAAGCACACCGACCGTTTGAGAAGAGCAAGTAAGTAATAACAGTAACATAATGATAATAGCAGCAGGAATAAAAAGTGTGATGGTGTGATGAGAATGCATAAAAAATAAATGGCTTTCATTTAGAGACTGTGATTATCTTGCTATTTACAGGATTAATCAAATGGTAAACAGCACTGATTGGCAAACAGTTCATTTATTAACACGGAAATATGCTGAAACCCAAAATAAGGACATCACAGGATGTAGAACATGTAATGCACTGTAGGTATGAAGATATATATCTAATGTTACGCGTTCATTTACCCCCTGTGAGCTGTTAACTACAGTCAACATCTAAGCGATTAGACTTCCCTCTAAAAAGCTTTGCAAGCATTAACGTGACACACAGCAAATTAGGTAATCCCAACAATCTTTAGTTAAAGTAGAGGTGTGTGATGCTGTGATCAGCGGTAAGACTCCCAGTGCAATGCCATCTTGTTCTTGCCAAATAACAACAGATATTTCACGTTAAGAGCTCTATTGTCATCATGCAATCACAAACACTAAAGCGCCGCACTAGGTCACATTTGTAAGGTCAATGAGGGCGTTTCTAAGAGCACCTGCCAGGAGCAGAGCCCTATGCGTCAAAGAGTTGGGTGAAGTGGAGCAGAAATTGGAGGGGTGTGATGACGAGTCATTATCCTCTCAGCCAGTCACAATAATTGTCTTATATCAATTACAGTGCTGCATTACTATAATGGCTCAGGAAAAGACTGCATAGAGCAAGGATGGATGAAAATCCTTATCACAATACTAATATGGGTAGTTTACCACATCCTTCTCCATATATACAAAATATACTGTATATAGGTATATCATGATATGGCAAATGTATAGAGAATCACACATGAAATAATCATAAGTAAAGTTGATCTTTCTTTCAGTTTTTGTGGGCTACAATAAAATTTGTACAATTAAACATTTGATTTGATTTGGTTAAATTTTTTGTGACATGTCATGACTGTACTCCACTCGATGTCAACTTAATTTTACGGACGACATTACCATCACTGCTGATTTTGTGCAAAAAAAAAAAAAAAAGAGCTGCTTCTGTAAAATGTCAAAGAGACAAAATACCACCATCCTTTCTTGATCTACCGTGTCTGCATGGAAGTCCCATGACGTTGTGTCTCTCATTTGACTTCTGCAGCATGCAAAATACCAAAGGGACAGGCAAAACACATTTCAAGGTCGAGAAAATAGCATTGCTTGCGCTCGTCTCAGCGCTGTCATAAAAATAGTGTCTTCTAGTCTTCTAGTATCAATTATTCTTGGTCACGATTCTTATCCTGGCAAAATAATTATAACATGAAGAACATTTAGCGAACTTCTGAAAGTTTTGAGTCATGTTTTCAAGATCAGACTCATGCAGACGAAGCCATTATCATTGTACGGGCCAACCAACGGTTGTCAATTATCAGTGTCACCCAAACCCAGATGAGGAAAACAACTGTGGATCAGGTCGTGGAAGGACTCGAATTTGAATGCAGAGGAGATTTGAGTGTTGCAGCAGAGATGTCAAATCAAACGCTCTTGTGAGCGTCAACCACTGATCAATCCCAGCGCAATCAAGCATAGCCTCTTCTCAGGGTGACATTTTCTTTCAGTCAGCTTCTAACCCGAGTCTTCTGCCTGCCAACATGCTGAAAAGGAGCCACTCATCAAGCAGTTTGAATGTGACTCTGACAGTAATGTAGCACTGGTATTATCATTAATAAAGCAGGCTACAATTAAGATAATATAGATGCTGAACTCGCTCTACACACTAAATCAGTATGGAATAACAACTGGGCCATTTTTAATTATGTGTTTTACATTTAAGTGTGATATCAAACTTTAATAATTTGCTACCACTTTCTCAAAAGGCACCCCTTATAGAGTTTATACACTGTATTTAATGGCTTTATTAATTGTAAATAAATTATTTACTTTTACAGATCAGTAAAAACTTTCAAAACTCATCTCATCGATTTATTTACATGTTAAAAAAGCAGTTCTTATAATGTGATAAAATAATTCCCTGAAAAGAACTTACTCAGATGTCAGGAAGCTTTATTCACCGAAGAAGAGTGTGGGATACTGTCAAAAGCTCAGGAAAAAGCGATTTATCGAGCCTTAAGTTTAGAATATTTATTCACAAATAGTCCTTGAGGTCAAGAATATAACTGTGCTGAAGCTCTTGTAATATATGAATTAAAATGGTGAATAAAGCTTTTATTTGATCTGCTAAGACATTCCAAAATGTTGTTTAAGTTAAATTATACATTAAATTATAAATTAAATCAACACATACATTTAATTTTTAATTTATTTTTAACTGAATACTGATATTTTCCATAATACAAAATCTTTCAAAGCTGAATTTGAAATGGCAGCTTTAAGGGTTGGGTCCATTATTCTTTTACTGTGCAAAAGCATGGAATGTTAAGCTGTTTTCCACCAAATAAACCATCAATATTTTGAATTTAATTAAAAAAAAAACTAGTGCAGTTTTCAAAATGTGCCTTTCAGAATAGGTTGATTGCTTTCAAAGACACTTTTCAAAATAAAAAATTAAATTACACAATAAGAAAAATTGCGATAACAGAGACAGTGAATGAATGAAACATTTACCGCTGTATCATTACTATTTATACAATTCATGAATTGATGCTGAAGCTAGCTAGTTATAGCTGGTTCTCATGACGTTAGAAAAGGACATGCTGAAATTATTCACTGACGGTAGGTAGGTTATCAAAACATTAACATTAAAACTCTAATTAGCTGACACCTCATTAGGTATAACCGCTGTTGAGAGAAATCAGTTAACCCTAACTCTCTCTCTACATGGCTCTGGGTTTGACGCAGTCACAATCTGTTGCTTAAACTTGCGCATGCGTACGTATTAAACTGTGGGTCTGAAACTGCTTTGTGTAGAACTGCGCAGGCTCTGCGGGGCGATGTTTTCAGCTTTCTCGAGACCCACTCATCCTAAACTACTTCACACGCGACACTGCACTTCCCTTGGTCCTGACAGAGACCCTTTCCATTTTTTATTAGATACAATACACTTTAAAAAAAATCAGAATAAATCGCCTGCATTCAATTTCACATCAGATCACATAAAAAATTTTAAAACACATAATTTAAATCCATCTCTCTGATTGAACAAAATCTCTTCCTGTACTTGAGCAGCAGTCCCACCGGGCTGCACTACATTTAAATAATATTGCAGCTGTCATTTATACTAACAAGCATTTTGCCACCTTGTGTGTTGAGTCTCTCTCAGGCCAGAGCCCATCAGTCTCCTACCTGCCAGCATGATAAATGGTTGCAAACCAATTCGGCCTATTTGAAAGTGCGTTCAAATTAGCCCGCGGATTTCCTTTGTGCCATTACGGCTGTCTTGCCTGCACACAGACGTAAGACAAACATGATCACAGAGATTCTTTAAAACCAGTGTGATGTGTGCCTTTTAATCGCAATACATGCAGGAGCTTATGAATTGTTTAGCACAACCATAATGAGTAGTGATTTGTGTTTCCTGGAGTACAGGAGGACGTGGCTCTCTGGCTCTCTTTATATATCCACTGCCACTATGGATTAGCCCCGCTCAGCATGTCAGTGGCATTTCGCTGATCTAACCATCCTGTTGTCTCTCCCTCCCTTACACCACCCTCGACAACTCATAAACAAAAATTGACTTCGACTCCTGTAGGGAACACTGGAGGCACAGATGGCATTTAGCTTCAGATTCGCTCGTCTAAATATTTCATGTCTCAACAAGCCAAATGGATCCTCTCCATTCTAATACATATATAATTTGACAACAAGCCCAGAGATAGCCACTCTGTGTAAATATGATATGACTAAAATGAATATCCTCCCTTGCTGTACAATAAGTATGTAATGAATAATTGATGACCCCTAATCATAACTGAGAGGTAATAAGGATTTTTCACCACCCCAGATTATATAGGCTGCCCCTCTCTGCAACAGCCTTCAGCCGGCCAAAGATATGAAATGTGCTGATATGAACTCATAACCATGTTTATCATGTATAGATGGTTTAAAGTAAATATAAAATATATACCCTTGTCTCGTCTTAAAAACATAGAATTCCTTCAGTATTAAGTAAATATTCACAGTAAATATTTACTTTAACTCTAAACAAGCATCTGTGAAATGAAGATTACAGTATGAAAGTGCTTTAAAGCCAAATGTTTAGCAACATTTATGTGAAACATAACATGAGCCTGGATTACAGCTCTTGCAGTTGTGAATTTATGGTTTGATTATTACATAGCTGAGCAAGCAGCCCAGGTGTATGGACAGAGGATTTTACACATGGGTAAAAAAAAAGAGAGAGAGAGAGAGAAAGAAAAAATGCAATGTTCTCCTTTATGCCAGGCATGATTATCTTCTGTGATATTTCTTATACATGTCAGGCCCATAATCAGTGCAGCACACATTAATCGTTTGGAGGAGAACTACATTTTGTTCACAAGGGAAGTGCCTGCACTGACCAGGACTTGTAGGGAAGTGGACAGCCCTGGAGCATGTGAAGCAAACTGGGGGAGGCTGTTATTCTACCGACCTGTCAGTTCTTCCTCCCCTTTCATCCATCTGATGGAGGCAGCTGGCTTGCTGCCTATGGCTGTGCAGGTGAGCTCCGTCTCGTTCCCCTCGCTGACCACATCCTCGCGGCTCTCGATGATTGGGCTGCCTGGCGGGACTGACCCACAGCAACGGCAATGGTCAGAAAGACACCAGCATGACAACATTTTTACACACACACACACGCACAGAATGTGGTAACACGTAATTATAAGGGTACAAAACATATGTTTAAGCAATGTGTGAATTCCTGTTTCCCTTTTTAAAGAAATTAACAAATCACTATGAGTTTGTGTCTTTAGTTAACACTTAATAGATCATCAATTACTTAATATTAAGTCACAGTTACCGTGTCTTATCTACAGCACAGTAAAAAGCTAATTTATTGGGTACGATTGTGGCCCTTCTGTTAACTTCAACAGGTCTGTCCATTTCCCTCTCACTTGTCAGCTGGCACCTGCTGGCTGTTGTTGAAGCTAGTAGTTGTAAAAAAAACCCCCGAAAAATAGCATGTAAATGTGAGATAAACAAGGACTGTGTAGATGTTTGCATCTTATTAGTTTAATGAATAACATCTTCATATTTCTATGTTCAGAGGGACTGATCAAACGCATGGGTCTGAAATGTCTTTTTCTATGTAACTGGATTCCAGCTTATTTGTCAGCATAAATGAATGTATGTTCTGAGTCCACAGCCTCACTAGTGGCTATATGAGGCTGTGCTTAGGTAAAGTGGTGTTTTGAGCCAAAATACTAATATCAGCATGCTAACATAACATGCAACATGCTGATGTTAAAGAGCAACTTAACAACAAAACTTAAACTAAACTTAAACTGAACACTAACTCAAAATTTATTTTCTGTGAAGTTACTCTTTAAGCAGGTAGAATGTTTACCATGTTCACTATCTTAGTTTAGCATGTTAACATGCACAAAGTATTTCTTCATATAGTTAACTACTGGATAAATTGAAATGATGACCATATGTTGACACTAAATGAAAAAAGGTGGTCATCAAATTCATCACAATTCATCCGGAGGGGGGGTATAAATATATGTGCCAAATTTCATGGTAATCTATGCAATAGTTTTCAAGACTTTTCACTCAAAACAATAAATGTCAACCTGCTGGTGGCGCTAGAGGAATAGTCAAGGGATCATCAAAGTCTGTAGGATTCATCATCTGAAGGCTATTCATGGTAATCCATCAAACAGTTGTTGAAATATTTCAGTTTGGACCAAAGTGGAGCAACAGATCACTAATAACATAAAGCCACTTAATAATTTATTATAGGTGAGCCAAAGGAATTCTTGATACATTCATTAAATCATCATTAGTCATCCATTCGTTATGCATTACTTAAGCATTCATTTTGTACTCTTATTATAAAGTGTCACCCGAAATTCTTTGCCAAAGTTATATAAGTATATGTGATTACATCCTATGGTTACATGTGTATACACAAAATAGGATGAGGCACAGTTGTCCCTCGTCCCTTGCATTAGTCATTGCAGCAAACTTGCTGAACTCCAGTTACTTGAAAGCAAAAAGTCAGCAGGGTGTTTATTTCAAGGACTCTTCAATGCAACCCTTGGTTCAGAAATACTGCAGCTAGGTTTCAATTGTACAACTAGAGTAATTACTTTAAAGTGCTTTTAATTCCTTTCAATCCCCCAGGATGTCTGCATGTATAATAAAGCTTAACTAGAGTAATTTCACTCCAAAGCATCAAAGTGTGGCACAGCTGACTCTCAATAGGGAATCGTTTGGAGCAGCCAAGTCAACATTCACCGGGATTCTCGGAGTCAACACAGCTGCCAAACCCAACGTGGTCTGAGACATCAGTTTCAGCATCTGCTCCTTTTCGTTATGCTGTTGAGCACTGTGAGAGCCTAATTGGCTGACATTTTGTTTCAGTTGCTAAAGATAACAGGATCAAAGATTACTATTATTTCAAACTGACTATCTATAACAGAGCGAAATACAATAGAAGTGTGTGCGCGTGCAAGGAGGGGTGTGATATGCGTGTGAGGTTCACACATGCACCCTCACACCTACCCAGGACAGTGATGTCTGCGTAGGCTTCCTGAGGAGGATCTGTGTAGAGCTGGCACACATAGCGTCCCTCATCGGAGAGTGACACATTGGACAGAGACACCCGCAGTTCGTTGTCAGAGAAATTCACCAGCTGGAACCGGCTGTCCTTCAGAGCTGTGGGGATACATGTGAGACAGAGACAGTGAGGATACAGAGTACAGGGACACAAACGTGAGACATGGAGTGAGAAGGGAAGAGGGACGGGGGAAAATGGGAAGTGGAGAGGGGTGAGAACGAGAAAGGGGACGGAGGAAGACAAAGGAGAGACAAGGAGAAAATGAGACAGAGATAAGGGGGAGAGTAGGGGAAGAGATTGCTGCCCTTTTGTGGGCTTTCTCCTTAATTGAGTAAAAGAAAAGTGAGTTTCAAAATGATTCATACAAGTAGATTTATAAAGTAGCTTTACAGTTCACAGAGCACTCGCAAAGACAGGAAAGTGTGAAGAGTGCTCATGAGGACTCCTAACAAGCTGGGAACTCTTAAAATGGGCTGCTGCTGGTCATGGATGGATGCATCAAACTCACATATTCCAGAAATCGGAGAGGCATTCAAACATACATAATGAATTAAATCACAGCACGGAGGTAGAGAGGGTTCGATGCCTGAAACTCTAAATCAGAAGTAGCCAGGAATCTGTATACTAATGCCGGTATAGATTGGCTGAATTTTCTTATAATGTCGTCAAACTAGGTTAGCCATCTCCCTCTGAGTTTTTACTCTGCTTTTCATTTGGGTCAGCCCCTTCCCTAAGCACTCTTTTACATAAACAGCTTTGGTTGATTTGATTGGGAGCCCTTTTGATGTTTTGACCTGCCTTCTTTATCAAGTCCTCTCTGCATCTGTTGAGCTAACGAACTCTATTCAGCCCCTGTTTAAAGCACGGGGAGTTTGTTATTCCCTACAGGCTTTACACTTAGCATCATGATCATTACCCAAGGTCTCAGGGCAGTGTCAACATGAAACCTCATCCCCCAATATAATTTGAGAGCTCTTTGGAAGTCTCTCCTCAAAGGGAAACAATGACACCGATGCACTTTGAGATTTGAAGCACCTGCTAGGAAGGGAAACCCTTCACTTGTGAGAATATATTTTATACGAGGCAGTTTCATAACTGGCTGACTGCTTTCATAAGAGCTCCGAGGGTGCAGAGTATCTAGTATTTAAGTGTTTAGGCATATTTTCATCAAATACACAAATAAACAAGGTAACCAATTAATACATTAATCAACTGCTGTTTCAGCTTGTTTTGTGCCGTTGCCCTCTTGAATGAAATATATCTAACATATGAAACTATTTTTTTGAGCAAATATTTTTATATCAACAATAAGTCACATGGTTATTTACCTAGTCACAAGACTGCCTCCGCAGTTTGCCTCAACTCTGTGGAGTCTTATAGTGACTTTCAGCTTTTTGTTTTGTTTTTTTGGCCCTAAAAAGACAGATATTTCTCTCAGGAGCTGGTGGAGACCAAAAGCAGAGCTAAAAGAGGGTGATTATTGGGCTTACATTCATCAGGTGGCCAGAAACACGACTTTAAATGAATAATAACAATAATTTTTTTGTGTAAAAACGTTTCACCATTGTAATATATTATAACCAATAAAACTGACATGAATTCAAGCTGCAAAATTGCTGTTTTTCCTGAAGTAGCTTTTTACCTTATTCATGAAGGAGCCTTTTACAGCCAGCTTTTAAAGGCCCTGAAAATTTTATTTTTTATATAATCAGCTTCTTACTGTGATTGATTGGGTACGACACGAACACACAATTTTCTTAATCAGAGTTTAAAACAGTTTTGGTTATTTCACATGAGAGATTTCTGCATTGTGTTTTTGTCCTTGCTTTTTTTCTTACTGATTTGAAGTGGGCAGGGCTCAAGTGATGGAAAAAGAGCATGGAAATACAAAGCATGTCATCGAAATCAAAATGTGATGACAGTTGTGATTTCTTTTGCTTATTTTGCAGGGTCACTGTTAATCAAACCTGCTCAAACAACACCTTCACAATCCTAATGAAGCAGATTAGATTATTTTAGTGTTAAACTCTATCTAAAGATTAAGATTTAACAAATGTTTTGAAGCTTATTTGTTAATGCTATAGAGAAATACTTAAAATTTTGAAACCACCTTTTCAGGGGCTTTTAAAACCACAGGGGATTCTTTTTGATGCTAAAAAGAAAAGTCTTTTGTCTTATCACTTTAAACATTAAACCTTTGTAACACAAAGTCAAGACAACACCTGAAGGAAAGATGCAGTGAATAAATAATGGTGTGATATTTCATCACACCATTGGAGGTCCACCTTTGGTGATAAAAGCTCATTTTTTCTATTTCAGACGACAGCGCTGCCAAATTGCATGTCATTTTGCAAATATCTTGAAGAATAAATGACTCATTCCAACAACACTCGCTCAGCCCCTATACCTATGACCATAATTAATCTTTATTTGCTTAGAAATGTGGTTATTTGGCCTTCACTGGTACTGTAAAGCTGTTATTGTTTGGGTATTTCTGTGCGTATCTGTTTCGGTGGCTGCCGCTTTACTTGTATCTGCCGTTCTTGTAGCTCCTCGTGTGTCTCTGCTGTTTGCTTCCTTGTATACAAAGATCTGCCACTGTGCTGAGCGGCCCCGTTGACAGGTAACAATGCCACTGGCTCAGGGGGGTCCCCACAGAACCAGCAGTCCTTTAGGAACAGAGCCTAGAATAGCGCTGCCATGGGGTTCACTACACCCCATTACGGGTGAACACAAACAGGCAGAGCAGCAACCCAATAACTCACCTGTCTGAAATCTCACATATATTGAGATGTAGTTGCAGATAAACAAAAACCTTTTGTGTTTTGTAATTGACAATGGAACTGCATTAACTAAGCAGAGAATATGTTTACAGGTCCATGTGAAGCAGATTAATAAAGAATGAAGAAGAAAAGGTTGTCTTAACCTTGTCGAAATACCTCCTTAACAGTTCAGAGCTAATATTGATTGTTAGCAGGATGTAAGAGGTGATTATTCATTGTTGCTTTTCTAAACTGAAATGATCCCAGTCTCTCTATTTACTCCTTGGTGTCAGAATAAATATTTTTTAGTTGAAGAGCCACAACATGACCTGTGCTTTATGTGAATCCATTCGTCTCAGCCAGGCAGCTTTGGGTATTTTGTACAAATATGACGAAGATGTGTACTCAAACTCCCTTGATGCTCTTCGGAAGTGAGAAAATGGAACACACGTCTCACTACCTAGACTTGTGAAATAACAGCTGGGATGCGATATAGACTGAAATGAAGGTTGTTTCTCGTTCACCTTGAATCTTGGCTCAGATCCCAGATATAAACAAGTAAAAAGCAGAGACAAAAACTCAGCTCAAAGTAGAGGAAGCCCATATGCTCATGCATAATCATAATGTTCAATATCCTAATCTAAGAGATTATCGTAAAATCGAACAGTGACAAGGACAGAGAAGTATTCCCATTATGGTAGCTCTGTGTATTATCTCATATTAATCTTCCCGCATTCTGAGCTTAATGACTTTTGTAAAACAGCCAAAAAGTCGAGGACAGATGCGATCACAGACAACTGACAGAAACCAACTAACCTCAAGCTAGAGGCGATTTTATACTGATATCTGATACCTTCACTGTAATGTCAACACTTGAGAGATTCCTTTAGTCCAGGGTGCCCTGAAATATTAAACTGAAACAAAAAGATACACCTGGGGGAAGAAACAGTTGTAGCGGCTCGTCTTGTGCCTTACAATCTCACAAATGTAGTGAAATTAGCACAAAGTCTGAAATGGCGAATACTGTAGGTGTTGTGGAGCAAATACGCTCAGGCCATTGTCACATATTTTCCATGTGAAACTTACGGTATGTAAAACAGATGTGGTTAAGATTTGGATTCAATTTCGACAATTTAAATGATAAGGTTAAATTGTGGGAAAAAACTTTAGTAAGTAAAGCTTAAATAACATCAGCAAAAAATGTTGTGACAGACCTAATGAATAACTACAGTAAGTATAATTTAAATGGTGAAGTAGCTCTACAGGGTCAAATTGACGTTTACTACATACAGCTTGGGTAATAACTTAAACTTTCGCTTTCATTTTAGAAACTCATTCATTCGCATTTAATATCTTTATTTTGGTTATCATGGGACTGATACAATGTGAACAGCTACAAAAACAGGACTTTGAGTAAAGCTGAATTTTCCTTTAAAGCCATGGTGGAGATATTCTTGCTGAAATAAAAATGTATTTAAAATTAGAGGCAAATGCAAAGTAATCCTTTTGTGGTGGGACAACATGAACCGATGTGTTTGCATATTGAAAGCTTACTTTGCAAGATTTCAGGAGACATGATTAACTCTGTGTCTGAGGCAACAGGACTTACGTCTAACATCCTTGAAGTAGATGGTCTGTCTGTTGGGGTTGAGCAGCTGGATGACAGAGTCGTCATTGTTCTTCACTCTGCAGCTGATGGTGGCCATCTCCCCCTCGATCACCGACACATTGTCAGTCGCCAGGTTCTGACCTTCGACTTCACAGCACAGACAAAAAACACAGACAGGAAAAATGAAATGTCAGATGGAGGACAAGCATTCCTGGTTATTTACAGCTTGTCAAATATTTATTTTTCTTACAACAGGGACTGCATGTAAACGCACGCACAGTGTAAAGATAAGTGAATAGGCGGCATAGATTGTCTGTTTGCAGCCATGTCTAATCCTTTTAATATAAGAGCCATGTGCAATGTTTGTCACTATTGATCTCCCCCAGCTCAGAGTGGGTCCTGTGAGTCAGTGCCAGATGGGCTGTAAGCTCTGCTGCCCACGAAGGTAGGGAGAGAGGAGAGGGAAGGAAGAAAAAGAGACAAAGAGAGAGTGTAAGAAAGTGGCAAGTAGTAGATATGGGCAGGGTGGAGGAGGGGAGGAAGCGAGGGGGAGTTAAACAGAGAGAAGAGAGAGAGAGAAGAGAGAGATGAGCCGGGCTGGATGCTGTTTATGGTTGAGCTTTATCAGAGCCCTCCATCTGAAGTTCCATGTGACCAATGTGCGCTCCGTGTGCTCAGCTGCTCTGTTCTGTATCTCTAGGAATAAAAGTGCTGTAAGCATCTGAGTCACTCTATGTACACTGGCATTGTTGCCACAGACAGGCCCTGGACCTTGTCATCGTAACTTACACCTCACATCAAAACCCCCACACAAAAAGCCTGGCTTTGTTTCCCCTGTCTTCTAAGTGAAAGACGAAGAGAATCAAAAGTCACCTTGTGCTATAATTATCTGGCAGGAGCCGAAAAAGCATAAGGAGAATGGAGAATACGTTTTAATGCTTCAAGATTCACACCAGCGGAGGAACAACACTCTCAGCCACAGCCCCAAGAAAACATCAAAAGCACATTTGCATGCCCGAGTTGTCAGACACCTCTATTGCATTCTGACATTTACAAAGTGGAGGAGAAAAAAACACCTGCATTTTCAGATAGTGATAATGGGAATAGACAGCCAAACTAACATGATTCAAAATGAACTCTGTGAATGCGGCAACCAATAAGAAATTAACCTCCTGTGGAGAAAAGCTCCTCAGACCTGTCTGATGCAATGAACTACCCATTTCATTCCACTCTGCTTCCAGGGATCAGGTTCAGAACAAAAGGAAGGTAATAGGTAAAAACAGACACAGATTATGTCCAAAATGTAGGCCTACACACTGCAGCCCTGCAAGTTTATACTTAATCCAAAATAGGTTTTTAATGCAGTTTATATTTAGTACTTCTTAATGTGCAGTGGCATTATTTAATATTAAACTGTGAAAAAAAGATGCAGGCATGAACAGTTGAATAGTACATCAGAAGGTGATGATTTATGAGTTTGGTTCAGTGTTCACTGTAGACTAGGCAATACCGCCTAACAGCCACTAGGGGCAGACAGGCCAACAGTCGGCCTTTTTGCAAATTGTTTGTATTAATAAACCTGACCAGCGGATGGAGAGGAGGGCCAGCCGTGCATATCATGTCCAAAATAACTGTCAGATGTTTGGATCCTATAACACACATATTTGGCCTTTTCTCTTAACCGTGTCCTCTGTAGAAACTCTCTCTGTAATTATCTTTCAAACAGTTTTTATTCATGTTGACGTTAATTGCAACAGTAAGAGGAACACAGCACATGCAGATATAGTACATTAATGAGTGATGATGAACTGCCTATTGTCTATAAAACTATTGCCATACATGAGATGCAAAACCCCAGAATACGTCCAATGCCGGTGTTTTTTCTTCGTTCCTACAATAACTGTGCATGGCATCTAAAGTGTGGAAAAGGTTAGAGAAAGATTGTTGTTATGGCAAATTAACTTTTGTTAAAACAATAATTCAACATTTCTTGCAGAGAGTTGGATGAGAAGATCAATACCACTTTCATAACTGTGAAATATAAGGGTAGAGACAGCAGCTGGTTGGCTTACCAAACTAAAGGCTGCTCCCCCCCACCCCCATAAAAAGGCGAAACAGCCGTGTGTTCTCGGCCGGGCTGTTCCCTTTTTACACTTTCTTTTGTACACATTTTTTGAACAAATCTGATAAAGTGTTAAATGAACTTTAGAGGTGCTGGTAGGCGGATTTTGTTACCTTTGGACAGACCCAGTCTAGCTGTTTCCCCCTGTTTCCAATGCTAAGCTAAGCTAATAAAATTAAACAAAAAAAGTGAACATTATTATTGTCGTATACAGTATATGCATTGCATTGCATAATAAAAGGTCTGTAATAGGACATGTACTCTGATCACATGCATGAAAGTCAGACTCCCTGACTTCCACACAAACTTTCCTCTTGGCTACATAAAGGACACAATATTTCCTGTACTGGCAAAACAAATTGGCACTGGACATAAATCATGAGGTGCAGAATCGTCCAATATGGAAGTAATTCTGGGTTGGTTCTGATGATGTACTTCACATCTTCATCTTGGACAAACTGTACTAAATTATTAATGCACAAATAGCCCATAATGGATCTTAATAATAGACTTTAAAGTTATATAATAATAATTCAGCTTTTTCAGCCCGGTATCAACGTGGCCAAGTACTGGGTAGGGATTCACTGAATAAGTGAATGAATTAAGGAATGAGTGGAGTGAGCAATTGGTATCCTCCTTGCTACATAAAAATAAATAAATACATAAAGTGACGATGGGCATCAAATCAAAATAATCTTTATGTGGAGAGCTGAAAAAGTTTGTAATCATATCAAGCTCCTCTGTACATGTAGTAAGCTCTGCAGAAGATGATGCTGAAAGCAACGTGAAGTGTTTTGATGTCTATTTTATTTTATTTCTGTAAAAGTAATGTATTTGGCAGTCAAAACAGCAAAATAGAGCAGCCTCAAAGCAAGGTTATTCTGCTCCCAATCTGTTGGACTGAGAGAAAGGGAATGCAATAGATAAATTTTCCATAAGGTTTAGCAGCCCCAAGCAAGGTTGGTCCCCCTCCAATATCCTAGCCTAGGCTCATCTCCAATTCAAAACACACATAAATAACGTCGCTGTGATTAGCAATCCCATCAAAGTGAAAACAGGCCACTTTGTGGAACATGGAGGGTTTTTGCAATTGGAGTAAACATTTTCAATTGCCTCAGCATCCTGGTCATGATTGGGTGCAAATGAGGAGAGGCAGTCATTAATTCCGGGTGGTGGGTGGGGATGGAGGGGGAGTGGGCAGAGGCATGGCACAGATGACTGGCTGATAAATTCACACTCATTCCAGCAGCTGTCTGGAAGAGTAAAGTGCCTGTATCTCTACACATGGCTGCCCTCCTGTTCCTGCATCACAACATACTGAATGAAACAGTCAGAGGGAAATACAGACCTTCAAAAGTCTGTGCGCTCTCTGAGGGGATGTACAATCTGGCATCAAGTGTCTGGCACAGAGGCTCGGCTCATCAGCCGTATTCAAAATGCAAAACAGCACCTACCCCGACCGATTTTAACAAAAGTTGATGAAATCAAGACACATTAGCAGACAGGCTCCTCCAGCAGAAGTTCAGAGACAGGCACCTTTGAATCAAGTTGGCACACTCTTTGAACTTCTCTCCCTTGTTTTCACATCAAAAGACATGAAAGGGGTAGCAAAAAGCAGGACAGCCATCCCCCAATTCCTCTCCCTTGAGTCACCACTGTCTGTAGCAGTCGTGTCCTTTCAAGGAACAACCAGGACTATAGACAGTCATTAACAATAAAAGTTTCTCCGTCCCGTTCTCTGATGCCTCTTCACTGCTGTGTCTTTATCCTCCTCAGTCATTAAACCCTGATCCTCATGATGAAATGCTGTTTTAAGGATGTTCACAAGTAAGAAGGCTTCTGTCTCAGGGTATAATTAGCGCAGTGCCATTTCTCCCAGACCCCTTGCATGGGAAGGTTTCAAAAATTTCATACCGACTAATTTGGCCATTTTCTTTTTCTACCAAAGCCAAGCTCTCACAGAACGTATAATGATGCTACATGACTTGAAAATAAGCCTGTTAAAACCTGAGGAAAAAAAACCCACTTTCTAGTCTTTCATCAACTGCAATATTGAAAGGTATGTGTCATTTTTTTGAGATAAATTAAGGGATCGATACACTTTAATGATCGGGTACAACTCTTTAATGGGGCACCTTTTATAAAGGGTTTAAAAATCAAAACTGGCTTTAGTAATGGCTGATGACTCATTCGTGATCCTTTACGATGGCAGATCAGTTTGAAGCCATGTTTACTTCCCATCCAGAAAAGGGCAGCAGAGGTCTGGACCCAAAATCCATTTATTAAAAATTTGTTAAGCATTGAATAATGTATTACCAACATTTATAACTGCATTATTAACAAATAGAAAAGATAAACAACAGCCAAATGTTCATATTTCTGACCTATAACTGATCTAAAGAGCAACAGTAAAAAGTTTCTAAAACATTAGTGGTACCTGTTAAGCACTTTAAATTTCTTTTTTTTACTTTATTACACTGGGGAAGGTACCATATTTCAAGCTCACATTTGTCAGGTACAGAGGAAAGTAGCTGACAAATTCCTAATATAATAAAGTAAAAATATCTTAGGGGAGTGCTTAAAAGTGTTCCAAGTCCTCAGGATGTTTTGGACTTACCATCTGGACAAAAAAGATGTGCATGTCTTTTCAACCTTGATCATTTATTATATGTGGTACCAATGCTTGCAATTTGTTTTCTTATCTTTGTGTCTCAGCTTGGTTTCAATAATTCACAGTGACCTCACATCATGCTGGAAAGAAAATGACATAAAAAACTGAAGGGGTTAATACACCTGTTGTAGTGAGGTGCTAGTTTGCATCAGAGAAAGGAGGAGACAGCCGCACACTCACAACTCATGTTCCTAAAGAAGAGTATAATATAGTGTTTACAGGTATCTTATTGATATGAATAATTCTATATGAGAACTGTGGAATGAATGATTTTTAGCCATGCTAAAGGCTCTGGGCACGATGCATCAGTCTGGCAGTCCACCACTTTCGTCAATATCTCAACTATTGGATTGATTCCCATGAAACTTTGTACATACATACATTTATGTACATCAATTTGTCCGACACTTTGGTTTATGACCTAACCTGCAACTAATAATATTCCGATTGACCTCGGCTGTAGTTTTAACCAGTTGTGTTTTTTTGTTTGCTGTTGGTATAATTAAAATCGGTAAAGTGCCCCTCCTAGCATCATAGAAAAAGCTCATTAAAAAGACACAAACTAAACTGGTAACCAAGTAGCCGGAGCAGAAATTGAAATCTGCCATTACATGTGGCGAAATGTTTACTTGAGAATTAAAAATAAAAAGAGTGGATCGGCATTGTGAGTGTGTGGCTCCCTCCTCCATCCTGAAAATAAAATACCAACATAACCAACCATTCATGTAAATATGCACAGATGAACAGACTGCAGTGGACAGCCAATCAACAGACACAGACAGAAGCAAGCACTTCCAAATGAACAGCAGGTAGCAAAAAAGAAAGAGTACCTGTCACGGTTTCAGCAGCTCCTGTTGCAGCGCAGGCGAGGACGAGAGCAGAAGAGAAGAAAACAGACAGGTTGTGAGCAGAGAGGATGCAAGCAAGGCCATATTCCACTGGTAACCAAAAAATATTCATAATTTCTAAATAGGGCTGTTAAAATTCATTAAATTCAATCTCCATATGCTATTTGTGTAATTTTCCACCAATTAAGAGAAATACAAAAGGCATCATAATGAGTCATTCTTGCAATCCAGTCATTCTTTAATCCACAGGTGTTTACGATCCGGACATAATGAGCCATTTTTCTCTCTTCATCCAGTGTTATAGAGTGTTATATTAATATGGAGGAACAGAGGGAATATGTGGACTTTGTTTTCTACCCCCTCATGTCCCTGATTGAGATTCCAGCCAGCCCCGCTCTGGAGCAGCCACTGCCTGGAGACGCTCCCCCAGGACCCCCTGGTGTATCCTGGAGAGGAGAGCACCCATTCGGAACGGTGCCCACCCAAACTGGCATCTCACAGGGCATGGGAGACTGGCGTGTTCCCAAGTCCCAGCAGCAGTGCTCAGGGCCTGCATCCTCGGGAGAGCTTCCATCATTCATTGTCTGCTATTCATAAACAACCCCCCCACCCCAACCCCACCCTACCCCCCCACCCTCTTCTACACCTTCACACATACACACACCTCTTCCCCTGCCCTCTGCTGCGCATCCATATCTGCATTTTTTTATTTTTCACACACCATCTTTTATTATATTGACATTTCACACAGACTTTGGAGCTTCTTTACTCTGGCAGTGAATGTGAGCTTCAGTGGCGAGCGCACAGTATGTTGAAGTGACTGCTTGTCTCACTTGTCATTGCTGGCGTAATAAGGGTGTAAGGTATGACACATGTCCTTGTTATACTCCTTTGTGCATTTTCAGTGTGTCAGCAATTCCCTCAGGACAAAAAAGTGTGAGTGACAAATCACACACGATGGGAAACAAATTTTGAACATTGTCCAGGAGCCTGCTACAATATCTCACTGGCTCTTTCAAACTTCAAGTGTCAGTCAAAACTTTATCTTTATTATGTGATAATTTAACATAATGAGGCTTCTGGGGGAATTCTGCTTCAGCTGAAAGTGTTCTGAACAAAAAGAGACTGCAAGTGGTAGAGGTTGATAGCCAGACTCAAACTCGAGCTTGAATGAGCGCAACGTATGTGTCCCAGTCCAACCAGCCCTCAGGACAGCCCATAATGAGGCTTTTGAGCTGCTTTAATTGCCAGGTAATTATAATGTTGTAGCAACATTATGTAAATGATTCATTATCATCTTGTATGTTTAGTATATCTGCCCTCGTTTTATGTTACTTTGTCAAGAGTGTAACCCAGAAAAATGTATCAGCATAATACCGGGGGATCAGTTTTTAATCTTGTCAACAGAGACCTATAGCTAAACAGAAAGACTTGTGATATAGTGTGATGACACCTTCCCTAACCCTTCAGTACAATTCACTTCCTGCTGGTGGCCTCTGAAGGTGCTATAAATAGCGTTGTGGTGTGTCTGCTGTGCTCTCCTTCTCTCCTCTGTTCCTGCAGCACATTAGGTAGAAGTTATGAGGTGCCAGCACAACTGTGATTAGATGTCATGGCTGTCGCTCTGCTTAGACAGTGCTGATAGACAGATTTCTGGGGAAATGCGTGTGATGGCATTCGTGCGAGTGCAGCCGTTGCACCAATCTGTCAATCACGCGGGATGAGTGCAGGCAGGCCAACCGTCCTCCAAATAAGGTCTGTCCTTGTCTCCTCACCTCTTCTCCCTTTCATCCAAATCTCATCCCCCAGTTTCGCACAACGAACAGCATTAGGTTCAGAAACAGAAAAGTGGAACATTTCCCGCTTTCAACCTACAGTGATGCTTCATTTCCTGCAAAAAACATTGCTCATTGTTGACATTTGAAAGGGCATATTCTTGCACTGCATTATGTTTTCTATAAGAAGTGAGGCTCTAAGTGCTCTGGTATTCAGGCATCTGTGTTCAACCCATTGCCACCCCAATGAATCCATAATAATCTGCACTATTTTTTAGTCACTGAGGCAAACTAAGATCTCAGGAGACTGGATGTCTGTGTGGTAAGAGTGGCACATAGCCGCTCTCTCTCTTTCTCTATTGCTACTGCTCAGTAAAAGCAGTGGGGTAACACTAATGAGGCAACATTTCTTCTCAGAACTAGTGTGATGTCTTTGAATTAATGTTCTCCCTTTCAGGTAAAACATTCCCTTGCTTATTTATGCTCATGATCTGCAGCGTGTTGCATGTCAACCTAGTGTGTGATCGCACTGCATAAGAGGACACAACAGAGTTGGATGCTGTAGTTCCCCATAGAGAGCCACACTGGTTACCTTTGTGTGTGTGTGTATGTGTGCATGTGTGTGTGGGGGGGATGCTGTCTTACTGTGTGCAGCCCACTGTGTTTTCATTTAATTAGAAGGATCAGAGGTGGGCTTCAAACTTTTTCTCTTCAAGGAAATCAGATGGAAAAGCGAGCTCCTGCAGAGTGGACCCGATAAACACAGACGACTTCTGAGGTCAGGATTTTCACAAAAGAAAATTTTCAGCTGTCCTCGCAAAAAAAGAAGAAAAAAAACAAGAAAGAAAAAAAAATAACAGCGTCCAACACCTTACACCAGTCTTTCTTGTCAGGCATTTTCATTTTCAAATCCACATTAATTAATATATTACCTACAGATATACTTTGTTCTGTTGAAATTAACTTTACTTTGTGAACTTGCAGTCGAGAGTTAAACTGTAGGTCCACCTACCAGCACATATCACAAGTCGCTTGTCAATACATTTAAAATTTTTGTTGCAGCCCTACTACATATGCCAATGAAGACAGTTGAAAGCTCCGGAAAAAGCAAGTAGGAGGACAAGACTTGGGATTGCTTAGCTTTAAGCCAACAAGGAAGATAAATCCTAAAAGTCGATGTGCATGAAAGTCATAACAGCAATAACAATAACAACTGAGGAAAAATTAATCTACGCATAAAGACTGCATGATATGATTGAAAGCTCTGGAAACAGCTAGTAAATGGACTTTGAGCTGGGATTGTTTTTTCAAATTATTATTTCCAAGGTCAAGAATTAACTTCCATGCTTATCATTTGAGGCTTTTACTGTATCAAATGATGAATTTGTGCTTGCAATGGCTTCTTTTGTTATAGTGTAAAAATTGCTTTTTTGTGCATTATTCAGTAATTAAATTGCATTTTATTTACAAACTTGACCTGCTTCTTTTATTATCAGCTCTCAGGTACAGCTTAATCCAGGCCAACCTGTCAGTGAGATATCAGAAAACGCTCACCTGTAAACACTAGAGGGAATTCTCAGATTAGCTCTCCCCAGAGTCGACTGAAACATATTAATCAGGTAGGCTTACAGGAGATGCAAAACACGTTCCTGCTCGATAAACTGTCATAAAAAGGAGATTTTGCAGGTATCCCCACAGATGTGGTTAATTGCTCACTGTTAATGGGATATTCTGTGTAATTGTCCAATCTATAGCCTGAATGTTTGTGTTGTACTCATGGATATCCAGGAGGACATGTGTTGCTGAAGACAGCTTTTACTCTGAGAGATTAAGGGGATAATCCTTCCGAAATTCAGTCAGATAAAAAGCAGACATATTGAATGTGGTGCCCGGCCTCCTCTTAGTAAAGTGCTTTGGACGTCTACAATTGCACATATATAACAATAGTTGGATGTTCTTATGAATAAAAGGCTAAAATTAAGACACTTAAGCATCAGCAAAGTCTTTGAAAACAAAAAAAGGTGCGTTATCTCATTGGTGTACGTGACTGGGTCCTGTCACTCACAACACACATGAAAAAGTCTCTGCAGCTGACACACACAAAAAAAGCGGCAAACAGCAGCCAGCCGCTTTAATGACAACTCAGGTAGTGTTTGTCGCTCACAGTTGTGTCAAGAAAAAAGAGAGCGCTAATACATTTCTGACAACTGTAGATGCCACACTGCTGTTCAAGAGAGCCTCACATGACAGACACGAGCTCTCCCTGTTACAAAAATAAAACGGCATCAAAACGCAAAAATAAAAGTGAAATTAAAAAAGGCAGCGGTTGTTTCATATCAAGGTGACAGATCTATCAGAACAAGACTATTCTACTAGGCAGGATGTCTCAAATCAGCATTATAGTACACACTATTAAGTCATGCTGATTGTGACAAATGCAGTAACTTCAGAGGTCTATAAATCACCAAGCAACTGCATTCGCTGGGAGGTACAATGATTTCTTTTTTCCTACTAGGCACAATCATTCACTCTCTTATGTTAACAAGACTGGTTGACTGAGCATGGACTTAAGTGCAGCAGCGGCAGTGTGCTCTGCACCTGAAACAATACAGCAGAGAGAGATTCTTGCTTAAAGTCGAAGCAAAGCTTAACCTCTGGCAAAGTGACACACCACAACTCATTCAGATTGTCTATTTTCGGGTGACGCTGCATCTTTTTGTGTTTTTCTCTTCAGAGGCAGCAGGCACTGTGAAGCCTCTTTTCAGCCCCGGTCTCTGTTTTTTAAAAGAAAGTTGCGGCAGGAGTGCTGCTCCTGTTACCACAGGAGAGAAACCGAAGCTCTGATTCAACACGCAGCCCTGCCCGGATCAAAACGCACGCAGAATGATACGAATCAAAGCCTCCAAAGAGTCTTGAGGGAGGAATTTTTGCTATTCTGGAGACACTGTAATGCCTCACCCATAGTACGGTCTCTTGCCAGGAAAACCCACATGAGCAGTGTTCACAGAAGCAATGGCATGTGTGTATGTGTGTGTCTTCCAGCCTGTCAGCCAGCATATATCTGCTTACTCACCATGAATGTGCGTACATCTGCACAAGCGTTTTTGTGTGTATGTGTGTGAGGGGTAATTAGGACATTAGGAGAAGCTTCTGACAGGCTTGTCATCGCCACAGCCTGCCCAGTGGAAAGGAGGTGGTCAGAGGGGTAAGTGGGGGTCCGGCAGGGTCAAGAGACAGCTGCTGCACCACCACTCACTGTCTGGAAGCTCTCAGAGAATATTAAACCACTGGGGCCTCGGCCAAGACGCTCCCTCATTTATGGAATACACAAAGCTGTTTCACAAGGAGGTAGCGGCTAATTTATTCCACTGTTATAAAAGTGCTATTGTTTTTTATCCTGAAACATGAGAACATAAACATAAAAAGAACAAAATAAATGGCGATGGCATCGAGGTAATTGAGGTTATTTTGTAAATCAGTGAATTTAGAACACAGTGATTGTTGTTCTCATTTTAACACTCACACTTTTTTTTTAATGATGATAAATCTGTGTGGTCTCACGCCTCCTGTGTATCTGTCTCCAGCAGAGAGAGGCTCTATTATTACAATATGAGACATATTAAATACATCCCCAAAGGCTGATGACCTTGGCGATGACATACCATTAATTGTATAGATGGATTATTATCATCACAACAATAACATGGCTCCTTTTCTGCTCCACTCTCCCTAACACCTGTGCCCATTCTCAGGCTGCCTCTGCTCATATACTCATAATCACATCTATCAGCCCAAAACGTTAACTGCATCCGGGGACGCTAAACACGTCCATTTGTTTGCAGTTGTAATGTCTTTTGTGCGCCTCAATCAGGCACCTGTCAGACACACACCTGCTACCTCCGTGCTAAGAGAAAAGGCAGAGGGAAGGCCTTTTGTTTCCTCACAGAGTTTATAATCAGCACGTTGTTTCCAATCTTCTTCCACCATTTTTCAATTTCCCATTTCCCTTTTCTCAGTCAAATCGCTGCTATCAATCAGGTGCATGTTTGAGAGAGGAGCGAGCGAGAGAGTGAGTGTGTGTGTGTGTAAGAGACAGAGAGAGAGAGAGAAAAAGGGGGAAGTTCCTTGATGGAACCATCTCCAGCCCTAGGCCTCATTAGTCAGAGACTGCAGGAGGAAATGTGTGTGTGAATGTGAGCGGGGGACGCATATGTGTGTGTGTGATAAAAATGAATACTGGTAGAGGGTGTCTGTCAATATGAGGCCATTTAACATTCTCCATTCCACCCGAATGATGCACAGCGGACATTATGCTCTCTATTTGAGTTCTTCTAAATGGATACTCAACCCAGTAAGTTCTATTATATTTTGCCCTTTCCCTCCACTGTGCTTACTGATATCATGACAGAAGATGACCTATAACGTCTCAAAACAATTTCTGTGCCACTGACAACATCCTCTCCATATCAGCGTGCCGTGGTGTAAAAACATCTCACAAATGAATGCAGTTGACTGATGTGGCAGTCAATGCGAATCAAACCATAACAGCTGCATAGGCACAGGCCATATTGATCCCATGTGACAAGACGAGCTCGCAGTGCATTGACATCTTTGAAGAGAGTCAACTTCCTCGTCTGTTTCACTGAACACACGACTATTACAACAGAAATAGCACAAAGTCCTCTGCTAACATTCACGAGGCACAAATTAGGCAACAAATACAAACAGTGAATAAAGGATGAGCAAACACACAGAGTCCAGATTATTGCCAACGTGACAATATGCTCGATGTTTTACTGAGTGTATTGATTATAAAAGAGATCTATTTGAAGTGGCCATACAAAATGGCAACTATAGTAAATTCACAATGGCAGGGTAATATACGGCTTCACTGCTTTCATTTATTCACAGCTTGACATTTCCTCCCTTCCACAGAGTGTGCTCTAACTGTGTGCCAATGGCCACATCATTTAGACTGGACCCGCATGAATATTTAACATTAGTGCCTGGCTCGTAGCTCGCAGAAAATGAATTATTTTTAGTGGGCTTTGCAGAGGCACCGTGGAAAAACCCTCACTCTGGTGATGAATCGCTGGAGAGTTTATGTTGTATTAAGCAGGCAAAACAAATGGCTATCAATCATTTGAAGCTTTTCATGCTTGCCAGCTATGCATCCCTTCCCCCTTTTTCAGAGATTCTATTGGTTTTCAGAGGGATCAGCTGCCAGCCTTGGGTGTGTAAAAAAGGGTCAGCCTTCAGTTCGCCGGTGTTTGTTGACAAGCGTTCTCGAGGAGAAGAAGACAGACTCAGGACGTGATACAGTAGCCACTGTCCTTCCGCAGCTTTACGTAAATGTAAATAAAAACACAGAAACATGTCAAACAAAAAAATAGTTTACAACCTTATAAGTCATATTAACTGTGATAATAAACGATTTTGAGTGTAAGTAATTAACATTGCATAAACTACATTTTGTGAACTCAGTTTTCAGATTTAGTGGAAATTGAAGTAGGGCTGCAACTCATTATCAATTAATTGAACTATTATTTTCTTGATTGACTGATTAATAATTGTGTCTCTAAAATGTCAGAAAATAGTGATTGCTTGATAAAAGTCGAAAGTGGTGTCTCAAAATTTCATATTTTGACCAACCAACATTAAAAACTAAAAACTAAACAACTAAAAGGAACCAGTTTTCAATCACAAATGGTGATCTTAAATCGTACTGTCCACCAACAGCTGATTTAGAGCAGTGAGGCTCAATATTTTATTTTACAAACCACCCAATGTCAGAATTTGAAATGAAATGACTCAAAATAAACTAACATTACTGCTAAAAAAACATTTACCTCAAACTCATTTTGCAAAACATACATTCCATGTTGCCCTCTTTTCCTGCTGTAATCAGCTTCTCAATCTCCTTCCCCTCCTTTTTTGAGGTTTTTCTACACTTGCATCTGTCTCTTTTTGTTTTTCCAATTTACATTGTGCTGTAGCACTACGATTCATTACACATTCATCACTTCATGTAAAATGCTTCAAAATTGATATCGTACAGTCTGAAACAGATTCTGAACAAGACTTCCCATCTCACCTCTCATCTTGTGAGCTTGGTTTCCACTGTGGTTTTTAACTCTGGAAAACATCCACGCAAAATGGAAGGAGCTAAACCAGATACAGGTCCATCCAACGATTAACTACAGAGGGGTGTTTAAACCAAATAAATTCTTCAATTGCACTGGGCCACCTGCCGGACAGCCAATACAAACTCACTCTGTGCAGCCAAACATTCTCCAATCCAACAAAACTTTATTTCAAACTCTAGATAAGATCCCAGGCTGAATTTTGGAGAAATGTATATAAAATGATGCACAAGATATGTATATCTCCATTTGAGGGAATGGTGCAGCCATTTAACTTAGTGTAAACAAAATATAACTTCAATGAGAAACTGGAACAAGCTGATAAAGAATATGTATGATACTGTCAGTGTGGAGTAAAAAGATTATTCCACCTTAAGAAAACTGGATGTTAAAGGGCTAAACTTGTTATAATGTGAAGCATTTTGACTTTTCTTTATATGTAGGCCTATGTTGGTGCTTTTGCAATTAAGTATGATTATGTGTCTACGTGGCCTCTTTCAAAGTCTATTCAGAAACTGACAAAGGTTTAGGCAAAGTTTTACATTTCTTTTCCAAAAGAGCCACCATGTTTTTCAGCGTAGATCAATACCTGTCCATTCAATAGTACATTTGTCCAGTCGGGTACAAGGGAAGGGTGGAGGTTGAAGTTTGAATGAATGATCACTTAAAATGAAGTCTGTATCAAGAAAAGGTCTATTGAGTCCTGCCAGACCACTGCCAAGGCCAGTGGCACAATGGTGTGAATCCTGAAAATAAACAGAGTTTCCTGTACAAATGAAAGTGAATTAAATAAAAAATTAAGAGGGCTAAGAGATCAAACCTAAGAGTGCAAAAAGGAGTAGTTCTTATAGATGATTAAAGCTCTTCATACTTCCCCTACCTGCTTCGAGTAGTTTTACTTGATTGGCTACATAATTACCTTAACATTGGTTAATTGCTTGTTAATTTACCTCTCATAGAAATCACATAACCCTCCAGTCTGCCAATCAGTAATTTGAAAATCATGTATAAATTCAGTCAGCTAAAATACACACATGCACACATGCGAGTGACACCACAGAGTTTACAGATTCTCGGGTTACTTGACAGTTTCATTAAAACACATTACTGTGACCCTGAAGTTTTAATCTTCTAGATAAAGTGAGGCTGTTTTTACACCCATCCTCAAGGATGCACTTTATTTCCAACAACATCCAACCTGAGATGAGATTTGGCCTCTCTCAAATACAATCTGAATTGCTTCAATTGATTAAACAGAAACTGGCAGGCTGAACAGAGCAGAGCAGAGTACAAACCCGTCCACACAGCCACAGGCAACTGTGGACACAAGATTGAGGGTAAGATATCTGTGAGTGGCCTGGCACCTGAGTCAGAGAGATAGTCCTGCTTACTTGGGGAGTGAGGGGGGGGGGGTCAAACTGGAGACAGACTGGGTGGCTTTGCCTGTGTTTCCCCTTCAGGTTAATATTTTATGGATGTGCGATACAGCTCAGATGACAGTTTGAGATGACTGAGAGTCAGCGTGCAGGCGGCAAGAGTTCAGCGATTTATTAGACGGGAGGGAGTGTGGCACGAGGGAGATGGAGGCTGAATCTCAGAAATGTGTTAGTAGCTGTTAATGTGAGGAGTCTCAAAAGGACTAAAGTTTGTTCATGCACGTGTGTGTGTGTGTGTGTGTGTGTGTGTGTGTGTGTGTAAGATGAGCGAGCGCTTTCTGCAAACCAAGCCAATGAAAAAGAAGAGGCACCGGCAGTACAGATGTATCTCTCTCTGAGCCCAACATGAAACACAGGAAACGGCCTCTTTGATCATTACCTGCCTGTCAGTCTGCCCTCCACAGGGACCGCCTGTTACGACTGCTGATGTGCCGCATTGACAGGCCAGAAACACACATGCAAACTCAAACACATCGAGAAAAAAAAAAAAGCAGCACTGCTATGAGTCTGACTGGTGTCGGCATTCAAACTCGTCCCCGAGGAGGTATAACCATGACGACCAACAGTGTGGGCAAATCGCAGGTTTATTATTCTATATTTGGATTCCAATTAGCCTCAGTGACTGTGAGGCATGCTGGGGTCCACATTCACATTTGTAACATGGGCAGTTTAGTCTCCACTCCCTGTGATTGTATGTTTGTTAAGTGTGGGAGGAAACAAGCAGAAACAAGCGTGATCAAAGGGAGAACATATCTAGAAGTATTGAGTCAAAAGCAAACAAACTTTTCCAAGTTCATTTGTTTGACTTACTTCTACAGTAGATATCACGTAGAAGACCTGCTGAGGAAATTTGCAGACAAACAGGAAGACACGGCGACCACATATGTACAGGGTCAGCATTGGGAGGTGACCACTCGTCCTTCCTTCTGTCAGAACTTTAACCGCGGTGCCACAAGCTTACTCGTGTTACTGTGTATATCTGAATCTTTTATAAAAAAAAATTGGACTTGGTGAAGTATTTGGTGTTGATTTAGGCGTTTTCTCTCCTCCTCCTCCTCCTCGCCCACACAGCTCGTATGACCAGTGTTGCTTGCTGTACTGGACCTTGTTGTATACTGTAGCTGTGTCTCGAAATGTTTCCACAGACCAGATTGCAGCAATTAAGTTGGTGTGAACATTGTTGCTGTAGCTGTGAGGACTAAAACAGCAAAATGTAACACAAGAGTAGGAAGATCTGAAATTCCCTTTAAACACTCTTTGAACAGATTTAAAGCTTCAGTTCAACCAAATTACAAAAACATATTCTAAACCAGTGGTCGTCATACTGTTTTTGATTTATGAAATCTCCTAATACAATGGAGGTTAATGGAATTCCATGTCTAGCCTTCACAGTAATGGAAATCAACCCTGTCACCTGACAAGGAAGTCAATATTGGACAAATCTGCAAAACCTGATTCTGAATTACATTTGGGGGCAAAATGTTTTATTTTTTTTAAATCAAATGCCAACATTTACATTTTTAGCTTGGTCATGGCAAGTAAACTATATGTGTTTATTATTAGGCAAATAAAAACAATTGAAGATTACATTTATATAGCACCTTTACCTTAACAGACAAAGCGCTTTATAATTTTATCTCTCATCCACCCAATCACAACACTCACGCACCATTGCATTGACTTGGGGTTCAGTGTCTTGCTCAAGGACAAAACAGAAGGAGCCAGGGATCAAACTACCAACCTTGTGATTTAATGGATGGCCATATATTATATGTTATCTAATTACACTGGACAATCCAATGTTAGGGACTATTTCTTCTGTATGAATTGTTGAAAATTGAAAACTTCTATTCACTTCCATCATATTGGAGTGGCAAGACATCTCAAAATATGGGCAGATAATACAAAAAGTAACTAAATGGCTGTTAAAAACTCTAGGGGTAAATGAGAAAATATAATTTTTTTCTAATTTGGGTGACCTGACCCTTTAAGGCTATGCTACAAGACCAGAGTCGTCAGGGAAACTGGCTTCAACCTCTGTCCTGAGAAAAGACCTAACTTTAAACAACTTACAATGTGAGACTGTTTAAATGAGTAATAAAATACTATATCTATTACATACATATTGTCGGTGTTGCCTTTGTATCTGTGGCTTCACAACTGTTGGTCAACGTTTTCAAAAGGAATCCTTTGGTGGCTCAGTTTGCTGAAGCTTGTTAGGGGAATATCTGCACCTTTATGATCAATCGAACAGTTTCTAAATCCTTATTCCCTCTGCTGCCTTTGTTGGTCTTGTTCTCTGATTCTTCTGTCACCGCCTTTTCCCAGCTTCCATAGGTTCAAGTTATCTCTTTAATCTTCATGTGCCCCCACTGGCACGGAGAGTAAACAAATGAACTATAAAATGCAGCAGCAAGTATACGCACATTTATATGCAGAACCGTGTTGAGCTGTGTTTCTATTTCCATTTAAGGCGAGCTGGACTTTGTTGTTAGTGTACCACCCAGATGACTTAGGGTGGTCACATTTGGTTGCAGCAATTTACACAGTTTAAGTTGTAATGGCTTTTCCACATCTTTTTTCAGAAACAGCTAAGACACCTCTGTAACTACTTTGGGGATACACTGCGCGACCACAGCTCTGACACCATTAGCATACACTGTACTGTCAATTTAAAGGTAATGTTTGCAGCTTATTCTAATGGGAATGAGTCAATTTGTTTTGAGAGTGGGATGAGAATATGACGACAGAGGAAACATGCGGCTATGATGTCGTGTGGATTCCAGCAGAAACATTATATTGTATATGCCAAATCTCCTGATGCAGTCTCACATAATGTCATCTCTGTCATGCTCCAGATCAGAGCGTCTGATCTTGCAGCACAACATCAAGGCTCCTCGCCGATCAAGCGCACGCCAAGCAATCCAGAGTCCAACAGACTGACAGACTCACATATATTCACGGGAGCTTGCATCTGTGCGGCTATACAGCACACTGCATCTGTACCATCAAGTCTGCAAACATACTAATATGATCACATCACACCACATTGCTTATCTCTGCCTGCACTTCCTCACCTCAGATAAAGCAGATGCATATCTGTCACTGCTTCACCTGCCAGTGTATATAAACATCATTTAACACAGGTCAAGGGATGGGTATTGTTTGAAAGTGTTTCAATACTAGTACAGATACCTGAGTTTCTGTACTGAATGCAAAACGTTTTTTATGCCTTACTTTGAAGGAAAGTACATGATTTTCTTCAAAACTCCTTTTTCTAGTTAACAAAAAATACTGAAGTTTTCAAAGGTTAAATGTTTGAGTGACACCAGCAGTCACACAGTGACTTTGCCTAAAAGAATACAGTCTAAAACTGGTAAAACGTTTTATTTAAATCTTAAACTTTCAGGTCAAAGTAGGAGTAAAGAAGACTATTAATCTGACCGCTTTCGATGCTAACCTTCTGTAGGCCTACTTGACAGTTTTCAATATTCTGTGCCACAGACACATTTCAGATGTTACCAAAAAAAGCATTGAGGTTTCATACCCAGGTCGATAGTGTGCTATCATGACCTGTAAACTGTCTGTGTATGTTACATACGTTGTATGTTACATACACTGAGCACCAATGCACTGCCACTGTCCAGAGAGATGTCACTAAAATCACGGTACAACAAATAATACTGCTACTAAGAACAACAATATTCCAGCTGCTATTACTATGACTACTACTGCTAATTCTAATAAAATATAAATGTAGGATGTTGCACAGCAGTCCTTGCCGGAGGAGGTGATGAACACAGAGGAGACGATGATCACAGAGGAAATAAAGGGGAAAGAGTCGTCTAATCTATGGCACAACACTGCTGACACCTCGTAAGATTAGAGACGCCTCTCAGTCTAAATCAGTCCTCTATCTGCATGCTTAGTGCCATTACTTGCTTTGTGGGGCACTACCCTCAGGGGTGCGTTGCCCACATAATGGTACCTGCCAAGCTACAGAGCAGGAACACACACTTCAACACACACACGCATGAATTTGCACGCTGAGAGAGATAGAGATGAATCGAATGTGATGATTAACAAGGAACATTCAGGGAAGTCTTCGCAGAAAGTGCCTGAACGTTCCTGTGGGCTGATAGCACAGTCACGGTGGTAGAAACTCTCCAGCAGTCGTGAATCGCTACTCAGGAGTTTCCTTTCTTTCAAACTGAAATGCAAGCTATTACATCTGAGGTTCAGCCATACTGCTAGCGCATCAGCACAGACTGTTGGAGCTGTGATGACCAGAAAAATTGCATTTGAGGGAAGTTTTTGCCCAACATAAAACACACTAGTCAGAGTGTTTTTTCCAGGAAGAACAGGGCTATGCATAGGGTATTGTTTGTTTTGGGCAGACAAGAGACTCTGGCCACTGGAATGCCAGAGTAAATACGCGGTTTTGTCAGCTCTCTGTGCTGCTGTTTGGGATCCAGAGCAACCGCAGGATCAGCATCAGAGAACGTTTTCATCCCTCGGCTTACAGACCTACTGAACTGCAGCTCTACATCCTCTTCCTAGCCTTACTGCTCTTCGCTGTGAGCCAGCTTTACGCCTTGAAATAAAAATGCCCCCACAACTGCACCTCACATTTGATTTGTGTACAAGGTTGCAGGAAGCACAGTTCATTGCTAAACTCAGCTTGGGATTTTTTCTTTTTGTTGCAATATGAGGAAATTAATAAAGGAGTCTTTGCAGCTTGGTGTTGAGAGCACTGAAATAAAATGACAAGAGGACATTTTTTTCTGTAACAATTCGAGTCAATTTAGTTCGTCTTGTAGCAAAAACACTCAAATATAGTTCAAAACCGATCAGTTTAAATTCTCACCTTCCCACTCGGTTTTGTATTACTACGGTTGATTTTTTAAATTAAATTACCAGAGTCAATTTCGACAATGCAAAATACCTCGCATACAACCTGGCAATAACACGGGCCTGTATAATGAGGCAAAATAAAGGCTAAATGAATCGAAATCAGCGGAGCCATGGGACTGAGGGGAATATGCACTGTGAACAATTAGCCAGCTCATCCAGCATAAGAATCCGCTCCTGGCACATTACGCACATACTGTAAAGCTCATTACTGCTGCAAAACACACAATCAGTCGATCAAATTCAGTGACAGGGCAGTGAGCGAGCTCTGTCAGGATCCGCCTGTCATTCAACTCTTTAACCCGCTGCTGCACCCTAATCACCCAGCGCAGACACAGCCGCAGCTTCATGTTGTGTTTTAACAAGTCATGCTTCGTTATGTGCGGGACTTTTCCCAGACTTTTTTTTTTTTTTTTTTTGCTCTTTGATGGATGCTGACTGTTGTGATGCTTTCATCTCCTTCCTCTTAAAAAAAAAAAAAAAAAAAAGGGAGAGAAAGAAAAAAAAAAGAAAGAATCCTGGAACGCAAACACCCATGGTTAAACATAAAAGGCCTGAGATATTTTAAAACTGACATCGCTTCAAAGGGAGTGAACACATTCAAAGGGTATCACAGGAAAGAGATTCAAAAGCCTGCTAGTCACCTGTAATCCACTGCTAATACTTGGTCCCCACAACTGCATATTAACATTCACACCATTCACACACGCCCTGGTTGAATATACAGATACATGCAGGCAATGAGCGATTCATTAATATTTTCGACTGAACGCCAACAAGACGTACAGCTGCTAGAATTTCTCAGGTAGATATTTTGTAGTTGTAGCTACTTTGTCTGTATTGATTCAGAATGCCAAGAAGAAGGATCTACACGTATACAAGGATTATCTCGTGAATATATCAGTGTCATTACAGATCAGCAGCTCTTTCATAGTGACAACTGTTCTGTTAGCTGGCATCTACGTCTCTTTTTATTGCTGTTCTTCTCGGTGTCTCATTCTTTCATCACTTCAGCTCTTTGTCTCTGCCTCCACGTTCTTTGAATTTGTTGCCTTAGTCAGTTGTGTTGAAAGGTGTAGCTTTAAAAAGAGAAACTACCTGTACTTCTAAATAAAACGAGGAAGAAACTGTACCTTCAAAGGGTTGTTTTTTTTCCTTTTACCAAAGCAGAGAAGTTAAAAGTTTTTTAAAAGTTTAAGAAAACAGCATTAAATCATTGATGCAGCACAAACAAACATTTAACATAAGTTTGTAGTAACAGTAAAGGGAGATATACTCTTTTGAAAGGGAAACTTTAAGATTATGTGGCATATTATCACATGATATACAGCCAATGATGGGTATCACACTATAGTCTTCATAAAAAGTTTAAGCTGTAACTACTGGCTTTGTTAATGTCTGATAGGTAATTTATGGATGCTTTATAGATCTGTTGACAATGACTAAGAACAAATGATGGGTTGCCATGGTATCAAAAATCCCTTTTGCTTGTGTTGATCCTTTCTATCTCCTTTCCAAAATTTAGAACGAATAACATATTAATTTTTTTTATTTTTGTAACATGGCATACTAAGGCTACCTGTCTCTACCTTGAAAAAAAAATGATGCTGTTACTTTATTTCCATGTCTTCTAAATGGTTTATCAGCTGGTGATGCTGAACTTTTAGTTTTAGCCTCAAATGTTTTAGTACAATATCATAAATGCAGCCATCAAGTGTATTGTAAGGATATTTATATCTGCTGGTGTTACTCTAAACTCTGATATAATAACATATTGGCTGCCACACAATGGATGTTCCAGTCCTTCAGGTATTTCTCTAACGTATCCTGTAACACCATAATAACATAGTGAGCTAATAACATCTTGCCTTTGGAAATAATGCTGGGTTTGATAACTGGCATGCTCACATTTGAAGCTTACATTAAACATACCATTTAGTTAATTACATTGCACTTTTGTTCTTGAGTCTTTGGATTTTGGAAAGGTGATAAAATAAAATAAAAAGACACCACCCTCAAAACTCAACTTCTGTTTGGGGGCAAGATTTGGCAAAGGATCAATTACTTACAGCATGCATGTAACTCATTTATAAATCTTTAATAAATAACTTATAAAATGGTATGAAAGAATGTATGAGTTATCAGTTAAAACGAATAAACCTTTTGCACAGGATGACTTATTAGAAAGTAGTATTAAGTGACGTTTGTGCCTTTTTAAAGAAACACTAGCACTAATTGTTCTGTAATCTCCAGCATCAGGCACAGTATAAGTGTAAACAATGTATAACAGAAGGAGGCTGTGAACATCAGCCAGTATACCCTCAGTACAGTCGCAGTGAAAAAGAGAATCACACATTTTGGCAGAACACTCATAAGCTCTTAAGGGAAAAATGAGCTTCATCTTTAAGCTGCTCAAATTTCCATTTCCATTTGATTGTTCTTTCAAACTGCTGCGTATTAGTTTGGCACAGCGAGCAGATAGAGTCCACTCTATAAAACAAATCTTTAAACCATTTTGTTTCTGGGCATCTTCAGTTCGACCCAAAATCAGCAGATTGTGCAAACAGACAAGTCAGGCAGGCAAAGGAAATCAAGATTAAGTTCCTTTGTGGACAGAGAGAGAGAAGAAGAATATTTAGGATTCCATGTCAGGTTACTAAAAGCAAAAACATTTTTACTATTAAATTATTATTTTTATTTCTTACAAAGCCTCTAAAATGCCCTCAGGCTGCAAGCAGATTAATTGTCTGCACCAAAATGTAATACTTCTTTTCACTATCGACATTTTAGGGTGCAGAATTGGGTATAACACTAATGCAAAATATATCTGCAAAATATTCCAGTGCTGCCTCTGTTTTAAGCAAATTGTTGATGGATCAAAGCTGACAAATGAGAATGGTGTCTCAAAAACATACAAGCTCAAAGCGACCACCCTGCAGGTGAGGCTGCTCCACTTTTTGTTGTTGCTGATGATGATGTATGTCTTTGTAGGATAAAAAATAAAGCTGAAAACTGCTAATCTCTCCACTCTGATTATTGCTGTCACTTTAGATTTATCCATTGTATGTGTGCAGATTTGGCAGTCAATTTCATAGCCCTAAACACAATCTCCCAGGGAAATGCTAAGGTCAAGAAGGATCCATAAATAATCCCTAAGTCTGTGACTCTTCCACTAAGCGTTATTCAAAGAGGATCGATAGGATGTTGTGATTCAAACACAAAAACCCATTCTTTTCCTTATCAGCATAGCTCTCTCCCAGCACTTTCTGGTGATCAATTATTAAAATCAACTTCTCATGGTCCCTGTGTGTCAACAAAAGGGGGAAGTCAGATTTATTCTATAGGCTACGACTTCTGAGAGGTAATTTTTCATCTGAGTGGCCTTTAGCATTTCTTATTAAAATACATTATTGTTCTTGTAAATTTATTTATTCAATGTGATAGCTCATTAGTCAGATTAATGTAATGTACTCTCTTCTCACTAGAAATGGTATGCCTGCAAAGAGGTCCATGTTGCTGTATAAATAAATGACACGAGGTAAAGTTCAAGTCTTCTTTTTGCCGAAACACTGACTTTCATTTTGCATCTATTTTTAAGTACCTAGTGGTGCTAAATTTAACTTTCAGTACTTCAGCTGTACAACAGACCAACTCTCAGCTTCACTATTCAACATTTGCTTTAACTACCAAAAGTAAGAAACATTTTAATGAAGTCTAACATTTCTAATTAGCTCTGAACAACAGTATCTTCAAAAATTAAACTCAATCATGCTCATTATTATTTTATAAGAGTGTTAACATATAAACAATTCTACCACTGTACCTTCATCCAATCGTACCACGTACCACACAAATCATCATCTATTCTTTATCACTTAAATCTAATTTATGCATTGTGATTCACAAGCATTAAGCACTTATGCCAATTCGCCTGTAGACATTGTTTTCTTAAATGCATATCCCAATTGTTTCCCTGATCTCAGTGTAGCAGTACAAATTTTCTATCACCTCAATTGTCATAAAGCATGGAGTCTTTTAATTGAGGGTAAAAAGAAACTTGTTGAAATTAAATTACTAATTTATAGATGCGCACCATCATTTAAAGAAACCTACCCATTGAGAAAAACCCGTGTTTAACAACTTAGACTAGTGCAGTTATTTATGTTTACTGCTACATTAAACTTCAGCATGAAATAGATAGAAACAGAAAATATAAATGGGAAAATCTGTAATTTTTTTGGAGCAATTTGACTGCGATTTAAAGCTATTAGCATACTGCACCTAAATGTAGTCACAAAAAAAAAATCTTGGTCTAGAATGAGAAGTTAAAAGACTGCAAAGACCTAGTGTGTAAGAGTCTGGGGATTTCACAGTGCATTTCATTGAGATGTTTATAAAAAAAAGTTCATGTTCATTGTCAGGTTTACAAAATACGAAACCAAATGTCTGGAACCAAAGTGTTCAGACACAGCACATTTTTAGAGCCATATAACATAAATGGCGATAAGTGTGTTGACATTAATGGTAGAGGCCAGTTTTGGAAGATAATGATCATATCAGTGAGATTAAGAGCAAGAACATCACATGTCATCAAGAACATCACTCATTTACTTTGACCCACTGCAGTACATCAAAGATGGCTCTCAAAAATTACATTTACATACTCATAATACAAAAATGTTAAATACTAATACATTTGTAAAAAATGTGATGCCACCTTGTTTACATTAGATCAACATAAAGAAAAATCATTTTTATCGCACTAACTCAAAAGTCGCTAAATGCACACTAACAAATGCCTTTCCTTCCCTACATTATTTGCTCTATGGTAATTAAAGAATAGTTAACATTTTTGTGGTTATATTTAGGGAACCCAGAGCACTTTTTTAAGGTTGGGGAAAAATTGTTATCTTGGTTAAATACTGAAGACATCAATGGTGACTTTAAGAACCAGACAAAACATGTTTACTTTGTCAATATTTAACCAAAACCAACATCTTTCCCCTCACCCTTAAGGACCATAACATTGAATTTGCCATTATGTTTTAGCCAATTTACGCAATTTACTTTACATCACAGCAAACCATTTTGCAAAAACATGCTACTGTGATTTTACTACTGTTCCAGGCAGCCATTTATTTCCATTCAATGCCATTTTGTCACAGTTTATTGTTCTGGGGTAATGCAGGGCGGACGTTTCTTGTCAAACTCTGCTTAAAATCTAAGACTACAATGCAATGTTAGACTTTTATTTGTAAAACCAAAGTAAAAAACTGACTTGTACTAGTGCTGCCAGTGCCTGTTTATGTGTTGTTTATACTTGAAACCTTTTGGACTCAATCTATATTGGGTTTGTCCCGAGATTTAAATAACTAAATACAAATGGTTATTACTCAAAGTCTTCCAAACAATTGCTTGACATAAACAAAACACATGATTCTTATATCTAACTTTTGTTTCCCCTCTTGTTTCAAATTACAAAGAAATTCCTAGATTCGCTTATTTTTTTTTCTTGCTCCGACTCTCGAAATAATGGACCGCATGGCACAACAAAGCATTTAAATTGCCTCTCTTACTCCTGTGCAAAGTTTGACACACCTTCACTCTGGGGAAACACTGCCCATCTTTACGGCTATTTGAGGAACTACTTATTCCCCAAAGGTCTGATTTCTAAAGTCAACAGTATAAAATGTAGCAATGACTCATCTCCACTCTAAACGGCAACCTCCACTCAAGGAAAAAAAAGGTAAGATGATGTCTTTTTCTTTTTACTATGTCAGAAAAAAGACAGCGATTACAGATAAACACTGTTTACAAAATGTTCTGATACTGCTTGTTTGAGATGATGTGAATCCAGTGTTTGATCACAGTCCTAAGGCAATTTTTCAAATCTATCTGCACTACAAAACAGTCTGATGGAAAATGCTTTGCTGTGCTCTGATTACAGATTATTACAACCCAATGAACAAACATTTGTCTTGTCAACATCCCCAGTATGAACTACTTCCTCGTGATTGTGATGCTATTTGAATTTCACCGCACGCTATTTTTCATGTCAAAAAGTCAGTCTCACATGTATTAATCATAAAATGTGAGAAAAGCTGTTCAGGACATTCTGCTGGCCACGGGATCTGACGAGGACATAATTTAACCACAACATCCTGGCTTTATAAATCAATTTTTGCATGTCATCCCCCTCTGTTCTTCTTTTTCTCCTTTCCACATGTGCCCTGTCATCCACAACCTTCAACTGCTCAGTAAAGGCAAAAATACCAAAATATTGATTTAACTTTAACTAACCCAGAGAGGTTGACCTGTTGTAGCCACAATAGGCGCCTTTTGTCTTGAGACAGGATGTAAATTATTAGTCGACATTATACCTTATTTTTCAGGTATATTTCTTTTTGTTCGTTCTAATTAACTGTAAAAAGTCTCATAAAAAAATATTAATTTAGTCGATGCACTTCAGGTCAGCTGAACTTGTGATGTGCAACTTATCTACAGACGAGCATACAATTTAATATATATGAAAAATGAAGTTTCCAAAACTAAATGAATAATTAATGCATGTTTACTTAAATGAAGCAGTTTTATTTCAAGGAAATCTTTCAACAGCAGTTTATTAATAACTCAAGACAATTTACTAGACTTTAACTAACTAACTCAGTCTCCATTTTCCCATTTTATTTACTACCAAATTAAATTTCGCTTTCCAGGAAACTATTAGGAAATTATTTGAAAATGACAGACCCTTAAAAAATAACGATACAAAATATACATTCGTGAACAACATCAATGAGGATAAGTTTTATAATTTCATAAAAAATAACTCATTTATAAACTGAAAGATGGACAAATGGAGAGTCAGCTGTATAAGCAGATGAGCAGAGACCCTTCACTAATCTCACAATAAAAACAAGTAACAAGTGTCAGAACACAACAAAGATGGCAGCTGCACTAGCTGTTAAACTAAACAGAGAACATATAATTCTCTGTAATACAATAATAAACTGACAGTGACATCAAGTACTGTATGTGTTGTTTATTTGCATATTTCAGTTTTACTTTTTTATTATATATAAATTCTGCTTCAATCATTTAATTTCAGCATTATGCCATAAAGTATAGGCCATATTAAGACAAAGATACTTGAAATATAAAAAGCACTATGCAACATAAAGGTTTGGATATTACACATACATTATGTGGCCATAACTTAAAATATGGAATTTCATGGTTAGGGTTTAGCAATCTGGTTTCAATGAAGGGAAATCTTAAAGGCGAATGCTGCTGATTTCACACGTCAAAGTCTGTTTACAGGTCTTGAGAAACTGCGCACAGTCTGATAAATTGCGGCGTCAGTTGGGGCTGAAAACTACAAGTTTGAAAATGAAACAAATCTGTGGGATGGAGTTGGAAGGAAGTGAGCTTACCAGGCCGCTGTAGTCCCTCTCCCCATCTCTGCTTGAGGCTGCTACTAGCATAACACACTAAAATCTCTCACATTATCTGCAGTTTGAATTGCACTGTAGGTAAAGTAAGCACTGGGTTTTGACAAGGAAGAAGAAGGTGTGGAATAAAAAGCACTATATAACAATATCTCTGTTTCTGCTGCATCAATTTTGCTCTTGTTTTAAACTCTCCATCGTGAGTCTGACAATGTTATAGGAGTGCAATCTAAATCTGTGGAGTTTTCTTTTAATGCTGCAGCATATAATCATATTCTAGACAATAATTTGCTACCTAGTTTGGGGAAAACCATTTTCTATTTCAACATGACAATCCCCCTCTGCACAAAACAAGGCCCATAAAGATATGGTTTCCTGTGGTGGTATTGTGTGAGAGAACCTGACTGGCCTGCACAGAGCATTTGGGATTAGTTTGTTGTTGATATGGATTTGGTAGGCACTGATCTCTGCTGCCAGGTTCCTATGACTATAATATTTCCCTGTTACTTTGTTTAGGGTTCCACATACTTTTGGCCATGTGTGTCATGTATATTAAACTGCAGTAAATGTACCTGCCTCAGCACCTATCAACATCACCTTGCTGTCTTCCATTCCTCTACAATTAACTGAATCTTAATGCCTCTATGATCTGTGCAGATTGTATCCCCTTTGAATTCTGGTACAGCATGAAACAAATGTTGGCAGGTTGGCAGTGTTCACTGCTAGACAGGCCATTTGGTGAATGTTGGCACTAAAAGCCTTACTGGACTTTCACCGGGAGGGATTTTTTTTTACATCCTTTAATTTAATCTTTTATGAGATCCAAAATATTTTTTTGCGAGCCAGATGTGGGCAAGAGGGCCAACACATATGAAGTTTCAGACAAACAATGAATTATCATATTACAAAAACAATCTCATAGCCCTAAAAACACAGAAACAGACACAGAGAGAGAGATGAGAGAGCAGTGCCACAGCCTGAAACATAACAACTTATGCAAAACAATAAGTCCCACAGGATTCATCTTATACAGCCCTAACTGAGGCTTTGAACTAAGTGAGAGAAATTAATTTCTAAAGTTTAAAGTTTTCCTGCAGGCGATTCAACACAGAAGATGAACTTAGGTTTCAGAACTAGGGGTTTGAACCACAGACTTCACTGACCCCCACTTCGCTGTCTTAATAATAATTTGGGAGCTGTTTTAACCATTAATGACCTTATTACTGTTGGGTAGTTTTATTTATGAATTGTCAGCCATTATTAGGTGATTTATTCAAGGACATTGACAAGTCAGTGATTGAGATTAATAATTAAACAAAACAATATGTAAGACCATCACTGTTATAGAATTGTTTTTCTCAGAGAAGTGGAATCATGTTTATAAGTTGTTGTTTTTTTTTTGTTTTATTTATAGTTTCATACTTGTTAATAATCTGTTTTTCTGATTTTATTTGATGCACGCTGTAAATCCGTTTCCATGGAAGCACATTTCCATAAAGAAAAGAAAAAACTCACACTAAGGCAAAATGCTCTCTTATGTCAAAAAAATTAGATATTAAGTCAAACTGCTGATGTAATATCTCACAATTTTGACTTACTATCACATTATTTTAACTAAAATCTAAACTCTGACAAGGTATCTCTATCATAATAAATTACCATTTATGACAGAGTATGTTATAATGTTGACTTAGTATCTCATATTTTTACTCACCATCATGTTTATTTTCATCACGTATAACTTTCCATCCATTGTTTATCTTCTCGTGCTGGAAATGGGCTTCCATATGTGTCTTTTAGTTTATGTGGCTTATTTATTTGTTGCACAGCACAGCTCAACATATTCTATGTAACCAATGCTGTCTGTGTTGTAAAAAGATTATCTGAATTTGATTTTTTGTTTATTTATAGAGGATACATGTAAAACTGAACACTCTTTATAATGCACAAAATCCGGTAAAAGCTCCAGTCTGCTTTTAGTCCCACATAGAAATGCATGTGACTTCTGCAGAGAGCGTTTATGGCAAAACTGATTCCCACAACTCCACTCATGTGCAGCACTATGTAAATCCATTTACAGTCAATGTGCAAAATGAAGTCATAAACCCTCCACAACCCCAACCCAAGCTCTCCAGCCTGACGTTCCTGGTGTGGTTTTCCCTGTTGAGGCCACCTTATTAAGCTGAATGACAAACACTTCAATACTTGAAGTGGGGAGATGCTGCTGGGGAGGCGGCATGTGCTTTCCTACATTTCAGTTGCTTGTTAGTTTTCCAGAGTGCTTTATTATTTGGTTTTGCCAACATTATTAATTTTAACTGTTTTCGCATTGGCCGTTGGTGGAAGGTAACTTACTGTAATTTACATGAGTATTATAGTATAGTAATATCCATGTCATGTTACTTTCTACTTCTACTCCACTACAGTTAAGAGGAAAATATTGTACTCTTTACTCCACTACATTTATTAGGCAGCTATAGTACTAGTTACTTTACAAATTAAGATTTTACATACAAAACATATGATGAGACTACAAATATATGACACATTATTATAGACTTAAGTTACTCAATAGTATATAAGATTGTTAAAATTAGCTCCATGTTAACCAACTACAACAGTAAAATGGAGTACTATTACAACGTGGCATTACTACTTTTACTTAAAGGTTCCCTGTGGAGTTTCTGACCTCTAGTAGCACTATGGGGCTGTGTTTGGGGTCCCCATTCTGTTTACACACAATACAAAATCCTGCCAATGGATTCACACTATTCCACTCATCACCAGGTAGCGGTAATACACCAAGATACACAGCAATGCGTCAGCAAAGGCAGGGAATAAGAAGACTGCTACCAAGTAAACACAGATGTAAACACTGCTGGATTTAAAAAATCGGCTTTGCAAATATTTTTGTGAGCAAAGTATTCACACATTTGTTAGAGCTCAAGGATACACTCAATGCGTTTTGGTGAGTAACACTGAATGTAAACAAAACTATTGCTTGCTTACAGAAAACGCCACAGGGCACCAGGATCTGAATACTTCCTCCACCACTGAAAAGCACATGAACTCATACATATGTTCATATTGTAGTTACCACTATGTCTTTATGAAAAAACAAGAATGAGAAGACTTGGTGAAACCACAAAATCAATACCAAATTTCAGAGGTCAAGTGAACTCAGCCCTGATATTCAAATGTATTTTCCCTGGAAAATAAACTGCAACTTCACATGACAGGCCAGGTCCAGACTGACAGGGTGAGCAATGCTTGAGGCACTGCTGCCACAGAAATGCAGTTTAATACTTTCTTTTGCTCCAGCACCAAGATATTTTGCCCCACTGGCTTTCTAATTCAATGTATGACCTCTCGCCAGAGAGTTTTAAAAGTCTTCAGGCAAAGATCCAGCAGCTTTAGGTCTGGCCAATGACAGATGAGCCGCAGAGGCAAGAGCAAGACAGCTTGCCCTGGGAAAACCACGGCGCTTTGGTAAGCCTGCAGGGGTGAACTTCTGCTGCAGTGAGGGGAAGGCACAAGCTCCTGTAACATTATATTCATTCTACAGTATGGTGCTGTGCTTTCAAACCAACCACAGCATGCATTATGTGCAACTAAAAACTAGGAGATCATTATGATACAAGCAGTTTATCTTATCCGATTCACTGTCCAAAACATACTGTAGACCTTAACTGGCAACTGTTTATCACAGGAAGTACTGGACGAAATTCCATGTGCAAGAAGAAGTCACCTATACAGGAAATCTTTGTGTAAATACAGAATTTACCTTGCAATGGATGGATAATGAAGTTTAAATTTAACTGGATGATCAGCGCAGATCACAGTCCACAGATTCAGTGATTAATGACACCAAAGGGAGACAATATGAGAGCAAAAAGAAGACAAGCCATGTTACCCTCTGGTGTTACTAATTGCTACCATCAAATTTTGTTCCATGAGGATTTTTTTAGAGTTGTTGGAATGAGGCAAAGCTCATTTAGTAATTGGATATGCAAGCAAGAAAGTGAATAATAGATCTTAAGGAGTAAAAGGGCTGTTTTGCATATGAGGGGAAGCTGCTATTTTGCATATTGCAACTCACACACTTGAGTATGCTGGTCATTTTCTTTCACTGATGAATGAGCTTTTATGTTTGTATGATGTATGACATGCAGGAGGACACCTGTTTCGTGATTAAAAGACACCGTTTTAACCACAAACATTTTGCTTTAATCACTGTTAAAAGGATCGCCTTGTGTTTCTTATTAGCAGGTCATGCCCCATCTCTTTTTATCTGTGAATGTGTCACTACAGTACATGTCGTATCAATTTATTGTATTAGACACAGATGAGAATATATGGACTTGTGCTAACAGCGCTTTCAGAATTAAAACTCTGACCATTTAAAGCTAATTAGATTAAACTATTTTTTCTGCGCTTCGATTATCTGTTATTTATGAATGCACTGATCACCAGTAGAATTTGCTTTTCCTCATCTCCTAACTGTTTTAGTTTGACTCATGCATACAATAGATCTTTGCTAAGGATCCTCTGTCCCATTGTAGTCCAGTGCTGGAGGGAGTCTGCCCTCCAGTTACGCCGTTATCAGACAGCTGATAAAATGTTAACAAAGAAGACATTAGAAAGCAAACGGGAGACAGCTGGTGCAATCTTAGCAGAGCAGAGCAGAGCAGCAGTGGAGATGTCAGACAGTCATTCTGAGTCGCTGCCAAAAGCCACAATATGGTCACTAAAATTGCCCTGCATGGACAATTTGCTTCTCTGTACAAGAAAAAAAAAAAGCTCTTGAAGACTTAGTAGTGCATAAAAAGTTATTTTCAAAGCCCTTTATACGTATCTGGTTTTGAAAAATATCTCTACTGTACCTTTATATTTATTAGGCTTACTGAAATCATAAGAATTTAACTTGTTGGAGAACAAAAATAGGCCACTTTTCTTAAAACATATTCTATTCTTTTTTTTCATTTTGGCAAACTCCTCTTTTATTTTTTGTAAAACCTGCTATGACCTGAGTTCTTGTGAAATGACACTTGTAATCACCTTGAACTTCACCTGTGATCCAAGTGTTTGAGGTCCCACTCTCACATCCAATTTAATAAAAAAACTGTTCTTTAGAGGCACTAACCACAACTGGAGTCTATCTTGAGTATGAACCCTTCTTCTGTGTTATTCTTTGCATAAGGGAGGAGTATCTGAATAGCAGCCATTAGCAAATGTTTAAAGGGGCATTTTGTGGTGCACAAAAAAACATCCAGATGTATTCAGTCTTTCAAGGGCTCAAGAAACTTCTCTCAGCTTTGAGTTAAATGCATCATCTGGCAAGCAGAGATCTTGTATAACTACAGTCTCTGCCTGGTCCACCTCCAAGGGTGAGACGTTCAACAGAGCAAGGAAAAAGAAGACAAGTGAGAAATCTTTCCGCCATTTGGTTGGTCACAAGAGGCTGAAGATAACATAGCTCAAAGTCAGTTGTCGAAAGTAATGGATCATGTGGACAAAAATGACAAAAAGATTTTACAGTTGAAATCAAGTATTTAAATGAACTCAATAACTTATATTTAAGGGTCATCACATACCAAATGGTTAGGTTATAGAAAAGCTTGATCAACTGTGAACTACTCTCTTGGTCCTGTAGGTGTTTCATTTGAGTTTATCTTTGAGCCAGCAGGACCCATTTTTGGCCTGGCCTGCAGCAGTCAGCAGCAGTGCAGAATGCACATTTGTCATAATTGTATGCAGGCAAGCACACAAAAATAGTACTTACAGTTGTTGTGCAGGTTTTCTGCTTTGACAAGTAAACATACTGTACTGTGGTTGAACACACCCAGCTCTACTATTGGCTGAAAGCAAGTTGTCCGTCGTCACGAAGTTCAGGACTGGATCTCTGAACCATGAATACTCGGACTGGGAACTAGTAAATGTATTTTCTTTCAACATAATTTGGTGTACAGTGTTTAACACATTTTTGTTGCTGATATTCATGGTAGAAGTCTGCACGTACAGTACAAATACATTCCGTGACATTTCTGTCAAATGGCATCAAAAAGCATGCATGCCACTGTGTTTGCATGTTTGTGGAATTTGTGGATTTTAGTGTGGAGGGTGGGATCTGTAATAACTTTTGTTGAATCATACGTGACTGCCATTCATCAAATCGGGTGACCTCTGGCCAGTGCCCTTAGCCACATCCACAGAGTCTAGCTATGATGGATGCCTTATTAGAGTCCTTTATTAGTGTACTTTAGCCGGGAGATAAACTTTGTAATTAATGTCTCAGTTTGAGTATATCTCATTTATTTCAATCGGATAAAGGTGACTCTTCCAGCCGACCGGAGAACAATGGCCATCGGAGAAGACAGCAGCTTGGCAGCCGAGCGGAGCCTAGGAATGCTGAATAACAATCCCGTCATCCATCATGGTATGTAGGGAGTCGGCAGGCCCTGTTCGTCCTGAGGAGAAGCTCCAAGGAGCAGTTCACAACCATGAGGGATGGCTAGACTGAAAACGGCCACTTTTCCCTCACCCTGCTTCACAGTATATAAAAGAGAGCAAAGTACTAGGGGTTGTACTTCTTTACCTTTCTTGGCAATGTGGGCTTGAATTGGTATTCAGAGCATTTTAGCGGCCAGGGTTGCCAATATATAGTACTGGCATGGTGCTGTAATCTACAGTTCAATATTACCCACGCATCATTAAAATCAGAGCTGATGAATGACATAATGAAGAGAGCAGCCTGAGCTCTGCTCAGCTATGGTCTGTGATGATGGCAGTAGTAATTTTCCTGTTAGGCTGGCCCCTCCTGTTTACTTAACCTTTCCGCAGTCCTCATTAACTCACCAACACCAGTAACTATGTTGGGTTGCCAAGGGCAAACACAATGGGCAGATGGAACCGAGCTGAGACCATCACTTAACTGGGCAGAGGTCAGTCTGCTATCCTGCTGGTCCGAACTCTTCACTCTGAATCTTAACATGTTATTACATTATTCCTGCTGCCAGCTTTGCAACCAGCAATAAACAGAGTTTCACAAGCTTTCATTCTCATTTAAGGATAAGGCGAGGTATAAATCAGCAGGGTGTTAAGGGGAAGAAATCTCACACCATTTCCTCCTGCTCTAAGGATACTTTAGGCTTCTTTTTTTTTAAGAAATACCCTTCAGTTTAGCTCCAAGAGAGAGGACAAAATGCAAACCCAGCACTGGGGGTAATGGGATATGCAGTCATTCATTCTGCTGCTGGTTCATGCTCTCTGGCCAAATGACATCTTGGAACACAGCCACGCTGGTACAGTAGCACCTCGTGAAATCACAGCTATTATTAATCCAGAGAAGGACAGCAGTCTGATTACACACAACCATAAAAGACAGAGTCACAAAACACAGAGCACTGAGTGTTAGCCATGCCCATCTATAAAAAAAAAAAAAATAGCTTAACATAGCACTGAAAATGTGTGCAATTAAATTTTCAGGAAATCCAATACACTCATAAAAACACATCTTAAAGCTGCAATCTGCTACTTTATAACATTCAAACTACAGCAAGATTACAGAACATCTGCTGCTGAATTTTACAAAAATGCTTTCTTGTTCTTGTTAGTAAGCAGTGAATTATAAACACAGAATTTTGATTGTGAACTTAGCTGACATTATCTTGTCAACTGGGACCTGACAAACCTGGTAAACATTTATCAATACCGGGAGAGAGTTTCCAAGCACATTAGATACCGTTTGGCATTTTTAGTGTTTCACCAGAAATGCTGAGCATTTCCTGTTTCCAGGTTCTAAAATGTGAAGATTTGCTGCTTTTCTTTGTCTAGTAAACTGAGTATCTTTGGGTTTTTGGACTGTTGGTTGGACAAAACAAATAATTTTAAGACTTTTGTTTCGACTGTGGGAAGTTGTGAGAGGCATTTTTTGCTATTCTCTGAAATTTACTGACAAGACAATTAATCAAATATTTGAGAAAATATCCAGCAGATTGAACGATAATGAAAATAATGGTTAATTGCAACTCTAGGCCAAACCTAAATTGTTTCTGTAGATACCATAGAGCTGAGTGAGAAAGTGTGTATTTTGTAATTTAAAAAGTGTGTAATTTATAAAACCTTTAACCAGTGTTACTGGTTTTAACACTGTTCTTAATTTGGTTGGCACCTCAGACTGACAGGCAATTATTTAACATTTAATAGACCAAATGGTTGATAGATTAATTGAAAGAATAATCAGTCTGTATGTATGTATGGCTGCAAATAACCTGGAAGACTCCTAAATACACTTCAGACCTGATTCAATTCAATTATCAATAAAAAATGCTGGCAAACAATTAAATGAAGAAAGTGAAATGACGTCCAACAGGAATAACTAGATTGTCTTTTTAGTGAAGCCCATATGCCTAAAAATTTATTCTAAAGCTGCTTGCACAGTTTTAAGTACCTGCCTCTGTGCTGGTCTCCCAGTCGACCAGTTGTAGCAGATGGCCTGTAATGTCAGCGCTAGCAGGAACTTCCCCTCCTAAGCCCAACTTAGTCTCTGTCAGGTCCCTCTGGTTATTTGAAATGCTCACGAAAGGTCACGTCTGCCATGTTAGGGTAAACAGGACGCGGGTTATACCAACGTGTTTTGTCTCTGCAACACTCTCAGCGAGACGCCCGCTCTCTGTTTTGTTTAAGTGGGCCTGTCTCCAATCAGTTAAATCAACAGCAGCCATTTGGAACAGGAGCCGGAGTGACAGGTGAACTGTGGCTCTGTCTGCCTTCCTTCCCCATGTTATCAGCTCCGAGGTTTGTGAATGGCAGGACTTTAGCCACTCTCCTGTCGATAGTGGAATGACCCAAAGGGACATACGGGAAATCCATTAGCCCAATACTGCTGTTTGACATGCTCCGAGTGAACTGCACTTATCCTGACACACTGCTAACCAAATTGGGAAAAATATTAAACCCACCTCAATATTCTGTGTTTAAAGGTTTTGATCACACTTTTTCTGTCTTACCTCGAGTGGTATCTAGCCATGCATAGTTTTGTTTTTTGGCTGTGCTTAGGTACACCAACAGTTTCACAACAGAAAGTAAACAGTCCCCACCAAATAAGCTCCCACTTTGTCACGGTTAAAGGCTGGTGACTTTCATGCCATCTGGTGACCTCCTCAAAGCAACTAAGAGCCATTTCTCCAGTGGCAGCCAAGCGAGATAGCACCTCAGACTGTATTATTGGTTATATCTCTATGGGTGTCCTTCAGCCCCATTTAAGTCACTCCCCCTCCACTGTGTTATACAAATAAAATTACGCACAGATTGCAATTCAACTGCTATTTCTCCGCTTGGCAAATTGCTATGAGGCCAGGAGAAATTGAAAAAGCTGGCAAGGTCTCAGGTACCTGACAGTGACTGTGACTATGATGAAGTATCCTCCTGTTACCACTGTTGACTTTGCCAAATATCAGAGATCTCCACCGTCTCTACCCCATGCTCCCGGCACGCCAGCTTTATAAACAGAGAGAAACCGGTGCCAATATTTCTATAAGTAGCACCAACAGACCAGCCTGTAGGATCATGCCTCTCCAAATATCGTGCTGAGAGGTTACTTCGTCTTTATGTTCTGTTTTGCCCCTCACTTGATTTTAAGATTTCAGGAGCAAATCTCTTCCAGGCCTTGGTGGCTTGGAGCACTGAGAGATTGGAAAGCTAACCTGTTCACAGAAAAGTTGTGAATCCAAACAATTGGTGGCAACAGCATGTGTTAAAAACAAAGGGAGGGTTCAAAAACACATAAATTAGTCACTGAAATATATTATCCAAGCCTTTTACTTGTTTTTTTTTTTGTTTTGTTTTTTTTTTGTCTTGTTTGGTCAAAATCATACATATAATATACACACACATATATATATATATATATATATATATATATATATATATATATAAACCTTCAAGTTGGGTTTCTTGGTGTCATTCAAATCTGGCAACACTAAGGCACTGTTAGCCATTGCTTTGAACCATCTAATCTGTTTCTCTGTGTCAGGATTCGATTCCCGGAGTGACACTGAGTGCTTAGGTTACAGGACAACCCATTGCTGAGTCACAACTAGACTCATGAAAGAGAGACAGATAATGCTACCTTGTGGAAAAAATGGGGAAAAAGCCTCTTGTTTCAATGTTTGTAGGCTGTACATGCTCTGACGGGCTCCAGTCAGTAGCGCACTATGATAGATGATAGAGCGTCTCCTAGCAACGCCTGCTCTCACATGTCAACTGTTGCCATGCGAAACGCCCAGTCAGAAGAATGACACTTATACGCTGTTTCCAAAAATATGTCCAAAAACTGTTTTATCCTGTTTTGAAAAATGGAAAAGTGTAGAGAGTAGAGTGTCATCACTGATTATATTTTCTTACACAAAATTCAATATTTCAAATTTCAGTTTGACTTCAATTAAATTTAAAATCCAGCTTTCAATCAAAACTGAAAATCCCTCAACCATTTTACAGTAGGCTATTCGTGTGCATGTACATCTTTGAGTAAATACAACATAAAAAAAAACGCCAGCCTGAGTATATGCATGTCAAACAAACACACACACACACACACACACACACACAGCTGAGCTCAGAGGAAGAGACAGGTTATGACAGAAGTAAAGTGGTTATCTGAGATAAGAAATGTCTATCCTTCAACCGAAAATCATATTTCTCACTCCACATTTTATCTGTGGGTAACACCTGTTGCAATAACAACAAGTCAAATGGATACAGACACATAAGGGGGATTCACTTGCCAATATTCTTTTAGATCCAGGGCAGGAAAATGAAGCCACACTGTATATGGCATCCCATTTAAAATCACACTTTGATGTGCAAATTTGCGCAAAGTCACATGGTGACTGCAAACAGTCTTCCTCACTCTGTAAACACCTGTGCTAAACAGTGCCTCCTTCAAAACCAGAACTACCACAGGTGGCAGTTTAATCTAATCCCACAATCGCTGATTCTCAAATCTCAACGTAAACACGCTGCATTTATCCCACAAGGCAAGGGCAGGGGAAATCTGCAGGTCGCTCAAGTGAATCCACAGTAATGTCCCCTTCGGTGTCCATCGATCACGTCAAACCGCTCCTTTAGCTTGGGGACATTTTGTGTTTTGACAAGCCTCACTAGACCGAGCACCCTGTGTTTAAGGCCAAAAGCCTATGTTTATGTGGCTGCTGGCAGACTGGGCCCTGAACTACATGTGGCGTGGAAACCTGATCCATTTATCTTTTGGATTGTGAAGATGCATCTGACCTTGCTGCCCTGAGGAAATGTTGATAAAGCTTTTTACCTCAGAATCACGGTTGATAGCATTAACTTTGCTCTGGAGCTTCTGTGTTACAGATCAGCTAACATGTGCAGACCATAGAGTGCGGTGTGGGATGCTATGCTACAATATGTGGTGGCTTGAAATTGGGTATTTCTCAGTTGTGTTTCATGGCAATATAATGTAATGTTTTCAAAGAGTCCTAAAATGAACTGTGCAACTTTTTAAAGATTTAAAATACACTAACAACACTGTGTGGTGCCTCTGAATTTTACAGTTTTTGTTCCAGTACATTTGTGGTCACACTATCCTGCACAATACACTTCAGCTGTTATGATCTAAGAGTGATTCTGGGCATCGAAATGTCTATGTTGGAACACCACTGCTTGTCAGGCAGTGGTCATATGCCATACCTAACTACAGAAAGGTAGCACAATAAATCAGGTCAGAAATAACAAGTGTGAAGATTGTAACTCCATCTCGGTACATCCTCTCTCATAGTCTCCTAGTTAATGGTATGCTTGAAACAAACTAGTCAATGCAAAGTGACGTCCAACTACTTCTAAAAGAAAAAATGTGTATACCTGTCCAGAAAAAAGGGCCAATCTGAAGGCAGGGGGAAAGCCTGCTGTCATAGAGAGGGGAACACATAGAGAAAACATGACAATAACGACAGTATATACATGGAAGCATGAACTAATAACTTTGCAATGCACGTCCCTGGTCGTGGGGGGAAGGGGTTTGAGACGCCGTTCGGCGATGTGAAAAGAATTTCATTTGAAAGCATACTGACACCTTCAGATGGATCCTGTCCAGGTCATGGCAGGTAGCGGCAGCATTTCTTAAGTTATTCAAACTTTTTATGGCAGTTTTTCTCAACAAATGTACTTCCTGTTCCACATCATTCACCTGGACTCCTTGGGTAGAGTGTTACTTGAGCTCAAGCATTGATCTACCTCAGTGCCCATACAAATCCACTCCAACCCATCACTTGCTATTACTGTTGAGGCTGTGCGTTAACCCATATATGAGAAACTCCAGCCAAGTCCTAAGTTCTACCACCAGCTGTACCGGCAAAGAGGAGCCATGACAATGGCAAATGAGAGCTGCTTGGAGTAGAGACACTGCATGGAAGAAGATGAATAACCATTTTATAAATGTGGATGGATCATAAAAGGATGCAGGATCCAGCATGCTTAATTTAATTTTTGTCAAGCCAGATGGATATTCTTCTTCGTGCAGTTTTCTTATCAGCCTGGGTCCCAGAATGCTAAGCCTTGTCAGTTCTGCTCCATGGCCAGCAACCCGACGTTCCCCTCCTTGCCTCCTTACTGTGACCGCTATCACACATCTCCTTTGTGGAAAAAACAAAACTAAATTGTAATCCTTACCCTGGCAATAAACCTCCCAACTACACGTTCATTCTTTGTTCGGTCTGATTTCAAGTCCCCCAGTGGGGACACACATCTATGTTCACACATCTCTGTAGGGTTTGTTACATGTCTGTCCCTCTCCTAATAGCTAGCCAGAGGTATCCCTATGGTAACTGATTGGTTCTCCAAGTTGGTATGTTTGATCCTGTGCTACGGTATCCTCTAAAATGAACCCTCCCACCAATGGGCAAACAAAGGTAACAATCAGATTTTAGGTTTGCCCTTGTTTATCTAACTCTGTCTGTTCCTGATGAAGACGAAGGGGTCTGCATGCTATTGGTGCCACACTTCTTTAAGACATTTTCTAACATACTGCCACCTCCAATACGTCACACCAATATGTCTGATTGGTGTGATGAAGCCACAAAGGCTGCAGACAACAAATGATTTAATTTGGAAGACTGATTGATTGAACTCTAATGTACGGATATGCAGAATTATCGATCTTATTTTAGTTCTAACAAGCCTCTGTTAGTCTGTGCTTGATTATGTCTCAGCTCTTGACTCTTGCCTACACCTGCTACATCATCCTTGCTCTGACAAGTGTTATTAACGAAGGAAATTAAGAATTATTTTAGTTTTCAGATGTTCTTTAGTAGTTGTATCTGTAATATGCTGATCCTGTTTTCTGACTTTAAAAGCTTTTAATGTGATCTTGATAAGTGAGGTCATTAGTAGATATTAAAATCTCCAGCAATTGTCCCGGTGTTTTCTTGCTGTTTGGACTACAGATGAGCTCAGTGGTTGAGCAGGGAGCAGGGAGCAGGGAAGCAACATTAGCACCATGCAGAGCGGCAGCACTGATTTACTGTTCCCAGAGCTGGTGATTGAGGACAGCATTACGTCACAGCTGATAGATCAGAGAGTCTTACAGCAGAGTGGAGCTCCATCAACTGCTGCTGACAGTAGCGTTAGTGCTGACAACTAACGAAAATGGATTTATGAAAAAAACACGAATACTGTGCACTGACACAAATAGTGAGAGAGCTTAGATGCACACAAACACACATGCATACACTACAGGCACATAATTCTTGAGTGCAAACGCCCACATTCAATAAAAGACACAAAGACATTATTGCAGTAGAAGTAGATCTGCACAACACAGTTGCTCCAATAAAATGCTAACTGGCAAAGTAAAAAAACATGGAGCAGCAAGAAGGCGTGCAGGACCACTTTAAGCTGTCAATCTACAGTACATTTGTGTTAGTTAATGTATCGGTTATTATTTCTTTGTGGGTGGCACTTACTGTTGTCTCACACAAAGGTTTTCTAAAATCTAAAATCATGCACGTTATGTGAACTGGGGACTTTAAATTAGGCAGGGGTCCTGTTTTTATTTCTATATATACTTTTTCATTTTTACAAATACTCAATGGTATTACTGATGTTTTTTCTTCAATGCAGCTTACCTAAAATTATGAAAAATAAATAATTCACCGAGTTGTAGTATATACCATCACACTGCAGTAAGCTATATGAGTCTCATGTTTAATGTTTTAGCGCACCACAGAACGTCTCTCTTGCTGCTAACAGTGCTGTCAGCGGAAGTCACAAGTCGTGATTCAGTAGTGGTTCAAAAGAAGTTTAGTTGATTTTGCTAACACTCACCACTGGAGCTGAGAACACAGTTTCCATCACACCTCTCTGTTTCGGTCACAGTTAGTTTTGTAATTAGGTAGTTTTAAATAAAGACTCTGTAAAAGTTGCCATGCTGTTATCCTGTTTTACAATGTGTACACTGACAAAACTAAAACAAAAGATTGCAAGTCAAGTCTTGGGCTTCTTGACTGTGACATCCCAAGGAACTGCAGGTAAAAATTTGCTTTAAGCTTACTTTGGTACAATAAATTAAATGGTAGCATTTATGTTGAACTTGTACATGGTCACTTATAAATAAATGAAATAAATAAAAAATAAATGGTTGTTTATATATTTTAGCACTATAATGGACTGTTTGGGGTGTACACTGTGTCTCACCTAATGTATGATGCTCTGTTGCCCTGCAACCCTGCACATGATAAGCAGTATACAAAATGGTTGAATGGATGGATGGATGTTTCATCCCATTAACTCACCACTCACTGTCAGATACCAGGAAAGGGTTTGATGCATACTTCTTAAAAAAGGTTTTCTAAAATACGGGCATTGACCAGGAAAAGTTTGCAAAAGGTATTTTAGTTCATGACTTATTTCAAATATACCTGTACTTTTGAAAACTTTGATCTTACAGCAGCCAGAAGCTGCAGTCGCATAATGACTCACTGCACTGAATAAATGCATGATTTGGCTACAGTTATTAACAAGGAATAACCCATTTTCAGACTTTAACTAAACTCTAATGGACCTACAGAACTGAATTTCCATTAATTTGCTGATCACAAACATGTAGCGTATTGGTTGTGAAGCTGAATGTTAAATGAATCATACAGGCCTCTATGCAGAGTTTTTACGTTTTAATTCTGTTATTGAACTATTAACCACCACAAGCACATTTTCCTATAATTACAATATGATGTGCATTTTTCCTGGAACCTCAGCAACCAACCCAACTTTGATCTACCCAGCAACAACACCAGCGATGCGACTGCTATAGGCCCTGCATACCAACTGCTTATCAACACAAATGCTAATGTGACCTTTAATATTAGAAACAAAATTATGTATACGATTCAAATTCAATAGCTGGCAGACATGAAACCTTTTCTCTCACTTGATGAGAACCTACAGCTCTCACTCTGTGAGAGCTGTAGGTTAATTGAAGTTAGTCTGTTTGATAAACACGAACGTGTCACTGACTTAACAAAGGAAGACAAATGTAAATGAGTTATGATACTAATAATTTAACTGAAGAGAAACATGCTGAAAGCTCTGCTTTAACCAGACATAGGTTTTGTCTGTCCAAAATAGGTAAACATTTTAACAATGATAGTGTTTATCAGGGGTGGGAAACATACACACATTCTGTAATGTCTACATTATATAGATGAAGCCAGTCATAGGCTGTCTAATAAATACTAGTATATAAGTATAAGTAGTATAAGTATATATTTTTAATATAAATGTGTTTTGACTTTCATTAAGCATTAATTTGACGGTTGTGGCTTCTAACTTATACAAAATGTGATGACATACTGTATCTGCATTGAGCTACACTAACTCTGCATCCAACACAGGAGGGTTTAAAGCTCAGACCGCTTATAGACAGCCTCATTGCTCAATATACTGCTGGTTGGTTTCAACTCCAACAATGCATCAAATTTTATTAGCTCATCAAACGTTCCGCATGTAAAATCTTGTTCTGCAAAGTTACTGGTTACTGGCAGGACAACACAGCCTTCAGAAAAAAAAAAGTGGAGCATTGCATGGATGGAAATACCTCTGAAATGCAGTGCAGTAAAATATGACATTTTATAAAATGTAGATGTAGATTAATGTAGTGTAATAGTAAATCACAAATGTGCTGCAATCCTTAGATACTTTCCACATCTCTAAATGATCAGTGATCAATAAGAAAATATATATTGCTTTTAGCATAATAGTCTATTAATATTACTAAGTATCTACTGACAACTAAAGAATAAACTAAAAACTAAACTAAAAATGTAATTCCTTATCAATTACTTCCTACCAGGATACAGATGTACACATACTGTAAACATACACACACACACATGCATGCATTCTCAACAAGACCTCTACAGTGCTAAATGTTCAAAATGTAATTGAGATATTTTTTTGGAGGAACTGGTCACATTTCTAATTAGCTTCACAGCTGCAGTGCAGCAGAGATAAAGGAGTCCCTTCAATTTTCTTTAATCAGATGTTAGAACACAAAGGCTGTCTGATAAGGATTATTCCTAAGACGTTTCAGTGATGACAGGCTGTGTGTAATGTGTGTTTGCAGTATGGTATGTGCTTATTAACACTAATCTGTGGGGTTCCTGAGGACATTAGATGGGGGTTCCATTTGGCATATGGCACCCTGAAAAAAAATTTGGGGGGGAAGCACTTTGCCTTTTCTCAAAAAACAACCATCCTAAACCCACAGCTAACAGTTATGTAAAGAGATAATCTTTTCAGTTTTACATATCCAGAAATAAAGCATGGTTTCACCATTGCTCATCTCACAAGGTTACTGGCTGTTGTTTTGCCTTGAGCAAACTCTTTTCCATCCCAATCCAGGGTGGGAGTGATGAGCCCTGCTATCCAGATTGAGGTGAGAGAAGGGTTGGTCTCCTGCCTCCAAGACCATCTGCTCCAATGAGCCACTTATAGACATGCTGAATAGACGTAACTGTACTTACAAACACAGACGGTGACTATCAGAGCCATGACATCATCAATAAAGACAGGGCAGAGGGACGGTTAACTGCTTTAGACATAATTGGCCCTGCACCAAGCTTTAATACTGACAGTGTATCCTATAATCTGATCTACAGTCAGACCTTAATCTTAACCCATCTATCTTAAATAACGGTATTCTGTGATCTGTTTAAAATCTACCCTTTATCAGCAAAATCCAAGAATATAAGCAGTATATAACTAGTTTATATCAGTTTAACATGCATGCAGTTATCAATCTGGATTTTGAAAGGCTCATAGTCCAGAAACTGCATTAGTAAAATACCTCAGACCAAGTGCTAACGCTGGCAGTGCCTCCATACTGGTCCTCCTCTATCTCAACTCCATATTTCATGTCATATATCACACTGTGATGATACGCTGTTTAGCATGCTTTAAATGCTCATTACATTTCATATGATGTCCCACAGGGTCAACTTTTTTCATTATACAACAACTCAGCTAAATTACATGACAACATGGTGTAAATTTTCATATCTATGCGGATGACTATACAATCGATGATGACCCTAAAAATTTCAATCATTGAATAGACTGCCTCAAAAATATTACAGTTAAGATGTGCAACATCAATGTGAAATTAAATTAGGACAAAACCCATATTATTCATGCTGATTCAAAAAGAGACAAAATTCTATGTGAACTTAAAACTCAAAACAATGTAAAACAGACTCAGACTGAGTCAAAATGTTTGGGTGTCATCAAAGATAATGATTAACATTAAGCTGCCAGTATGCTTCTGTAAAAGTGTTTCTGTCACTTTTCACACCATGAATGCCTCCAAGGAAAGTCTGAAAATGTGCGATGTTATCCCGATATTTAAATGATATCAAGTGTAACAACACTTTTGATTTCCGACCTGGTTGGACAACACATCTTATGAACTATTTCTGAGCAAGCACAACTTAGCCCTTAGCAAGCACCTTGACTATGTCAGTGCATTTTTCCACCTGAGAAATACTGCAAAAGTCAGACATTCTCTTGCTCTGTCTGACGCAAAGAAATTGATTCCTGCTTTGGCTTTACATCGTCTGGACTACAGCAATGTTATTTAACTGAATTACCCCCCAAAAAATCAGTGAATAGACTTCAGCTGGTACAAAATGCATTTGCCAGAGAGAGCACATCCCCCTTATGTTAGCATGTTTGCATTGGCTTCCTGTCTCTTTTAAAATGGATTTTAAAATCTCATTACTACTTTACAAGGCTGTGAATTGTTTCGCACCTCCATTCTAAGGTCATCAAACACTACAGACTTAAGTCTACCGACCATGGAAACATGGAAAGGCAGCCAACTTCTGTAGATTCTTTCAAGAAAAATATTAACACTCATCTTCTTTTTAAGTTGTTTGTATCCTTGCTTTTATTGAATCTTACTATTTTGTCAATTTATTGACATTTTTATTTGTATTATTTTCATACAATTTTTGTTTTATTGATTTTTTTTTTTTTACTGTATGTTGATGTTTCTGTTTACCACAATTTAATAAGCTCATTTATTTAAATGTTTTAGATGTTTTCAAACAATTTGATTCAAAACTCTTTGAGTTTTGTTATTATTAGATTTCATTAAAACATTAAATACCATCGATGTGCTTCAGTCTCTTATTAACTGAAGCTAGAAACATCCTGTGCCTGGAGAGAGAAAAATGGCTTTCGAGCAACTAGATCAGAGCAGCAGCCCAACCTCTGAACCTGGGATCGAGAGAAACCCAGCCTCAGAGGGAGGTGGAATGGGGGGGCAGAAGTAAGTGGGATCCGAGGTGGGAGTTTCCGTGTCAGTGGGCTCATCTTACAGCCTCCCTGATGGACCATGGTGACGTCCCCCAGGGTCCAGATGGGATTCAGTGGTCAGCTCGGTGACAGCTGGTGAAGGGTGGTCAGGTCTCATGCATAATGGAGGCTCAGCAGACCACACCACAACCTGACTGCTGCACTGATGTGGAAGTAGTTCCATCTCAGTGTCAATACTGCAGGGGTACTGGATTATTAACTGCTTTTAGAGCCTGTAACTCGCTATGAGCAGCATTTTACCTGATTTTGACTTAAACATTTTATAAAAAACAACAAACACTGATGATATTTAACTCAGTTTTAACAAAATATCTCTGGTTTATACTTGGGTCTCATTTTCATAGTTTTGCCCATGATTTCTATCAGTAATGACAACAGTTCACCCAGTTTATCTAAACAACTTATTTTGAGGTAAAACTAAAAGTGCTTACACCAAAAATGTCCATCCCTCATTGCACAAACAAATGTATGTGTACACAACTATGTTTCTTCTTCTACGGTAAGTACGGTAGGACAAAGTTGAACCAGGAAGTCGGTCTGTGAACTACCTACCTACAATAACTGACTTTTGGGCCTGTTGGGGGCACACTGACATATTATAACTTTTTAATTTGTTATGGCGAGTGTGTTAGCAAACAGTTGCATGTTAACACATCCCCAGACAGAGAGCTACATTAGTATTTATTGGGATTAAGTCCAAGTTAATTCTCCTTTTAATTCTGCTTTTGGTCTGGTGCACAGTAAAACCAAAACAATTAGCTGAAAGATGCTAAATGTTCTGTAAAGCTGAGGGAACTGTAGAGTTGGGGATTCATTTTCTGTGGGTTTATCATTACAAGTGACTATTCACTTTATATATATATTGAGAAGACCCATTGTTAATATGACAATTGATTATATAGCTGTTTTAAGGTAAGCACACCTATGAAAACTGTGTGCACACACCACTACTATAAAGTAAATGCGTTTTACTTATTTTGGTTTCTTGTATTTTGTATTATCTATTTTATTTTAAGTCTGTGTGAGTCCTTGACCTGACTGACGAATTTCCCTATGGGGACCAAAAAGCTGAAGTTGAACTATGTTGGACATTTACAGCAAAAAATGTGTAATAATTTTACTTAGTATACTATCCTAGAATACTTAATGTCTCATTTTCTCTGCCAAATCAGTTGCCAGTGATTTGCAGGTTTCAAATCTATCCTGGGGGGTTGTTAAAAACCTGATTAGTTGAAGGCTCATCTACCTTGCACTGTTGGACTTCTTTTTAGTACCGCATTACAAGATCTCAACAATTACCTTGGTGAAATATTATTACCAATATGGTAATCATTGCCAAAACAGCGTAAATAAGACCCCGGTTGTATGACACCGTGATTTCCATTTAAGAAACCTAACAGGATAAACTACTTTGCTGGGTGTGAGCAGTGTAGTTCCTCTCACAGCTTTACATTTCCAGGGCCCTGAGTCCTCGCTTGTCAATGTGTTGAGGAATCAACGCTACCAGCTATTCTGTTGTGAACGGACACACTGCAGTACATCACCTCAATCAGTCATCCCAGCCCTCGTAGGCAGCCACCACGACTAGCGACCCGACCCCCACCCCCGACACAGCAGCGAGAAAGTGCTTACCTAGGAGAAAAAGACAGAGAGGACATTAAATCAGTGAGCATAATATTCTAGTGAGCAGCGGACTCGCTTTCACAGATTAGCCAATCTCTCCTCTGCACGGTGAACTGCCACAGAGTTTTAACCCTCTCTAGCTTCAATTGAAATGGAGAGAGGGGAGATTATCCCATATATTCTGGAGCTCAGCATTTTCTAATGTGTCTAAATACAGGCAGTAACTGAGGTTGATAAACATGTATGTTTCTCAGGAAACAACTGGAGTTAATCAAGAACACAGTGAAAAATGTAATGAAAATTTATAACAAATATAAAGACGTGTGTCTGCTATCTTATTTTTCTGAATATTCACAGAGCACAAACTGCTAAACCAGGCCCAAGGAGAAGGGTTAACATGAAAAAAGCAGGTTGTGGGGAGTCTGTGCTTTAGCCTGGGAGGGATTGTGCCCTGCATTCAGTCCACAGCCCTGTGAAGTGTTTTTCACTTGGCTCAATCAAAAGACAAGGATGTCTTCCAATGCCGGATGTTACATCACACAGCTTGATTCTTCACACTCTCTTATCCATTTCTCTGCTTATTTGTACCCATTTAAGTCCAGGGACCTCACAACCCCTCCACCAAGCCAAGCAGGCACAGAAACAAGGCTGATGGACAATAGCAGGAAGGATGCTGCACGACTACTGAGGGGAAATAAATGGAGATGCATGTCCTGTGTGAAAGACTTCCGTGAATGGGATCTTGTTGACATACAGTAGTAGGATTAAAAAGAAAGAAAGCACAAGTGGTTAATAAGAGACAGCAATGGACAAACATAAATAAATTATAACACACTATTATGTCATTGTAAGCAGGTGTAAGGGCATTCTTAACGGTTTTTTAATGTAGGTGAACATTTTTTATGAACACTCACATTTTATATGATTACAACTACAGTATATTTTGTCTTATTATATTGTATTATATTGCCAGTCACCTGTTGTATCACTTACAGAGGTTTCACAGGAGGAGTTTTTAGTCTTTCTTTTTACACTTAAAGATTTACACTTAAACATTTTCCAATAAGTGCTTACAACTTAATTAATGTGTGTTATAAACAGTGGAGAAAAAGGTACATTGCATTCAAAATTGGAATTTCAAAAGTAAAAGTACACAAGTATTAGCATCAATACAAACTCACTGTATAATACGCAGTAAAAGTACTCATTCTATAAAATGGTACACTTCATAATAATGTTTATTATCTTATTTGATTAACATTATTGTTGCATTAATGTGTACGTCCCTAAAAATTACAGAATTTACAAACTGAAGAAAATGTCCATGAACACAAAGTAACAATAGAAATATATACATTAGGTTACACTCTGTGGAGGGAATAAGAGTGAAACATTGCTGCTAGCTTTATGAGAGCAGGCTCAGGTTAGCCTGGTACCCAGTTGGCTGATCTGGGTTCATCATTAAAAAGGCCTCCACCCTTCTTTCTATTGGACTGTGGGCCCCAGGTGCTTCAGAGATGTTGTTTTTTCTTTTTTTAAATTGGCCAAGCTGTGACAGCCAATAGAGCAGGACAAAGATCGACTCACACAGACAGACTGGCCCACACAAAGCCTGGGAGACACGAGGCCAAAGCACACTGTCTAGACTGCTACTGATAACCAGTCAAAATGCATCGGTGGGTCAATGGTTGGGAGGAGTTCAAGGTTGTCCACCTGAGTGGGTCTCCCGATGTGGGAGCTGGCAAATGCCCATTCAATAGAATTAACATCGAGCTTTCTGTGACCTCTGAAAACCTCTGAAAACTCCAGTGCAAGCCAGCTTTTCACATTTTATTTACCCAGACATAATGCGATATCTATCTAGTGACTTCCACTAGAAAACCTTACTGTACATTTAGCAGTAAGTTATCTTTACTTCAGTGTTCATTCCAGCGCTTCCAACAATAGTTTTACTGCTGTCAAAAACTTTGCAGAGCAGCTATGTCGCTGTTGTTCCTGTGGCATTGACGAAACAACCAAAAAGAAGGACAGACTAATTTTCCAGCCTTGAGCAGTGATAAGTGCAAAGATTGTTTCAAGCTTTACAAAAAGCTCTGAGCCATGAATTTGCAAACAGGGAGCTGAGCTCCAGAGCAAGGTCACAGCTATAACCCTTGTGTTGTCCTCTGGGTCGAGGTGATGTATCATATGTTTGTGTCATCCTTTTCCTTTATTCTGTTTCTTACTCTGTTCCTATTGTCAAGAAACAGACTAAAAACAAAAGATAACCGCTTCAAGAATCACAAATGTCATGCATAACAACATTTACATACACAGAAGGACATTTTCGGCCACCGGGTCACCTTGACCCAGAGGACAACACAAGGGTTAACAAGGTTACATAAGTACAGATAGAGAAAGGTTATCTGCACCCCCTGTTACAAATACAGTATACAAAGGATAATAAATTAATTTACAGTTAACAGGTCATGGTGATATGGTAATATCTCACTTCCAAAAGTACAAATATGTCTACTGTCATACTGTTTAAACTGGGTGGCTTTCACTTTAATATTTCTGGTTGTATTGAGCCATGGTTGGAAATGCTACAAATCAGGGAGATTCTCTTTATGGGGCTATTGGATTTGTTCATACAATAATTTGCATCAATGAGATATAGTATCTTTATTTGTAAGGTTGTTCATTTTTAAATTGTGGAAGTAAAACTCTTCATGGTAAATCAACATTTTGAGCTTTTAGGAGATTGTAAATCATAATTATGACAAATATATAGATAATAGGTCAAAATAATGATTAGTACTTTCGACTCACTGTGTTCTTTTTATTTTTCAGAAATAAACTTCAATAAAAAAGACATTTTATCTGGTTATTTCATCCCTAAAAATCTTCTAGAAAATCTATACGTAATAAAATTATATATTGCATATTGGACTCTTATCTCCATGTCACCCACACTTAATAGTTCATTTACTTTCAGGATGTGTTTAAATGGATTTACTATAGTTGAGGTCTTCATAATTGAGGATTCCATTGACTTCTTTTGGTTGGGTTTTCATTCGTCTGTCAATAACAGACTAAAGAATAAAGTCGAGCAAACAAACTTGTTCTTAGCAAATGAATGCAGTTGTGTATATTTACTTATTGTAACGACGTCGACAGCTCAATGTGAAAATTGCTGTGGTGTCAGATACGTGTTAATAGCTTAATCTCCAGATAATTTATGCAAAACACTGAATGACTATTCAATCAAAAAGGCAGGTTTGTCAGCTAAGACCATTGATTAACAATAAATCAACTGATTAAATAATTAACCCAAAGCCTAAAGCAATTACTTCACCACTCTAGGTGACACCTTGAGCTGTGTTATGTTTATGCTGTATTTAAAAACACATTTGTACTATTTAGTTAATATAATATGTACTGTAAGTCACACGAAATGAGCAGATCTGGAGTCTGGATAAATAGACACTAGTGAGGAGCTGCATTCAATTGAAGTTTAAAAAAGAAAAGTGCTTGTTTGGATTTTTCTTCAGGCAGTGTTATGCAAAACAAGCCTCTGAACCCTATCGATACTGCCCTCCGTTTTGAACTGAAGACTTTGAGCTCGCTTAGGGTTGCCAATCCACAGCGCACACTTACAATTTGCTCCTGTGTCGAAAACAAAGACATGAAGAGAAAATAACAATCCAAAGATGCATAATTTCACAGGGAGACAAGGGCATGGCGGCAATACTGAGTAGCACCGGCAAGATGACACTGTGTTTGAGCGTCGTGCAGCATTTTAAACCACTGAAGCAGCTTCATTATTTTAGGAGGTTTCTTCCCAAGAGCTGCAGCTCCCTGTGGATCACATCAGTGTCAAGTCATCATCTGTAACAGCAAACTGTCGCTGCTGAAGACAGCAAAACGCACCTCCGGTAAACGCCCAGCGATGACAAGCCGCCCTGTGGTTTCAGTTTAAAAATTCAACATCTTCTGACAATGAAGTTAGACCACATCAATTATCAATTACACTTAATGGTGGAGGAGAAATTGAATTAAAAAAGAGTCATGGCTGACCACAGGATACGAAGAGATATTGTTCTTGGCAGCCGCATTCTATTCATTCATCATTGACGTAAAGGTAATAGGACTTCAGAGCTGTACTAATGACCAACGACATCCTCTCTGTAAAATAGATGAAAGGTGTGCCATTATGGGGTGGACTCATGAGAGGAGAGGCCATGCGGCTAATGACTCATTAGAGACATCTATAGCCAGACAGGCTGGGAGCCAAAAGGCCAGGAGTCCTTTTTAAAGACTCAATACCCCAGCTGACACTAATTGTAGCCGTCAGGATAGCATAGATTTTCATCGCAGATAATAACAGTCTGCTCCCCTGACACATCTTAGCCTGTTCCCCACAACTGGCACTGCCCGGGTCTGCTAACCCTGCTCAACAGTGTCTCCTATCCCAAAGGGTTGATTCACAACAGCCTGACACCAACCACCATAAGACAACAGAGCCCGGCGCAGCAATGACGGTTATAAATCTGACAACTTAGTAAATGTGAACGATCTGAGAGTGAGATGCAGCGATGAGGGTGGCCTGAAGAGAAACGCCAGAGAGAGTAATTTTTTAATATTCTCGTTGCATCATTCAGCTCCTGCGAGCACCTGCTGTGTTGAGCAGACACATCTCTCATTTGGACAGAGGCAAAGCGGGATGTTTTATGGTCTAGGAATACTCCCTGTCACTGTGCTAATGTGATTCACTTCCAAAACAGTCAGAGGAAATGAGAAAAGCTACTCTTTCCCACCCTTGCAGCACTCAGACATGATACACACGGGGCTTTATGGCTTTACACTGCTAGCAGGAGGGGGAAAAAATTACAAAAAACCTTTCATGATACATTGACATAAGGGGAGGAGAGACACTTACCACACACTGCAGCAGCGGCAGTGTGAGATTCTTCATGCTAGATTTGAATGTTAGAGTAGACACTGCGGAGGAAAGATTGGTGGCAGTTCATTACACTTCAAACTGAAAATGACTGGCAGCAACTCTCCCCTGGGCCTAGAATTAGAGAGTTGGAGTACTATATTTTATGAAAGACAGACTATCAAACATGCAGGCGGTCAAAATAATAATCAGAAAAAACATTCTGAAGGAGCCCTGTGTTTTCTTTTTAGTTCTACAAAATAGGTTTTATAGAAAGCGTGGCGATATCAATTGACCACAATGCCTGCAGTGTTCACTATCAGCCATTTCATAAATAACTGCAGACTATTCAAATGCAGGGAAGACATCCTGACTGGGGAATATAAATTCACTTAAATGGGAAGCCAACGCAAATCTCTGCAGTATGTATGTGGTCATACTCAGCACAAATCAGCAGGGTGACTGTGCAGATACTCAGTGGTAATATGTAAGTGTTGACTGCTAACCGCTAACTGCTTTTATTAACATCAACTGCAGACCTGTAGAGGAACTTTTCTAATTCTTGTTTTATAATGATATTCGATCATATTTGATCACTATTTAGTTTGCCAATAGATATTCTTTGTTCTTATTTGAAATTCAAATGTCCTCCTTGTTTACCTGCTGTGTTGTTTAAGTCATTTGTTGAATCAAAAATGCCAAATACTCTATGGCTCTACTCCTCATTTGCAACTATGATATGCATTTTTCAGGTTTTTATTTGATAGACCAAATGACTTATTGATTAATTGTCGAAACTAACTGGCAGATTAATCGATAATTCATATAATCATTAGTTGCAGCCCTGCTGTTTTCATTGTCTGATTATTTCCAGTCGATTCCATTTTGTATTTTATTTAAATCACTGTTAAGATACTGTAAATTAAACTTAAAACTTCCTGCAGGATTTTTTCACATTGAAAGCCCATTGAATGCATAATGACAAGTGTCTATATATTGCTTTTATTTCTGTTACCGTATTATTTGTAAAATATTTTTACTTTTATTTGATAGAATATTATATTTTATGTTGCTGTTAGGTAGATTGCTGCCACTCATTTTCATCACTGCATTGTGACCTGTGTGTTTCATTTTTACCTGCAAACCAACTCCCTTGTTGAACTAGTATGCTTTTAATTCAAAACATATGTAGGAAGTGTTGAATATATAGTCATATTAGAAGCAATTTGAAATAATAACTACTGAATGAAAACAGCATTTCTGTTAGAGAAAAGAAACTCAGGGCAGTGGATGGTGACGAGCAGTTGTGCTGATGGAATTAGTGCTGTGGAAATGGACATTACCATGTGAGCCATTATAGTAATTCTACCCTTTTGTTCCGGCTATCATTTGAGACTCTGCAATTATTTGAATACTGGCTTTTCCTTGAGAATTTATAGTATGCTGTATAGAAACGAGAGCAGTAGCAGCAGACTTGAGACTTGAGGATTTGACCGCTGGGAGACTTTTCTTGATTTGAGAGATTTAGTCTCAGGTTTTGCCCTGATAAAAAAACAAAAACAATATAAAAAAAAGACTAAGGCAGGACCAGGACCCTTCTTAACTGCACATTTTGAATATGCAAGTCTCTGGCCTCTGCACTGAAAGGACTTGGTCTCAGTGATGTTAAAAAACACTTTTAATGCAGCTTTGAAAGTAAAATGGTCCACTGTCTTGTCATTTAAGCTCACAATTGGAAAAAAGTGTGGGAAAATATTGCAATCTCAATTCATTAATGTGTTCATTCATTCTCAGTATCTGGTGGTAAAAAGGCTCCCCAACATCAACAGGTGACACCACAGTCACACACTGGCCTCCTCTGAAATACTGTTACAAAGCGGAGGAAGCTTTGCGTCTATTAAACCGGGTGTGCTTCTTTTCTTAAATGGCTTCCAACGGCGAATTAAAACCATGCCACCTCAGTCAACCGTCTCAATGAGAGGAAACAAATCCATAATCACTGGCTTTAAAAGGCCAGAGGACCAACAAACCTTTTAAAAGACCAAAAGAGGTGTAAGCTGAGAAACAAAGGTCAATCTAATATGGACTTCTTTAACGATTGTTTTGCTCTTTGACTAATTCCCAGAGGCAAAAAAAGAAAGTCAGGAGGGAGGGGAGGGAGGGAGAAAAGAGCCAGTTAGTTCGTCCACTCTATATGTTTTTCTCTGCCTATTGAGAATATGTCTTAGGCCAAAAAGATCCCACTGGGAATTTAACCGAGGTGAGATTTTCTCTTACCTTTAAAGCCCTCTTCAACTAACCTTAAAACGGGTCTTTAAGGTAATGGTCACAATTTTAATAAATATTTCAAGATATGACACTCTAATGATATCGGGGGCGAGGCTTGCCCAGCCTGGTGTCTGCTATTACTAAACTAATCTAAACTCCCCATGAGAATTTCTAGATTTAATTTAGGCATCTGGGGATGATGCTAGGCGGAGACAAGGGCCATCCATCTTCTGTTAACAGTCCTAATCTTTATAGAGGCTCCAGACTTCAGGTAGTGCATGTGATGGATAGCACCCCTGGCTGAGGACAGTCCATTAGCAGAAAGAGAAAACCACAAAGCCAAAGCCCAGTTACACTGTCTTAAGTGCAATTCGGAGGTAGTGGCAGCTCTGTATACTACATTACCAGAGAAAAAAACAATGTTTTGGAACAAACGTCCACCCCAGTTAACTCCCAGTGCCCCTCATAGGTTAAGATTATCGAGCTCCAAGCCTGCGGAGAGTTTCACCTGCACTGCCACGGAGCTCAGCAGCCATTAAAGAAAAGTAAGTCTTGACTCAACACCGGGAGTATTATTCCAACTTGGGGCAACAATCACAGAATAAGAGGCGACTAGAGTGCATCCACTCTTAACTTCATTTTGAAGCTTCAATCATGAAAAATCCAAGACATGTTCAATGGTTTAGCGCTGAAATAGCAAATAAAAACTTCTCAACTCTGACTGACAGAGCTCTTGATACAGTAGGTTGATTGACAGCGTGTGACAGCTCAGTCAGTATTTGATGTCAGTCAGTTAAATTCTTTTTTTCATGACAGACAGACTGAAACTAGGTCTATATTTTGGATTTCAGAAAGATGTGTAGGTGGCAAAAAATCATATTTTCTGCCTGGAGGACCCAACCTTCAAAGTTTAAGATGTATACTGCTATTTTGTATCTGTTAAAACCCTTCAAGCATCTAATCATGCCCAACTTTGAATTTATCGCTAATGCGAATTTATCCAGAAATCTTAGTGACCTTGTACCGCGTGTCATTATTGGAACGATGTACGTAAACAGAAAATAAGTAGAAAAACAAACTTTGCTAGTTAATCAGTTCAAGTAAAGATGATGTGCTTTTACTCCCCCCATGATGTCCAATTAAGAGTTGTGTTTATCACTGGGGCTCTGCAGCGGAGCTTTTTGCAGGTACCCACTGCTGCTGCTACCACTTTTATCTGCACAGACAGCAGGACACCAGTTCAAAACAAAAACATGGATTATGTATAAAGTAAGGGGGGGAAAGTCTCATCCATATTTGCAAAGACTTGTTTGTTAAATCGTTCTGAGCAAACACAAAAACACTGTTTATCACACATTCATTTGGCATTATAGCAGGCTTCAGTGCGTTTCAACGGAGTAAATAAAGGGAAGATAAAATGCAGTAATCCATCACAAATCATCTCAGGCCTCCTGTCATCTCACACAGCATGGTAGCCTGCCTTGGCTTTAATTAAGTTATTCTGGAACTGCTGACAACAAAATAAATAAAGAAATGGAGGGAAAATAGAGAAGAGTGTGAAGTGTGGGGAGTTTCTATGGAGACCTGAAGCATCTGGCTTGATCCCAATAATTTGTTCTCTGCTGTCGTTTTCTCCCGCTCTCTCTCTTTCACAAGTTTACACACAAAAAAAAATGAATTTTTCCTCACGCATGTCTCCCCCTCGACGGCATAGAACTTATGAGTTTGATTGTAATCACTGTTCTTTTTCAAGCATCACAACATGTCATTACATCAACGCTATGGTAAAGGATAGTAGTCTTCAAACAGCAATGTTATGAGTTTTCTGTAACCATGAAGGTCTGTTTGGGGTCTTCTTTAACAGCTAAAATGACACAATACTGTTTTATTACCTTGATACTTCATCTCTTAAAATAATTGAATGAGAATTGATTATAAGCATCATTTTGAACTGATGACAGAAAAGGAAACTTTTGTTTCAGCAGCTTTAAAATGTTCTTATGCTCTGCATCTGTGACTGGTGTTGACATCATGTTTTACACAGCAGTATCCATCCCAAATCCCAAGTTAGTCTATTTTGAGTTCTGTCATAAGAGTTTTTTATCAGTATTGTCACCATGTGCAATAGCCCGTGCAACATACAAAAATCAAGACATATTTCTCTATTTGCTGCAATAACAATTCTTATATTTTGTCACCTTCATCAAGGGTTAATACTTTAATACTTTTCTACAGAGTAGCTTTTAATAGTGTCAGAAAAGATATTTGAATATTTAAAGAAAAGTAGTTTAGTTTATTTTTTTGTTATTATTATTTTTTACACACATAGCAGTGGAGGCTGTGGGACTCACAACCAATGAAGTCAAAACGTAAGGCTTAAAACTCACAAAGAATGTTAATGATTATTTTTTGCATGATAAAAATGTTAAAGCTACTACATAAAAATACATCATCTATGAACACTGATCAAATTTCTTGTTGTTTTCATACATGGAAAACACTAATAATGTCAGAAATAGACAAACTGGACAATTGACTGATGTGACTTTAATCAGCAGATGTGGTCGAATCCGTGACTGTTTACTGTCTGCCATCAAACAAAACTGTTAAACGAAGGAACATCAGGTATTCAGCAGAGCGAAAGATATTAAAAAATGCTAAACCTTCTCCACATGCTGTTTCCATCATGTAGTTCACAAATAACCGTAGCTCAGGCTACAAAGAGTACAGGGAGAAAACTAATGGTGTAAAGGGCTAAACTGTGCCACTCTATAGTATTCAGTCTCAATTTGGACAGTGAAGAAGCAACACCTTTTAAAGCCCGAGGCTTGTTTCAAAGCAGTGATGGAAGAGGTCGTAACAGCCTCTCTACAGCTGATTTTGGGGAGCAAGAAGAGGGTGATGATAGATGGGTGAACTTTATATTTGACCCAAAGGAAAACAGAACACAATGTAAACTCTGTGCAGGCAGACCACTGGAATTCATAAAAAGGTTCAACTTGAAGGTTCAGATGTGCCTTTGGAGTTTACTTTAATTTGAGGCTATGGTCAATTTAAGATACTGATTAGTTTGTGAGTTGTGTCTGGGTGAAGTGCAATCTGCTATAATCTTTTAAACTAGACTGGTGTTAAATCATGCTCTTCAGCTGTTGGCCAAGATGTCCTCTCCAGCAGCACAGGTTAGTATTGCAGTAATTAAACTTTATATGAGCAACATTCTTCCCCTTAAAACATGTAATATGCCCGTTCTTCCAAAATCACTTGATCTAAACAAGATGAAAACTAACTTTCATAGGTCTCGTTGACTTGACAGTTTCTGTTGACTGAAACTGCACAATTAGTGTAATGACTAAAACAGACCAAAAGGATTTCACATCTGTAGTTCGGTGTTATTTGTTCTGGTTTGGTTTTGGTCCAGTTTGTGTTCACACTGAATTTTTACAAACTAATCAAGAGATGTGAGCATGAAGTCATGGACGGACTCATAGTAACTCACTGATTGGACAGTTTGGCTATTGTCATCCTGCATCATCGGTGCTACATGGACCCACATGGGGACAGAGGACAGGCCATGCATAACTTTACCCAACTTTATGTGTTCATTTATCTTTTCTGAGCTCACCGAAAAACAACTGATTATGATCACTATTAGTCCAGACTGTAACGTGACCCCCTACAGTGATTAACAGGTAGAAACGGGATAAAAAAAGGAGCATTTTCTACCATAATATTACGCTTCACTGGTTTCACTCATTTTTTAATTAAGAACCGCTTAAATACACAAAGTAGGACGCACGTTCAATAGTCGTCTGTTTGAACTTTCTGACTGATCAGAGAAAATACCTACACTCCTGTGGTGACATGCATACAGTATGTGTTACCATAGTGACCAAATAATCTTGCATATACAGGCATACAGATCGAGAGATTCCTTGCTTCAAAGTTCAGATAATTCAATTGTAGTTTTTTAGGCGCTGTCGGTTTGGTTGTTGAGTCTGCACCAGAACTCTTGACTTTCACACCAGCAATAGAACCAAACTCACAAATTCACTATATTTCATTTGAACAGAACCAAATAGGTAAGGTGTTAAAGCACCCTAAAACTTAAGCCAAATTTTATTCTTTCCATCTGTATTTCTCCATTTTTATGAGAAGGTATACTTTTGGTTTTAGTGTTTTTTTTATAACTGAACCAATGTAGCAGGGCTCTCTAATTATGGAGTGCTTGAAAATTTCACAAAGAGCCTAAAAAAAGTTACAGTCTTGGCACAAACTGCGTTGACATACTATATACACTGCTCCAGTTTCAGTGTCCCGGTGTTGTGCATGCTGCCTCACTGCTACACTGTAATGGCTTACTGGGGCACTGAACTGAGCCATTGTTAATGTTATTAGTAACACATGTGCTTTTCCTACTGTGACAAGTCAAAATGTCTGCTGTGAAAAAAGCTTATCTGCTCAACTTTATGCCAGAGATCAATATGGGAGTGAGGGTACCATTTCATTAAAATCATGGGTGTCTCATTTTGGCACAAAATCCTTCATATCTATTTTTTGCCAGCATTTGTAAGAAATGCAATTTTTAGGCTTCGGTATTTGGCATTTATTTTGAAAATATTCCAACAAGTAAAACATCAGAAAAACCTTTTCTGAGCTGCAGGGTGCTTTAATGAGTCATCTTGGCAATATACGGTATGTTTAAAGTAAGTGTCTCTCCTACAGCAAAATCTTATATATGAGAAAAATAAATATATACAATATGTTATATAAGTGTTTAAGATCTCACGCTGTGACAGATTTAAGCAAAATGTGTTATGATTAATTTACACATGAAAACTGTGAGCCACAATGTCTCCATATGAGAATTTTGTAATGTTTTGGTAATATGGAGAGACGATAAAGAGTAATATTGAAATATTGCCCATTCTTACATTCAAACATGTTTTCTATCTTAACACTCTCATTTCATCTTATTGATTGTAGGACACTGTTTTCTTTTTATTTCCTGCGGTACGGGACACTAGTTGATGTTGACAAGAACAGACTCTCCTGTGGCTTTAAGCTCGTCTCACCCTGAATCATCTCATCTGATATTCTCCCTATTCCTTTTTCTCCTGGATTATGAATAAAATAATCATTGTTTGCTCAATGAAATTTCTACACCACTTCCCTCCGCTGATGATTATCTTGTTTAAAGTATATCAGCTGGAAAATATACTCTGTAATTTGAATGCCAATGATTCCAGCAAATATGTTTGGGGAGAAACATAATATTGTGAGCTCTTATTGCTTTTTTATCTGTAGAAATGCCTTCGCAGTTTCCATTCAGAGGCTCGAGATTGTATGAAATGTGCAATTAGACAGTCCTCGCACCTGTGAATATGACCTTTATGGTGTGAGAATAGACTTTGACAGTTTGATCATTGTTTTCTGATAAACAAAACTGTGTGTGTGAAAAAAAGAGTATGTGAATGTGTGAGAGTGTGAATGGGTGTGTGTGTGTGTGTGTTTGTGTGTGTGGGAGATTGCTGGTTAGCCTTGCTCTACTTCAGGTTTGGCCTATAGCTCTCTTTGCTCTACCAAAGGCTTTAATGAAGATGGCCAAGTGAGGGTTAGTCACCCCTCTCTTCAGAGCTCACAAAAGCTTTTGCCGGCCATTATGTACCTCGAGGGCTCTATTTTGTAAACACATATAACTCAGCGTGTGTGTGTACGTAGCGATGTGTGGGGAGGGCTTTGGTTTAGGTGGGCAGCTGGGGTCAGTGGATGTGTGAATTGAGTGACTGTCAGGTTCCAGACTCCAGCCTCTCCTGCTGATGCTCGGCCACCTGGCCATGATGCTGGAGTGAGGTACAGAACTCTTTTCAAACTGTTTTAGACTTTTCCAGACAGGTTTCATCTCGGAGAAAACATGCACCCAAACACAAACACACACGCTCCATCATCTGTGAATGCTCTCTAACTGGAAGTGATCGTTTTTCCTTCAACACTGCATCCATATTAACGATGGGCCATTAAAATGCTCAGCAAAATGCTCCAGCACGTCTAGCATTCCCATCAGCAATGTTTGGACTATTATCTCCCCTGAAGGATAATTAAGCTGTATTAATATTCAATTGTGATAACTTTAAGTCTATGTAGTTGCTGTGTCAGTGCCTTAAATATATGTCTCATAACTACAGTGCTGTGTTTACTGCAGGAGTTTGAAATGAATAATCTATCCCTGGTTGCGCCTGCTTGAATTTCTGGAGTGAGTTAGACAGATGGTTATAGCTGGGATTTCAAAGTGATGGAGTAAAACTAACGTTGCCTGCCTTCGCCAACTCTAATTCTTTCATCCCAGTGAGTTGCACTTAACGAAAGCAGTCCCTTGTTGCCTAAATGAAAGTGCACAACAAAGCAAATCTGCTGACTGTCACTACTCAGCACATCAGCCTGCTTGGGTGCCATACCACACTGAGCAGAGCAAAGTGAAGCAGCTTTCTGCACTCGACTGCTTCTTCCTTCAGGCTGGTGGAGCCCAGAGTCCTGAGAGGTAAATGGATGAATGGAGGCTTTATGGAGATGAGGAAGTGTAATGGTACTCTCTTCTCAATACCGGCGGCTGGAACAGTAGCTCTCTGTGTCTTTTATCAGCGACATGAAAGGAGGACAATAAGCCTCTCTGCTATCAACAATATGGTGTCATTTGAAGCAGATTATCCTTCTGTAGAAGTAGAGGAAAATAAAAGACTAGGAGACAATGGACAGAGTAAAGAGCCAAGGTTTCTCCTCCCATGAGGAAATCTTCCATTCTGCTTTGTCTTATTTCAAAAATCTAATCTGCCAAAGTGCCCACTCATTGTCACGTGTGGAAACATTTCACACTTATTTTCCTTATATAAATGCCAAATTTAAAGTTTCTTAGGACCGTGAGAGGTTTTAAGGCACTTTAATTTTTTCTCAATCTGAATGAATTTTAAACAGCTTTCTCATATCCAATTAATGTTATCCCTGTGCCCACTGATACTACTGTTGTTTTGCTCATACATAACTCGGTTGCTTAGCTGTTGACAGCAGGAAGGGAATAATGACTTAACTGTAGACTCAACAAACGTTTAAACTGGAGCAGCAGCTGTCTGAAGTGGTAACACTGCTGAAACCCATGAACTAATCATCGGATTCATCTCACAGTTTTTCTCAAATTTGACCTAATTTACTATCACAAAGTAAATATAACTACTAAACTGACTTCAGTGAGTTCAATTAGTTTGTATTAATGTTTTAAATGGAATTCAGTCATCATTAATATTATCATTTAAATGTGTGCTTGTCTTCAGTGAAAAAGGCCTGTCAAGGGTTAGCTGGAATTCATCTTTAGACATCTGCTCATTAAATGTTTCAATTCCAAATATTGACTGACGAATTGCCAACTATTTTTAAAATGAATATTTATATATTTTGGATTGAAACCCTAGATTACAAACAATTATTATGGCATCATTTGGGAAGATTCACAATAAATTTAGGAAGAAGAATCTTGCACACAGTCACGGGCCGTGTCCACTATCATTCCCTTGTGCACTAATTCACTCCTCTCTCTACAACATACTCTATAGTGAGCAGTAAATCAAAATATCAGACACTTATGGATCATCAATATGTTGTGTCATCACTGACAGGTGAAGACTCACATGCATGTAATTTTTGTATCTGTAAAATGCGACACATTCTCGGTCATAATGGGACAGAATTGAAAAATTATGTTCAAAGGTTCAAAATTCATTTGACTGAAACATGCTGTTGTACCCTCAGAACTCCCTACATGCACACACATCCATGTCATCACTGTGACAACAATTGTTGTTGTGACAGCAGATGATTATACTGTCCTATCACACAAATCAAATCTGGTCACTTGTAAATTACATTGTGGACACTCTTTGACTTAAAGACCATTTTTGAATGGCACATTTCCTTGCTAACTGGAATTGACCAATCTGGATATCACTTGAGGAAAAACAGCATTATAAAAGGGCATCAGCAAGAACAACAGAAATCACTTTCCCTTTAGAGGACTTATGAAACCTGTGGATGCTTTTAAGTGTATCATTTCAAATAATAGTAGACACTCAGCATGATGGGTGAGGTGTGAAGTGAGTGTGAATTTATCTTTAGTTCTTCTCGGTATTCTTTCACAGTCAAAAACTATGGCTGTTTGAACTATCTCTGACAACTGTGAACTGCAGCTTTAAGTGTGAATGAAAAGCTCTGTATAAATCTTTGTGTCGCTTTTTCTCACCAACAACGTCGAGCTACTGTGTTTTTCTGGACCGACATTATCCTTTGAAGGTGTCGGTGGAAATCAATAAAACATTTAATAAATGTACAAAGCAACAGAAGAAGGATGGGGACCTACACTTCATCAAACTCATCAAATTAGCATCCTAGAATCCTAAAATAGCAATTTGCTCAATTCCAATTGAGACTGTCCAAGTTACACTCAGTCGAGTGGCGTCGTGTTGCATTGTGGTCTCGGGTCTAGGGACTCAAGTTTGCGACTTGGACTCAAGTCGCACTTAAGTCACACACAGTAACTTGAGACTTGACTTGATATTCGTCCTCAAAAGACTTAGATTGGCATTCGCTGAATACTTTGAAAAGATGAATGAGTGTTTGTTTGCTTGCCACACTGATTCACATAGAGTGCTGGCTTTGCCATGACTCTAAATATGTCAAGTAACTTAATCATTCACATTCTGCTGCCACCATCTGCTAAAAGTTAAGCAGAGAGAGCGACCACAGTAATTAAATGCTATTAAAATTGGCTACAGGCAGGTACAGGTTTATTATTGTTGACCATGTAACGTTACAGGCTGGTTTAACATTAACACTGGCTTTGAAAAGCTAGAGGGATGTGTTAATTTACAGCAGATTATAAAATGTCATTAGTTGGAGAGTGTAATTATACAATACGGTTGTACTCTAACTGTTATTGGAAAATATAATTGCATGCCTTATAATGTTAGCAATATTTTCTATTTACCATGAGTAATGTTAGTTGATATCCGTTTTTTTACCATCCTCTCTGTATTCACAAAAAAAGATTGATATAGCCTGCAACATTAGCTGAAGACCAGTTTTTCTCTCCGATCCCTGCGCTTCCAGATGGGTTTTGCTACACAGAAAAATATTAGCTATATCATCCAGATCTTAGTACTTTAATTAGCAACCTAATTAATTTCCCATGTTGTTTATCTACAGGTTTACTGAATTCAACAAAGGGAAAAAAATGGCCAATCTAGAGGGACAGAGCAGCATTGATTCTTTCTTGACTCAGACAAGAGGTGTGCAAGTATACAAAGGAGTGATAATACAGTACATGCTTTGAATTCCTTAGATATAGCTATGCAGTGTTCGACCGGATGGCAAGCAGCAGATGATAAAACACTCATTACAACCATAAGATACATGAGACTTGACTTTGAGAAAAACCTCCCCCACAAACACTGACAACTGTGCACCTTGGATCACACCACTAAGTGTGAACAAGTGTTTAGCCCCTGCATCACCTGTGCACCTCTTGATTCTTTTGTTTTCAGTCAGTGGCAAATCAGATCATTGACTCAAAATCACACTGTTATAAACACAACAGCTAGCAGCTGAGTTATCCCATCGCAAACTCTCAGAACTCTTTGGAACTGCTGAATGCTTATATTGGTTTAAACATAAAGCTGCAGAGAATTGAAATGCACACTATGGATATGATGATATTAAATAACTTGCTTTGAAAAAATCAAAGGGGGAAAGAGAAAATCACTTATAACTCGCCCTGGCAGGGAAACAAAGACCGCTGACTAGCCAAAACAGTCTCGTCAATAGATAAATCTATACTCTAACACATCCAAAGTCAGATAAGATAAAACTTACTGGCCACACAGGCAAAGCAGCTTCCATTTAGTGCAAGGTACACACCTAGAGACAGCTCCAAGTCTCGATGACGATGCTTCATCAAAATTGAAACTACCAAATAAAACAGACTAGTAAATGATACGCAAATCCCTCACGAACATCAACATTTCCTCAGAAGCCTGCTTCATTTATTTTTCAGCCATGCATATTTAACAGTTGCTCTCACTTGGGGAAAACAGGCCACTTCATGGAACTCATTCCAGGAATTCATCAGCACTCTGTCAGGGAACATGGCAGCCAAATATTTCTACGTCAGAAATACAAAAAAGTTGTAAGGAAATAGGACATACCGATGATCAACTGTGCTTGAGACACGATGAGCCAAAAAAAGAACAATTCTTAGAAAAGAAAGCAGTCATATTACGCAATCATTCAGATGTTCCACAGTAGCTCCAAAGCTCCAAAGTTATATATTCAAAGAGGAAACAAACAACCCATAATCCCCTTACCAGCAGACATGCAATCTCCTTTTTTTCTTTGCACTGTCAACTATTATCATCAGTGTCCGCTTCTCTTTTGGTATTTGCTGCCTAGATCTACAGTAAAGATTAAAGCACAGAGTGAGTTAACACGAGAAGATATAGTGTTGTGTCTGACTGCATCAGAATTTTCTGCATTTATATTGGGACTTTTAACATTTAATCCTATCTCAGTATCAAATCAAATACAAATCCTAATTAGAAAAATAATAGTAATACACTGACTAATGCTTATATCTATAGACAGTATATTTGTGGCAACTGCTAAACCTTAGAACAAAAGAAAGGCAACAAAACAATAACAGAAAGAGAAATATTTGGTAGACTGCAATGAAAGCCCGAGTTCAAAGAAATATGGACTTGCGGTGCATTGCATCATGTGGGGGCACACCACCGAGTCATCTGCCACGGAGCTCATTCCAGACAAACCTGAAGCTGAGTATATGCAGCAAAACAGAAAGATTCATTGATTTTTTTTTTTCACCACCATCACCTAATTTAAACCAAAAAAAAATCTCCTGTGTGATATTTATGAGACATAAATAAGAAGTAGACAAATCTAATTTATTTCAGGGTCAATTCCATCAGCTTCCAGAGTCAGCACAATCAATGGCAGTGAAAACACTGTTCCCTTAAAGTAAAAAAAAAAGGAGCAAAAACAAAATCTCCATAACTGCTATTGTGAGATTCAGAGGGGCTACGTGGCTGCATCATAAAGGTCTAATTTAGCCTGTTTTTCTAAGCGAAAGCTGGATGAACACACCCACCCATTGCCACATGACCTCCGCAAAGAACTAAAACACAGGGTGTTTTCCCTCCGCACAGCCATAATGATACATTACTATTTATGTTCCGGCAGCTGGTGGGTGGCTGTGCTGAAAAGTCACTCAGTCTGCCTCCTTTATTTGCCCCCTGAATCTTGTAAGGCACTATGAGGTTCAGTTTTATATGCAAGCCTCTGTTAGTTAAGATGTAAATTCCTTTTACAAGTTGAGTGATGGCTCATCTGTTTAGAGCTATGAATGAAAAGATCCTCACGACTTCTCCGGGTAGAGTTGTTTGTTTAGTGCAGTTCTAACTATGTGTTTAACACTCTGTGTAGCAGTGAGAGTACCGTCTACTTACTGTAACTTAATGCGAAGGAGAGGGTTAAAAGTAGAGCTGTAATAACTAGGCAATTAATAGATAAGTCTATAATCAACAATTACTTTGATAATTGATCAATCATTTCAGTCCATTTTTTCCCACGTTAAAAAAGGTGTGTAGCTGCTTATATCACTGCAGACATGTTATGCAAGTAATGTCAGAAACAAGCCTAGTGTGGGATTTCATTTGAACCTCACTAAAATGAGATGCATAATAACATTTGCTGCAAAATGAAGTGGGAGTTTTAGCTGATGTTCCAAACATCTTGAAATATTTTACCAAAGAAGACACTGCAGGCAATAACCAAGGCTCCATAGGTGTGAATACAATATCAATGTTGCCCCCATTTATCACTAAACTATTAAACATTTAAGAGTTTGGTCTGTTCTGTATTTAGAAGATAAACATTTACAGAGATTTCCTGTCTTTGTTTATTAAAGATCAATGTCTAAACATTGTGGGTCACCGTGTTCTCCTCAGTCTCTCGTTTGTTCTCTGCTGTCAAGGACACTGCTCAGTATAATGCATGCAGCACAAAACAGTAGGCACACTGGGCACATGATGAGAAGTTAGATATTAGGCATTAAATACTGCACGCAATCAAAGGTGAAATTAGCACTTTCTGGTTTATTAAATCCCAGGGAGGGAGTCATTTGATTATTCTGCTCCTCCACTTGTGCTTCTTACTGCTGTCACACCTCAAACTACAAATTAATTGGGTTAAAAATGCAAAGAAGAGGCTGCACCTCATTTTATACACAGGCAAAAAGCTCACAGTTCTGGTAAGTCGAAATCATAATTTGATTTCAACTACTTTCGTTTCCCCCAAAGACTTTTACTCTATCCAGGCCTATTAATGCATGTATCTACATGTATATGATTTGTATTCTCCTCAAGCCAGACAGCATAAATGTGGCACTTCTCCACCGAAAATTAATCGAGTGTGAGGGAAGAATCTCCAGGGATAAGGGTATATTTTAACTGGTTCAAACAATAAATAACACAGAATATAAGGCTTGTGTGGGGATATAAATTCTTCTATGGGTTCACAAAGTCACTCTCTTGTTCTACAGTGCAGCTACAGATTTAATATTAAAGATTTAATAATGTGATTATATTCAGTGGTTTCAGACCTATGAAGAGAATTGTCCATGTCAATTGTTCTCGATCTAAGGAGCTTCATATTTTCTTATATTACTATTCTCCAATAAGCATGAAAATAGATTGAAGGAGCATCATTTTAACTATCCTATTTACATATATTGATATTTGTAAAAATGGTAACACTTTAACTACTTTAACCAGCTCATTTAGCATTTATAAGCAGTATATAGTCAATACATTATTCGTAACACACTATAACATAGTTCTAACCACATATTGGGATATTCATTAGTGTTTATTAATGTCTTATTAATGTCTTATCTAATGTCAACAATTTTATGAAGATATATTTTATATGATTACAACTGCTATACTTTATTATTATTGTATTATATTACGAAGGTTTTACAGGAGAAGAATGACAAATACATTAATAAACACTTAAAAATTACACAATATATGCTTACAACTACATTATAGTGTGTTGTTTATTCTGCTTATAAATCCTAAATAGGGATGGGGGTTAAGATAAAGTGTTATATAAAAGTAGACGTTTAGATCATTTTGAGTTTAAATTGTGTTAAACTATTCTGATCGGTGTGGTCTTGAGGGCTTTAACTAACAATTTTCTTCCTGTTATAATTTCCCACAGCCCAGGCAGATGTTTTTAAATTGCTTATTTTATTCTACCAACAGTCCAACACCCAAAGATATTCACTTTACTATCATATGTGACAAATAAAAGTCAAACAAAAATACAAAAGTTGAATGAAAATGAATGAAATGATTATTTGATTATCAAAATAGTTGCTAATTCATTTTCTGTTGAACGAGCAATGGATTAATCAACTAATTGTTGCAGTTCTAGACTCCAAATGAAGTCCTTGGGCCAGTGATTTCCTCATACTAACCACACAGAGAGAAAGCTGGTTCTGGCTCTGTCAAACATTGTCAAGGTACTGTAAATAGCTTGTCTAAGTTAAATATTGATTTCCGGCTACTGCAGTTCTCAGAGTAAACTTTAACCATCTATGCATCTGAAGACTTGAAGACTGGGCTGGATCCATTGTACAGTCCTGTTCCACTTGACAAGCTCAAGCCATTAGTGAAGACAAAAAACAATGCTGCTGGAGTAAAAAAGTTTTTGACTCTTTTTCATCTGCAAATTAGCCATTGACAAGATCCAAATGGGTAACCTTAATTAACTGAAGCTGCTGCTCTCCAAAGTCTGAACCACCTGGCTGTCAAACAGGGAACACAGCTGGCCATCGGTGTGTGGTCAGCGAGAAATGGACTGTGTGTGTGTGTGTGTGTGTGGGTGTGTGTGTGTGTGTGTGTGTTGGGGAGAGGGGGTGACTGAACTAAAACACCTTCTTTTTACAAAATTCACAACTATGTAAAAAATTAGACATAATTACATAAATCTGTATATGTGGGATCTTAAGGACTACATCTTCTCCCTTCATTTGCAGTAATTTGCAGCATGCACAGTATTTAAGGCAAATTACAGAAAATGAATGGAAATTGGTATGAAAAGGTTTTTAATAAATAGAATATATTATTATATTTAATACAGTACATTATTGGATTATTATCGGAGATGTGTTGACATGAAACATGTTTTAATGGTGTAGCTGGCTGGTGGCAGTTTAGCCTAACAAATCATCATACTTTAGAGAGTGAGGATATAGTAAATATTCTAAATAAAATCTTCTTCTGCAAAGTTACTAGCAAATACAGCTGTCAGATAAATGTAGTAAAGTAAAAAAGCACAATATTGTTATCTGCTTTTCCACAATCAGTTTACGATTGGACCCAAATGGCAATAATGATTAGACAGCAAATTATTCTCAGGAACTGCAAGACTAGTGGAGAGCCTCCTTTAAAGGAGGTGAGAGAGTTAGGAAACATTGCTGCATATGAAATAACATATACACCAAGACAGAAAAATACTTTCTCAAGTGGGGTCTGTATATATTTCTTTCATAAATGTGTATGTGAAAAGATGAGGTGGAAGCATATTGATATTGATTTCCATGTGGGAGTTATGCTTTTGTACTTTCTCTCTGAATTGTATTGCTTTATTTCTAGGGAAGTCACTTTGTTTTTTTGTTGGTCCTCTTCTATCTGTGTTTGGCTGGGGTGGAAATTGGAAGATCTGTTTGGTACTGATGTTATATTTCAAAATACGTCTTACAGTAGCGCAATATTTCCTACTGAAATGTAGTGAAATTAAGTTAGGTTAAGTGCAATTACATCAAAATAACCTTAATGTTCTGGACCATTATTGATTACACTCTTGTTTTTCATTCATTTACATAATAATGATATTCCGTTCCTAGTTTCAGTTCAGTTCCTCAAACCCGTTCCAAACTTGTAGCAGCCCAGTAAAATGTCCTACTTATTAACATATGGTGTCTGTGAAAAAAAAAAAAAAAGAGGACAGCCACTGTAATTTTAAAACCTGTCCCCCTAAATGGTTTCATCACATACTGCAAATGCAGCTTAAAGAACTGCTAAGATATCATTTAAGTTTTTAAAGGTCATATAGTTTGATCATTCACGCTGCACAACCTGGTGACAGATGTGATCAGGTCGTGTACTCTGGTCGAGCTTACGTCTGACCCAGAAAATTGGACTGAGAATATTCATGTCTGCGTCCTTGGAGAATTCCAGAGACTCTCTCTTTCATGACCGTCATACGACCCTTCCTGTAGCACAAATGGGCAAACTGCCACACCATACTGTAAAAATGCTACCAGATGGCCTCCATATCCTCTTACTGGCTGACTCTGTGGTTATGGGTTAACTGGGTGACGCCCACTCCGAGTATTTTCACTGTGATTGTAGCTGGTGCTGTTGGGCACACACAAAAAAGAGCAGCCAGCTTCAAAATCAACTACACAATTATAAAAGAAGAAAATAGCCAAAGGGGGGGGAGAAGATTTTTCATTTGCTGCCGTGTATTTTCTGCAGAAAATATACAGCGGCTATTCAGCAAGTGAGCGATGGTTTGTAATGAAACTAAACAAAATGTATTTGATGCAAAAAGAAATACTATCCCTAATCTGCTTTTTGTCTACACTGCTGCTAGCCCCAGTTTGTGCCCACCCTCATGTATTACTATCATATATAAGTCACAGAGCTAAGCGTCCAATTCTCTGAAAATAAATACCTGAAAGATCTTTAAAAACCCAGATGGTCATTTAAAAACACTTCCTGCTGTTCTGAAGGTTTATCCATTCTCAAACTCGTCTAACCACCTGGATGACAAAATATTCCATCTGTTGCACGAAAAAAAAAACATTTCAAATCCATTTTTAGCCGGAAAAACCCAAGAAACACGTAATATACAATACCAGAAAGAAAGAAATGAAGATAAAAGTTTTCATTGTGCTTCATGTTATACAAATTGAGCTGGGAAGTATGTCAGTTCTGGCTACCATCATTGTTTAGATTATGAGAAAGCAGTGCAACTCAGGAAATTAGAATTTAGATTTTTGTTTAATCCAGATATCACAGTCTTATCACAGAATCTGGAAATACTTTCAGAACAGTAAAGGTGTTAAACAACCCTCTGAGAGTTGTTTAATAGCTTTTAAACCTCTCTAATATCAATTATACAAGACTAAATAAGCAACAATTTATGTTGAAGTTTAAAAAAAAATAAAATTTATGTATTATTTACCAAAGCGTTTGATTGACATTGGCCCGAAAATGTAAGCAAACAAGCCCACAACTGTTCAAATGTTGGTAAATTATCATTGGTGCATGGAAATATGTGATATCACCTTTGTCACTTTTCAGCCCTGCCCAGTTCAGACTCCTGAGAATAGCACAGAGAAAAACAGGTTTTCAGGGCCTTTGAGTTCTGTGGCTCAAATGTAATAATAATAATAACAATAATAACAAAAAAAAACAGTCATCCCATGTTCTGCATTTGACTGATCACGCCCTACACATTTTATTTTAATCGTGATGAAGCAGTTATTGAGATGCCTAACTGTCTACTTCTGCATCTCGCAGAAGACGGAAGGTGATTTGCCACATTCAATAACTCACTTAGCGCCGCATTTCAAAACGGGAGAGAGGAGAAATGTCAGAATAAACAAAACAAATCAGGCCTAATTGCATCTAAAATTAGATAAAGCAAGACAGGAGGATTTGTAACAGTGAGGGAGGCAGTGGATGAAAGAGCGAATCAAGGCAAGATCATTGAGAGGTGAGTAACAAAGCCCTGCCAAGCTTTACTGTTGTGGAGAAAAAAAAGCTCCTCACCTCAAGGTTACAAGCAGCCAGGCTATGTGCAGCAAATGAAATACTCAAGGAAGACATAAGTCTCATTAAGGCCCATAAAGGACATCCCTAATAAAATCCTCATCCTGACATGCAAGAGCTCTCCAGTGATGGCTGATTAATTGCTGCTGCAAATGAAAGCATGAGAGATAGCCATGGCTCTGTGGCTGTAATTTATCCTCTGCTGTCCTGGCTTGTCCTCACAGCCTGGGGAGATCGCCCAGGAAGACAGGAGACGGAGAGTGGGTGGCTGGTTGGGGTGGGGGGGTGGTGGGGGGTATCATCTTTATATTATGTGGAGGAAAACATGTTCAGGTGGCCGGTGAGATCATTTGTTTAGATTGTTTCAGTTATAACAAGCTGTATGTGTTGACATCTGGGTGTTTGAATGGGGCGAAAAACTCCCCGAGCAGGTCAGACTGATAATGATGACTGCAACATGGCCTGTGAAGAAATATGGTGGCAGCGAAGATGACCCAAAATATATTCTCGGCAGTCATACATCAAGTAAAGACTGTGCTATTTTATGACAGCTTGCTCTGTAATCCATCAATAATATAATCTTACTGATTCTCAGTCAGGATATATATTTCATCATTTCATCATCTCCTTTTGTCAGATCTCTGTTTATGATTAATAGAGAGGCTTCCAATGCCAGGAGGGCATACTTGTCAAACATATGGCTAATGAGTGAGTAATTACCTCCCTAAAATGCTTTGATGCTTTGCCTTTAATCATATCTGAATCAGAGTAAAGTGGATTACTCAAAGGTAAGGAAAGCTTTAAGAATAGCTAGATGTACAGGGCAGCCGCAGCCAAGGTTATGCAGTAAGATAGAAATGGGGGTCCAAGGACAATCTGGGCCAGGATAATGCCCAGCTGAGGCCAGACACACACCTGCCCTCTAACTGTAATAAGTGGCTGTGGCACATAAAGGGAAGTGAGGAAAGAAACAAAGGAATGGGGTAAAGGAAAAAAGGAAGGAAAGAAAAAACATCCCTGCATGTACGAAACGGCCACTTTTACATGAACTGACGATCTTGCTGTCCTGGTAGTAATTTATCATGCACATGTCATAACTTGCGTTGAGTAACCAGGTTAAATTCACACTCCAAGTATGAGAAACAAGGTGTTGTTTTTAAGAAAAAAATCTGGCATCTCGCGTTCTTTTACTGTTACTACTGAGATCATCATTTCTGTTCTCAGTGTTAGGAGCTGGCAACCGTACATCTCATAGTTTTTTTTTTTTTTTTTGGATTGTTTTTTACTGGCAAAATGTGAATTCTTTAGTCAGAACAGCTCAAGTAAAAATACATATTAAATTAACTGGTTTATTCTTACCGTTATACTCAGTGTCGGGATGACAAAGGCTTTTATAAACAGCTTAATCTAAATGTCACCTCAAAGTATTCAGTACTTTCCAAATTCCCTACACTTTCTGTAGCATTTAGCCCCAATCACATTCATTCTTACTGAGTACCTAAACCTTTAAAAACACACAAATTCTTTGTTTAATTTGTTAAAGAATGGCTCAGTAAATTCCTAAAACTGCTGGGCATTGCAGATTTTAGCAAACATTACTCAAACAATAGTAAACAGTGCATTTGTTGGGGACTATTTTCAACTGCGGATTAATGCACATTGAGTGCTCTAGTATTTACAGCAGCAGGGATCGACACAAAAGAAATACAGTGTGCATGTTCACACAGTGCAACTGTTTGGCTCACTGATGTGTTTTTAATAGTTATCGACAAAAGTAAAGCTCTGTGACAAAGAGGAAAAAACTACAGTATTTCAAACTTTGAACACAGCCAATACTTGCTAGAAGGATCAATTGATAGTTGGTTTCATCTTACCATTGGATTCATTAACAGTAAGAAAAATATAGAAAATCAGCAGAATTGTCCTTTGACACAAAGTCCCAATGTTTTTATAACTTTGCAGATATGTTTTTCAAACATTTTTGGGCATCAGACCTGTTGGTTATACTTAAATCAGCTGCTTAAATGTTGAGATATGTGGACAATGAAATTGCTAAACACAGCTTTCCAACAAGGAGTTCATGGCATAATCATACAGGCAATCTGACAGCTTCCAAATGACTTTCCAGTTTAATCATCTAAACCACCTCTATTTACAAGTGAAAACAAATTGGAATTCACCCATGACATCCATGTTGAAATTTCTGTCACAATATGAACATTTTCTGATATTTACATATAGCAAAATATAACAAATGTTTGCAAAAACACTTTTATTTGTTTTTAATACAGCCTGCTCAGAATCATTCATTTAGATAATAATTCAGCTAAACACTTATGGCCAAGGTTGGATTTTTCCTTTAACTTAAGTACTGTATGGCCAGTAGCCAGTTCACTCAGCCTGTATAAATGAAGAACAACTGAGCTTCAGCTGGACGACATTTGGACGGACAGACGAATCAAAGCAAGCTGATTGAAGCCATGAAAATTCAACTGGCCACATCTCTGAAACAACACGTAGGACAAAAAAGGGCCTGAAGAAACATCCCCTTAACCCAACCGGCAGTTTAAGTGACGCTTAACACAACAGCACGAAGGCGACCGCTTAATAACGGGAAAGGGAGGCATCAAACCACTGCGGCTGTTGAAACGAGCAACGGCTTGCTGCCAGACTCATTGTCACTGTCTGCTGGTGGTGCGTATGCTGCAGCTCTAACAGGTGATATATCATGTGAACGATCATACAGCTGGCTAGAGTGATGATGATTTAAAAGGCTCGGTGAGAGGAGACAGCTTGTCTGAAAGCCTTGTTTCACTGTGTCCGCAGTCTGATGTGACGCATCCCAGAGTCACCTTCAAATGCAGCTCCTCTTGACTGAAGGCTTGATGGGTCTCATAAATAGCAATCGTCATTATGATCCAGCAGCAAACAAACCTCAATTTTTCAGGCCATTCTGACAAGAGTAAGGGTAAACCAAGTAGGCCTCGCTGGCATTTTGCATATATTGTCTGACTTATATGTCATTGTGACGGTTTAATACCCCATAATTATGCCATTGTTGATGCCTGATGGCCGAGCTGTTCCGGATTGGCAATACACGGCCGTGGAGTGAAGAGTGAGATGTTTTGCCGCAAATTGCATCCGTGTTGATGACATAAGAGGTGATGAATATTCGGAGGTGACCTACTCAACACAAAGAGCGATGGCTGAAGACAAAAACAAACATGCAGTTGGTTTGTCTGCTTGTGTGTCAAGAGAATTATTAAACATAATTATGCATAATCACTGGATGAAACATGTCACCCATTGCACTAATAGTTTGTTTACTATGAATTCATCATTTCAAACTTGAGACGTTACATAGGCACAAGGTGACAACATTTTCCTAATAATGTCACTTACGCTTACAATACATTTTGACAGACAGGTGCTTCCCCGAGGGCCCGCCAGCTGTCATTCAACACTTCGTCAGCCATGGGCTCAATGTGTCATCCAAGTAACCATAAAAGTTCCCTCTGCTCTCTTTTCATCTATCTGTGCTGCTAATCAACAAGTTATCAAGTAAAAGAGACAACAAATGTCTCTTTATTCTGCAGGAGTGATGTTCACTGTACACATGAAGAACTGAAATACATGTGTCAAACTAAATGTGTTCATACTATTTGTTTGTTAACTATTTTACTGTTCATGACAAAGAAGTGACAAGAAGAAGAGTTATAGCATAAAAGTGTGTGGTTCTGCATGTTGAACCACATATATCTGCTCTGATCCATATCCTTCATATATGTTTGCACCTTATTTACCTAATATTGTTATTCGGTTTCTATTTATTGTAATTTTACTGTTGTTATTTCTGTCTAATCTGTATATACAACATCCATTTCATATCTGTCTGTCCTGGAAGAGGGATCCCTCCTCTGTTGTGCTTCCTCAGGTTTCCCTTTTTTCCTGTTAAAGCAATTGTTCTTATATGCTGATTCGCTTTTTGTTTTGCTGAGAGTTAGATGAGAGGAGCAATACCACTCTCATATCTGTCCATTAAATAAGCTAAAGCAGTTATCTGAAAACAGGAGGAAACAGCCAGCCTGGCTCTGGCCTCGTTAAAAAATTTCAATGAGACTTTTTAATACTTTTTTGTGTGGATTAAACAAACGTTATATAACATGTTAATTAGTGAGTTTTAGGGTTGCTTGATTAAGTCCAATTGGATTTGGTGTGAGGATGACTACTGTTCAATAATACAGTACGTGTCAAGTGATAATGAAAACACTCAAGGTTGGTCTGGTAAAGATTGGTAATTGTTTCTTTGTCAAAGCCACTGAAGTGTTTCTTTCGAATCAATAAAACTCCATTATGATCGATAAAACACCACAGAAGTGTGACTGAGATTAAGGGTACAGTTTTGACCTTAGCTGAGGCACAGCAAAATGCTGCTTAATTCATTTTTTACACATGGGTCCCTTACCACACATTCCAACCTTGAGATTGGACAAAGGGAGAAGAAGAAAAAAACTGCTTTCCAGCTCGCCCATACACACATGAAGTGGTGAGCTGAGATCTTTGCAAATTAATTATCACATAAAACATGAGGACTGATCTGCAACCTTGACTTATGTCACTGAAAAAACGGTTATTGAAAAACATATTCGTTCAATATTTTTCTCTCACACCTTTTCACGGCCACAAACAAAGAGTGGACGTAGGTACAATTTTTACACTTTATGGTACAACTAGGAAATTTAAACCTCCGCTTTAATTGAATAGAGAACCTAATTATTAGATATGAAAGTAATTTACAACTTAATTTAAAGACAAGTAAGAAAAGTACCCTGCTTTACCTTTATGTTTACATTTATACATCCTGTAAAGATGCTGCATGCAAGACACCATTACATTTCTGTCTACAAGATATTTTATACTAAACAATATCAGATGTGAAAGTTGCTCCTTTTACTGCAAGCAATCTTCAACACCACCAATATACCAAATCAAAGAGTTAATGGCAAATGGGAACAGGCTCGGTGGAAAATAAATATAAAGATGAATCTAAAACTATGAACAAAATCACTGTGCAACAAAAGGAAAGCTCACAACTTTGAGTCAACAAAGAAATTAAGTGGAGAAACAACTCAACTTGTAAATGCATGGATTGGGAGGTGAAAATTAAGGTGAAAAGGTATGAAAATTAGTTAATTATGAAAAGACATCATATATTTATATATATAGGTTTTTATTACTGACTGTATGCAGCAGATATTTCTCATTTACAACAATAAAAATAAAAAACTCAACTCAGGTCAGATATGGCAAGGTATGAGGGTGTCCATACTTCACTCTAATTTGTTTCACCGAAAAAAAACAATCAAAACCAAACTTAACTTTCTCTTTTTTATCGATTGTATGCCAATCATTACAAAAAATACATTCTTTACTCCTTAGAATGACCGAAAACTTATTTTATTTAACAACTACAACTGACACACAATACATTATTTACTGTATTTTGTTGCTAGAAATACACAGTAGTATTAGAAAAAGAGAAAGACAAGGTCAGGCTGAGAGAAAAGACTTCAGTTCATCTTCTAGGTGATTTCATGCCATATATATCAATATATTTTTAGATTTTTTGGGTGAAAACTTTCAACAGCTTCTACCCTAATATCTGCCGCTTCACCACAAGCAAGTCTGCTTTCTGATGATTCAAATAATTCCAGCCCCTCTCTTCAAATGGAGCATTTTGATGGATTATGCAGTGTCAACCTTCACAGCACTGAACACATTTGAATAAATGTAGATTTGAGATTTACTGAAAGATGAGGCCAACTTGTCAAAGTGATACACAACTGCATGCAAATGCTCCGTACTTTGAAGCTGTAGCATTTCAAAAATGTGGCCGGGAGTTTTTACAAACTTCCGTGCACCAAATCTAAATAGTTTTTTTATGTTAATATCATTCATTCAGGTTGCTGTCACGTAGTGTCATATACAACTGACAGGCAGTAATGAAGTAAATGGTGATTTGTCTGTGCACTGAGATCTATTGTATAAACTTTTGTCTTCATTACGGACAAAGTTTTCATTAGAAATTCAATGGAAAGAATCTTAAATGTGAAGAGGTTCAGTTAAATTGGCACATAACATAAAAAGGCAGAGGGAATAAAACAGACGTTTGTGCACACAGTGAGAAACAATCAGCGCAAACCTTAAGAAGATATGACATTTGGGCATAAGTGACAAAAATGAAATCATGTACAACAACCCTATTACACATGTATGCCATTTGACAACCCTTAAGTCTACTGATATCTGAACCAGAATAATCCATGTTGTGCAGGTCCAGCCTATTTGTTCATGCAAAGATCACAATTCTCTCAGGCTTGGGAAATCAGCTTTTGCTTCAATACCGCCTTTGTCACACTCATACTTCCCTGCCCTCACTAACTACACTATCTCCCTGCCTGTTCAAGCAAAACTTTATGCAAAGTGAATCATTTACATCTCCCAAGCAGCCTATCTACATTTTCCAATAAAACCCTAAATTGATGGATGTCATCTTAGTGCTCACAGGCAATAACTCCTGCTGCTTCGAAATAACAATATGTTTTGGTTTTATGAGGTCTAGACATGCTATTCTTTTTAATGACATCCCTAGGCCAGAACTGTTTACATTTATTGATATCTGTTTTTAGACGAGAACGGCTCTGTCTTCCTCAGAGGTTTTCCATACAGAGCTAAGTTTGACTTATGCTAACAAAACAATACTTTTCATTTGGTAAGCTTAGACCACAGAGCCAGGCTGTAAAAACACTATGCTCATATATTTCTCTGAGATGCATTTTTTTCTGACATTAAAGACAACATGTGAACCACTTTATAGTGTTGTTTTATTCATTTTGGCAACTTGTTGAAGGTGCCAACTAACATTCACTTCTGTTTGTCCATTGACAAATCAAATTAACAACTTGAGATTTATATATTCTTTAAAACTCCAATTGGCATACACATATAGTGAATAACTTCAGTGAATTCAATTAAAAATAGACATATTACATTTATTTTGCAAAAGATTTGCAGTTAAAAATAATAAATATAAAAATGTTGCCTAGTTTTTGAAGTTGGTCTTTCCATTTTTTACATACAGTAAATTATTATTAAGGACCATCCACTTAGATTTGGTTGAATCTACATGCAACTACGTCAATACTGCTAAACTGGGAATAAAACACTGTTTATGCCTGCACAATGGAACAATTCCACTAATTATCATGTTTACGACTCGTGTTGAGTGAACAGTTGTGCTTTGTGTCAATCACCCGCATGAAAATAGAGCCCTGACACAAAGATATGGTATTGACATATATGCAACTATGGGCTGGCAACTACTGTACTTCCACTAAATAGACTGACAGCCAGCACAAGAGAGGGAGCTCTATTTCTGTGAACATTGAAGCTTACAAGAAAAAAAATCCATACATGGTTCATACATAACATGAGGGACAGAGCAAAGTTCAGTCTCCGCACACAAAGGTTCAGCACTGAACTGCTCTGTCCATATGTTTCACTAGTAACTCCCTTGTCCTAAAAAATCATTATTGTGCTCTAACATCAAGGTAAGAAGAGAGGGTGCAAACTTTACAATGACCAATTCCATTTATGTGAGCAACATGGACTGAACTAAATGAGATCTGATTGCAGAAAAGAGCACAGAGAAACAAAAAGTGCTTCTCTGTAAAAACCGAACTTCAACTCAAGTTTTCAAAAATGTTACGAGTGGATTTTTAAAAAGTTGATAAAAAAGATAATTTGTCATATGGGTGTGGCCTCTCACAAAAAGCCATGAAACTTTAGAGCAATTTTACAAAAGAACATCAAAAATAGTACACTTTTGAGTATATTTATATATGCAAATGTACTGCTCTTCTATTTTTTTCCAGAATTGGTACACTGGTGGAACAAAGAACAAAGGACAGATGCGAGAATTAACTCTGAGTGAAAATCTGACAAGTGGAATCGGCTTATCTTGACAAATGAAAAGCATTAATGAAGGTCTGCCACTGAGATCCATCTATAGTGAGTACTCTTAGCAGCAAGTTGTACAAGAGTTTCAATAGGAAAGTTATAAAGTGTGTGAAGAAGGACCAAAACAAAACAAACATCAACACATAATGATACAGAACAAACTTGCACTGTTGACTCCATTAAGGCCTATAGCTCATTAAGGGAGACTCAACAAACTTCAATGTCCCTATTAGACCCCATTGGCAAAACAGAAAAGAGAAAGAGAAAAAAATATATCAAATCCTGCATAATGGGAGCAAAAACAAAAGCTAATACGAATTATGTGTTAAATTAATATAAATTGTGTTAAGAGAAGATACAAAGTTTGCAGTTAAATTTGTTTTTAGGGGCTTTGGTTGCAACTGTTTGTTCACCTTTTTGTCTTTTAAAGCTTGATCAGTGATTGAAATATATTGGATGTGAAACACACAAAAAATGCAGATTTCCAATCTATAATTCAAACTCTTCTAATCAAGAATGTGAATATGTATTGTACCTACTACTTAAGCTTTAGATGTAAAAGCAGGTAGAGTAAGATGTTTTGCATTAGGAGATACACAATAATTGGCTGCGTCTCAAATCCTCACTACATAAAATATTTAATCAGGTTTTGTGTTCACGCTGGAAAAATGTCAGTTTTCATGCTTCCATACAAAAAAAAACCTTGATTTTTGAGGATGCTGTTGATGAACTATTCTCCAACAATGTAAGGAAGGATGATGAAAGCTAACTGTGTGAAACAGCAAAAGGAACACCACATTTTACGTAGATTTCTTGTAGACTAACTGCAAAAACAGTATACTGTAAACATCAGTATATAGTAATCCAAACAGTGTGTAGTATGGTATTGGGATAGAGCGCAAATCAACCATGTGTCAGTTTTGATAGAAACACCATAAAGATAGAAAGTGTGTGTTTTATCGATAAATATGGGTTACAGCAAATCGAAATGTTTAGTTATGCTAAGCTCAGGCATTGATTTAGAAATAGAGAAGCTGCTGTGCAGTAAGCGCAACATTTGAACTGCAGGGCAGTTGATCATTTGGCAGCTCAGGTTTACTTTCCTTGTTAGCTTCAGACTGCTATTTGGGAGCCAATGGATCAAGCCCATATTTCCTTTCAAATACATTTACCTGTCATCTTAGATGTAAACAATGTGACTTTGAGTTTCCCCCTTCCATTAGCTCTATTGCCTCCCATGTCTCTCCGCAGTGCAATGACTCAAGTATGAGAAGTAATCAATAGGCTTTTGGTTTGGGTGAATGAGTCTCAGTGCTTGGTTTGCGCAGTCTTGATCAGCCTGACAATGACAGATTATAGTGCTGTATCTGAGAGTAATTAAGATGGGTCTATTGTCACGCCGATAACTCAAGAGCATGATGCCCCCAAGGCACGCAGCACCAACCTGTCAGACAACAGCTCTCTTCTGTGTAAACAGCATCAAAATGTTCTTATGATTCACCTTGAGAGGAAGTTCTGTGTCGATTGTAAATTCTGTAACGATTATCTTTTCTTTTGCATTCTCAGCCTTACCAAACACTACTACTATTACGAGACTGGCAAGTATAGCTTTTCCATTTTGTATTCTAAATGATGAATCAGTTGAAAAGTAAAATTTCATCAAAACATTTTAAGTAAGGCAGGGTTTATTTCAGAGCTATTTCCTGAATAACGTATATGTGAGTTTCTATTTTTCTAGTCCTTTAGTGTATTTAATGTTGATTCTTTAAAACGTGTTTGTTCTTTCCAGCTGGCAATGTTTTGTTCAAATAAAATTAGAGAAACATTACGATGCAATGGAGGCAATGCTAAAAAGAAACACAGAAACTTGGAAGGACCAGGCTATTCTAATGTTGTCCCCAAGTCTAGCTACATCCTGCTGTGTCAGGGAATAATATTTCATTCAGTCTGCATAAATGCATTTGCAAACAGCACTCCAACAAGAAAAGGAGGGGTGGATTCCAGGGGATGCTGTTAAGCAAGTAAGGTACCCATCCTAATATCTCACTGTATATTAGCAAGAATCTGGGGGGAAAAAAATGTCTTTACATTTTGACTCTTATCTCAGAGTAAAGTATGGCATCAGCGGCACACTGCCTTTCTATAAGCAATCTAGGATGTTTTGATTAGTGTAGAGTTTGCATTCTGTTGGCACTAACTTGAATGGAGTACATGTGCTTTTGATTTTCTCCAGCGGCGTTGCATTACTTCCACCTGTGTGCCGCTGCTCACAGAGGACTCTAGGCACACAGTGTTTGTTTTATCAGGCTCAGATCTGCCCAAACAAGCCCAGGGAGGAGTCAGGAGCCTCCTCGTCTGCCGTCTGAGATGCAAAGTGCAGCAACTGAGCTGCACCGGTTGAATTGTCCAGAAGTGAATGGTCTGCCATCAAATCACATGGTAGATAGGACCGGTCCAAAGGTGGCATGGGCCCACCAATGCCCAAACAGCTCAACTCAAAATCTCTAAAGGTGACCAAACAAGAAACTCTGTATTGATCAGACTGCTCATTGGTCGTATTTCTTGGTAAACCAGGCAAAAACACCTCTTACCTATGAAAGCCAGTCACTGTGCAGCTGCTGTTTAGAGCCTTTTTCATTCCAATTCAAGCAGTGGATTAGTGGCAGCTCGATAACTGAATTTATTGATTAGAGATTCAGTCTTCTATCTCAGAAAGAGTCCTCTGTCCCCCACATTGATGAATCATTCAGTCTTAATGCTGTGAGACTCATCCATTCTCAAAGTTCTCTGTTAGTTAAATTTCTCTTTAGCTGTGACTGAACTAAAGACAGGACAGTTTCTTTAAAGTATCTATATATTTTAAGTGCAAGTGAAAGATAAAAATTACTATCTGGACCATCATCAGTAAGAAATATGCTTTGCCTATTTTTAGGCTGTAATTGTTGGTCCCCTATGGCGCAGTGCAATTTTGAATGCTCTAATGCTCTGATGAATGTATTATCTAATATCGTTGAGAATCAGATCATTGTTGTCTCAGATATTGCAGACGACACATGGATGAGTGAACAAATTATGTAGAGCGCCCCTTTGGGCTGATCAGTGTAATTTTTGATAATGTGAGATGCATCCCCAACTTCTGACAAATCCAACAAGTGAACGAATGTTGCAAGGCCCTGCTTAGCCCTATCTGTGCAATTTCAAAAATGCCACAATGGAGCAATGAGTTTCATTTCATGAAAACTTGATCAGTGGCAAAACAGACTTGACAATACAGAAACATGAGTATAAATACAGGACAGGGCAGATCAATGACACAATTTTGGTTAAGCAGTACAAAATAATGTATACCAAGTAGGGGTAGGCAATATGGCCATTAAAAAATATTACAATATTTCAGGGTATTTCTGAGATAATTATATTCTTCATGATATGACAAAATACTTACAAATATGTTATAATTAATTTCAAGAACCTACAACTGCAGCAAAATAGGTGTTATAGTTTTATAGGTCAGCAGAAAAAAAATACTTTCAAATATTCAGTAAAAACTATACAAAGATTATGTCTCAGTTCTTTATCAGCTGACCAGAATGCTTTGAACCTTCTACCGTTTTTCTACCGGCTCAGTATTTGAATGCTGCGCTAAAATTTTAACCTGATGGTGGCACTATATGAAAAGTTAAGGGACCACCAACGTTACTTCAATTCATCCTGAAGGGAACATGAATGTCTGTACCAAATTTCATTGAAAAAAGAATTTCACCAAAGACTAAAAATATCAACCTCGTGGTGGAGCTAGAGGAAAAGTGAAAGAATCATCAGTGAAGTCATGGGTTTATCCTCTGGGTACCAGCTTGCTATCAGGTGTTTTATTGCATATTAAAAGGCTCAGTGAAATCATAATGTGGCAGGAGACCAAGCAGCAGCGACAGAATACAGTGAATTCAGCATTCAGCAGCAGATGGATTCTTCCTCCAGTCCCTGTATAACTTTATTTCAAAATGATTTGGCAATACAGCCCTCTGTAGTAAAATGTAGTGAAAGTTTAAAAGGTATCAACATTTGAATCTCATCCAACCTTAGTGAAAGCACAATTACTGGCATCTGTGATTTTCTGTGTGAGAGACAGATGAATGGTCAGACGGACAATGATCTTCAATACCTCCCCTTACATCACTGCAGGAAACACACAGAGGGGAAAGGAGGGGATTGCTTTTAGCCATTTTTATTGAACTGGATTGTCATTTGTGAAGAATTTTTTTTTGGAATTATGGTACTGTGCAGGTTACAGAGGATATCTGCCCAATGGAGTTCTTCATTTAGAAAGTACTGTGCTTTGACGGCTCCACAGCCTTAATGGGGCCTTGTAATTGCTCCTTCACCCATACTAATGTGCACTCTATGCCCCTTTCAAAACAAAAACATTGCATTTCCTTTTTTTTTTCATTGTGGACCTGATTGTCACCGTCTAAGCATCGCAGCCAATAGAGTGAGTTCTCTCAGATCCAGGGAACAGAGAGAACAATGTCATATTCATAAGCGGAGACATCAGCTCTCCTCCTCATTACCACAGCACAGTCATGAATGGAAGCTTCTGTCCCCCCAATCATGAAAGGACCTGTCATCTGTCTGTTTCTCCTAATTGACTGTTTACTATTTCAACACAGACAGACAGACACATTTTTGATCGTCCTTAGTTTGTCATTCAGTTTGACACTGCAGTACAAATCCCTTACATAGAAATGTCCAAAGTTTTATTTCTTTATATATTTACTACATGACTCAAAGTGATAGCATATTTGCAGCAGAACCCTTGTGACTTTGACAAAACAACCAGATACAGTATTTACTTGAAGGTCCCACTACAAGGTATATGGACAAAAACCTTTGCACCCAGCACCCAAGGTGATGTTTTTAAGGAAAGATTGAACTCTTTCAGAAACTGGAAAGAATATAGAGTCAAGGACAGAAAGAGTTTCCAACATGGACCTCCATAACCAACTTCTTTATGTGTAAACTGGGTGCTTTGCTACGACCTCTGACTTGGAACGACAAATACCGAAGTGAAATCTGCCTATTCACTTCCAGCTGCAAGGACCCTCTGCTCTCAGAACCATTTATAAGCGATCTCAAAGAGAGTGTGAAGTTTGATCGTAGACGCACATTCACACACTGCCATGCTCAGACAAGGTAGTAATGGTTTAAATACATTCGATTTACAGGCGAGACCTTGTGCCTTCACACAAACACTCAGCAGCAGAACTCGGGGCAGCAAAACTCAGCCTGGGGGTGTGATGTCCTCAGTGAAATGATGACAGTTTAGCCCACATGACTTTCTGTGTTACATTTGACGATAACAATGGCTAAATTCCTTACATGCATCAGCTGCCAATTCTCTGCCAGCCCCTCCCTTTTCAACAGTACGATTAGCTGCCACCGCATAAAGTAGTGCCATGCATTATCTAGCAATTAGAGTGAGGCTTATTAAGCAGGGTTTAATGTAATTTTAATGTGCAATAAATTCAATTTCTTTAAATAGAAGACTTTATTATTCTTACAAATGATGTACTGTGGGATCTCAATATACAGGCGATGAAATACTTCACTAGCGGGCACATATCAATGGGCCATTAAGTGCTGTATTAAATTTATCCTGAAACGTGGTACTGTACTGCAAGTGCAATTTTATACAGATAGCGGAGAGAACACCACTTCAGTTTGCTACAGAGATAGAGCTGACGTACTGCGTGTGGTTCTGAGCAGAGCTGAAACAATTACTCGAGTAATCGATCAGACAAGCGACAGAAAATCAAATCGGCGAAAATTCTGATAACCCATTAACTTTTTTAACCAACATTATTACATTATCTGACAGGTGAAATTTGACTTTTGATCAGACAAAACAAGAAATTAGATGGCGTCACCTCAGCTTTACGACATTTTGTTGTATTGCTACTTATACTTAAGTTATGGATCTGAATACGTTTACTATGTATGCATATACAGGTATGAATGTACTTGCTGTAGGCCCTGTTATGCACCAGAGGACAGGCGAAAAACACAGGGATATAAACACTTGTATGATAACTGAGAAAAAAAAAACACTACCAACCTCAAGAACACAGACACACTGTAGGCAAACACAAATTGAGGGCAGAGGAGCACACTGCTAGCAGATTTCAGCAGTATCTGTTTCAAAGCCAAACCCCACCATAAGCAGCAAGAGACGGACATCTTCAATTACTCATCATGTCACGTGCCAACTGGCAACCAAGAGCACCGTAACAACTGTATGTTTCCCTTTGTTTCTCTGAGATCCCGTCCTTCAGCGACGCCTTGAGGCATCATGACAGCTCGTATTGATCCACTTCACCATCACTCAGCCCTGACGAATGACTTTAAGCTGGCAATAAATGGGATTATGGAACCTTCTGAAATTCGACCATCTGATATGCTATAACAGGCCGAGCCCCAAGAGACGCAGGGAGAGAAATACTGCTAAACAGATTCTTTGTTAAAATGCAGCAAGTCTCAGCATTTCACAACAGGATGCTCAGCCGAGGCAGCTCTTTAGTCCCTATACTGTCCCTCTGTATACTGTAAGAACAAGTTTCTCTTATGATGTCCAGGATCTCCCTTTCTTTAATTAAACATCTTTCCTTGGTATCTGTAACAAACTGAATTCCATCAAGCAGCATCCAGTTAGTGGGATTGTTCTCCTCTGACCAGACATAGAGGCAGAGTTCAAAACCACTGATTCTGTATTATTAACAAAGAAAAATTGGAAGCTGTAAGGAAGCAGACTGTCAGCACTTCACAAAGCAAGAGCTTGGGCCCTTTTTTGCTCCCAGCAGCTGGCACAAAGACAATCAAACAAATGAAAAACCTGAGGTCAGATCAGATCATCTCTGGGTAGGGGATTTTACCTAAACCAAGAGACCGCTCAGTTTCCTGATGCTGCACCCGTCTGTGTACTGAGCTCGAGGTTATTGCGCATTCATTATGCATTATTTTATTTGACTGAGAGGTTAATTAACTTAATGCGACAAGTAGGCGCTAGACAATGCTGTAAATGTCATTCAACTGCTATTCAACACAAGCTATAATAAATTCAACAGCTGTAAAAATGTAAGCCTTTTAAGCACTGAGCTCTGGAAGACAGAGAAAACAAAAACAAAAAAAAACACTGAAAAAACTTGTATGTAACTCATTTTGGGATCAGGTTGTCAATCTCACCACACACACACACACACACACACACTGCAGACCTGTTGATGGGTGATGCAGGAGGCATTATTGCACAGTAAGTAGCCACTAATGGCATTATCTAAAACAGGACTTTAACCACTAAGAAGTCAATCAAGTAGTCTTCAAGTGTAAACCTGTCATTGCAACTGTTGCTTGGCGTTTTAACAACCAGGGGATTGACAACACAACATATCCATCCTGCCGCTGGGAGGGATTTAAAGCTGCAAACTGACATTTTAACCGCTCCACATGCGTCAGTATTGTCAGCGGATACGTTTTCCACGAGAAAAGAAAAAAAAAAAAAAAAAAAAAAACACTGACGCATGCAACTCTGATGCAACCGCGGTGGAATAACGAGGCAACGACCGGACTGCATGGGGACTGCAGCGGTCGTGCACATTTAGGCGCCCCCGGTGCATGCAGTTGCACGCCGTAAAGCACAACAGCGACATGGCAGATTCCCATCTCCAGCCTCACTGACAGGAGAAGAGAGAGGGGAAGACTGCGGACTGGAACACGCACACACACACACACACAGACACACACACACACACACTGGCATCGGAGGCTGCAGTTGTGCGGCCAGAGGACACTGTGCGAGACTAGAGCTGCAATGCGTGTTTTTTTCTCCAAAGCGCACCCGAAGCGCAGATTTGGAGCGATTCGAGGACAGTGGGATGAGTTGGGACTGTGGAGATGTATGCGGTGTGACTGGAGGAGAAAAGTGCGTCTGAGCCGCGTTCACTGGCGGCCGGAGAATCGGTGTCATGCCCCATAAAGAGCCGCGTTTCAGTGAGCCCTGCCTTCAGCTTGCCCTGTAGGTCTTAACACCGTGCGACCATTTCCCTCGGTTATCTCCGTGGATACTTTCTCTCCGCCGATGCAATTGTGCAGCACTGACATTACTTTTTTCCCCCTCTGTAGCCCAGTGCAGTCCAACTCAGGGCGACACCCGTTTACAATTAACGCAGCAAAAATAAAATAAAAACGCGAGACAAGAAGCCCAGCAGTCTGGATGTCCCGGAGCCGACGGCCACAGAAAGTGATGCTGAGATTTCTGAGAGAGGGGGGACGCTTGTGCGCATCCAGCGCGCAAACGCACCACAACTTCTCCGCGGCACCGCTCCGGCTCCGGCTGGGGGAAGGGGGGCAATTCCGCATCCCAGTCACTCACACAAGACAACCCCCCCACCCCCACCACCTCCTCCAAAAAAAAAAAAAAAAAAAAAAAAAAACAAACAACAAAAAAAAAAAAACTTACCTTTCGGAAGAAACGCCGCCGAAATCACGAAAACAGAGAGAGAAATAGCGAGAGATCCGCTCCCCGTGATCGCCATGTTGGACACCTGCTTGAGACTGGCGGCGCTAAATCACCTAGAGACGGCCATGGGATGAAAATGTAGACACATGAGAGGCGGAGGGAGGGCTCACGCAGGGAGCCCGCTATCATATTGGGCTGCGTTCTGTGGCGACGACATCTAGGCCTATAAAATAATGAAGGGGATGTTACAGTGACACGTTAGGAGGGAAAGGTTTTTAATAAATGTCACAAGTGTCCGCGCACATCGCCCCTGAGCGGCAAAAGACGCACGATTCCCGACAGGAGCATTTGGGGGTGGGGGTGGGGGGGGGATATTGCAGGGATGCCATGGGGAAGTGTAAAATACAATGGAGCGCGGTGAGGTAGCCATAAAGTCACCACCGAGAGCCACAGACACTTTACAGGAATATTATAGTGATTTTCTTTTATGGTTATAGTCTGTTAGTTCAGGCGGGTGAGACCAACCTGTACTCAGCCGGCTGCGCGTCGGTTCCCCAGCCGGAGCGCAGGTGATCCTGAGATAAAACAGCGTTTAGTTTGTGTTTATTGTGCAGGAATCAGCAGTGTAAGCTGCTGTCGGTCCAGCGGAGTGTTTATTCTGGTCTGACACTTTAAAGGCTGCAGATAAAGAAAGGGTGCATCTTTTTAACGCTTTTTTTTAATTATTATTATTATTATTTTATTTTGATTTTTTGGATAAACACACATTTATGCTACTTTTTCTCAACTCAATTTATGTTAAACTTGAACATGTCGGGTTAAAAATCTATTCACTGAAGCTTTGCTGTTCCTAAAAAAGGATAAAAGTCTGCAAAAGGGGCAGCGATGTTGTCGCTCGGCCGTACAAACCTGCTCAATTAAAGGAATAATCAGAGAAGTTTGGTGAAACTCCGGATCTCGAGCCATTTTGTTCAATGACTACTCAAACAGCGCCCCCTTTTCTTTGAGTGGTGTATTACATCCTGTAATTGTAGCTGACACTTGGTGCTGGAGGGGTGGCATGCTCCTCAAAATTGATAGAAATAAATAAAAAATGCACACCAGACTCTCACATTTTAAAATCACACTGCTTGAATGGAATTGAAGCACTGGCCATTATTAATAAGTGCGACCAAGTGAACTCTCGCTTCCTCTCTCTCTCTCTGTGTCCTTTATTATATTTCATAATGTTTCAACTCCCCAAAACTTACTCTCACCTGAAGCAGTACATTTGGAATATCTTATGGGAATCACAGAGCTACAGAGGAGCGTGCATGACAACATTGAATCTCATTTCCCTTTTTCATTGTGTCAAAACAGCACAAAGGCTGCTAATTGCACAATCTATTCTCTGAGACTGCGTGTCAGTCCTCATTCCATGGATGAGTAGATAGCATTTAGAGCTTCACTCTAATGCTGCAGCCGTCCCTATCACTACAGATTGAATTCCACACATCAAATTTATTTCAGATGTTATTATCTGTGGCAGCTTGCCAGTTCTGCCTGCCACTCACACAATGTCTCCACAAGGTGTTTTCTCCTCACAGCACCGGCCAGGCTACTTTATTTTCCAGCAGCATAGCATTGGTGGGCATCAGTCTGCACGGTGCACTCGGTGGAGATATGCTCAATATGTTATATTTCCACATTTTGTATTTGTTTTTCGCATTTGTACATTTTTTTCTTTTCTTTCTTTTCGTTTTGTCATTTGATTCACAGTACGCTTGATGGTTCATCTCAGTTCTCACGATAGCCAGCACTACCAACTTTTGCTTTCACTCTCTGGTGATTCACTCCACTATACTGCATGGCATTTCCTTTGCTCATGAGAATAGATGGGGTTCCTGGGTCTCTCTGCGAAGAGAAGCCCAGCGTCTCTGTTTCCCCGAGCGGGATGAATAATGGATGGGAATGGATCAGATGACTGAACTGCTTCATCTGGATCTTCTGTAGTAATGCCCAGTCATAGATTCTCTGCATGTCTGTGTATGGTAGTGTGTGACTACAGTATGTGTGCTTAATCTGTGTATTATGTGAGGACTGGACATGCAGCTTGCAAACGGTCAAGTAGTTTATTTTGGAGCTCTCACACAACTGAATACTGCCATTTAATAGGGCAGCCGTCAGCATTTTCTATTTAAATTAGTGGGGAAACTGGTAATAAAAGATTTTCGCCCAGACCTCTTTCTCAGTTAATGTTTGATTAGAAATGCAATGGTTTTAAATTAAGATTTCTTTTCCCCCTTGGTATGAAATCAATCAAATTAACGGAAATTGAATTATTTGAGATGGTAATCTATTTAAGCAAACCATTCACCATGAAAATGTTTTCCTCCTGTTGTGAACGGAAGAATAATTGAATCAGACCCTTGTAAGTGACCCCCAATGGCTGAGCAAGAACAAGGCTTATTGAAATGAAATGCAGATTTTCTCATGCTTATACCACATAAGTGAGTAGGCAGGGTATGTAAAATTCAATTTACCTCACATAATACGTACATTGATTCTCATGTGTATAATGTATAGGGCAGAATAATGGACTGTTATCATGTATGTGGAAATGTGTGTTTGCAAGCCTCTTCCCTATCCATTATCTGCCCAAAGTCACAGTCACATTTTTTAACTTATTTTAGCACAACAGCATTTATAAAATAGAATAGTACTACTGCAAATTTCCGTCTCTTTCCCCCCCTTAGCAAATTATTACAGGAAATGATATTCCAAATATATCACCACAGGTCATCAATTCTTTATGCCTTGGAGGGATGAAACATGGGCACTCAATTGGTTTCCTGCCTCTTTTTTTTTTTGTCACTTACATACATGTAGGAACCGCTTGTAAATCACATTTCTATATGTTTTTGAGAAAAGAAATCCTATAATTGCTACCAGTCAATGTCAAAGAGAATTATATCAAATATTTTCTCATCCTATTTTTTGATAATTTAATGATTTAGTCACATTGAGCTGATGATTTGTGGAGAACTCAGATTGCTTCTTAGCTAAAGAATGCAAACAGAAAGCAAACAGACCTGCACAAATACGTACTGTATTATGTTTTTCAAATATCAATAAATGTATGTAAATGGCAGTACAGTAATGATCTCCATCATTCTCTGTCTTCTCCCCTACAGAAAACATGTAAATACTTAGTTGTTAGACACATGCTACACATTTTATCAGCCAAAGCACGCACGGGCAATTTTACATCCCAAACCCACAGACATACAGCAGGTGATGGTAATAAATCATAAGTCACATGGTACCTTACAGAGGCTTAATGGTAATAAATTTGTCAGGGTATAGTGTATGTCAAGTTGGCTGGATGGGCCTGAGTTTGCCTTTCTTGTCTCAATATGTGTGGAAGAGAAATATTGTTTCAGTCCTCCCATTTATATTAGTCCGAACTCACAGACACTCAGACTTGCACTCTGCATTTTTGGCCACTTCAACCTTTTTCAGAGCTTAAAAAGGACGATATTGACCCACTTCCACCTTTTTATCTGGTTCAAGTGGTCTATCTAATCCAGCATATTTTCTGTAGGACATCTTTTACATGTACCTCACAGCCCGTATATAACCAGATGAACCCAAGCACAGCAGCACCAGTTTTTTTTTTGTTTTTTTTTTCATACAGTTGAAGTGTGTGTTTGGGTCAGTTTGGTCAAGTTTGTGTATACTGCTACTTACTAGAAGCTGGACGTTTCAACCATTTATTCATTACTATTGGCTGATTATTTCAACCCTGTATCTATTACTTAAATCTGATTAGTTCAACTGTTTATCCGTTACTTTCAGTTATCTATTTTGAGCATTTATCCATTACTTTTATCAAACTATTTGAACTGTTTGATTACTTTTAGCCCACAGTTTCAGCTTCTCTGCTCGCTTTCTTGTTTTTACACAATCTCAACTGCAACTGTGGCGATCAGGTGTTACAGCTGACTCAATGTGGATATTTGATTAAATCAAATTTTTTGTTTCGAAATGAATAGAGCTTTTATCTTTCCGTGGACTCCCTGGCAATTGCAGATACCCCCTGTGGTTCAAGTAGGCCCAAAAACGATTAGGGCCATCAGAAAGCTTATATACAGAAAGCTGTTTAAAGGTGTTCCAGTGTAGGTTGGATTTCAGACTTCAAGATTGATTATCTACCCCTGGGGTAATACACCATTAATATACAGTGATTTTATCATGATTATCGATAGCATAGACACACTCATAATCACAATGAAGAACCACCTCAACAGGGATTATGAGTTACAATTACCAATACAGGTGTTTTGTAGACAATATTTTCTTCATACGAGTACAAAAAAACATGTGAATATAAAGAAGATGGAACGTTTGGCTGAAAATACCTACATACAGTAGACTGAGAAGCATAATGCATTGCCAGGATCATTAGCATCAAACTGTCCATGACTATTTCCGCTGGGAGCCAAAAGGCTGGTGGCTACCTGCTGTTAATGAAGAACACCAATAAACCTACAATTTTCCGCATTAGATTGAGAGTGAAACTAATGATATAATGCTAGTAATAACGTCATATCAATGCACATATATTGAAACATTCTTTTTGCCAACAAAAGCCACATGAAACCATGTTTAAAAATGTAACTTGTGGTGCAATGCTGAAAAACTGCACGGTGCACGGTTCAAAGCACTAAAACAAATATGAACATTTTACCAGATTCAGTCAGGTTGAGGACATTACAGCACTTTCTCCAAATAGCATTAAATCACATTTGGATTAGGACACATTTGCATATTAATTAGGGAGAAAAATCCCATAAACAAAACCTGTATCGCCCAAAAATCCAGATGAATTATTTGACACATATTCCAAAATTGGTTTGTGAGACAACTGGTGTTTCAGAGGCTATTTAATTCTGAAAACCTACAGGACATGTAGGTTCAAGCCCATGTCAGCAGCAGCCACCCAGAGGTAAATCTTCAGAGGTGAGAGAATTAAGATCAGGAGTCTGACTCTTGACCTGCTTTTAGTTCGTCTTGTCAGAAACTTAAAAAGTTAAAAAACTTAAAAAAAATAAAGCAAAATCAAGTTCATTATATGCTGTTTTTCACTATTCAAAACCAACTAAGCAAATATTTTCCCCATGGTTTGTGCTGTTCAGTTCCAAAGATTACACTGCAAAATACACACCAAAGACCAACTGAATCAAACCTCAGAAAATCCAATAAAATGCTTTAACCTTGACAGTGCATGTAGCAATCATCTGTAATCCTATTGGACACGCAAATTAGTCTGTAAGCCTATGCTTTCACACATCAAAATAATTTCATTTTTCAATTACTGAAATCAAAGAGACAATAATATGGCTTAGGAACATCCAATCACCTCTTAATATTTTCTTAAAACTGCAAATGTTTTGAAAAACACGAAAAGGTTAATATCTTTCAACTTGTTTTATAACTGGTTTGCTACACAACAGATAGTCAGAGAGACAGAGAGATAGACTCAAACCTCCTGGTGAGTCAATTCAAAACAGTTAGAAAACACTCCTAAAAAAGATCCTAGAGAACATATCACAGTTTTGATTTCCTGTACCTAAATAAACATTATGCTTTCAACTATAATTAACAAGAGAGATCCTATCATTTTATCTACTCCACCGGGTTGTTGTTGATTTTGTATAGATCATTGACTGCTATTGAAGCAGTGACTGTGTGATCCCACATTAAAGTTTTTATTGAACTCTTGCATCCAGAAAGTCGTCTGCAAAGTCTCCCTGCCTAAAGGTGACGGAGCATTTGCACTTAAAAACCATAAACTGAAGACAACATGTCTGACAAGATATGATTAAAAAATCTCTGTGTCCTTTTTGAAGTAAAAACAATTTATGAATAAGCTGAAACCATGTTGCTTTCTTATGTTTTTTTTATGTTTTTTTTTTATATATATATTTTGCTTAGTAGGCCTTATGGAAGCAGGAGTATGAGTTATTATTTCATTTTTAATTTGATGGTTTAATTAGATAGTTAGTGGCCTGTAAACTGTTAAGTGGGCTTTATATTGCCCTAATTTGTATGTAAATTTTCATTGTTGTGATAATACTACACTTGTCTTGTGCTGTCTCTGTTATGCTGAGCATGCCTTTAAGAGAGCCAGAATCATAGGCTCTATTGTATTTGATATTTTGTTGAACTTAGTTTACCTTAATCTGTTACTTTAGCTCATTTGTTTTTTATTTTTACATTTTGTTGAACTTTCAGACTAGAATGTGAATAATCACTTTGACAGCACAGTCATTTATTGTGATATACTGTATGTATTTCAATGCATATAAAGTCATGTGCAACACATAAACACACATGCTTTTTTTTCATGCAGCAAATTGGCTTCAGCTAGATGCCCACTGTACATTACAGTTGTTGCATTTCCTGTGTAACCATCCTTATCTGTATTGCCCTTGTTAAATAAACTAACAGATAAATAGCAATATGCAAACCAGTTTAAATAATGCATCCCATCCTATAAGGCTACTGTTGTTCACTTTTTAAATCAGTGTGTGGAGGACACAGCTCATCGAGCAACAGTCTAGGCGTTACAGATTACTTTTCCTCCCCAGTGTTTAAAAGTTCCCATATTTAATAAAAGAATGGGAACTGCGGTGTGAGGGTCTTTATGAAAACAGGCAGGATTTCATCAGGTGTGAAAAGCAGTGTTTTAGCCAGGCGTAATTAATCTCATATTTTTCTCTCTCTCTCTCTCTCTCTCTCTCTCTCTCTCTCTCTCTCTCTCTCTCTCTCAAACCTATGGTGTGATAAACATAATATTGATATAAGTATTGATAAGTATTGTTGTGTTTCTGTTGCCATGCTTAGACATGGAGTTTTAATTCTTAATGAGAAGAATACCATATAGTAACATACAGCACAATCACAAACAGGTATGTCCTTTATCTAAGTGACACAATTTTGATGTTAATTCAATAAAAAAAAAAAAGATAAGCGATAATGATTTACATGCTGCATTAACTAAACTCAAACCACCATTCAGCGACATTATCATGCTTGTTAGTAATTCTGAATATGAACTAATTGTTTTTAGGGGCTGGAGATATGTGTGTAGTTTTGGTTGACCATGGATAAAATATATTAACTATTTAGGATATGTAAGACTAGGCCTTGATCTTTGTAACACATATAATACAATTAGATGGTTTAAAATTTAGATCTCAAGGCCACAAAGAAAACTACTACTCATTTTGCATTGTGTCCATTTCTGCAGATGCTCAAAACACAGCATTTGTGCGCTACCTATCGATCTTTTCCACAACTCCGGTGTCTGGCAACACCAGTTTCATTTCAGTATAATTATATTTCTGACTCATATACAAAGTATTTTTTATTGTCATTTCTTCCAAAATAGTATATACTCATTTGAAACATATTCAACTTGAGGTAGTTCACTCTGAACATACATTTACAGCATCAGCTAATGCAAGTGGTTCACGAGAATGGGGCCATTCAAATAAAAGACCTTAATTCCTTGACACTGCAGCAGCTCAAATGCAGTATCCACACTGTTTAGGTTTAAAAAGAGTGGTGAGGCATGGAGGAGTTGCTGCCACGCTCCTTTGCTGTCCTTGCTGTAAAGCTCATAATAGGCGGACTACTACTGAAAGAATAGTCATAGCACTACAGTTGTCTCTCCATAGGCAGAGTCTGTGTATCATTAGGTCTGTAGTGCACAGCAAAGAGGCCAGTGACACATGCTGTAAGAAAAGAGGATCCACACAAGTAACCTCCCTAAAATGAGAGCAGAAAACAGTAGTGAATGAGTCAGCCCCCTTGACTGCATTCCTGTTGTAGCAGAATAGAAGGGTCTCATCCTAAACTATATGTATAAGCAAATATTCACCACAAGTTACTAATATCTAAGTACAGTGCTACCTCCTCATAATCACTCACACGGTGCAATGAACCAAACAGCAAATCATTGTAAATTAAAAGAGGCCACATTTGAAATGAGATACAATATGATGAGGCAATGCGATTGGTTTTATTAACTAATTTGCACACTGAATTATTCAAATCCCAAGCAGGGGAGACTGATGGCTTGTGTTTACACAGTGACCCTAATTATCAAAATACTTCATTAGCAACATGCACTGTCCTGGTATGTTGGCCTCATAATGTTTGTCATGTCTGCAAAATAAACACTTGCGAGGCCTATCAGAACAACATCATGTATATGCTCCAGTGTTTGACTGAGCACACATTAATTAAGCATTTTAAAATTGCATTTACATATTTTCAGTGTTCCCAGTATTCCCAGACCTCAGCAGTTTGGTCATAATCCCCTGGCATCTAGACATCATGGTGCTATGATGAAGACATGAATAATAACACATTTTAAACCTCTAAAGAATATATCTCTCTCTGGCTTTCTGCCCCACAGACAAAAACACACAGTCACACATAATATATATGTGAGAATAGAGCCATGCATGAACGCAAGTCAATTCATCATAAATTATGATGCAATATATCTGTAATTAGCTGAATGAACCAGCAACAATATTAACAAAATATTTTACTGCAACGGTTGTTTAAACTATTTATTTAAGTAGTAGGTTTATTCTAGTAGGGTTCAACTACCAACTACTAAGACACATAACTCTGATATACTTATGTCAAATCAAATTACATCAGATTTTTTGGCAAAATTCTTCCTTTCTTCTTTTTTCAAATGTTTGGGGGTTTAGCTACAGACAACAGTTTTATTGCTCAAAATGATTCTGTACATCGTACCAGTATTTCCCAGCAAAAGTCTGCCAGATGACGCAAAACGCCGTGTACAGTATCACTTCATCCGGCAGACTTTTGCTGGAAAATCTGGTATCACCAGCTGACTTACTCTGCTGCAGGCAACATGGAGGAGAGGATAACATTGTTAATTTGCATATACAACCAACATGATATGATACAAAGCTGATTGAAAATCTGCAAAGTGTCCCATTTAATTCTTGTTTTTCTGTTTTCATGAGTAACGCTTTATTTCCCGAAACACTTCCTCGAGAAAAATAACACTCTCGAGCAAACATGTGCATTGTCATGGTGAGCCACGCTGGCCTCTGCTGAGTTTTTTAACCGGCTCTCTTCCTCTGACTAGCCTCCAGATACTGACTTTCCCATCCTCAACCTGACCTTTGGTTTGATGTCTTCCAGCTGGATGTCCAGTTGCGGTCTTTAAAGGTGAGCTGACGTTTGCTGACGTTTGCTTTGAAAACTGTATCTTCTCAGGCACCACTTGTAATGATACGATGGAGTTTTGTACGATTATTCCATTCAATAGTACTTTGGTTTGATCAAATGCTTCAGTAGAATCATACTGATGAGGTGCAAAGATACACTCCTCCACCATACCGTTACTGCTGCTTTATTCAACAAGAAAACTGCTTTATCTTGAGTGAGTAAAAGACATACAGTGTGACAAAATGCCCCGCCGAATTTTAGGATTTATGATTCACAACATCTTTTATCTGGTTTAATGGTACAAAAGGTGTGTCTCTGGTTAGAATATTCCATTCAGTAAAAGCATGATACAAACATACAGAATATGTGACATTGCCATACAGTGTAGATGCAGGTATAATGTTTACCATGTTCAGCATCTTAGTTTAGCGTGTTAGCATTCAGTATTTCACTTAAAATAACAAATGTCAGCTTCCTGGGTGCGCTACGGAAAAGGTCAAGGGATCACTATAATCAGTAGGAGTCATCGTCTTGGAACCATGAATGTCTGTATAAAATTTCATGGCAATGCATCAAATAGTTGTTGCTGGACCAAAGTGGTGGACCAACCGACAGATCAACATTGCCATAAAACAAGCCAAGCCACCAGCATGTCTAAAAACTAATCACCTACAATACTCTACATCTTTCTTGTCAAGCTTTGTTTCTGATATTATTGAACCAACAATTGGCCTATAAGGTTTATGCCTCTGAATCAGAGAAAGAGAAAATGAGCTAACCTTTTTCTAATCTACACTAAGTGAGAAAATGGAATTGAATTACACATGCTCTTCCCTCTTCAGTGGAACTTAATAAAACCCATCACCATAGCTCACACGACCATCAATGAATGTTCAGCTGGGGATGCATTCTGCTTTATATTTCCTCTGTGTGAGATAACAGATCACTGTGAGAAATAATGATGAAGCCAACATACCCATTTTACTCTCCGCTGAAATGTCTACTCATCTGTGTTAGTTCATGGATGATTGATATGCCAATTACTTAACGTCTGCCTCAGAACTGGCCTTTAAATACTGCTGTGTATAAGTCACTGTAACTATCTGTAAGTATCAATGATCTCAGCAGCCAGTTAGAGATTCAGGCCTTAGTGGTTGATGTACAGTCAGCTTCACAGAATATCCAAAATGGTAAAGTAGACTTTGCAAAACTGTTAGTCACATATCCCTTATTATTATTATGAAATGGTTTATATTCCTCCCCAGACACACTACAAAAGCTCTCAAGCTCTCAATAGTATCTTTTATTCCTACACTGTACTCAAAGATACTCCGATTACTTTACAACTCAGGTTGTGCTGGCCGGGCAGAGTGAAATGGAATATGTTACACTGCTTCATTCAACCAGACCAGGTAAATTGTTTTATTTCTTTGTTTCCCAAACTAGGGGCTGGGCCCCGAGATAAATCTGAATGGTAACAAGAATAAAATAGAATAAGTATTTCCGTTTAATTATGTTTAATTCTTCTTCTTGAGAAATAGTGTATACTTTTACATTTGCAGGCCCTGAAAAAACCTTCAAATGAAACAACCCAAACTTCTCATAACCCATGTCCATGTTGGGGCCATAACCTGTGGTGGGGGGTCACAAGTAGATATTGGTGAATTTTAAAGGAATGGTTGACATTTTTGAGCAATATGTTTACTTGCTTTCTTGGCAAGAGTTAGATGAGAAAACTGACTACTGCTAAGCTAACTGTCTACTGGTTCATATTTACAATGCCGACATGAGAGTCGTCATCTAACTCCTAGCAAGAAAGCGAGTAAGCATATTTCCCAAAATATGAAACTATTCCTTTAAGTGATTACACACAGAAAAGGTTGGAAACCATTGTGTTATTTAGATGCTGAACCCCAATCAGGGTCATTAAAATAGGTGCACCAGTATACTTCAGAATCAGGGTTGATGGGTACATGAGTGGTGCAAGGGCAAAATCCTTTCCTGATTACCGCTGCAGATGCCTGGGTTTGGGTCCTGACAGTGCCCACTTGGTTGTTCCAATAAACACAATGGGCAGTGATTGCAGGGGGAATCTGGTGATAGGTCGTGTCCACCTTCAACTGTAAAATGATCGACAACATATAAATAATACTACAGTACCATATTATGAAATAAATGTCACACTAACCAAATAATTATACTTAAACCGCTATATTCTTCATTGCTATATTTAGATGTATAATTAATGTAAACACTGCTCTTCATACATGGATGTATAATTCTTTAGAATAGAACTGGATACATGAACTGGACTTGTATTTCATGTATTATCGCAAAAGAATGACTTTGCCTGCTCATTCATCCATTACACATGTGCTTACAACAGACTGCAGGTATTATCACTTAATCTGAATGGCTGAATACTGACTAATATGAGATATCTGTATTAAAATATGTCCAGGTCTTCAATCCAGCACCTGCCTATTTAAGAGTCACATGCTGTTCATTAAGTCTCCCTTTTTTCTGTCAGTCATATCTCACCCTGGCCATAACTCAGCTGGGGACATGAGTGATAACAGCACCATCATGGGCCTTTTCAATTAGTTTCTAAAATGAAAAATATATAATCCTCATCCTTCATGCCAGGATGCTTTCCCAGATTACAACACAGTCTGTATTAATCATAAAATTTATGAACAAGAAGTCTGTGCTTGCATAGCACTGCCAGTCATATTGTCTGGCTTTGGGCACTGATAACTACTCATGCACAAGCATAACAAAGACAATTAGGGGTTGAAGTGTGTGTTTATGTTCTACTTATTGTGGTCTTTTATTTCTAAACAATAAATAAAAAAAAAAAATGACTCATAGCTCTTAATGTCCTTGCGCTGCTGGCTAAACATTTGCAGAAAACAAGATGCTGTATGATGTTTGTTTATGCTAATTAATCTTCACTCCACTTAGCCAAAAGGTAAAGGAACTTGACTACTGTACAAAAGACCCGTATAAACAGCCATATGTGATAAACAGCTCCAAGTTTCTTTCCTGTGTGTTTGGAAATTGTCACGTAACTCAATTAAAAGCACAGCAAATATTCACACAACAAAGCCATGCAGCCATGAGCTTGCAGATTCATTTTACAGGTCATGCTCACATTATTAACAATTAAAAAACAGAAAATGGATTCCTTTTAGAGGAAGCAGCTATGAACTGCCATGATGTGGCATATCAGATTTTGTGCTGCTCAATTAATTATTTAATGCTCTCACATTCTCTTGCATATATTCACATAACAATAGATGACGGAGACACCCACTGATACACTGAAATTCGCTTAGAATATGTGCAACAAAATTAAAGCAGAGCTTTTCAAAGTGCTTGAGGTGAAAGGGACGGGTGCTTGCTGGTGCTCTAAAAACAGGAAGTTTGTTATTGTGGTCTGGCTCGCTGATTTGGTCTGCAGTGGCTGTGACACACACAGCTCGTGGAGGCAATTAAGGTAAGCCACTTTAAAACTCTTAGGGCCCGATTGCTGCAATTTGTGTCAAAACTCGTAGCTACTCCTTCTCCGAGTCATAACTCAGACACATCTGAACATACGTCCATGATACACATATTTTTAAATTCAGCATGATTTACACTTTCCGGGGATACTGTCGTTATTATTATCCACAATAACAATCAATCAAGATGCTTACAACTCCAGAACTTGCATGAGAATCATCACATTTTTAAGTTTCCTTCAGTGTCATCCAGTGATAGTTGTCTGCACATCCATTGATAAATTGCAAACAGGAACTGCTAATAGCTAATTCGGCATACTTTTAATAGTGCCAATTTGCCAAAATGTAAGCAAATATAGTATAAATATACTTGGCTCAGTTATTTCCCACAGGGTAACCCACTGAATCCATAGCAACATTATACTTGCAGTTTATATCCCACAAGGCATTATGGGAACTGTGTATGTCCTTGCATGCATTGTACAAATTGGGTGAGCAAACATTGCATTATGTGTATATAGGCTTGCAAGTTTCTATCCCAGTGGTGACAACTAACTAAATCTAAATCATTTAGTATCCAGAGATACTAAAATGGAGTCGTGTTGTCAGACACCTAGACATAGGCTACTGTAAATCCCTTTGTTCCTCTGTTTTGTAGCTTGTATTCATGGCTTGGCTTGTATTCATCTTTAAGACAGACAGTGTCTAATGCAATCAACAACGCAGTCTCTAAACTGGGGCTAGTAGGCTATGTAAGGAGTTGCTACTTAGGTAGAGGGCAATAATCAGGCCAAGTGTTTTAATTGTTTTCCTATTTAAAGCAGTGGTCTGTGTGATCACACAGTTACTGTAGGTGTCCAATGATAATCTGATATGATATGATTTTAAAACTGGTATTGTTTTGTTTTTGTATTGGTAGGTGTCTCCATGTACTACACTGCAAGAAAGAGGTTTTCAGAGGACATTTTGTAAAGGTGTGATGTGGCTCTTGACATGACAGCTCATGTAACCTTGCAAAGGTTGCCTGTACAATCAGTTTTGGCCTTTTATTTCATGAAAAAGGAGACACTTGTATGAGTTATGGGCTGCAGAAAACTATGCAATGGCTAAATTTAGGCCCGTCAGCTGGGCTATTTTTCACTTGACTTATTTCATGTCACTCTTTGTTCTGTTGTGTATCAACCATGACTCAAATGTAACTATCTGGCAGAAGCACCCAAATGTGATAGTACTGTCTTTTCCTCTTGTGAATTGAATGAGGCAGAAGCAACATGAATGCTGCCTGAGCTCAGTCAGAAATTAGAGACAAGTATTGAATTGATAAGGACTCTCTAATTTCAACCCACAGCATCATCAAATGAGCTTAGTAAAAAAAAATCTCTATTGACTAAGCTATTGCAGGGGTCATTTAATTTTTTTGATTTTTAAAAAAGGCAATTTGGTAGCTTAATGAGGGCAATCAATTTTATAAAATGCAGGCAGAATGAATTGAGAAGTATATGTCCTGACGTTTTTAATTGTGGAAATGGTGTGAAAAATCCACTCCGTGAATTGAAAGTTAATGGGCCAGGTGGATACATACGGACAGCGGAGTGTAATTAATTAGCACACAGCATTTGCATTCCTGTTTCTTCTTTGTCAGAAATGGGTAAAACCATGACATGAGGACATCTTGCAGTGTGAAGTGGGTACGAAAACAGGTATTAAAGAAAATCATACCAGGAGGCTGCATTCATTATGCACTGTTTGTCTTGACTGATGCTCTTTTATTGATTCTCATCTCATCACAAGATAGTAAAAGAAGAGAAAGTTTATGTCTAAGACCCTCAAAAACAAAGAAAAGCATCATTATCTCAGACCATGAACTTGTCACATTGGATATAAAATTTAAGGGTTGTGATGCTACACAAAATGTGCCGAATACCGTGTTAATTAGTGAGCTTTAGAAGTGCTGCGGTGGATTTATTCTTATACATTATTATATCTATCTATCTAACTCTCTGCAAGAAACTGAATGAGCGTATTTCCCAAAATGTCTTACTTTTCATTTAGTATGTGGAATATTTTCTGCTTGGCATGTTTGTGGTATTAAAACACGTAAGGATGATATAATGATAACATAATATCATTTTTTTCAACAACTTTCAAAGAAGTTTAATCTTCCCAAACATAATTTCACAGGTTAATAGTTTTGACTGTTAACCCTAATTTCCCTAATATACCAGCAGCTACCAGAATTGGCCACTTTTTGACCCCACTGCCCAATATGAAGAGCACGATCTCTGGTTTGTACAGTCTCATCCACTTACTATATTAAACTTTATCTTGTTGCACAATATTGAAACACCATGGGAGGATGATTTATATCTCGAACTAGCAGAGGAGGATTGGGTCGAGTGTTCGTGTCAGGTTCAGTTCTTTTACATCTCTGCCAGGCACAAGCTGATACAATGTGAGATTTTTTTCTCCACTGTCACTTAACTAAGGTCAGGTGGTCAGGGATATATGAGGACTCTCATCCTGTCTGAGACAGACGTCGTCAATCTTCTTACACCTCTATTAATATGTTCTGAACATGCTCCTCTTTGCGCAGTATTAAAAGTTATATGTATTCAGTAACTTTTCACAAATTAACTCTCTCGTGCCATCTGCAATTATCACTTCACTTTGAGTCACCCGCACACCTGATATAACAGATCAGATTTTGAAATATCAATAGCTTTTGTAACTCTTTTAGCTAGGTGCCTCATTTTTGATTTTTCTGATTTTTGGTGTAAATTCCCTCCTCCACCTACCCATCATTTACTTGGATAAGAGACCTTTTTCTAATTTGTGAAGGTTGAAAAAGATTTTATGTAAACTAAGAGGGTCATTTGCCAGATTTAGGGGGGCATGGGGACTATATGGGAACAACATACGCTGATAAATGAATTTATTTAAAGTATTTATTTTGTCAATACATATATTATAGATACTGTAATTGATACATTTTTAGATTGGGCATTTAATATGACTTTTTATTTATCAGGGGACCAAGTTCCCTTTCTGGTTTGTGTATTTTGCTCATTGGCCCTAGTGCGATGTTGGTCCGACGGATGTCAGTCCACCACTTTGGTGCAGACATCTCAAGAACAATGGATTGCCATGAGATTTTGTGTAGACATTAGTGGTCCCCAGAGGATGAATCCCACCGACTATGGTGATCCCCTGACGTTTCCTCCAGCACCACCACGAAGTTGACAATAACTATTGGATGGTTTGTCATTAAATTTGGTGTGTCAGGATGAATTGTTATAACTTGGTTGAACTTGTGCCTTTTAATTTGTCCAATATTTTCTTCTGTTTTTGTCTTAATTTAAAATCTGAATTGAAGGTTGACATGTTACTTGTTATATATCATCTATTGGGAAAGTTTTGGGGGGAAAAATACAATACATAAATACATTAATACATAACACTGAACAAACATGAATTTCTAGGCCCACACACACTCAAATACAGCCATGAAACACATATATGACACATGAGGTTTAAGTGGAATTTGAGATAAATTGATGCTTATGATCTTATCTCTCAGTGACTCTTACTGGAGTAAAATATAACATGATCACTTCAAAGTGCAAAAGAAAAGAATTTCGCTAGATCCACCTCCCTTTCACCACATGATAGAGGGTGTAATGAAGAATGGCATGAAAAATTTATGAAATCACTTCAAAGATAGCCTATGCTTTCATGATTTCAAATGTTTTTTAGATAGGTTGAAAATTGATGGGAATGCTATATATCAACCTCTTAGTCAAATCTTCTTTATAAGACCTCACTCTTTTTATTGCATAAACACCAGATTGCTCTCTTTTTAGCTGGTTGTTGTAGAGATATTTCCTGCGTAGTGCTGTAAACATTCAGTGCGAAAATGGCAACAAGAAATTCAATAACATACTGTTTAACAACACTATGTTGTAGTTTGGAAATTGAACAAAAACTTAAAGGATTTCTGACATTAGATTAAGGCTTTGGAGCAAAATTGTTTAGGTTTTTAGCTATAAAGCAAAGACACGGCATGATTGAAAGGCTGTGGATTGTGAGTGATGTCAAAGGAAATTAGCAACAGGCAAAATTCTTCTTTGTTCTTATCTTTTTCACACAATCAATAGAAGTGAAAAGGGGAGAAAAAAACTAACATCTCCCCTTCAAAGTCCATCATATTCTGTTTGATGTCCATATTGTACTTTAAAATAGGAGAAATGCCAGAGGTTCCACTGGGCCCTTAGCTCCTGTTACACTTGGAATTAGAGTAATCCAATATTGCATTAGCACATGCAATTTACTCTTAAAATATAACGGTAAAAAAACTTATAAAACAAAAAAATTTGTCTTTGTCTTTGTTTGAGTCTAAATATGATTAAATATCTCCAGAGCTAATAAAAACACAGAGTGTCATTTAAAGGGGTTTAGGCAGGGCTGATACATAAATGACAAATTGTGCAGTGTGTTATGACAGTATATATTGCTATACACACACAATTTGTGCTGAAATACATGCATGTATGTGGATATATATGCAATTTAGCTGCTTTGGTGGAAAACCTTTTTTCAAAGCCCAGTGGTAGCACAGTAGTACAGAAATCATTGAAAACAGTATTAAACTTATGTGTCTCTTTCACCTTTGTCTTTTCATGCGGTAGCCTCCAAACCATGATTCCCCTCAGTTGAAAAAAAAATGTTGATATTACTGGAATTTGGTTGAAAAGCTTAAAAAAGGTTATATATCTTTAAAGCAAACATTTGACAATTCGGGAAATATGCTTGTTTTCTCTCTCTCTCTCTCTCTCTCTCTCTTGATTGATACTACTCTCATATCTTCCATTAAATACAAGGTTACAGCCTGGAGACAGTTGGCTTAGCTTAGCACAAAGACAGGAAACAAGAGGAAACAGCTAACCTGGTCCGGTCCATTGGTAACAAAATCCGCCTACCAGCACCTCTAAGTAAAAACATAAATTCTCAGTTTTATGCGGGGTTATGGGACAGACTATTTCTTGGCTGGGGGCAGTTGGAATTCAACTACAGTAAGAGGGCATTGTTACAGAATCCTTACTTTACAATTTAATAGTTAAATTAAATCCTATGAATATTTAAAATTACACTCTTTTAAAATAAATTGAAATTGATTTTCAGCTACAGACCACTAAATCTGTATATTTTCCAGTTTTGTTTTACAAGGTTACAAGTGCTACTGCTATGCTTTAAGTGTTGGTGACACAGTGCAACCTCAGTTGTATTTCAGCTATTGTCTGCCTGTGTTAAACACACACCTTATTTTCAGCATCAATCTAGAGGCACATTCAAAACCCCACCGAAGTTATAGTGGGAGCTGCAGTGTGCAACGAACCGTGGCAGAGTTAACTTCCAGGTTGGCTTGCAGGATAACAGCCTCGCTGGACTCGAGAGGCTTGTTGAGGCCATAACATTATTCACATAAACACTACACATCTACAGCTCTTATTTGTGGACTCTACTGGGCCCATAATAATCAAAATAGTCCCAAAGTAGGTATAACAAACAGTGAAGCTTTTCAGGAGCAGCACTTATATCCAGGACGCACACAGAAGCAAAGCAATGACCTATTTTAGTTCAAATCAAATTATGCTTCTACTGTATTTTCTATTACCTGTTGAAGTATACCATAGTCTGTGTTTTCATTTAGTTGATCTCGTACTGTACATGTAAAAGATTACTGTTTTGCTCAATCACACATTTCATGCATCTCTCATCTTTCGATTTGAACGTTCTTTGGTCTTTCAGTATTGCAGAGAGCATCTTGGAGGCAGTTTGATGACTGAGAGCAGTGTTCTGCATAACCCAGGGTTTGAGGATGTTAGAGGCTTGTCATACATCTTGAGTGAAATCCAAAGTGACAGGCTTCTTGAAAGACCGAGGATCTGATGCGAACTGTCTGCACATTACAGAAGCTGGTGCATGCTAAGCTCGGTTTACAGGATGTTTGAGTAGTCTGCAGTGAAAGTCTTAAAATTAGTCTGTTACTCTAATTGTTAATACCTTTTATAAATAATGACAAGTGCATTTGGAGAGGCAGCTGTTTGCTTGGGTTTTTGATGGATTTATAACACTAGACAGCTCTTTACCACCTTCTCAGATGATTGATGTGTGTTAATGATGTTTTTGGAGCATATTAATTTACAACTAACCTACTAAAATACAGTGAATTCTAATTTACTGATTATCCAAATGTCATTAAAACTTTTAATTATTACTTTTAATTAAAAAAAAATATTGTATTAAAAGTAATCATTATTTAATACTCTATCCTGTATTTGAAATGCAGTATAGAGTATTTTGCTTTATTGTTTCACCAATTTGGATTGGATTCAGAAAATATAAGTTATTAAAAAAGTAAGAGATGGCTGCAAGTGATAATGGAAATTTTTAATGGAAATTCAGCTTTTAAAACCTGCTGGCAAATGTCAGAAAGCAGATCAACTGCCTTAAGACTGGGATTAGAGAACTACTTTTATTTGATACAGTCTACCAGAGTACCAGTGATATATTCATATAAACAGCCTCATGTACCACTGCTGCCAGTTTAGATCTAGTTAAATGTATCTGCACAGTGAGAAACCACAGATGCAGTGTGAAAAATTGTGCAGAAATATCACAAAAAAAAAAATAAACACAGAAAAGAAAATGTATACAAATAGCTGAGCACAGTCGGTGTGATTTTTAAAAATACCCAAAAGGAAACATTTGCCTAAAAACAACATAAGAAACATCACACACCAACCATACCAAATTCAGTAAATATCACTGCAGTGGCATTGGCCTGTGTGCTAAACCTCCCATCCAGCTGGAGCGTTGGGTCAGAGTCAGACAGTCAGGTTGGGGCCAGACACCATGGGCACATGATGAAAATCCATTATCCTCTATTTTCCAAATTACACCACTTTTACAGTAGAAAAGTGATCAACATTAGTTCTCATTAATTCTTAATTACATTTGTACACTGTCCATGCATGAATTATACAGCAAGGAGAAATATTGAGAGTTCACCATTTAAAGTAGAAATATGCTGCCCCCACATGTCAGAAATGCCACATTACATGTAAAGTGCTGCATAAGGATGTGTTGTCATTTTAGCTAAGCCCCCATTTCCATGCTGTAATGTTTGTATACCCCTAGGTGGCAGCAGATATCCAAGTTGTTTTGGTTGATTTTGTTTGACTCAGTTTGTGTTTTCTCTACCTTGATTATGCTTACTTACTGCCACACATCTCTTTATTTAATTTTAACTAAAAATGTTGAGCTGAAAGTATTCACAAATTCATTTATATTTGTCTTAGGACATATTGCAGCTGGAGATGGAGAAAATACTGTAACATTTGTACACTCTAACGCAATAGAATACATGGATTTATGAAGCATACATTGTTTAATTATGTTGAGACAGTGTCAGAGAGGTGTTGATTAAAACCCTATATTGGGATGCTGCTGCAGTTTGTAGTGTTCTTGTATTGGATTGCATAATTTCATCCAACAATTATGGTTTAGAACCAAAATTGTATTTTGTGCACTTTGCAATTTGACTCCACAAGAAGAACATTTTCAATATTTAAGAAAGAAAAGTGTTAACATTGTTCAATTAGGGACTCACTGTCCAAACAGTTTCAACAGTTTTCATTTTGGAATTAACATATTTGCTTCTAAATTCAATTGAATTCTTTGTGTGACTTAGTTGACTCGGTCACAATGTGGTCACAGAATATTTCTGGGTTATGCTGATGAGGCAGAGGTGGAGTGTTGTCACTGGTCTGGCTGTCAAACACTGAACTATCAGTGGAACTAAGCCTTCTTTGTACTTGATGATGATGAAAAGTTGGTTGGCGCATTGCAATGACATCTGGCATGACACCTTATGTCTACAGCCGTGACGACAAGCTTGCAGTTTGAATGCATTGTCTTAATCATCTCAAAAGAATGACATCTTTATGATGGGGGAAGCTGTATGGGATTGGACACTGCATGCTCTCTTTTGGCTGTTACATAATGAATATGCATATGGCTGAGTCTATGTGTCTCTGTGTTCTGATGTGTGTGGTTGTATGTGAGCTTAGTCAGACTCCTCCAGATCTCTGCCTACGCAGATTAATATCTGCAGTCCACAAAGGAGCCCTGTGTGCCTTGCAGGACAGACTCTCAGGACAATGAATCCACTGTCTGACAACACCATCTAGCACTCAAGCTAACTGATACCAACCCCTTAGTCCTGAGATTATAGGAAGCCCAGTCTTTCTGCACTAAAGGTGATAATTGAACGATGGAGCCATGCTGCAAGCTCTCTCAAAGCTTTTCACTGAGTCATTCATCTAGACTGGAGAACATTGAATTAGAGCAGCCAATAGGTTTGGCACTTGTGCTTCTACTTGTGACTTTTGGATTGTGGTAGGCTACTTTTAAGTTAATGGTTGAAAAACAAAACAACAACAAAAATGCAGCAAAGGTCAAAGAAAAAATTAGAAAGCTGGTGATACAATAGAGCTTGATCCAAATCTGTTTTGCCAGGCCATGAAGCTGCATTTCTACCAGCCTGCTGATTCACAATAACACCACATTGTGTTTTTGTTTGATTTTCTTTTGCCTGATTTGAACAGTAATTGATTATGTGATAAACACTGCAAGAGTCAGTAAGGCAGAGAGTGTGTTCTCAAAACAACTAACAACTAACCTGCCACTATAACGTCCCCGTTTTTCTTGTTAGTCACACTGATATCCACTGAACGCGTAGTATGCATCCTCCACCATGCGCAACTGACCTCTACTTTTCTCCCATGACCCGGAAACCAATGTTCATACCAGTAGTGTATGTTGCCTTCTGCTACAGTAGTGGAGGAGTTAAGAGAAGCTATTTTAAAACCTCCTACAGTGGGGGATGTTCACATGTATCCTCTCTGGGAAATGGAAACAGTATGGACAGAGAGATAGATAGATAGTTTGACTTAATAATGCATAAAAAAAGAAAAAATATTCAGTAGTAGTAGTAATTAACGCTGAAAAAGTAGATGTAAATGTACTGCACGTGTGTATGTGCATTTAGGCGTGAGGTCAGGAGAGTATGCATGTGTGGTCATGGCTCAAATGGGTGAAAGAGGATGAGAGGAGGCAGGAGAAAGAGGGGGAGATATACTATGCAGAGAGAAACAGAGAGATAGAGAACACAAAATAACTTTAGGCAGCCTGCAGGGTAATGAAATGAATGTTTGAAGTTTCAGAAGGTTGTACATGTTTTTAAAAAGACTTTATACTCACTCCTGTGCTTCTCCGTACCAAAATGCGGGGAATGACACACACAGAGATTACATTTATCAGCGTGTACAATCTACCACTACTCCTACCACTACTACTGCTGTTGTATGTGATTGGACATGAGGAATAAATCCAAATAGATCTTGGCAAAGTTTTAAAAGGGATTCTGGGTGATTTGAGGATATGAAACAGCATGTTATGTCTGCTTTACCACAAACGGACAGTATATTCAGTTTAAGAAAAAATGGAGTTGATGGCTCGTAAGGAGATACTTTTTTTTTTTTTGCAAAATAATTTTTTTATGGCAAGTTATACTGCCACACAGAAAATGAAAGTAATAGAATTGAGACTGTACAGTTCAACTTAACTGTAAGTTAAAATCACAACTCTGTTAAACTGCAAACAGATGTTTTCAAATGACATGATTTTTGTCAGTTTTCTACAGACTAATTGAAAATGATGTCTCCAGTTAAGCTTCTGATTAATTAACACAGATTCCTTTTTGCTGACGGGACCTGTGAGCTTTAACAACCATAAATAATTACTTGAGCAGGAGATTTAAACATTTATCCTCATTTTCATCCTAAAAAAAAAAAAAAACATGCTTGAAAATGTCTTGGAAATTTTAATGTTAGTGAGCGAGTTCACTTTTAAGATAACCCAAAAATAAAAACAAGCTACATCAGCTTTTCAACTTCACTGCACGCTGAATAAAACACTTCAGTACATTTTGGAGGGCATTCATATGTATGAGTCATCGGCTGAGTCATACTTTCCTTATCTGTGATGCTGAAGCACAAACGCCAGTCAAACCTTGCTCCTTTCCCCCCACAGTGCCCTAAACCCACCCAGCTTACCTCCCCGTGCTTTCTCTAGTTATTTCTTAGCAGATGGGTGGTTAAGAGACGACAGGAGGAGCGTCTGTGAACATTTGTGGGGACACACTCCCTGTGGTGGTATGTTTGGAGGGAATGGCTGTAAAAGGATGGTTTGCAGAAAATGTGCAAGATTTGACCACACTACATTTTTCAGCCAGCCCACAGATTGATTTGGGTTTATCAAATTTGGTCAATCATCACTGGGCTGGCCAACAGTGCAAAGGCAAACCACTCTCTCAGGGTGCCAAATGCTACAGTTCCTCCCTGCTGTGCAAGCAAACCACACACCCTTCCCTTGCATCTCTGTTCTCTCAGGTACCATTCACTTTATAGCTGAAATAAAAGTGTGTTGCGTAAGGCTCTCTTTGGTCATTGGTGAGGTGGGGGGGGGGGGGGGGTTAACGGAGTATTTGACTCACAGTAGTGCTTTATAAAAGTATGAAGTGGTGATGACTGTGCTTTTTGTTGTACATTTTTTTTTAAATTTGACATGCTGTATTTCAAATATGGCGTTGGATTCTTTGACAGCACTTTGATAAAAGAACTGCATTGTTCTCCTCTTCAGCAATACAGGTGAAGGTGAGGTGAACTAGATAAATATTATATATTATATTATATAAGTATTCTGTTATAAATCACAAATTAAACTGTATTATATTTGATCTGTTATGTGTAATCTGAATTTGAAAATCTGTTAAGGTACTATACAGGCAATAGATAAAATAAGACATTTCAAGATGATAATTTTAGGTTAAAAACAATTCTAACTGTCCAGTATGAACATGGAGTGGAGTAGAAGTATAAAGTAGGAGAAAATGGACCTGATTGTCATTGGTGATAGCAGATAGCACAAAAACAGGTGCCACTTATTAATTATAAAGCTTTATAGATCAGTTGGGTTTTATCCTTTCTTTTTGGTAATAATGCAGTTCCAAATGCTGGTTATCCATTAATAAATGCTTAATACATTTTTTATCATTTCTATCACTAAAAACTAAAATCCTCACAAATCACAAGGTGGAGCTGGACAAAGTTTGGCTGTTTTGTTTCAAAAAACGACTATACCGATGAATCAATTATCAAAATAGCTGCACTAATCAATTATTTAACTAATAGTTTCAGCGCTACTGGCAAACCCATAGTGGTTCTTAGATAATGGCTTATAACTGATCTATAATAAACCATCATAAAGACTGAAAGGGTAGCCTAACTTATTTCAAATGTAGCCTATTTGTACATACACTGTACAGTCTCTGGGGGGGCAAAAATACATTTTTGCCACAGAAAACAGCCCAAGGTTAATTTCTTCTGTATTTATTTTGTCTGTTTTGATTTTTTATTTTTCTGCTTTGAAACAGATACAACGTGTGCATGTATGTCATTACGCGCACTGTCCTGTCTGCATCAGCGTGAGTACTGCGGGGGCTTCCCCCGGAGCCCGGGCACTATTTAACGGGAGGTCCTCTAGTCCGCTTGCGCGGATTAATCGCGGCGTGTGAGCAGGCTCCGCTTGTCAGTCAGACTTTGAACGGAGCTCTGGCGCTCATCACCGCTAATCTCCGGCCGCCGCCGCCGACACTCACCGCCGACCAGCCCCGATTTCTCCACACTGGGATGAACAGTCGCTAGGACAAGAAAAAAAGAAAAGAGAAAAAAAAAAAAAAAAAAGACAGGAAACAAGAGGGGCGACACCGGGCAGGGGACCGAGCGGAGACGAGACGCCAGCTACGCCGCTCAACGCTCGCGTTTCTCGGGGAGTTGCGATGGTCCGGTTGAGGGATATTTTTCTAGCCTCGCTGCTTGTGGGCTGTGCAGGTAAGAAGGATGGAAAAAAAAAAAAAAAACAAACCTTTCATTCTCTCACTCCTCTCCTCCACACGGTCCGTGTCTCCCCTCCTCCGGCTCCGGTCCGACGCCGGGTCGTCCCCTGCGCCTCCGCCGGCAGGTGCAACGGTAACGTAACGGTACTGCGACGGCCGCTGATGGCGAGCGGGGCGGTGCGCTGCTCCAGTGGAGACTAATGTGTTAGGATGCCATCTTCCGTGCACACACACACACACACACACACACTCAGGGGGCTGCCGTGTGTGTGTGTGTGTGACTTACTGTTATTGTCCATCGGATAAAACATGGAGCTCGAGCAGGCTTTTGAATTTGTAAAAAGCGTGAATGTGTTAATTTATTATTATTATTTATTTTTTGTGAATGGAAACGTGTCGTGTGGATTAGTTCTTCTTCATTTATAGTCGTGTCGGGACGTGTTTGTTGTTGATGGGTGAGTGAGGCAGGGCTCCCTGTGTGTGTAGACACACACTCACACACATACATGCACACACACACTCTCTCTCTCTCTCACACACACATACATGCACACACACACACTCTCTCTCTCACACACATACATGCACACACACACACTCTCTCTCACACACACATACATGCACACACACACACTCTCTCTCTCACACACATACATGCACACACACACACACTCTCTCTCTCACACACATACATGCACACACACACACACACACTCTCTCTCTCACACACATACATGCACACACACACACACACACTCTCTCTCTCTCTCTCTCTCTCTCTCTCACACACACACACACACACACACAAAAACAAACAGCCTTCTGGGTTGAGTCACGGTCTCTCCGTTAAAGGTACATTGTGCAAAAATAAAACAAGTGGCATTCTGAAAAAATGCACCTGTCAGTGGGCACAGGTGTGGTGGGTTTGAGGAGCTGTTATTGACCAGGGGACGCTTGCCTGCTCAAAGTGCATCAAGGGTCTTTCAGGACCTTGTTGGTTTATTTCTCTGGCAGACGGACGCATCGCAAGCACAACTTCTACTCTGAATCATCTCTTATGTAATCTGATGCCACGAGAGAGGCTTTGAAATGAGAGCCTCTAAATTGGTGAAATGTGTCCTTATGTAAGCCAAATTGAGGGATTTTTTTTGGTAAAATTACATTATTAATAGCCATTGCACGCCCATTTTTTGGATTAAAAGCATTAATTTTAACGTGTGAGGCGCACATTGTTGGAGTAGTGCTCTCATCTCTCAGGCTCAGGGTTTTCGTGGGATAGCCTTTTAATCCTTTATGTACAATCCAATATGTGCAGTGGTGTTCCTCAGGCAGGGGAGGAAAACGCAGAGGGAGTGGAACCCTCACTGCATTGTAATGGTAATGCATTTCCTCTTGGGGTTTACTGGAACATCTACATGTAGAAATGTAAAATTTGCAAGACCCTTACTATTGAATTCAATCATCTCTCGTGCCATAATTTAATATAAGCATACCTAACACATTTGACCCGTGCACTTTATTATTTTGTAACGCATCGACCACCAATTACACTAAAACACACGTGTTGTAATACAGCATAGCAAATCATAGGCTACTTGTGAACATCTTGAGAAAACCTGTTAATTTAATGGAATTAAATGAGCTCTAGGAATGATAGAGAATAAATGGAGAAGCTACAGCCTCTGAAAATTCTCTATTCTGTTTGAGAGAGAACATCTTTTTAAGTTTTTGCATAGTTTGTAATATTACCATATACCATACAGCTAGAGAGACTCAAAATGAAGGGTTTTGTTAATTCATTTATTAACCATTTATTTGATTTAACCATCAGCACCAGAATTTTTAGGCTGATATTTTGTTTTAAAAAAAACAGATCCTATATTTGCCAATATTCATTTTTACATACATAAACATTTTAAGGATGCAAGAATTGTGAAAAACTGAACAGGATATTTGAAAAGACCGTAGAACCGTATTAGTTTGTATTGACAGTCAAAGTTCACAGAATTGTAACCAATAATTATCAATAACAAGTTGTGCGCTCACCTAGGCACTAGCTACCTCACGTATCAATTTTGTCTTTATGGAGCAATGAGGAGACTGTAACATTCCTCACATTAATACTTAAAACTAACAGAAATGTCATATATCCGTCATGTTTTCTGCTTTGTTTTTCACCGTTCGAGTGGCTCTCTTTTAATTACGTCATCTTGTTGCGCCCTCTTCTTCTGCAGTGGTATAATGGTTTTCTGACTGGAGAATTGGCGCCGACTACTGCTTATCTCGATGAACCAACACCTAACAATCACATAACTGTAGTAGCTGAAAACAAGCATTCTTTCGCATTTTTGTTTTCTTTTTGGTTAAATTTGCGATATATTTGACTGGGTGAAAGGGATCAGGACTGAGGACTCTTCTGATTCTGATTTCTTTGTAATCTGTCACTTTATGCACATCAAATTACAACTAACAATTAATTTTCCATGCATGTAATCTTTTTGTGTAAATATATCTATATAGATTGTCTATATATGAAATTTTTTTTACATTAAATCATCTAAATGTTATTCCTTCGTTTAGCGCTTAGATTTTAAAAGTGTCAGACAACATTTCTCAGTGGCAGACAGAAAAAAAATACTTGCCTTAATTTCAGACCCTGGATATAACAGAGATAGGACTGCATGATTCTCAATTCTCATTTCACAGTTTATCGCACTGCCAGTTAACGTCCATATTCAATGTATTTGTGTTGTTGAGTTGACATCATTCCCATTCTGATCTTGTGTAGACTACCTTTAAATAAACAGATCACTATCTCACATATCTCATGCGACTATCACTGAAGCTAAATTTAAAATGTTTGTTTTATTTTCCTTTTATTATTATATTATTATAATCTACTTTTTTAAGTGTTTTTAATGCTCTGCACAAATGTCAGAAATAGTGCTTTTGTAAATGTCACTTTTGTAGTTGAATGTAAATCAAAGAAAATTGTAGGATATTTCAATAGATGATTATATGGCACAGTTGCAGTATTTACGTTAGATTGGGTAGGCGTTAACCATTTCTCTTCCTTTTCCTCTCTGCCGCCTGCATGCTCAATGGGCCTGTTGAGCCCACTGACATGATTATTAATGAAATCTCCTCAAACTGATAACTGGAATATGGAAGAATACGAAGACCGTATTTCTGTCAGAAAATGATATATAGCTTCAAGAAGTCAAACTGAGAGAAATGAAGCACACCTGGGCAAGATAAGAGATGAGTTGCAAATATCCTCAACCTGCGGGATTGATGAATGAATTGCATCTGACCATATTTGTGTCTGAAATGGCAAAATATGGCTCTCTAGTTTACAGTAGGATTGTTTCACTTAGCCTATGTTACATCATCAGTCAGATCATGTGGAAATTATGACGTAGCTCCATTCTGCTCCATTTATATAAAGCAAGATGGAAGCATGGCTGACTGCAGACCGACTTACAAAAGCTCCAGACTTCTTTACGTCTGACTTAGCTTCATGAGGATTGAAATCAACACTGCCAAAAGCAATGGCTACAAGTCCAACAGCTCTAACTTGATAAAGCGATTATTTCAGAGTAGTTTGTGCACATCATGTCCTGCCAGCAGTGTTTCCCATATTTAGAATTTATTTTGGAGGTCCACCAAAATAGATTTTTCTTCCCTCAAAAAAGACAAAGCAAGTGAAATTGCTTCTTTTCACAACTAGCGACAAAAACCCAAAGGTCTTCCCTTCCATTCCACAATTATATAAAACAAAGAAAAGCATGTTGAAATTAGCAAATGTTTGGCATTTGTGCTAAATAAATGACTAAAACTATTTGATTATCAACATTATTATCACTTTAATTCAGTCAGTCAGTCAGTCTGTTCATCCTTTCCAACACATCATGGCTTGGTGAGCTATGGGGCTGCTTAAGTGTGCTCTATTAGATAGAATATATTTCAGCATTTGATTAAAACCACCATAGAAAGCAAGTGTGTTGGTGTGGGAACCAGTAGTAATGGCTTATAAACCAAAGCAGCACCAGCGGTGGTACTGTCATGTGCATTTGCAGAGTTGCCTTCAACTTTGAATGTCAAGCAGTACTCTTCAAAATCGTATTAAAATCAGACAGACATATGCACGTTTGGAGAAAGGTCCAATTGGGAAATCCAGCCAAAGCAGGTATAGTGCTAGGCTTTCTGTGATTTTAGTTTTGTCTTATCAAATAACTAAATCCCCAATGAACACAGTACTGTATCTACTGACAGGCTACTGCTAAGCTTTAGAGGATGTTTATTGAACCAGAATTTGTTTCAGAATGGATCTGATGATGGAAAAAGACTTCTGGGAAACAATTCAGCCAGGCATCATGGATATTTTAGCTATTCAATCTATTCAGAAAAGTAATTTCAACAAATTCATACGTTAACCATGAAACAGTCAGTGAAATACCCATTCCCTATAAATACGACTGTAGACTTGTATCTCCTGCACATCATTTTATAAAAATCTCACAGAAGGTTTTCATCCAGTATTAAGAAGGAGAAGCACGAGAGAGGCTGTTTTGTTCCAACTGGGACTACTTGACTCTTAAGTGACGGGGAGTGGATCAGACAGATCCAGGTCTGGGAGAGTTGAGAGGAGATGCATCGCCTAAGGACACTAAAAAGATGACATTACACGTGCACGTGACCCCGTGAAGCACTGTGGGAGGAAAATAAACATCCTTTCCTGAGGGTTTGCTCACAGAAGAGGCACAGGCTGTGGGCTTAGGAGCTGTTTTCTCAGTAATTAGCACAAACTACTCTGTGGTGGGAGCATTCTTATGTCATTCCTGTGAGGTTTTGATTATTATATTAGGGATTAATATTAATCAGGTTTAAATTAAGAGTATGAAACAGGTTAAACACAGTGCTGAAGAGAGAGGCCTTGGAGATGAGCTTGTTGTGTATCTTGTTACTACTGTACATGAGCTTTTTAGCTGAAGATTGCAATCCTACTAACTTGCATCAACAGAATGAACATGTTAAGATCTCCGAGCTATCAGGAAATTAGAACAGCGTGTCCTTGTCATTCATCAAGTAATAAAAAAAGAGGACAGCACTGTGAACACAGGATCCCAGTGGACATGTAACCCTAGATTGGCAAACCTTTAGGCATTATATGGCTTCTCTCCTCTTTAAAGCATTTTCTCTGTGGGACAAAAGGAACCCGTGACAGGGTGTTGCAGACGTTGTCAAAGTTTTCTGAAGTATCAGTTATTATAGTCGAGACTACTTGACACACTGATCGTACATCTTAAGCGCTGTCAAGTAATGATTAAAGCAGGAGATGTTAGAATTATTTTTATAGTTATGTCCAAGTAATTTGATTGGACAAGAGGCATTCCATGAGAGCTGATAATTAGTAATTAGTTAATTAAATTAACAGTTGTTATCCACCTTAGATTGTGACAAATTTTGCAACATATATTCACAAAAAACATTTGAGTTAAATTATGGGACACACACGTCCTACACCAACCACAGCCTTAGAGCCGCTGCCATCCAGAAACAGTCTGCTGTGGGACTCGAGGCGAGGGAGATCATGGCAGGGAGTGGGCATAGATTCTTTATATAAACATACAGGGACTATGACGTGAACTGTGATTTATAATGAGTCGCGGAACATGGGTAATATAAACAAACTTGTTTGTCTTGCATGTATGAAAGCTCACTAAAAATTGGTGGAGACCATCCATGGAGAGCAGGAAACAAACGTTGAGCCTTTTCAACGTGGTTATATTCCTTTTGATTTTCATTTTCCCCGACCAGTAACCTTTGGCTATGTAAATGCTTGGTGTACTTGGCACCTTTTCTCACTAGGCTATTCACTTGCGAGACTGATTTCCCCTTTTGCTTAGGCTGTTATGAGCTCAGAGCACCTCCTTGGCACCCTTCCTGCCTTTCCATGTCTTATTTGAGAGCGAAATTAGCAGGGAAAGGCAGGACTCTTGTGACCTAAACTAAGTCATCAAAGCCTTGTCCGTGGCCCCTGAAAGAGGGAATTATCTCTATCTCTATGTCACTATCCATGCTGGAAGGAATTTACAATTTGTCCCGATTTACAAGAGAAACAGATGAGTCTTCTTGACTCCAGAAAGCAATCTTACAGTACAGTATGTCTGATTTGAGAAAATGAGTCCCTGTCTCATCATACCGTAATAAAGCAATACGCTGTTGGCTAGGATTTAGCTCTCAACTTCTTTTATGTAGTGTGAAGGGAAGCAGTGTGTGTGTCTTCCCATGCATCCATGCACATCATGGTGCATTCATTATTGAAACGCTATAGGATTCTTCACCATCCAGGGAGCAGGGAAAATTTGGATTGCTATGCTCCAGGCTTTCTTTTTATGTAGTCACCATAGTGTGTCACCCTCTCTAACGTTCTACTATATTATACAGGCTTAGTCATTGCCTGGCAACTTAGAGTTACCTTTTTTTCACAAAGTCATGACATGCATTAATATTATTATGAAAAAAAATTCCAACATTAAAGTAGTGAAGTGACACTCATTCAGCAGAAAAGCTGTTATTTTTAATCTCTAATTAGATCAAACTAAGATGGCACTATCTCCAGGGGAGCAATAGCAGCTATAGCTGTTTCTGATCCATTCAACTATTAGGATCCACTTTGAAAGGATGTCAGTGATTCCCACAGATAGGCTATACTTGGCTGCCTGAAGAAGTATTTTAACAGCCACTCGAGTATATTTTAACCCATTTAACAATTTACATATGAAAAGTTTTGTGTGGTTAGCATTTTGAGTAATTTGAAATATGTAATCTTGCACAGATGATGGAAACTGCTAACTGTAAACCAAAGGCTCTTTATTAGTAGAAATAGAAAATGTGCCTACTCATGAAAAGATGATATAATAATCACCTTTTTATAAATGTGTTAGCCTACAGCTACAGAGATCAGTTATGTCTCACATTATTTTTAAGTTGATCATATTTTATGGGTCTAAGGTCTAGCATTTTTAGAGGACTAGAAACATTTAGAAAGTGATAGCGCTGGGGATGGGAGTTAACCTAATTTCATCCTCATTCATGCAGGGTAATCTAAAATTATGTAATGGACATGTCCAAAGATAGAAAGAAACCTACATGCCACCTCCTTTTTAATTTTGTAGCAAAATTGTTTAGCTCCTGTGATCACAAGTGCATGGATCTTCATTGTGTTAAATATGAAATATTTTGAAATATTTCCAGAGCTCTTTGCAAAGCTTGAATAATTGATCATTATTGCCGTAGTTAGCAAGTAAGACAGTGAACAATAATGTTTTTGATAAATTCCTATAGCTTTCTAAACTACTTTTGTCAAAAATAATAATTCAGTTCAGGGTGTTTTTCTTTTTCTTTTTTTTTTTTTACATCAACATGTCATCACACCAGGGTGATCATTTAGACGCGGTGCAATCTGAGATCTTAACATCCACTTTGACCTTTTTTATCTGGACAGCACAGGCAGGTCTGTGGCGATTGATCCCAATGAATAATGAATGAGTAATGGTGAGGACATTACACCATGTCTTACCGACATTGCCTCTGCAGTACGTGGAGAAATACTGCTCTTGTTAATGGTCCTGTAACAGATGGCATTGTCACAGCAATCTTTTTTTTATGTCATTTCTTTTTTTCCCATTTTCATAGCCAGTTCCCCTTCAATTTGAAGGGTATGTAACTGCTAACTGGAATGTATTTATCCTTGTATATCCTCTAATAAACACGGAGTCACGACAGCCTCAAAGAGTAGCTTCACCGGGAGGGTGTAACACACAGAGAGATTCACACTATCTACCACAGACCCCAATCCCATTTCACACAGACATCCCCACCCAAACAGATCTAATCACTGATGCTTGGGTGTTGAAGTAATTTAGCGAGGCTATAAAGGATAATTTGAAGGTTTTCATTTAGGGCACTGGATTTGCTAACATTAACAGGCAATATCATCGAGAGTAACACTTAGCAGAATTCCTGAACCCAACAGATGCACCCACCGGACAGGAGGTGTAGCTGGAAGCTGGAATATCAGAGCGGATTAGAGTCCATCTCTGAGTCAGAGGTCACTGGAGTACTCCAGTTAACTCCTCAGTGGTAGAGTGCTGGCGGTGGGTGACATTTGCTCTGAAACGCTAAAGGCTGTTTGGATATTGTTTGGCTTGGTAACAGCAAGCTTGGACCGGTAAACCACCACAGCCCCGTTTCTGGGGTGTTTTCCGATTACTGTGTAATTGCACTGTTTAGTCCCCCTTGAAACCCTATTCCCAGCTGCTGGGAATTAACTCCAGCCTATTGTTGAATCTCAGATTCACGTTTGTGTGGAACAGATAACTGAGGGGCTCGTGAGAATTTGCTATTCCAGTGTCTGGAAAGGCTTATGAGAGTGTTTCTTGTGTTATACAGGTTGTGTGTGTAGGGGGTGTCATTCATTCCCTGTAACCCTGAATACTGTGTGCATTGGCATAAACTCAAAAACAGTCAGTGTTGGCATTGGCCCCCGACAAGGGGTTGACTCATCACCTTTACTGTGATATTTTGGACAGGATATCCAGGCACAGTTTGACCTTGGCATGATGTAAATTTAACTTCACTGAACTCAACAGTTTACTGGTCAATCCTCACTATTGGTTACAAGCTTTGGGTATAGACCAAAAGAGGAACGCTCTCTGCAGGGTGGCTCTCTCATTCTATGTGATATAATGACTTAATAGCGCGTCTTAACTTTGATTGACAGATCTCCCAGGCTGTCGCACTACATGGTTAACACACTTCAGTTTCAAATTTGTTGCCCAATTTGGTTACGGTAACTGACCGTGAAGTATAAACTCAAACATCCTACAAATATCCCTAAGGCACAGTTTAAGAAAGATACCGAAGACCTGGGGTTTAATCCCCAGTTAGTGTGTTTCGCTGGCGAGGATTTTCGTCACAGCAGTAGCAACTCCTACTGGTTGGTTGGGATGCCTGTCCAGTGGAGGTGGAACTGAGAGGGATAGTGTAAACCTCCCACGCATTATGGCATTAAAGCACATTAGTGGACTGTCTGTCTGCAGCTCTCATCTTATGAATGTATTTTAATTCTTCATATTTCCGTTCCATATGTGCAAACCTCCATGCACCTTGTTTGGCTGACTGAACAGATGTTTCTTATAAATTATCAAGTGTTGTCCAGTGCTCTCGGCTGCACTAAAACAGAAGGAGAAAGCTACTGCTTTCTTAGAGATGAAACACTGCTAGGCATGTCTTGTGCTACCCAATTTAAATGTGTTTTTAGATGATGCCAACGGAAAAGATTCTTATCGCCATGAAATTATGATTCTCTTAACAGTTTAGTTATTTATTTAGACAAATCTTGAAATTATGTGGTGCTCACAAATATTATATTTATTTATAATACTGCTGATTGTTGTGATGCAAAACTCATGAAAGTTGACTAATTCATGAGGAGAATTGCTAAATATCTTGACTCCACACAGCATGGACTGAACCATTTAATACAGGTAAAAGCTTTTACCCGTAAAAGCAAACTTAGAGACATTTCTTCACCTCCGAGACAATTTATATTATAAAAACGATTAAGGTTATACAATTCTCTCATGCCACAAATATTTGATCACACAACCAGTAAGAACAATTCAAATATTGTAGCACCCACCACTAACATTACATATTTTAGACCTAGAAGCCATTTCTTCAGTACATAGCGAAGAACCTTGAGCCCCGCCCCAGCTAAAGTAACCTTACCTGACCATCTTCCTCATCGTCATCAGACATATTTCTCTTCTTGGAGAAATATTTTAACAAACTCATCTGAAAAGGCAATCAGGATTTTTTAATACATAGTTTATATAAACATTGTTTTTATAATTATTTCACAGACATTTGTTGCAGTAACTTTACCAGTATTATTATTCACTGAGTTTGATAATGTTGACCTTACCTAATGTTAGCTGGAACATTATTTCACAATATATTATTATTTTAATAACAATAAGTTGGCCATAAGCTTCAATAGAGAATACATTGTGAATATTTATTTAAACTGTAAAATCAGTCTAACTTAGTGTTAGTTAAATCTACCTTTTTTTCTTGATCTCGGTGACGTAATCTTATCCTCTGCCCTGTTTGTCGTTCTCCCTGAGGAGAAAATGCCACGCTGTTGTTTATTTGGTTGTCATGACTCTGTGAGTGATTGACGACCCGTCACTGTTCCAGCTGCTCATCCTCAAAGTGGACAGAGAGCGAACAACCGTTCGTTTGAGCTCATGGGAGTGGAAACCTCCGCAGAATCGTGTCATTGCGATTACATGACATTTCATATTTTAAGGTACCACTGAGCTTAAAAAAAAGACTTGGATTGGTTTTCTTAAGAGAAGGAGACTGAAATTCCAATCTCAAACAAAACTTATAATACAGTGCCGTCTTTTTGAACCTAACTTTTTTTTGTGTGCGCTGCATGTTGGGCATCTTGTCCGTCTTGTTTTTTTTTTTTTACCATGTCTCTCACGCTCCTCCCTGAAGCGTCTCCTCTCAGTGTGACTCATTGACTTCCACTGCCTGAAAGCCGTCTTGCTCTCTTTGCCAGCAGAAGCCGGATGTGTCATGAACCCCATTGTGCATCTTTTCCATGGATGCCATAGAGTGCAAAGAGAGATGACAGGCCCTCTGAAGCAAATGAAACCATCTCACATCACCAGTCATAGTGACTCGGCCAGTGTAGAGACAGGATATCTATGCCCCCTTGAAATGTTTGAAAATGGTAGCACAACATCTGGAAGAACCACCAATGAGACCTGCTGCGATCATAAAGCCATTAGACTTCCTTCGTTGTTACCTTCATTGCAGGGAGTATTTACTCATTACAAATCTGCAATTTGATTCCTTGCATTCTTTACTAAAGGAACATTATTAAAGTGCATTTTGATCTTAAAAATAAGTGACTGTGCTGCATGTATGCTGTTAGCAAACAGTAATAATCCACTGTATTCTCAATGGCATACTGGTGACTTGCCTACCTACTCCCACTGGAGATTGCTTCACAACAACCACCATTAGTGGGGAGATGGGGTATGCCTGCGAATGGCTGTTCTCTGCCTTATGACACCACATGGCTGCTTTCTCTGCCTGAGTGGCTACAGTAACACACAGTTAAAACACATTTTGACTGAACAGGGTCAGGGCGCTGTTTCACTAAGGGATGTAAGCCACCATGCTGGAGCATTAAGGATGTTTGACATCAGTTGTTGTTGCGGTCATATCATTCGTCAGCCTTACTGTGCCATGTTGGAAAAATGTGTTCACAAAGCGTTTCTGGTATATTGATATAATGAGCAAGCTGAATCAGATGAATAAGCATCCTCCCATGTCAATTTTAGTGTGTGGCTGGCTTTCATCTTAATGTTGTTATAATTGATCTATCCAGGATTGTTTATTTCATTCCTATCTATCAGACTCCTTTGCTCTATATTTGCTTGCATTGTTGGTTATCTGGACACTTTTTCACTGCTACTGTCTCAATATGTGGTACCTCTTTCTTCATCACATTGTCTAACGAAACCACTGGCTGTTTGAAATAAATGTGATTGGCTACATGTAAATGTGCTGGATATTCCCTATCTATGCAGACAGAACACCTACAGGTACACTTTAAGGCGGTGCCCTCATTAGATCATATGTATGATGTAAACTACTGTTTTGGAATTGCTTTGTATTCCCAAATGTGAAATGAAGACCACTCAATTAACATAGCAGATCTATCTTCATATAATGGTTTACAAACTAAGCGGTAATTTCAGTTGGACTGCAGTATTTGTAGCAGTAGTTGTCCAAATCATGGCTCATGGTTGTGATTTGTTGTGTAAAATATGCAACCCTGTTTACAAAATAATTTTCTCAGAACATAATTAGAAAATTTGCTTGGAGGAATGCAGTGTTGAAATTCTTTTGCAACATGAGACATTGTGATTTGAGTGCTCCATCCTGGAGCTGCTGTATTGCCGTAGGTTCTGGATATTTATTTACTCATAGAGTGACATGTTTTCCCACAGTGCTAGTATGCTGTGGGCTGAGGCGACTGTGGTTGGCTTGCTAGTGCCTCAAAGAGATCTTGTTCAAATAACCAGAGGAGAGCTGTTACCCCAAACAAGTGGCAAGAGCATAGAGGTGAAACTCGTTTACTTACACTGAATAATTGGGCTAACCGCTTTTCATGTGAATATGTTTGCCTTTTGTTAGTCTGTGAATGTGTGTCTTTGTTGCCATCAGTAGACTAATACCTGCAGAGTACCAGCCACATACAGTGGTAAGCATGAATAAAGTGGAGCCACTGGCTACCCGCTCGCTTTCACTGGGTTGTAGTACTAACAAGTGTAGTGTAGTACTCTTAAAGGAAACTCCACATTTGTTGCAAATGGAATGTGATTGCTTGATTGAATATGAGTGGTTCTGAAACAATTGTTATACTTCCAATTTTGTTAATAGACAATTGTTGAAAAATGTTAATGCCAGGGGCATTCTATCATGTCACGGTCAAACCATTGTTTCAGAGCTTTTCATGCAGACCGATTGCTCATTTCCCTTTAGCTGTTTAGGCCTTGGATTTTAATAGAAGTTCCTGTGTGTCTCAGAGAAATAATATATTCAAGTAGGAACTATAGGTATAATTGATAAAAGTTCTCCATTTTTTTTATTTTAAAAATGTCACTCGTTAGGTTGCTGCAAAAACAAATAGTAAAATTGAAATCCAGATGACAAACTAGAATTAAGTGGCTGCACATTCAGTCTGTGTTTAATAAACATTTTTAATATCCCTGTTGCATTTAGTCTCTGCGTAATGTAATGTCCACTATTGTGGTATCCTTAAATTGCTTTTGGGAATACCTCTTTGTAAAATGATGTTCCTTGTGCACAAATGACACATGTACGTAACTGAAAACTTCCACTTCCAAGAACACATTCCCCCATTGAATTCATTCTCCCAGTTTAAAAAGGATGAATTTTTCAAAAATGACTTAAACTTTGTCAGATTACTTGAATTTTCTGACTTCTGAAATCCCCAGGTTTCTTTGCTCCTGACAAATTTATTCCAGTATGTGAGCTCACAGGATTTGTAAGGGAACATCAAATGAAGTGCAGCTCAAACGTGCAATGTATACTGCCTTAGATTTACCTCAGACTGAATTTAAAGGCAGGTGACGCTGTAGTAATCAGCTGGCTTGACTGGTTGTTAGCATCTGAAGGTCAAACTAATGAGATCCATCAATAACAATGTAATACCTGGAAACCCCTGAAGATAAATACAGTATGACCCTCAAATCCATGCACGTCCACTGGTAATGAAATTAGTCCAGGCCACTTAGCTGAAACTGAGAGTCCTATTGCATGTATAATGAGCAGGCATAAAATCAGAAAAGGGGCATTACCCCACTCTAATTCATCACAACTGTGTTTTAAGTGCCTAGATTAATGGCGATAGTCTTTCCTCTGTGTGGATATCTCTAGAGATTCTAGCCCTTAAGGAATAGAGTAGTTAAACTCTCTGGAGGCTTGCCCTGTCCCAGTGTCTATTTTTACAGTCCAGCCTCTGATTGGCCAACAAGGTGTGTGTGTGTGTGTGTGTGTGTGTGTGTGTGTGTGTAAGCTCATGTTGTGTCATAAGGTGCCTCAGTGCCATCTGTCGCCCTCAGTGGAGCTGTTGTGAAGACAGACCACGCCTAGTCAGTCTCTCTCAGAGAATACAAAACACAACCTTGGGCTTTCCTTGCTCTTTTGTACTGATAGCTATATCAGGAACATGAGGGGAATGCGGGATCCAGCTTCCCAATTAGTGTTTTTAATAAAACCAAAACAAAGTCTTTTGCTAGTCAAAAGGTCTGCATTTGTTGTTCTTTCAAGCAGATAACTGTATGTGGTACGATGAAGTGCACTGCATTTTAATGCTAAATATTTCTTGACTGTGGATTGGATTTGTAGATAAAGGAGCACCTGACATTACATGAGTAAACATGAACAGATTTGCTTAGCAGGTGTAGTAACAGGTTGGTCATGAGTCATTGCTTGTCTAGTATGAATTTGTTGTCTCACGAAGAGTGCTAAATTATTAAATCACCACATTTGTGTTATAGACTTGGCTGACTGAAAGATAACACAAAACAACATACTTCGTAAGACTGACCATGTCTTACCATCGCTGCCCTCCTGCCTAAACCTTATCCCCCTCAGGTACAGCACATAGGACGCTTTAACCACTTTAACAACCCACCTGCCTGGGTTTCCTTTGGGTGCTGTGGTTTCTCTCTCCACAATACAAAGACTCTAAATTGGAAACTCTAAATTTCCCATAGGTATGTGCACCTGCCTGTGTTTGTTTGTCTGTGTTTGTCACCTGTCAAGGGTGTTTTGCTGCCCTTTTGTTGATGTACGTTGGGAAAAGCTTCATATCTCACTATATTGCCACTTTGACTAAATGTTGTGACCACTCAATTTGTTTCCCCAATACAGAGTGTTTTATACTGTACACAACAATTACTGGGCACTATTTAAAGACGTCCGATACTCACAGATGTCTTCCACAAGTGTCAGCTTTATTATTGATACGCTCCACAGGCCACGAAACAGCACAAGTTAGTCCTAAAAGCGTGTTACCCATCCTCATCCAGCTTGTCAGCAGCATCTCTAATTAGTCAACGACCACTGGAAAAATTGAGCACGGCACTGTTGCTTAAGAATCCAAATGGCCTGTTGTTACGGCTTAGCACAATTAGATGTGGCATGGATTAATGAGGGATGGCCTTGAATAACACGGACATGCCAATGGAGTACCAAGCATGCCCTTGTCAGAAGGGCTAGAAAAGCATTTCCCGACCATTGAAGACATCTGACATTCTTTATTAAAAGTTATTAGTCTGAGTCTGAGTCTGAGATGAGATTTTACAGCATGACTCTGAGCACAAATATTTAAAGCAAAATGCTGCTAAAGCCATGCATTTAGTCATTTTAAGCTCTTTTTAAGATCTCAAAGCATCAGTATTAGTATCAGTATTATTTCAACCCACTTGTTCAATCAGCTATATACTCTTAAGTGTTTTCTTTGTGTGAATGTGGTTAGCACTGTTGCTTAACAGTAAATACCAAAGACATGTACATTAGTAACCAGGATACTCCAGCTATTGCCCCTGACCAGGGTGATGGCCTCAAAACTGCAGTTAGTCCCCAGGCCCTGCACTATGGTTACCCAGCGCTCCTAAATAGTAAGGATGGGCAACATTCAAAGGACAAATTTCCCCATGGGGACTTACAGTATAAAGTATAACTAATTGTAAATAGGATAAAACAAGTGAGCTTCTTAGTGGAGCATAGATGACTCTGTCATGATCAAAGGGTTTTATTCTGATATGGTTGGCAAGAAGCCGATTTTCCAGCCGGGAGATGCACTGTACATACACATCAGAAAGATGAATTAAACTGAAGGCACATGATGATGGCAGTTGTCTGGTCAGTCAGAAAGCATGACATTTTGTTTTCAAATAGATTCTCTAAGAGGAGAAAACTTTATGTAGCAGAAACACAGCATGTTCGTCAGTCTGTGAGGTCAATTCAATATACTGCAAAATAAGATTTTTTTTAAAATGACATTTTTAGCAAATTGATATCAATACTGATGAGTACCAAAACATTTTTAAATGTTCACCATCATTAGATAAATGTAAACTTTCATGCAAAGATCCATTGATTATACAACGAAAGTCACTTTCTACAGTACTTCTCAGACTGCAGGTAAGAGTAATGCTGTTTGTATTGTTTTATGACCTGTCTGCTTGATGAGGCTCTGAGCTGTAACACCAACCTACTCGTTTTCAGTGCTGTTTCATGTTCTGTAGTGTTGTGAATTCAGTAAAGAGATGAGCACATAGAGGCTTTGATTTTAAACTTAGTCACTGAGTTCTACAATAGATGTTTTCGTAGTCTTGGTTTTTTCTTTCTGTATTTATCATACTGGCTGTTTGTGGGTATCTTTAAACCAATGTTTGGCTGGTAAACCATTCAGTCAAGTGGGAAATAACAGTTTATCAGTTTCTTGTAGATCCAGCATAAGAGACAGCTAATCAGAAGCCTGTTTGATGCACAGCCACTGTTTTACTTTGATTTGATTGGCTCGCGGTTGGAGAAGGTGTATAGTGGTCAGCAGGAACATAATCTGTGGACAGGAAAAGACCAGCTGAGGCATCATCATTTTGGCCACTGTGGTGTGTGACCCTTGTTTATTTACTGGCAAAGGCAAATTTTACTGGCATTTGATACTTGGCAGGTGGTAATTTCCGACTCTGTTAGTATGGGAGGTGGGACATCAGTATGTGATTGACTGCTGGTGGATGATGTCCAAATGCTCAGCTGCAGCCAACTGTTTCCATGCCAGCAAGAGAGGGAAAAGAGATGGCCATGGTGAACATTGTTCAACGTCCTTTTGGTCATCGGTTAAGTTTGGGCTTCTGACGACTGGTTTTTCTACCTGCTATCGATGTGTTCACACAATTATCTTTCTCAGCTCTGTAACCTTGTCGGAGACACGCTCATGCCAGTTTTTATTTTCATTAGTGCTTTAATCCAATTACTGTGTGGTCTGCCCTAATCTCTAATAGGTCTGCATCTTCCTCCGTTCATAGATGACTCCAAAAGTGGCTGCACACACTGTGTCATCCTACACAACATAATGAGTACTCAAGTGCTGCTCTGCCTCTCTGCCCTGCCCCTGGCTCTGTCTGGCTGTATCTGAAATGGTGCATTCCCTCTTATTGATCTTCTTCCTGGTGGAGTCACAGGCAGGCTTATCCGGCTCGTCCCAGCTTGTCTGCCTTCTGAATGGACACACAGAGAGAGCTGTGTGCATGTGCCAGGCTTCGGGGTTCTGTGTAGCCCCAGGCAGCTTGTGGCTGAGTGGTCATTGTGGCTCCCTCCCTCTTGCCCTCATGCCCTCCCTGTCCCCTTTTCGCCTCTTTGTCGTTACAGTAACTATTAGACATGCATGAAATTCTGCCCAGTTTGCACAGCATTAGTGTATTATATTCTGCTAAACCTTAATAGCTTTCTCGCTTGTAGCAAGGAGGCAGTTGCTTTGTGGGCTTTTTCATGGGAGTGTGTCGTGACTAGCACTAACAGGGAAGCCACTGGAGAACCACTGTTATGATTAATCTGGAAGAATGAGTGTTTTTTTTGCGACCGTCTGTGGTGATTCATTGTGTTCGCAGAGATGTTACCATTTCAGTCATTGTTCATGCCACACAGACTCCCTATTCTTGTATGTAGTTGCCACACAGGATTCAAGCCGAAAATAAAAAATCTTTGCACAGTCCCCAGAATTCAGCCTCCAAGAATCTGCACTGCACATACACATCAGAAAGATGAATTGAACTCAAGGCATCTGATGATGGCAGTTGTCTGGTTAGTCAGAAAGCATGAGATCCTATGCATATAGATTCTCTAAGAGGAGAAAACTTTATATAGCAGAAATGCAGCATATTCTGTGAGGTCAATTTAGTGGGTTCTTTTTTTGCCAAAAGCTGGCCACTTGCACACAATTAACATTGAGTTATTATTTTGGTGTTGTTTGGTGTTTTGAAATTATAGTAGACTAAAATAGTAACGTCAATACCCAGAAAGCACTGTTGTGTGCTTCACTTACTAACTTTCAGTCACTGTTCATGCCACACAGACTCCCTATTCTTGTATGCAGTTGCTACACAGGATTCCAGCCGGAAATAAAAAAAATTTGCACAGTCCCCAGAATTCAGCCTCCAAGAATCTTTCCATTTCACTGATTATGCATGTCTCTTTTAGACATAGTGACAGACTGCTCTCTCTTAGTCTTTGCACAGGTTGTATAGCTCTGCTAGAGCCCCAAACTGGAATAAAATCAAACTAGAATTTTTGGCATGCTTATTATTTCGCAGAATCACAGATCTCATTCTCGCAGGTGACAAAACATGTTTATCCTGGGTTGTGGTAGTTTCGATTTGTGAATTATTTAATAAGCCACAATTAATCTCTTTTCTTTGATTTTACAGATGCTTTCTCTTCCCTATATTTTAAGTGTCCCTTCCAGCACAATGTCTCCATTTTCTGCTGGCCTTGTTTTCAGCCTTATAAATACTGACTCATTACAGGAGTACACAACATGGCATGATGGGCCAAAGACGCTCAGCTATCCGCCTCCCTGGGCTTTTGTTTTGTGGCGCACAGCTGAGGCAGATGCTGAGGGGCACTCACACTAAATTGCCTGAATGAGGGCGAATTCTGTTGGCCACTGAAGTGGAGTGCACCGGAGCTCATTGAGTCACAGCTTATCTTCAGCAAAGACAGATAAAGGAATGTAGCTCAGAGAGGCATATACCAATTAAGAAGAATTCATTTTAACTTTTGACTTCTGTTGCTTAAAAGATGTTATGGCACTACATCAGTATTTCCCATATACAGAATGTATTTGAGATACTCAACCAAATATATTTACCACAGCCCAAAGTCTTATGTGTGCTTTGTATTTATACATTTTTCTTCTCAGTAGTCTGTAGAAATGCAGTCAAAAGTGCCAAGTCTGGGAGAATAGTGCATTCATGTGGTGCATTCATGTGCAACTGCGTAGACTGGAAAAATATCTGAATCTGTAGTAATCTGAGTATGGCTTGTGTTTTGCAACAGACTCAAGTGATGCATATAGTGATGCACACACAACCACAATTAAATTCTCAGGGTGTGAAGCAAAAGGGACACATTCAAATTGCATGTTTTGTCCGACCATATTCAATGTGCTACAGTATCATGTAAGTCATAGAAAAGAAGCAATCAATTACCAAAATAGTTTTTTCTGTCGATCGATCAATCAATTAATAGTTTCACCTCAAAATCAAGTTTTTTAGTGGCTAATTCAAATTAACATCCATTTAGTTTTATAGATTAAAAAAGATGCTGTCAAGGAGGTTTTTCATGTGTGTTACAATTGAAGTCAGGTTTATATATTTGATCTCAAAGTATACATTTTTTCAAGCTCCAACGGGGAGATTTTCCATTTGGCGTGTAAATCTACAAAGGCTATTCTCCACCCTGACAAGTAACTAGTCATGCAATAAAAAAACTAAGCTGAGAGTCTCTACCGCGGTTTTGATGCTGCTTCTGTCCGCTGTTGTGTGTGTAAGAGTTGGACACACACACACACTACCATATGTGTTTTTAAGCGTGTCTAAACAGTGCAGTGACGGATGCCAGACTTCATGGACAAAGCAAGGAAGAAGGTGATTGTGGTAGAGAGTGAGGAGGAAAAAACTTTCAAATTTGCTTTATCCTTAAGTAAACTCAATAGCAAATATTTCAGTAGAATTTGAGATCAAGACTTCTTGAGTTGTATTCATGTTTATTAAAATTTTGCTATGACCTCTTCTTTAAGTTTGTATTCAACATAATACCTTATTATCCCAATGAAATGTAGTAAAACATGTCATATGTGACACAAAAATATAATTTATTATTTTTGCCGGTAAAAAATATGCTTTGCCGGTGGATTTTTTTCATCTACCAGTTATTCCCCTTGGCCAGTTTTTTAGTTAAATCCCTTCTTAAATGATGCACATCAAGCCACAGTACATAGGACTGAAACAATCCTTTAGGTTTATGACTTAACGATAAAAGTGATATGACATCAAATATGACATGTTTTATGATACTTCAATATCACAGCCAAACACCTTTCAAACGGCCACTTTTCAACAACAGATAGGAGTCTGAATCATCTCTACTGTGGCAGCTCAGCTTCTGCTGCCTCGGCCTTCTCTAATGTGCGCTGCCCTATTATGTAACCCATAAATATGACCATTACGTCAGTATTTCAAGTGATATTTTACGCCCTCGTTTTTTAGCATGTAACATTCTGCTGCCACAAAACAAATCCTGTTATCTTCTGAATGTGATTGCAGAATATATTAATTTTCAGATATAATTAATCATGTATAGTTTGTACTAAAGGATTTAAGTACATATAAATTACATTTTAAGCCCCCTTAAGTGCTGTAGATGCTACGGAAAGAAGATTTGGGATTAACATTTAGGTTTTACAAGGGTAATTGGGACTGAAAGCCTTAAAATGGATATAATTAAGAACTATGCAGTTTCTTTGGACTAGTGGTTCCTTTTGAGTTAGCACATAACCATTTCTTTTAAACCTAATGCACAGAGATTTACTGTGAGCTGCCGGCCATCTGTTGTGGAGTCTTATCATGTTTTAAAAAATAATGCATAACTGAATAGCCCCAAGTGTCTAAAGCCTGGCAGATATTGATGCCTCAGCTTAGGGCTATAATAAGGAAAGCACCAGCTGAGCATCAAATGAACTGTTCAAAATTGCTCTTTTAAAAATCAAGCGATTTACCTTAATAATATTGCACACAGTGTTGAATTTGTAGCTTTAATGTAAATACAGTATGTGAATAACTGGTGCAGATGTTGGAAATGGCCAGCCATTTATGGCATGAGGCTCAGGCAATCGTGGTGATCAGTTGAAGTTGTGCTTTTGACAACCTCTTTAATGTAAATAGCCACTCCTCAGAGGCTGTACTGCTGCATCAGAGAGAGAGAGACGGACCGAGAGAGAGAGAGAGAGAGAGAGAGAGAGAGAGAGAGAGAAAGAATATGGGGAGAGGGGAGCTGGGAAACATGTTTCCATAGCAACTGGTAGAAGTGAGTATAACTGTGGTTGAGAGGCATGAGCAGCAAGCAAATACTCAGTTGTTCCTTAAAAGTAGTGAGTCCTGAATACAACCACTTTGGGTATGCATTGTCCCTTTAAGACTTGGATCTCAGTGCTTTGTTTGTTCAAAATTAAATGCTTCCAGTTAATTTCTAGTAATGTGTACAGATTACTGTTCATGGAGAATCCAAATGTGCAAGGGTTGTGTGTACCAAAACACCTGAATTATGTACATAATATAATAAAAGTATTTTAAGTTGGTCAAAGCTTTCCCCAGTGACAAATATGTTTGTCTATTTCAGAGTTTTGTGCTTATAATATTGAATCAACACAATAAATTGTTCAAAATGGGTGAGTTATTGCCAGCGTGAGCATGTGGGACAAATAAGATCGTGTCAGATATTGTGAGTCAGTCTCTTGCAATACATTATAAACACTGACACCATTACTGATGCAGAGGCACTTCGGTCCTGCAGACATGCGAACTCTAAAATGATTTGCTTTCCAGCAGTTCAGACACTTACAGTTAAAGGCTGTTTGACATTGAATAGTGGCACATGAGGTCATGTTGGTGTGTGTGTGTATGTGTGTGTTTAAAAAGCCTTTTTTTTCATTATCGCACACACTTTTTCACCTCAGTGGTCCATAAAATTATTTGAAACTGAAAACTCTCAATGCAGTTAAAAAAAAATACAATATAGGTTTGATTCCTGCTATGTAGTGAATATATTTCTGCCGTATAAATGTTGTGTTATATTTTTCTGTTAGGATATCAGATGTCATAGGCAATTATTTTTGATGTATCACATATTGCTCAAACTCGTTTTGTAATATACTGGCAAAATATAATGATAAAATATAAAAATATTGTTTTACTATGGTATTACAAGTTAATGGTTAACATACCTTTCATTTGAAGGAGAGATTGGATCCTTTTGTTTATTTTAGATTAGAGATGGTTAAGCAAAGGTTTATAACTGTGACTGTCAATTTGGCAGGCTTAAAGTTTAAGTGGTTGCGTGTATGTATGTGTGTGTGTATCTGTGTGTTACACTGGCAGAATAGATAATGAGCATAATCCCGCACGGCAAGTGAAGCGAGTCACGGCTGGGGCCGAGGCTTACTACAACATCCAATAGCACAGGCTGTAGGACCCGAGGTGTTGTTCTAAGATAACTACAGAGGCTAGAGGAAAGAGGCCACGCTCTGCATAAATTCCCGTCTATATGGTGTCTTTGCTCTTCATATCTTATCAGTCACTTCCAACATAACTGTGGAAAAGTCGGTGTATTCCTGTGGGGAACTAAAATTTAAGAAACAACCCGAGATAGAGAGGATGGGTTTAGGCTAAATGAGACTCTTTAAGCATTTCCAACTGCAGCCACTGATTATTGTAGCCGAAGGACATCAATGTACATCATTTTCATTCATGAAATAACCCCCTTTCACCACCATCACTACAGAGAAAGACACAAACACACCCATACACATGCAAGCAGACGTGTATGCAGTGATATTAAGTTGTACAATGCCTCATGGCTGTACTAAAAAAATCTTGAACCTTACCCTTAAATAGAAACACAAAGACTGTAGTCTGAATTTGGAAGGATACTGTCATTTGTGGTCTTTTAACCACAGTTACAGTCAAATAAATGGCAAATATTTTGCACCTGCATTAAGAAGCAGGAGAGAAATAAACTCTGAAAACTGATAATAAGCTACCACTTATAATAGATGAAAATAATTTACTCCATGTTGCTGAAAATGTAATGAGATTGCCCAAACACTACACTAATGTAAAGCTAAGGATTTGTTGATGACCTACAGAGACATGAATTATTGACACTGCAAGCTGTCTCCTGTAGTCATGATCAGCCTCCATCCAAATGTGACATTGCCCACAGTTACAGTAAATGTTACATCACAAATGAACTGCTAATCTCAGAGCCACAGTTCCTGTGTAGCTTTCAAATTTTCCTTGTGCTTTCCTGTTTGGATGCAAGAAAATACACCAACAACCAGATTTATTGCTGGTTTGTTCTTGGTATTTTTCTTGGTATTGTGGTAAAATTAAGGCAGACCATCATTCTCTGCTCATATTTCATCTGTCAAGCTGAACACATGGTGCGATTGTAAATAAGACTTAATTTGCTGCTGAGATTTTTGGACAGAACGGCATTCTTCATCCATTTGCTGGCAGCTGATCTTGGGGTTCTAACCATATTCTGCATCCATAAATGGCAACGCCTCAAAGGCAGAGATTATTAAATCTAATTATCCTCCTTGGTCTTAAGAATTATTGATGTGAAATGGAAACTAAAGCTACTCAGTGGTAGAGCCATACCTCGTTTTTGAATGTTTGTGGACAGATCTTTGCAACTTCAGATTCCTGGTTTCATTTAGGCTATTGTATTATAGGTGGTTGATAGAGGCTGAATTAATTTTTTTCATTATAGTTCATTATAAGTCTGAATGTCAGGTTTAACTGCGGGGAGATTGCATGTTTTCCCAGAACTAGGTCACTCTTATCTGCTCGAATTGTTTATTTCTCTGTAGGACTCTCAGCCAGTGTAGTGTCGAGGGCCTGAACAACTCAGAAACTTGACACAGGTTTGGGCATGTTACTCCTGTTTGTATGAAAGTTTTAAAAGCCTAAGGTTTGGTTTGCCAATTAGTGGTACATAGCACCTTCTGATGCTCTCGGGGCCATCTTCCTTTCTGCTCATTTTTAAGTCCTTGTTCCAGTTTTTATAGTCATACTTTGAATCTTCTTTCTTGGAACATTTTTCCCACTCAAGGCTTACGGTAAGTTTTACAGTGGGTTAAAGAGTTTGTGCTCGATGATGAGCAGTTCATAGAAATAACAGTGCAGTTCAACAACTGGGTTTGAAGAAGATGACAAGACAAGAAAGAACAAATCCAAGAATATACTTGGCATTTAAATCTTCAGCTTTTATGTTGTTAAGACATTTCACCACAAATGTGAACTACATGGTGGCGCCAGAGGAAAAGTCTGAACATCTCCAAAGACATTAAGATACATTATCTGAAAACCAAGAATGTGTGTAAAAAAGATATTTGTGCCAGTCCCTCAGGTAGATGTTGACATTTTTCACTGGATAAAATAATCTTGCTGGTGGCACAAGAGTAGGAGCAGAATAGGTAGTCAGTTGGATTCATCCTCGCTGGACCATGAATGTCTGTACAAACTTCCATGGCAATCTACCCAATAGTTGTTACGACACAGTATTTCAGTGTGGACTGACCGACCAACAGACCGAAACTGCCATCCCTAGAAACGTGCTGCCATCTTAAAATAGGGAATAAAGGAGAAAAATGACCTTTCATCTATTAGTAAACTATGTTTGAAAGTTGTGCTACAGGCAAAAATGTATTTCTCCTTTGAAATAAAATTGCCTAATGAGCTAACATTAAAAGTACTGTATAGAGGATTCTTCACTTCATGTACTCTTCCTTTATCTAGTACATGATAAAAGTGCATGAATCCTTAACTTCTATGATGTAGAGATCCCCATGCAGTCTCAGCCCGACTCAGGTTTAAAATGTATTGGTCACTAGGGATTCACATGCAGATTAAATTTCTAGGACACACAGTTGCTGTTTGTAATTTGGCCAACCCCTGCTTCGAAGGAGTTTCTGCCCTTTAACTGAACTAGAGCTACAGTCGCTTGTTAGCCTCTTTATTATATGAAAAGTGAAATGTTGGTTGGAGAGCAATTGCCCTGTCTTGTTCATAACTATCTGCGAAGAGGAGGCACAGCTCTGCCATCGATTTGAGGAAACCAATTAGTGCTTGGGCTACAGAATAGTTTAATTTCAAAAACTCCCAGACTGTGCAGGTATGTTGTTATTGTAGGCTATTCTAATATTCTTCAGCATAAAGAGAAAAAAACACTTAGTGAGAGATGGTGAAGAGGATGGGGAATCATGTGATGGAAATTCCCTCTGGGACCTTCATCCCTCTGAATTTCAGCTTGCTTGAAGGGTATGAGAACAGTTTTGCATTGTTGGTTTTCATATAGGAGAAGCAGTGTTGTGAAGTAAACTGACAACCTGGCTTGCTGCTTTCTGACTTTGTGACATGAACGTTTTAGGTGTCTTAACTGACTACTTACGATGTGTTTGTTCTCAAGTTAGCAATTCATCAGTCATTAATAACTAATATATTATAGTACATGTTCCTCCAGTATTAGCCATTTATGTAGTGGATATACCGTATTAACATTGCAAGTTTATTAGGTACACGCAGCTAAAACTAATGTTGTCTAAAAAAACAGTCCTGCAATAAATCCTACCATCATGAAAGTTTTAATGCTTAGTTTTGTTTAAACTGTTTTAGAGAGGTGTTGATTCAGCTTTATGGACTTTTGAAAGGCTGCAGTTTGTGGTGCTGTTGAATTGTATTGCACTATATTGAGATGTTTATCATGTTAAGTCTACCTCCGCTGATGTAAATGGGTCTGTAGGTAGGATTTACTGCAGGGCTGCTTTATTAAACTGCATTAGTTTTAGCTAGGTGAACCTAAAGTGGGAACTTAGTGTATAATATATATGGTAAAATATGTTTACTTTTGCATTTAATTTGCACCTCAAACACAATACTGTGGTAAGCATCTAATGTATTTTTTTAATGATTCTCCAACCTCAGCATTTTTAATCATCTTTTAGAAGCGACAGTAAATCCTGATCCAGCTGGTCTCATCTCATTTTTGACTGCACTGCCTGTGGATCTTCCCAGCAAAAAATGTCAAGGGGAATGAGTGTCTGAACAAAATGAGCTCCAGGACGACGTTGAGTGCTCAGAGAACCCAGCTATTTCAGTCAATATGCCTAGTACTACAACACACTGACTCATCATGTGTCCCCCATCTCACCCTTTTCCCTAATTGCCACTCCACCTACCTGGCCCCTTGGAATATAAAGAACTGATACTGGATCTGTCAAACATCTGTTGTTTTTGTTTGTTTGACATTAGTGTTGAACCTCTTGTGTTGTATTTTGGTCTAATTGTTGTATTTTTTGTTTCGGTTGCCATGTAACGAGACATTCAGTTTTTTTATGTGCGTAGCATTTTTTTGAGGATTTTACCTTGTCTGCTTTGATAGCTTTGGCTGTGTTTGGAACCATTGCTGATGTAAAGCACTTTCAAACATTGAATCTGATAATGGGCTTTACAAATAAACTTCCCCTGACTTGAATAATCATCATCATCATGCCTGCTCTGCAAATGAGTTGCCTGTTTGTTTGACTAAATGAATACCAACCGTACTTATTTCCTCGGCCCAATTAAAACAAAATCCTTATCCATAAAATTAGCATAACATTGTTTTAGTAGTTCATATGAAAATAAAATGAGTGGGGTTTTGACGCTGTGTTTCATGTTCCGTCACTTTGAACATGAACTACTGCTGACAAAATTAAACAATTCAGCTCATTTAAAAATAAAACATTCAAACAACTGAAGAACTGTCATCCATGCATCAATTATAGCGCATTGTGTTTTGCATTACTGTAAATTGACAAAAAATGAGGATAATCTGTCAGCAGACAAAGTTCAAACTAAAGCGATTTTCAAATCCTTTATTTAGTTTCTTCCTAACGCTGCCACTCTGATGGGATCATACTCTACACGCCTACTCAATATCAATCTCTGGAAGATGTAGACATTTTTTTTTTGGTGGTTCAAATTGGGCTATACTGAAAGGGTTTTCCAGGGTGTAAACTCAGCCGTGTATTGGATGCCTGCCTATAAAGTTCTACTATGCTTTATTGACTATTTATGTCATCATTTTTTTTTAGGTTTGATCACTTGAAGTGATAAATGATACTGATTGGTAATGTATTTGATTAGGCTAAGTCATAATCAGTACTCGATTCATAATCAGTGCAAAAAACGTGTTAGTAGTAGTTAGTACTTTCAAGCCACTTTTTGAGACTTTCATCTCTGTGAGTGGTAGCCATAATAAGTGGCAGCAGTTCACACTAAAACACATTAACAGTGTTTTTTAGTTTTCTCCTTGTTCCCATGAATCTTTCCAGCATTGATTAATAGTGACATCACCAAAACAACAATAGAAAATCTATAGAAATATCCAAAAGACATGTAACATTTTTACACTTTTGATCTAGAGTTTTTTTTTGTGCAGGTTTAGCCTTTCCAGTATCAGTTATTACGATCTCATTTGTTATTCTGGGATGTTGATCGTTTAAGGGCTGAAGTGATTAATCGCTAAGTCAATTCAGAGAAAAATAATTGATAATTGATTAGTTGTTGAAGTAATCTTTCACCCAAAAATCTCAAAAATTCACTGGTTTCAGCTCTCTTAAACCTAGCAGTGGTCACTTTGGAACATTAATTTTTATGCGTTAGTGGCAAGTATGTGAGCCCAGTAATTGTTCATCTTCAGCACATTTAGAAAGGTTTCATTACAGTTTATCCATTAAATCCAAAAGGAGTTAGACGAAAGTTCTAACTAAAAATCGGATTTAAAATCTGATTAAACTCTAACTATAGTAAATGTTGCAAAATAACGACAAAGTGTAAGCAGTTACATGGGTTCATAAATTTTATAGTTCTAATCTAGCAGAATTAACCTACCGTCTTAAAGTAAACAAACGTGAAAGGACAGAATATTAGAAAGGGCTTTGCCAATGTTCTCTAACCTTTTGACTGTATCATGATTCAAAGGTTAAATTATCTCCTGTTCACTTAATTTTGCCTATCCACTCCAGTCCATCTTCACTACACATCATCATCTTCCGTCCCTCTGTCGCTTGACAACAATATGTGCCCATTCTCGCCCTGATCTCCTGTGTGTGTGTGTGTGTGTGTGTGTGTGTGTGTGTGTGTGTGTGTGTGTGTGCGTGTGTGCACTGATGGCGGTACATACACGTTCACACAGACTTGCCCATGCATAGTCTAGAGCTGGGTTTTGGGCCCATTTAGTCACACTTCTTAGTCAACCACAGGAACCCTTGACTGCACCCTTGGGAGATTCTGCAGAAAACAAGTGAAGCTTTGTTCTAATTAAGCATTGAAGTGTTTCAGGCCATACTTCTGTCTGTCAAATAACAGAAATCTGTCTTATTCCGGTCTTTGATTAAGTGCAGGCTTTTTTCAGTGAGTGACAAACTGCATTTATCTTCCTAGATAAATTAATATAATTTTTTTAAAGCACGTGAACTATCATTTCTCTCAAGGTACATCGGCGGCTCAGCATTGGCTCTTAGCAACCCTCCATATGTTAATGGAATAGTTGCAGTGCTGACTGGATGTTATTTCTCTTGAAAGGACAGGAAGACTGCAGGCAGAAGAGGAAAAGAAGAAAATACTTGTTAGGGCTACTAGAGCCAAATCTGGCATAGTCAGTTTCTTGATGTGCATGTGCATTGCTTTCCACTGATTTCCTGTACCTTCCTACTCAATCGCAGTAAAAATATTTATCGATGTGCAAAGATGTGGACGTCGCCACCTACAGGCAAGGATAATAGTAGCTGCTGTAATTTGGGCCACCTGCAGTTTGTGTAGTGCTTGTAGCAACTGTGCAACTGCACAGGTTTTCAGGTTTGGAGGACAAAAGATACATGAGCAAACAAGTGTGAACTCAATGCAGTTGTAATAAGCAAATCACATATAAGTTCATCAAATATAAACACCAGGAGTTGTTGCACAGATTGCCTGCAGGTGGATACTTCCTTCCTTGCCTGTACTGTAGATGGCATGCATTGATACATTTACATCTGCTATTGTTACGTCTGTTTTCAGTTTCAAAAGTCGTAGTATCTTTTAATGCTGCCTAAGCAGTGCTTCATTTATTGAGTTGCCAAGTTTCTGATTTTGTATTTGTATGTTTTTTTCTGTTGTAGTTTCACTGGAAGTGCAGATCACACCAAGTCAGGGTGAGATTAGTCTTGGAGAGTCCAAATTCTTCATGTGTGAAGGTAAGTTTACCAAACTGTCTTGGCTGTGAACACCCCAATTTTTTACTTTCAAACTTGCATCCAACCTATCAATTTTCATTTGTTAGCTCCATTTCTATATTCTTCTAAAGATATGAAAGGTATGACCTAAAAAAACTGAAAAGAGAAGAAGTTAAAAGTAGAAAAATGTCAACAGAGACAGAGGTTTGTGTTTTGTGTTTATATTCTCATAAAAACAAAATAATAATTTGTTAATATATCAAATTAACTGTCCTTGAAAAAAAAACATTGGCATGTTAGTACCACATTAAATAGAAATAATTAAAGAATGCTGAGTACTAATACAAGTACTTGACATTACCAACCACGCATTCTCTTTAGCAGGATAAGCGTATACTGTCAAACCACATTGCTTTCCAAGCAAAAACATTTAGTGACATCCCAGTGTTTTAGGGGTCTCGTGTATAGCATAAAAATGTGTATGGCATTAAAATGGCATAAAATCTGACATTTTGGTTGTTTCAAAGCGCTAAAATGCATAAACCATAGACTTCAGTCCATGGAGGAGCAAGAGCAACCCACAATATTAAGTCTGTGGGCACTGGTGAACTTCACTGATGTTGAATGTGTCCATTTTAGATAACAGTTTTCTAACATACTGCTCTTTACTGTGCTTTCAGTTGTAGGTGTTGCAAAGCAGATAGACTGGTTCGGACCAAGTGGGGACAGGATAGAACCGAACAGGCCAGACATAACAGTAACCCGTAATGATGAGTCATCTTCCACCCTCACACTGTATAAAGCTGGGACTGAAAATGCTGGGACATACAAGTGTGTCGCTACCAATGGAGATCAGCAAGGGGAGTCAACCGTCAAAGTAAAAATTTTCCGTAAGTGTTTTCCTCACCCCATACACGCCCCAAATTATTGAGTGGTATGAGCACAGAAGAGGAAAAAAAATCCTGTTTATTGAACTCAAAATATTTTATTGACTGCTTAAGGGGCAACACATTACTCTTTTTCTTTTCAAGTGAAAATGGATTTATCATCAGTTCAATAAATGGTCGGAAGACCATTAGAGGGCTGCTTAATGATCCTGTCTGTTGTGCAGTTCTTGTGAGTAATGGCTTTTATTTTCCATGAATGCCAAGCATCAGCAAATGTCCATCAGATATGAAATCCTTTTCCAAACAGAACTTTTCATGTTCTTTCAGTGCCTGTTTTAGGTTATTATCAGAAGTGGTCACCCATGTAGACATTGCATATACAGTGTCAGTCGCAAAATAAGATTGCAGTTTCATTTTTCAGTTTGAATTTTGTGAAGATGATCATTTCTTATGGCTTAGTAATGTTAAAAGAACTTGTGTTTTAAGAAGGAAAACTTTACTATTTATAGATGTGAAGCACCTCAAGGAACTGGCTTGAAGTCAAATCTCAAACTCACAAACTCACAAGGAAAGTATGACAGCTGCAGCAATTTTGTAGATGTAATGCAACGTCAACCCCTGCAGTCAAAGAAAATAACAGCTGCAGCAATTTCATCAGTTTTGCCCCCTGCAGGCAAGGAGTGTTACAACTACATTTTTCCTTTTTTATAACCACTGTTTTCTGTGTGTATGTGTGTCTGTTTTAAGGTTTTACCTTAAAACTTGTAGCGCTTGCCACAATATGGCTAAAAATGTCTCTGTTAAGCCTTTCTGCAATACAGTAGCTTTATAGCCAGGAAGTTGACTGTGATTCTGTAACTTATGCCCTGAGTCAAGTCTGTAAGGTAACATTATTGCTTCATTGCATGCCATGCAGAGCTCCCAGCAAATTCCATTAACGAATTGGCTAGTTTTAGAAATTACTTTAGATTAGAAATGCTTCAGCGCTGGTAAATTAAAAATAATGAGTCAGAGGAGCTTATTTAGAGTCTAAATAACTTAAAGTACTGCCTGATAAAGTGAGTTTGAGTTAAAGGAAGTCGTCCTCACTGTAGTTACAAGGACATTGGTCGGTTAAGGTCACAGAATTTATTCATTTTAACTTTGAATTGGATTTTTTGAATGTAGAAAAGTGTGATGGTGATTGCTAAAATCGCCAATCACACTTCCAGTCTGACAATTTTTAAAGGGGAAATTGCAGGGAATAATAGAAAAATGGTAGAGTGATTTTGACGATATTCTGTTGCACACAAAATATTTTCAAAGAAATGCTTAACAAATGTCTATATCCGTAACAAATGAATTCCTTCCCAACAAGTGAAGACGATGGAGTTGAAGACTCACACTGTAATACAAATGAGTAAAAAGTGTTTTGCATGTTACGTTCCAGAAAAAATCACCTTCACAAATGCACCCTCACCCCAAGAGTTTACCGAAGGAGACAATGCCAACATTGTTTGTGATGTCACCAGTTCGCCTCCACCCACTGTCCTCTGGAAATTTAAAGGAGCAAAAATACAGATGGAAAAAGATGGTAAGATTTTCTGGACATTTCACTTGATTTGGTGCTTAGTGCCTGTCAAGTGTTCTATGGCTATACTATAATGGATATACACTGGATTCACCACTGTTAAAGCCTTGAAAGTGTTCATGCCCTGCTTTTGTTTTGTTCTCCTCCAGGCTTCATCCTGTACTTGAGAGCGAAAATATATTTTGTTTTGAATTTTGAAAATATAATTGATTCTGTTATTCACCCCTGACACTGAGCAATATCATAATGTGTATAGTATTGTTGATATTGTTCACTGAAAAATAATAACAATAGCTCATGTGTGGGTTGTAACAGTATTTTGAATTACTACATGATTAAATTTATTCGGTTCACATTTCATCTCAAACTGAGGGAGTTCTTGTGGGCTTTGGCCATATTTCTCTTTTTCTGGAGCCAGTGGAGTGAGTGTTGGGCATGCTCACAGATATGAATTTGATGAAGTGGAAATTACATATAATCTGTGTCCAAAAAAAAGAGTCATATTTTCAGTTGTTTGTTATGTAACAGTTTACCTCAGAGAGACCAAAATATTGCATATTCCTTGGACTAATGATTTGATGAAAACACATAAAGTCAACATTAAGTTTGTAAGAGTAATGCAGAGATATTAGTTACTCAATCAGACATCAGTGTTAAAATGTTGATAAATTGTCAGCCAGATGTATTGAAGTGAATCTTTGTTGTCTGAATTAGTCAACCATGACAATTTTCTTCAGATATGGGGTTTCATTACATCATTATGTAATCCTCTTGGTTAGAGCAGCTGTTTGTCATCAAATACTTTAAGTAAGTGTCTAATTTAAACTTGTCAAATATATAACACACTTGACAATGTATTTATCTTCTGCTTCCTTTCAGTTCGGTTTAAGATACTGAGCAACAATCACCTTCAAATCCGTGGCATAAAGAAGACCGATGAGGGCTCATATACCTGCGAGGGTCGCCTCATGGCCCGCGGCGAGATTGATCTGCGGGTCATCAAGGTCGTTGTGAACGGTAAGCAGCCCTCTCTCTCCCTTGCACTATTTCCTCATCCTTTTTGTACCTGCTTGCATATTTTAGTGTGGCAGGTGTCCCATGACGCTTAAATAAGCTGTAGATCCTCAGAGGCGACCAGGCTCAGCATCAATGTGGAAACAGTTGCCCAGAGCAACCGGGTATCAAAGATGTTTCATGCTAATGAAGTCTGTTTCCTGCAACTTCTGAGCCTCGCAAATGAGTGTGACTAAAATAAGTGTTCTGAATTTCTCACTGCTTCTGTCTCTGTTTTCCCTTGTGGTATATATTTATGTGACTGCCAATGTATGTAACTATCTACAAATGTATTTCTCTGTCCATCTGTTTTATTATTTATCTCTCTGTGTCTCAGTGCTCCCGACCATCAGGGTATGGCAGTCAGAGGTGAATGCAACAGCAGATGTCGGGCAGCCTGCCATGTTGACTTGTGCTGTTGATGGCTATCCTGAACCCATGGTGACCTGGACAAGGTAAAACTCTGCTAGCAACTGGAGAGACAAATGCTTTCAACATTTCAGCAGCACCTGTCAGATGCCAGCACACCGGCCTCATAATTTAAACAATGAATTTGTTGACCCCCCCAGCCGGGCCTATTCATCTCGGTATTTTTAAGATATTTTTTTAACTTACAGTGGGGCGGCCCGGTTGAAAGCAGATATAATGGTTGGAAAACTCACCAGCGACGGCTATTGGTTACAACGTGAACAGACTATAGGAAAACAGCAAGTCTGAGATCAGTGTTCTTTACCCACATTGTGCATAGAGTAACGTTCAAAACTTGAAGTTTCCTACTACCACAAGCTGATTTAACGTAGCAACCTTAACTGACTACTTAAACCATGAGTAACCATGGATTGATGTTCTTAACACAGATATTTCCTTTGTGACATTTAGGGATAATGTCAAGGATTTCCTCATTGAAAGCTAAAAAACCATCTAAAAGTTGTTGAGATATTTCAGTCTGGACCATCCTGATGGAATGACAGACATACTGACGTTGCCATCCATAGAACCACACAGTCAATGTGGCCAGAAAATAGCATACAGTTTAACACTGGTAGTACCAAATATTATAAAAAGCGCAAAGGGTTGTTGACATACAGCATCAGTACCAGTAGAAGCTGGCAGCAACGGACTAAAGAGATAATGAGTTAATAATGATAATAATAATAATAATAATAAGCTTTGTGGGTTGTACGTATACCAGCCATATGTGAGCTAATATCATCTTAAAAATAACATTTCTCCACACAATCGCGTTCCTTCTACATAAGAAATAAGAATTAAGTGTAACATTCACAATAGTTTATATTTCCGTGTTATGACGGTTGTTGTTGGTGATTAAAATAACATTAAATCCTGCTATGTAACAAAAACCATTTGTACCCCGTAGGCTTAATGTCAATTTTTCATTATTTACGTTATTATATCATTAAATAAATTATTATGTAAATGTATTATGTAAATAAAACACATAAGCTATTATAGCCTGCTGATTTACCATTATGCTGCATATCAAGTTAAATGCAGATTTTTAGAGACTGAATATCCTATCCATAGTTTGTCAAAATAAAGGGGATGTGGCTTGTGTACTAGTTGGTATTTACATCTGGTTATTCGGGAATGGTATTGGCAGTATGCACCAGTGTACCTCCATTAAACTGAAAGCCAAAGTGTACACCAGACACTCTAAGATATTATTTTACTAACTGGTCTATTTACTGCAATAGGATACTTAATCACAGGGTATCAAAGGTGCATGAAGACAATGAAACCTGAAGACTGGAGTGTCATCAATAGCCACATTATTGTGTATCTGAATACAGCCATTGATAGGCTCCTTCTTTGTTCAACCGTTCCTGTTCAGCTTGTTTCCAAGACAGCACTTAGCTGTGTAGACAACTTAGATTGGGGGTGGGGATACAGCCCAGGAGCTACATTTGGCCTTGGTTTTTAGTATTTTGTAGTTTTCTTAAAAATGTTTTGTATTTGTGCAGTTTGACAGGACCTGCAACAAGTGACAGTCAGTCAGAAGCCAGATAACATTATCTCCTTTACATGGATGCCAATGATGACAAACTAAACTAAGGACAAAATGAAAATACATGAGCCATTTTTTTTTTCAGATTGACTAATAACACCAAATGTCAAATGTGTTCAGAAGAATAACATTATCACCCTAATTTTGCTCGGGGATTTTCAACTTTCATCTGTTCTTTTTTCATTAAAGCACTTCTTCTTTATCACTAGATCTTTTTCAATTTGTTTTTCAAGCATCTAGAAACTACAGCTTATTTTCTAAAGACCAAATGGTCATGATTTAGTTATCTTTTTAAAGAAAAGCTTGTAACATGGTGCAGTTTAAAAAATGACGTGGACTGGACTGGACAGATGGATATAATATTCATGTTTTTCACAGGAACGGAGTGGTTCTCGAAGCAGGAGAGAAGTACAGCTTTAATGACGATGGCTCAGAAATGACAATGATGGATGTTAGCAAGCTGGATGAAGGAGAGTACACCTGCATTGCCAAGAATAAGGCTGGGGAAAGTGAGCAGGAGCTCAGTCTGACCGTGTTTGGTAAGGCAGAACGTTTTATATACATATATACATATAACTTGAACTAACGTGACAATATAAAATTTTCCAAGTGTGTGGGAATGAGGTATAAGTATATGTAGGTGGGGGAAGAACAATAGTATGGTTATGTGTCTGTTTTCTAAGGGATACAAGATGAGGTGTTGTTTCAGTGTGGGTTGTTGTTGTTTCATGTAAGGCTGAAGCTTAAGGATTTAGAGAACTGTCCAAGTGGGATGAGCTCAGCTGAACTCTTTGAAGTCTCTTTCTTTCTTTTTTTGCCCACTAGGTTGTTGTTGTCTTTATTTTGTCACATAATTTGACCAAAATTTAAATCAAAACCACAGTATTAGTTCATGTAGTCTTTCTGCCAATTAAATGTACAGTAAGCTTGCTGGTGCAGTTTATTTTCCTAAACAACAGAGGTGGCCTGGGCCTGGTTCATTAGAGCTCAACTGGTAGAAAATCACCATCAAATTACTCAAGACAGCTTTCAAAGCTCATTGTTTACCTCAAGCAGTATTTACCTCATTATCTTGAAGATTTTCCCGCACTCACAAGGATCTGGTCTCCTTACATCAATGTGGGAAAAGCTGCAATCATGCGTTTCCTTTAAGCCCCCACTTAGGAATATGAAAGCTGTATGAATGTGTTTTCCCCGATCATGTTTTTTTTTTTCCGATCCTGCTTGGAGTTCTTTAATATTGAGTTCCTGTCAAAAATAGTGTGATAATATATTTATATTTTCTTACATATTACAACAGCACAGTGCACACTTAGCCTTAAAACCCTTGAAAATGTGGTTTCAAATTTTACTCATTTCTCTATAACATTCAATAATTATGACTAAATAAGCATCAATTAAAGGTAATTTAAATTCATAAGCCAAAACTGCATTTTTTTCTCTAGGGAAGAAAAGGGCAGTTGCCCTTCAGCTGCAGGCATTGTATTTTAACCCTAGTCTGGGCCTCGTCCCTACCAGACCCCTCTGTCGGCACCACCCCCTCCATCTGTGCAACCTGCTCCAAGGACCTGACGCAGGGTTTCCGTTAAAAAAGAGAGCTGGATGATTTCAGTGTCCTGGACGAATGGAAGAAATTCCAGTTAAATATTAACAGTGTTTATTGATGATCATTCATTACGCTATGTGCGTGTCGCTATTTAAAAAAATAAAAATAATTATTATGCTAGCCAACAATGCATGGGCCTGGGCCTGGTTGTCCTCCGTGCGCCTCCAGGTACCCAACTGGAGAGGGTTTAATGTGCAGTATCTCCTCTGTTGCTTCATGCATTGGTCTTCTCAATTCAATTCAGTTTTACTTCATACAAAGGGTATGACGACACTATACAAAAGGCAACAGAAAAACAAGCCCAAGGGCTTCAGCGGCAAAGAAGAACTCCCATCTGGGGAGAAAAATCACATCTGCTTTTGACTACTGTACATATACAGTATATATACAGTGTATGTATGTGTGTGTCTATGTATAAGAGTGAGTGTGTGTGTGTATGAGTGTGTGTGTGTGTATATATATATCTCGCAGTTGTTTTCTTGTGCTAAAAATTGTAAATGGTGCTATATAAAATAGGCTTACATTTAGCAAAAGTATTGCTTGATCTGTGCATTCACCCTTCATGAAGTGTAATGGAAAAATATGAAAGCGCAGGGTATTGCTCAACCTACGCTTCAGAAGTAGCACTTCGATTTGCTTCGCTCTGCTCATGTCACAGTTGTGGCTCTCAGGTTAGTTTAGGTGTACTGTAACTTGACAGTTTTCTTCAAATGTAAACAAAAATGCTCCTTTGAGATAGGCTAAATAAATTTTACACAAATTCAGTTTGGATCCACACATGGTTATCATAACTCTGCTGCTGCTGGGACTGAAAAGGCTTGAATAAAGTTTTACTGCCAAAAAATCCCACTCACCTGTCAAGTGATGCTCATCCTCCCTTTGAACTCATCCCAAATGCACAGAGTGGCTCTTTTGCTCATTGTTCTTGTTCTGCCAAACCACCTGGCTGTCTTGTTATGCTAGTGCGGTTGTGATGACTTTTTCTTTGTGTTTACAGTCAAACCTAAGATCACATACATCGTAAACCAGAGCACTTCAGAGATGCAGGAGCAGGTAACTATGACTTGCGAGGCATCAGGAGATCCAACTCCCACCATCAGCTGGAGCTACGGTGAGCACGTCTTCACTGAAGGAGAGCAGGTAAAAATAACAAAAGCAGTATGGATGAAAGTAAAAGCGAAATATCTAAATTGTAGGTACTTGAGGGCCGGTATATTGCAGGTATGTTTCCTCCTGGAGTTAATGAACCACACCTGGTGCAAAGTAGACAGATATTATCTGTGCCCCAGTTTCATACGATTCATAAATCAGTACACTATACAGAAATGTTTTTATGTAACTAGTACACTCTGGAAAAATTACACACTAAAACCACTTGGTAGATGCTATCAAAAGAGAAAAAGTATCATGAGATGATGGTGCTATATTACTGAAAATAATAAATATAGTAAATCCATTTAAACATTTATTTACTTGCAATTTGTAATACTTCCTAATTGGGCATTGGTGGTATATTTATGAAGTTGCAATTCCTATATGTACAAAATGAAAAAGTACATTGGTACACTAACTTTGTTATAGTATACTTTGTAATGTATTAGTATGTGGTGTGGAATTGGGACACACTGACTAGTAACCAGCAGAGAGGAATTCAAACCTGCAGGATGCTGGTGTCTCAAGGAGATGAACTGAATACCTTTAACCTAAATTCAAGAGGTATATTGATCATGTGCAGGTGGGATACTTCTGCAGTGTCACTGCGAGACACCCTCAACAAGGTTTATGTACCGCTGATTATTTCCCCTAAATTAGCAGCTCCTTTGAGATGGCCCAGTGGATCTCATGTAATTAGCTCAGCGAAACTCAGCCAGTAATGTGGAGTACACTCAAATATCAAGAAAATCTGCATCAGAAACCCAATTATAAAATTCCCAAAATAAGCATGAGATTTGAGGCAATAATTAACTTTGTCTGCTTCTTATAGTACAGTGTTTGCTAGAATGAGCACTTGAATGATCAAGAGTTTGTTTAGCTTTTTCAATCACTGTTATTATAATTCTGCTCCATGCTGGTGATTGAGACATTTTTATATTAAAATCTTATAATTTTTTAATGTTTATCTATGTTATATTGATATTCCTCCACCATCTTTTAAATTTGTTTTGCCACTGCATCCTTATTACCTTTTGGTAATGTCTTTTACAATATTTCATGTGCAAACCATCAAAAACAATGAATACCTGATTGGTATTCTCGTACATCTATCGCCCACATGGTCTAATTCTTCAAGGTCTTGGTGTCTTGCTACAGTTGAGAGGTAATGAGGGGTGAAATGCTTCAGAGAGATACTGTAGTTCATGGAGTAATTCTGGAGCCAGTCCATTACATGCACTACATTTTCTTCCTACAGGCACACCTAAACAGGATCTATCAGGTATGAAATCTGTGTGGCACAGAAATGTACTGGAGTAGTGTTGCAAAGTTTGCCTCCAGATTGATAGAACCCACCACGAAAATCAAATAATCCCTTTTTTATTGAAAATTTCCCAGCTGTTTCTTGAAAACCCCAAGGAATGATCTCATCAGAGTTCATGGAATTGATTCGACTGTTGCATGCTTCCCAAATATAGCCTGAAAACTTCACTGATCTTGTAATAGAAGAGCTTATCTTACGAGATCAGATGACAATTTGGTTAATAACGTAATAAAAGGGAAACACCATTTCTGTGTCGCTGTTGCCTGATCATTTCAACCTTTCCATCACAGCATGAGGTTGCCTGGATTCAAGCCCAGCTCTGTCTGTCTGTCATCTCCATAATACTGTAGATTGTCTAACATTTATGTCAGCATCACTTGAAAATTGAGGGTTAAAGTGCTCCACTTGAAATCTATCTTTTGATTATCAAGCACTCACCCACAGAAATGAGAGTATACATCAGTGGAACATTCTGATCGCAGAGGTGGCCAGTGGAGAAGCGGATTATGCTGCAAGAAGAGGTTTAATGGGCATTTTTCCAACCGTGAAAACTGGTCCCTGTTGGAATCCATTGTAACTGACTGACATGATTTCAAGCAGACCACAACCACTGTGCTCCATGAAAATGGAAGTACAAACTTTTTACAGCCATCTGTCAAGCCTACAGGGCTGAGTGTTTGATAGTCAAAAATAGGTTTCGAGAGGAACGTCACTTCAAGTGCAAAACACACTACCACTATATGACGCACATCACGACAGGCCTATTTTTTTTTTTTTGTAAACCCACACACCAACAGCGGCGAGGCACACTGGCACACATGGACGCATCACCCAGTAACAGTTTACACCTCTGTCCTGTTATCCAGTGTAGATGTCCCGTGAGACGCAGCATACCTCCCAGCTGCCACAGATTGTCTCGAAGCTGTCATGGATGAGGACAGAGTCATTGGAGGATTAAAGTAATACTCACAGCTCTATATCCCACAGTCTCACCATTGTATGTCATAAAAGACAATGTCTGGTCAGCTATACTGTAGGTGTGAAGACTGACGTGATTGCTGAGGAAATAAATAACACACAGAGGCTTTTTGTTGTTAAAAAAAATAAAAATAAAAAAACAAAACACAGAATACTATAATATGCAATATAACCCACCCATTTACTGCACCGTGTGGTCCTGTTGATGTGCACCATGGCATGTCACGTGACACATGTCATGTGATGCACAGCTGTGCTGTGGTGGCAGTGTGTTTTGCACTTTAGTCTGCAGTATGCTTCATGATCTGTGGCATCTCTTCACAGCTGTCTTCAAAGAAATGATTAGCAGCCTCACTGAATGACTGTAGAGTATAGAAAGAGTAGATTTTCCTTTATAGTGGTGATTATCAGCAAGGGGAAATTATTTCCATGGTGGGGCTCTAATGAATGGTTGAACAAACGGCTGCTAATTGTTTAATTGTCTTGTTCTGTTTGTTCATCTGATGTCCGTCCGTCATGCTATCTGTAATCATCATAACAGCTGTATTTCATCCAGGATGGGTGTGACAAATGAAACAACATTCGTTTGGGGTGGACATGGTGAATTGGAAAAAAATGCAGCTGTTAATTCACTGTTCAGTTTTTGAACATATTTTAAAGGATGTCCAGTGCAGGATTTTCTCATTAATATATTGATCAGAGACTTTTGTATTGGTGAGAAAACCAGTACAGATCTGTACTGTGCTGTTCTAGATGTGCGGTGGTGATTAATAGACAAATTTAATTAGCAGTAAATTTTAATGTGTTTTCAGTTCTTTGGCTCCCTAGTTGGTCAGCAGCTTGTATTTCTTGTTGAATAATACTCTGCATCTAGTACATAGAGTTTTTTTATGCAGAACTGTATGATCATAAAAAGATCAGTGATGTTTTGTTCATTGTTGGACAGGAAATTTAGTGGCATAAGAGGATTATTGAGTAATGTGAAAAATCCCAACTAGAGTTTGTAATAGTAATGTTTTTACAAAAACTCCTTTCCTTTTACTTATTGGATACTGCTCAATGAAGAACAGACATGATGATGTTCTGTTTAACATTATAAAGTAACAAAATGTCAGTGTAGTGGATACAGTGGATCAGCTGACATTTTGCGAGGGACTATAATTTATTTCATGGTTCAATGCTCAGTCCAATTATAATAAGAATGATACCAACTTTGAAAAAATCCTTGGAAACTAAACATCAGAAAGCACTTGTACATGCTCATGTTCTGTTTTGCTACCATCTTCAAAGATAGAAAGATGGAACAACCCTAAAAAACACCTGTTTAGGGTTTATTAAAGGTGCCTTGTGGATTATTCTTGTAAACAAACAAAGTTTCTGTTTATAGTCGGTGTTACTCACCGAAACACATGGTGTATATCCTTGAGGTCTAACAAATGTGTTGAATGGATTTCATAAAATATTTGCAAAACCTATTTTTCCTTAAAGCTTGAAATCTGCATTGTTTACAGTTGTGTTTACTTGCTTGCGGTCTTCTTCTTCCCTGCATTTGTTGGCATGTTACCTCCACCTGTAGCTCAGAGGATCAGCGTGAAACCATTGGCAGGAATGTGTATCGCATCACCTGTGTTGTTCCTTAGTGCTATTAGTGGTCAGAAACTCCACAGGGTACCTTTTTATACCTTCTACAGTTTTCAACCTCTCAGTTACTATATCGTAGACTTTTTCAGTAGAGTTACTGTTATACATGTAAAAGTAAAAAGAAGACACAGCCAAGGGTTAGGGTTTTAATTAGGTTATCTTCACCTTTCAGATGGAGGAGACAGTCTAGCTCAAGATATTGAATTACTGTATAATGTTTGAGCACAAATCAGGATTAGACAGTACTTTTAGATATTGTATTAGCCGTTCATTGTGTGTTTGATACTTAAGAAAATCTTGTCTAGCTTTGTTTGACTTTTTTAGTGTGTTTTTTTACTTGGGTTTTAAAGGTTAACATGGGGAGAAACAAATTCATTCCGACTAACCTCCTACACAAAATCTTCAGTGTCTGCAGACAAAAGCATTGTCTGAGAACTGTGAGTAAAGGGGGGCACAAAGTGAGGATTGAGGGAGATTACTGTATTCTACAATAGAAAAGCAGCGGTATATTCAAAAACTGTTGTACACTCGTGGGTGTATGTCTGCTTAGAGTTACGTTTTAAATTCAAATTGGCACTTATCTGGGGATAGTTTTGTTATTGTTTATACGGCTATTAAAGTTAAGTGTTTATATATTTATTTTAAAGCTTTCATCAATTTTACGTGTGGTATTCACTTCTTTCAGTCCTTTGAATGCATTGGCTGTGAGTCGCTCTAGATAAGTGTGTCTGTTTAATAACTGAAAATGTAAATGAAGTGTTTATCCATGCTTTGTACATTATCTACATAATGAATGTTTTGCTTATTTGAATACATATTAAACATTCTGCTTGATGCACAGAGTTTCCAAGCTATAATTATCTGGAACTATTTTGAACTATACAGAGGGAAGTTGTTATGAAATAGGACTAATTCGAAAACTTAAAAGCACATTAGTTTGTAGTTGATTGGGTGATGGTGCTTTATGTCTGAAATCTGTATTTTTGTAAAAATATTTAATATTTAAGTTTCAGGACACAAATCCACATCATAGGCCTGCTCTGCATCCAGATTGCCAATTAGAATTGTAAGACCTGAGAATAGAAATTCATGATTATTTTATAAGTAATGAGATGCTTAAAAAAAATTGGTAATTAATGTTGTGTGGCAGCGGTTTAGGCAGGGCACGTGAAAGAGGAATGCTTTAAGCGTTGCATGCCAATGCAGAGAGGGTATTGTTTTCTCCAAACACAAAAGGCTACTCATTTACAACAGCAGGCCTGCTAGCTCAGTAGTGTGGTGATGTAAGGATTTCTTGACTAAAATGCTAGTCAGTTTTCTGTGATGTACTGGCAGAGGATTGGCAGTATATGACGCACAACGTGTCATATACATAATCATTGGTTTCAGTCAGGCGTCACTCAGTGAATGAAACACGGCCAGGGTTCTGTACAGTTATATGTTTAGTGTATTTGTGTAAGTATGTCTTCTCTCCATGCCCCCTTCACGCTGACATTACAATTCATGCCAAACAAAGAGCATGGATAATTCTCTATGGAAGGGCAAACAATGTGCTGGAAAAATGATCTCAAGGGACCCGTCAACATATTGTTCTCTGCGTTTGCTCGGAGAAGTGATTGTGTTTTAGTGTCTTCCGCTTTGTACGCTTGCATCTGTTGTTCAGTGTCCCTTTGTCTTAAACAAACACCTGTCACAGATATGACAGCGATACTTGTCAGCTCACTTACTGCAGAAGCAGCGCAGCAGACGAGTGTGTGGACGAGCTGGTGATGTTCCAGACTATTAGGTTGCCTGTTTTAATTGGGCTACCGCTCTTTCTCAACTGTGTGGTGATATGCAGCCAACCGCTGTTTATAAAGATGTACGGTGCGCATTCTGTTTTACTGTGACATTAGAGGACTTGCAAAGCTCTTAAGAACATAGTGAAATTACACTTGTACAGTGAACTTTGCATTTGGTTTGTTCAATAAGTGTTTTATCATCTCCTGTTTTCACCTTACTCATTTTACGTCGTATTAAATGGTGAGTGAGGTTTGTCAGTGATATAAGGTGCTTGAATTCAAACACACCATATGTTCTTTGTGTTGTTTATAAGCCACCTACATTGATTATGAGAGGATAATAAAAGGGCAATTTTAGATGTGAATTCATTGATGGTTTGAGTCATCATTTTGTCCTACAATTATTCCAGCAGACTGCTTCCATTTATTTGCTGTTGTACCTGATGAAATAGCTGTTTATCATTTTGCTTGTTACGCTTCAACACTTTTTCACTATGTGGGCCATCACATCCCATTGTCATGCTTAACATTTTCTCCTCAGCATCATGAACTCTATAGAGCATGCTTTCCAAAAAGCTTTTTGTCTTGTGGAGTTGGGCTTTTCAGTGTCATTGTGATTTAACTTGATGTAGCATGTTGTCTAGTATTTGTTTGTACTCAGAGGTTTGAGTTTATCTGTCATGACATAAAATAATTTTGTATTCAGCAGGGTGTTTTACTGTATTCACTAGAGTGGGAGATATGACCAACATGATTATGAATCACTCATTTATCTTTATATATATATCAAATGATTTCCTCAGTTACTCTAAATAACATGAAAAAATGATGAACTCATGTTGATTCTAGTCATAAATTAATCAGATGTGCTTTAAGTGATTTGCTGGTGATATACTGAAATACTGTTTACTTAAGCTTTCTAAAAATGTGCAGTATGTATTAAATAACGATCTATACAAATATACAACTATATAACTATATAATTTAAATAATAACTAGGGCTGTATCTGGAATTCCATTCTTATAATACAGAAAATAATATTTTTAAAGTGGCTGTAGTTCTTATATTTAGAAATGTCCACTGACAGAGAGAGGCGCTGTTTTTTTTTTTTTTTTAAAGAAATAAAAAATAAATCACATTTTTGTCTATTGGCATACAGTCACAGACTGTAGTACAAGCACTGTTAACATTCAGAGCGGAACATTATTCAACATAACACAGACTACCTGTAGGCAAAGATTTGTTTCCAGGTTTTATTTCTCACAAGGGGTGTGTGAACAGCTGCAGCAAAAGTGTTTCTTTAAAGCCCACAATGCTTATTGGGAAACACAGCAAGTGTTGTTTAATGACGTGATGACTAGGGTACTTACTGGTCTTTCTTGATGTAGGACAGGCATTTTAGAAACACAAACGAAGACAACAGTAAATTCGTTTTTTTATTGGGTTTTATTATAACTTTAAGCCTCAAAAATGGATTGTGAGTCGATAAATGCTGTACTACTTCTACCAAACAGGCCGACATATCTCTGTTGTTGTTCTATCTCAGTGCAATGGAGTCACCTCCTCCCGATAAACCAATAACCTTATTATCTGGAAGCATTTGTGCTTTCATGATGCCAATAGACCTACTTCTTTTGGGGTTAGAAGCAGTGTTGTTCCAGTGTGCAGTACAGAAAATAACACCCCCCCAGAAATACAACTTTAAAAGAAAACTCCTGTTGTCAAATAATAGGCCTTCCTGGAAGGTAAATTCAAAGCATACCTCTTATTGTATCTGCAAACATTCAACAAAATTATTCAGACATTCAGTTCAGAGACTGTTAATGTACGAAAAATAAACTGGACACATAATACTTGCATGCAATGTGCAGCATCCCAGCTTTGCCTGGATAAGGATTACTTTCTAAGAATTGCTCTGCCTTTTGTTTGTTGTTGTGTCTTTGTCTTCTACAGGCATCATGGAATCGGCCCGAACAACACAAGGTATTCTAAATGCATGACTTTTTCCTACACCCATCCATCTTTAATGTCAGGGGAGTCTAATTCAATTCTGGATGGATGCAGATCAAAATTCTTGATAAAATAAGGGTCAGGGAGAGTATAAACCCTGAGAAAGCCGCAGAGGCCAAACAGACCAGTGCAAGTGTGTCTGTTTTTGTCTCTCTTGGTTTTACTTGTTTCTATATAAACATAACATGTAGTAGCCTACTTCAGCCAGATTCTTTCAAGAACTTAAACTTTGCCTGCGAGAACACAAGTCAATACAATATTGATCATAGTTTAATCAGATTATGGGTTAATTCTGTTAAATGCAGTTTGTCAACCTGTTTTCTTTCAAAAAACTGATTTTGTTGAGGTAAAACTCTTTTTCAGATCTTTCTGTCCTCCCACCCACATCTCCAGATCTCACTCAGTCCACTGCCAGTTCTTGATTATAACTTCAACATGTATTTTTGACATTAGAAAATAGTTTTACATAGTTCTAATTCGTTAGACCAAAGCTGAATGAATATGTATGCAAGAGAAAATGAAAGATGTCTTTGTGCAGCAGCCCAGGATTTCAGAGCCAGGGACTGTTCCTGAAAGAAAGTGTAAATTGGCAAAAGAAAGAGCTGCCCACATAAGCTTTTCTCCAACTTAGTGCACTATTGAATATGTGTTTTACATATGTGAGAAAATTGGTGAGAAATACCACTTTGTCATCTCCAATATTAGAGCTGAGTGCACCATACTAGAGGACAGAGCTGGTACAGATTCATCCTTTTGCTTTCAAATCAACAGAGATGTGTGTTCTCACGACATCTGTCATCGACAATCAGCCTATCACTGTTTCAGTTACAAGATCAGATATTAGGGTTGCCATTGCTATTTATATTTTTGTACCATTTGACAGGGAATGAATATGCATTTTTAGACTGTTTGGGTCCTCAAATAGCCTTGCTATTTTATTTTTAAATTCCAGGGAGCTCTGTACATGAAGCAAATAGGTCTTTTCCTATAAAAGTTTTGAGAATATTTTTGTTTTTTTTTACATTCAGTGTTTCCAACAATCACTACACATTGACATGTATTCATTATTAACACCTGTGATTACAACACCTTTAAAATGAAAAACCTGATCACAGACAACTCACTACAAGAGGTGAGGAAGAACCTTTCTCATCAAGCCCATGCTGACAGTTATTACTAGGTTTGTGTAAAACTGTGATTTACACACGGTGGCACTAACATTTTTGTGCATCAGCTGTAATAAGCTGTTAAAGTAGTGGCAATGGGCATTTTTGGTTCAGGCTTGCTATACACTTCTACCTGGAAAGTAAGGGTAAAAAGCGTTATTTTGAACATGTGGATTAGTGGTTCATATAGCTGTACAAAAATGAGCCAACCCCCAAAACTCCAAACAGTATAAAATGTATCCTAGTTACTCAGGTTTCTCAGTTTTTCAGGAAGGATAAAGATAATCCAACAAATGTGCCACTTTTCTCTAAAACAAGAACACACACGGCTTAAAAACAGAGTTATGCCATTGTACTTTATTTTATGAACCATATTTCAATTAACTGTTGTCTCACAAATTATATCTTGGAAGCATATTTGCAGCTCATTTATGGTTTCAGGTTGTGAGTGCATTGGTTTATGTTAATGGATCAGGCAATAATAATTTTCACTTTCTGACATAATGATATGGTTTTATCTATCATTAGTCTACCTGCACTCTGAATTGATCAGTGTGTCTTTCTGCAAGATATCCCATTATAAACTGCACAGGGGAGGAGTATGAGCATGGGGCAGTATGAGCGTGCTGAGCATGTTTATTGCAAATGCGTAGGCAGCGGAGTGTTCATTTGACAAGGGAAGGTACATTCAGGGGAAGGAACATTTGCATGCTAGACCAGTTAAGATTTGGTGAGACATGAGTTTAACATGTCCTCAGTGGATTTTCAGTTTTGTGCTCTGATGTTCAAGGAACGTCTCTCTCTTCTGCTGGTAAAGCTGAAGAAGCTGTTGGAGAGCTGTCAGTTTGGTTTGATTTATTAGAGGAGCTTATGTGTGAAAGTCTTTATTTATTTCCCTCTCTAATCTGTTTCATACCAGGTTTTCACAGAGACATGGAAAGTGTTGTGTTGTGTTAGTTTCTTCAAGGCAGTGAAGTCAATAAATAAGGATCAAGAATGTTTTCAATAGCCAACCACATACTAAAAATCCATTGTTATAAAACATTAATGACTTTTGTTAATTTTCCTTTTTTCTTCATATAGGAAATAAGTGGCTGTAGACCCTGAGAAACTTCCCATATGTTGTTCTGCCTTTTGTCATATTTTGATGCTGTGTTCTCCAAAAAGCAGCAGCACAAAATAAAAAGGGTCCATAGACTCCATACTGACTAACATGGTTGTACATAGAATGGCATGTTGCACAGATGCAGGAGTCAGAAGCAGTATCACAGGGGTCGAGAGAGAATGCTTTCTGCACAGGGGTCAGAATAAAAGGGTAGTGTGTTATGTAAGTGTCTCCCTGGTCCTGCTACCCGCTATGCATAATGAATGCCCCAGACATGCTTTGTCTATTGAATTTGAATACAAACTAACGAGGGTTTTTCTTACATGGCTGCCCAGACTGGGCCCTAATTCAATATGTGTAAAAGCATCCATGCCATTGTTTTGCCTGCAGCTTGGATCAAAGCCATGGAAGCAACCAATAGAGAGGCTTAAATATTTAGTCCTGCGCCTTGTGAAACTAACAATTCACAAAAACACCAAAGCTTACTGTATAAAAGAATACAATATAAAAACACTTGCATGTCCCAAATCCATAAAATAAATGGCACAATTTCAACTGGCTTGAGACTTACTGAGTTTAACATCTACTGTGTGCCTTTAGCGGCCTTAAAAAACTGTTACATTTAGGTTTACCCAAATCTTTAGTGATGTAAAATTAAGATTTAGAATCTGCGTACTACATGTTTTAATTATATCCTAAAGGGAGAAATGTGGTCTGTCTGAAACTGTACACTGACAGTTTAGTGTCACATGACAACAGCAACCACAACAACACGGAGTTGTTGACCCTAAAGGTCAGGAAGCCACTTATGGTTGGATGTTGTAACTCATACTGCATATCGAGTAAATGAAACCAGGTATCTTGAAAGCAGGAAGGTCATTTACACATCTCATTAGCCAGCTGTCTGTTGTTATTTCCCTGGTTTCGAATGCTTCGTGACATGACATGTGCCCTTCATCACTGAAACTAGGGCATGTGCTGAATGTGGGTTCAGAGAGGATTGCAACCTACTAGATGAAAAAGCACCACAAGTGATTAACTGAATGTTATTCTACTAAAAATTATGATTGTGTGCAATGACACTAAGTCCCACGTGTCTTAAATATAAAAGTGCAAGCTTGGCATGTAAGGTAATGCTCTGGTGTCTAGCGTCATGCACCAGCATATTTCACGAGTTGGTAAGCCCTCCATGTGAAAAGCTCTAGATGGTTTCTAGTGCCTTCTGTCATCAATTATTGATAAGCTCCCCTGTACTGTCAGCTGTGTCCTTATGTTTCCACAGCCTCACAGTGCAGAGTGTTCCTTTTTCATTAATGTAATGTCTGTTCTGCTCATTAAAGGCAGCCTTCTTAAGCTTTTTCTTTTTTTCAGTACACACATCCTTTTGCAGAAATGTGCTCTGTACTGTAGATGTAAATGTGCAATATGGCTATGGTAATAACTGATGCGAATGGTTTGTTTTTCCTAAACCAAGGTATTTTCTGCTCCCATTTAGAGTCCGGATGGAAATGTAGTGGTGAGGAGCGACGCTCGTGTGTCCTCCCTCACTCTGAAGTATGTAAAGTATACAGACGCTGGTCAGTACCTCTGTACAGCACGCAGTGCCATTGGAGAGGATGATCAGCCGGCATATCTGGAGGTCCGCTGTAAGTATTTCCTCCTCTCTTAATGTAAGTGTTTAGGTCTACGAAATGAATACACTGTTGTAAAAATTACTTTACAACAGCTTTGCTAGTCATCCACCCTTTTTAACTGCCCAAAATAAGCATTTCCTGATCATATAAAGCTCTTAAATTTACTTTTATTCACACAACACTATGTTAAGGCAGAAAGTCTGTATTAAATGCATTTTTTCACTAGATGCCCCTAAGATCCATGGTGCAGTGGCGGTGTATACCTGGGAGGGAAATGCTGTCAATATCAGCTGTGAAGTCAAGGCTCATCCCAATGATGTAACTATTGTGTGGCTGAGAGATGGACTGCAGCTCCCCAACTCAAACACCACCAACATTAAGATCTTCAGAACTCCATCATCCAGCTACCTTCAGGTACACATGTGTCAAACCACGATTTACAGTCCATAAAATAATTGTACACATATGCACATAGTCCTTCCAGGTGCACACACACACACACAGGTCATCAACATTTCATGAGCATAGACTTGAAGTGAAGGGTTTTCTTTCAGCTCCATTGTGGAAAAGAAATGTAATGAATAATTCAGCAGCAGGAAAGCTCACAGCAACAAATAAAAATAGGCTACTCTAATGGACAAACAAAAAGGTCACCTTCAGAGTGTTTGACACACAAGTTTGTTCATCTGTTTTGGTACACTGCCCTTCATATATTTGCTTCCTTCCCCTCCTCCTCCTCTAGATAACCCCCGAGTCTGAAAATGACTTTGGGAGCTATAACTGCACTGCTTCAAATGAGATGGGCACAGAGTCCAAGGAGTTCCTGCTCATTCAGGCCGGTCAGTTCTGATTCTGTGATTGATGGTGCTTTGCTGTTTTGAATTTATTTGTGCCAGTATCTTTTCAGCATGACTGACATTTGAAGGGTAATTGATTATAGGAAGATGTGTACATTTTTTTTATAAATGTTTAGTACATTGATGTTTAGAAATAACAAATAAACAATCTGTAGTTAAAGTAAATATCACTGTAGCACATAAATTAAATTGTGAGCAGCGTTCAAGGCTTTTCATGGCTTCAGGCTTCAGGAACAGATTTTTCAACCTCATTCAAAACACATTAGACCAAAACGTCTACCACAATGTGAGATTACACAGAGCAGTGTTTGTTTGAATGGATGATACATTTAGATGAAATGGCAATGTAACCAACATCCAGTAATTTAATATTCCTTCCCTCTGGTTGTTCAGAAAATACAGCAGCTCTGAAGATTTCGCCAGAAATGTAAAACACTATTGTGCATGTCCAAGGTTTTAGTATGTGTGTATTATGCATTAAAAGACAATTTATTAAAGTTACAACATTTTATAATAACTTCAACTCACCACCAGCTGATACCACGGACTGTATACTCACCAGCATATTAGACAAATGAAACAGAGAGCAGAGAGATAATGCCACTCTTAAGCCACAGTCTGAACTAAATGAATTGAAAACACTGCATTCCTTCCTCTGAGCAGAACACAGACATTGCCACAGCAATCACAGTGTGCCCTTTTCATTACGAAGATCAAAGTGATTCAATACGGAACTGTGCTCGCACCAGAGTGTGTGAATTGTGAACAGCAACTAATACTCAGATATGATCAATCCCAGTGGTTTAAAAATGTTTTAATATTTTAATTTTCCTTTTGAAATAGAGAGTGCAGGGGTGGACCAACCAAATTGTGGTTGTTTTGATCATTAAAATTGTTTAACATGAACTTGAATTAATTAATTGTCTATTAATTGTGTGACAGTTCAGACAATTTCTCAACAACTCCGAAAGTTAGGGACACACAGTAACTATAGAAGTATTTTATTTCAACTTAATTTTGCAATTTTAGGTTATCAAAATCTAAATCTCTGAGGTTTAGCTTTTTTAAAGGTTCAAAAAGCAGCTCACTATTTTCTGTGGTTCTATTTTGTGCATTTATCATCACTTAGGGCTGACTTTGGATCGGCTTGTACTTTAAGCAAAGGAGCATTTGAATGTTTTTCCTGCCTTTATTGTTCTTTTCTGAAATGATGTCAAGGGTATGCGGCATTCAGTACCTAAGAAAGAGCATTAATGTCACAAATCAAAGATTTCTTACAAAGCTGAAGCAGTTTTTAGACACATTTTGGATCTATTAGGAGCTGTGAGCTCAGTCTGTTAGAGTAATGGAACAATGGAGTCTGACAGTGTCTGAATGCTGCAATCTTACAGTTTTTGTTGTAATCACACTGCATTTCCACCGTTTACCAGAGGTGCCATCAGCTCCATCAATCAGTGAGGTGAGGCCCTTCTCCACAACAGCACAGATCCAGTTTGAGGAGCCTGAATCCACTGGAGGTGTTCCTGTCCTGAAATACAGAGTGGAGTGGAGGACTCAGGGCAGGGGCAGCTGGGCGCAGAGGGTCTATGAAGTCCAAGATGGTAAGAACACAAATCAAAACAAAAATTATGGTTGTTTTTTTTTTTGGCAAAAGATTAAGGATTTCAAGCAAATTGTAAGTAAAAGCTGACAAAATTAGTTGTGTAAGTGTGAAGATTTTTGTTTCACGCGTAACATTGGATTAAACATTTTGACTATTTTGATAAATGTATATGTGATTTTGTTTGTTTTATGTAGATGCATGTCAATATTGTAAAAAATATCCATGTTAATAATGGGATTGATTTAAAACAAATCAGCCATTTGTTCTGCCCTGGAAAGAGTATTAAATGCTTAAATTTAAATTGGCAGATGATAATTCATGATTAACAATATGTGGAAAGTAATCCTAATCCCAAAAGTAATCTATAAATTTAGGTTGACGCTGCAAAATGACGGCTTTGAAACAGCTGTCAGTTATTTCTGTTTCTGTGTATTGCTGGGTTTAGACCTTTTTAGACCGACTCTAAATAGATTTATCTGTTGTTTAAACATTGTTGGAATGAAATGAGATTTGAGCTAATCAGTGTTTACTTGTGATGGAATTAATTATGCATGTGTTGTTTGAACAGGGGATGTGTTTGTTTTACCGCTAATCAAACTTATCAAGGTGTTCTCAACGGGGATTGCACTGCCTCTGATATATTGTAACAGGCTACATCAGTGAGGTGACTATCACAGGCCTGAAGCCAGAGACCAGCTACGAAGTGAAGTTGTCAGCCGTCAACGGCAAGGGTGAAGGTGAAAGCAGCCCCGCGGAGTTCCTCAAGACGGAGCCTGTCCGTAAGTAGCACATGCTGCACACTTTATAGCACACTGTAGAGCTTTTATCTGCACTTTTAGACCTGTAACTTCTTCTCAGAGTTAGAGATGCTTATCCATCCCATTACTGATCTATAAAAACTCATTGAAGAGTAAAGTCTGCTTTACTCTGCTGGACAACAACACACGAGTCAGCATTGAGACTGGACATTGTATTTTGTGTGTGTCCTCTTTCAAGTTTCTTTGTTTGTTGAGGATTGAAACTGACAACAGGAACTAAATCACTGACCTCCTTGTTTTGTTTATTTAGTTCTTCCATGGAGGTACCTTGAAATTTAACAATTTAAGAAACATTTTTGTCATTAAGTCCAACTGGTTCAACACCATTTTGCTATTTCACACATTTCATCACATAAGTCAAACTTGGATCCAGTGCACAATTCATTTCCACAGTGGTTTTATAGTATTTTATTAGGCTCATTATGTGCTTGCAAACCATGAATTGGAATATGAAACAGAGAGTTATTCTTTGAGTTGTAGTGAATCTTGAACCCATGGTTTAGTTTTTAGCCCCCTCTGTTGGTTGAAGATGCAAGTTTTTGGGAGAAGAAACTGCTTCCCCCTGTTGGCTTCATATTGAATGTGCCTGTTGACTCATAACTGATCTGCTTTTCATTTTTGGACATGATTCAGTGTTGTCTGCATGCTAATCATCTCCTCATATCTTAACTTTAATCATAATTTTTTTTTATCCATTTGCTCATCTGTCTGTTGTATCCATCAGGCTACACTTACAAAAGTAAGTGCTTCATCTCTTTTTGCTCAGCTGTTTGATTTTCATCGTCCATGTATTAGATGGTTTGAGATGCTGTTCATCATATTAAATTGGAAAAAAAGACAAGATATGAATAGCTTTTCTGTTAATAATTTAATCCCACTCAATTCGACACATTAAGGGAGATATTTTAATGATTAAAACATTTTTCATTAACATGCTTTTAGAGCATTGTTTCCCGTTTCAGCTTTGTTTTGACTCTCTGTTGTTATTGCCATCTACTGACTTAGAGTAACTGGTTAGAGGGATCAATAACATAACATGATCAAAATTAACGCTTGTCCGCTTTGTTATTAAAAACTGCGTTATTTATTAACTTATAATATTTATGTTCCAACAATTAGTAAGTCAGGACTGAGACAGCAGGTCAAATTAAAACCTTTTGTTACTATTTTGTAATAGCAGCTTATTACACTGAACAAACCTTGTTTGATGTCCATTCAGTAAATAATTAAAAACTAATTAGACAATAAATATTTCCATGAAATACACATATACTTCCCTTCATGCCACCTTTGAAGCTGTGTCTTAGAACAGCGTTTCTTTTTCATGTGCGCTGCCTCTGTCTCATTCTAACCTTAAATGTGTCGATCATTAAATAAAATGTTTCCTCTTGCTTTTCTGGAGCAGTTTGCTGGAAATGAGTCTTGCTAAATTCTTCAGTGAAGTGTTATTACAGAGTTTAAGGTAGTCATTTGTGCAGACAGCTGATTCTGATTGCCTGATATCTTCTCTTTTATGTCCCTAGACGGCATTTTTCATTTTTTCGCTGAAGACACAGGTTTGTTCTGTAGTGAGGATAATAGACGATTAGTTGTTGCTGCTGTAGCTGTTTCTCTCCCTGCAGGATAACCCTATAATCCCTACTGATTAGCTGCATTTGTGATAACTTCAAAGCATAGCAAAACGTGTATATTTTTTCTAGAAACTGTGACCTTGTGTTGCCTGATCATCAATGCAACTCCTCTGTGCCTCTTACCTGTAGATTTTATTCCACCCACACTCCTTGAGCTGACAGCTGACTTATCCAAATCTGAATATTAATGTCATTTTAATTTGTGAATTATTTGGTTTAATGACAGTATTATAAATAAATGCCGAATCTCTGCAATTCAAACGCTGCACATTTCTCCTCTGGCTCCAGCTATTTGGTGTAATTTGGGAATGTTTACATTTGGATTAGGCCATCAGCATTGATTATAATTTGCCAGGCAACTAATTAAAGTCTCTAAAGTCAAGCGAATAAAGCTGTTAGACATCTTTTCACATTGAGAACCCAAACCTCATTTTTTTCTGTCTTTTAGTATGAAAAGCTTTGTTGTGATTCCATGTCATTATTTTTATCCTCTGCCTGTACCTATGTTTTGTTGTCTGTTCTGTCTTTCATGTACTTCCTCTTTCAACCACTCACGTGTCATTTCATGTGACTGTGACTGTTATTTGGGTTGCATGGTTCTGATGATCACCCTCCACTTTGCAGAAGGTAACTTACTGTTGCAGATTTCTGAAAAAGAAGATCCCTAACTTTAATTGGAGAATCCCCCAGTTAAACAACACATTAATTGCTTCTATCAAATCATGTAATACATGTCTACCTCAATCATATTAATCATCCATTTAGACATTTGCCTCAGCAGGATAAATGAGAGAGAGCCAGAGCTGTCTTCACGGTAATATGTAACAGTCAGGAGTGTTTAATATCAGCATCACTCGGATAGTATTGATAGGCTACCACCTGAAGGGATGTTACCTCTTCTCTTTATAGGATGTGTTACTATAAATCAAGTGTATAATAAATAGTTTTCCTCTAATCCCAGGCGAATCATAATCAATGTATACCTCCATGACCTGCAAAAAGCTGCTGCTAGCAGCAGTTTGCTCTGGTTCTCAATCAGGAGCTTTTAGTATGCATGCTGAGAGCAATATTTATTATGTGCATCGTATACTCCATAATGTTTATCATGTTTAACCTTAGCCTGAATTCCATGCATTAAAAGGCTAAACTAACTTTTACCCATTCAACCAAGGTTTTGAATGCAATGAACACTAACCATTATGCAACTCTTTCTTGTTGTCTGTTAGTATGTTAGAGTTTAATACATTATTTTATAGCATGTTTCTAAACCAGTATTACAAAGTGCTTTAAAGTTACAAAAAAGAAGCTAAAAAGCATTTGAATATTTAAAGACATGCAAAACATGTTAAATAATAAGAACAAATCTGTTCAAGGAAGCATCAAATGCTTTTGAGAATTTCATTAAATTTAAAACATTTAAATTTGCAGATCTGAGGGAGACTTTTCCATAACCTGGGAGTCACGCCAGCAAGACATTGGTCACCACTAAGCTGTCATGAGCGGGAAGCAACCCAGAGGTTTACTGGACCTGTATGGGATCAGCAACTCACTGATATATGGTGGAGCCAAATTATGAAGCACCTTAATAGTGATTGGAAGGATTTGAATTATATCCTAAATTTGACAGGAAGCCAGTGTACTGAAGCCAGCACCGGAGTCCTACTGTCATTCATGCAGCAGAATCTTAAACTAATTGTAGATGTGCTACAGCTCCTTGGCTTAAACAACAATAAAGTGCATTACAATAGTGAAGACTCAAGGAGACAAAACGATGGATGATTTCCTCAATTTGTTGGAAAGAAGCTGCAGTGTACTTTGGCAATGTTTCTTAATTAGAAAAATAACAGGACTAAATAATTGACTGAAGATGTTTCGAGTTCAATTGGGAATCAAAAATAATGCCTAAGTTTCTGGAAACCAACTTTAAGTTAGAAGCCTACAGTGAGTGCTGATGTGAAATTTCAAGTCGGTCAAAGACCAGAACCTCAGTTTTGTTGTAATTTAACTTCCGAAAACTGGTAGACATCCAGGCACTGATCTCATTAATTCAAAAGTAGCCAAAGGAAAATCAGTGCTTGCACACAATAAACAACAAAGCATTAGTAATAGAACATCAGTAACAACAGCGATAATAAAACAATGTTTAGGGCGGAAGCCAGATTGGAATTGTTGTTGTTATTGGATATTATTATTATATTATTGTTATTAAGGTAGCTCTGAAGTTGAGATGCAACTATCTTCTCAAGAATCTTGGAGATGTGCGGTAAATTGGAGATTAGCCCGTAGTTGTTATGCTCATTGGAGTCGGAACCAGGTTTTTTCAGGGTTTGTCTGATTATGGCAAATTTCAGTGAAGGGGGGACCCTACAAGTGGACAGAGATGAGTTGATAATGGAGGTTATCAGGGGAATGATAGATACAAATGCAATGCAATAGATACAAAGAACCAGCGATTAGATAAATAAATCTGTTGTCTTACAGTTGCCATCTGATTTCTATTTGACTTGATTTTTGTTACATCTTAAGTTTTTACATTGATTATGGAAATCCGCCTTATGAGTTTGAGAAGGGGAAACATAGTTGAGTGCACAAGTAAGTTGTACTGCACACCACATTTCACACTGTAGTAATCTTAACAGACAAACCCATTTATTATGCTATTAAAATGCAAATCCTACATAAACATGAGAAATAACCATTTCCCATGAAGCCTTGTATGACACTGGGGGAATATTAGTCAGCAATTTTATGCTGATTGAATGTCACTCAGCATGTGGCTGTGTGTCATTTGGTGATGAGTCTGACTTGAGACATACCATCTTGAGGCGAATCATTAAGGAAGGGCATGTGACTTAAAAGGACAACAACAAAGGCCAGTTTCAAACTTGAAGATTTAAATTTCTAATCTATCTTTTTGCTTTCATTGTTCTACAATTTTGAAGGTACTGGTGGACTGACAGAATCTACTCCCAGTTAAATAACTCCGTAGTTCTGTGCATCCTTTAAATGAGCCTTTAAATAACCTCTGTCTTGCTCTTGTGTGCCTGTAGGGAATCCCAATCCTCCTAAACTCGAAGGGGCACTTCAACCCAAAGGCAACTCCCTCAAAGTCAGCTGGATCAAGCAGGACGATGGCGGCTCGCCCATTTTACATTATCTCATCCGCTATAAACCGGTGAGTATGACGATTAGAGCTGAGATTGCAGCAAAATGACAAAAATTATCTGGTTCTAGCCTCTGAAATATGAATATTTGCTGGTTCTCTTGGTCTTTTATGATCGTAAACTGAACAGTTTTGGGTTTTTAGGGAAATTATGGGTATTTTTGGTATATATAATAGCTTTATATACCAAAAAATAAATCAGCTACTCAAGATCAATAAAAGTTGTTGCAGCCTTAAGGACAATTCTAATGAAGCTCCATAGGTTTATCATCTTAAGAAACATTATTTAAAGTGTAAATCAACAATTTGTTGATTAATGGATTAGTTGATCAACAGAAAATTAAGTGAAACTATTTTGAAAATCGATTCATCAGTTAAGCCAGTTTCAAGCAAAAACACAAGAAATCGAGAAATGAACAATTCATTGTTTTCCAAGTTCATATCCAAAAGATGAATCGATTATTCAATAAACTGTAGATTAATCGATGATGAAAATAATAATTTGGTGCAGCCATAAATGCATGTACTGTATCTCTGTGTCTTTAGCTACAGGCATCAGAGTGGAAACCAGAAATCCGGATGCCCAGCGGCAGCGACTACGTGGTTCTCAGCGGGTTGGAGTGGGACACAGAGTACAGTGTCTATGTGGTGGCAGAGAATCAGAAGGGCAAGTCCCAGCCAGCAACCATGTCCTTCAGGACATCTACAGAGCCAGATGCCATCCCAGGTACCCTCCCTCAGGTCACTCACACTAAACTGGAACTGAACAGCCAGAAAACTGAGGAGCCAAACTCAAAGCTCAAAACGAGAGCGTCACATTCTATTTTTAACTCTATAGCTCTGAAATGTGAATGACAACTAAATAAATCTACAGAAAAAAATAGATTTCCTGGACAGCGGTGAGCCAAAAATGATTTTCCGGCTGAATTTTCTCACTTTAAAGTTTTGACAGCCCTTGCTAAATGAGCTTGAGTTTGCTCTCGCAGAACTGGGACAGGCTCTCTCCACAGAGGATGAAATGATTTCCTCTGAATGACTGTAGTTTTTCTTTAGCTTTGTTTACTGCTAAAATAGCAACTAGAGTGGATAGTTTGTCCCCTGTGCGGAAGCAGCCTTTAACCTGACCCTTGATAACCACAGATTAACTTGTACCTTGAGGTGTTAACTGCAGCTGAAGGTGTTTTACCAACCGTACAAATACCAAACAGCTTGTCAGTTTCCCTTTAGGTGCTAGACACCGCCAAGTGCTTTGCTGAAACATCGCAAACAGCCCATAATGTCTTCCTCTCACTTCCTTTCTAATTCATTTTCCAATCTAAAGCATTTCCCACTCACCCTCCACTGAGTCACCATCTAGCCAACAGTTTTCCCTTTTGTGCTGTGCTTTTGCTTTGATGTGTTGAAGTATTTTTTTCCTCCCTCAATATAAGAAATCTGTTGGGTTTTTTTGTTTGTTTTGTTCTTTTTTCTTTTGGTTTTCAGACCTGACACATTTTCACTTTCTCTCTTCCTCTGTTTTCCCCACCCTTCTCTTTTTTTCCTCTTTGTTTCCCCCCTCCTTTTCCTTTATTGTCTTTTCTCTCTGTATCCCCTCTCTCAATGTTCCTGCTCTCATGCCTGGTCCTGGACATTGGTGTGGTGGACCACGTGAACATTTTCGTCCCAACCTGTGTGCATTTTGGTGTGGTCGGGCTTGTGCTGTTTCCCCCTCTCTCAGCCACTCAGGGCTGTTCATCTGTGACATGCACTTTGGTATCACTCATCTTGTCCCTCATCACTGTACTCCTGCTCTCATAGTTTTCATGGGGAATTCACTCCGTAACTGTAGAGGAGAGCTTGCCTTTCTCTGGCCTGGCTGTCTCTCTGGACTCTTTCACTCCTTAAAACAGACTTTGTCCATGAAAGACGTGTCTCTGTTATGGGTGAGAAAAGGGTGCTGTGTAGCTTCAGAACAGACCAGACAGACGTGTTGAACCAAAGGCAGTGGAAATCCTCCGCCTCCCACAGATTCACTTTGCTCAGCATTAGCACAGCTAGTCATCAGTACTAGACAACAGAGAGGAGTGCCAGTTTACAGTAATGAACAATAGTGGAATTGAAATGAGGTTATATTAAAAAATAGCACTTAGAACAGAATGAAGGTTGAGTGTTGGGCTTGTCCGTTTACATAAACACTGTATTATATTCTTTAATCGCTCACAAAATTATGCATATGTACTGTAAAAGTTTGTAACATTAACGTTTACATTATTGAAAACAGAAACGCCTAACTGAAAAATGTTTGTAATAATATTGGCACAGTTTGACAAGCTGTATACAGAATTATCATAAGGAAACTGTTATTTTTGTGCTGATTACTAAGACAAATGTTCAGATATTTCTCATGCATGTAATGTGAATCAAATATCATTCGAAAATATCTGTTTTTATACATTTATATTGGAGGGTGCTTTACTCAGCTGTATTTTATTCTCTAGCAGATCTTGATTACCTGTTAATTATTGGTATCTAAAGAGTTACTTTTATCTAGAAACAGAGAGGATATTTTAGAGTCTTAAGCTACAATTAAAATGGATTTTACACAAACAGTGAAGATACATCATAGCCTTTTGTGACATTTGGAAAAGCTTACATACATTTTATTCACAAATGTTACTGCATTTCTGGGTAACTAGCAACACAGTGTAAGATTTGGTTTGCTCTTCTTTCTAATACCAAATAAATGTATTGAATATATATATATTTATTTTTATGTTTTAATGTATTTTTTAAGGACAGCCATTTGCATGTAAATTCCTCCAAACACCTCATATTTAAAATGAAGTTACATAAATAATTGTCAGACAGCAGTCAACACAAACACATCACACTGCATCTAAATTCATGCTGAGACAACTAGAACGTATCAGTGCTCATAGCAGGTGAGTTGTTTCTGTCTTATGGAACCATCTGTGATTACAGTAGCATAGCAGCACTTTATTCAGTTGTTCATGGCTGTTTCTATAAAACTGTATCACGGTACAGTTGTTCAGCACTCTCCCTCTCTTGTCTCTTGTCTGGCAGATTTGGGTGATGAGGCAGCGCTCTCCATGGGCATCATGCTCTGGGCAGGGATCCTTGTTGTAGTATTTGTTCTCCTGCTGCTGGCTGTGGATGTCACCTGTTACTTTGTCAACAAATGTGGCCTCATCATGTGCCTCTGCGGCAAATCCGGCACAGGGACAAAAGGGCACAACTTGGAGGAGGGCAAGGCAGCTTTCATGTGAGTATCGGTGACATTTACATCCAGTACAACAATCTTTTAAACAGTGACCTTCAGCCAGATTAAAATGAAGGTTCAGTTATACTGTAGGACCCAATTTTATGTTTAAACTCCTCATATGTGCATTTTATGGGTTAATGGGTTTAAAGTTGCTACAATCAATATTTCAATATTAACAATGGATCAGATGACTGTGTGTAATGTGAAATGTGGCATTTGCAGTGAGAATTATCACCCGACACTGCTGCTCTCTCAGCTCTACAGAGCTTTTTAGCATCTTACCGATGATTTTTGTTTTCACAGATGGCAACTTTCCAGTTTGTTTTCAGTCTTACTGCTGTCATTTGTGTCGTTTCCATTCACAGCAGACAGCGGTATTCAGCAAACAAGCTCTGATAAACACACTGTATGCTACCTGCCCATCACCAAACAGCAGACAGACAAAGTTAGGGACTAAATGGTGAACACTGTGGAGCATGCAGCAGATAAAGAGCCACATATTGGTGAAGACCAAAACAGAGCTTTAAGAAAAGTGGATATTGTACATTGTTTTCATCTGGCATTAACATGCGATCTAGATAGCCTATCTGGATAAGGAGAAACGTGTGCTAATACAAGATGAAAATGTTGTTTACATTTTGCCTAAGTATACCTCATCTTCTGTACTTCTACTTAAATTAATGGCTTCCTACGTTCCCCAGAAGGCCTTTCAAGGACTGACATTGAAGATGATAAAGACTTTTAGCTGAAGGGTTTATGTTTAGGTTGATAAAACAAGAAATAAATGGGGAAAGGTTTTCCATTAAGATAGTCAGAGTTGTGCCTCTTGAGCAAAATCAACATGTCTTGTGACAGCAGTGCATTATGGTCTTCTCAGTCAGTATCCACAGGAAAAGGAAAAATACACAAATCACTCAAATGGGCCCATAAATGAGATGGGGTTTTTAGAGTGACTTTTTTTCCTTCAGTGGAAATATGAAGGATGCTGGGTTTAAGTGAAGCACTGAACAAATACTCCCATGTGCACAAAAAGGCAGTTGTGAATCAATTTGAGTGGGAGTTTGCATTGTGTATTGATTTGTGCCACATTTCATGCTACCAGTTCCTCGAAAATCCAGCCACATGTACTTCTGAGGCTGAGTGAGTTGAAAAGATCATCCAGTCACATAATCACAGTCTACTGCTCTTGTGTCACATTTTCTTTCCTCTTAGACATGATAACTGTTCTATGAGATCATCTGTTACCAAGATATTTGTCTCTCTGCCCGACAGGAAAGATGAGTCCAAAGAGCCAATAGTAGAAGTCAGAACAGAGGACGAGTGCACAGCTAATCATAACGCAGCAGGACCAACAGAACCCAATGAAACCACACCTCTCACAGAGCCAGAGTGAGTAAAAACTGAAATACAGCACACAGCCTTTTTACCGCTCAAGTCTTTTTAGGTGTTGTACATTGCACTCCACTTCAAAGAATACTTACATTATTCAACAGGATAAAATTTGACCCTTGAAATGTTTGAAAAGTTCATGCCATTCTTGAGTGGAGTCCACTGAACTGTGTTGCTTTTCTGTTTTTATTCCCTTTGAGGGGGATTACTGCACTTTGTGTTTCCTCTCCAGCCTTTGGAGATTTTCTGTCTCATTATATCAAGGTTGAAGCAATACCAGTTAAAGACACAGAAAGGCTTTTGTCCTCTTGAGTGTGGTCAACTCATATGAAGCCATTTGACAACCTCAGCAAGCCATCTCTCACATCAGCAGTCTGGAAAAATTAGATTACACAGTATGAGATTGTCACTGGTACTGTTTAACCCTTTTAGGTGGTTCTGCGTGGTGCTGTAGTTTTCTGCAGGAAGACTGGTGCTTTTTTTAGTACATTAGTTTTCCTAGTCGGTGTACTTCATGTTGGTGTGTGTATGGGATGTATCCTTTGATGTCCACTCACAGCATGACGCCCTCTTTTTCTTTCTTTTTCTCACTAGGCTTAGTAGTTGCTGTTTTTTAGTTGCTTTGTCTATGTTTGTGTGAATTTCTAAAGCCAACTAATCCCTTTGCATGCTCTCGTCCGGGCCACCCTTCCTCTGTCACAGTCACCCTGGTGTCTAGTCTGTGTGTCTCTGTTCTCTCCCTGCTCTCTCAGGCTGGCGGCTTTCACTGCTGCTCGGGCACCGGACACCCTCTCCTCCGTAGCCACCAACTCTGACACAGCCACTGCAACAATTGACCCCGCTCAGGACAGCCCCTCTAGCGAGACCACTACCCTCACCTGTAGCCTGTCTACCCCGGCCAACGACCCCTCAGACCCCTCACCAACCCCTATCCTGGCTCCGGCCCCGACTCCAGAGTCGAACACGGCCCCGCCGACTCCCCTCCTCACCACGTCTGCCGTCGAGGCTAAAATGGCCCCGTTAGTAGAACAAAGAGGAAGTAACACCCCAGAAGAACAGGAGAAAAAAACCACTCCTCCTTGTACCCCTGAATTGATTAAAGCTCAAAAATCTGGGATACCAATACCACCGAAGCGTAGACACTCTCCTAAACTTGCGGCTCTGAATGCTAAACGTAGCCCCCCCGTATCTCTACTGGCTGCGTCTTCCTCATCCTCCTCTCCTGCTCTTGAAACCAAGAAACATGCTCCGAGCCCACCGGTCACCCGGCTTCCCATACAGCCACACACTGTAGCCTTAGTCACAGAGACACCAGCGCAAACTGCCTCCACTCTAGTAACCACTGCCCCTCAAAACCCAGACCCTGATTCAAATACAACTGCCCCAGATCCCAGTGGGGGTAGCCTTACTGCCTTTGACACTAATAGTGATGATAAAATACCCACTGCCAAAGATGCTGCAACTAGTTCTCCTTCAGTGATCAGCAATGCTCTTAAGGTCCGGGATGCTGAAGAATCCGCTCCTCTAGTGGTGGATGTCCCCTCTACTTTACCTGTTACTCTTAATTCTTTTACTCCTGCCCCTGCAGGTTTTGAGATGCCGTACTCAAATGACCCACCCTTGCCGGCAGACAAGTATGATTTACTAACGGATGTTAGGCCCAAAAATGCAAATTTGGAGTTAGAGCTGACAAACGGAACAGAAAGACCCTTCCTGCCCACCGCAGACCTTATTAGCTTAGAGAGCCCGCCCTCTGCCCCCTCTCTGCCCAATGGAGACGGAGCAGACCTCCCCCCCTCAGGCCCAGTTCTGGAGGCATCAGAGACTCTGGCCAAGACTGCTCCTCCTGTCAACGATGAGTACGGCTCCCTCTAGAGGTTTATCTGTGTGTTTGTGTGTGTGCGAGTGTGCAACTTGTATGCCCATTCATTCACCACCGCATCTTGCCATTGACCACACAATATGAAATATTGTAATGGTAAACTGTGGTAATGATACTGGGATAATTATTAGTAAAATGTTGTGGTTTGTGATAGTCAAGTGCTATGATGCTTTTGTTTTATAGTTTGTGTGTAACTGTTCTCCATTGTGGGGTCTCTACTTTTGCAACATTCACCACAAGAATAGTTAAGCCCCTTTCAGACTTGTTACATAAATGTGATGTCAGTTTTACATGTCAGTCTCAAGTCCGAACACATGTAAAGGTCACAACAATATCACTCGGTCAAACCTTTTAACAATTCTGTAAATCATCCAACATGACACAAGTCTGAATCAAATTAAAGCTGCCAGTATGCTTCATCAGAAGTGCCCCCACCCCACATCTGTCAGACAAACTAATCAAAACTGACAATCCAACTGATGCACTAGTGCACTGATTAGCCAAGTGCAGAGGTGAGAAAGAAAGCATAGTTTGAACTGCAAGCTCTTTTTCATTTGTTATACAACTATTTTTCACTTTTTGTGCTTACAAATGTCTGCATCACTATAAATACCTTCCAGAAGAGACTGCATGAAGGTTTGTGCCGTTATCCACATGTTGATATGATATAATATGATTATCGCATCTCGCCTCCCTCTATGACGGCTGGCTCTTCACCTCGTCTTTGAGTGTGGTCGTTCAGAACAGATACAGGCAACATGTCGTACAAACTAGTTCTTTTCTAGCATAACCCGACCCTAATGTAAAGGCTGCAGCAGCACAGATAAATACAAAGAAATAAATTAAATGCACCTATTGTTCCACCCTCGTAAGAGCACTGTAACACATGAAGCATTTAATTATCATCTCTCACAAATTAAGCCAATTTAATAAACCAGAAAACGTTGTAAATGATCCAATTTAAGTTTCTTCTCAGTTTATAAAAATTTACTTTTTCTCCCTGCAGTGTGTGACAAAATAGACAACAGTCAGACCTGCATTGTTTTTCATGGATGCATGGATGAAATTAGGGATATCCAGCAAAACACTTAATGAGTCTGAACAAACAGTAATTAAACACTTGACATAGTAAAATAGATGGATGAATTCTCTAATAAATGATGAAATGAAATAACATTTATCTGGGGGCGAGCATCCCTCTTGCTCAAGATGGTCATTAACAAAGGCTTCAAAATAAAATATGTTTTAAAATCAATCACCGATGCAGCCTGTTGATATCATCACTTTCCAACTCAGCAGGGCCACTACTCCCTCTCGTGCACCAGATGGCAACATCACACAAGCACTGTGGCTTTTCTATAACGGTCCTGTAATGTCTGAATAAAGCCGTAACAAACGCTCATGAATGTCTGAACGATTAAAACCACCCACTCAAACAGATGAAGCCAGCAATGTTACGTGTTCCATGTCTGAAAGGGGCTTACTTTTAAAGACAAAATGTTTTGTCTCAGGCAGTAAGTGTCTCTGAATGTTGCCTAAACCAACTCTGCAGCTCTACTAAAGAGAACAGAGGCTAGGCGGTGGTGTTTTCCTGCTCTGAACTGCAGAAGAGAGGCGCGGAGCTGCTGACGGGTTCTAGATGCTGTGCTTCACCGCTTTAAGACGAACGTGGATATCACATACCACAAGCCCGGGGCTCATTTACTGTGCCATCATAGTCTCTCTGAAGTAGAACTAAACATTAACAGACAATATTTGCTAAACACGGTTTCTTTCAGATTAGGCAGGCTAGTCGACACAGGATGAATTGTGTTGGTATGTCATTATCTGATTAATTGTATCTGACTGTTGTCAAGGTGGTGAAGAAATATGTAAAAAGACCTTTTACTACATACAGTGTCTTCTTACATATTGGGTGAAGACTTCATTGAGAATAAATGGTTAAAAATTGTGTTCAACTAAAGTGTTTGATGACAATTTTTGTTTTCTTGCCAGAGCTGACCAGATTTCTAATTTTGTGCTGTCTCCTTTTTCCACTGCAGGAAGATTTTTTCTGACGAGAAAGGAAAACTGGAGGAGGCAGAATTATCAAACGCCCTGACGGAGATCACTGCAGAACACAACAGTGTCATACAGACAAATACCACCGCGAGCAAAGCATGATGGGCCGGGGGAAACCCCAGCCCAATCCAAAACATTTTTTGCAGCAGCAACGAACAAGAAACACTGCAGGAGTTTTGATTTCCAGTGCCCTTAACTACATATTTAAAACAACACACACGTGTCGATTGGTTGAGCGCACTTTGACTGTGCTTTCATTTCTGGTTTCATTCATGAAATGTTTACTACACCCAAGGAGTTTATCTATAGGTCATAAGAGATTTATTTTATTTTTTTATTGTTATTTTATTTTACAAGTCAGGATAATTAAGAACAATCTCTTATTATAATGATCGCTTGGTAAATATATGAAATTAAACTCTACTTTCTATTGTGCTTATAGTTTGAAATGCAGTTGCACACAAGTATTGGATTATTATGAGAAAATGTTTAAAAAAAAACCTGACTATATATAGAAATTATTTTTCTTATTTTCATGTTCAACTGTTCAAATGTGAAACTGTTTGTTTGCATTTTTGTTTGGACTCTTAATTTGTGGGCTAGTCTCATTAAATAGCTTGTTCTGCATGTTTGACCTGCAAGTGGTTGTAAAGTTTTGTTTACAGGGGTTATAGTTTCACTTTTTCTGTTACAGGGATGTTTCATCTCTCATAGATGCGCTGGCATTAATTAAACATAGGCCCGAGTTGAGTGTGTGGATTATAACCATATTTGTTATGGTTATAAAAATACAGGATTAACCCACAGCCAGCTGCAGGGGGAAAGAGACAGAATCACACGTCGACGGTGTGCATGATCAGATCAGATTTGGCCCATTTTATGATCAAATGTATTCAGTCTGTCACTGCCTTACCACAGTGTTAGTTAATGTTTATCAATAAAATGGATTTGATTAAAAAAAGGCAACTCATTGAACACAAATGTTCACATAAAGACCAAAAAATTCCAGCAGAACTGCTGATTCTCAGCCAAGGGTTGAAGAACTGCAAAACAAGCGAATGTCTTATGATCTTGCGCTAAATATACGCCACGTATTTGTTTGGGGGCAAACAACTACAATAACTATTGTTTCTTCCTCACGTTAAAGCAGATCAAAGGTCTGGCTTAGTACTTTGAGTTGTGCTTTGGAAGCAAAAAATAAATAAAAAAGCATTTTTGTACTATTTAAAAACTACAAACGATTTTATTTCCATTTCCTGCCTGCAAGCTTGTGCACTGTGCCTGTGTATCAATAGATTGTCTTGTCATCAGTTTCTATGATATTCTGCATAGCTTTGTTGTGAGAGATTTAGCCTATTCTTTTTATTTGATATACTGTATTATTAGAAGAAAAGTATGATAAATGGACTAATGTGGTCATTATAACACGTGTAGTGTAAAAACTGTCCGTCTCTGGTCACAGCACTATATATTGCCGGCTACAGTGAAGGAAGGTGTTTTGAGCGTTGGCATGAATTCAGTCAGTACTTCATAACGTATAACTACAAGGCAGATAGACGTGCCCATGTTTGTTTGGGGGAATAGTTCTCATATTGATTTAATGAGTGTTACCTTTGGGGCTTGTTCTGGCATCACTACACATTGTTCTTATTTCTCTCCCCCCCCCCCCCCAGTTGTTATTCAAGTGTTCTGTAATGTGGTCTTCGGATATCTTTTTTTTAGTTTTTGTCTTTTTGTACAAAAATCACTCACCAAGAGCGACTGCTTGACAAGCTGAGGATACCACTGGCAGGAAGCAGGGTGGTCCACCTGAAACAGGAGATCAAAACTTTTTTTTTAAAAAAAAGCTTTAGGTAATAGATGTATATCAAGAGAATACAGATTTGAAGTATATAAGAAAAAGAAAAAAAGGATCTTTACTCAGCTTGTACTCCACTACTGTTACCTGACCGCCTTGCTCCCTCGTCTCTGGACTCTCCTTTTGGTTTTATCGGGTCAAACTCAGAAAATATCAGTTGTGTACAGTCTGAGTGCTAACCCATTTACAAAATAAAAAAATGTTTCCGAATCTAATTTTGTCTTGGCCCATTTTGTCATTAGTTTCAATTGCTTTTTTCCTTTTTTTTCCTTTCAGAAACCATGCCTCAGATTCAGAGCAATGTAGTGACACATTTCGGACACTAGGTGGCAGGAGACACCTATTCTCTGACTCCCTTTTGTTTTCGCCATGTCATGGACACACAGGACTATTTCCAGAAATGTTACAGTGCAAACAGGTTGCGCTGTGTGGTCGGACAACTCCCGGGGCCGCTCGTCCACGCAGACGGGGGACCGGCACACGAAAACACGTGTCACGTAATGCGTGTCTGTGCGGGGGGAGAGTTAACACTTCCTGGCCTGGATGAGGCGGGGAGGGTCGGCGCCGCCAACGTGACATGAACCCGCAAACCGGTGCAGTGTCAACAAGCACAGCGGCCAGCGCTGACCCCGCACAGACCGGCTGTCCCCTCTTACCTAACTTCATTTCTAACCCCCCCCCCTCCTCCTCCTCCTGCAGTGTTCAATACAAACAGGTCTGATCTTTACACCCGCCGCATTGATCAGTTTTTTCTTGCTTCTTATTTCGGCTCAGATTGAGAGCGGCTCCTGACCTGGCCCGGCCGCCCTGCAGATGTCTCCGGTCGCGGCCGCGATGGAGAGGCGAGCGGCGGCGGGGCCGTGACGTCGCCCCGGTGCGGAGCGGAGGTCCGTCGAGTCGGCGGCAGGAGGCCGGGACGAGGCCGGAAGTCAGGGGATCAGGCCTTCACGGTAAAAGGGCAAACGTGGAGACGCAGGAATACAAATGTGGCTTTTTTATTTTATTTTTTATTTTTTGTATAAAATTGTTAATTTCCTCATTCCTCTAGTGGTGGAAGAAGTGTTCAGGTCATTCACTCAAGCAAAAGTGGTGGGATGTAACTAAGTACAGTTTTGAGGTACTTGTAACTTTAGCCTTCTTGAGTATTTCAGTTTTCTTTATACATCTCCTTCACTACATTTCAGAGGGACATATTGCACTTTTTACAGCACTACATTTATTTGACAGCTGTAGTTGCTGGTTACTCTTTATGGATTAAGATTAATGCAAAATATAACTTAATATGCAACAACAACTAATAAATGATGTAGTATTATTATAGATGAAGCTACCTGGGGGTAAAGTAGTTAAAATGAGCCCCGCCTTTACCAGCTGCAACATTAGTGATGCTTAGACCTTAGACATATATCCAACCTTCCCTTTCTTTCTAAGATCTTTGAGAAAGCGGTCGCCATTCAGTGACATGTGACTTGAGGATTTTCAGTCAGGATTTAGAGTGCATCATAGCACAGAGACAGCACTGGTGAAAGTGACAAATGACCTTCTGATTGCATCAGACAAAGGATTTGTCTCTTTCTGTTACATCTTAGTGCCGCATTCAATACCATTGACCATCAGATCCTATTACAGAGACTGGAGCATTTGATTGGCATTAAAGGACCCGCACTAAGCTGGTTTAAGTCCTATTTATCAGATAGATTTTATTTTGTACATGTAAATGATGAATCCTCCGTGCACACTGAAGTTAGTCACAGAGTTCCACAAGGTTCTGTGTTTGGACCAATTTTATTCACCTTATATATGCTTCTTTTAGGCAATATAATTAGGAAACACTCCATAAACTTTCACTGCTATGCAGATGATACTCCATTATGTTTATCGATAAAGCCTGATGAAACCGATCAGTTAACCGAACTTCAGGCATGCATTAAGGACATAAAAAACTGGATGACCTGCAATTTTCTTCTGTTAAACTCAGACAAAACTGAAGTTATTGTTCTTGGCCCCAAACACCTGCGAGACACATTATCTATAGATATAGTTATTCTAGATGGCATTGCCCTGGCCTCCAGCACCACTGTAAGGAATCTAGGAGTAACCTTTGATCAGGACATGTCCTTTAATGCCCATATAAAACAGACTTCAAGGACTGCCTTCTTCCATCTATGTAACATTGTAAAAATCAGGCACATCTGGTCTCAAAAAGACGTAGAAAAATTAGTCCATGCATTTGTTACTACTGGGTTGGATTATTGTAATTCCTTATTATCAGGCTGCCCCAATAAGTCTCTAAAGTCTCTCCAGCTGATCCAGAATGCAGCTGCACATGTACTGACAAGAACTAGCAAAAGAGAATATATTTCTCCAATATGAGCTTCTCTGCACTGGTTCCCTGTACAATCCAGATTAGAATTTAAAATCCTCCTTTTCACCTACATCATATCTTAAAGAGCTCATAGTACCGTACTACCCCAGTAGAGCACTGCGCTCACAGAATGCAGGGTTACTTGTGGTACCTAAAGTCTCTAAAAGTAGAACAGGAGTCAGAGCCTTCAGTTATAAAGCTCCTCTCCTGTGGAACCAGCTCCCTGTTTGGCAGACACCCTCCCATAAAGCCTGTAGTCAGGGCTGGCTCAGGTCAGACCGGGAAATGTGGGAGTTTCAGGTCTCACCTGGAATTCGCCTGAACCGTCCCTTAGTTATGCTGCTATAGGCCAAGGCCGCCAGGGGATTTCCCATGATGCACTGAGCTTCTCTCTCCTCTTCTCCCTCTCCATCCGTACACAGCCTTATCCCATTATTGCATGTAAATCCCGGTAGTTTTTGTGCTTTTTTTTCACCTTCTCACTTTCTGCAGGTATTTCTGCCTCTGGAGCTGTAGAGTCTGGATCTGCGACTGCAGGCCGTCTACTGCCCCCTTGTTCCTGCCCCACACTCATTACTACAGTTATTATTGTTAGTCTGATTATTATATTGTCTGTCTTCCTGCTCTCTCTCCCCTTCTCTCTTCCCCTTACAACCCAACTCGGACGAGGCAGATGGCCGCCCACCCAGAGCCCGGGTTCTGCTCGAGGTTTCTACCTGTTAAAAGAGAGTTTTTCCTCGCCACTGTCACCAAGTGCTGCTCATAGTGGGAATTGTTGGGTCTATGTAAATAATATTTTAAAAAGTATGGTGTTGACCATGTGAAAAGTGTCTTGAGATAACTTTTTGTTATGATTTGGCACTATACAAATAAAATTTATTTGAGTACATAATAATGCATTGATAATTTTAATCAAACAATATAATACAGGTTTTATTGTTCTGAAATGTGTCTGCATAATGAATACTTTTACTTTTGGTACTTTAATAACAGTATCGAATTTCTCATTTCATTCCCTTTGGCAGCACCTATAGCTATAAACTATGATTACATGTATGTGTTTGGACCACATTTTACAGATCCAAACAGTGTCCTTACTGACGGTCACTTTAATTCTTTTGACTGTTTGACTTCATCTCAATGTCAAATTTGTTTCTTTTTTTTTTTGGATTTGCACTGGTTTTTGAAGTTTCATAGTCTGTTATCGATTATTTCTTTGTTTGTTGTTTGCTTCACACACAAGAGAGTTAAAGAACGAGTTTGTTTCATTAGCTCTCTCCACCCTCTCTGTCAGACCAACCACTGCTGGGTGATGGAAAACGCATCACTAACTGCGTGCTGCTTGTGATTATTCCCAGGAATGTTGCCACAGACACACAGTTCATAAATGCTGCAACACTGCAGATGCAAGGGCTTTCTTCAGCTTCTACTTCTACTTGTAACAGAGTATTTATAGATTTTGGTATTCTATTTTTCTCAAGTAAAAAATCTGAATACTTCTTCCACCACTGAATTCCACAATATAAAAATTCTCCATTAATACTAAAAGTTCTGCATTCAAATTTTACTTAAGGAAAAGAACATAAGTAATATCAGCAACATATACAAGTACAGCATATTTGACAAGACTGACTCCCATCTTAGATTATTGAACTACTATGGTCCAAGTTGAGCTAATTGTATCTATTTCATATCATGTTTTGTAGATTTTACACAAGAAATTGTATTTCATATGTTCACCATATGTTTTGTAAGCAATATATTAATCTGCAAAATAACTAATAACTATAGCTTTTAAATAAATGTAGTGGAATAAAAGTGGAAAGTACCATAACATGGGTGTACTCAAGTAAAGTGAAGTCCCTCAAAATTGAGTAAATATACTTAGTGACTTTTCACCACTTACACATTGTTGGTGTTTTATAGGCTGATTCCTGTATTTGTATCCTCAATACAGATGTTTTCATGCTTGTGAGTCAACGTTCATGAACATTCTGTGTTTACCCACCAGGATGTGATTGCCAGCAGTGTGGAAAATTCTTTGAATTCAGACCTTCATTTTAAGAAGAAAAGGTTGAAAGGGGGGAGGGGTGAATTGGGTGGACTAAGATTCTTGACCTCAGTTGACCACATGGTGAGTGTCTTAAAGCACCGGGTCACCAGGATGCCACGGCCTTTGTATTTTTAAAATCTTATCTACTTCTGTGTCCATCAAGCAATCATCGAAAATGAAATAGTCCAAAATTAAAAGTTTTGCAGAGGGCAGAAACAGGTTCACTTGTGTCATCTCAATATCCTCCAGTCAGACACACGTTTGAGTTATGTCAGTGTTGCTCCCCTCCCCCCACTTGCACAGCACTGCTTGCACACCAAAGAACCACTCCCACATTTTTTGGTTGACAAAAGTGTGTTCCTAAACATTTTTGTTCCCTGACTGATTCCCAGGCTTGACAAGAAACATTTGTCTTGAGGCAAAAGAACTCCACTAAGGAAATTCCTCTCTTTCTACTTGATACAAATATAATGCATCCTTTACAGTTTGCACTTAGAGAAAGATGCTGTCATTTCTTTTTATTATATATATATATATTACCAATTGTAATAATAATAATAAAAAGTGGGAAATGTAAATAATGTTACAACTAACCTGTTAGCGCCCCTGTTTTACCTCCAGTGTTGTTGCTATATTCCACCTATATAACACCCACCTCCAAATTTTACACCAAAAGTTCTGCCTTTTTATTTATGTTTATTTTTTTATTTCCGACACTAGAAACAATCCATTAACGTTGACCATGTAACCACGGGTTAGGTCTATCTTCATTTTAATCTGATAGTCTTAATCTGACAATAACATCAAGTTCTCGCAAAACCAAATGAATGTTTTAAACACTTAAACTCTTAATTTCTTCAGTTTGGTTGCAACATTTATTCATCAAGTGGACGTCTACTCTTCATCGGTTAATACCACGGTCTTCTGACTGTAACACTCCCATAATACAATAACCCACTTTATAATCACATCACCCCCCCACTCTCTCTGCTGTGGTACACATTTCAACACGTGGGTCTCGGGTTTTATTTTGAAAGTCCAGCTCGGAAGCGCTGTGTGCGCCCCGCCGCGCTGACAGTCGCGGCTGGCTGATGATTTGCTTACTTGGAGCAGGACTGACTTTGGAGCGGGCACTGTGAAATGTGTAACCATGATGTTGCCTGGATAATCAGCGGAGGACGTTAGGAGACAGAGGTAAGAACAGCTGTCACTCCCAGGGTCTCTCCCCCCCCCCCCCCCCCCCACACCTCGGTCCGGACATTCAGCTCCGGTCAACTACTTTTCCGTCTCGGGACTAAATTTCTAACATTTCATATTTTAAATAATTGCAGTTTTGCGGCGGGTCGTTGTGATTGTGGTTTTTGCAGCATGACATGTGGAGACGGACCCACAAGTTTGGCCGCAGCCTGATTTAGGATTTCACAAACTTGACTGAGCTCAGAGCTGCGGACCGTGCAGACATCATCGGACTGTTTGGGATCAATTTTTTTTTCGTTTTCGGACAGCACACACATCCCCCCCCACCCCCCCCCCCCACCCACACACACACACACACACCCCGTCAAACGCCGTGCAGACAGTGCACACAGGGCTGATTCGTGGCGGCGGGTCTGGGTGACAGAGAGCTGATGAGAGCTGAGAGGTTTGTCGCTGTGCACCTGATGCGCTCCGGTGCGGCGGTGAGTTGAGGATGCGTCGCTCCCGCCGTCACTCGGGCATTTCAATGTAGAGGAAAAAACGCGTTTCCGTGCCGGGGTCGCGCTTCGTTGTCGGGCTCTCGTCAGTTACATAGTTTTATAACTTATTTAGGGATTTTTTTTTTTTTTTTTTTTTTTTTTCAATTCCTGCAGAGCGGCTTAATTGTCTTCAACACGTCTAATGAGGAACGTGCGCGGCGTTAATGAACTAATCAGCCCTTCAAGGCGTTTAATAGCAGGCCTACCTGTTGAGGGTGTGTGTGTGTGTGTGCGTGCGTGCGTGTGCGTGCGTGCGTGCGCGTCTGCGTGCGTGCGAGGAGCTTGATAAATTGAAGCGTCACCTCTCAGTATGCAGACGTTATTACAGCGACGTGACCACTCTCAACGAGACCTCAGACTAATCACCTGCAATGGAAACTGTTGCTTTGTGCTTATCGACCTGTTGTCTGTCTTTGGCTCTTAATTAAAATAAATAAACATGTGGGGTGCATGGAATAAAACCCCTGAAGGGATCAAGTGAGATTTTATATTTCACAGAATATGTTTTACTGAATATTCTTTATTCATAATATTATTTTTAGGCATTCCTATGACTTAACCGTGGATTTAAAACATACACTTGTGGATAATTAACTGCCTTTTACACATTGCAAGCAACAGGTACTAATGATCCTCTGCCCTCCACCCAAACCACAGACCTACAACCAGCTGAAGGCAAGTGAAGCAGGCGGGACAGCCACACCTCATGCTCGGGCTCAGCAAAGGTCCGAGTGGATACGGGTCTGACAAACATGGGTGTGCTCCAGCTCCACAACCCCACTCACCCCAGCACGCTTCTGCAGCGGGCCAATCAGATGCGTCTGACCGGCACCTTGTGTGATGTCATCATCACGGTGGACGGCCAGGAGTTCCCGGCGCACCGCACAGTCCTGGCCTGCACCAGCAAAATGTTCGAGATCCTGTTCCACCGCAGCAGCTTGCGCTACGCCCTGGACTTCCTCTCCCCCAAGACCTTCCAGCAGATCCTGGAGTACGCGTACACCGCCTCGATCCAGGCCACGGCCGAGGACCTGGATGACCTGCTGTACGCCGCTGAGATCCTGGAGATCGAGTACCTGGAGGAGCAGTGCCTGAAGGTGCTGGAGACCATCCAGGCGGAGGAGAGCGAGGAGGTGGCGGTGAGGAACCACAGCTCCGGAGACCCCAGCGACCACAGCCGGGCCAGGCACTGGAGGCACATGTTGATGTCCAAGAAGCATTCCATACAGGATGGACCCAACCGCACCACTCCCACCGCCCTGCACCACCTGGCGCTGTACCACATGACGGAGAGGAGCTCCCCTGGTCCGGAGGCCGAGGCGGCTCCCGAGTTGAGCCCCAAGCTGGACGCCGAGGTCGACATGGAGAGTTCCCAGCAGCCTCAGCGCCGCGGCGGGGAGTTGTCCCAGGCCTCATCGCTGCATCCTGCCAGAAGTATAAAATCAGAGAACATGCAGGTGGATGATGCCAACGGCTGCGAGGGCAGGTCCTCCAGCGCCGGGGAGGGAAGCTGCACGTCAGACCAGGCCAGAGACGAGGGCCCGGGGACGCCCCTGAGAGGCAGCGTGATCACCAGCGCTCGAGAGCTGCACACAAGCCCCGAAGACGGAGGACAAGTGGTGGGGAACTCTCTCGACTGTTTCCCCGGGATCGCTGAGAAACATCTGGCGTCCATGTACTCTGTGCCCTCCAATCACGCCGGGGAGGGGATGCTGCCGGTGTCCGTTTCGGTGGCCCCGTCCCTGGGCGTGCCGCTGGACCCGAGGGCCTACAGCGGCCTGCTGCACCAGGGCTTGCTGCACAGGGAGCTCCTCAGCAGGCTGGGCCAGTTTGCAGCAGGGATGAGGCACGAGGGCCAGGCTCAAGGCCAGCAGTGTTGTGGCGAGTGTGGGCTCCAGCTGCACAGCAGGCAGGCCATGGAGCAGCACAGGTAACACGCACAAAACCTCCATCGACACCATGTTTTATTACACTTTCCTGCAGTATATTTTAATTCTATTTTAGTATTTTAAGTAATAGAAAATTAAAGAAAACTAAAAAATTTGTATCCAATTGGGGTCCAACATTCTAGTTTCACTTGTTAAAACCAAAAGAATGAGGGATAATTTTAGTCTCAGTGACACTATGCCTAAAAAAAACAAAAAAAAAAACACTGCCACACTCACTGCGCAACATTTTTACTGACAAACGTGTGTTATGTCTAATAAAAGATGTGAGGGATGTGCAGGTGTGCTTGTGCGCTATGATGAATTTACGCTAAAGTAAGGGATTATGCCGTCAGGAAAAGCGCCGGACACATGTCTCTTGAATTGAACTGTTCCTTGGTCTTTCCCATCATGTTGAAATGCTATGAGAGTTAAAAGCTGGAAGGAGCAACAGCAAATATGTTAATTTATTCTCAGGGACACCTGCACTCATGTCCTAACAGTGAGACGTCTCGGGAAGTTTTGAATCGGGTCTTTGTGAGGGATTTGATATAAAGAGGCCTTGGTGTCGCATAAGGCTGTTATTTACAAAGCCTTATTTTCTACATTTCTGTTTGATTATTTGTGCAGAAGCGTGCCTCACACAACAGGCTGCCTCCCAGGCTATTTGATATGCATTCCTTTGCATCAGCAGAGAGGAGCCTCTCAGCAGGGACCGGGCTGGACACTTCAGCTAGATGATGGATAACTTCTGCTTCACGACTCGCTCTGTTGTTTTTTTGTTTATTTCTCCTTTATTTACGAGCTTGTCAGTTTAGATTTTGTCATTGTACACAAAAAAAGTTACCGACTAGCTCAGCGACAACTCTCATTAACTTGATTGCAGATGTTTATAATTGTGCGCGCTTGGTGCTCGCAGTGTTTGACTCACCACTAATCATTGGAAACAAGACAATTTGTGAGCCAAAAGCCCTAATATGCAGCTAACCCATGATTAGGATCACAGTCTTTCCCTGTCCGCGCCTGTGGCTGACATTTCAGCCTCACGCCACTCCAGACTTGTGTTGAAACCGCCTGGTGAAACAGAGCATCCTGTGGGATATTTAGTGATGTGCGTTTCTTACTCATGGAGACAGGCGGATGTCCGCAGGTTGAGAGAGTTGCATTGGTGGCACCGCTTGAGGATGTAATGAAGTTCTGTAGGTCTGTAACCAGGTCACTGAGCATACACCTGGTCTGCAGATTGACATTTTGTAGTGTTGTTAAAGAAGGATCTCCCGGCACAGTTTTACAGATTTGATTTGTAATGTCTTTGCTTAAGTAGTGCTAGAAGAATAGAGGATCAAAACAATAGAGAAATTGCATTTCAAAATTAGAAATATGCAATATGCTTTTTAAAAGGGGACGCCTACAATGTGGCTGACATTACAAAATTAGTGACAGTGATAGTGTTTCAGGTTATTGTTGAAGCTTTGAAGGGCTCTGCTTATAAAACTAATTATGGTGATATTTTGCATGTTTGAAGAGAACGCAGGTTTTCAGTATTCTCAAATTAATTAACATGTTTTAGGAGTTAAAATAATACAATTCTATTTTTATGGTATTTTTTCAATATTATTTGGGGTGTTTCATGTATTTTTTATAATAGAGAGGAGACATGAAATGAGGGGTGAGAGACTCAAACTCAGAACGTTGTGATTACGTGGTCATCACCTTAAACCTTAAACCCCTGGGCCACCAGGGTTTAACTACTCTGTATTTAGTCTTTTACTAAATAGTTAACACACATGGTTACATGGTCGACTTCCATCGGGATTCGCAAAATAAAAGCTTAATCATTCCTCAAGTAAATGATCATCTTTAAAAGCCAGTCTTCAAACTTACAGTAAAAAGACAAAAGTCTGGCAGCGTTGCTGAGCATGTAGCTCAAAAGAATTATTTTTCCTTACTATGTTGTGCTAACATGTGTGCTAAATTCCATCTCAGGACTCGTTTATTTTGACCACTGAGTGTGTTTAACCGTGGACTCTTAAGGCCATTTTCTCTGTTGTTAGCGGGGTGATATGAGGATAACAGTACAGATGCCTTGCATGCTTGGATGTGTGTGATATGATATGATAGGTTTTGCTGCCGGCGGAGCTTCAGCGAATCATCTTCTTTTCTCCTTTTCATTGCAGTTACAGGAGAAGTGTATGTGTGTGCACGTTATGTTGGGATGTGGGTTTGTGTGCATGTACTTGGCGTGTGTGTGCGGGTGTGTGTGTGTGTGTGTGTGTGTGTGTGTGTGTGCCCAGTGTCTTGTAGTGCTGGCGGGTGGAGGCACGCGTATGTCTGCACTCTGAAATTAGCCAGATATCCTATTGTCTGTGTTCTTTTAGCATTCATGCGTTGTGATTCACAACTCCAAGGGCCTCTTACACTAATGATGTTGCATTCAGCGAGGGATTCTTGCCTGAATTAAAACATGCTCCTCTTGTTACGAGGACAATGCTGCTTCTGGGTTTGGAAGACCTTACAGAAAAAGCGCAGAAACGAGATACTTTTATTTTCACAAGTGCGTTCTCGCTCTGTTCTTGCCTCTGTTAACGCGCTCACATCAGTGTTTGTCTTTCCACAGGAGGCTTCATAACGAGGAGAAGGGCCACGGCTGTGAATACTGTGGCAAACACTTCCAGGACAGCATGCGGCTGAGGATGCACATGCTGTCTCACACAGGTACTTAGTAACTCTCACACTCTCATCTCAGAGTATTCAGTGCTCATGAAGCCTCTTGATAGTGCGGCCTTTCAAATGCACCTGTTCATACTACAACCCCCCCACCGCCCTCCTCCCTCCTCCCACCAGTTAGTGCTGCTCCGAATACTTGGATCGTGCCTTTCTTTTTTCCATGTTTAGGTCTGTGTACCTCTCCCGCCCTCTCCTCTCTGTCTCTCTCTAGTCTCTCTCTCTCTGTTTGAATCGTTTCTGTGTTTTTTCGGCGAGTCTGGCTGCTCGCCAGCTCTGCCCCTTCTGAGTGATGACATCATCAGCTGCCGGCAGGCCTGGGTGTTCTGCCAGTGTTCCGAAGCGTGTGTGATGGCTCGCTCGCAGATGTGTGTCCAGGAACACACTGTACCCAAATGCAGACTTAATCAGACCTGACTGCTCTCCCAGCTACTTTATCCAAAATAGAGAAAGAGGAGCATGGGGGGAGGGGGTGGGGGGTGGGGGGGGGGGGATCAGGGACTAAAAATGAAACTAAAACAGAAACCTCAGTTGGAATATGTGTATAGACAAGGCGAGGTCCCTGTCCCCTCCGCCTGCTCTCTGAGGATTGTTTGGGAATGACATACTGCTGACAGATGAGAGAGAATCTGCTTCTTTAAACTTCACCTGAGTCGTCCCTTTTTTCTCCTCCATACCCTCTGCACAACCCTAAACACACACACACACACACACACATTGTCTTGCATTACTCTTAGACCTCGACAACACGCTTTGATTTTCAATTCGCGGTGACATCCACAACAGCAGCACCTTTAACCTAATTTGAATTTTTGCATAAACTCTCCCCATCCCAAAGTGTCAACCCATAATACTACAAAAAAAAAAAGAGAGATGTGGATCTCATTTCTTTGTCACTGTGTATTTCGGTATAGCAGCCTTAGATCCCGCTGGTTGCTAAGGAGCGAGTGCTCCACTGCTCTAATGGGCTGATTTGGTATTCAGCTCGATGCTGGCTCTTATTTTGGTATGCCAGACAAAGTGTTTTGATGGAGGACGATTGCAGCCGCGTCTGGAGACAGTTTGATGGTTTATGGATGAGAGCACACTCCGTGCCTTTGACTGCACAAGACAATGCACTATGTTCTCTTCTTCCCTTATCACACAATCTCACACAACACAACACACCGCACTGGACAGCGTCACACAACATCAGGATCTACAACATTGCTCTAGTGTTACTACAATATAAGACTTCTCTCTACCAAGTTTTATTTTTGCTCAGTGTAACAAAACGAACCGTTCCAAAACAGTAACGGTTTGTTTTCAAAAATTGTTGTTTTTAGAAATGAACAGATTGGGGCTTTTTTGTTATTTGTGTGCAGCACTGGGAACAGGGGCACACTGTCTGTGTATAGAGGCATCGTAAGAGTTGAAAGAGGACCACATTTAGGCTGCAGCGCTCAGAGTTCCCAAAGCTTGTGGGTGTTTTAATGAGTCATTTTAACTTCATTTAAAGCCAGCTGAGCAGAAAATAGATCAGTGAATGAGCCCTGGGCCAGTATGGATCTGCAACCGATTTACATCTCAGTGAGAGCCAACCCACATCCAAACAGCTGTGTGCGTGTGTGTGTGAAAGAGAATGAGTGTGTGTGTGCGTGTGTGTGTGCATATCTGTCCTATGTGTCTGTCTGTGCAGGTGTGAGGTGAGTGCAGAACAAGGATTCAACATATCTGCAAGCAGTATGCATACTTGTCTCTTTCATGTCTTCATCATAATAGACAAGGGCATTCCAAAGGTGAACTGGGAACTGTAGTTACAGTGTATGCGATGGGATTTGGGGTGTTGACTCTGAACTGTTTTTTGATAAAAGGGATGTGCCGTAGGCGGGAAGCGTCTGCTGTAGAGAGAACACCCAGTCCTTCTGTGGCCTCTCAGGCAGACAGTCTGCTCACTGTTCAGAGACTGATAACAGGGCACGGTAAATAAAACTCTTCAGCTCGGCTCTTTTTTGTCAAGAAGAAGGGCCGTTGCACCCTGTCTGGTGCTTTTGTTTGTCCTGAGTTGTGTTTTTATGGCGCTTTCCTCTGCTCCATTGTACTCTGCGCATTTGCTTCCTTGTGTTAACACCTGAAAAGCACAAGTGTGTGACAAGCGAGGCTGTTTGGTGACTTTTGAAATAGGGCGCCTTTGTTCCTCTCTTGTTGCTTTTTCCACACTTCTCTTTGAATGCTAAATTAACTGACTTATTCTACAATTATAAGCCCACTTGTTTATTGTCTGATCAAGATACCTTCTGATAAATTTGATTTTATCTACAGCTCCTGCAGAGGCGCTGGTGTGTGATCAGTGTGGAGCGACATTCTCCTCAGAGGATGCTCTGGAAGCCCACAGGCAAACACACACAGGTACTTTACAAACATGTGTGCATGCAATAACACTCCATCCACACACACACACACACACACACACTCACACACACATTATATTTAACCTGGACAGCATGCATTGAGTGCACTGTTGAGTAAGCCATGACTACAGGACTTGTGATCATGGGTATAAACTTGCTTGTCATGCTGGCTGGGTTAAACTGTTCCTGTCATGATGCTCCATAATTTATCAACATGGAGGTGGGAGGCCCTCTCACATATCACCCACTAATATCTCTTGGCATCCAGACCCACTGCATGCCACTTTGCCACAGCCGTAGCTTTACAGCGCCAGCATTACAGTTTCACAGACATACTATCCTCACCTCCTGCCTGAGAGTGCCTGTGGATTATTTACCTCAACACTCACACACTCAACAACAACAACAACAACAACATTAAAACCTTAACTTTTTTCAATAATGTCAAATTAAGAAAATGTTTGTATTACAAGTTGTTCTTGTCAAGTGAATGTCTGGCATTAACAGTTGGCATCAGGATGAATCCACTTTTTTTTTTTACTTCTTAAAACTAGTGTTCTTTGGCCGCGTGGCTGGTGACATGTGATTTGCAATCTGGGCTTTTACAGTTTGGGACCACCTGCCTGAGGAGCTGAAGTCGTTTTCATCTTTTAAATCAGCTCTTAAAAGCCAGACTTCGGTATTATTAGTACCAAGCAAGCAAACTTAACTGATATGGCAAAACAGAAGCTACAAAGTGTTTTATAAGAAGGGGGGGGGGGGGGGGGGGGGGGGGGAGGAAATAAGTGAAGGAAGACAATATATTAAACAAGGAAAATTAAGTGTATAACATGAGCTATACATTTAAGAATAAGGCAAGAAAACAAATTCAAGAGTAGTTTTTCTTTTAAATCAGTCAATTAATACTTTACTAATTACTAACAAAATTGTTATTACTTTTGGTGCCACTTTATTATTATAGTTATAAAGTGTTTATAAGTTGTCAGTAACAATCATATTGATGGTCAATAAGTAATTAATTAGCACTTTCTCTATCAATTTGAACTTCATTATCCCAGAGGGAAAATTTGTCATGCAGCCACGTCAAACATAAAACAGAGACTTTAAGCTAAGATTCATGAAGCATACTAAAAAATGTAAAACTCAATAAAATATGTAAAACTAATCATAAATCTCACCACAAAAGCTAACATAAACAAATATATTAGTAATAATCTATAAAAATAAGGACATTTTGCAGTTGCCAGGTTGGGTGCCTACATTTTAGCATTTTTGGATGGTGTATATTTTCTGCCTACATGGATTACTTTGACACCTTCTGAAAGAAACCTTCAAAAAACCTGAGTAAATTAAACCTTCAGTGACTTACAATATAATGTATTGCTTAAGGCTGGTTGGTTTATTTTAAAGTAGAGCTAGAACAATTAGTCGATCAACAGAAAATGATTCAGCAACAATTGTGATCATCGATTAACAGTTTAAGCTTCCAGCCTCTCTGATGTCAATATTTGCTGGGTTTTTTTTTAGTCCTCTATGACAGTATACTGAATATCATTGGATTGTTGGACTGTTGTTGGGACAAAATAAGCAATTTGAAGATATTAGCTTGGGCTCTTAATTGATTTATCAATAAAAAAAATAATTGGCAGATTAATCAATAATGAAAATAATGGTTAGTTTTAAAGTGGACAAACCCTTGACCCAGTTTTTCTTATAACGTCAGATAAACACCAGCTACCGTGATCAGTCAGTTAAATATGAACCCACAACCTTGCGAGTTCTGTATTATAAACAGCCTAATACTGACCTTTAAATCTTTTAGAACTAGTTCACTGCCAATGATAAAATCAGTATTGACAACTTATAAAGACTTTAAGTAAAGTGACAAAGACTTAAACAACACGTGTTTGACTCAAACCTATCCAACTGTGAAAAAAGCTGTGCTGTTGTCAGAGGGTACATATGCCTGACAGTGTCTGAATCCACACCTTTTCTGCTACTGTCAGAGAAAGGTGATAACCCTCTCAGGAGCATTGGCATGTAACTGTAACTCCAGGTGGCACACACAGTATGAATACTTAATGGATGTGGACATGGAGGGGTGTTAACGATGCCCAGAAGTTTCTACCCTCATCTCCTGGAGTTGTAAACATTCAGAGCTCGGTTTCAGCTTGGCAGTGTATCCAGAGCAGGGTACAGAAGGGCATTACTCTCTTATTTTGTCATGATCTCAGATCGGTCTGCTGTGACGCGTGACCCTTTTTACTGACTCTTATTGTAGCTCTCACAGATTACACTGACAAGAAGCTACAGGTAATTTAATCAGCTGTGTTGAGGTTGGGTGAGGAAATTATGACACTGCCCCAACTCATATGATATACATTTAATAAACACAACCTGGATTTTATTTCTCCTAAAAACACAGGATCTTTTCAGTGCCAATCGTGCAACCTCGGCTTTAATTTGCCATGTGGTATAACCAGTGAGCCAAATGAGTTTCCTCTTAGCAGATTAACACTTGTCAGACCTCAGCAGCTGCAACACTGCTCTCCACCTCCTCTGGAAGGGGAATAATACCACTTTTGGGGGACCTTATTCTGAAGCAATTTGGCAACATTGACTACAGTGAACTGTCTCTTTAGCCATTTTGATATGTCAGAGGTGAATGGCCGTGGGTTGCTGTAGTTAGAGATCAAAGAGGGGTGGGTGGGTGGTAGCGGTGGAGGGGGTGGGGCGGACTGTGGGAAGGGAAGGGGGTAGGGGGTATGTGAGGACTTCCTGAGGGCAAGAGGATTGCTGCTGGTGTTAGATGCCAGGACTGAGAGGAAAACAACATCATGTGCTGCTGTTTACTCCTCACCACAGCACTGTCATAGTCTCCTCTGACCTACTTGTCAGTGCCCAAAATAAAAGAATGGATCTGTCTCCGAATTGCTCTCACAACAAAGGGGTTTGTTTCATCAGAGCAAGTCAAAGCTCTGGGGCACCAAGCTCTCAATTTTTGGAAATCCCAAGACTTTAGCTTATCTACAGCACGCACAGAGATGGACTGTATATGCTTCAAACCATACTGGCTGACCATTTTGCCACCTTGCCTTCAAGGTAAAGGGCATAAGAGTGCTGCCTTTGTGTACTCACAGCAGCTGCACTGTTTCCACACATTACAGCCTGCTTCATCAAGTGAATAATATTACCTTCTGTCCAAGCCCTAATTAAACAGTCCTGTAGTCCATTCAGATACAGCTCAGCCTTTATAATGCAGCCCTCTTAATGCAGACCTTTTAGCTTGCCTAATTGCCAGTCCGTCATCATACTGCACCCTCCTGTTAATACCCAGTTGTAATTCACACAAGCCTTAAACATGGCACAATCAAACTGTGCTCTGTTTGGCCATTGTGCCCCCAGTATTTATTTGTCCTGACTGTCATGATACACAAAGCCCCGGGGATGCCGTGTTACCTTACGTAGAAGGGAAATATAGTAGCTAGAGAAAATACTGTAAACATTCTAAGAATCGAGGCAAATTAAACGAAAAGTGCGTGACCTCAATGAACCGATCCATGGAATGGTGGTTAAACACGAGCAACGTATCTCTTGTTGCATTAATTATTAAGTCGGTTGTTCCTCACTCGGGTAGATTAGCAGTCAACTGATGAGTGCCCGGGGTTGTTTAAGGTACTGTAGTGTCTGTGTATGTGTTGCTCGAGCTGTCACATCCACAGGGAGCTGTCTGCATGAACACCTACAGTAGCATGAATGCACAGGGTCATATGAGGTCCCGCACATAATATGGTCTGCATGACTGTATATTTTTAACTGGGTCATATCAGTGGGCCTGCAGACAGTGAGCACACTGTATATACACTAAGCAGGACCTGAGGACATAGTCTATAGTGTCCTCTCATTGCATGATCTGCCATGATGTAATATTCTGAATTGTTAAATCTGTGTGAAATTCCTTGCCCTTTTGAAAGCAGCAGGATTTTTTTTTTTTTGCTTCGACTTGGCTGTCATTCACAAATGACCAGAGCAAACACCTTAATAGACCAAATTCTGCACGCGTTTATTAAAATAATGGCAATTATTTGATAAATCACAGTTAAAATCAAATGTTTTGTTTCCACGTATTTTCAGCAAACATAAAGACAGATTATTCACACATCAATCAGTTTAATTGGTGGGCTCTGGACACTGAAGTTAACATTAACACAGAAGAAATTATACAGATTTGCGGTCGTCACTGAATACAATCTCTTGTTCAATTTGCAGTGGGTTTACTCCCAGATTCTCAGGGTGGGAAAACTTTTGTTTGCTGCCTGAAAAGAAACAGGCTGCGCTTATTTGTGAATGAAGGGATTAGCTTGAACACTTCACCCCAACAAGGACCATGATCCTATCTGGTTGCCTAGACACATGGTTTTGTTTCTTAGGCAGCGTGAGAGCGTGGCTGGCTCCCACCTCGGTTGGACTGAATAAGTGGCAGATGTATGAAGGCAGACCATGTTAAATCACATGAGCATACACATCGTCTTAGTGAAGATATGTTGAAATAGCATAACAACCTCAGACCGTCCTGAATTACCAACCTAACTGTGCATTAGACAAGCAGCTCAGTAATATAATGCACACAGTAAATGTGTATATTTTCTGCCTCATAGCAGAATTGCGTGAAAGTAAATCATTATTCCCACTGTTAAGGCTCCCTTCCACTAAACACAATGCCCAGTCAACTCTCTAGCCTTTGAGGAATACCATTGATTACATGGTATTTACCCCATTGAGGACCAAGGGTCAGGGGTCATCCTGTGCCTTAAAACCCAAATCCCAAGCCCATTGTCTGGTTAAGGGTGAGAAAGCAGGGGGCAATGACAGCCAACTTTAGGGCTTATTCTCTCATAAAGAAGCTTCTCTGCACTTATTACCAAAGCTTACTGGAAAACTCTACAACTGCAAATCCTTTTTGTTTGAAAAGTTAACAGAGCACAGCGAGGCGAAATGCCACCACTAACACATACAAACACTACCCTGCCTCCGAAGGTTTTTGTTTACACTTCAAGATATTATGTTATTTTTATTTTCTGCGTTGGTTGTGCAGAATAAAACCGAAAACGACTGCTGAGTTGTTGTCACCGTGTGTCAACCTGAGATCAAGAGTGAGATTCTTGTGACAGAATATTTGTCATATTTCTTTACTCAAGTTTCAGCATTGTGGGTGACAGAAGGATCAGGATATACATCTGTAAGAGTCTGCGAGTGTGTCAGGGAGTAACGGTTTACCTACACAAAGAAACTGGAATGTTAAACTTTTGGAGCGCACAGAACAAAGTGCGCAGGCTGCATTGAAACAAGCTTTTACAATATATGATAGTTAATAAAAAAAAGAAGCGTAGAGAGGATGATTAAAGTAGCTTTGAAGTATCTACAAGGTGGATAATATGTTATTCAGTAGGTTGAGGGCTTTGCTCTGCTCTGCCTGCAGCTAAACAAACCTGGACACATTGGAACAGAAAGCACTCCCCCTGCTGGCCGCAGCAAATATTACGAGAGAAACTGGTTAAAGTGGATCAAGGCTCCACATCACAGGTCATGCAGAGACTGCATTTTGTGCTTTTTAGATGTCTTCAGCCATTTTTTTAGATAGATCATTATCCAGACTCCACGGCTGCACAGTGCATAGTGAACTGGCTTTAGTTAAGTATGACTCAGGCAGAAAGTGAAGCTGGTTAGACAGTAAAAGGATTTCCTGTATGGTCAGCGGGTAAGGGGAGTGGGGAGGGTGCAGAGGCGTTGAGAATGGGGGGGGTCTTTTGTCTTCAACTAAAATATTGTGATCCGTGGGTGAGAAAGGGCCTTGGTCATTAGGCGACAGCATAAAGACGGGGTTTGTAGGAGTTGCGTGAGGAGCCTATGACTAATGGGCTTGGTCAATGAGGGCCTGAACCTCATTGTATGCCCTTTGTGCAGAAGTCCACAGGCTAAAGCCTCTGAACAGGTGCAGTTCATTCCAGCGGATCGCCTCTCTGTAGGATTGTTAAGATCAGGGAATGTCTTTCATCCGCGCTTCTTTCTGTTAATGATTACGAATGATCAGTTCTATTAGTGCTGTTTTGGGGGGAAAATTTCAAAACTAGGTTCATAAAGAAGCACCATAATTTCAAAGAAGAGGCTTTGTAGGTCTATGCCAAATTGTACTTATCCGTGAAATGTGAAGTCTAAGAAAGCGTCTTGCTTTGTTTGAGCAAATTGCGATATGTGGATTAGTAAACAATACACAGCAAATGTTCCTGATTTATCCCTGAAATGTGAATTTGCTTGATTTGTTTCTTTTTCTTTCTACTTTGAACAAGCTTGTCTGTTAACTTGATAGAACCTAAAGCAAGTGTCTGACACTCTTCCCTCTTAGTATGAGTGTGCTGTATCCCTTTCCCTGCGTTAATTCCAATTTAATTGCCAGTTGCCTCAAGGCACTTCAATAACAGTAACAAATGATTTGATTTAGTGGACCTCATCAGACTGCATTTTAAATGCGACACAGCAACCCCACTTGAATTCCAATGAAGTGCTGGCACAGTCCTCTGTTTACTAATGATCCTCCGCTGGAGATGTCTGATTGAATCTGAGTCAGGAGCAATGGGACCTGCTAGCATTGTAAATGATCTGCAACCTGAGCAGACAGAGAAATAAGGACCTCATAATCTCACATTAAAGCCTCACTCTCCAGGACATGCACATTATGTCCAATGCAGCTGATTAATCAGTCCCTCAGTCTTACCACATATATGAATTTGCATCTGTGTGAATGCCAGAATGGATTTGAGCGCTGGCGTACACACCCTGTAGATCAAGTGTTGACTGTATGACAGCCAATGGATCTTCTTCACATAGCCATTTTGACTTGAGCTACCCTGCCAGCGACTCCCTATCTGTATTCCTCTCCACACTCTGTGCAACAGGAAAGCAGCCCCAAAGAGATGCCAGGTCACACACAGGATTAAACTGGATTGTGTTTTTTCCTGCAGTCCTGCCTTTAATGGCTTGATATCACTACTTAACATTCTGCACAGAGCGCATAGTGTAGGCATCATTTAGGGTGGAGCTACTATCAGCCGCTCTTTGAGCACAGAGACAGAGGACTTCACAGGCTGGAGCTGACTCCTGATGGGGAATGAAGAGAATAATTACACATCTAACACACCAGGAAGGAGCCATTGATTGTGTGATTGGCATGCTGTGCATTGTGTGGGAAATTCTTAAAGAAAACAATGACTTTCATGGTTTAAAATAGAACGTATAAAGACTCACAGTTGAAAGTGCCTCTGGGCTTTTAGGGGAGTTAGTTTAGGTAGAGGCACTTGCTCTTTGAAAGAAGCTTTTCCCTCTGAGGACTCACACAAAGTTGAAGTGACCCAGTTTCCCCACTTAAGGCCCTGTCTGTGTATGGTACTGAAATAACTGTGTCTGTGTCTTGTGTGTTCTCCAGGGACTGACATGGCGGTGTTCTGTCTGCTGTGTGCAAAGCGCTTCCAGACCCAGAAGGCCCTGCAGCAGCACATGGAGGTCCATGCAGGCATGCACAGCTACATCTGTAGCCACTGTGAGCGCCCCTTCCCCAGCCACACTACCCTCAAAAGACACTTGCGCTCGCACACGGGTAAGACACGGATCACTTGCACCACCATCGTTATCTATAGTATCTCCTGTCATAAAACATAAACATGTGGTGTCAAACGCACGCGTTTGTTGGAGAAGACGGCTGTATTTATTTTTGTATATGGGTTAATTTCCTTAGGTTAGTCGCTTAAAGGTTTTAGTCAATTTTCATGCATCCTCTCCCATCCTCCTTTTTTTCCTTCTCTATAAGATGAGTCACCTCTCTGATGACAGCACTGTACCGTTATGGCCGGTGCATATTTTGGGCAATTTCATCCTGTTTATATTTTGGGTTCTTAGACAGCCTTTGGGCTTCTGCAATTCACGGCTGTCAGTTCTAGTGTGGTTCACCCAAAATGATAGAGGAAACCCAAATAAATATTGAAGGAAAAGCAAATGGAAATGACTTGTCTGTGTGTTCTACCGAGGGTGAGTCTTGGTGCCGCAGGAGACAGAGAGATATTTACTGAAAAGATGTCCCCCTTTCTTCTTTTACCTTAAATAACACTCCCAGCTGTCACAACGGCTTGATGTCTAGACAGGAGAAATACATAATTGATGTGAAGAGACAGAAGTGAAGGGAGTTTTGGCCATGGCAGCGTATCTTGTTTGTATGCCATTCTGCTTGGAAGTAACATTTTGTAAATGTCATCTGTTCCACAGTGGGGTGGGGGATTGAGGAGAATCGGCCTGTAATGAGGAGAGCAATGTATCCTCTGACTTGGCTGTTGCTGTGGACACTGAGATAATGAGGCACATAGGTCATTGGAGATGAGTCAAATCCTCAGCCTAAGAGAGAAATAGATTAACTACAGTATAGAGAACAGAGCAGCACATGCCTAGAGGACTTTTATTAGCTATTAGCAGACAGCCAAGAGGAGTGTCCTCGTGTCATAACATTAGCAACGTCTGAAAGCACATTATTTCCCTGCTTGATATGCATGTGCAGAAAGGGCCGTGTGACTATTTGACCTATGCAGCTACATGTGCACCAAACCATGTCGTGCCAAGGATAAAGTCAGCCTTTAATGCGATCTCACGATAATGGGCTGTGTTGGTGTTGTGGCTGCTGTTGTGACACGACTGTGTTTTCAGGCGATCACCCGTTTGAGTGTGAATTCTGCGGGAGCTGTTTCAGAGACGACGGCACGCTGAGGGGCCATAAACGCATCCACACAGGAGAGAAGCCTTATGAGTGCAACGGCTGTGGGAAGAGGTTCAGCCTCAAACACCAGCTAGAAACACACTACCGTGTACATACAGGTGAGAGTTCAGAGACAAAGACACGCTCAAACATGCAGGAGAGCAGGATAATAGCTGTGATATTGTACCGTTATTCAACATCTTTTAATTTTAAAGGTTGGTGATATTGTATATTCTTTTATTGTCAACAAACGGGTTGACAATAAGAAAATGATAATACCATTTCTTATTACTGTTTTTACAGCTAAAATGACAATGTCCAACAAAAAAATATATTTTTAGAGTAAAAAAATGCACTAAAAATATAAAAAGTTTATTGAAATTTAGACTACATGCACTAAATCCTAACCACTAAATGTTGATGGTTTAGCAGCTTTTAAAGCTATTTAATAGAGGAAAATTTACAGAGTGCCTTTAAATTTAATGACTTTATATAAAAACACAATAGAACCATTGAATCAAGTTTTATGTGAGGTTACATTTTACTGACTGCTATCTGATTCCTCGCTGAGGTAAGAGAGAAACCTATTGTCGTATTTGCGGTGGATGACGCTGACTGGCCAATATCTAATATCAAACCGAAGGCAAACCGATATAGGTCTAATCCTAGAGCCCAAACACACTCACACCACACAATACCACATCAAGTACAGTGGACTGAAAGTGAGGTGAGTCCTGTTTCACCTGGCAGGCCTCTGACTCCAGGTCTACAAGGTTAATGCTGTATTGTTGAATTTTTCAGGTGAGAAGCCATTCGAGTGTAAGCTGTGTCACCAACGGTCCAGAGACTACTCAGCTATGATCAAGCACCTGCGCACTCACAACGGAGCGTCTCCGTACCAGTGCACCATCTGCCAGGACTTCTGCCCGAGCCTGGCCGCCATGCAGAAACACATGAAGGGCCACAAGCCGGAGGAGGTGCCGGCGGACTGGAGGATAGAAAAGACTTACCTGTACGTCTGTTACGTCTGAGCAGGACTTGGACCCCACGCACAGTCTGACACACACACACTGTCACTGTTGGTGAAAACCTTGTAACGCCAGTGTTGTTGGTTTTCCATGCTGAGAGATTAAATGTTTCTGTATCTGTAAAAAAAAAAAAAAAAAAAAAAAAAAACTCCAGACTCTTTGGATAAACTGAAAAATGCATTGTGGAAAGTTATCATTCTGGGAGATACAAGGTTTTTACCTGACAACAGAGACGTGCACGCACAAATATATTTTTGTGTAAACACTAGGGCTGCTGCTAATGATAATTTCATTACCAATTAGATTATTTTTACCACTGAGTGAAAAACCATTTAGTCTGAATATCAGAAAATAGTCACATTTTGGTGACAAAGTCTTCAAATAACCAGTTTTGTCCGAGCAACAGTCCAAAGAGATTCAGTTTGCAATGATATAAAACAAAGAAAAGCAGCAAATTCCCACATTTTGAGAAGCAGGAAACTGAAGATTTAGAATCCCCCCCCCCCCCGGAAAAATGACTTAAACAATCCATTGATTATCATATTTGTTTTGACAACTAGTTTCCTGATGACTTATTGTTTCAGCCCTAGTGCACACAAACACACACAGACACACATTCTCCCTCCGTCACACACACAGTTTTGATAATAACTGTATCTCTAATTGATCCACTGTGGTTCAAATCAATGCCACAATGGCTGCGACTGCTGACCTGTACGTGTAGCAGGAGCTTTTTGATTGATTGCTGAACCATCAGGCAACCTGAGTCATCTCCTATGATTGTGCATTAGATGTTGAAAATAATTCCACGAAGGCTTGATTCGCTGAACTTTGCAACATTTTCTCTCCTAAATTCCTGTGACTTCTCAGTTTTTTTTTTGTTTTTTTTTCTGCTGTTGGATTTTATTTTGGAGTTGTTTATTTTCTGCATGTTTTACTTGAACGGCTGCCACGTTTTTGACCTCATAAGCTTGATCTCTTTAATTGCCTTGTCTTTCTTGCAGTGGGTGTTATTGTTTCGAGGTAGCTGGCTTACAATTTGAGTTTCTCTTGCAATGTAATAGGTTTTGCTATTTATATGTTGTTTATTTGTTACCAAATATGTGCTGGTTTTCATCACAGTCGGTGTCTCTTGGGATGATTTCTAGTAGAGCGAGCTCTACCTCTCCTCACTTTTCACCATTTTTTAAAAACCTACTGCAAATTATTCATCCATCAGTAGTTTTAATTTTCTAACAAATACATCATAATCTAAATGGTCAAACAGTGTGTAAAAAATGCGAAGAGCCTCAACATGGCTTTTATGTGTAGTTTTTTATTAACTATATATAGATGTCTTATAAAAATCACAGAATCAGAATTTTCTAGGAGAAAATTGAAGAAAACATGAAAAGAAGTTGTTGTTTTTTTTACAAAACGTGAAAAGAAAATTCTGACATTGAATCACTATGAGCAGGTTATTGTCAGTTCTAGTGTAGCTGTAATGTACAAACTGTCATGGTATGTTATTCCCTTATGTGAGCCTAACACAGGCCTTATAGAGTTAAACATGTTGTATTTTTGTATTACAGTAATTTGCTATCTGTTTACATTTGGTATGATTTGAGAAACATCTTAATGTGTGTGTTTTATAAGTCTCTGATTTGATTAAGATCCCTCCCTTGTGCCTCTTTTATAAGTAGAGCCTTGATGTGCTTGAGTACATGGGTCTGTGCTATTGGTAGTTGTTTCTGGGTGTTTGTTTATTGTTACTTAATTAAAGATAGACTGCCATGTAGATCCACTTTGTCTGAACATTGCAACTGGAAGCAACATACTGTGATAGTGGCTGATACTCTGAGACAAGCGTGTACTTTTACATCACAAATTGCTCGGAACTCGCATCGAAGTGTTCCCCTTCAAAAAGTGACAATGGACTGAGATCTTTGGATGAAAACAGTGTGTATAGCAAATCTTGGCGTCTGCGGGCATTACCAATGCCTTCTTAAGTAGCCAACGACACTCAGTGCCATGAAAACACGCATTCACTGTATCTATTCTACATGAACATGCACTATAAATGGATTTCCTTGGTGGACCAAAAGAAATAGAGCACTTTTGTTTGAAAAGGGTTTTTTCTTTGATCTTTCTATGTTGTGATAATGCAGATGTCCTTTTATTTGATGTGTCCTAGAAGGATGTGATTAGCATTGTTTAGATTATGTCAATGTCTGTCTACCTCAGGGCCAGATCAAAGCTCGACCTGGTATCCAATCAGGGTTGTTCTTCTTGCCATGTGTGCAGTAAAATCCCTCTTCATTACAGCTTTGTAACACAGTGTGTGAAAGTGTTTTTCTCAGTGTGGATTCAGGCACAACTCTGTATGCGTCAGTGTTCGGTGGCATGGTTAAAAAAAGAATAAAACAAGTTACTATTTTATGCATCTCGTCTCATTTTCTTTCTGTGGCTGCCTTTCAGTAGCGGAACTCTGTATGGTTCCCGACCTTGTGTCCGATGCACCCCCACGGCCCCTAAAAGATGAGCTCACCCCTTCATCAGCACCACCCATCAGGTTCCAAATGTGTTCATCCGAATTCATTTTAAACCGGATGTTATTTAACACAATCGATTATATTAAAGTGGATACTGTTACAATTATTTTTCATGCAACTGAACCGTCAGTATTTACATTGGACCGGTCAAGTTTGCTTTCATACTGGCGTTTCTTTTATCTATTGCTTTTAGCCCGCTGTTCAGTCTTCCTTGCCCGCTTAACTAACTAGTTTTCATGCAATATCAATCGCAAAACTTGGTGTTCAGATGTCGCAATCGACAACTGACAATATATGGATATATTTTCTATCTATCTATCTATCTATCTATCTATCTATCTATCTTCCTTTAGGCTTTCCAACTACAAAATAGCAACTGCAGTACCCGGGGGGGGGGGGGGGGGGGGGGGGTACACGTGTCCCTTGGGAATCACTGGTGTATGGCCTTTTCTCTCTTCAGCCTCTGTGGTCCTAACTCAAGCTGAACATCTCACTTTTACAGTGCCGCTATAACCCTGCCCATCATTTGGACAAAGACAATGCTGCTGATCCCTCTTAATGGTTTATTGGCTCCTGCCACAAACCTTCACAGTCTCAAGCTGTTTATAGAGTTTATGTGTCATCTGGGCTACTTGCAAACAGCTGGAGCCACTCCAGGCTCTGTGGTGACCTCGGATGGCACTCTGCCAGAGCCACAGCTGGCCTCTGTTTTATCCCAGATGTGAAGAGGAGCTAAGAATCAGTATATCAGGTCTGCCACTGCTCCTGCACAGTGAAAGTGAGACCTCTTAATTACAAACACTGGCAGCATTTACTGTACATTTTTCTTGATGTTGGATTTTTATGTTCACCTAATGCCTTTGGGATTTAACAGGTTATCGCACTAGGGAAATGTGTTCCTTTGGATTCCGTCTCTATCTTCTTTATTTCACCCTAAAGTAGCCTCTGAGTGTGCTGTGAATGTTTTATTGTGTAATCTTCTAGCTATGTGACTTAAACCCCCGTCAGCTCAATTTCAGCCTGCAGTGTTTACAATTTCCCTCTACAATGATCCTGCTTTCTCGTTTTCTAGTGCTCTGAGTTTTTTCAGCTCACTCAGTTCTGCCACGGGATAATTTACAGTGCATGACTCCATCCACTTCTTTTCACTAAACACTGAACAGCGTAAACATTGTGGATATACTGTATGTGTAATACTCTGAAAAGAATATTTTCAACATCGCTGATGCCCAACAAGTAGATTCTGTAAACTGACCAGGTCATCTGGCAGGTCTTCAACACTTTCTTGTATACAGCAGCGTAACATAAGGCAGTGGCGTCCAGCCTGTGGGTTCAGGACCCTAAAGAGGTCAAAAGATCATTAACGAGAATACAAATCTGATTTCTACTACATAAAATTATGTATACTTTTTTTGTTTGTATTTCTGGTGAAATATTAAATACTTTTACCTTTCCGGGTCCCTATACTATTCAAATCAAACAACCTGATGAAGAAAAATCGTTCTTTGCTTGTAGAGTTCACAACTTACAGACATGAGACCGTTGACAAGGGGTCGCAAGTTGACTTGCTTTGTCATTAAAAAAGGTCCCAAGCCAAAAAAGGTTGGGAACCACTGACATAAGGCAGGAAGGCACCACACTTAAACTCCTGAACTTGTTGGCACAAAACATGATTAACTTCAACCTCAACTGCAAGCACCCTCAGCAAGTTCTGCTGCCAGGGAGAGCTCTTCTTAGACATGACAGCATATAAGCAAAGTTAAATGTAGGACTCAGAAAGTGGTATTCTGATGATAAGAGCAAGGCAAATGGGGGAAAAAAAATAATAAATTATCAAATCAAACTATAATTTCAGAAGAAAACTACCCCGTTCAATAATTAAAAAAAACAGTTATTGTTTATCTGTGAAATCAAGTATTGATTTTGCTTTGATAAAACATACTGTCAAATTATTTTACTGCATTTATTATCTATTTAGATATCGCTTCTTTTTATTCATTCATTTATCGATTTTTTTATATATTTAATGAGATATTGATTCATTTTGTTAATTCTTAATTATATATTCTCTTTTTTTACTGTCCAATAAAATATATCTATAATTTGCTTAATTATTCAAATGATTAATTGCTTTAAAACCATTTGCAAGATTTCCAATGGCCGTTATAACCAGAGAGCTTTACAGTAGATCCAGTGTTGTTGACCACTGAACTCAAAATCAGAGCAGATGGGGGTTGAGTGCCTTGCTCAAGGGCATTTAGAAAGTCAACAGCAGTTGTAAAAAAGTGTGGGAAAACCTTTCAGATATTTCTACTTCATCCCACCATCTGGGAACCGAAGCCTTTCTTTTTAACCATCTCCTGCTTTCATTTCCTCACTAAGAAATGTATTTGGCTTTCACGCGAATATGTAATCTGGACTGCCAAAAATGACAATCACCTCCGTAACCCCTCCACCTCTGATCTCCAACCCCGCCTTCAGTGCATGGCCACGCTCAGTGGAGGAGCAGATTGAGTGGGAGCCAGTGTTAATGTAATCTCCTCTGTTTAATTAGAGTGAGCGTGGTGGGCAGCTAACGCAAACCACATTACCCACCATCTGGTGGAGAGCCGGTTCTGCTCTTACCCACCCTCACTATCATTAGCCTCTACAAGACAAGACACCAACACATACATGACAGCTATTTATTCATCCTGCCACTTTCAATACAGACACAACTGCACAGCATTTAGCAGCTATGATGAGGCCATACTCACGCTTGGACCTGTCATGGATCTGTTGTTGTGTAATTACAATATGCGGCACACCGAAACGTCCAAATTAAAATATGTTGTCAAAGACTTAGAATATAAAATCCACAAAATACAGGTGTCCTAGAAAACAGTGTCGGTTTTTTCCAGACATTTCTGCTCTACTTTTTCATCAACTGTGACCTCCAACAGTGTCTACAACACATTCAGCATACTGAAGAAGGAAAAAGTCTATATGACTAAGGAATCACCATACATTTTATATTTAAAACTTTTGGATGAACATGGTGTTGCTGAATATTGACACAATCATTGATTCAGCAGATCTTAAATGGACGTCTTTAAGTCTACCACAAGAGGGCAGTATGCTACCACAGCTATCATCCAGCCCAGATTGCAGGCAGCCGGGGCTCAAGCACAGAGGATTTACTGCTCCACAGAGGGCAGAGCTCACTGGCAGACAGCAGAGCAGTACAATTATTGAAGCAGAGAGGAGAGAGCCTGGCACTGTGAGAGGAGTGTGTGTGTGTGTGTGTGTGTGTGTGTGTGTGTGTGTGTGTTGAGATAGAGGGGGCACAGATTAGTAGTTTCTGCCCTCACCCTGTGCTGCATCGTGACCTGGACAGTTTACAGTGGGCTTTACTTCTTGAACATGTGATTTTGTCATGACACTGCACACAAGCAGAGCCAACAACCTCAGCAACGCTTTGGTTAAAAAAAAAAAAAAATCCGTTCAGTAATTTTTGAGGTACAGTATATTGAGGAGTTTAATTTGTATATCAAAAGAAGCATGTGTGTCTTACACTTCCCAGGGATATAATAATCATATTCATGTTTAAATTCATATTTATTTCAAATAAAACGTCCATAAGTCTGCATCTCGCCAAAAGCATTGTGGGGGTGCAGTTGTCTTGATTTTGACCACAGGGATCCCACAGTGTCAAACCTTGAAAACCCCTGAACTAAAGCTTACTCAAATTTCTATTAGGAAGTTTTATAAGATCTGGCAATCTTTTCCGTCCTATTTTCAAAATTGGACAAATAACAGTTTGTTTGCCAATTTATATTCTGCAATTTCAATTAAAATCTTTGAATAAAAAGGACTGCAGGCAGTTTGTAAATAAAGACCTGAAAATTAATTTCTTGCTCAGCTTACAATTATTACTGTTGCAAACAAACATTTAATAACATCAGACAACATTAATAACTGCAATTCATCACTTGTCAATCATTGAATTGGATAAAAAAAGGCCTGTCAATCAAGCATGTAATGATAACTTCCAGCTTCTTTCTTTAAATGTTGATGTTAGGCAAAGCTTTTGTTAACATTAGAATGGTGATTCTCTTCCAGGGTTTACGTGAGGGGCATTTATGCAGTTACCAAAAACACACACAAGTATGTTTACTAATTGTGTGTGCCTGATCTTTAGTATATTTATTGTCACAGTAACTACTATTACTCCCAGCTATGACAGGCCGACTGCTCAGGACACACCGCCCACCAACCTGAATCAGAAAATGAGTTCACAAACTACCAGAGGAGTTGAAAGAGATTGCTAAAAATAATGGATAAATGGTTGAAATGTCCAGCTTCTGCAGAGTTCATCTATTAAAATGGTTAATCTGTGCATTAAATGTGCTTTGCTAAGCATAAAGGTTGGAAACATAGCTTGGCTCTGTCCAAAGATGAAAACGTTCACCAACCAACAACCCTCATAAAACCACAAATCTGTTGTTCTTAAACTGAATAGATGTAGTTCATTAGTGAGCTTTAGAGGTAATGGTACCTGTGGACAGAGCCAAGTTAGCCATTAAGTTGAGCTTACTGGCTGCTGATTGTAGCTTCATATTTAACAGACAAATATGAGAGAGACCGGTTTCAATCTTTTCATCTATCTCTCAGCAAGAACGTGATGTGTATTTCCCAAAAATGTGGAACTATTCCTTTAAATAATAATTTAACATCCATTCAAATTACCACATTTGGAACGGGTGATGTTAATTATGGGATACTCGTACTGATCCAATAGGTCTGTGGCGCTACGTCAGGCAAGAAAAATTGGGAACCACTGCATTTGGATTGTGAATTGAACATGCTCCACTCTGCCCTGCATCTGTGGACACGCCAGCCTTTAATGGCCGTCTCTGCTGAGAGGTCACGGCCAACAGCATCAAATGGCAGAACTCTCATGCAGCACACACATCAATGAATCAGTTTTAAATGCCTTGGTGGGTTGGATTTGGCTAAAGGCTGTTGAGGCAAACGCCGTCCAAATCTTGAAAAGAAGCTTCCCTCTCTCACTGTTCAGTTACTGTGGGATTTCCGAGCGGGGACAGAGGGAGCGCATCTGATGTTCAAGGTTTGGACACTGAGAGAGGCACACATACTAATGGCCGAGATAAGAGCGGCGCTGATTAAATCTCACTACACCAAACAGGGAGAGTGCCTCTCCCTCAGAGCGGAGAGAGATAGATGCAGCTCCAAACTGGGCTGCAGCCAGCCCCTTCACAGTGGAGTCCCGGACTGTGGTACATGAATTAATGAATGAATGTAGTCCACACTGGGGCATCTGTGACACCCCCTGCGCACGGTGACAGACTGCCATTGTTGTGGTCACGTTGGAGGGGTTTAAATTTCTGATCAAAAGATGAACATAAGCCAAAGTCAGTCAGTTACTCATTAAGATACAGTATATTTACTTTAGTGATACCGGTAGTTTTTTTGGCCTAGATATTTTTGTGGTTGTTTCTTATACAAATTGTTAAATTGTTTTAAACGAGGTGTTGATTGAACTGCATAATCATTTTGGAGGCTGTAGTTTGTGGTGTTGTTGAATTGCACTGCGTTATTCTGAGATGTGTGTTTATAGTATTTTGGCCACCCATTCCCATTTATATCAGAGAGTAGAGTAAATATTACTATAACTAAAGCTGCAACCACTGATTATTTCCACTACCAATTAATCTGTTGATTATTTTTTAGATTATAAGTTTATAAAATGTCAGAAAATCATGATAAAATGTCCATCACAATTTCCCAAAAGCACCAGTTGACATATATCATATAATTTAATTGAGATAGTTATGTTATGTACAGTGATACAAAACAGAGCACAGCAGCAAGCCAATGTTTCAGCACGAAATATAACACAAACCAATTAAACAAGTTAAACCAACAGCTCTCTAAAACAGTTATTTAAATTCTAATCTTCATGAAGGCAGGGTTTATTGCAGGACCGCTGCACTACACTGAATTAGTTCAGGTAGGTGTACTTAATACACTGACAACTGATTGTAAAATAAATACCAAAGTTACTCATAAACGTCATCTGTTATGAACTGATAATTGATGTTTGCCTTTAAAATTATGAAGCACACTGTTGAAAAATCGGCAGGAGGAGGAAATAACAGCCTACTATTTGTTTTTCATGTATTTTTTGTGTACATGTCACTGAATGTATCATACAGTACCACAAATCACAATAAACAAAGTAAATAAAACCACAAAAAAAGTCAAAGAAAAAAGGGACAACATAAAGTGATTGTGAAACTGACTTAAAACACTCTCCATTTTTTCATATCCAGGACTACATATAATGCCACAAGACAAGGATGAATGAAGGATAAATAACTAATGGAAGAACTGGTCAGGTACTTGCCTATCCCTAAATGAAAATGGCTTTCATCTTCTTCAAATGATTTCTAACTAACTGCATCCAGTGAATGGCAGCTCTGTAAATCACTGTGTACTCGGGCTGTCTGAGAAAACAAATTTCAGCCAGAAGAGGGAGACATCAAATCCCTGTGAAAATTACCAAACAGCAGCTATGTTCCCCTTGCTCCCTTGTTTGCGTCTGCAGGAGAACCATTAAGCGTAATGCTAATATTGTCAAACATTATTAACCTCCCAACCCTAGTGATATGAAATTCAGCTGTTGCTCCATCACATGCAATTTACGCCACTGCTGCAATGCTCATTACTCTGTGTTTGATTCCCAAATAATTCCATATGACACCTGTTAGATGAGCCAAATAGATCTGAGCCATTTCTTGGATTCGGCCTTGACAGTCAGACGAGGAGGAATTTTCCTCCTGGCAGTTGTTCCCTTCACCTGCACTCCACATATATGGGAAATGCATAAACAACCTTTGTGTCAAATGGTCTTTTACCAACAAGGATCAAATAAGTCATTTCTTTTCAGTAAAAAATCCGTGTTTCTTCTGAGAAGAGATGTGATGACAGGCTTTGATCTCTGTCAAACAATTTTCTCACCATTTTCAAAGACCACGCTATTCCTCGTCTCAGTTACTAATTATTCTTCCTATTTTTAGAGTTAATGATTCCTTTTTGAAGTCACTCAAGTGACCTTTTTTTCACTGTTTTCGAAACAAAGGAAATATCTGAAATACAGAAAAACAATATTGACAAAAACAGTCCGACTGTGAGCTGGTTGAAAGAGTGAGGATAGAAGAGAAAGTCTCATCTGTCAGCGAGCAGACAGAACAGACCTCATTTTGTTCTTGAGTGTTGAGAGACGATAGCTTTGGATTCCAAATGACGGGGTTTGACATGATATGAGACTTTTCAACAATCTGCAATAATGACCTTTTCTCAGAAGCTACAAACTGTCAGGTAATAACATGTCTCAGGTGAAAATGGACAATCTTTTGGCACAGGTAAAAAGTGTTACCTAGCAACCCCTGGTGTCCTATCAATAGTCAGCTAGGAGGTATCTCTGGAGATGCTCCCCCCTACAAAGACCTGGTTCAGCTTGCTTCCACAGGCCCCATGACCCCCCTGGACAAACAACAGCCTCATTCTCTGCACCACTGCTGACCTCATTGTCTCTTTTATGAAGGGAAAGTCCAGAGTTGCATTCTGTTAAATGGCAAATGGTGCATCAACTGCGAGCGGGACAGACCTCTGCACCTCCAGCACAGGCCTACAGATGAGCACGGACACCGCTGCCTTTTCCTCAGGACTGTACGCAAGGAAAACATGGTAAGGGAGGGAGACTAAATATTCACTACACCTTGCTCCATCTGCCTCACGTGCGCAATCCTGACAACAACACCTGACTCATATCGTCACCTTCACCCTCACAGTTTACAGTCACAGATGCTGCTTCCACATGCTGTGTTCATTTCAAACTTGTATCACACTTATTTCTCTCACTTTTTTTTAAATTCATGTGCATCTTATGACCTGTGCTTTACAGCTGTTCTGAATTGCTAAAGTGCTCTTGCACTATATGCAACTCATTCCAAATCCAAAATGTTTAGCTACACTCAAGTGCTACAGTAATATGAGAAAGCAGATGGCATGGCATTCATTTAGATGGATTCTGTACTGCAATTGTATAATACTAAGTCTGCATCTAACATCTATGGACAGCTTTATTATAATTACTGTAATACTGTCAATATGTTGCTTATAGAAACAGCTGCTCCTTGGAAAGTAAGCCGGACACACACACACACACACACACACACACACTGCAGAGTGATAAAACTTTTCTGAAAACAGGGAAAGGAAAAAGTGTTTGCACCTAATATAAAAATGTGTTGTACGAGGTGTGAAACAGACATGCCAAGGCTCTGCTTGCTCATTATACACCTCGCTCACTGAGGAGATATGACTCGCTGACTCCATACATCTAGACTGGTCAGTGGTGACTAATGACCAGTTTTACAGTGCTCTTAATTAAATCTGACAGAGGTGCAATGTTGTTGAGGAACAGATGGTCACCAGGTAGTTTTTGTCGCAAGTCAGCAAACTTCCAGATAGGAACAAGCTGTAAATGAGGTCTGACGTGTTAACTGTACCTCTTATAGAGTCTTGATGGAGACACATTGTCAGTGATTGAGAACCCGGCGGCTGTGAGCCATCCTTTTCACTCGGAGACAACAGCAGCAGTCGCAGGGACCAAGGGAGTGCAGGGCTGGTTAAAAGGGATTCATTCTACGACTTACGGTAAGCTCCAGTGGTGCGCTACCTGATAGGCATCAAACATCAGACTACAACAGCAGTCTTGCTTCATGAGTGCAAAAAAAAAAAAAAACACATAAGCTGTTCAAACAAACTGATCTAAATGCAAAGAACAGGGCTAAATAAGACTTTGCACTGAATCAAACCATCTGCAGTGCAGCGATAACAAGTAAAGCAGCGGTTTCTTATGAAAATGTCATTGTGTAGATATGCCTTTCAACTTTTTCTTGTCATGCATGTATAGAATATGGCTTATTAATTTCTGCCTCTTGGTCTCGGTGCTGTGTGTCAATGTACTATGTAACAGTTGACATTTAATAATTCTTCTCAGCTCATATCTGGGATCAGAAGGCATTAACTCCAGACTTAACTGTTGCTTTAGCTCAAAGACTGGTGAGGCTGCTGGCAGCGGTGTGTGCAGTTGGACTCCTGGGAGGCTTAGCTGTAGGTGTCTGGTTTCTAGGTGAGTCATTGTGTTGAGAAAGAATCGCTAAATTAGCTTAACAGTCGCCAGGAACTGGAAACGAACGTGCAAAATATCTAGTTACTGCCACTGAAGCTTCTGTAGCCTGTATGTTCAGGTCAGAGCCAACAGATATATTGGATTTTTGGGGCCAATATGACATCAGCAATTAAAAGTTTGAAAAAATGTACAGAGGGCTGCCACTAACTTTTATTGTTATTACTGATTAATCTGACAGTTGTTTCCTCAGTATACTGATGACTTGTTTAGTCTATAACACATCAGAAAACAATGAAAAAAACATATCATAATCTTCTAAAGCTCAAGGTGACATCGTCAAATTGTTGCTTGTTTTGTCCGAGCAACAGTCAAAAACCTAAAAGACTTTTAATATATCTTAGACAAGACAAAGAAAAGCAGCAAAAACCTATTTGAGAAGCTGGAACCATTAAATAGTTTGGCAACAATTAATCAATTATCAAAATAGTTGCAGCTCTTATTCGATTGCAATATAGGCAATATTTTTTTACATAAGTGAATGACATAATTATTTTTGAAATAAGTAAATGAAATTAGTTTTTGAATAATGCTGACCAAGACACAAACTGAGCAGGTGGTTTAACAGTTGGAGAAAAAAAAAGTGCTTACTAAATTACTTGATTAGGGGTATTCAAGTAATTCAGTAAGCACTTCCAATGTCCTGCTCAGTTTGTATCTTGGTCAGCATTATTCAAAAAACTAATTTTATTTAATAATCAAAAAGAAATATTTGTCTTTGTCTAACCCTAACCCTATCCCCTAACCCTATTTTAAGAAAAGGGCAAAAAAAACAAAAAAAAACAATCAGCAGCACTTGGATATGATAATATTTCATTACATCCTCTTCTGCAGAGTAAAATGTAATTGCTCTACCAGACAGGCGTTTTCACTGTTCTGGACACTAATATAATGATAATAATAATAATAATAATAATAATAATAATAATAATAATAATAACAAAAATGAATTTTGCTGCCTGTCCCACTGGCTGATTAAATGATTGATTAACTACTGCATATCTTTATCTACATATAGTCAAACTTCTGCTGAGGCCTTCCTACTCCCAAAGTCCAGTGGGACTTGGGGACACAAAGGAGACGCCTTTCTGCAATGTGACAGAGGATATTTCTATCTTGGACCCCAGGAAAGGTCTGTTTCTTTCTCTTTCTGGTGTTTGTTGGAGGCAGCATTGTTATTCGACTCATCATACTGGATCATAGTTCACCTCTTAAGTGATTTTAAGTTGAACAGTAGCAAAATTATCATTCAACAGCTGCTTCTTGCTGCCTTTTGTTCACTCGAGAGAGATGCCCATTGACTGACATGAAAACATCGCACATAATGATCTGTTTGTATTGACTACATTAGCATAGATACTTGTGTTTTCCCTAATCATTTCCCACTTATAGAAGAGGCTCGTTCATTACCGTTGACTGAGAGCTTGTCTCTGGAGGGATTTTCAATCAATCAGGTTCAGTGTTTTACAGAATCAGCCCGGAGAACTCCCTCCTGGAGATCCAGCTGGGGAAGCTGCCCACCTGGCTGCCTGTGTGCTACGAGAGGTGGAACTCTTCACTGGGGACGCTGGTCTGCAGACAGCTGGGTTATCTGAGGTTTGTAGTCGTGACATGATCACACACCACCTCAGCCCTTAACAATGATTGAGACTGGAGCGCCCACTCACTAACTTATAGTTTAATCTTAGCCTGCTCTGCCAAGGTTGAAGGCTCGGCTTATTTATGATCTGCTAAAACCTCATTTGCAATCTTACTTCACACTTTCTGAGTCTGAATTATCTTAATACTCACTCCCACCCATTTTGCATATGTTCTCCTACCAGACTGACCAAGCATAAAGGAGTGAATCTGACTGATATTGGGCCAAAATATACCAATGGCTTTATACAAATTACTTCGGAACACAAGAGAAATCTGGAAAATATGTGGCAAATCAGGTAAGGCAATTCATCTAAGGACATCAAACTCATAAGATGCAGAGAAAACCGTGGCTACTAACACTTTAATTATGCATCATTAGTTACCCAATTTATTTTCATTTAGGGGGAGCTGTATTACAGGGAAGGTTATCGCTTTGCAGTGCTTTGGTGAGCAAATTAAACCTAACTTTTTGTTTGACTTTGCACCTAACACCATGCCCCGTAGTTCCTTAATAATACTTAAGAAAAAGCTTCATATCAGTGGCCGACAGAGTGAATGATGCCACTTGCTGCGGCACTCTCTGACCAATCTAACTCCCTTTTTGATGAATGGATCTCTGTGTAGAGTGTGGAACACGAGCAAAGCTGCCCAGGATAATCGGGGGAGTCGAGGCCACGCTGGGCAGGTGGCCGTGGCAGGTCAGTCTCTACTACAGCAACCGTCACACCTGTGGAGGATCCATCATCACCAGTCAATGGGTAGTCACAGCTGCCCATTGTGTGCACAAGTAAGACTGCTGACATTACCAGCACTAAAGGTCCGGGGTTACAGACCCCACGACGGAGAATAATGAGTCATTAACAGCTGCACCACACTGGACACATGACAATTCTCTCTTATCAGTATCTGCCTCCTCTTTTCTTACCTAAAATGTCAGCTACAGGCTACCTCAGGTATCCAGCTGGGTGGTCTACGCCGGTATCGTCACCCGCAGCTCAGCTAAAATGGCTCAGCACACAGGATACGCGGTAGAAAAGATCATCTACAACAAAAACTACAACCACAGGAGCCACGACAGTGATATAGCTCTGATGAAACTGCAGATCCCACTAAATTTCTCAGGTCAGTCTGGGAACCATGACAGCCAGACATGTTTTAAGGCATAAAATGACTCTGCTTTGAGTAATAATTTGTATCTGATGTCCAATTACCTTTTAATCTTGATATTGCATCAAGTCCTTCTCCCTCTTTGAAAAATCAAGAATCTATGAATATTTTACAACATCTTACACAAGACATCTCCTACTTCACAGAAAAGTTGATTCTCAGTCAATGTGCATTGGAGGTTTCAGGTTTTCACATCAAGTTAACAAGATGTATGTTGGACCACAATTGGCTTCCATGTTATAAAATCATGCTTGTTTGTACATGTTTTAAACTGGGATTTGAGGTGAGCACAGAGAAACGTTCCCTCTTCAGCAGCCTGTTATTGTCAAAACTCTGCACATAAATCATCCTGAACAGTGAAGTGTCAAACAACCAAGTGAGGTAACAATGAGCTAAACAGATTTTTGAGTGAAAGGGGACTTTAAGGGCATTGATTTATGAACCCAAACATATGCAAGTTTAGCTTGAGGGAGCCCATTACAAGACAAAACCACAACAGGGAAGAGAAAGTACTGTGTACGTCTCTCAAACAGCATGGGAGAAAGGCATTTATGACTAAAAATATCTCATAATTTAATTTTTTCCCCTTTAACTAGATACGATTAGGCCTGTCTGCTTGCCTCAGTATGACTATGATCTTCCAGGAGGCACACAGTGCTGGATTTCTGGATGGGGATACACACAGCCTGAGGGTGGTAAGACGCTACCACCATGTTCTAAAACAAATTTACATCTGCTGCAGGTCTAATTAACACATGATGACAGAGTGTACCACGTGTATTGACAGAGCAGCGTTAAATGTGTGTCTTCTTTCTCAGTTCACTCACCTGACACCCTGAAAGAGGCGCCAGTTCCCATAATAAGCACAAAGAAGTGTAACAGCTCCTGCATGTACAATGGAGAGATCACGCCACGCATGCTCTGCGCCGGATACACGGAGGGAAAAGTGGATGCATGTCAGGTCAGATGCATGTTTTGAACAGCACCTTGCAGAGGCATTTTGTTTACAGGGAAACACCGACATAATGAAAGCAGGATGAGTTTGCATTGAAAGGTGTTTGTGTCTACCTTTCCAGGGCGACAGTGGGGGTCCTCTGGTTTGCCAGGATGAAAATGTGTGGAGGTTGGTAGGGGTCGTCAGCTGGGGGACAGGCTGTGCAGAGCCCAACCATCCTGGAGTTTACACCAAGGTCGCTGAATTCTTGGGCTGGATCTACGAAATGATTGAAGTAAAAAGAAGTTTTTTTTTTATTATGTAGTGGAAATTATGTGTACAGTTCAGAGGTACAGTACTTGTACAGTACTTTATTTTAATATTTTCATTTGATACTACTTTATACTTGCACTCCAAAACATTTCAGAGAAAGATTCTTTACTTTTTACTCCACAACTTACACTTTGTACATCAAGATATTGCACAGAAAACACATGATCATCTTATAATTTATCATGCATTAGGATTTAAACAGGTGCAACTAATGACCATTTTCATTATCAGCTAATCTGCCGATTATTTTATTGATTAACTCTTTAATCTAGAAAATGCAATTTCCCAAAAGGCAAACTGGTATCAAATATCATCATAAGACAAATAAAAGCTGCAAATAATTTCTTTAAAAGAAGCCAGAACCAGCAAATGAAACGATTAATCAATTATCAAAATAGTTGCATATTGATTTTCTTTCAATCAACTAATAGTTGCAGACTAAACAAACAAAACACAGTATGTAAAGTAGTTAACATTTTCTTCGCCTTGACCAGCGTTAAAATGCTGCTCACACACTAAGCAATGCATCAATAATAAGGATAATTCAATAATATAACACTGACAGGGGTCATTCTGCTGCTACATTTGCAAATAATGCTTCTGTTCTTCTTTTTGAAGTTTTTACTTATAATGGAGTATGTTTGAATAACATTGCAACATTTACTTGATTAAGAGATGACAATATTTCCTCCACAACTGCAGAAATATCAGAGAGCCCATAATTAACTTCATACATTACACAGCCATGTTCATTATTCTCAAGCAACTGGAAACTGCACAATGGAATATAAGTACAGTTATTTCACTGATTGCTAATAATGACTGTTTTTCTCTTTGCAGAACCACTGAGGAGGGCTCCTGGAGCACAACAAGCAGAGACTGCTCCTGATATCACTGTTGGACACTTCTGAAAATTACAGTCAATATTTTTACTTTAAATGTCCGTTACACAATGTACACACAGCGACAGACCGGAGACATCGAAATGCATTTTTACGTTATATTTTCCATGTACTGAACATAAATTTCGCCTGATAAAAAGCCAGTGTCCAGTGTGATTATTGAGCCGCAGCGCCGCCCTGCGCCGCCAGGGGGCGTCTGTGCGACGTGTCAGCTAGTTCCCATAGCAACTGACAACAGCGGCCTCGGTGGTTCGTCTGATTTGACGGAAATGTCACAACTGTGCGATATTTCTTCATATTCCTTTTATATATTTAGTTTTTAGAGTTTTTAGAGACGTGCTGGTTTTGTAACTTCAACTCCGAGCCTCAGCGTTTCTCTAGCTGCTCGTTTTCTTATCGGACAGCTAGCTAGCTGACTGACTGACTGACTGACTCCAGCGGGTGTTTGCGGCCTCGACATGTCCTCCTCCTCCTCCTCGTCCTCCTCCGCCGGGGATGTTTTACAGCAGGTCGGCCAGCTTTGGTCCATGCTGGATCATCTCTGCGAGAGTGACCCCGCCGCCTACCGCAGCCTCGTCGAGAGGCGGGCGAAGGACGGAGCCGAGCACAGCGCTCCGCCGCGGCTGCGCTCCTGTCTCTGCACCCAAGTGGAGGTGAGTGAACTTAACGTGGAGTCGACTTTACTTTGAGGTCAACCGTCAAGAAATGCAGGACAAACATTTATACGTCGAAGCAGGTAAAGCACCGTCTTATTAAAGATGGCTCCCCCTCCGGGCCCCTGACATACACACAATGGAAACATTATTAGTGATATTACTAAGCCACACTTTTTTCTTCAAGATGTCCACTGTGACAAAGGTCTTGATTTGAGTGCTGTGCACCTGTCTGTCTACTAAAGCTGCAAATGAAGACTCTTGTAGTTAATCTTCTCGATTATTTGTTAGGTCTAGAAGATGTAAGCGAATCACACGCTCCCAAAGTCCATTGTTACATCTGCAAATGTCCTCCTCTGTCCAAACAAGAGTTGAACACCCTAAAATATACAGTTTTCTGTCATAGAAGGCTGTATATTTTACACTTTTGAGAGGCTGTGCTTAAAAGTTTACTGAAATAATGGATTATAACTATACATTTTCCTGAATTAATCACTTAATTTAGTCATTGTTTCAGCTCAACTGTCCACTCCTTAATACAAAACATCCGACTTTTACTACACATAGTTCAGCTGCCGCACCTGTGTCCGTTTACAGGTTAGAGACAGGGTGTGTTTTGACAGTTTTTTTGACAGATGGTACATCTGTGTCATCGCCAGGAGCCCAAGAAAGGGTTGTTGTACCTCAACATATGCAGCTGGAAACGTGTGCCTTCGCCTCAGGATCCCAGCAGGCCTTTACCTTTGTGTGCAGGGAACCTGGAAACAGGCACAGATGAACGTCAAGGTAAAAGACAAAGCTGTGCTACATAGAGCGCTACAACACTGGCCTTTGTGCTGCACCATGTCAACAAGACAACTTAATAAACTGTTGTTTTTCCTTCGCAGGTTGCTACGCTGTGTTGGATGTGGCAGTAAACCCGGCCGTGCTTAAGGAAAGTGAGACAGACAAAACAGAAATCTATATGCTGGCCCTGAGCTTTGCCCAGCAGCAGCATGGGATGAGGTTATCTCCGCAGTACACTGTTGTCAGCTGCAGCCCAAAAAGCAGCCCAGATGACTTGCACCGTCGGCTTGGGTTTCGGCAGTGGCCTAACGCGTCCAAACAGCCAGATACAGGTACAGCAATAAGTCTTACACCCGCGATAAGCTGCTACAAGGCCTTTATGTTTGAGCTATTTCCCTTTGCTGCTGCAGGTGTATCGTCTTTCACCTTCTGCTACAGTTTCTAATAATCCATAGTGTTCCTTTTTACAGCCACTCAGACCCCAGCTGCCCTTCTGCAACAGATCTCCTCTCTACGCTCAGAGAAACATGACGAGGACCCGGCAGCCCAAATTATCTGTAGACCTGCAGAGCCCAGAAATAAGGATTTGATCCAGGTCATCGCCACCACATTTGTGCAGCCTAAGAAGCCGGAGTACCAACTCGAGGTGAAGACTGATACAACGGGAGTTTCTCGCAGCATGGAGCTGACAGTGGAGCTGCCAAAGGTTTGCTCCGTGTCAGAGTGCCAGCTGAGCATCTCCAAGGTTAGTGGTTACACACTCCCTTGAACAGTTATAATGAAGCACTTTAGAGTCAGTGTGTAGTTGGAGGTCATAAAAAACACATAATTGGCCTGAGTCTTACAGCGTGCTGAATGTATTTCTCTCCACAGGACAACGTCCTACTAGAAGTGGAGGATGTCTACTATTTGCTTTTGGAATTCCCACTAACTGTAAATGAAGACACTGCATCTGCCATCTTTAACAAGAAGAAACGAAGGCTAACTTTGAGAGTGGATGTTTTTTGACCGTTTGCCTTAAAGGAGAAACAAGTGTACACAGAAGTGATCAGTCCTGCTGGTAATGGGCTGAAGAAAATGTTAAGCCAGGAGTAAATTCTGACACTGAGAATACCTCAAATAAATAACCAAACCAACTAAATTCTTGCTATGCAATCTGAAAAGCCTTGTGAACACATTATACTATGGGGGGACTCGTGCTTTGCCTCAAAACTTCGGCCAACAAACCATCAGTTCCCCTGTAAACTGGTTCTTTTCCAAAACCAAGAAGATGTTTTCACTGAAACAAATGTGTCACGGTGTCCCTCTGTGCTGTGTGGGTTGATCTGCAGCAGCAAATGTAATTCTTAACCCAAAAAAAAATTAATTGACTTTAATGACAATCTGTGGAGTTTGTTTATTAACGTGTGGGTGTATGAGTGGAGGTGTATAATGGCTAGGAGCTGGTGTACAGTGTCATTACCGGACGTCAAGGGAATAATTGACAATAAAATGAACCATGCAATAATTCATGTTTATTAAAACATCAAAATTGATGCAGAACAACAACATCACTATTTGGCAATCTGGAACGTGTGAAAAATGTCAGTAAACACTTTTATTTTAAGGTTTGCATACTATGCACTGATCACAGCCTTTTAGAGCACAGCTTATGACATGTTATTTATTGTAAATCGCATTAACTTGCCTTTATAATTCAGTTTCAAGTATCACATTACTGACCATTAATTGGTAGTCCCACATATTAATATATGAGCTGCAAACAATGTCTGATATTCATTCCTTAAAAAAAAAAAGTGGTAGCCAAATGTCAAGTCAATTCTTTCATATGAAGCATTGGTTTTGTATCGAAATGGTGTTAGATACGTTGGTCCCAGTTAATTGTCTTATGACTTTTCTCTAGTATGGCATCACAAGTATTTTCAGTGGAATCCGGATCCAGTGGGAACAACTGAGGTTTGTAGTGGTGATCTCTGGCTTTCGGGCTCTACCTCCTCTCTCCGTGGTCCTCCTCCACCCACGCTACAATCTTCCCTTCCCAGCCAGGAACGACTGCTCCATCCTGGAAAACCTGGACAGCCAACATCCAGCCTTTTACATATCCGAGAAACACTCACATCTATAACGAACAAATATCTGGATAGTTATTGAGAATGACTACTCTGTTTTATCAAATTCTCTGGGATGGAAATCAGTCCTCCTGCAGTGTTTTGAAGTATAGCTTCAGCCAAAACCATTATTAGCATATCGTTCTCTATAACTGACACTTTATATTTGCCTGCTGACGCTGATGTGAAAAGAAGTAGGGGCTATAATTTTACTCCCACGCATACCTCCTCTTTCACTGTGCCAAACTCCGGGTCGAGGGCCTTGAAGTGGTATCTGAAACTGCCTTGTCTGTCCACAGCGGCCTTGAAGTCTCGCAGTGTCACCTCACCCAGCCTGTAAGAGCACACTGTCAGTCATGATCTGTGCAGGCATACACCCACACAGACATTAAGCTTCTCTAGGATAAACATTTAACCAGCACTGATACTGAAGCTTCAATATGTAGCTGTGGTCATGCCTGAATCAAGCCACGTGTCCTCGGCTCCAACCCAAACAGCAATTTTGCTTAAAATTCATGCAAGCTACAGTGAGCGAACAAACAAAAACACTGTTACATAAACACACCATAAAGTGTTTTTATTTTCACCTTTTTGGGATGTTAATCAGAAAGGGAGTGAGCGAGCGATCAGTGAAGTAGAGCACTTTAGTGGAGACGGAGGTGTCCAATCCCGGGCTGCTGTGTGAGTGCGCCATTTCTAGGAATAATTGCAAAAAAACACTGTTTTTCAGAGTCTAAAATGGCTCCAGCCTCATGGCCAACAATGCCCTCTCCATACACAGCATTGTTAATTGCTAATCTGATTTAACAGCCAGAGTTGAGATGTTGCAGAGGATGAGAAATCCTAAACGACACAAAGATTTTATTTGTCTCACTTGAGCTCTGGGGCCAGGAGTCACGGTCGGTGGAGTTGGCTCTGCGTCCTGGTGATTTAAATTCCTCCTAGACGAAAGAACCAATTACTCATGGTAAATAGTCGAAGTGCCACTTGTTGCTGACTCATCATTCCTCAGGTGACAGATGTGTTAATACTTTTTAGATTTGCTCTGAGATGGTGCGAGTGTAAAGTGTGTACCCCTCTGTCCTGTCTGCGCTGGGTGTCCAGAGAGTGTAATCGGTCCATGAGACTGGCCACACCTTGCTCCAGGGTGTCCAGGGTGTGATGCTGGGGGTCGTGGCCAGAGAAGCTGTCCCTCAAACTACGCAGTGCCTCCCTGACCAGCTGCAGCTCTTCCCCCTGTGAAAAACAGCTTCTTGATAGTCATAAAGTTTCCATGAATGTACTTTTGTTTTTCATATTAAGGCAATAAGTATGGTAGCTCATTTCCCCCAAGAAAATAAAACAAAAGCATAAAAGTTACACATAATAAGATAAAAGTACACATGGTAAGTCAAAATTATGAGATACCAAGTCAAACTCACTAATTCAAAATTATAATACTAAGTTAAATTTATGATCTATTTCAGCTTAGTATCTCATCATTTTGACCTAATATCTCATCATTTTGACATACTGTCTCATAAGTTTGATTTAGTAAATCAAATTTTTGACTTATTATCTTATACCACTGACAAAGTATCTCATAATTTTAACTTTGTGTATCATAATATTGATTTATTATCTCATAATTTCAATTTAGTCAACATTTTAACTTATTTTATCAAAATTCTGATTTATTTACACTCATAATTTTGACTCACCATAAGGGTTTTTATCTTTGTCATGCATAACTTTTCACCTATTTTCTGACAGAAATGAGCGTCCATACAAAATCAACACAATCAGCAAGCAATTGATTGCGTTTTTAATAAAGTATGAAATAAAAGAGGGTACGTACTGGTGCACTGTGTTGGAATGCTGTAGGAGATGTCGAAGCTACTGAGTTACTGTAACCAACACTTTCACTCCTGAATGACTGCAAAATGGACAACAATACATGTGAATATGTAAATAAGGTTGGGTGGTGATATTCTGTAATTGTGTTATTATCAAATGCCGTGAAAAAAAAGAGAGACCTGGGCAACATGGGCACTATCGCTGACCAAATGTGCTTTAACCCACAGCTGAAAATAGTCAGAAACAAATGCACTATTTACTCCCGTTTGAGTAACTAAACACTAACTACAGTGTTTTCTGACACAGAGTAGCAAGACAAGAACTTAGCAAGACATTGGTTATGATTTTTTCTTGGGATTTGTCAACAATAACAAAAATACAGCCAGTCTTATCTATTAAAGCTCTCATTAAAATGTATTTTTATAAGTGCTTTTTGCTTGATTTTTACTTTATTCTGATGCTCTATAAATAAATAGTCATTTACAATCAAACATATATTGTTGTGGCTTGTAATACCATCACATCCCTACCCGTCCATGGTTAACTTCATGTACTTTATGTTGAGCTTCATCAAGTTTTTGCTGCTGTTGCTGCAGTATTCTGTCCTTCCTCCCGAGTTGCTGCTATCGTGAAAAGAAAAATGTATGACTGAAGTCTGTTTGTGCATGTGTGTATCCAAAAAAATGCACTGATGTGTAAAAAATAAAAGACGATACCTCGTATTCACTGAGCAATTTGTTCCGTTCACTCAACTTGTGTTTGAGCTCTGCCTGCAAACAGATATGACAGCGTGATATATGGGTGCTATATTGCTCTCACATAAAACTGCATCCACGGGTCAAGCAGGTCAAATATCTGATAGTGTCAAACGGAAATCATCGCTTGTCTCACATTTTCCCCTTCCAACTGATCTTTGGCCATGTTGCATCTCAGTAGTTCCTGCTTTAGCTGCAGCACAGCATCCTCCTGCACTGCCTGGCGCTGCTGTAGAGCATCCTAATGAGAAAGACGAGGAGATCAAAGAAACGTCCGGAGAAGACCTGAATACAGATCCACTGCATCCACCTGCCTTACCGACAGCATACACCCACCTCTGAACTTTATTATCTTTACAAAGAAATTAAAAATATATATACTGTGTGTGGTAGAAACTGCAGAATCATTAGTTTGGTGTAGCACAGGAGTAAAGTAGATTGAATTATATCCTTTAATCCGTTTTAATTCACACACAAAGGACAAAATTAGAGTAATGGGTTTACCTTGATGGCCTGAAGGTGGCGTGCCTCCTGTTTGTGTCTCAGGAGTTCTCTCTAAGAGCCACACAAATTACCACAGACATTAAAGAAAGGGACTCTTTGCTTGTAAGGCAGCTCATCTATATTAAACCTAATTACTTTTACTTACTGTACCTTGAGATCAAGGGCTTCCTCCATGCTTTGGTCCAGACGACTGCGGATTAGAACCTTCAAAGGGAGAGGGTATGAGCAGCGTAATTAGAGAATGGAAAAATGTCAGAACGTATGAGGAGGCAGTGGGCCTGCATGACAGCGGGCTAGCAGATCAGAGAGATTCAATTGTGCTCTACAGTAGCCACTCTCGAGAGGAGTGATGGCTGCAAACATCATCACAACAGAAGGGCTGACACTGACACTTCACACAGAGTGGCGAGCAAGTGTTGTTTTCTCGAGTTAGCAGAGAGAGGGCACTGTACCAGCTGCTGTTCAGCGTTAGCCCGGTTATCTCCGAAGCTCACAGATCCATCCTGGTCCTCCTCGGGGAGGGAGCCATGGAGCAGCAAAGCCTGAGGACAAAGACACACACATATATGGACGCACACTGTACACTGTAAAAGCCTGTAAGCAGTCACATTAAATATACATGGAAGAGGAGCCAGATATATTCCTGTTACGTATTTGTAAATGCAACACTTTTTTGATTTTTATACTTGGCTGCACAACAGGTTTTGAACTGTATCAAGCTGAAATCATACTGAAAAGCCTCTCACCTGCTCTAAGCAACGTATGCAGTATAATTCCACACACAAACATATTGAAAGTATTAAATAAAAACTCTACCGTGAACTGTTTCTAACTAATTTGGGCCGCAGAAAGACAGAAGTGATCAGCTTAGCGTAAACATTGCATTAGTTTATTTAGACATGTATTGTACATGACAGTATGGGGTCTGAAGTGAGCAGGAAAGGTTATTTGTATAAAGTCACCTCACACACACGAACACACACACACACACACACTGTAGACCTGTTCTAGCTGCACCACTAACATGACAAAATATAGTTGAGTACAAGGAATGACTCTACACATGCCAATATATAGTCATTGCAAAATATAATGACTGTACATTACATATTATTTCATATTTAAATATATACTGTGGAAATATGCAAAACATATGTTTACAGTAATAATAAACACATCATACACTTTAATACATAACATACATTTTGCCCACAAGCAGCATAACCACTGTTAACTGTCTGTAAAGTGTATGGCATTATTTTTACAATACATGCACCATATACTTATATGTAGAGTAGATTACCATATACCTAAGCTGTAAGAAGCAAGTATAAAATAATAGTTTTACAATAAAGGCTGATATTATTTTTCTATTTTCTATTTTTCTATTTTTTTTCTATTTTTTCTATTTTTCTATTTTTCTATACAGTATATTATATGTATGCGTGTATTAGAGGCATCTGGGGACTGGTTGAATCATCACTATCACAAAGATTATTTGGCATACACATATGGACCAGCTGTATATTGACTTTACAGTGGAAGAATAGTGATAAGATTGTCAGCCTGACCAGCTGTTGAAGAAATTATGAATAGTGTCAAATTAAATGGACAAATAAAGGTCTGGTGAGTCAATCTGGTGATCATCAAACATCTTGATGTACCCCAAGTAGCTGAAATTCAGCTTTAATAGGAATGTAACAGTCTTCCCCAAATGTTTTCTACAGAGCAATAGAGTCTAGAGCGAATCATGTGTTAAACAATAACTGATAACTAGGCTGAATTGCCTTTATGTCTTCATTATTTTATTGTTATATATATATTTGTGCTGTTACCTTTCTCTGGTGCATCTGTAGTCTGTGTGCCTTCTGTCAGTGTGTTCATAGTAGCGGTGCAGTTTGCTGTGTATTACCGGGACTTACCTGTAGGCGGAACACCATCCTCCTGGCTTCCTGCATCTCCTTCTCCAACTGCTCCTGGTGAGCGTCCAGCTGCTCCTCCCAGGACTTCTCTTCCTCCTGCCCATCGTGCCCGAGGGAGGGACACAGTCCACACAGAGACACCGCCTCTGAAATGAAGAGAGGCACAGGGGAGATGAGGCAAGGGAGCTGTTTTTTTGTGGTAGGGATTCACTGCGTCGTATCTTGCTCTACAAGAGTTGATGTGCAGCCAACCAACCTGTGACAGATTTCTTCTCTGTCAGCTCAGATTTGTCATCCCGAGGTTCCCCCTGGTCCTCAGACTGATCATGGAGCGCTTCTTCTTTAGGGGTGTCAGTGGACTGGGTGATAACATACTCCTCTTTGGGGGAGTGAGCAGGGCTGGCTGAGCTGAGACTGAAACAGATGGCGGGCACAGGCAGGAATGAGTGTGTTTGCATCTCCTGCCAAATGAATGGCAATAAATAAACCTAGCTACATAAAATGGAAATATACACTGTAATAACTCCCCAAGGAGCACAAAGTGTGAATTAATCCCATCCGGGCTAAATATTTTAAACCATATCCGTTTTAAACACATAGCGCCCACAGGAATACAACGTATCACAGACTATTTAACAAAATTAATGCAAACACACGACAGAACAGGATTGAAACCTGTTCAGAAACTACACAGATGGAACAGGAATGCATGCAACTCTGTCGTTTTCCCCACAGGAAATTCTTTGCATAGTTTGCGCCCCCTTTGGCCATAATTTCAAAACATAATCCTGGTATGGTTTCTAAATGGCTGGTTTTCTTGCAGTTTGTATGAATATGTGTTTAGTGAGAGCATCTCCAGCAGCCTGAGGTTCAGGCCGGCTGTCATCTTCACTCTGCTGTGTTTGTATAAATAGGATACAGCTACTGTGACCTGTGACCTATGGCATTATGCATGGTCCTTTTAACAGGGGATTCCTTCTTTTTCCCCTCTGTGTCTGCATGGGAAAGCAAACCGGTGTCTGCAGAAACAGATCTAAACTCTAAGCTAGAGAAGGGATAGAGAAGCACAATTCATCAACTCCTGAGGCCAAAAAACTAAAAAAAGAAAAAAACCAAAAAAAAAAAAACAATTGTGGACCGTGGGATAAAACTGTGTTTACATACCAAAGAAAGTCCTGAGGGATTGAATTTGCACAGTTAAATGTGGTACAGCCATACATATGCAGCAAGATTTAAATTGTAACCGATGAGATTTTCTGCTTATCTAATAGCATTACTCCGCACAGGCAAATATCACAACAGACAGGAAACAGTAACACTTGTGTTATCCGTCACTTTTGAGTTTGTGGAATAATTGTGCAGATATTCCTGTGGCTACTTACAATAATGTGCACTTAAGGTCTGTTTCTCAAGAAAAAAGATTAGGAGTCTTAGCAGCTTTGTGAGGCTGAATTTAGGCACAACACTGAGCTAAATGTTAACTTGGTGATGTTTAGTATGTTATCTTTAACATGATCACCATCTTAGTTCAGTCTCTTAACATACCAACATCTGCTAATAAGTACTAAACATGAAGTACACCTGAGGCTGATGGCAAAGTCATTATTTATGCAGGTATTTCTGTCATAAAAAATTACAATTTTGACCAGAACATGGCGCTAGATGAAAAGTTGAAGCATCACCAAAAGTCTGAATGTCTCTACCACATTTCATGGCAATTTATCCAATAGTTGTTAAGATATTTCAGTTTGGACCTAAAGTGGTGAACCAAGCAACGGACTGACAGCTAAAGAAACTTTTCACATGAAAATTGTTCGGCTACATTTACCACACTAAGAAACATCTCCTAACTTCTCAGAAAGAGTTATTGCACCAGGTCACATGAAAAACATGAACTGAGCATCTTATCAGATGTTGCTGTGATTATCCCGAAGTGTGTCTGCAAAAAGGATCAAAGCAGCTGCCTCCAACTAATCTTGACATTGCAGATTATGACATTAGATACCATCATTGTGTCAAGGTGTGGCAATTTCGATAAATTAACAAATTTATTTTAGATGCTCGCTGCTGATCTGTTGTACCAAAAGAACACATACATGCAGATACATTCGGAACATATTGGTTGAGCCAAAGATTAAGCGGTGGGATTTGCAAGAGATGAGCTTCAGTGCGACAGATTAACATCCTTTGATCATCAGTGGTGGAAAGTTACTAAGTAAATAAATAAACAACTTTAACCTTAACATTTAATCAAGTACTGTACTTAAGTGCAATTTTTAGGTACTTAACTTCAGCTTTTCAAGTTTAAGTTTACTTATACTTCGACCTTACTACATTTCAGAGGGAAATATTTTTTACTCCACAACATTTATCTGTCAGCTGTATTCCTGTTCATTTTCAGATTAAGATTTTATATTAGAAATAATACATACATATACTTATAAAATGCAATGTATTGTTAAAGATTAAACCAGTACTTAGTGTATGCTTGAGGCCTCTTCTCATGTTTCAGATGTCTTTGAATTGTTTGAGTATCAGAAAGATAAATTTGAGATAAAATTATCTGATATTTCACAAAAAGTAAAGATTAGAGAAAAGTCCTAAAAAAATATACAAATTTGAGTAGTGGCAACTTTGTTATTTCTTCTTTTTTCACCCATGAATCATTTCAGAACCCTTCAGATGTATCTTGTGACTCTCTGGAGAGCCTCAACCCTGAAAATTACTCAACTAAATTACCAAACTGCATATAACATATTTAAAACCAGCTCCACCTGGACCAGCTACATCTGTAAAATGCTGTTTTCACCTCGAAGCAACAGTATCAATGATCTCATAATGTTACATAAAATAATATATTACACACAGGGGAAATTTGTCTGCAGAACAATGCTCTTACTTTTGATACTTTAGCTACATTTTGCTGACTTGTAAATGTGGTATTTTCACATTACGTTCTGGTTAAATTAAATATTATGGTTTGAAAAGTCTATACATTAACCAGACTTTTATTTGGAAGTTAATTTTAAAGGATTAGTTCAATATAAGAGCCTACAGTTGGCTTGTCTGGTAAACACTTTTCCAAATCTAGGAAAAGATGGTGGCTTTTTAAAATATGTTTGCAGTCCTAAAGCGAGTCTTAGTAAACTGTAGGAAAAATAACATCTTGTATTTCTCATTCTAATATAACTTAAAATATACAACCTTCATCCGAATCATGAAATGGAAGAGCCAGCAGTGGAAGTTAAACCGTCGTTGCTAGGCAATAGCAGCTCAGCTCACCCAGACACATACAGGGACACACCCACACCTACTGCACTGTAAACACTGAACAATAACCTGCACAGTTTGGGTATCAAAGTCACATTGTTGTGGTGAAATGCATTTCTAACAGTAGCACTGTGTTAGATGATCGAGATGATGTATGTAAGATGTCTCCTGAATTTAGGCCTAATGTATTGTATATCTCTGCTACTGATGCACTCATTCTTTGTAGACAAGTATGGCAGCCGGGATTGACATAATGTTAAAACAATAACACAAAACAGCTCTTACCATTTCATCTGTTTGGCTCCCATGCTGGTGTTTACAGGCTTATCCTCCCATACAGTCAGAGCCCCGCATCTGGGTGATGCTCTGCTTCTCAGTCAGGACCATAGCCCAGACACAGTCAGAGGCAGCAGGGAGGGGAGCAGCCCTGAAGGCAGCAACCAAGAGGAGACTCCACGTCGCACACTGTGTTCAATCAGGAATAACAGCACGTTCAAATCCTCTCCAGTAGCATATTCCTAAAACATGAAGCTCCAAATCCTAATCAAAAGCCCTGAACCCTTTCGCTAAATCATAACCCAGGCTCAGATCTAGCTGGCAGAGACAGACAGAGAGACAGAGGGAGAGAGGATTGCTGCTCAGCAACACCAGCGACTGAAGTCTGCCTGGTTTCTCATTGCCCTCGCCTTGTGGTTGAGCTCACCAGCTCCCATTCACGAACACAATGTTTTTTGTTCCTTGCGGACAAGAACTGATGCAGCTCTTGTGCATCTTTTTCACCCTTTTTTCTCTGCCGGTCGTTTTGCATTTATTCCCTCTGCCCTCCCTCCCTCCTTCCCCTCTATCACTTCTGCTCGGCCGCACTGGCTTTGTATCAGTCCTTCCTTCTTTCAGTGAGCGGGGATGTCAGACATGGCTCAGTCTGGGTGTGTTTACCCTCCCCCCTATCCTTCATTCCTCCTCCTTCCTTTCCCTACTGCTCTCTCCTTTCACGAGGAGGAGGAGGGAGATTTTCTCCTTCTCTCTCTCCTTTCCCATAGCTTTTTTGTATACTGTATTTCACTGCAGCTAAAATGAGAACCAACATATGGATTGATAAAGAGACATGAAGATCTGTGCATTTGCTTGTTTGTTTGTTGACAAAATCCCTGGCTTGCACAACAACAACATACCGCACACACACAAACAATACGAGAGGTTAATAATATATATTTACAGTCAGAGGAAGTATGGAGTTACTTGGAAATAAGAAAAAACTGAAAATGGCATTTATGGAATGCACTCATCAGCCTACAAACACATCTCTTTTCACAGTATTCATTGTTGTTTTCACTGTACGCGGTGAACAGCATTTTTACTGCAATTATGACAGAAAGCTCTAAAAAAACAGAAGTTATTTAGAGAATGCCCTGAAACATTAGAGGCACCAGATCAAACCAAAATGTAAAGTGTCAGATTTTTATTTTGAGCAGCATGAAACAGAAACAAAAGGTTTTCTATGACATGTGCTGCTGGTGTTAAGCACTCTTCTGAGAAGTGTTTTGGCTGAGCACTCTGTCATTAAGCTGTTAGAAATGTTGCTGGTGTCATCAACAAGAATGTGAACTAGGTTTCCACCTGGCAGCTTGCAGTTCTGCCCAGAACAAAATGACAGTGTCTTAAATTCTGTATGAGCACCATTAACACATGCTTCATGAGCAACATTACTGTAGAGTGATAATACAGAGCCATGGAAATGTATGTAGTAATGTAAATACATACCAATTACATACAGCACTGGGATCTACGGACAGAGGGTTTCATATGTTGTACAAACATTTAATGGTATAGTAATTATATTCAGAAAATATATATTTTAATGCTCTAATTGTATAGCTTTTGCATAAATAGAATATTTCATAACAGTACGTGTTACTTAGAACAATATTAGAAATTATTACAAGAAATTGCTAAGTGTGAATTTAAATCCATATAGTTTAAAAAAAATATGTATTATCACAAAGTTCATGTTAAACAGTACTTGAATATATAATTCTGGTAAACTAGATTAATTATACTCCTCACATTAGGGTCAGTTTTATTCAACAGATAAAAGGACACAGCTAATTTAAAACCACACGAAGCAGTCTTTTCTGAAGAAACATTTAGCTATAAACTTAAATAATTCACAATGAGGCCACTAATAATGATTAATAATAACAATGATAATAAGAAGAAGACATGGTGCATAACATTAAAAAACAATATTATGGTGCTTTAGTGGCTCAAACATAACATTAAATTCCAGTATTTATTATCTACAATGCAATTAAAAACAATTATCGATATTCTATATATTATACCTTTCTAAAGTATTACAGGATTTTCTGAAGTGTTGATTATGTTATCAAACATTAATCAGTACTTTCAGGCTATTGTCACATAAATTAACAATACTCTTCACATCAGGATCACTGTAATGTTGCACACTGAGGTTCCAAAGAGAGACACTTATTAGGTTATACTGCCACTTGGGATACTTGGAGGGTTTAAATATGTTATACTTTGACTGCCCAGCAGTAAGTATTGTTTCCAATAGTTCCCAAAGTGGCATGCATGTGCAGAAGGAGCTGATGGTGGAGTGTTGATATCAGTCTGTCAAATTCAGTAGCTTCTTGTAAAACATTTCCCAAAACATCCTTCATAAAGGTGAAGCTGTTTTATGCACTCATTTCTATTCTTTTGAGCGTGTCTTTGAATGTTTTTGCTTCAATATTAAAAAGACAAGGACAAACTCAGGTCCAGAACAGGCAGACGATGAAGATTAGGCAGACCAAGATGTGAATGAGGGAATTGGGGAAAACAAAGTGTTTCTTTAACAGAGAATATTCTATTCATGCATGGATGATATAAAGAGTGACTTTTGCTGTTCACAGTGTGGTGGGAAAGTCATTCCACCACTGGGGAGCCAGGAGGTGGGAAGAAAGCCGGTTTGCCACAGGGACAGCATGCAGTCTGCCAATTTGTAAATCAAATGAGTTGCTAAAATAGAACCGATTGTTTGCCTGGTCGCCGTGGATTCTGATTTTAAATTATTATTGTGCCTGCTATGAAACAAAAGTTATCCATCTTTTTTATTTCCGTGACCTTCAAACAGGTGCATGAAGAACCACGTACTGATAAGATTTTGTCTCTGAGAATCTCATCCATTTTTGTTGTCAATTTAGAAAAGAAGTCAGTGGCTGTTCAGGTTTGTTGTTTGGGAGAGAGAGTGAAATAGGATTGAAAGTCAAGTCCCTGTCAATTTAAATCGACTACTGTCCAAAATGTGTCTGCATTAAATAAGTGCTATAGTGAAATAGACTATTTTTTTCTCTGAAATTATCTTAAAATGATCAAGCACTCAGAGCTCATACCTGCCAATGCTACACAACCTCTTAAATGTGTTAACTTAATAACAGAAAAGGTTAGAAAAAATGTTTAATATTATATCTATAACACTTTTGTTTTGTTAAATTGCATGCAGTAGTTAATGAGAAAACAATGAAAATGTAAAATAATGTCTTATCCACTTGGATTCAGCTCCAAACCCAAACATTTTCACCAAACTCCACTGAAAGGTGTTCAAACAGTGTTCATCTATCTTGCTTACTAACAAACAAACAAACAAAAAAAACAATGTAATCTCCAAAGGTAATAAACAGAAGTGGTGGAAGAAGTATTCAGATATTTCACTTCAGTAAAAGTAGAAATACAGAAATACAATATCCTAAAAATACTTGATTACAAGTCCTGCATTCAAACCCTTACTTAAGTAAAAGTACAGAAGTATTATCAGTAAAATGTATTTAACTGTACTTAACTGTATCCCTTACTGTAAAAGTAAAAGTATGTATTATATAGTACATACTATGAAGCAGTGGTAAAACGTATGTAAAGTAAACGTATCTCAAAACTTTACTGAAGTACAGTGCTTGAGTAAATGTAGTTGGTTTTTCCAACTTTTTGGTCCTTTCCATCACTGAAAAATCACTCTTCTGCAGCTTTAATATACAAGAATTGTTATGCCTGTTGTTAATTACTTAATGCCTCAAAAGTTGTACATTAAACTACTTTGACATAACTGCTTCAAATCTAGTTTGACTTTTGTAAACCAACCTGCTTTAGTGAAGTTTGAACCAATGATCTATTTTGAGAGAAAACAACTTAAAAAAAGACATTTTCTACTTCGTCGTCTATTATCCTGTCAAACATTGTCCACAGGGATTGGTGTCACAACTTGAATGGCCTTAGCATCAATCATCTTGAAAAGAAACTGATACATAGATGACGAGAACCAAACATAATCCAACAAGGTCTGGCTTTTCATTTAAAACATGCCTGTTTTTAAGGGAGATGCAACTGCGGCATAACGCTGATAGGCAGTTATCTAAAATTAGGTCTAACATACATAAAAAAAAAATAAGATGACATTTTAATTCCCACCGGCTAATACTGGAAGCATACAACCAATCTTTTCAGTCAGTGGTAATATAGAGCAGCTTTATACAAATAACCAAGTAGCCTACAACTGATTAAAACCACTAATTAGGCTGCCACTTAATTGAGCGCCACATACTCTTTATCATATCATATGTGTCTTTAAAATATTGGCTTGCATAACCACCAGGGGGTTTTAAATAGGCTGAAGCCTAATTAGTTACAAAGTGATCCATCTTTTAACATTCTGTATGTGCATATACATCAGTTATATTATCACTGTTTTACGTATTTACAAAGCACATCAAAGATGATCACAACCTGCCTCATCTTGCAGCTAGAGCCTGCTGCATGTAGCCTCCTTTGCCCCTCTGAGGACTTTACATTAGTGGAACTGGGTTGTAGCTTGTTTTGTATTTGGGTCAGGTATAAATCAAGTCAGGACGTGTCCGGCCTAGCTTAGCAAAAAGCACAGAGACGGCAAGCGTACATCTATCATGAGACTTCAAACAACCTCAAACACTGTAGTATTTACTGAGCAGGTATCTTGTGTAATTGACACATATAGAAACTGAAAATTACACACTTTGCTCACACTGGAGTGACCAGCGGTGGAAAGTGCATTTATTTAAGCACTGTACTTAGGTACAATTTTAAGGTACTTGTACTTCACCCGAGTGTTTCCATTTTCTGCTACTCTATACTTCTACTCCACTACAATTCAGAGGCAATTATGCTTTTAACTCCACTGCATTTATTCTGTATTTTTACTTATTAATTACTTTCCAGGTTCAGATTCATTATACAGAATATAATGAACAAATAAATTATGCTATTATTATATCAATAAGACTTTACTTTTTCCAATTCACAAGCTACTGTGCCCAGCAGTTTATAAAGTAATATATATATATCAAAATTAGCTCCACTTTTACCAGCTGCAACATTAATGTTATGTACATGTTAATGCACCAATAATCATATATAATATACATTATTCTCAAATGGGCTATTCTGCAGAATAAGCACTTTTACTTTTAGTACTTTAAAGACATTGTGATGCTAAAACTTTTGTACTTTACTTACATAAAATTTCAAATGCCTGAGTTTTACTTATAACAGAGTATTTCTGCACTGTGGTATTGCTATTTTTAAAACTCTAAAACAAATTCATAGACACAAGACACAAGCTGTTATGCGAACAACTCTGTTATCAAACAATTAGGTACTTACACATCTAGCAGAAATGAGCAACATGGTCCCAGAAGTCCTCCTTTTCTTGTTCCTTCTTGCCATCTGTTGTATTTTGGTCTGGCCTAGTTCAGTCTGCCAGCAGTAAGAGAAGAAAAAGTATCTGGGTATCAGGTTTTTGCTTGCTAAATGTTTGCCTCTCTTCATCAGTCACCTCTGTATTGTCTTGGTTTGTTTGTCCAGCTCTTCTAAACAATGAGCTGGTGTTGACTCTCAGTGGGACCACCAGCACTATCCTCCATTTCACATCACTGTGAGCCATTTGATCAATGTTGATATCAAAATATTGCTCATTAGTTTTTTAAATAATGCCTTTGTTATATATTAAGTCAAGAGTTGTTTGTATTTAATGAAATTACGGCAAACTCATGTCATGTTTTTATTAAGATTAACTAAATACTAGTTTTAATGATTCGTATTTCAAAACAAACACCAGTATCACTCATTTTGCAGTTAAAAATTTGCAGTGTTGAATATCCACAAAGTGGGACGGTTCACGGCTGCTGCCACGGTGATTGACGGACCATTGGACCAATCACAGTTCAGATCTTCCCAACATTCAGTGACGTATCGTGCGTCAACGGCACGTACATCCGTATACCGGAAGTACCGGCAGAGGCTGTGAGCCGTGTTTTGTTCCTCTTGAATGCTCCTCGTTTTTTGGAAAAGGTACAGTTTGTACACACTTCAAATGACAGTGAACGTGTGGTAGGAGTTTGCTGTTGTTTGGACAACGTGTCGGGAGGTTGACTATTGTTGCTTGAATTATATTCATGTACCTGAACCTCCAACACTGTTAGCGAGCGAGCTAGGCTAACGGAGGATGTTGAGTGTTCATGCAGCAGAGTAACTACAGCTGTCACGAATTGAGATCGATTGCACCCTTTTCTCCAGGTTTATTAAAGAATCAGCGGTTTTGTCTGTCGATGACTTACATTTGTCTCATGTGTCAGGTGTCATCATGTCCAAGCAGCCGATTGGGAAGACGTTGCTGAGGAATGTGATCCGCCACACGGATGCACACAACAAGGTGCGTTTGAGTGACACTTTCGGTTTCTAAGTGCTCCTAATTAAAACTAATACAGCCTAATACAACAAACCCTGTATTTATGAAGTTCATAATGTTCAGTTTTGGCTGAAGCTGTTATAGATGTGGTCATTTTGGAAGCAGTGGTTTGTGGTGCTGTTGAATTGTATTGCATTATACTTATGTCCTTGCCTGCATTTCGTCTACCCTTGACATAAATAAGGATAGACTAAGAGTATAAACTAATTTACAACAGTCTCTCAAAGCCTAAAGTGATCCCCTTGGATTTCTTGTTGTATTAGACAAAGGAATTAAGAAAATCCACACACTGTAGAGGCTGCAACCAGGTAATGTTTGGTATTTATGATTTAAAAAAAAAAAAAAACACTTAAATGATTAATGATTTTTAAGATAGCTTACATTTTTCTGTCCAGAAGAGAACTCTGGGAGAAGGTGGGTTGTGTTTTTGACCTGTACACGGATTAAGCTTTTTCTGATACACTGATCCAGTAACTGGATGAATGAAACTGAGTTTGATTGAGCTAAGATATGATGTAGGTTAGTGATACTGATATTTGACAGACTTGGGTTTAATGTATATAACCTCAGTAAATATTCGAATCCTGTATACTTGAATGCTTTTGGTGAATTCAAATAAAGCATTTAAACATGTGTGTGAAAGCCAGAGTGTTAGTGTGTGTGGCTGGGCACTCTTTAATGTACTTACTCTTGTTGACCCACTGCAGATCCAGGAGGAGACAGAGATGTGGAAAATGCGTGTCAAGGAGGTCCACCACAAACATTTGCCAAGTACAGAGAGTGTGAGGTAGGAACAGCGAATGTCCAGTTTAATTTGAGTCACTTGAACACAAGAGACACCAGACACCAAAGGTCATTTGGGAGATTGTTTCATAATGTAGCTCTCAGTTTAGAGAGCTGTTACTGTATGTTACAGCTTGATTTATTGATGATGGTTGTTTTCCAGGGGACAAATGCACTGTGATCGAGTGCCAGCTCAGCCTAGAGATCTGAGTCGAAGCAGAGAGCGAGTCTCCGAACATGATGACAGAGAGGCCCGATGCTGGACTCGCAAACTGTATGAATTTGAAGCCAAGGATCCTGACAGGTACACTACATGATTAAATCTTAATTTAAATGCGTTGTAGCTTTTTGCCCTCCGTGGAAAATTACTTGGGGGAAATCTCAGAAATCTGAAAGGTGAAATGAAGAAATTGAATTGGTTTCCTTGTTTGTATTCTGTGTATTTATCAGGGACAGTGCACATTATTCATACGATAATGTAAATGTAAATGTATATTTTTATCTACACCTCCTTTATTTACACCATCATCTTATGTGTTCACATCAAAGGTGGGGACATAGTGGCTTCAAGGAGCTTTATCCAGAGGAGTTTGAAAGTGACGGGTAAGCAAAAAATTCAGCACTGCACCAAATGAGCACGAGATTGAAATTGAGCGACACATCCAACTCAGATTTTAAAGGGGCATTCCATAGGTTTAGGACTGTACCACCATAAAGGTCATTAGTCCCTAGTATGGGTCCAGCTCCAAAACATCTGGACCCTACAAGTCCCATAATGCAACTTGATAACATATTTTGTTATGCTCTGTTCACATCATATCTTTCTAATACAGTAGTGCCTGAAAACAAAGAAAAATATAGATGCCTCCCATCAGCCAACACCCGTTGTTTAATGTAATTAAACCTGAATTTATTTGATATTGTGTTATATTTTCAATACACAGTATTTTAATCTTCACACAAACAACTCTGTAATCATGCACATCTTGCTGATGTGAACACTCGCAAGCCGTTAACATGAGAATCTTTTGCATCTCTCCCATCCATCCCATATGGCATATATGCCATGCAATAGGTTTTGAAAGCAGGCTATCTCCTAAAAATCGAGGTCTCCAAGCCTAAACTGAGATAAACCTGATGACATCATGATTTTTGCTTTTAAAAATTTGGGAAGGTCTTTCAGAGTCCCAGAAGAGATGAACTGTTTTCACTTGCAGAGTAGTACCTCTTATGACAAGTAAACTGATCTTGATGTGTAAAATTGGTGGATTGCCCTGATAAGGCATTATATTGTTCCTACATCCTACAAAAGATCTGTCTAGCCTCCATTTATTTAGCTCAATTTTTTTTTCTTTAGTGAAAAAAACAGTTCCACAAAGAAGATTGGACGCCACAAAATGAAAAAGTCCAAGTCGGACACAGAAGAAAGCTTATCAAAAAGATCAAAAAAATCCTCTCGAAAGAAGAAAAAGAAAAAGAAGAAAAAAGATGAGGAGGAAAAGCGCAAGAGGGCAGAGTGCTCGAGCAGCAGTGATGACAGCAGTGCTACCAAAGAGAAGCAGTGGAGGAAAAGGACTAAAAGTCGACATAAAAACAAGAAAACTGCAAAAACCAGAGGGAAAGACGAGGTCAGCAGCTCAGGGGACAGTCATGATGAGGAAGAAAGGGAGAGACGGACTCATAGTCACAAAAAGCGAAAGCAGGACTCCCGCAAAGACTCAGGGCCAAACTCAAAAAAGAAGAGGAGGAAAAACTGGAAAGCAGCAGGTGAGGAGAGCTCAAATAATAGTTCTGGAGACTGAGATGCACAGACATTGACAGACGTACAGCTCAGGTAATGTTCAGGAAAACTACAGAAGATTTCTTTGTTCGCCTTAATGTCACAGACGGCTCTTCTCTGCAGGACCGTTGTGTATTGTATGTTGTTCATTATCAACAAACCTGTGCTGTTGGTCCTCTCTGTGAGTGTTCTGTGTAGCAATACCTCCTCCACCGAGCAGTGGCTCGAAGCACGCTGCACGGCAGTACAGACGACAGGCAACATGAAGAGGGCAGGGTATCCACCACCTGCCTCATGAAGAATTTGGCTGCAGGCTCATTGATTAATCATTGAGTCTTGCCTCAGACTGTCTGCTTTACAAGGACATCTCCTCTCCTGAATTGACCACTGTTTTTTTATAGCAAATTTTACGTAAGAAAAAAAGACTAATTATGCAAATTCCCTCACCAATTATGATACAATTTGCATATCATTTTATTCATGTTTTCTTTTTTCCTTTTTTAGTTTTGTAAATTTTTATATTTGTATTCAGCACATTGTCATAGGTGAAAACAAGAAGACATCTATTTGCTGTTTTTTAAAAACTATTTTGTTATTTAAAAATGGTGGGACATACATTTTTTTAACCAGTAAGTCTGGTAATATCCTGTATTTTTTATTGTCATTAAATCCCATTGAAAGTCCAAAACCAACCATGAATTTATCTGACTAATGTGTTTTTTAAAAGCCGTCTATTGCTTAGGGACTGTATAACAATGCCACCATTGGGGTGGTATTGTAATTTCCCTTTTGTTGAAGTTTATGAAGGTGTACACGGTTATACAAGTTATACCAATTTAACACTTACATTATTTTGACAAGTTGTGGGGAGGGTGTTGCAGGTTTTTTTAAGATCATAAGAAAACATTAAAAACCCTGGGGAGGACCTCGCTCTCTTAAAAAGTGAAACATGAGGTTCAGCCCCCCTCAATATCCCAATCATTTTCATACAGTTCCTTATTACTCTGTGCCATATACCTCTATTGTTGTTCTATTAAAAACAGAAATGAATCACACTGTTGCACTGGGTGACGTGTATAAACAAAAATATAGAATATCGAAATAGTTTAAATGTTTTATGATGTGTCACAGGTCTGACATTTGATTCCTGAACATACTGTACTATAAATGTAAGAACCACAGTTTCCACCCTGTCTGTTTAGATAACCGCTAAATCCAGCAATGTAATAAGGTAGCAGTGTAACTATAGATAACTGAATTAATAATTCATTCTTTAATACTTGGAAATAACCTCCGGCATAAGAAAAACTACATTTCCGTTTTGAGGTCTTGTGATTTTTTGGATTTGTCAGGCTGTTTGTAAAGAAAAACACAGAGGGCGGCTTCCTCACCATAGGCTGTCATGGATCAAAGACTACACCACAGTCCTGTGCCAGTTTGAACATGCAGCCTTATTATGATGCAGGAGATACACCTTAATAAGCTGCTATTCATGATCAAAGTGAATGAATTTAGTGTTTGCCAAAGTGCTCTTTGACTGCTATAATAGTCAAAGAGCGTTCAGTGGTGCAGCTCTGTATTGAGGATCAGCAAATCGCCATCTCCTGTAAGACCTTATTGCCTAGGTAATCTAGTGCTTTGATTGAACTCAATGACTGTGAAAAAGATTCAAGATTCAACACCAAAAAACAGCCCTAAACATAGAAATCTGACACTACACTCTCATCAACAGCAGTATTCAAACTATATTAACCTCATGGTCTCTGCCGCTGGTCAGTTTCTTCCTATCATACTTGTCAGACTACATTTTTAACATTTGTCAAACAGAACCCTTAACAAACCTGGTAACAAGTAGTAGGGCTGAGCTATCTAGGTATTTTTAGATAATCTGGTGCCGAAGGAAGTGTTGGTAAACCATTTTGAAAGTGTGTGTAAAAGCCTGTAGCACTTCACTGAGTCTGTGTCAGTAGGCTAAGTGTTCTCTCTAAGCAGCAGAGAGTGGGCTGTGTTGAGCTTGGCTGCAACTGCCCAAATCTTGGAAATGGAAAAAACGGAATTCAGCTGGTCAAATTGGTATTGACAGAGGTTTTTAAAACATATTGTCAAGGTTAACAGGCATTTGGGAAGAGTGCAAAATCCAAAATGTAGTGTTTTATAGTTGCACATATCTATTCATAAAATATTAATTTAGAAAAGAAAAACCCAATGAATAGCATGTTTGTTTTTGCCACATTGGGAGTATTGAAAAATATGTGTGCACCTCATACTGTAGCTTTTCAAATCCGCGGTGACCTCCAGCAGGGGATAGTCGTGCCAGGTCGCCTGCTTGGTAGGAGGGACGACCAGGGCCGATCAGCCTCTTCCCCTTAGCTGCCATCAAGGTAAACAACTTCACCGACTTGTGAGCATGTTAGCAGGTTCACATTAGTACTAGCTCAAAGCAGCACATTAGTAGAGCCTCACAAAACCACAAGCATGGCTGTAGAGTCATTAGTCTGGTTTAGAAATAAATGCCTCCTGTGCATCTTTCTGCATTATAAGTAATTATCATACTGTAGAGTTCAAAAAGTTATTCCTCAATACCTAATGTCTATTACTTCAAGTCTCTTCAAATGGTTGAGATGACGGCAGGTTTAGGAAAATGGCTGTTACCACTATTAATTAACTAGAGGAGCGTAGTTATTCGAACATCCCATGTAGGTTTGAGGCTATTGGAAAACCAGCTACACAAGCATCCAATTGGGATCGAGACATTGCAGTTTGGAGTCTTCGAGTTTTCATGTGACATTTTTTGCAGGTATCATATTTAAGCACGATAAAGTCAAGCAATTACAGAAAAAAATTGATTTAAATTTTGCGTGAGCGTCTGAGTTTCAGCACAGTTGGAATATGGTTAGTTGAAAAAAGTAGTAATGTTGTCGAGAAGACAGCATGGTTACCATGGATAAGACTAAACCTTAAACCATGTTCAGATTGGACTTTTCAAACACACATTACTATGCATTAAACATATAATGGGATCTTCAGTGGGGAAAAAAACTCACCCTCACCAAGTCAAGGCACATTTTCTTGCAGTCACTCAGAACTGCTGATGAGACACAACACGCTTTGCTCTACTCCTAGTGTTCACTAGTTTGGCTGCCCTGGCCAATCTTGAAGACGGTGAAGTCTCAGCCTCCTCCTGCCTAAGCAGATTTTGTGTTGAATAATTGTTACAGATTGGAATGGACAGAAATACTTCTCCTGCAGTGAGAAATGGTCAGCAGGACATTTTCAGTAGTTAATGAGGAGATAGACAGGGGTTGACAAATTTGTGCAGCACAAATTGACAGCTGGGTATTTACACCATAAAGTTAAGTCTTGTTCTAGTTGGAAAAACAATATTTCAGGCTGTGTCAAATGTGAATGGTGTTGGCTGGAAACTGGTTAAGTGTGATGAGGAAAGAGGGAGGGATGACCCGGTTCTTAGACCCAATCCTCTCCGTCACTGAGGATGCAAATAGGAGATTCAAGAGGATTGAAAACCTCCAGTGTGGCTTATCTCTCTCTGCTCCATGTTTTATCTCTTTGGTGTCCACGCAGCTCCGTTTCATCTCAGCCGGTGCTAAGTAGGCTAGCTGGAAGGACAGGGCGGTTTCTGTAGCAGCAAACAAATATCCTTCATCCACCCTAATCGTATCGTTTCCGTCTGTCAGGCCTTTTTCAGTAACACCTTATTCACCTCCCTATTAAGCACTTATATGCAGTAAATCGACAATGGTGTATAACAAATTATAATGTAGTTGTAAGCAGATATAAGTACATTTTAAAGTATTTATGAAATGAGTTGTCAACAACCATGACTCTTTATGATGGTTTATACAGTTAGTGACAGATTTGCAATATAATACAACACAGCTGTAATCATACCAAATGTCTTCCTATACATATTTTATATTTTTTAATCATATTTTTATGATAAGGATTTATCAACATGCCTCCTTCACTTGCACTGACAAAGGCCATGAGATGCAGCTGAAAGCTCTAAATGTCTGTGTTGAACATATCTAAACAGTTTTCAAGCTGGCTGTGAGTGATTCTTCTTATGTCTATAAACGGTAAATAAATGTTTTCTAAGAGACTATAAGGATTTTTTCATGTGTGTAATCATATATCATTAAATGTGATTACAGCGGTGTCATTGTTTAGTTTTACAAAAGGAGTTATACATGTTGACAAAAACATTAACAAACATTTGTCCTTAATTAAAAATGTCCTTAGCTCTGCTTACAACGGCATTGCTTAAAAGCAGGAGGCTACCTAGGCTTTCTGCTAATAACAGTTATTAAAGCATCCTCGCTGCAGTGTGCAAGGTACTGGGAACCTTACAGCGCGTTGTCCCCCCCTTCTGGGACCAACAGATCTTACACCTTTGTTAATAACAGCTGGCTGCATTTGAATTCAGCATCACGTCCATTTGTGATGTCCATCGCTGTCCCACACCCCACTCTGCTCTGTGGTCGTTGTGCAGCTTTCACAGAAGCCTTATAAATAGTACTCATCAAATATTTATCATTTCAATTCGTGTGTCCCTCCCTGCATTGGACATATGCTGCTGCTCCTAAAGCACAAGAAGAAAACGCCACTGATACAGTTAACCCACACAAAAAATTTAATACCCTTCGTGAGGGGATAAATGGTCCAAACTTTGACATACTAAATAGGGAGAGGTGTGATGACACAGGTTTTTAATGTAAAAACTTGCAGCCAACACCCAAATGCTTTGTAAAAAGTCATGACATATGACTTACTTACTTACATAGTTAGTACACATACACCAATGTTTTTAATATACTTATATATGTCTTTTTTGTTTGTTGTCTTTTTATCTAGACCAGCCAGATACAGTACCGATTAATATACAGTCACATCTGGAACAATACTTATTTAACATCATACAGTCCAACCATCAAAGAGGAATCCACAGTTGGTTTCCAAGTCTATCCTCTCTATGCTAAGATTAGAAATCGGCACGTGTAAAATCCTGTTCTTTTTTTTAATTATTATTATTGTATAGACTGGTGGTGATACATGTCCTTGTATCTCGTGTCTTCTGTGCAAAAGATATTTTTTTTTGAAAGAACCCAAAACATGATTGACATAACAGGATACCTGGCTGTTCACTTTACAGTTATGATGAAGTTTTTTTTTTCAATTTTTTTTTTAAACAATTAAACAGTCACATCCAAACGCCACAGCCCCTTGGCATGTCACAGAAAGAGGAGAAAATTAAAAATCCAAAGAAATGCTTCCCATTAGCAGGGTGGGAGGCGATGATAGAGAGGACAGTTTATGACTACAGTGAGCAGCATCCTCCATTCGTACATTTTTTTTTAGAATAAGGCACTGCTGCATAAAGAAAGGACATGGCCAACAAACCTCTCTGGGAGTATGATGGGGAGGCAGGATGAAGGGAGACTGTGTTCTTCTCCAGCAACTCACAGAAAGTTTGCATGTGTAAGTAAATGTGCTTTTGTTTATCATTTGCTGTGCGCAGGAAAAGTGTGCGTTGTATGGCATGTATGACATATTTGTGTTTTTACATGTGTATGTTTGTGTGTGGCTGAGCCGTTTTTTTTTCTCCCCCGGCTGCAATTCTTTCCTCACACTGTGCTCTCAAGCATCCACTCAGTGCTGCTGAATGTAACTCTCCTGTTGGCGAGCGGCGATGACTCCATGTTGAGCTGGTTGGTGGACTTGTGCCACCTCGTCCTCGCTCTACGTGGGTAACTATGACTCTGAAAAATGGAGTAATCCCCCCCGTCAAAAGAGAATCTGTGCCTAGTTCGTGCCAGCTCATTAGGGAGCAATCCCATGTTGGCCAGGGCACTTTTCTTGTCCTTGAGCCTGGGGGCTTCCTTGGTGCCAGCATTGGGGCCTATGAGACACAGGGACATGGTGGAGCCTGTCAGGCTACTGTCCGTCTGCGTGTCTTCAGATGGGGGGCCAGAACACTGTGCATCCAGGCTGGTTCTTCTCTTCATCTTGTCTACAGTCAGGGGAGGCAGCTCCACCTCCAGGATGGCAGTGGTGGATGCTGGATCCTCCCTCTTCTCATTGTCCACCCTCAGCACCAGTGCCATGCACTCTTTTGGCGCCTGGGATTCACGCTGGCCTTCGTCAGAGGGCTGCTTGGAGGCGGAGCGCTGGAGCCGCTGCTGGCTGCCATTGGTCTGGGAGTGCATGCTGGTGCTGACCTTGGTCTTGTTATCCTCTGGGGTGCTGTAGGCCTTGTAACGGATCATCAGGATGATAATGAAAACCAGCACTGAAGCAACAATTATACCACCAATAATGATGATCATAGTGCCTCCTAGGAACTGGCTGTGCATGAACCGGCACTGGCTGACCTCACTGGCCGTGTGAAACTGCACACAACCAACCACACGTGTGGCTGTTAATGATGTGATGCCATCGTCGTAAACTGCCAGCACGCAAAGGTCATACTCCCGCCCTGCAGCCAGATCATTGATTAAGAAGTTCTTGCTGGTAGATGGGATCATTCTGCAGAGGAAAGAAACAGTGTGGTGGTGAAGATGTAGACGATTAATCATCAGAATTACAACGCCCACATTTACTGATTTGCATAAAGTGTATTAAATCACACAAAGGTGTCAGCTCCACACAACAAAAAGACAACAGGGCCAATGCAGCTCTAGCATTAAATATTACTCATTCTGGTAGACAAACATAAAAAGCACAATACTTCATTAAAGTTGACTTATGAGAGAATATTTTATATCATAAAATAGCAGTGAGAAGTTGCGCTGTTGGGTTTGTGAATAAAATGACAGCAAGGGTAAACTGCAAGGTGATAAACAAGGCAGAGGAGCCTTGCTGTCTAAAGAATGTGCCACAACAGCTGCAGGCTGCAGGACAATTGACGCATGATGTGAAGGCAGTTTTGATGTGTGAATACCTAAGGTCATATTTTGTTGGCAACTGCAAGATTACACGACTCTAAATACAAGAGAAAGGCATTGTCTTCAGGTCAACATTGGCGTTAATATAATTAGAAGCTTGTTCCTTTTCCCTAAAGGGGAACTTTGATGGTTATCATTTGTAGGTAATAATGTACCACCTAAAGACAAAACAACACTCAACTCCATGCCTAAACTGGATGAGAAAATTATACAGGAGAGCGACTCATTATATCTGTTAAAACCTAAAAAAAAAAAAAAAGGAAGTCAACCACTATTATTAACTCGCTCCATGAATACATAAATCCTGAAATACTTCTCGGTATACCAGATTTAGTGCATGTGCGTCACATATTGCATAAGAAACACAACAAAATTATTCTCATATTTAAAGCAGTATTTGCATAAGATTTGCAAATGGTTTTTCACTGTTTTAAAAAGAGTATTTTGCTTAACAATGAACAGTTTTCACTTGTTAATCAGGTTTACTGATAGTGATATTTTTCTCTATATCTGCAGTTAATATATTACACATTGCAACTTAACTTATACAGTATATTGCAACTTACTATAAAAACTTGCCTAAAGTATGTTGACCATTTGCTTTGTACAGTTTTTCATCTATTTGTTGCAGTGGCATGTAGTGGAAAGTAACTCAAGTACCCGACTTAAGTAAAATGTGCATTTCATTGTACTGAAACATTAACATTAAATAAGTATGTTGAATAACAATAGTGTGCCTCTGTGTTGTTACAAAGCCTGCCCACTAATTACCACTAACATGTTACTGATTCAAGTATAATGATTATATAATATAATAATAAAACTCTCATAATAATTATTATTGCTAATACTCTGTGGTGGATGAAAAATTAATACAAATTTCTGTAGCAGAACTTTTTTCTTTTTATTCCAACTAATCATCTCATGGTTTATCTTGTGAACTCCACCTTGACCAGCCACAACAGTAAAATGCTGCTTACACATGGTTGCATCAGTGTTAAGAATCTAATAATGTACTATATAACAACATATCACTCACAGGGGCCATTTTTCTGCAGAACGAGTACTTTTACTTTTCATACGTTGATACGTAATAATACTTCTGTGCCTTTACTGTTTTTAAAGTGTGGTGTTGCTACTTAACCTACTGTAAGTAAATGATTTGAATACTTCTTCCACTGCTGAAACCAAGCCTATCATTAGACAACCACATATAATCACACTCTGTGTTTCTACCAATTAATCCAGACACTTGCTAATGATACAAACAGTTAGTGAAGTAGTTGGCCCTTGTGATATTGTTTATTGACATATTATGTTTTAATGATGCTGAAAAGACTCTTTAGTTGTTTAGAGTGCTGGACTCCACAATATATTCAGCTGATTGCATTTACTCAAATATCAGCGATAAAAAAAACATGTAATGAATCTGTAAATATCTTAAGTGTTTCGTACATCTTATGCATATTACAATGCATTTTAATGTATTTTAATTTATGGAAAAATATTCCTCCTCAGCTCATTCCCAAGATACACTATAGGGGTTCTGCTTATTTTTGAACATACTTAATCATTTTGCATCTTTGGGATGTGTCAATCTGCCATAATGGACCGCCTTGTCATTCAGCAGATGGTAACTCCAGATGTCTCACCTTTCGTCATGTCCCTGCTCTACCACCCTCCCTTCTCTCCATCCATCCACCCCCTCCACCATGGCTCACCTGTACACCAAAGTATCATCTGCCGTGCTGTTGTACTGTATCTGGTACATCCTGATGCCAGGGATGTGGCGCTCAGATGGCCAACGGATGACAGCGGAGGAGGAGGTCAGCTCCGTGACCATCACCCTCCTGTCCTGCTTGTCGTAGCCCTTGGTGTCATTGCCAGATTTGGAGGAGGTGGTGATGTCTGAGAGGCCGGGGTCCTCACGCATGTGGCCTGTGTTGTTAACAAACAAGGGTAAGGGGATCATGTTGATCTCAACAGCAGCTGTGGCGATGCCTGCAGCATTGGACGCCACACAATTAAATGCCCCGCTGTCCTTCAGTGTGGTGATGAGAATATCAAGGGTGCCATTATCATACAGGATGGTGCGGGAGTTATTATGCACCAGCTTGCCGTCTGGTGATCGCCAGTGAATATCTGGGTCTGGATCACCCACGGCTTTACATTTAAGAGTCACACCCTGCCCCTCCATCACATAGGGCTTAGTGGAAAGATGTTTGGTGATCAGCGGAGGCTCACAGATAAACTCCTCCTCTTGGATGGACCAGAAATACTTGTCCATGAGGTGCTCTGGCGAGGCACAGGTCTCCAGATCATCCTCTCTTGTCAGCCTGCGGAGCCACAGCAGCTCACAGTTACAGTGAAGAGGGTTTCCACCAAAGCTCACAGCCAGAGTGGAGGAGCCAGAGCCCTTGGCGTCAGAAAGGACCTGTGCGTGCTGGAACAAGCTGTCTGGCGGCAGCTTCTGCAGCCTGTTAGAGGTCATGTCCAGACGGACCAGCTTGGTGAGGAGCGTAAAAGTCCCCGCTCCAATGTGATCAATCAGGTTGTGGTCCAGTGTGAGTGTGTTAATGTTGGTCATTCTGGCTATGGCTTCCCAGGGAAGGCCGCGCAGGTTGTTATTGGAAAGATCCAAGTCCTCTATGGTGGAAACAAACTCATCAAAGGAGGTGGGGGCCACCTGGTGGATCTGGTTGTTTCCGAGGATGAGGTGTCGCAGGTTGATGAGGCCTTTAAAGTGGTCTGTCTTTATCACACTGAGGCGGTTTCCATCCATGTGGAGCGCCCGCAGGGATCGCAGGCCGACAAAGGCGTGGGGGGTGATCTGGCTGATTGTGTTACGGGACAAGGTGAGATGGACCAAACTAGTCATGTTGAAAAAGTCTTTCCTGCGGATGATGGTGATGAAGTTGTCGGTGAGTCGCAGCTCGACGGTCTTGCGGTCGATTGCGGGGGGTACGAACAACAGCCCAGTCTTAGCGCAGAGCAGAGTCAGAGTGGGGGAGAGGTGCTGGCAGATGCAGCGGCCGGGGCAGCTGTATCCCTTCACCAGAACTGCACACAGCAGCACGCACACAACCAGCCGGTCCATTGTCGAGCAGTTTCCAGGTCCTGAGTGTGAGACAGACAAGGGAAAATAGGAAAGACACTGAGTCAAAAAATTGAGATCTTTGAATTAATAAATAGCATTATAGCCTTTATGAAAGCCTGCTGCAAAAATCCAGAGTCTGACCAAGATTGCTGACACTGCCAGCAAGGTATCAATCACAAAATGAAATGGAGCTTTTCTGAAATAATGGCACCTGGGATGATGAAAGGCTGCACCAAACACTGTCAGAAGCCCATGTCTCTGTATCCTTTTAATGGAAATAACAGAATGTTTTTTTGTGCCACCAGGCTGCATCACCACTGAACCATATAATTTCTTGAATGATCACAGGATAGTTTTCCATAAACATATATATATATATATATATATATATATATATATATATATATATATATATATGTATATAACTACATGCCATGTACATTTCCATCATATAACAATGCTTGTGTGTTTTTCTTGCTCTGAATTCCACATCAGGATTGAGAATTAAAGGTAGGAAAGGGCACTTGTCAACAGTGCTCAAGGATTTTTATGACCTTTTCATGCTCTTTGCTCTCCCTTTGCTTCTGAGATGTACTGCAGAATTAGACAGAAACCTGTCATGTAAATCACGGCAGCAAAAAGTAAAGGTGAAAACTGGGGAAATACGGCTTGTTTTCTCGTCCATCCGATGGGAGCGTTGAGGATGTTCTGATTCTCTGATTCCCATTTAGGGGTATTGATTTCAGTCTTGGAGAGAACACGCCTGTGGTGACAGGAGTAAAAAGTGATCCTTGGCTGTAATAACCATAAGAGACCCCAGTGGAACAAAAACGGTGACGTGCTGACGCCACATTGCTGTGGTTTTACCCTCTTTGGCATCCATCTTGATTGCTAATGCCTTAAGCTTCACTGTTGATGAGAGAGCCTGTTAACGCCGATAAAGTAAAAGGATGACAACTGACTTCTCTTTTCTATGTTTACAGAATGACAGACAGTAGCGGTTGCTACAACCCACCACCCCATCCAACCCCACAGGGTGACACTTTTGATCCCTGCCAGATCCAATGTGTCAATCAATGGCAATGCCTCTTTTTTAGAGGTTCAGCATAACTATTTTAATTCACACTGGAAAATCTGCCTGTGGATTTTAAACACAGATAGTGTCTGTTTTTCACCATTTTTGATGCAACATCCAATTTGTCATGACTAATTTTAGAGCCTCTTTATCTACGTTCCACCGTGTTGAGGGGTTGTTGACGTCTGTAACACCACCGATTGTGTCCCCCATTGTGCCCAAAGCAAAATATAATTCTCACGGAGCCGACAGCCCTAAGTTAAATTTGATTTAAAAATGTATAATAACATAGCAGAAATAAAGCACAAGCAAAGCTCTCCTCCTCAATCTCTCAAGCTTCACCTTATTCATATGCTTTGCACGAAGACTGTGTTTTCACTCATGTCTTACACTAAACAAACTCGATAGGAGTTGTTATGCATGTTGAAGATAGTGAGAGGGGTGAGAAAATGCGAGTGTGTTGCTGTCATTTTACATCAATCTGCATTACACATGCCAGCCAATAATGAAAATTCCCTGTTGTTTTTACTTTTGCTCCCTTATACACACAAACTCTCACACTGCTGTCCGGCTACTGCCTGACAGACAACAGGGCACCTTGTTAACTACGAAATACTGCTGTACAATCAGTGCTCTCATTAAAATCTGGGTGTATATGATGTCATTTCTGAGGGAAGTGGAACAGTGGGATAGTTTTGTCAAAGATGATCAAATTTATTCAACACTGACTAATGAATTACTTCTATTTTATACTACCTTTCAGTAGACCATTAGATTTATTAAGGATATTTAGGAAAGACACTGGACCCAAACCTTTGTTTGGTTTGTGTTTACACTTCCCTCCCTCCTTGTTCTGACTCTGCAGGCTTAGCTATAACTTCGATCTCTGAAATAGAACCGCCTTAATGGTTTGAAATTGAAAAACATTTCTCCTGTGCAATTTATTCAACAAAGAATATGCAAGCAAGATAAAAATGCAACACGCACACAGACACACATTTTCTGCGTTCAGTCTCATTTATATTGAGGCTAAACCATTTCCATGTGCAAAACCACACACTAGGTGGTACACTGTGTGAGAAAATCTTCAATCCCCCCAGAGAGAATTAATTTATTTAGCAACGCTCCTTTATTGTTGGCAGCACACTGTGCCTGCCTTGTCTAAATTAATTCCCCAAATTTCTTTTTTTAAAGATTCTGGGAAAGCTAAAACAATAAAGTAGGCTACAGCAGTGCAGATCCTACTTCCTGTTAAATAGACTCCCAACAGCAGGGTGAGAGAATTTCAGCAGTGCTGTGATCTTTGGTTCAGATTTAATTTAATATTGTTACCCAAGTTTGTTAAATTTCAATATAACAGTGACCTTGCTTGATTGTGTTAGTTTGCAGATGCTAACTAGGCCAAAAAGCTAATTTTTTTTTCTCAGAGGACCATCTGTGCCAGAGCATTTCCTGCCACACGGTTGAGGATACTCTATTGATCTTTCAGCATCTCGGGGAGGGGGAAAACTTTGTTGCCACGGCAACTCTGGTGTAGAATGTAGGTCTTTGAATTGCATTAAGATGATGTTGAGCTCAAAAAGCAAGTCTTCAATCTTAATGGGCGCTGAGGACGGAAGAAGGGACATGAACAGATGTATGAATGGCCGAGGAAATTAAAAGAAAAGGGCAGCTCCACCTCACATTTCTATTTCTGTTTTATTGCTTAATATTAGAGGCGGCCATCAAATTGATAGGTAGACAACAGGAGAGGACACAGGGTGAACTGGAGTGTAGGTTAGTTTTTTTTTGTGTCCAGTCAAGCAGCAGCTCAACCTTTCACCAGAGATTATGTAGATGCTTTATTAGACACATACATTATAATTAAGAGTTCTATTTACATATACATAAACTAAATCAATTAAAATAAAAATCACACATTTACATACACTCATGTAAGCAATGACTCCTATGATACACAGACATATACATTCTAAGCATGCATACAGATACATAAATATCCACATAATGTGTGTATATATATGCCTATAAACATATGGAGCTGTGAAACATCTGCACAGTCCTTAAGTCTGAGAGCTTTAGAAAATAGTTTTACAGTGTAGTAACAAGTAAACTTTATTTGTAAACCCAAATTAAAGTTGATCCCTATTTACTTCTGAATATGGTAAGATGAGCATTATAATTCATTATAATTAAAATTTGAAGATTTAGACCCCCTAAGCTACCCAGGAGTGAACCTGACATTCAGCACTATGCTCAAGTTTTTCTAAATTCCCACACCATACATTCCATCGAGCTTCCTTTGACATTTGTTGCCGTTGGCTAAAAAAAGGCTGAATGGTAAATAAAAAACCTGCAGACCTGCAGAAACAACCTGAATATGAGATCTGAGCAGCATAAGATACAGAACTTGGATCAAATTTTAGCCAGAGATAAAAAAATAAGTACTGAGGCATGCCCGGCCTTTGGACAATTGTATCTTTAGTATTAATCTATTTACAGTTAAAGCATATAAATTATAAATCTGAGGATAATTTTGCAGAACAGCAAATTGCAGAAAAATGTTAATATTATAAATGATAAATTCCTTAATATATTTATTTATATTTAATATCAAACATCTGCCAATACAAAGTCCTAAACACGTTTTGATTTATTTATGTTTTATCATTTTATTTTGCCTCCATAATACAGCTCAAAATGCATATCAGACTCAGAGTAAAGAAATTTCAGATACATTTGACAGTTAAGTAGCTCTCCCTGTGGACACTCATGACTGATGACTCTCATCTGCATTAGAGGTGTATTTGAGTGGGTGGGAAAACAAGCATGAATAAAAAAAGTTAATTTAAATGCTGGCGAGTGTGCGAGATAACAAGCTGCTTTTTTTCATGGCAGTGGCTCTTCGGGGAGAGGAGTTTGTGCTGTTTGCAACTTTTGCTGTTGCAGTCAGTGAAGACATATTGTAAGGGAGGAGTTCTTGTGCTAGGAAAAGGAGAGGTTTATAAGCTATACTTTTGGCTTGTCTTCTGCCCTTCTATTGGTGGGCGTGTGCTTGACCTCCCTTCAGCTTGGAGTAATCCTACTTATTGATTTTATTGCATTTGGATTCTGAGCTTTAGTGTGACCAGTGTTGCTTGTACTGGGTGTGTTTAGGTTTGTTTTTATCAGTATGTGTCCACGTATTCTTAGGTTTTAGAATATTTATCACTGGCAGCTGTCCTTTAACCAACTGTGTGGGGGTTCTCTGTCCCACAGTGCTCATTCAGGACCTTCAAAGAATTGTTTATCTTGAATAAAGGTTGCGCATTTTTCTAATTAACATCTGGCTGTGAGCTGATTGTCCTCTTTCCTCTGACACTGGACCAAACTGGGTAGATAAAGGTGATGGCAACTTGAGCTGAAACTATCAGTCAATTGACAGAGAAATTAATAATCAACAATTATGACAATTGATTAATAATTTCAGTCACTTCTCAAGTGAAAATGCCTTTTTTCATTGAGGACTGAATATTTTGGGGTTTTGGACTATTGTTTGGACGAAGCAAGTAACTGAAAACATCACCTTGGACTCTGGAAATTATTTTGTGACATTTTAATTGAATAAATAAGCTCACTTAAAAATGACTCAAAGTAAGAACTTAAGAGAGCATCATACACAATGCATTAAGAATCACATGAAAGCTGCAAGAAAGGTCCAAACTTGGACAAACTTGTCCTATTTCCGAATGTGAAAAACTGTCCTGCTGCTGCATCCATTCGAGGATGAAATTTACAGTCCATCTTTTATAAGCTAGAAAAATCAGCCAAAAGAAACACGTTTTTTACCTGCTCAGTTACACCCACATAGTGTTAGATATTTTAATAGGGGCACCCATGAATTCTCCAGGATATTCTCATAATTTGATAACCAGAAAGAAGTAAGGGCAACAATTATTTAAATTGTAACAACTCAGAGTATCTCATAAATCTCAGAACTGTCACATGAGACTAACCCACACCCTAGTTCAAAAAATAATTAACTACACCGATCAAAGGTGCCCCTTAAATGATTGTCCTCTGTGAGAATAATGTATATGAGTGTTAACTACCATCATTAAACTGTACAGGAATGTGCTATTACCTGACATCTTATATTCACTCAAACTGAAATATGGCCTACTTGATATCATCTTGGTGACGATGGTTTCTTTAGAAACTATCGTCCTTTCCTCATGATAATGGGAACCCCCACTGAGAAATTAAATCTTAATTAATCAAGAGATTACAGCAAAGCTGAAATTATTAATTGATCAGCAGAAAATGTATTGGCAATTATTTTAAAAATTAATTAGTCATTTGATCATTTTCTTATCAAAATATAAAATTTTACTTAATTCTTCAGCCTCAACTGTTGACTGCATGACTTGTTGCCTTTTTGCCTCATGTGATGGTGAAGTGAAGATCTTGTGGGTTTTAGGCACATGCCAGTGCATTTTTCACAATGCTGTGACTTTTTATGGATGTAAATTATTAATCAAGTGAGTATTTTATAAGCCCTAGTTTCAGCTTCTCAAATCGTCTAAATGTCTTACTTGATTAATTTACTTAATTTACTTAATATTTAAGTAATTTACTATTACTTACTTAATATTTTTTTCATTAGTTTTATAAGGTATTATTAGTTATATACATCTTACCTTTATTTAAAGTTGGACAGTAGAGTGAAAGGTGAAAGGTAATGACAGGGGAGAGAGAGGTGGGATAACATGCAACGAAGATCCCAGGCTGGGAATCCAATTAAACCAGGATCGTTGCAACAGTATGATATTCATTTCAATCACTACGCCACCATGATTCCCCAGTTTGACTTCAAGGCAAAATAGCAAGCATTAGGAATATGTCAACTAATATTCTGGATAAATATTCTTGGCATTTCCACTAGTTTAGTTTGACATTTTATCGACAACAAATTGTGGTTAGTCCAAAAAATAATAGTTGGTGTCAGCCCCGGATAACCGCTATATTACAAGTTAGTTGAAGCTCGGCATATTTTGAATGTGACATTGACAACAGTGATGGAATACAAACAACGCCTGAGTCTGTCCTTACCTCAGAAAAACATCTGCTCAGAGCCGGTGCACTGTAGGGATATTTTCTGGACATGACTTTGTCAGGAAAGCGTAAAAGCCAATTAGATGGTGCAGGCAGTGAACTGCTAGCTGCCCTTATGTGACTCTTGTCAGGATGCAGGCATAATTATTGACAGGCCTGGTTCATTGGAGTCAGCTCTGTCTTCACCAGTGGAGGCCTAAACTGAGGCTCCACAGCCCCGGGGATTTCTGGTCGCATCTCATCAAGGGGGATGGGGGGTATCGTCGTAAACAGGAGGAGAATTTGCATATTATAATTATGTCTGCATGCAAAGACGCTCTTCTCAATTACATCCCATTTAAAACTTTCAATGAAGAAGAATTGAGAATCACAAACTATTCCGGCTCCATAAACTTTAATTGTAAAAGCATCTCTAAACAAGAGAGAGAACATTTGGATTACATTGATCCAGCGTAAGTATAGTCATGCATGTCACTTGTTGATTGAATATTTAGGTGATTGATTGTTACCTTAACTGCTGCCTGTTCTTTTTAATTTTAATACCTCCCCCTCACAGACATAATGAACCCTCAATAGCTGCTGCTACAGTCACAAATTGCTGCAATATGGGTAATTATGTTTACTAAACTAAGAATATTCGCTTTTGACAACCTGAAACCAGAGAATGATTGGCATTTGGGCTTAGTAAATGATTCACATGATTGACTGATTATCAAATTTTAATAATAAACTAACCATTTCAGCTCATCTTCAATATTAGTTTAAGAAGTAATTTGCATCAGACAAACTTCACAAATAATCATGCTATGTAATTCTACCTACATATGTCAGACCAGTCAAATAATCAAAAGGGAAATTCAAAGGGAAAATCTTGATTTACATGAATGACATAAAAGTGCTTTTCCATGGAAAATTATTGTTTTGTGGTCTTTAGTTCTCACAGTCACACATACCACGTTTCTGTACAGAATCATGAAATACTGGACATCCACTGAATTCTTCACTGAAATCTCATTAATCACAAGTACCTATGATGCATAACAGAATTATTAGATATGGTGTTGTTCCAGTCAATCCCCTTTACGCACAAATTGCCACTACAACTGAGATAAAAAACAAATAAAGTCTGACTGGATTCCATCTGTTAGCTGTCACAATTAATAAATAGAATAAATAGGACAATGCACTGCCCCCCCCCCCCCGATTTACAATGGCCACTTGCCTATTTTAGATTTGCTATGAGAGGTTTTGCAGAGCTTCACACTGGCTTTTTTTTGAAGTTCACACTTTGGATAGAGCACACTGCAGCAATTAACTCTGATAAGTTAAAAGTCCGGTATTCAAAATTTCAGTTTATGCAGTAATTTTAGGAGGTAGCATGTCCTGACATCAACAAATATCTTGACAATACACAGTGTGGCTGTTACTCTTCTCTCCATGTAGCAATTTCACTGACACCTTCCAAGAGATTGCAGAAGTGCAGTCGACATATTTGTCAAAAAACAAGAAAAAAGAAAACAAGAAAAATACACAGACAAGCCATGATAAAAGCAAGAGCTGCTCGCAAACAATACAAGGACAGACAGTGATTCGGAATGGCACTCAGCTTATGGGATTTCTATTTCTAGGTTTAGTTATTATGAAATCCAGTGACAAGAATTGGTGATTTACAGATACTGTAGAAGCATGATTGTCTCCTCTATATGTTTCTTCTGCCTGTTTTCCCATGTGGTGACACTTCTGTTATTTCCTCATTGTCTCTCCTCTACACTTATCATTTTATCCACTGACTTGCTGTTTTATTTTAATCTTGCCTTCTTGTTCCTTGGCATAGCGGCTCCATGCCCTCTGTGCTCTATGCAGACAAGCTGAATAGACCCTCTGAATTGGTGCCTTATGGTGCCACTATGTGCTACAGTGATGCTGAGGAATCCACACTTGGTTTCAAATCCTCCTCCCAAGACTCCTATACTGCATTGATCCTGCTCTGTGTGTACCCTTGCAAGGTATTATGTATGCCTGCTATGTGCTTCACTGCCACAGCAGACTCCAGTGAAGAGAGCCGTTTTATACTGCAGAGAAAAATGTATCAAATGGCTGAACCTAAAACCCTTTCCTGGTTGAAATACAGAGTATTCATTTTACAACAAGGCGCAACAACGCAGACCATCTGTTAATCACACAATAAAATTACAAATAATGAATTCCTTTTAATCAGTTACAATAAGGCAAAGAATTGGATTGGAAAAACACATGAATACACACGCACGATAATAGACCAGTAGTGTTTTTATCATTAAGGATAAAGCTACTCAATTTACAGGACATGTACCTTTGGTTTTTAGACACGGCTCTAGGAATGGCAATGTCGGTAAACCACTTTGGTCTAGATTGAAATATCTCAACAAATATTGGATGGATTGCAATAACATTTCCTTCATGATAGGTTGGGACAAAATTTGGTAGATGGTCATGGTATCGAGACAATGTATCCTAATGACTTTGATGATCATCCAACTGTTCCTGAAGCGCCACAGTGAGGCTGACATGTGTGATTTTGAGCGAAAACTATTGGATGGATTGCCATGAAATTTACCATCAGTCCCCGTCAGGATGAACTGTAATAACTTTGGTGTTCCTCTGACCTTTCATGTAGTGCCTTCATCTAGACAAAGTTTGAATTTGTCCTGCAAAACTAATGACATTCACACCAGCCTCAACCCTGTTTTTAGTGTTAATTAGCAAATATTAGAATGCTTACATACTTAACTACAATGGTGAACATGGTAAACATTATACCAACTTAATATCAGCATGTTAACATTGTGATTGTTATTATATACATGCTGATTTTAGCTCATAGCACTGCTGTGCCTGGCTGCAGCCTCACAGAGCTGCTAACAAGGCTCTAGACTCTTAGTCTGGTTAAACTAGTGCAGTGTGTTGGTGCTCAACCAAACCCTACTAAATATAGATGACCCCATTCATCATCTTGTTTTTCAAGTCAAATACAAAGTAAATATCCAATGTGTACCTTCTCATTTATGACTACAGCATCATTTAATTAACAAAAACAATTGAGATTTATTACAGACGGGATCCACATGAATAAATCTACTGTAAAAACTGGATGGAATAATAAAAAACTCACACCGCTCTAATTGATATAGAAGACAGTGGCCCAAATTCACTCAAGACTGTAATGCTTATGAGTGTGTGTTACAACCTCAGAAATGAAGCAGCTATGACTACATGTGATTCATTCAGTGCACATAAATAATGGACCGCACAGCTTCAATTTGACACACTTCATAGGAAAGCCTGTGCAAAGCTGGTTCAGGCAGAACTTTTGTCAAACATATATTGTAGGTATTATATTCATATACACATTACAGCGCATCTGAGCTTCACTAATCCCGTCTCTGCGTCAAATAAAGCACCTTGCAATGTCAATACATGCACGGTGGCAGTGGGGCATTAAATACACATAAATTGTGGATTTATCTGCAGTTGGCTTTGTACCAACAGAATGCACTGAATTAAAGTGAACACTAGCTGCATCCAACAACATAATTTTATTACCATGAACCAGTCGTTATGTACCAGTCCCTTTAGTTGTTTACTGAGACTCTACTAAGAAAAAAAAGAGGAAAAAAAAGATAAAACACCTGAACTGTGTGCACCAGTAATCACCAAACTGTTAGCAATGGATAGGCATTTGTGGATTTGACAATTTGCATGTTTTGTATCATCCTGATCTTGTTTAGTTTGTTTGTGGTGGCTTATGTCCCATAAATCTGTCTCTATATAGATATCTGCAGTGAGCCATAATGGCCGTTCCAGATGTCTCCCTACTGTCTTTAATTATGGTCAGACTCAGAGACAGGCGTTTGAAATGACTAAGGTAAAAACACATCTGTTTGGAAAGCTGTAGGAAGCTTTGCAGAGCTTGCCCTGATATATGTTTTTTTGCACAAGTCCTTGTTTCCCAAAATCTTTACAACGGAGGCAGCGGTGCAAAGTTAGAGCAAACCATAGAGCCACAAAAGCCACATTTATGGGAAACACGCCAAGTTGAAAGAAACCGTAATTATCCTTTAACCACATTCAAGTTTAAGTTACCCAGAGGAGTTTTTTGTAAACACAGATATGGTAACATTCAGTGGTTCGCACTGTGTAATCTCGACCCGAATAAACATGTGAAATGTTTTTTCCTTTCTAATAAAACATTTGGAGGGACGATTTTTGGAAGAACTGAAAACCTACATTTTTTACCGTCTTCTTTCTTGCCTTTGTTGGCGTATTGCCACATTCCTTGGCACATTACTTCCACCAACTGCTGATAAGTGGAATAGCATGAAAACCATTGGCAAGACTGTGTACCATGTCAACCATGTGCATGTGCCTCCTTGCGCACTTATATACAATATACTAACAAAATGGTAAATCTTAAAGTCTTAAAAAGATTGCTCCGTATAGCTAGAAGTGGTTAAAAATGCAGCAGGAATCTTTTAAGTTTACCCAACCTTTTTGAAAAATATCCAAAAAAATGAGCTCAATTAAACCATTGAGTCCATATAACATTCATCATTTTCAATATGTAAAAAAACAAAACAAATTAATGATCCAAGTCGGGTTCAAACAGATGTCGCGTTTAAAAGGTCTGACATGCATGATTTTATGAATGAATTAGATCCTTATTTGCCATTTCTGCCTCCAATTAAAGTTATTTGGGGAAATCAGGTCAACGTATTAAATCCATGACATCAGTATAATTAGTAATTATGTGAATGAAATGTTTAGGATGACAGCAGACAAGCTCATGCCACACTTTATGAGTCGCTAGTTACAAACCTGTCAGGGCTGTTATTTGAGACTGAAAAGCATATTTAGCTCCCTCTTATCAGTCACATAATTATTTTTGTTATCAAAATGATGTTTTTCATAGCTGTGCCAGAGTTCTTATAGCTGAATCCTCGGTAAACCTTTCACTTATTCTATAATGGAGAGTCACTGTTACAATTATTTTTTTTAATTAACTGCTGTTTAAAATTGTCGATGTCTTACAAACTTGTCAAAGGAAATAAAACTGATAAAACTTGACATTTGATCCTCCATCCCTGTCTTCACAATACTCAATGTAACTGGTAATGTTTTTTAACCTTCAAATTATATTTGCTGTAACTTCAATATCGCAAAAAAGGTTAAGCTCTGTTGACTGAAATCATTCAACCGGCCGATTTGAATGGACAGGAAACATTAAATTCTGTAAATATAGTGATTTCACCAGCTAGAGGAAGTTCATTATGGGACACTGTGCATGTGGCTGTACCATAAATAATTAGTTCACAACCCATTTGATGGAGGTGGCATTATCAGAAATTGCTCTTTATTTTCCGTCTCTAGTTAATTAGTAAATTTGATAAATTAGCCGCTGAACCAAATTGCAGTCCAATAGCTATCAAGTTAGGAACAAATTAAGCCTGAAAAATGAGGACATCAGAGAAAACTCAGTGGGGCTGAGCCAAAAGTGCTTTTTTGGTGTTGTCCCTTTTAGTGGGGAAAACGTAAATTTAATTCAAATAACCTACATCGAGCAGTTTCTACATATTCAACATCTCCCAAATGGGTGCTGCTGCCATATTAAATGGAGACGCCTTCAATTCAGAAAATGGTTAGTAAATAAAGCCCTTGCCTTGGATTTGAAAGAATTCTCAAATTTAGATTTTATGATCACTATCGTAGGTTTGATGTATGATCTGAAACAGCGAGGGCGGCGCATCAGCTCGTGTGTTTTTGTCTTTTTCGATTTGATCCTCGCCCTGTCCCTGTCTCTGTGTAGACTTTGCTTATTTTCACAGAATTTGTGTGGGTTTCCTCCAGGTATTCAACTTTTCATCTAAATGAATTGCAAGGAAATTAACACATCCAATGCTTATTAGTGGGATACATAACAGAGTGTTTAGCCTTTCAGTATTACAGATATTTTATTTGTTTCATGTATTCTAACTGAGTTTTCATAGGCTGCTGGAGACAGGCGCTGAGAATGAACAGAGAGTGATGCGGCTATAAAGCGTACATCACCAATACTAAAAGTGACTGGGATAGTTTCAAACGCTACATTTCTATAATTTACTCCATGTACCAACATAGACCATAATCTTGGACAGCAGGACAACCTGCTCAGTGCGATTATTGCACTTTAATATGGCACTGCCCATGCCACTTGTCCATAATACTACACCCAGGCAAGCTCATTGTGCTGCCAGGACCACTTATAACATCCCTGCCTCATGTGCAGCTCCTCCTCCTCCTCACTCTCCTCTGCCTATGAGCCAATGCAAATTACAGTAACAGCTTGGACGTGAGTATAATCTCAAGTGGTGCGAGCTGGGCTCCATGGTGAGGCATGCAGGCAGATGGAAGCAGAGACTCTGCCAGGCCTCTTTAGGGGCTCCCACTCTTTCTCCAGCATGCTAGACAATGGAGAAGCTGTGGCTCATAACCAGCTACTCGGCTGCCACTATCATGCGGCCTACTCCCATACGCCGTATTTGGTAAATGATGTGAAAGGAAGGGAGCTCCTGTCATGGCCTTGTTTAGACCAAAGCACAGATGGACACTGATACTGGTCACATTATATCATGAGCCACTTACAGAGCAGAGGGTGGAGACTTGAGGAGAATGTTCAGACATTTACATTGAAAGAGGAGTAAGGGGAGCGCAGTAGGTGCATTTCTGTATATGTCTCTGCACAGCAGGTGACAGAGGCCTTTCCCTTGAGCTATAGTAGATATTAAAGATAAAAATAGCCCTTTAAATAAACAACCTTTTTTCTATTTGCATAAAAGATCCTATCTGAATTCAGTGAACATTAATTTCTACACCTTAAGAGAAAAGCGTCTCTTAAAAAAGCTCCATATATTATTCATAATGCAGAATACAATCCCAGTGAGTACAACACTACTTCCATAGTGTACTTATGTGTCTGAACATACATCATACATACAATATTCATACAATATACACTCCAAAACATAATTAACTTGAGCCTTGTTGAGATATGTTGTGCGTCTGGCTTGCCTCAGGGACAAAATTAATTTATATTCAGTATTCAAATTGTCCTAATGTCTGAGCATGCCTCTGTCTGTATCACTGAACCTTTATCTTTTTACTTTATCACTGTCTTCAAGTTCAGTAACGTCTGTCTCCGACTGCCAGGAACGAGGCAGAAGAGTTTGTCTTGCTCTGTAATTTGTGATGCTCCGCTGATTTCTGCAACAGTGAATGAAATGATATATTCATAAGAGAACTGTGAGTAGAAAATTCTTCTGTGGTTACGGATACCTTTTTTTAGGTTAAGAGCTTGCCTCTTTGGATTCAAGCACTGCAGTAAAAGTTGGTTCAAAATGTAATGCACCTTTTATTTTGAATGAAAGAGCTCCGGGCTTTACACTTGCCTGACAACACAGATGAGAGGTCCTCTGTTTTTCCTGCTCTGGGAGAGAGGCTTGTTTATGCTCACAAACACTGATTGTGCTATTCTTGGCCATTAATGTAAGTGGTGTTTTAAACCCAGTTGCGTTCCTTTAGAACTAATAAGGATGCTTATGCAACCTCCATGTGTCATTAACCATGCCGCCGAATTTTTAATTATGTGATGTTGCTCCGAGACAAACATGTGTCTCGGAGGAGTTCCGTTCCAACGCCCTCCCTCCTGTACACATACATAAGACAAACAGTACAAAGGAATATGATGTATGAAGAAATCAATAGACAGTGAGTCAGCTGTGTGCCAAGATGAGGCTGTTTAAGTGAGTCAGTCTTCAATGTGTTTGCCAACCCTGAGTGCATCTGCACTAACAAAAAGATATTTGAGTGAGGGAAAGAAAGAGAGAGAAAGCACCAAGACACTGAGCACTGCTCCCCTGGAGCTACGCATCTATTGTGTCTGACTTGTGCTCGCACGCATGCAGGTGTGTTTGATTTGACCACATTTTCCTCCACCGTCGTTTGAAATAGCTTCAGCTACACCATTTCAAATCAATTTCAAAGACCTTGCTACTCTGAGACGTGGATGACATGGAGCGTATAGCTTAATTTCTGTGGATGATTAGAGCTGCAGTAACAAGACTCAAGTGCAGAGATTATATCTTCAAATGGCAACATGTGCCGTAAACCTCAAGAATACCCTGAGCTGCAATTCGACACTGCCTGTCACTGCCTTCAATACTTGGTATTCCAGGAAACACTGACTGCAACACTCAGATTACTTTGACAAGAGAAGCAGACCACAGAACACAAGGCAGGGAGGGGAGAGGAGGCGCATATGCACAGTGCCGCCACTGGAATTTTGAATATGTGAGGGTAATAACTTGACCTCTTCCTCACTCTCCCCTCGATCCCTGATTAAAAACATGTATTCACTACCTACTTACAGGGCGCCGTTTTTCTCAGTTGTAGTACCATAATTTTGCGCGAACAGAGATGAACTGGGGGGGAATCCTGTTGTTACGCCTCTTATCGCCCTCAAACTTGACAACCAGGATTAAACTGCACTCGAAAGAACAGCTGGGAGAGGATGTCCAAAGAATACATATGGGCCAGAATTGCTGTACATTCGCAACACAAATTGCTTTTATTTGACAGGAAAGGGTGCATTTAATTTTCTTAAAAAGGATTAATCTAACTATGGGAATTATTTTCTTTTTTTAGGACAGAAACAGAACAGGATGTTTCACGGTGCACAAAATATGCAGAGTTATGCAGGGTGCATGACTGTTGTAGACGCTGCTTGTTAGGCATACGACGAGGGGGAGGGGGAACACTGAAGGGAACAGCAGTTATGTTCAATTCGGTAACACAAGCTGGCTAATTAGCATTGCCCTGCCATTCCCTCTGAACCAGAGGAGGACAAGTGGGAACCATCATATTTCTTTGTTCTCAGCACTGTGCGATGCCCCCCTGACCGCAGCAAACCACAGGGGTTCTGACCACAGAGGGTCAGAGGTAGGCAAAATAAGCACACCTTCCACCACTCCCCCCCTTCTGAACTCCCCCAGGAGAATTACCCAGACCTTTCCCTAAAACTACGCCATCAGCAAAGTACACTTACTGGCTGCAGATTGGATTCTGATCCATAGTGCCTAGATGTAGTGCAATGACATTTTCAGGATGCAAACCTACTCAAGTACACTAGACAGATGTTAAGGGGATACAGGTACCTACTGCACTTTAGATGCACACAATTATTCTCGGCTGACTGCTCTCTGAAGACGCAGCACATATCATTAACTCTATCCTCTCGTGTACCGGGTTTTTAATTAATAGTTTCATGCTATATAATGCACGATTGAAACATGAAACTGCGTTTATGTACTGCTGGAGCAATTTGAAGAGTGTTATGGTCCATTCCAGGTTAGTTAGAGATGCAGTCAATTATGCTAGGATTCCAGATAAAACCTTTTTGTACCACACATGGGTCAAATCATTTGAAATACCTCGCAAGGTAAGTCTAGTCTCAAGCTGCCAGATGGGTGGGGTTTGCCTTTTAGACATGGGTATTAAAGTAATTACACAAACCTCCAACATTATCTGACTAAGTAGTTTGATGGTAAATATACACCAAACAGGACAAGAACAGTATACTCAAAATCAAGATGATAGAATTGAACAGATGATGAACGTGGTGATAGGCTCAAGGCAATAAGCTTAATGAACAGCAGCAAGCAGTGGAGTGAGTGCTCTGTGGCCTTATTTTGCCCCACGTTTTGCTTTTCAGGCTAGGTATACTGCGTGTTCCTGAACCTCATTGGTAAATGACATGGGGGCTGCATGCAGTCTGAGAGAAAGACTGCAGGCACTATTCAAGGCGGAAAAAAAGTACTGCTAGTAAAGAAAATCTTTTAGTTATGTGTTTTCTGATATTCTCCTACAATTGAGCATCAGTCTTTTAAAATCAATCATCTATATTAGAGTGTCATGTTTTTATCAAGAAGACGGAACATGATTTCAAGTATGGCTTGTACAAAAAGAACCTCTGACTTCATTGTGTCCCTGCACTTCTAAAACCAAACCCACACAGTTTCTTTCCACACACCGTCACCCTCATGAACAGTTACCTCAGATGTCTGCTGTCAAGAAACAATCCCAGTGCAATAACCTTGTGATACCAAAACATCTACTGTACTTACACGTTATATGCTACATATAACTTTGTAATATACAGCTTGTGTAATTACATGTACATATTATCCATCATTGTCAAATGTAAATCTAAGCAGGGTGTATATACTGTCCATAAACCTACTATATGTGTATAAAGGTAATTACCACATTAGCCATACAATATTTATCCAGCACACTCCCACACACTCTTGCAGGATTTGTAACCCTGCAGACTTGTATGTTGTCATCCATTTGTTTTTTATATACAATATATGTATCTTTTTCTCATTCCCGCTTGTCTGAACATAATAGTCAAGTGTTTATGTTTGCTTATTCTCTGTTAAACTTTAGTCTTTGTTTAGATGCACAGTATGTTTAAATGTTGTTTTTATGCACTGACTGTAAGCACATTGAGAGCCACTGGAAACCTGAGTCAGATTCCTTGTCTGCCTAAACATACCTGGCCAATAAAGCTGGTTCTAATTTGACAAACTTCACCCATATGACTCTTTAAAAGGTGTAAAACAAATGCTGCAAAAAAAGAAGAAGAAGAGTGCATGTGCAAATTTGACCCAGTTCTGCTCTGCACCTGTAGTCTCACCATCTTTTCTGTAATATATTCCCACCGGTGATCTACATAGTACTGCATTTTCAATCTGCTGATGCACCACTCCTAGCGCAACATTTTCAGCATAGTTAAAGCTGCCCCAGCTAAAGGTGGAGCTGCAAACTGCTCACAGTCAATATGCGGTGACGTGGAAAACACAACAAACTCACCAGATATCAAGCCCTGGTCTCCATCGCAGGTTTCACATCAGCATCCCCACATCAGCTGGCGGTCAGAGTCAGGGCTGAGGCAGGCGACTCCCTCTGGCGTAACAGGAAAACACCACCTAGAGGACAAAAAACTTGTTTAGCCTTGTTGTTAGAATTAGGACACATTACAGCTGAGGTGAGTTAACTAACCACACTAAAAAAAACATCAGAAGTGTGGTGGGACATTTATTATCTACTTCTAGATAGTATTCTAGTGAAGGAGGCAACATTCCTCAACACAAAAGAGAAGCAGTCATACATTCATAATCTCATTGACTGAGCTTGCTCCTTTTTCCACTTGGCAGCTTTGGGTGCGATATGAACGCTGATCTGATTATAAAACAACAGGAAGGAGCATAAACAGCAGGAGAGGCACCAGAAAAACAGAGTTGGAGATACCATGACTATGAATGTGTGTCCTGTCATTAATATTTCACTGCATCATTGTAGCTAAAGGAGAACAAAGTGTAAAGGGGAGCATAATGAAAAATGTATCATATTTTGACACAGCTTTGGAATTTATCTGCGCAAAACAAAGAACGGCCAAATCTTTCGCTTGTGATGAGATGTTGTGACTCAGAAAATAAGGTGATTAATGCGTCCAAATAATTACTGCATGTTTTAACACAAGGTTATTGCCATTGTATGCACATATCCGATGAAGATGGATGAGGTTTCGCAACTCACTCATGGGGCTATTTTTATTGCAAAGTTTTTCTTTCATTTTTTGCTTTTTTCACAGTGGAGAGGTGACTGCCAAGGTCAGAAGCCTTCAGTTTCTCACTTGTCCCTAATATTCAAAACAAGCCACATGACAAGTCACAGCTCTGCCTACAGTACAGCTGCACGCAACCCAAGAGAGATTACCATATCGCTCGTATTTGTCTGCAGTGAGCCTTCATGCATTAGAAAACAGAGTTCTCCACTCATGTTCTTCTTCCAGCTCTACTGTACACCAATTTGTATTCAGAGAGGGACTTTAGGCTTGTCACCTTCAGCTATTCATCCAGCAAATGAAGTATTTATGACGCAAGCTTTTGCTTTTTTGATACGTCATTCCACCTCAATTCAATTCATCTTGGGCTGGAGTAGGAGCTGTCATGTCAGAGTTTAAGAAATGAAGGAGAGAAACAAAGCAAGAGTGTAGGTGTCATGAGTTTTGCAGTCTATCATTTCACAGTCTATCATGCCATGCATATTAAGTGCTTCTCTTCTCGTGTGTATGGCGATGCTGCGGCCCACTCCGACAGCCAAAGTGACAGTGAGGGGTGTGACTGCAATGTGACACTGAGCAACTACTGGGAGGTGCATAAAGTTGTAAATTTGTTTCGAACAAGAAGTCCTTCACCCGTCCACAATGGTCTAACAACTGATTTTTCTTTTTTATCTTCGTTTCCCAGCATCAAATCATCACCTGGCCCAGTGTGATAAGTCCGGTGTCAACCCAGGAAAAGCCGGTCTCACTTAATCTCCAACATGGCTCCCCTTCACTGTATCAAACACTCCACTTCCCTGTTCCATTTTCCTCCCACAGCCACAAGATTTTCTCTCCTGGCCCTTATATGAAGTGAAAGGACTGAAAAAGAATTCCTCAGTGCCAGGCAACTTTGGCCAAAGGACATGCTCTGTCAAGTCATTATCCATCATGGTGATTCCCTCCTATCTAGGCAAGACAAAGACAGTTGTTAGGGAGACACTCATCCTCCTGTGCTGCTAGCTTTGTTACTTAAAATACTTTGGTATGACAACAGGGGCAGCTGAGACTTCCTTTTTACCTCACTGGGGCTATATTCTGTCTGTCAATCCATGCAGACGACTTGATATGTGTAGCATAAAAATAAATCAAAGGTCAGTCAGGTCACAGGAATGATGAAAAACATTTATTTTTCAATTACTTTTGTAAGAAAACAACTGTAACCTTGAAATTCACCTTCATAAATCAACATATTATCTTGAAACATGAGCAACACTACGATAAATATGTATTTTATGGATGTAAAAATTGACTTTTATTGTAAATAGTTATAATCTACCAGCAGTGAAAGCATATATAACAATTAACTCACTGAGATAATAGCAGAGGCAGGGGGATATTATTTTATTAGAACATGAAAGTGAGATATCTGAAGCAAGCTTTCTTCTATTTTATGATTTATTTGAGATTTCCTTGGAAAACCCTGCCAACAGCAAGTATCAGGAAAAGAGGATCAGGGCAACACTGACTTATTTAAAGATTAGAATATAATGGAATTTTCATTTTATATTTTTTGTCTAAACCAACGAGATTACAAATTACACATTTAGAAAACAATGTCAGAATTATCTTTCAAAGGGACAGGGGATTATTTCTTTCTTTCTTTGATATCAGCTCTGAAAAAGCAGCAAAAGAAACCTCTGCAAAAAACCTTCAGGCATCTCATTACATCAGATCCTGCTGACCATCTTGGGAGACAAAAACAAGCCTTGGAGCTCCAATCAATTATAGATTTGAGTGAATACATTCATATTGGATATGGTCGCCTTTCTTTGTGCTCCATTCCCCAGATATCGACAGAAGTGATGGCAATTCCCGAGCTTACCTTCTGGTAAGCAAGGACTCACAGAATTTAATAGATCGCAGCAGTATGGGAAATTAATTCCACCATAGCCATGCAAGGACATTTTTGTGTATTTATTACAGACTTTAATTATTTTTAAATTGCCTTACTGGAGTAAAGGTTTTGGTTAGAATTTAATTTTTCAGCAAGTACCTCCTTTCTTTAACTGCAGTGATCACAGTGCTGGAGATGAAGACAAGCAATAAAGCAGCTGCAGCTGTAACACGCTTATTAAAGGACATTCTCAATGTCATCATGACTCAGCAGTGGACTGACAGAGCCACTTGTTCAGGAAACAGCGATGCTGTTCGGAGGTGTAGAGTAGCCTGATAGCTGTCATAACTGTGGGGTTAAATTCATCCTCAGCAGATCTAGGAAACTGAATGCCATCAGACCATTCCCCTTTTCCCTGGCTTTACAGTAATTTACTCTTCTTGTCAGCATTTTGATTAATGACTTGATTTACACACGGGATCATATACGCTACATGACAAGGTATCAATCAGTGCTGTACGTATTCATGGATTTTCAGCAGCTGTGTTGCCACATTGAAAGCCTAATTACATCTACCTATTAGGGGTGCATGAACAGCAATGCCCCGAAACTGTGAACATATTGAAAATATGTCACTAAGTGTAGACCTTATGTGTTTAAATACATCAAATATATCTGGTTTATTCACAAGGTGCAACATTTTCAGAGTCAACTGGGGACAAAACTGCAAAAGCGAGGTAATTATTAAGGACCAGTAGCTGTTTTTGTCTGAGCCATTTCTGCTAATCTAAAACACTTCCAGACTCTAATAAACGCTCCTATTCCACTGGCTCGACTCAAACCGAGCTGAGCTCTTTACTTGAAATAAGACAAAAAACAGTCTTAAGGAAAATTGCTTGCAGGAGCAGTTTGATTGAATAATTAGCTTTTTATTAGCTTCTACAAACCTTTGGCATTAGAGGTCATGAAAAGAGTAATGGTGTGTGTATATGTGTGTTCCCAGGCCAATCAATACTCATGAATCTGGTGCTGCTAGAGGGTAAAGTTACCAAGAGAAGGCCTTGAACTAAAGGAGCAGGTTGGGATAAAAAAAACCCCCAATCTCAGTGATAATTAAGGTCAGTTGTATTATGGTTAGACTCTATCAGACAAGGCTTGTGGATCACATGTTGAGACTCCTCTGTAAAGCATTATCTGAAGGCGCACAAGCTTTTCAATGAGGCTTCATCCAATCACGTCAACACAGATTAAGTTACAAGCAATCGGATTTTGCTCACATTACTATCAGATCCTCAGATCCAGATATGGAAGTGCTCTCTTTGCACTGTGATTGGACCTCAGAGTTCAACTACACTGCAACTACCTAACTAAACATTATTTTCATTATCGATTAATCAGCCAATTGTTTTCTTAATTAAATCAATTCATTTTTTGGTCTATAAAATGTCAGAAAATATAAGAAAATGCTCCTCACAATTTATGTTTTCATGCCCAAGGTCATGTCTTCAAATGACTTGTTTTGTCCAACCAAATCATACACAGGCAGCTTTTTACTGTCTAGAAATGTGTTCGAAACTCTTGAAAACATGTTGAGCATGAAGGTTAATTCTTGACCATGGAAATAGTAATTTAATTAACACTTGCAAGCATTAAGTCACATCTTGTGGCTTTCACCCGCAAATGAAGTTTGCTTAATTGTCATGGAGAGTGAAGCACTACTTAAAAATAAATATACACTTTGTTTCATATTATAAAAGAGCACTGCATTCCAAGATCAAAACTACAACCACATGAGATATAAAACTGTGATATTTAGGCCAAATATAGTGGAGAGATTTCTTAATTGTGCTGAAAGGCTGTTGTTCTGCCCGTGCTGCTCTGTGAAATGTATTTGAGATAATTTTGGCTCCGGTTAAATTAGAATACTTAAGATTTGGGCTTGTTTTAGAGATATGATCAGCCAAAATCTTGTAAAACTTGGTTGTAGGTCATAGTTTACTAAACATCAAACATCCTAATACAGTATGTTATTAATTCAAAGCAACTGGCAAGTGATGAATCGTTTAATCTAAGATAGCAGTGAGCCAACATAAGTAATAAAGTTAATTTTGCCTTTGAGAGTCCAGACATTTTTATACTACAAAATAAAAGGCAACATCAAGAGTATAAATTGCAATAGTAAGTCCTTTTGGTCCCTTTAGGACACCAATTATATAGTAAAACACTAAGTAAATTATTGAACTTTGACTTGTAAATAGTATTTAAAGACTTAAGGTCCATTACTTACTTACTTATTTTTCAACCATATCACCTGGTCTTCATTGTTATGATGTAGGGGAATAAACAAGGGTTTCAACAGAAATGTGCATTGTTTTGTGTTGCTGTTAGAAGAACAGAGAGCAGACACTGTTATCACCGTAGCAGCTTGAACTAAACTGTTGTATGCAGCAGTCAAAACATGAGAAAGGCGACTTTGTTATGGGGAAAAAAAAAATGATGCATGGGGTCGGAAGTTTTTATTGTCATTAAGTATAAAGACAGATGGAAATGTTGGAAGGGAGAGACAACTCAAAAACTTCACAATTGCTGTTATTTTTTCATGTGGAGTTTCTCTGCCTGTACACAAATTAAAGGAATTTGTATTCACAGAGAGGAACTTTACAGATTTTACATATCGTCACAACGTCTGTTTACAGGTGTTCGGAAGTACTACTGAATATTCAAAAAAAGCTGTATAAAGCTGCACCAGACCGGTTACTTAAGTCCGGTTATAGCTGAAGACTACAAGTTTGATAATGAAAAGTAATCTGGGGGCGTGGAGTTATAAAGAAGTGAACTTAACAGACTACATTAGCAGCAACTAAAATAACACACTTGAATCTCCGACTGTCAGCGGGCAAGATGCCTTGAGGAAAATGTGGCCACCAGGTTTGAACAGAGAAGAATGCGCAATGAAAATGATGATCTCTGGTTCTGCTGCTTCGATCCTTCATGAGTCTGACAATGCTAAACAGTGGAGTTTAGTAATACAGGTGATAAAAGTAATAAGTGGACCTTGAGTTGGGATTGTTTTGTTTTACTCTTTAGTATGTTATAGCATATATATGTAATACCAGGGGATACTTTCACATCTTCACCCTTCCTGTGTTCGAAGATAAATCAGTGTTTTTAATAAAAAAATCAAGCTACAGTTTCCCTTAAGAAGTATTTGCACACTAGGATTAGATTTCACATTTCCCTAATTCCCAAAGGATGATTTTGCAATGTGGTTCCACCAATTATATGCGTAATCCCTCCACAGGCAGGTCTGTAAGTCTTAACACACTGTGTGCAGATTTTGGCACCATCGTCATCAGACTGCATGGTGTAGTTTATGGAAATTTTCAGGGGGTATGACATGTTCATGTCAAATCAACAGGACAAAATATTATGGGGGCTTAGGTAGCTGAACAGTAGCAGAGTCTACATGTGGCTCTGAGCAGACATAAGGACATGAGATTAATATGAACCGTATAAAGGACTCCCACTGCTCAGGCAGCTCTTATTAAAATCTAAAACAATAATTCATCTAAAGCTCTGTTCTATTATTTTCACCGTGTTATGTTCTGGACTTGCTTGGGTGAATATTCATATCTACCATCATTAACTCAGCAAAATGTTTCAAACCGTGAGAATAAACAGCAGCTCATGATGAAGAATGATACAAATTTAGAACACCCTGTGATAGTTTAAAAACAGTGCGAGCTGGCCTTCCTGTCTGCACGTCTCATGCCATTAGCATGTGCTGACACTTCAGTAATAGTGACACGTTGATCATTTTGTGCAGCCATAATAAGGAAAGACAGGTCTGATATACTAAATGAAGGTTTTACAACAACCTGTCCTGCTCCATTGAGCTTTAACCTGAGAATGCAAATCAGCTTCATGAAAACCAAGTGATTTCATGGTTCACTGACTGCTACATAAGCATATGGTCTGCAGTATCCAGGAATATGTATTATAGAGGAGAGGGTATACATATGAATCTTACCTTATTCCCTAACAGTTCCTTTTGTCATCATTCAGTCATATTTAGTGCATCAATGTTGCAGCATCACAGTTTGCTGCATTATACTGTGGGATCATTTAAAAACTCAGGGGAATTCGAGCGACTTCTTATGCCATCGGTATTTACAGTATGTGGAAAAGACATGGTCCTCTGTTCACAAATTCAAGCATGAAGATTACAAGGGCTTAGTACGACAAGTATTAGCATATCCTGTTACATACAAGCCTCTAAGCAGGGTTATGAGAGAGTAATGGAGCTGCCTTTAGCTGGTTGAAATTTTTTACAATTAATTGAATACTAAAGAAGGAACTGCAGTAAAGTATTGGCACCTTTGCTGTATAATCCCTTCGTAGAGATCAATGATTCTGAGGGATTCTGAGTCAACAGATTTGAAAGCTGCAGAGAGAAAAAAAGATTTTATTATTTTTACTACCCCCTCTCTCCCAATAAAGTGGGAGGGCAAAAGCCTTTTACAGAGCCCCAAGCACGAGCGTAATTTGCTAAATGAATGTGACAACTCGTCTGTAAACAAGAGCTGGGACTAACTATGAATCATACTGGCTAGCCAGATATTTTTCCTTATTTACCATCTGCAAATAATGTCAGAGTTGTGCCCGAGCGCTGCCAGAGCTGTCACTTTGACAGGTTGTGGAGGTGGTGGTGCAGCAGCCACCAACAAAACTGGTTAAAAAACAAGTGCTCTTCATTTCCCTCCCCTCACGAAAACATCCCAATTCTCCCCAGGCTGGTAAATACTCAAGATTCTGTAATTTGTGTTACGTTCTTGAATTTATTGCCAACTGTAACAGGATTTGTCTGTCAAGACAAGAGTCAGGATGAAGAGACTAAACAGGAGAGGTTTGATAAGATCTTTTCCAATATGTCAAAGGAGGAATACAGCGAGCTTATCTGATTTCCTCAGCTGGCTCTCTTTTCACTGGTGCTGAATCCCAAAAATTCATTTATTTCATTTGTCTTATTGGCTTTCCTATAACACAAGTAAAATTCTAAGCAGCACTATAAGAATACTGTGAAAGCTAATTCACATTAGGTGCAAACCATTTCATTTCACCTATATCTGTACAGTCATTTACAAGTTTAAATGTGACACATTTTAGTTTCAATTATCATATTGACTACATTTATCATCAGTTATGAGTCCTGCCTACTTTTATTTCTGTCCCGTTTGTTACCTAAGTCCTGACATGGCATTACTACAGCAAAAGACAGAGCTAGGGACTGACTTCTCTTTAAACTAAAGGCAGACCCAATTTAGCTGGATTCATAGGTACTTCAAAACGTGAGCCATAACTCCGTTTGCATTTTTAAAGATGAATTATGTTTTCAGCCATGATAGCAGTGGGAGTCCATCGCTTTGGCCAAGACTGAAATATCTATCTATTCTATCTATTGCCTCCGAATTTCACTGTAGCGCGGCAACCCAACATCCGGTTGTATTTTTTGATATTCCCATCAGCCTCAGCTGTACCTACTTGTGTTTAATCTTATTAGCTAATTTAAGCACGTTAACACACTAAGCTCAATTAAAATGGTGGACACGGTGAACATTTTACCTACCCATGTAATGTCTGTTCCCCTGTGCCCCTTTTTGTGCTAGATAGGTATAATTGTTTTTCCTTTTGTCTCCTTGTCCAATTCTGTCTCCTAGAAATTATAGTTATACTGTTTTGTAACAGCAAATACGTTTTGAAAGAAACATATTGCCACTTAGGTAACATTTCTTTTTTACATAATGAGGAAGACAACACATTTAATTAGTTTTCCTAGAATGTCCTCTTGTAGCAACAAAAGCATTATTTTCCATTTCCTTTTTCATGTTTAGGCACTAACTCGGGAAGTTTAGTGAAAGATTGTGGCTGAGACTTGAAGCACTAGACACAATGTTTTTACCTTATTACCATATGACCTAAAGCACAATCTTTCTCTAACCTTCATTTGAGTGCTTATGTGGCCTAAACTAAACATATGAGAATGCAAACCCCAGGCTCCGGTGTCAAAGTCCTGGACACTGTGTACCCCACCAATCCACCCTGACCACCTCCCACCAATTTACAAAATGTAATACCACCTTCGTTGGAGAAAATGTTACCTGTGAGCATAATCCAGGCAGAATCCAATCAAAAACATAATTGTGAAAATGAATGAGTAGTATACAATTTCTTGGAGACAGGGTTGCTTTGTTAGTCATTTAGTGTCCATGCCTGCAGCTCAATTTCTGATTTGGACCTCAGTTCATAGGAGGCTGGAAACTTTACTTTAACCTGTTAACTGTTAAATGTGTTCACCTTCAAGTTAGAGTGGAACGTTTCTCACAAACGTTGATAAATAAAACCTTTCATTTGCACTGGGCCTCTTTTGCCTGACTTCTGTTGTCCCTCACAAATACATGAGCATAAATTCAGAGTTTTTAAATAAATGACACAGAACTTTAGATGAAAAACTTCTTGGAGGTTTCTACAAAGTCTCACTGAACATCTTGGAAGCGGAATAAACCTCCCCAGCTCCTTAAAACAAATACTGAAAAGCACCAGCCTCAAAACATCAACTATTAATCACATTTGGAGCTATGTACCTAAAAGTGAAATACCCACAACACCTCACTGCCCTGCATAGTCTTGTACTACATAATCAAAGGGAGCTTTCAAACCAAAACAGAGTTTAACTGGGTTTGTAACTCACCATAATCCTGAATTCTGTTTCACCACATGCATTAACAATATTTTTCCTAAGAGAAATTACATTTTAGACTGAAGAAAATATTAATTCAACCTTGAGTTTATAGACAACTGAGCATTTCCTGTCCTCCACAAGACAACCTTATCATTTCTACCCTCATATTACTGTCAACTCATTGTTAATCCATTAAATTCAGGATGTGGATTTTTATCATTTGTAAAGGTTTAACTGGTTACAGCAAACAATTTATGTGAATGAAAGCTCTGTCAATAGATAATTAAAGCTGAATCATCAATATGCTTCAACTTTAAAATACAATAATTTACAGGAAGAATATAGCATATTTGGAAATGACTGAATTGAAAGAGAATTTCCACCAGTCCCTTTATCATAATGCATATTACCGAAGCTACATTTGTTGTGTTGTTTTTGATTCTATGCACTTGGGCACATTTATCTCTGTATGTATTATTGATATACTTGGGAAATAATGTTTCAACAAGGTCTTCAGGATCCATCCAACTCAGATGGATAGCTGTTTTCTCAGGACTCTCACGGAGTCCTCTTGGTGCATTTGACAGCTGTAAACATATGTATACTGCTGGCTTGCCTGAGCCAGCCATCTATAATGGATATGGAGTCATGTGGGGTAGAACAAGTCACCTCTGGTGAGATACTGGGACTCTATAAAATGTTAAAATAGGCCTCTCCAAATATGCTCTGCATTTCAATGAATAATATCCAGAGCTTAGAGTATGAAAATGTCAATCGCTCTCTGCCAAGCCTTCACAGATTAGGGTGCAATGAGAAAATATGTCTTTCTTAAATGTATGTCTCTTTGAAGATCTTCTCCACCTTGATGTGTCACAGTCAGTTAGTATTGAATATCCTGGACTAAATCTTCTTCAAAACTGCAAGATGTGCAATATGCAACTGATTACAGTACAGCAGTTTTTATATAGTTCATACAAATCATATATTTTTCCAGGTTTTTGAATTAGAAGATTGCCCAAACTGCTACCTTCTATGAATAATAATGCACTGAGAAGTTTAAATTTAGTTTTAAGAAGTTTTACGGCACATACACGGTTTTCCTTGAGCTCGCCTTTTTGCTGTTTGTGCTTGTGATTGCTGTGTTTAAATCACTTCTGATCTCAGTGAGGTAGTTGACACCAGAGACCAGGTCATCCTGCTTGAAAGCCTCGAAAAAGGGTTTATGTCACCATTACTGCCCTTTAAATGGTCCAGACCATAACTTGCTGATAGATCATTTCTTGCTGCTGGAGGTAGTGCATCATCTTGATTTTATTTCATGTGTGGTGTATCCCATGGATTGATTTTAGCTCCTTCCTCGATTAAATACTCTTTATCAGCATGAATATCAATATTCAAAAATGTTTGCAATGAGGTTCTGACTGTAATTTATTTAGAAAAAATGTCCTATCAATACATAATGAAAGTTTAATAAAAAATGTTCAATAACCTGTGGAACATTAGGATTAATATATCAAACTACTACAAATCACTGAAAGTGAATTGCCTCCAACCCATGACTATATCTTAAATTGTTTTCATTTTCATTTAAATCTACACTCTCAGGCATGCTTATCTCTACATGGTAATAATATTGGATGATCCAACTCTGTCATAACATTTGCAAATAGGATATCTATTTCCCCAGCGAACACCCACTAGTTCCAGCCTTTAAAAACCATTGATAACGTGTTTAAAAACGTTTGTGATAAAAAGATGTTCACATGCATTCTGTAATGAAATTATTAGGACTGATTCTTCTGTCATATTACACCAGCAGATTCACCTTAATGATTGGCTTGCAGATATATAGTGCTATCTCCAAACTTTCTGCGAGTTAATGATAATGAATCTGGGATTGCTGGATTCCACCCACTCGGCTCTATTAATCTGATTCAAGAAAAAAAAATCTGCAGCCTTTTTGGAAATTCCTGTTCGGTCTGTGCATCAGGATCAGGAGTTTTTTTTTTACTCAGATCTTTTTTCTTAAGATCAAGATGTGAGAACTGTTCCGTCTTGCTTCCTCAAGTGAAAGTACAGATAAAATATAGTCTTTTCAAACCCTGAGAAAAGTTATCCATGCTTTTATTTCAGCTAATTTTAATCTGCACGACTCTTAACACCAGTTGGATATCTTAAGTCTGGCCAACTAAGAGACCAGGATTATATTATCCCTAATGTGGTGATTTTTTTGTTGAACTTCCTTAGTTTTGTTCCTTAGTTCCTTTTAAAAATACACTGAGGCACATAATTAGCTTCGACATCACCCTGACCTTCTTATTTGACCTTGCCTTAAATAATTCCTGCCTTTTTATTGTTTGCCTAAAAACTGTTATTGACTCTTTCTGACTACATTATTGAATTGCAGTGAATCTCTTAAAGACTTTTTTGTATTGATTATGCAGTATTAGTGCTTGGCTGTGGCTCAGGAGGTACAGTGGATTGTCCATTAAGTGCAGGGTTGCATGCATGCATTATATCAATATATATAACCTTGCTGTTGTGCAGATTGCTATAGCCTTTTGCAGACTTCTTTACATCTTAAAAAATAAATTCGGCATGGCCATCCTGTAACTTGGTCTCTATACATTTGCTTGAGTCATACTCTTACCATGACTGAATGCTATTATAAAGCTAAGTGGAAGTTTTTTTCAAGTTTAAAGAAAAATGTTGGTAAAATGTTGTTAAAACCAAAGTTAATGAGTTAAATTGGAGTTTGGCTTTGAATCGTATGTAACATCGCACTTATCTAGAAGCCAAAGATCTTCAGTTACACGGTTGAAAGCTGGTATTCTTCCTCTGGCCACTTTAGTTGGCAGATTCAAAAATATCAGGAGGAAAACTGAGCTGTGTGATTTGGGAGTTCCATTTCCTTTTGTACTCTACACGCTGTAATGATTTATGAATGTAATTTTTTCAAGAATCGCTCGACTATAACCTAAAACATTCTGGTGTACAGATGATCAAAAATTGAAAAAGTTGTTCAAAGTTTATAATACTTTGTCTCAACAGCCTGAAAAGAAAGCAACACTGACTGTTTATAGACTGTGTACTCTCATTTTACTTGTATTACACTGTAAATGTTTTTTGTCAGTAGTGTAGACCATGACGGTTTGCAAATAAGAAGTTATTTATATTTGGACTTTTTTGTAGTATTGTTTGAAAATGTAAATGCAGCATTCTTGATCTGACTTCTATGAATTTGTGGTGTATTGTAAGTCAGTAGTTGTATAAATGACAAAATAATAAAAACCTCACTCTTTTGTTCATTGTTTTTAAACTTTAATAACCTGACCCCTTTTGAAGCTACTTTATAACGCCCGACTAGCAGATGAGTCCATACATATACTTGAGTATTGCAGACTAGTGTGTGACCGTGAGACAGGGCCCAGTGATCAGTCCAGTCCACTGAGAAAAAGTCAGAAAGTAATGCCCTGGAGTGATGATGAGTAAAATATGTGGATGGTGCAGTGAACCCTTTCGTACATGTCACCTGCTGTAATGGGATTCACTTGATTAATTGAAGTTAACATGTCTGGTTCTTGAAGCTTAAACACTCAAGTTTGCTGTGCAAATCTGATGAAAGGTCAGCTTACTCTAATTTATTTGCCAAAAGGAGAGGACACAGGGGAACAAGAGCGCTGGGAATTTAATAAGAGTGCCACCCTGATGCTGAAACCTGGTTCTACTTTGTAAGCATTTGCTTCACGATGACATGCACATCTGAATATGGGCAACAGTGCATGACTAATGATCAACGACTGTGACAAAGAAACTCCAATCATAACATTGCGACAACCTTTGTTGACAAATGTTTCTCTGGAAAGACAATGTTGATTAATATATAGACTTGAGGTCATTTCAATTTCCGTGCTTTAACTATGTGACGATATTTGCTGATTATCCTGCTCAAACCTTCACACAGAGTGGTGTTTCTGAAAGAAGAGACGGCCATTTCTCATTTTGGATTCAGGAGAAAGCAGTGAGACAGAATCAAAGTGGGAAAGTGATTAGAGGAGTTATTGATCCATTTATTTGGGCAGCATCTCTGTTAAAAGTGGGTGGACTTGACCTCAATTTGTGTCTGTAAGTCCCTTGATGACTGCATGTGCTCAGAGAACAATTAAATCCACAACCGACATTAAAAAACTATTCCCCAGCCTGCAGTCTGCCTTTGAGCAGTATATACACTTAAAGGCTGTAACTGTCAAGTGCAGAATACGTGAATGATTAAATGACTCATACTGCGACACGCTAAGTTTATAGTAGGAGGGGGATTTAGTTTTTATTTCATTAGAGATAATATTCTTGAGTCTCTCTCTTACTGAGTTACTATATTGTTGGAATTCTGATAAAAATGGGTGAATAAAGAAAAAAATTATGGATTTAAAAAGAAGACATAATGCATATAAAAAATGATTTATTGCATTTCATATCATGCGCTGTACAACATTTTTAAACTTTGTAAGCTGTAGAAGTTTAAATTTATGTTTAAACTTTAAAATTGTAATCCCTAGGATTTCACTCCTGGTTGATTTGGCGACACCAATGTTTACCATGGTAACAGCAAGTGCAGTTTAACACTACAGCAAACACTCAATGAGCTGCTACTTTGTCGGAAATACAATAGGGGTGCAGCTGGCATATCTGTTTATAGGTGCAGCCAAATAAACTCACATTGTTTCAGTAAAGAAGTCAATCAATCATCATGAGCAACTGCAATCTGTTTTCATGCTGCACCCGGCACAAGTAGTTGTCTACGCAACAGCAGATCACAGTGGGGTTGGTTACCTTCTTGTTCAATTATTCTGCAATAATTAAAACTGAACAGCTCTCAAAAAATGCTGAAAATGACTATTGTCTTGTGTGGGAGACACATTTTTGATGAACGTTGGTGGCTAACGGCAAAAATAAGTACTTTGTTAACAAACATCTTGGTTTGGGTTAAAATTACAACTTTGTTAAGTTTCGGCGACCTTCGTCATCATGGTTACAATAATAAACGTGTGGTTAAGATTCGGGAACAATCATGGTCATGCTTTAAAAATATATATATATGTTCACTTGGGGTGAACCATCTGGGGTGGCTGTGGCTCAGTGGTAGAGCAGGGTCGTCCAATAACCCAAGGTCAGAGGTTCGATCCCCGCTCTCCCTCCCGAAGACAGCTGGTGGGGTGGCAGCCCACCTACCTGCCACGGCCGAAGTGCCCTTGAGCAAGGCACCGCACCCCCAATTGCTCCCCGGGCGCTGTGAGCTGCTGCCCACCGCTCCAGTGTGAATATGGCACCTGTCGCTTTGTGTGACCCTGTGCGTGTGTGTTCGTACAGATGCCACTGGATGGGTTAAATGCGGAGAAATAATTTCATTTGCGTGATTAATAAAGTTAAATAAAATATAATAATTTTTTTTTTTTTTAAAAAACTTCACCGTACTCCCTCCAGTGATAATTACTACAGCCTCTAGAGGGATTTGTCACTTGAGAATAAACAGATGTCGTTTTGGGTCACTTGCTGAAACGTCTGAGGCTGTCGTTCTTTCTGGGACTACAGTCTGGAGCCTTGGATTACATGCATGCTTTGTTTTCCTGTGAGACCAGCACATGACTAGCGGACTCTGCCACTAATAATAAACACTTATTACATAATGTTTAATGAATGGCTATTTCTAAAAGAATAAATGCCCACAGTAAATAGTATCAGAAACAGGGTCTGATTTCATAAAAAGGATTATAATTTATATAATCCCAAAATTTACTGCCTCAAAACCTGTAGGGAGTGTCACAATCAGCCAGATATGCTGCAAGAATTTATTGTCGTACGCCATTTTCCAATGTCATGACCATACATCTGCAAAAATTGACTGAGCCCTCAAACAGTATAGACAGCCAGTCGTAGAGATGTGAGCATTAAACCCCTAAGACATGCTTCACAGAGAGGGCATTCAACCATCTTCCTTTTTTCCTGGCAGTCACTACAGCAAACCTCACATCAGCATGAATGCAGGAACAGCAGTGTAGAAAAATGACATGCTGTGCCGTCTGGAAAGAGATGTCCTTCATGGGCTGAAATACAGCAAATGGTGTTATTATCTATGACCACTGCATTCTGTTATTCCTCTCTCACCTCTTTCTTTGTTGTGCTTGCACTGTGATGAGGAAGGAACCATATTTCACCTTGTTATTTACATATAGCTGTAATAATCCTCTGTGTTCCTTCCCCTTCACATTCATTTTGATATTCTACAGTATTTACGATTACGGGCTTCGCAGCGCATACAGGCAGAGGGTAATGAATAAATTAAGCATTAGAGTGAAGGCGAAGTCCTACTCAGAGGTCACATGTATTTTGCTGCCATTTTAAAACAGGCAGATCACTGAGGAATATGGCAGAAGAATACGTTGAGTCAGATGCAAGTGAGCGGCTGTAAATGGGCGGCCATCGGGGAGCCCCTGAATAATTTATAGCTCTTCTTGTGCTGCACAATCAGGGGGTGTTTATTTCAAACAAAGGGAACATGATGTCTGTTATGAATTTCTGTTATGCTTTGTCTCATCCTGTCATGTTTGTACTCCACATTTTAATCTGCATTAGATTTATTTGATTTGATCTGTCAAGCCCCTGACGTGTAGTTGTAATTGATGTTGCTGTTTCTGCTTCCTGAGCCGTTTACAACATTTTTAAATAAAAAAAAAAAAGCAGTTTTGTGTGCTCTGATCAGAGAGCAGAAAACTACACTTCAGCATTCTCTTAATATGGCAACTCTTATCATTCTGCAGTCTGGGACGTCCTGCTACGTCTGTCTCCAGAGATGCCAGGTCTCACTGACACAATTCTCTGGAGAAACTCACAGCATGAACCGTTAAACATGGCGCTTTTGTAAGACATCATACTGAGAGCCTGTTTGCCTTTTCTTACAGAAACTCCACCGGCACATTTATTATCTCTCCTGCAGTGGCTCCAAAATGCAACAAAAAATCCACAATTTATAGTATATAGGTAAGGGAAAACAAAAATGTAAATGTATTTTACAGTTTGTAAGCAGTGGCTTTTTTTCTGCTGCCACACCTTCTCTGTGTACAGCAATGCATTATATTTCTCTGTGGTTTTGATCATCACCCAAGATCCCGTGTCAATGGCTGCAAGCTAAAATTACTATCTGAGCTGTCCTTGTTGGACAGTAAGAGGAAGACTGAAAGAAACAGAGGCAGAGTAGCTATTTAAGGCACAGATACAAACAACATCAAAAAATCTTTATGTGCCTTTTTGTATCATTATTGTGACTGTCATGTCAGTCACAAGAGAGTACAGTAATACTATGTAATACTTTGTGATGTTTAGTCTAGTCTGCTGTTATAATGGTCTGATTGCTGTATGTGCTTGTATGTGTCTGTTCTGTGGTGTCAGAACAGATGTCTAAAGTCTTGTTTGTTTCTTTTAATGTTTAACATCAACCTTCCCAAAGACAGTGGCTCCAATTATGTTTTTTTACCATCGTAACTTTAGTGTAAGTATGTACAGTCACCATAATTGATTTGCTAATTATGCTTTGCTATTTGCTGCACTGGTTTCGAGTCTGGCTCAAGGATAAACCAATAAAAACAACCAATGTTTTGAGAATTTGAGCAACACTACTAATTCCTTACAATGTTTATAAAACAAGCAATGTAACAATATATAGTTTGAAGTGGATATAAGCTTAATAAGCATTAACACTTGGAAATGTAACTGTTTTTTCTCTACGTAACTATCGGTATCATGTATATGCCGACTGATAAGTAACAAGAAATAGGTTTGATCACATAGTTTGTCCACAACAGAACACTGACAAATAACAATGTTTTTTTGTGTTGTGTGTTTTTATTACAGAATAAAGTTAGGTATATTCCTAACATGTTAAAGCGATACATTCAAAAGGAGAAAAAACATTAATGCCAACTTTTCAGCTGTTTTGCAAATGTTTGCAGTTTTTTTTTTTTTTTATGAAATACTGGACACTTCTTTAGGCATCCCTATATCATCCAAAGGAATCTATTTATGGAGGAAAAATCCCTCTTTTGACTTTTTAATTCACAGCTTATGTCAATACTAAGGCACCTGTGGTGAGGGGGTTGCAAGTACACATTGATTTCTGGTGTTGTCATATTAATTAATATGTGTATACATACAAACAGATGTTTTTTGTGAACTAAACAGTTACGAGTGGTAGCTTTGTGAAATGTTACACTGTGAACTTGACACCTGAATATTTGATTTAACAATCTCTTTTTTATAACATGCAGGTTTATTACCATAAAGCCCTGCGTGTCAGCCCACCTGAGAGCTAACATGTTGTCAGTACGGTTTCTAATTTTGGAGACACCTCCCTCAGAGGTGGGCCAACTAAAATTGAGGAAACAGACTGCAGTTGAAGCAGAATCAGTCGGGGTGAGCCTTCAAGTCACGAAGCTCAGTGGGAATTCTTCTGTTAGAATTTCACACGTCACATTACAACAATAGGAGTCAGGCTGAAAGAGGTTGCTGATTCTCTGATAATACAGACACAAAAGACTGCTGAAGCAAGCAACTCTTTGTAATGTAAATGTATGTGGAACGCCTATAAATACTGTATATAATGCTACTACAAACAATAAATATATGTAAATATAATAGTGATAATAAATTAGCATATGTATTTGATCTTTTATAGAAACACATATCTTTTAATATTCATTCGGAGAGATTTACATTTCAATGTAATTTTTAACAAAGATCCAAGCGGATTACAGCCCATTTGCAGCTTGTCTTTGGGATCAGACAATAATTTGCTGCTGTGTGAGATGGCAAATCTTGATGCGTTGCACATGTGGGCAGCGAATGAGAGTAAAGTTTGCTCACCTCTCCATCATAATCTGTTGTTCATCAAAGAGAGCTATTTTCTGCCCCCTTTGTACCTTTTCACTGGACTGCAAACTCTGACAAAGTGCCTGAGTCTGTGCTCTTTAATGATGATGTATGAGTGTTATCCTGAGGATGTTGTCAGATCAGGGGATGTGCTGTGGGTGTAAACCTGGGTAGTGACACGCGGAGAGTAAATCAAAAAATATGGTATTTTTTTCCGTAACTCAAAAAGATTATCTTTTGATGGAGTGCTGCTCTCAAAATGTTGGGAATCATTTGAAAAGGCTTTAACTATGTTAAATTGAACTTAACATTGACTTTTAACCTCCATTTTCTAATGTGTTTATCTATAATTGGGGGTGTCCAGACTTAAGCCATTACCAGCACCAGGGATCAAAGCAGTTCAATACGTTTTTCAGCCGTAGAGTAACAAGTAATGTGTCCTCATAAATTCTAATTTTCAGGCAGTTGTATTTGATACTTGTCAATGATAAATACAAAATTTGGTGCATTGCTGTTGAGCAAACTTTCCACAAACTGAATTTTGGTACATTTTCAGACATATTCACTGCCGCGGTAATGAAGATTAATTCACAAATGCTCAAATACACACACTCCTAAAAATGGATTCCATTGTGTGTCAAATCTAGCTGTTGTTCAACTTGTATTGCTTTGACACAGTGCGTTCTGCAACAGCCATTTCTCACACTGACACAGAATAAAGAAGGGTTGTGGCCTCCTCCTGCTTAATTATAGCGCCCTGAGAAAAGCAGCAGATGCCAACAAAAGACATCAAAACAGCTATTTGCATGAAGAGAGTCTAATTTCAAAATGAGTCAAAAATCTATACTTCGGTGTGCTGATATTTGCGGCGTGCTGAATGTGCTCTCATAAAGGAAAATGGTTAATCTAAGAGCTCTGCAATTTCACAAAATATTAGGACTCATGTCAATTGGTTTTGCTTTTTGCTGCTGTATGGTAACATGAGAAAAATACTATTTACTTTAGAGCATGAAAACAACTTAGACAGTTTAATAAAGAGTAATAAATGTTAATGCTCTATCGCTCTCTATTTTGCACATTCACACAAAAAAAAGTCCTCTGCATTTCTGCTTAGAATCAATCTTTTATAAAATACTTTGCTTAAGGCTGGTTCATTATTATTAAGCATTATGGTATTGATTTTACTTTATATAAAAAACTGTTATATATCCTGAGGTTATGCTTATGAAGCTTTTGTCAAACTTAAGGGAAGGAGAACTGTTAAATAAGCATTTTAACAGCATCCCAAAGTATCAGAACTAATTAAATGGCATGATATGTAATTATTTACTTGCCTATTTTTCTTTTGCAATCTTAGGTTTCCATCGAATGCATTTGAACTTTTTGTTTACGGTGTTCGTATTGTGGCTGTCAGCAAGCAGTTTGAGAGCGTATCAGTGATTAAGGGTCACACAGATAAACCTGATTTGTTTTGTCTACTGAATTGACAACTCTGACAACTTCGATGCTATAAAGAAAAATAAAATAAATGAGTTTGTTTACATCTTTATAGTTTGAGCAGGAAGAAATCCAATCAATACGCGTGTCAACACGATTATCAGTGCATTTCTGAAGACTCACTTTTTTTCTCTACATAAACAGAGTTTGTGAACTTCCACACACAGTATCCAGAGACCTGTGGTGTGTACTTGTGGTAGCAAAGTGTCATGAACTTTGCAAATGCCCTTTTCTCATTAAAAACAACTCCATAAAACAGACACATTTGCACTAACAAGGACATATGAGGACAATAACAAATGCATGACCCAGACTATAGAGAGTTATGAATCTGTATTAGTCTGGTGTTGTGCTCTGCTCTGTGCAGTCTTTCTATACAAAACAGCTTTTAGAGGGAAAACTAATGAAAGTATTCTCATGTGGACCCTTACATGTAATAAATTGTCAGAGGTGTCAAACTCATTTCCTGCAATCAGTTTCCCACCAAAAGAAACCATAATCACCTTCTCAAAGAATATGAGGATAATTAATAATCTCATGACCACATCATCAACTTGTGTTTCAGTTCAACATCACACACTAAAATATTCTGTGTGGCCGATGTTCTCAAACCTAAAAATTAATTAAAAATCAAAGAATCTTAAGAACTGGATATTCAACCCACCGACCTCACTGATAACATTATGCTCATTTCATTAAAACATAAAAAGGTTTACAATCACCCCTTTCATGTAGAGAAATGGCCAATGCAATGATTTGTCTTCAAAAGTTTTGTTATTACTTAAACTATGGATTATTAACTTTCTATTTCTACCCAATTGCCAATTTAGCTGATATAGCCGATTTCTGCTTCCCCGTGCAATGCTGAAGTCAGACACTCCCTTTGTACACCAAAGCATCCTGCAGGACTGCCAGGTCAAAGCAAGAAAAATCAATGTCCTCTCATGGTGCCACATTATGTAAACCCCCGCCACCTGAAAACGATCAGGTTCAATATCTTTTAACGTTTAGTGGCCTTGTCTGGCATGTGTTGATGTCTCTAATACATACTTTGATATGGTTTCTACTCCTACACATATATGTAATGTTGTATTACAAACATATTTTCACTTCACAGTAATGTGCATTTATTAAAATTAAAATAGAACAATGTTTTTGCTTAAAGTGTTTTACAGAAAAGAATGTTTAAAGGAACATCCTTCAAGGAACTGTAAAGCCTTACGAGCAGACGAGATCTTGAAACTTTAACGATTGTAATAAATTATTCTTGATGTGTTAGACCACAGATAAGACAATGCTTCTATCTGTAAGTGCAGCACTACCTGGTGATTACTGTAAAACACAAGAAAACTAATTTAGCAATAGCCAGGGTATATCAGGTTACATAACTTCTTTGTGCTCACTTAATAACTTTTCTTTTAGAAGCTGGGAAAGTTGACACACAATTACCACTCTAGTGGCTTTCCATGACATTGATGAAGCTGTTAGTGAAGGGCTGGAAAAGCCACGACAAGTCAAATCTTTCGGTTCTATCACAGACTTTGACTTTTTACCAAATTTTGCAGGTCGTAAAGAATAAAGCAAATGAAAAACAATAGAGGAAAGAAACCCAAAGTAACATCACAGTATGAAGCTTGGGTGTTATTTTGTTCACACAAAGGCATTTATGAGGACATGTCATTAAGAATATCCAGCTACTTTCTTCTCTAAAGAGGTGATAATGTACTCTGGCAAGAATTTCAACAAAAGGAGCATACATGTGGCACCGGTTCATGCTGAGTTTATGTCATGTGAGAGTACAGCGGTAGAAAAGCTGCCTTCATCTATCTGCAAACACAGAGACAACTCGGTTTGTCCCTGAATGTGAAGCACACAACAGCAGCAGCACACATTTTACACATTCACCTGCTGGGGATCTTGTTTAAGGCTTGATATGTCCTTGATGGTAGCTCCGTAAATAATGGCTTCACCACTGGATTAATGGTGAAGAGATTTTCCCTTTCCATGAATCATTATTTACAGTATAAAGCAAATTCCCTTGAATATCTATGGCCAACCACAAGTTCCTATGGGGAATATCAGTGCCATCCCCGTTCATAAGTTTATCAAACCATCTATTGTATGTATTCTCAATCCGTGTTCACAGCAGCCCAGGGTGTTTTCTGCTGTTCATCAGAAGGGCTGTTTTCCCTATTGAGATAAGAAATTAAATCTGCAGGAGCAGAGGATGCTGGGTTTGCTGCAGGGTGGCGAAGCAGTAGCTCTGATAATGGAGCCGACTCCCATTGCGCAGGCTATGAGGCAAACAGCCATGGCGCCAGCCCAACCCTGCCTATGTGAGAGGATAGCTAACAGTGTCACTCTGTGGAAGCTCGCTCTCTGTCCCTCTCTCTCTCTGTTTGTGAACATGTGGTTAAATCTGCATGAGACGGGGAGGGGAGGAAAAGAACGAGACGCTGTGTTCTTGCATTCCTCTCGGTCTCAGCTTGAGTTAACATACAGTATGTGGGAAAAATGGTAGAAAATGGGTAAAACTGTATGGTCTGCCTTTGTGTTTAATGTAGTGAGAATATGCACGCACAGTGAATCCAACATGCATACATGGAGTGATTGACAGAGTCAGTGGAGGGAAACATCATTTTTTTCAGCATATTGTTTTCAAAGCCTTTCCCTTCTATCCCTTTTGCCCCATCACCTTCTGCTCATGTTCACAGTCTGGATGGGCTATGTGTGGTAGTATATTATGTAAATGTGAAGAGGGGTTTAATTTCAATTTGGGAACTCACCAGAATATTGTGTCGTTTTGGATGCTCCTCACAGGGTTCACTTCAAAGCAGTCTGCAGAGAGAAATAAACGGTCACACCTTAATGTGCAAGCACAAATAACATTGGGGGCCATACGGCACCAGTTGTAATAGTGTCAGAATCATAAAGAGGTTCAATTTATAGTTCAATCGTTGATTCCATCCCAGACTCAATACAAATGATTTGATATTTCTGTAGCAGTGGAACAGTCATTTTCTGCCCAGAGCCCCTCTGTCAGATGAAATTTAAAACAGGAGAAATTCAAGCAGAAACATAATTTTACCTGCCCACTCTTTGAAGACGATTTTCCCCTTTATTCGCATAGCTAATATTTGTCTTGACCCTGTATAATAATTAACTTTGGATTGTACACTGGAACACGTGCATTACCTTGGGGTTCTCATCACAGCTATTAGATGTAATAAATTAATTAAATGAAACTGACAGCTGAATATAGAACATGTACTTTAAATTAACTGTCTGTAGGTTTTGCACTCTTCCTTTGTGCTGTACGGGAAGTAATGGTCTGCTATTCTTGTATAACACTGTGTCATTATATACAGTCCTGTACTATAGATATACCATTTAGTTGAACAAAGTCACAGTGAAAAATCATAAGTGACTGTAAGAATATTTTTTAATTTTATATCAGTGGGGGTGGAAAAAATGTAGAAATAAATTCCAGTTAAGTGGAGTCTTATAATACAACAGCCTCCACATTGACCACAGAGTTGCAGCTTATATGGGCGGTACACAGAAAACCCACCACAGCTCATTACTTTTAAACTGTCCCACCTTTTAGTTCATTAGTGATAGCTGCACCGATGTTACCAGTGGATGACACCTACAGTGAAATTCGCTGTCACTGTCCACATCATGGCAGGAAAGGATGGATTGTTGTAGTCTATTTGTATCCAGTAAAATTAAAAATATACTTATCATGCGTCCCTTTGTTTGTGTTCTCTCTTGGCATGTGCCATTTTTTTTCGAGTCATACTGCATTTTTGGACATAAGAAAGACTCTAAATCATCCATATAGAAGACATGGAAACAAACATTCATCATTGTTCTTTGACCGCAATGTAGAACAAGCCAGTCCTAGGGTTATAAGTATAAGTATAAGGATAATTTTTATCTCAGACTGTTAACAGGGCCCTGTTCGCTGCTTAGCTTATATGCTTGTTTATATGTTTAAATAACATGTTTCACTTTTAATATTACAAGTGAAAAGTTGCAGGAGTGTTAGGAAATGATTTGCTCCTTGGTCTTAAATAAGTCAAAAAAGCTATCAACTGCAGCGTATGTTAGAGCAGATAAACACACCATCCTCCAAACTCTTTAAAATTTTAGTAGCCCATCACTCATCCTCTAAAACACTTTTTGGCAAACCGAATAAAATCAACAAAGTTTATTCCAATGACAAACTTCAGAAGATCATGCTGCACTTAACTGCATTTATAGACTTCATTTATCTTTAATGGTGATTTTACCAGCTGAGAGCACATACATACTGAGCATGAATATGAGCATCAGTGCAGTTGCATAAAAGGCATCTCTGGTTTGAGTGGTATCAATCTTATATGGACATAACTAAATTCTACAGGACCAGGATGAACCAACAAATAACAAACAAACCTCTAGGAACTCATTTAAACTGCTGCATTGTACTGTATATAGGCTAAAACAATTCAAGGGAGGCACAATTTCTTCTCTCTCTCTCCCCAATACACAACTAAAAGGTGCACATAGGGCAATCACAGTTAATTAAAGCTTTTGTAGATGAAAAAAAAAAGGGACCACTTTCCACATTTCTTCTTTCCTTTTTCAGAAATAACAGCAGACAACAGAGGAACAGCTCTGAATCTCCTCTGTCAGATTTGATTGCTAAAGCAGCAATCTTGATTAGGATCTCAACGGTCTCTTTATCAGCCCCAGCCAAAGCAACACAGGGTGTTTGTCCAAGCAAGACATATTTACCAACCCCGAACTCTCACTTCTACTAAGTGTAAATACGGTAGGCCACCACAAAAGACCCTGACATTGAGAGCAACCTTCATAGGTTGCTCAGTAGCCATCCATTACATCCGAAAGAGACGTGCCCTTTCTTCTTCTTTAGTGTCATGTTTGCAACTCACTTCCCTCCTACAAGAGCTCCCTTAACATTTAGGTTATTTACCTAGATCTAAAATCTTCCTAGTGTTATTATAGAATCAGTGACATATCATTTAGTGTGGGTATTTTTATTTAACATGCTGTAACGTAACATAACATATAATATTTTTGTAACTTAAATCGTTTACTTTCAAAATGTAATGTCCGATGACCAGCTTTCCTACTGACCTAAGACAGTGATGTGAGAAGTACAATTTCATGCATGCCACACTTCGCCACGACGTCCATCTTAGTTTCGTGTTCCCTGAAGCACCCAACACTATGGAATTGATTAAAACACACTGCACATACACTCGCCCTGCAAATATCACCAGAGCTCTTCATGCTGCTTTAGCTGTAATCTTACATATTGTGACTGCATGCTAACTGCCCCTCCATCTATTCATCTAACTCCCACGCAGACACATCAAATACTTACAGTACGCTGCACGCACATAGACTTCAGTTCAGTGACACAGCGATTAGGCTTGTGAGAGGATTTTCTACTCTACATTTGAATTATTGCTGTGAATTTTCTAATTAAAAGAATGGTACTGGGTTGTGTGATTTACAGCAGAGAGGGGAAAGGCTGCGTACTGCAAAACAACAGCAGTTTTCATTCAAAACCTCCTTCAAAGATCAAACCGCATTAGGCTCATACGCCGCCTCCAGTCATATCTTCATTTCTGCTAATGCTACAGGAAAAATTGCCTACAATCTCCCAGAGCCTGAAGTGAAACATTCATTACTTGTTTTATCTGACCATCTGTCCATAAACAAAGATAAGCAAAGATTTTCAGTTTACTATTACATATGACAAAGATATGTCAAAGAAAAGCATACAATTATCACATTTGGGAAGCAGGAGCCAGAAAATAATTGATATTTTTGAATTACTTAAACAATAATTGGATTATCAAAATAGTTGCCAATTAATTTTCTGTGAATTGACTAATCAATTCTAATCAATCATTTTAATTAATAGTTCCAGTTCTAAAGCAATATCACCGCTTTAGATTCACACACATCTATACAAAATATATATAGCATTAATGATTTATACATGACTGATGATTCACTAGATATTAAAACTGCAGTTGTCAGGGTGGTTTGATTTTTCCTGTTTTTGTAAACCCAGCGTAGCAACCCAGCCTTCTCATATGCGACCATCCTCAAGGACAAACAGCTATTTGTTCAGTGTTCCAGGACCTCAGAGATTCAGCACGCAGGGTGAGGCAGGCGTTTGGATAACTGTAAACTTGGATTATGTCTCCACATAGTGACAAAATGGATGTTGCGTTTTACACTATTTCACTGACTTTGCAGTATTTTTCGCAGATGGGCATTCAACAGAAACAGAAACACTTTCATACTGAAAAAACTGAAACATGCTATTGCCTGTATTTCGACAGTACCTGTTAGTCTTTGGTGTGTGACTAGAGACCAGCGATGTCCATAAAAGCATTATCGCCTCTCAGTCGAAACATCCTCTAGAATTCTTAATGAAGAGTGAAAAAGAATCTGCTACAGCGCCTTTCTATAAAACCATGTGTGAAAAAGCTAGGCACACAGCACATCCACATTACTCCGCCTGACTTGCCACAAGGCTAAAATAAACATTTTGAAGCCCCAGACGCACACTGCTATTATAAAACCTCCAATAAAAACAAATAAAGAAACGCGTATTTGATCTCGGGCCATGTGAACTTAACCAGTTGGATGAATTGCAAATAGTGGTAAGAGGCTAGACTGTGGACTCTGAGTAAGACCTGGCTATTCTGCCTACTGAATCCCCCTCCCCCCGAAGCAATCAGTGTGGAATACAAAACAAGAAGTGACATGGCGAGAAAGGAAAGGATGCAAGAAATACCTGCACTGATACACTGCATGCTTAACTGATGGATGATGCAGCGTTTACCTCTGTTGCTCATGTTAAGCATGTTGTGATTTTCATCAGATACCAAACAGCCAAGTTACACTGCTGCCTCCCCCTGAGTGTGATTTAACAGACAGCATATGGTTCTCTTAGATTGCCCACACAGTTGGCACGCTGACCACTGCCAGTACCTCCAGGGCGGCCAATGTGACCTCAAGAGATGAGAGAGCTCCAGACAAAGGCAACAACCCAAGGCAAAGTAGAGGCCTGTACTGTGGGCTGCACTGCACATGAATACACAGAGATAATGGCAGTGGCGGAGGTGGAAAATGACGAGGAAAAAATTGTGCTGATGTTTTACTATAACATTTACCATGACTAGGATGTTGAGACTTGAGGAGGGAAATCTCGTCGTAGTGCAGACAGTGACCGTGGTGACACTGAGCAATAATACAAGTTGCCTCAGAGAATCACATCAAATAATATACGCTCTAATAATTGCTCCGGTTATGCAGCTATTTTTAATAAAAAAAACAGTTACATTTGCAAGTCTGTGTTATCATAAACCATATCCCACGTATATAAGTCAGTGAACCAAGGCGAACATGGTAATTGAATAATGCACTTAGTCATCTCATATGTATAATTATGCAATAAGCACCACACAAAGTTGTGCACCAGTGGCTATAGAGGTCAGCTGGGTTACCCAGGAGCATCCAACACGCAGACTACGAGCATGCGAGGGATCAGAGTTTCCCTCCGTTCTTGATGAGTCAGGGAGGATCGTCTCTGCTGCTCATGATCTGATGCTCTGGTAGTACGCTTTTTTCCCCTCCCCTTTCCCCCCTGTGAGCTGAAGCCTCTGATGATGTCCATACTGCTATTTATACACTTGGCCATGCTCAGCACATTTACCAGTACCATATAAATAATCAGTAGGCATGAGAGACGGCGTGGAAGGAGGACCGGTTTGCTTTAACACAGCAACTTCTGGCTTCCTACTTTTACAGAGCAATGTACAACGTTTGCATTTGACACAGTTCTATCGCCTCTATCATCACTTGTTATGATTTATGAGGTGAATCCATCATTTATAGGCTACTACTGAATACATTTACCACCAAATGATCTGTGCATTTCTTTTTGCTAAATTACTAAATCCATGGTTTAACATGCATGTTACAACATAGGCTTTAAATGGTAAATAACAAACATGTTTATGGTGTGAATATTCTGAACTAGCAAGATGATACATGTATATATGCATACGTGCATGCGCACGGCAGCAGCAGAGAAGCAAATAGTGCACGAACTATGAAGGCCAACAGCGTGACCTGAACCTGAAAGTGATTTTTTTGTTCATTTTTGTATAGAGCCTGAACAAGCATACAGTATCATCAGCAGGTTGAGGAGGATAAGCTTCTGTAATGGCAGATGATGTCAGCTGCATTCATCCCCTTTTAAAAGCAGCAGACTGTTTCCTGATGGGCTGCGAAGAGAATCCAGTCTGGCTTCTCCTTTGAGTAAACTGTTCCTGTGCTGGAAGTGCCAAGGCACAAAGCACAAATATACGGCACCCCAAATACGATTATACAGCACTCCATTCTTCCAAGAAAACATTATGTCCCTGTTTAAATTTAATTTGTGTTTTATGAGACAGTAAAATTCTGCATTTTCTCCATACATACAGTTTGTGCATGTAGGCCTACTTATTTACCTAACAATGAAACATGCACTAGGTTATAAAAACAGTACTTAGCATGACAATAAAATATGTGTTCATCATTTTTGTCGTCTGTTGCCTGATTTAACATTGCATTCAATTAATCATACAGTACATGCGTATGTTCACATGTTACATTTTTTGCCATCTTTGATAAGCTCAAGACACTATATTAGGAGTCTGAGCTATAGCTTACCAACCTGGAGCCGGATGCATAAAACTCTGTGTATACACAAGGACAGAATATGCATATTAATTCTTACTGTCAGATTTATAAAGCTGTGCGCAGGCCTGGTTCTATTTTATAACTCTACATTATTGTGCAACTGAGTGGATATGCACAAGCCCCATTTCCACTCCCATAGTTTGCCATGAACGGATGTGGAAACAGCCTTAAACATCAATTTGCACGTCGATACCTGTGCTTGCTCCACCACTCATTAGACCTGTCAATGAAAAGAATGGCAAAGAAGAAGTGCTATTCGATCACTCATAAATTAAGTTCATAAATGCGCCTCTGACAAAAACACCCAAAGCAAACAATGTTTTACTATAAGGTTACGTCTCTCAACTTATATTTCACATCCATCTTATTACATCACCTGCAGCTATCTCTATAAAAAAAACGTGTGTACGCCTGGTCTGAAGTATACGTGAAGTACGTGCATTCTCTTCTTTTATTAATACCAGCTTATATGTGGGAGATGCCATATGCATGGTTTTTGTGTGTATGTATTGTTTATACATCTGGCCCCTGGTGTACAGAAAAGCACAGGCGTTGTTTGTGCTTCTTGGTAGAGTCTAGTGCCATGTCAGGTGGGTTAAAATAATTAAGGGACCCATACTGATTTTAATAATTGTATAATTTAACTTTTACAAAACATGTAGGCACATCCTTTAAATTAATGTAGCATTCCAGCTGCTGTATTTAATCAGCTGAAAGAGAAGACTCTCACAAATTCTACATGTAGTTGTGTATGACATTATGGGAAAAAATCAACCATTAATTAAACCCATTATAATTACATTCATTTAATGGAATTACAATAAATCTTGGACGAACATCAAATTAACTTTAGGTGTCAATTTTAATATACTAAATGAAAGATTCATTAAAGTCTTTTTGTGATTTTGTCTGTCTGCCTTCATCAACTGGCATTTGCTTTTAAGTTTAGAAATGTTCTGGGGAAATGTATCCACAATTTTATGCCAAAATGGGTAACATAATGCTGCAGGATCTGCATAAACACAACCTCAGCCTGTGTATGTAACACCTTTTAAAACAGTTTTTTTTCATTGCGTCTCCATGGCACCAGCAACTCAACACAGTTGTTTGGGGAGTCCATTGTTCCTTCACCTGCCTTGGCGCAGTCATGCATGATCTGAGCCACATAATTACCACAAAAGCCACATGCAAAAAATTTGAACTAGCCTTGCACCGCCTGCATTTACACCTGCATGGAAAATAGAGGAGCATGTCTTTTGTTACTGACAAGGTTTCAACAACTCAACACAAGTCTAAAGTCTGATGTGAGATAGCTCATAGCACTGTCAGGCTGAAAATGAAAAGTGAAAAGATGTCTTTTTAAGTATGCTGGAAAGGCAAATTTAAAGGCATTTTGAGGATCATTCTAAACCCAAATGTGTCATTTATGGACCCACAGCTTATTACCACCAATAATAACAATGTTAATGATGATATAGTGCATACATTTTCAAAATATCCGAAACACAGCAAGCCATGTCCAAATAGCAAATTAGTATCAAATGGGTAGAATGAAACTATAATGGTTGCTTTCATATCAAAGTATGAAGACATACAAGGCAGTTTCCCTGCAGAATAGCTTGACTTTCTTTTCTATCATTGTCCATTTGTACCAATATAGTGGAGCATATTACAGTTCACTCACATAAAAGCTAAACACATTTTAATTTCAGCTCATAAAATGATAGGGAATTCTATTGAAATCTACAGTGGCTCCTTTAATTCAAATTCAGATTGTAATTACAGTGAGTTTTCTGTTTACTGCTTCAGTTTAAACTCATTTCAAACTCAATAATGTAACTGGAAGTCATGAGTTCTTAAATGAGCACAACTCCGCTGATCAGGGTGTATTCCTGGCTTTCACTCCATGTATACTGGTACAGGATTAAGCTTCAGGAGTAAGAAAGTATACAAACTAGATAGATAAACGGATATACGAACGTGACTTCCACATTCAAACGCTCCATGTTCTATGTTTACAAAAAATTCAAAAACCTTCAACTGATCAATGAAATCTTTATACACAGATTCTACAGCAGAATGTTAAGTCCATGATAAGGCAAGGTAAGATGAGATGAGATACAATGAAACTTTAATGAGTTCCATGAAGAAACTGGGCTACTGCAGCAGCAAGAATTGATAGGCTATAATAAGAACATCCTGAAACATGTTGTGTTCAACACTGACTGCCATTTCCAATATGTTAAGTGCAGGATTACAAATTCTTGGCAGTACGATAAAGAAGCAAAAACAATGCAATTTTCAACATTTAGCAACATCTGAATGTGTAACGTCAACAATTTGCCTGAAACCGCTGGTTTTTGAAAGCGATTGTTTTCATAGCTCTTTCAGACAGTCATGGTCAGCTGGACTTGGAAAGCCTTGCTTAGTCACGCTGACAGAACAGTGCTTGCACAAAACACCAGAAAAGCCCTGTTATGATCCACAGTTACAGTCTCATTTGAACTCGGGCACCAAATGTGCAGACTGCCATTGTTTGTTTAGCCCCTGAGATGTGCTCGAGTGTAAGCTTTGTGTGTCCAATTATTTGCTTCAATATCTGCAGGCCCCATAAATGCCACAATGTTGGGATGCAAAGAATAAAAAAGCAGCCTGGAATCCTCTTGATGATTTTTTTTATTGGACAGCACAGCGTTTCACCAATGGTTTACATTTGTTTTCTCATCATAGTGTCAGTGGATTTACAGTAACATTTATATCACTGCAGTGGCTAATAATAGCAACCTGCCAGCTACCACTACAAACACTGTGATCGGAAACAACAAGCCTGCAAAACTGTTCCTGTATCCTATCCATTCATGTCAGTGTATTGACATCCTCGCTGATATTGAAAGGGATTATGTGACTTAAGTCGGCATGTTTTGCATGCCTGAAGAAGTGTTCTACTTGGATGGAAGCTGATCTTGCCGTGCCAGTCAGCTCTGTCTGAATACTGACTTCCTCCTTCGCAGATAATCCCATGAAAAAGACAACTCTTTAATGCCTAACATCCTTAACACAGCGCTCTCAATTCTTTGAATCAGAATTATCCAACACGGACGCCCAATCCGTTTTGTGCCTCACTGTAGACCTTTTCCACATGTCACTGACAATGTGCCATAAACATGAATCAGATTCAAAATGATTTGGATAAAAAGGCATCACTGATAAGGAATGTTTTGGTGAATGCATTGGGCATTAAAGTCACACAGAGGCCCTGCTTTTTGCTGTTACCCTATTAAAGCATCTTAAATTCTCTTCTTTCTAGTATATGGTTGTGTTATACAATCTAATTATTCATCTTATTTTGGATTCAATACAGCTGCAGCTCAAGCTTTTCTTGGATTTCTACGAACAAAGCTTCAGATTTCCATTAAGATAAATTGGAAAATGCTCTGATAGAAAAACCACAAAAACTCACTGTGTACTGCAGGGTTTCATGAAAAGACAATAACGGGTTCGTTTTTTGACAGGTATCCTGTTTCTCATAAACAGACCTCACACAGGAGTTTTTCTTTGTGAATATTCTGAGGGATCAATACAGATTTTAACCCTTTCAAATTCTTCCATTTTACATTATGCGATTATAGTATGGAGGGCAAAAACACGTGTGCTCTGTTATATTTTAAGTCCTCCATAAAATGTAAAGCTGGGTCCAGTTCAGGACGTCCGTGCATGATAAAAATGAAATAAGGCTGAAGGAAAGGAAGAGAGATATGAGCATGTGTCTGCATGAGTAAATGACATTACTGGCCAAATGCTCTCAACACCATCCACCAGTTTCTGAGGAGGGGCGCTGAAAGGCAGAGAGGCCACAATGAAATAGGACTGCAGTCAAACAGATTGTTTGCTAAGAAATTGCACAGAAGTGTCAATCAAATGCTATGTCCTCGAGTGCAGGTTGAGTCAGCTCGCCTGCACAGGGTGTTTACTTATAGACTGAAGAGAAGTCTTAAATATATAGAGTATATTCCTACCACTTTTTAATTTGCCACCCATGACAAAGTGCTAACAAATGGGTTTATTAATGAGTAATGAATAATGTACTGATGCTTTATAGATCAGTTATAAGCTATTATTGAGCTCAACTGTTGGGATGCAAGGTTGTCACAAATCTCTTGTAGCTGCACGCCATCTGGTCACAATTTGTTTATTAACTATTCATTAACATTTAAAACTGCAGAACAGAAGCATTATTTTAAAAAGCCTTTATCAATTACTTTCTAATATCTATGACTGTTGCTGGAGGCTTATTAGAGAGTGAGAAACTCATGCAAGATTTTTCTTTATTTTTTTAACAGTCATCACTGCAGAATTAATGGTATATTACCTTTTATTAATGACTCACACTCATTAACCTGGCAACCAAAAGTTGCTCTTGTTGATGATTTATAACTGATCTATCAAGCATGAGTAAATGATTTATTAACCACAGATAAAGTCATTAATTACAACTTTACAAAGCCATTATGAAGGGTGCTTTATGAGAAGGTGGTACCACACAATATACTAAATAGAGGTACAGAGATAGGAGGACATTGCAAGATGAAAGACTAGTTGGAAACTTCTGTAACTGAAATTGATGAATTATGTTTTAAACTCTTCTTAAAGGAATAGTTTGACATTTATTCATTTGTCTGTTGGTTGGATGGTGGCTTAGCTCAGATAAAGACTGGAAATAGGGGGGAACAACTAGCCTGGCTCTGTTTAAAGGTTAGAAAAATCCAGCTGTTTCCAGTCTTTATGAGAATCGTATTTATGTTATCATCTAACTCAGCAAGAAAGCGAATAAGTAAAAATATTTCCCAAAATGTCAAACTAATGTATGTTTTTTTTTTTTTAAACGGTGTCATCCCAAATATCTTTGATATTCTACAGTTTGGAAGCACAGCTGGAAAAAGCTGCATCTCCGGTTTTCTTATGACTGTTCTCTAAATATCTAACAAAGGGTTTAAGTTAATGTGAAGACACATTAAACTACAGGGAGTCTGCAATAGAGGCTGACTACCATTACTACTCCCATTTAAAGCTTTATATACAAGCTCAAGGACCCATAAAACCAGGTGTTAAGGATTATAAGGACTTTGGTTTTATTTCAGAATATCCAAACTGAGCCCTTTACATGAACACACGACTGCACACATTATGCATGCATTACATCTAAGTAATATGTTACACAGTTCTGTGAAGATAGATAATGGTAAGCCATTATTGAACCATGTGCCATCTATGCTTAACCAAAAGACATTCCTACTTTACCTGCTTTTAAAAAAAATAGAAAAACATCTTAACGCCTTTCTATAGAGTACTATACTTTGAAACCTTTTCAAAGGAGTTTTGTATGTGTCTCGATGTTAAATGGATGCATATGTAGCATTAAAATATACGGTACTGAACATACTCTGCCCTTTGAAAAGCTCTTGTGCAATTTCCTTTTTTTTTTTTACCGTGTTGCAATTTAAAATAAGACTGATGTAACCTTGCAATGGATTATCTCTCAATTTAGCTACACTGTTGACATCTTTTGTGCTGGTTCTTGCACAATTTCATTATTCTTATGCAAATGTAATCTTAGCATAAGGAAATGGTGACTAAAATTATACAGTATCAATGTTTTTTATCAGTCAGATCAAGTCCAGGCAAACATTAGAATTCACTGTATTGTATCTATAACCAGTAAAATATGCGCTTAAATATTTTAAACTATCAAGACATTGGGCAGATATTTTAAATTCATATCTGTATGAATCAATTTAAATCACAACTGAAAAATCATATCTCCTTCTAAGAAAGAAAAATCATCTTTAAGACTCATGAAAAACCTTCAGGCACATTCATATGAATGAGGTCAAATGTGGTTACTAACAGTCTATTGAATGCCCTCATTAATCACCAACAACCATATGCTTTTTGCACATTTTAGTCACATAAATCCTAACTAAATGGCCTTGTACTTTGCTGCCTTTGACCACTGAGAAAAAGAGAGAAGGGAGTTGAGGAGAAAAAAAATATTGTTGATTGTTAATGGCTCTGGGAGCAATGAGAGACACAGCAATGAAACGGCTTTCTAATTTCTTGTTGCACCGGGAGAATGAGGCAGAGAGGAGTGAAAGGTTTTTTTTTTTTTTTCCCCAAGGTAAATTGTTCCATGTTGATTTTATTATGAAGTGGAAAAGAGATCCATAATAAGTTAGCTTAATAGCTGTGTTTCAAAAGTTATTGGTGGGTTCAACAATAATAACGAGAACGTATTGTGTTTTAAGTGTAGGCGTGGAGTAAATCTATTTTATCTTTATTTCAAAAATACGTAATAACTGGACAAAGCATTATTTGCTGCACAGACCCAAAGTCGTTGAGGCAGTGTTAGGTTGCTATGAATTTGAGCTGCACTTGACAGCACTCATTATTTATGACAGCGCCCTCTACATATTCTAACAGACAAATTAATTAGCATGGTTTGTCAGTTGTTTTTTATGTTACTGGAGACATCTTGACCGGGCCGTCAGGAAACAACAAGTGCGCACACCGAGCTATTTATCATTAAATTGTCATCGTTTACATTTAGGTTGGAGGGAGGAATCTAATTAGGTAACCCAAGCCATGTTTTATCGCTTATGGGAATATCCAGTGAAATAAGATTCATCCAGCAGAGTTTAAAGCTAGATTTCAGATTGGTTGTCACTGGAGTTAATCCCATTATGGGGCAAGTAGGAGCCAGGGTGAAAGAACAGATATGTATACAGAGAAAATGGGATCAGTGCAGAGATTCAGCCAACCACGCTATGTAGGGGTGAACTCACGGTTTAATGGATTAAACCCAGTCAAGCCAAGATGATTAACCTGACCCCCTTTGTTGGAGAGTTGCCCCCTTACATCCCTAAAGCTTGGGAAATATTTGTCTGTTTTCGATCCGGATCATGGAAGGTTTGAATCCAAAATGTCCTGCAATCGTGGCCACCAGACAAGGCCCTTGGACACCCTGCAGATCCATCTGTGGAAGGCAGATGACGGGGGAGTTTGACTTGTACAACACACCACGCCATGACTCACAGATGGGAGCCAGCTCAGGCAGGATTTGTCACCATAATGGGAACGGTGTCTGTATATGTGTACTGTATGTGTGCGCATGTGCTTGTGTGTATGCACGTCTTGTGAGGGTGTCTGTGAGCACGTAAATATATGTGTGGTGAGACTGCGGTGTTGACTTTCAGCGGAAAGGGGGTGGGTGGAGGAGAGGCGCTTTGACAAGTGTGTGATGCATGCTCCTGTGACGGCAGCAGCGATCAGAGAGCAGTGGGCTGTCAGAGACTGATAACCCAGACAGGACGGGTTTACCACGACCCCTGTCACTGGGCCTAATCCACAGTTCAGTAAGGCCCTCGATACATAGCCTTTTAAATGTACACAGGAGTATAATACTGGCTTTGGGGATATTTTTAAAGCAGATTAAAGGCCTTTATTTAAAACTACAGGTTTAAAGAAAAAATAATACAGACTTTGTACTTTAAACAAATGTCAGCTGTAGATGCGAGTTAAATGTGAGCATTGAATTCATAAATTCACTCAGAGCAAACCTGTTCTTGCAGCCTCTCTTCCTTTAAATTCAAATGTACTGTACGAACAAAGTATTTTGTTTGTGCGCTCTACAGTAGCTGCTCCGCAATTTGGCTCCCACTATTTGCACAAATACGACAAACAAGTAAATCAATGTCACAGATAGCACTCCTTATCAGGAAAGGCAGCCAAGTGATTATAGTTTATCTTCACTTTCAATTTATCATTTATGAGGTCAAATTTAGCAAACTCTAAACACATGCACATTGTTTTGGATAAAGTGGGTTGTAGTGCTAACAATTACTATCTTACCATGACCAGTGACTATAATTAGTGAGGGAGAATGGGCCCAATCTAATCTGTCAATCTCCTGCATCCAAACACACATCTGCACGGGTGTAGGAGAAATACATTTGTTTTCTGTTTCGTGAAGGTCCATTCCTCCATTTTGAATATTCTTCAGCTAAGTTATCCGTATTTAAAACGTGATCAAGAAAAATTGGTTTGGTGATGGCTACAAGATTGTGAGCTGTGAGATATATAGCAAAATTGTTTTACTGGAAAGGTTTGAGGTAGAAATAGTCCTGTAAATCTAACCAGACAAAGCCAGATTACCTATCCACTGACAAAAGCAATAAACATTACCATAACATTCAAGTTTCACCTTTGAATTGTATAAGTGACTTTGTTTATGAATGTTCTCAGCTGTTTCATTCTCAATGAAGGAGAAAGAGTAAACTCCTCTCTTCATTTACCTACTCCTCCAGAGACACCATGCACTTACAGTCATGTAAAAGAACGCTTCAGTGCTTGTGTCGACTCAAACAGCGCTCAGTCTGCACATCCTGCTCATGGGAATAGTCAGGTAAAACCTTTATATCATCAGGTTTATCACTACAAACAGGGAATGCTGAATCTTGGACAGCTCAACCTTATGCTCTGTAAATAAGCTTTTGTATATATAATTTTTTTCATATGCTATGGTACCACATCTGACTTCTAATATCTTGAAAGAGTGTTCCTTTTCACAAAATATCTAAATATATAACTAAAGAGGACAAACAATAAGCAGGAATGAATGTTTTGCATTTAACAGATGTTTGGCAGCCACATCTCAAGTCTCCGTCTCCGCAGTTTCCTACGAGCACACGAATTTAATGCATACAATCCAAAACAACCCATTCTTTTATATGTATTATCTATGCAATGATACTGTGACTCACCAATTCATTTTATGAATTACCAATCTCAAGAAGTATCTGCAAACTGGTTTTATACTGTTTTGAGAAAACATAAAAACACAATTGCAACTGGAAAGGTTGGAAAAACAAATGGTCGGCAGTAATGCAGAGAGAATGTGATATATAGTAAATGGACTAAAACGTGCAGAGACGGCAATCTGGCCCTTTAAATGCTCAATTAGTCAATTGCTGCCACAGTATGTGCAGACCAGTAAGAGATGCCTGAACAGGCCTTTAGCCGCCTGACTTAAGAGTGAGAGTTAAAATAATTAACAGAGACATCAGCTGAGCCCCGAAGCTTGCAATCTACAGTCAACATGAACATGTGGAGTTCAGAAATGGCTTGAAAATCCTACAGTGACTTACTTGATATCCTAACATACATAGCTGCTCACTAAGAGGGCTGCACTGCATTAAAACGTTTATATACAGTATGTTTATGCAAATGCTGGGCTATTAAAAAGGTAATAAATTAGGATTAGACAATGCCTACCATTACTGCAATTGTATTATCTTCTCTAGTTGTGCAATAATACCACAATGCGAGAGAGAGGTTTTAAAGCACAGTTTGATTTGCTCACATCCTCAAAACCAGATACGGAAGCAGTAAAGGTCATTTTATGATTGTGTCACCGACTGCTCTACAGTAAGTGACAGTAAAAGGAGTCGGATGAATCAAAGTTCAAAATAATCATACAGTACATTATCATACATATTCTCAGGACACACAATAATGTAAAAGGAAAATGAGGGTCAGGGCTCCAGTCCCCAGTAAATATGTTTACCAGTTCAAATTATTGTGAATCCTCACATAGATGATTTCTTTCTCTTGTAAATGGAAGATATATTATGTAAACCTTATGGTGGTGAGGCACCATTTTTTTCAATATGGTCTGGAGTGAGCTAGTAGAGATGTTCTCCTGACCAATGGAGGAGCAGGAAGTGAGCAGAGCATGCAGACATAAAGTAAAATGGATTTTTCTGCAGGAGTGATTCAAGAAATGTCTGTAGACAGTTTGTTACTTTTATCCACTGTGAGACATGGTGTTGGAATCCATTGTAGCCACAGTCAATCCAGGCAAATCACAGCCTTAGGTCTCTGTCAAAAGGCGAACTACAAACTACAAAGCTACTTTTCAATTCTACAGCAGGTGTTTCATACTCAAAACATTGTTGGTGAGGCTGAGGAAGAAATTTATTTAAAGCTACAAGGAATGTATCTCATCTAAAATGGAAAAAGGGAAATACAGCCAAAGATTCTAAAATGTTGTTTTGATTGCAAGAATCTTGGCAACGTCTGAATACATATTTTCTTCTGAATCTTTTTTTTTTTAATAACAATACAGTTATTAAAAAAACAGACTGGTTTTATAGTTGCTAAGTAAAACCATGGCTGAAAATGTGTTTATAGATGGTTAAACTTTAAATAAACCTTGAATTACAACAGCTCCGGACAACTTTTAAGCCAGTTTTGAATAACTAGATATGTGTAGTTTGCGTCAGATCATTAATCAGTCCTCAGTAACCTGCATACAAAAAAGTGAGCCCAGAAAAATGTTGACACAAATTCAAACACTGCCACTATAAATGCATAGCAATACTTTTCATCTTCAAACTAAATCATGCAGCAGTCTGTATTTATAACATCAAAGAGTTTGAATGCAATATAAAAAAATATCTCACTCATATTAGTTCCTTAATATTATGTACAAGTATTTTTTAACAATGGCCGAGTGCTTTACTAAACAAATGAACTACATTGTGGCTATTACAGTATACTGGTTAATATATTGATACAATTCACCAGTGTTTACGTTTTTAAATATTATAGAATACTATTTTGCATGGTATTGGTCCCCCGAAGAATTCTGAATGAACTCTTCATTGAAACTTGAACTCATAAAAAAAATAAAATGAAGGCTTTATGCATGTTATTTCACCATATCAGTTTGAGTGACACTCCCTTCAGCCTCCTCAAAGAAAAAAAAGCAGACGTGAAGCCAAAAGAACTGGCTTTGTGAGTTCAGTTCGGCAGCCTGTTGAAATCATTGAAGATATTTGCAACTATTTCTAGAGGATCTCAGGCAGAGAATCGACCCTTGGACACCCCGCAACCCTGTGCATTAAGGGAAAGCGTGTTGAGTCAGATGAGTAAGTAAAGTAAAATAAAATATGCGAGCGATGCAAAGCTCTGAAAAATCACACTGTGTTCTGACCTGTGAGATGACCTGAACAGCATACTGAGTGAATTTTGTTGTTTTACAGTATTAACTCCATAGCTCAGCTGCTGCTGCTGCGGCAGTAAGTTTTCCTGCCTGATAAATGACTCTGTAGTTTGAATGGACTCAATACTTAATAAATCTTAAGCTCTCCCTTGAAATCTGAGTGTTTTCACCAGACCATAAACATCTATTCACACAATGCCCTCCAAACTTCGGGGGAAATGGCCAGCTTTGAGTATATTGTGGGTTTTGTTTGATGATTTTAATGCTCAACCTGAGGGCACACATCCCCACCCACAACAATATTGCACCTACACAGCCATGAAGAATGCCTAACTCTCTCAATACAGATTCTGTGTGAAATGTAGCTTATAATATACGAATTCCTTATGCCTAATAAAATCAATTAAAACACTTAAGAAACCCAGACAGTTCACTTTTCATGAAATTATATATAAAGCCTCATTTAGTTTAAGAAAATGTCAATTCTAATATAAACCAATAGAGTTGTTCAAAAGGTGCATACGTGGCTTGGATATTCCCAATGAGATTGACTTTGACGCTAGCTTTGAATTTATCTTCTCAGCCTGCGTAGTGCCTCTCTGAGGGAAACAGGGGATGAAAGTTGGCATCTGTCTGTCATGGAATCAAGATTCTCAGGAGCACTCCGACAGCAGCGTTAAACGCCCGGGCCGACGAGGAATGAAACAATCTTCTTTGATAATTTCTGCTGCAGATTCCAGAGGAGCTGCTGCACATGCAAACAATTGCAGAAGCCATAAATGATACACCGTGTGTGTCTGAGAAAAGAGCAGTGTGGGTGTAGCACTAATGGAGCACTCTTCTGACAGGCAGTTATTTCAGTTGTCTTATGAAAGCAAGCTGCATCTTCGGCAGAGGTGAATACAGCGGTGTGTTTGTAGAAACATGAAAGGATTTAATGCATTTATTCCAAGATTCACTCCAGTTTGTTTTGAGGTTGCCTACATACAGTACGATGCGTATGGTCTCTGCTGTAACTCTTGCACTCCATTTTAAATTTTCTTCCGTAACAAAACAGTCAAATTTCGGCGTAATCTACATATTTCAGCAGTGGCCACTTAACCGTCTTGTGACAGTGTTATTTTGAAAATGACACTTTGCCATCCCTTGTCTAACACCACACACTGTCACAGTCAGATACTGCTCATTCTGCATAGCAAGTCACACTTCCCATAAGATTAGTGGCTGCAACCCCAGTGATGACTATGTGTGTTGAATACAGCTTAAACAATCACCACAACAAGACAAATTAGTCCCTTAATCATGAATAAATACACCCGTTTTTTTTAATCGTGCAGAAGTAGTCAAGTTGTCAAGGGTCAAACGGAAAGAACTGGCGTATGTTGTGGCATGTTGGCTCTCGTTACTGACAGAGAAAGGCAGTTTCCCGAACAAAAAGAGACGAGCCGAAAACAGGCCGATGGGTAAATTAGTCTGCATGTTTCTGAGAGAGAGCTGTGAGTTGAGATTCGCTACGCGCTTATAATTAATGACAGGGAAGAAGAGGACGTGCGAAGAGCGACTACAGACAATCAACAAATATCCTACAACAGGTTCTGAAGGGGAACGTAGCAGCAGACATTGGCCTGCCAGCCAAAGGTCTGATTAATGACAACTCTGTAGTCTGGAGGTGGTTTTATTCGCAGTCATACAGCTCTCCCTGTGGCCCCGAGCAACTCAAAAGTAGATTACTCTTCTACAAATTCACTCATTATAAATCAAAGAGGAGACATCATCTCCAGGAATATCCTACTTTTATCTAAAACTCAGATGCAAAAATGGGGAAAACGTAGGAGTTGTTCTGTACAACATTCTGTTAGAAATATGTGTGTAAGAGCAACTTGAAAACTTTTGCCTCTCTATACAGTGGTGGAAGAAGTATTCAGATCCTTTACTTTGCAATACCATGATGTAAAAATACTCTGGTACTCAAAAGTAAGTAAAAGTACAGTATTATCAGCTAAATGTACTTAAAGGTGAATCCAAGCAACATTATTTTGTAAATATATAATTGCATTCCACCAGCACCAAAGCCAAAAATGAGAAAGAGCCGTCTGTCATCCAGCCTTAAATGACATGCACATCTACAGACAATGCATTTCACAAGATGGAAAATACTGCTGTAACAGAATCTTGGACTACAGGCTACATTTTAATCTTTGAACTGTCTGTAATATAACAGTAATCTCATAAAAGACTGTTAAATTGACCACTCTCCAAACTATACATCAGTACGAGGTGACATTTAATCATTTGTTTTGCAACTGTGCAGCTGTCTTTGTTGACACTTGTGTTAGGGATTAGATTTGAAAGGACGGTCTGAAATTTGGTTGTAATGCACTAAAAGAAAAGATAATAAACAAACAATTTATAAATGTATTCATGCCCTTGGTTCAGTTGTTCTAACAACACCAGTGTTGCCACAGATTTTTCAGCATTTGTTATCGTTTTCACACTTTGTCCTTTGGCTGTAGTTAGAACAATATTTCCTATAAAAACTGTTTGTCTTTCATACTGAAAAATGTGCTCCTATTTTGCAGAATATACACAAACACTTTGAAGAAGGTAGTTCACTCATACTGATTATCTGAATTTTGTTTGACGTAAAATTAATTAAATTATTGTAGTCATTCACAAGCAGATCTTAAGGGGGTGAATGTTAATTGTGCATGATTAATAATAATTGAAAAAACAGAGTGATTTTGTGCATGTAAACAGAGTAAACACATGCTGAGGACTGCACTTCAACCTCAGCTAAATTTCTTGTACCATGTAACAGAAGCAGCTCCTAATGTAGGATTATTGGTATTATGTGCAGATATAGATCTTACAAACGGCTCTGAGCTGCTGTAAGCATCAGTGAACAGAGTTCTGCCCTCTGTATGTCCATGGGACCTCTAACATCTAACAACATCACCTGTGAATGGCTCTGTTTTATTCTTTTTGCTCCCAAACCAAAACCAAAACTCCTGGGTGGTGTTTTTTTTTAATCCAACTGCTAAAAGGCCATCATTCCTCTTTAGATAACATCAGTCCTTGTTGTCTTCTGGTCCACTCTGCTTTGTCAGAGATGTAATTGTCTCAATTCAACATCAGGGAACCTCGCTGGCATTGTTCTGAGGTGGCGTCACAATAAAAGCCTCCCACTGTCCTCTAACAAATTTATTGTGAAGCACATGGAGGAAATGTTAAGCTGGTATCAAGAAAGCATGAAACAGGAAACAATGGCATTGCCATTTGTGTGACAGAATGACTTCTGGCAAATAATGATAAATATTATACACAGGGGACTAGCGGATCATTGAGAATTCAGGCGTGGCGCCATGCCATGAGTCAATGAATGTAGCAGAAAAACTATATTAACATCATCATACCAGCAGGAAACAACCATTTTGAAAAGACAACATAATTCTACACAACTTGCTGTAACATTAACATGCACATTATGTGTAATGCTTCATAGGATTCAACATCTTCCCTTCTTAATTTGATAAAAATGCTACTTGATGTTGGTCTCAAACGAAAAAAAATCCCCATTGGTTGCTTTGGGAAATTAACTGAAGCACAAATGAAGAACAAAAAGTCAACGGGGGTGAATATATTTTTATATGCAACACATGCTGTGCTCACAGCCCCGTTTTTAACGTAGCTCTCAGAGGCACGGACAATTCTCTATGCTCCTCTAAAGTCACAAAACTTTCAGTTTATGTTTATTGTGAGGCAGAAAAAATAAGGCACTGTCAATCGTTTTTTTTCCCAAAGCAAACAAGTGTGTCCGTAACATTTCCTCTCCATTAACACTTTGTAACATATGTACATGCATTAGAATCTTTTTGCCTCATTTCCCTCCTCATACCTCCATTTTGCATTATTCATAGAACATTTCACATTTTGTGATTGTGTTTGTTTTTTGCATTTATGGGGCAAAACCCTTAATTCAACCATTAATTCACATAATTCATTTGCTGCTCAAATTAAGGAACAAATACCGCTGTGAGAACTGCAGTGCTTTTGTAGCTGCATGTAATATGTAACAAAATGTTAAAATAGAGAAAAATGTTCTGAGGTCAAAAAGAAATTCCAAAAGAAAACCGGTAAATAAAAGTATTTCATATTCACAAGGTAAATGTGACAGCTAACTTGTTTTAGATATCAAATATCAACCAAAAGTATACTGAATGTATTCCAATATGTAGTTTATTAAATGCTTAATTAATGACTGTGTTTTCAAACACTAATGTGTCTATGGCAGGTGCATGCCTGTAGTGGTTCTCTTGAACTTGAAATGAGATGCCAGAAGCAAAGTGTAGGCAGTGAAATACTGTCACACTTCAAACAGCTGTAGTCATACCTACACTCCAGCCTAATTTAAATACTACATCCCAGAGTGCTCCTGCTTTGAACTTTCTCCGCTTGTTTTCTGATACCTTGCTGTCACCTGACACTGAAATCGGTCTTTGTGTTCTGAAACAAATGAGCTTTGTTCCGAGTCACAAGTTTCCTATGAGCAGAAGGTCTATACAATATTAAATGGGAACTGCTGTGGGTTTGCCAGTGGTTTGGGCTTGGAAAATGTGAAACATCTGGCCAGATGTGCTCTACATCATTCATTACTGTGGGATTTAATAGTTTCTAGAAGAGGGTGACCCAATTACTTGCATAGATTGGACCTTGTAGGTGGGTTTTGCTACCTGCTCAACATTTCTGCCTGTCGCATCTCCAACAGTGCCATTGGGGTTGGCTGTATGGTACCCTGGTAGCGGAGCAGGGTGCCATGCAGCAGCTGCCCTCCTTGTTTGATGGACCCCGCTGTCTTTCCTCCTCAACCATTAGCCAAAAGCTGCCCTTCTCTGCTTCCTCTGCAAGGTTTTTGGTTGCTCTACGGACTTTTCGCCCCAGTTACATCTATGTCCAGAAGCAGCAGCGGTGTTGATGTCCTGATGAAGCCCTGACAGCCTGCCCAAAATGGGTAAATGATGGTGGTCAAGCCTGCCTCCCTGCACTCAGCAGCCAGCTCTGAATATTTCAACATCTTACGCTGGTGATGAGAAAACCCGTCTTGGCAGCAGTACCGCAGTTGACCCTCACTCAACAATTTCCCTCTGGATGAATAAAGTTCTATCTTATCTTATCTTATCTTACCTTATCTTATCATATCTTATGTTGGAGGTTAACATTGGTGGTGTCCCAGAGGGGACAGCACTCTTCATTGCCAAACCAATTTTTTTGTGTGCTTAATACGATGACAAGTCTTGGATCAGTGACCCTGCCAAACGCCAGTGTCAGTGAAAAATGCTCATTAATCAGATATATAGTCTTCTGTTCACGTCTTTAATTAACTGTTCTTTACCCACAACTGAGGGTGATTCTTCAATAAGAGAAACATGTTGACAGTAAATTGCATCATTGATTTTCTTACAAATACCTATCAAACAAAGCCAGCGCTTGTTGAGTCCCCAAGGTAGGATAATTATCGAACATACAGAGACAAAAAAATTAGACATATGGATATTAATTTTCCAAAACTGTCGTCAAGAAATAAGTATTTCAGAGCCAATGCAATTAATATGAAACAACACATATTGTATACATGATACAAATTAGGGTCAGTTAAGGGTAAGTAAAAATAGAAATTCTACCTACGTTCTTGTCTGAACTTACTGTATGTCCACTTTAACCTTTATTTACTGTATGTCGGTTTTCAGTATTCAAAATTTTCCTCATCAAAGTAGCAGACCCTCGTGTATGCAGTCACTGGTCAAAATTATCTTATTCATTATTATTCTAATTAATATCCCTATTAATTGTAGCAGCAGTAATAGTTTACTTTTACTGCAACATTAAAGTTACAACATTAAAGCTTTCAGTCATTTGTTCACAGCAGTACCCAGTGGAAAAGACTTGAAAGCACAGAAGTTTGTGTTTGTGTCAACAGAAAAGTGACGTCTGTTACATCTGTGACTGTGACTGTTATACGTTTGATTGTATGTGCCTTGACTCTGCATTATCTATTTCTGAAACAAGGTGAGGAATTCATGACATTATCCCTTCTCAAACTGAAAGATTTTGTTTGACGGTGATGGGAGATGTTGCCCCACTTTCTGCTTAGCCCCTTTGGGAATGGTCCTCACTCTTCCCTCCTCATCTGGTTGAAAACAGAGAGCCAGGCGCAGTGAAACAACTGCACTAAATACAGCCCTGCAGTTACCATAGAAACCAGCGCTGGTGCATCCCTTACTAGTCCTACTGTATTTCATTTTGCACTTGACCCAGAAAAACACTGGGAGGTTGATGTTTAGTTTCTTCCCTGTCAAACTTTTCAGAGTATAGGTGATATAACAGGCAGGAACAAAGAGCTACAACGTGAATGAGGAATAATCAAAGACGCAGCGCTTTCTAAAGGAGACAAAAGAGAAAGAAGCAGGGGTGTGACAAAGATAGAGAGGAAAAAACGCGCACGTGAATGATACCAAGGGCGCTTCACGATGAGTGAATTTACAGTGACAACAAAATCAAGTACCGCTGTAAGTCTGGCCATAGCTACAGTGGACTGGACAGCACATGATCGTATTAGAAATATATCAAGTCCTACTTGTGCTGTCACCTTTCCTAAGATAAAGGACAATGCGACACTCATTTTTTGGTTTCTTAGGAGTAGTGTAGCAATGCTGTTATTAAGGTTATATAATGCAAGGTGCTGCATTGCATCACAAAGCATTGTTTTAAAGACAGCACTGCCCATCTCTCTTAAAAAATTTAGACACACATTACATTAAATTCAATGTGATCATCCAACTGCCTACAAAAATAATGCCAATCTTTAGGAAGAATAAATCAACCTAATGTGTTAGGAGCCACAAGTCAATCATCGGAAAGCTCGGTTCTTAATCATAATATGTTCCCTTTCTATAGGCCCCCATAACGTCCAGGCATTTCACTGTGTTAAGTCATTTTATACTGTACTCTCAGTTCCACTGGGACATCATTATAGTGTCCAAATAGGTCAGGAGTAGCGCATTATACTGCAGCCAGGCATTATTCTACTGAACATGATAAAGCTTCTATATCATTAACACCCTTTTTAACAAAACCCAGTTGTTCCCAAAGGTGTCTTTAATGTGATAATACACCAAACGTAGATGATTTCACAAAGTTAACTGCACCGAATAGCAATATAATGCCACTGAGCAATTAAAGGAAAAAAGACAGTGGATGTAACATGAGACCTACAGTATGTGAGGTTTGTAAAACAACAATTGCAATAAATGATGCAACTATATCATACACTGAACGACAGCTACATTTGGGTTGTTGGCATCCTACACATGTACAGGTTCCCATATCTATCAAGCCAACAAGTCAAAACTGATCTCTAAAGTCCTCGCACTTCGAAGGAATTACTGCCACTACAATCCAATTTTGTGGCTTGCGGCTGGACTTTATTCTGCGTTTAGAAAAAAATAATATCAGTGAGGGCTTTCTATACAAAAAAGAAGGTTCGCAGTCAGCAGATACAATAAAAACAAACTGTCAATATGGCAATAGAGAACACAAATGGTGTTCTCTGAATACATTTTCCATGATAAATCTTTAAAAGCGACACACTGGGTATTTCTGAGAACGATGACTACATTTACTGTATATTACAGCGAGTCAGTATGGCCTCAATTTCATACACATGCTGCGGTGAATATGTGGGACTAGAGGTTTCAATTTTATTCTTCCAGGGAACATCTGCCATGCTTGCCGGATATGTTTTTTTTCTTAGGATGCTATGTTGCCTACACATGATATTAATGTTGTTGTTTATTTTAAAAAAAAATTTGTGTCTATGTTTATAACATTTTATGTCGATTGGCTAATTGATTAATCCCAACATTGTTTCATCTCTACATAGCTCTGGACATATATTCTATTTTCTCTCAGTCTTTAGGAAGGGCAGAACAAAGGGCAGCTATAAAAGCGCCCTTGTAGCTGATACATATTCAGTGTCAGTGGTCTCTCTTTGCACTTTGCCGCTATTCTTGCTCAACAGCACATTCAGTAGCTGCTGAGGGAGAGAAGGCTCCTCATTCACCCACATGTTCACAGACATGTGTGGGGTTTTAAACCTCTGGTGCTCTAACCTTTGGCCTCCCGCCATCTTATTATCCTTCAGCTGAAAAAGGCTAATGACTATCATCCTCTACAGTACATAACAGCATACCTCATAGGTTGTTGCGCTCATAATCTATTTCACTTGTAAAACCTACCAAATGGTCTACTCCTTTAATGTAACAGCCAACCAGGCATTGAGCAGCAGGAACAGGCAGGCCAAACAAGCTAATGATTGAACAAATGCAGTGGCAAATTTGACTAATTTTCTGATTATATTTTTTGCATTGAGCTGCAGTGCTCCATAATGACTGTCTGACACCGGGTAAGCACTGGGTTGCACATTCCTCTTTTTGTCTTTAATGGTAATTTGAATGGCATTGGCATATAAGCCTACTCTGCTGGATGGGACTGAGCCAGCCCTCCGCAGTTACGGCCTGGCGGCCTCATATTACACTGCTGGAAATCTTCTATTAACTGTGAGCAGTATGGCCAGAGACAACTGCGGTCTTTCTAAGTGGTCTTCGTGAGCACTGTTAAAAGGAAAAGCACATGAGTGAGATATTACTACTAAAAGCCGTTTCACAGCGTGGGAGGGCCGTAAAGAAAAACAGATTATGTGTGGCGAGTGTACTTACACAATTGGTGAATTGTCACAAAAAAACACACACACCACCTGCCACCTAAATGCAATCGACAACCTGAGCACAACCCAAGACCTCTATAGTATGTCAACTGGGAAAATGAAAACATGACTGCTCTACAAATGTGTTAAAGCAGCGAGAAGGGAAAACTGTATATACTGTTTATATGTGTGTGTGGTTTCTTACATAGTTATCACAAAAGGAAAAAAAATACACCAAAAAGTGGAAAGACAACCCTAATAACCTTGTAAAAATATTTAAATGCATATTTGTATTATTGGACATGTGCATTCAAGTCAGAAATGACATATCAATATAATGTCTTATGCATTCTATAATTTCACGTCTTGATTCAGTAGAAATCCTCAGCCGATCACAGAATAAGAGAGCAGACAAGAAGAAGATTAAATTAAGGCTGATGTAACCCCTATAATGGCAGGCCTTGAGGAGATGATTAATGGTAATTGTATGACTCGATCCGATAGTTAAAAGGTATTCAAATAAGACTGGGTGTGTAGGCTCAAATGGACAGTTGAAGTTTTTATATTTTATAGAGATAGAGATACACTGTGGAATCGCTTTGAAATGACTTTGCAGAAATCCAATAGAAAGTAAAGGATTCTTCGACTTTACGTGAAAATCTGTATGAACTGGAATCACTAACAATCGGTTACATGGTCACTGTATGAACCAAAATTTGAGTATGTAACAGCTTTTGTAGATAAGATGTTACAAACTTTTAAATACATGTTCTAATTCAACATTTTATTTTTAAGTTGGCCCATTTTTATACCTGATTTAATTTAAAGGGGCACTCCACCAAGTGAAAACAGTTGTTGCTGTGGAGGTGCTTTGTCAAGTCTGAGAAAATTAAGTGACATAACATATGTAATATTGAACTTGGAAATTACAAACTACCAGAGGTGTTTATTATGCATTATGGGAAGTGTAAGATCTAATGTTTTTAAGAGCTTGACTCATACTGACTAAAAGTTTGGCTATCTCGGCATCTGCTGCATCTCTCCCCCAACTTTATGGAAATGCAATACTAAATTCCTGGAATTGCCAGAATTGTCTTTATCTATGAAATACAGTATGATCTTAAGAAACATTGCATCTAAAACTATTATACAACCTAATCCAGGAACATTGAAGAATTTAATTGAGTTTAAAAGTTCATTCTTTACGTTAGAAACAGCAGTTGACACAATAATGTCACCACAATCAGGGCTCAACACTAACTTTTCTAAGTGGTTGCTAGGCTGGCAACCAGGTATCAGCTTTTGGTGGCCGAAACGGAAAATATGGTTGCCATTTGTAGTCACCTTATATTTTGAGTAAATTATTTAATAATCAAAATGGGGCATAAAAGAATATTTAAAGGACCAGTGTGTAGGATTTAGAGGCGTCTTGTGGTGAGGTTGCAGATTGCAAAAAACTGAATACCCTTCTCCTCACCCCATTCAACGTAGCGTGTAGGAGAACCTACGGTGGGGGACACGAAAACGCGACAGGTGCTATCTAGAGCCAATGTTTGGTTTGTCTGTTTTGAGCTACTTTAGAAACGTGGCAGTGCAACATGGCGGTTCAATGGAAGAGGACTCTTAGTTTCAGGTGATTATACACTAAGTAAAAAAACATACTTATGAATACTATATTACATTTCTGTCATTAGATCCCTTAAATCCTACACACTGGTCCTTTAAAAGCTATATTACAGTAACCAATTTTTTTTTGTAGTTTGTGTTTTATCTTATACTTTACAGAGTTTTTGTTTTTTATTGAGGTTCATCTGGTCCTTTGCCAGTTTAATCAATTTGCACATTAATTTGTGATGTTGACGGGTTAGTCGAATTTTTCACCCCCCAGTCAAACAACTAAATTTGCCATATCAACGTCGTTAAATCAGATGTATGTGCGCATGTGCAGCGTTGTCTCGTTCCAGTTCCGACTGTAACAGCAATATTTAAATATCACTAATGCAACAAATATTAAAAATGTAAATGTCTGCACATTTGCTGTTTGCTGTCCCAATTTTTTATGTTAAAAAGTCACTGATGGTAACCAAAGGCCAAGAATTGGTAGTAAATTTTCCAGAGTGGTTGGGTTATGGTCGGCAAGCGTTCCTGTCGAGCCCTGACAACTTCCATTTAGTAGCTGGTCTTACTGTATTATATTCAGGTATGTTCTGGATATATTCTCATTCAAATATGTAGCTCGTCAACTAACAGTAAAATACCTGAACTGACAACACGCATGCCATGATTTTACTCTACACCTGGCTTAGATGAGAGCTGTTCATTGTTGGCCGCTGATGTACAGCATATGGACTCGCAGCAGACATCATTAGCATGGGTGATTAACTGGCCAGGTTAAGTGTCTTGCACTTGAGGGCCTAACGATACCATCCGCCTCTAGGGATCAAGACGCCTGAACAGGAAATCGTGTTATCTCTAAAATCAGTGCAGCAACAAGGTGTCAGCTCCGGTGGTGACACATCACACGTATTAGTTGACTGTGTTTGTGGTTGCACGACTGAATGTGAGAAACAATGAGGAAGCCAGCCAACGTCACCGGGGAGCAAGACGGGGGGAAATGTGTCACAACAAAGAGACTCAGGAAAACTGTGATGATTCCTCCAGGATTGAAACGCGCCCATATCGCATTCAAATTTAATGAGAGCATGTTGGGAAAAAGTCATAGAGGGGTTGGGGTGATAGTAATAGGTTGGCCGCCCCCACCCACTGAAGCAGCTTATAGTAAATCTTTTTTGAATCTCAAGTTCAAAGACACTCAGTTGTTGACTGTGAGCTGGCACTGGATATTTCTCTCTTTGCATCTTCTTTATAAAGGCACACAACACACACATCAGGTGACAGATGGTAGTTTCCTCTAGCTACCACGCATTGTTTGCTAGATTATCTTTAGACTAATGACGTGTAATGAGCCATATTTTTGACTTTTCTCTTCCTAACCTTCCTCAATGCCAAAAAAGGATATGCCGTTTTTGCACAGTGACATCCTAAAAGTCTTTTGACCACCGGAGTAGAGAGAGAGCACTGCATTTATGGGTGAGAGGTCACAGTGCTGCTGGAGTCTGTCTCCATTCTCTGAAGGCACAGTAAAGGTTTGGCAGAGTAATTCCAGGCAGAGAAAAGGATGCTTTCACCATTAGATGTTGTTGTTCTTGTGCAATTCCATGAGGATCCATTGCAACATTTAAGTGCCACAATAGGTTTTGAGGAAGGTGAAGTTCCACTGAAAAGGAAACTTCAGACTACCACTTTCACTTCCTTGAACTCCCCAAATCCCTTTCTGCCTGCCGGTCAATTGACTCTTCGTTTTCACTAAGAGAGGCAGCCATGTCACGCTGCTGTTGATGGGAAAGTGGCACAGTTTTAAGCTTGATGCCTCTGAACAGTTGCATGCCCGTTCGCTGCTCACTAGTGTTGTTCACCCACTGATACACTGAAAGTGAGTAGACGGCAGCAAAGTGATGAAGCCCTCCGTATTCAAATCCAACCTGTTCTCAGAAACAGCAGGGGGATGAATATATTACAGTATGACGATTCATTAACTGAATGTCAGCCACTATGTGTGCACTGACAAGGCTTTGCCTTTCAACCAGTTCACTACATGAAAGAAGACCTTTGGTTAGACTTGAGTCATCCACACAATAATTTAATAACTTACTATAATGGCTTTCTGTATTTTAATAAGGGATTTTCACTGAAACCTTATCTGTGAACCTTTGCCCTCTGTAAAGTGATTTTTTTAACTGTGATAGAAGCTTTTCAATTTTTAGTCTGAATATAAGTGAATATGGGTTTATGAACAGCCTCCATTTCATATGAGCAGGTCCAGAATCCACAGACACCACAGTCATCCCCCCAAAAAATGGTTGGCAACTTGTGTTGATTGCAACCACAGAAAAAATATCTTGTGAGTAGAACACAGCACACAACAGAAAAATATGATGCAACAACTGAAATCACATATGTCTGTTGGCAGTGTAACCCAAAGGTCCATTTAGTAGCTGTTTTAATTATATCGCCTGGATTAAGTTCCATTTGTAAATCAATTTCTAAGTGTATGTTTTATGTCCTTCCAAAGTTCTAAGTAACTACTTGTTATTTACAAAATGATTTACTAAATCGACTTGTACCATTACAACTTTACATTCTTTAGACAGTTAAGACTTTATTTATGGGTAAATAAGTTGCTAAGAAACACCTGTAACCCCATCCAAGCAAAAGCAATCAATTATATAAATGTAAAGTCACACTAGCTTCACAAGCTGCAAAATAACTGCAAAAAACAATAGTTTTAAGGGACCAACAATATATTACACTTAACTGCCAATCCTTTGCAAATGACTACAGTTTGTTTATATCTGTATACATGGACAAATATGACTGTTTCAGAGTTAGCAGTTAGCAGTATTCCTGCAGTTTAAGACGAGTGAAAAATACTCGACTAGAGTAAGCTGCCCTGCGTTATTTGGTCATTTATTCCAACATTACTGCTGTAACATTTTCTTAATTTCCATGATCTTCATCAGCACATGGAGTTGCCCAGTTTTCATGACATTGTAGATATTGGAAGCTTCCATTTTTTTCTAAACACTCCAAGGACTTTGCATTCATGTTGAATAAAAATAATCAGAAATAATAATAAAAGGAAGGATCTACAATTGACAACTGACCAAACTCCATCTGCTCATGAAGACATTTTGATATGATTGAAAGATCCAGCACAGCTACTAAATGGATCTGGAGGTGAGATTGTTTTGTCAACTGCGGTTTCCAAGCTCTTCTTACCGCATGTCTGAAATACTCCTGCTAACATTAAACTAACTTTTCTTTGTCATCTCAAATGAAAATTTAAGTAAAACAAAGTTCTCAAGGAGATTTCTCTGTTAGCCGCGATTTTAATACTGCTCATATATTGTAAATAAATAGTTTGGCAAGAGATGCGGTGAAACTCCGCTCTTTTTTTTTTCCGCAGAGCTGTATTCAGAAAACAAGATAAGAAGATGAAGGTAAAAATATGTTATGCTAATACTATAGCAATATCTTTTACTGTCATGCATTTCACTGCAAACATTGTAAAACCTGACATTTTGCAGCTGAATCCCCATGGCCATTTTGTGCAGTAGAAAGATATGACCCCGGCATACAGAAAGAAAGCTCAGAATTCTGTTTTTAATACTTAATTTTGAAGTCACTGCTGGTAAGTGATCTTCGTGCTCTCTGCATACTAATTTGCACAGACGTTGTCCTTGAGAACCATGTGATTAATAATGGATAAAGTGTGACTATATGGCAATAGCTGGGTTGAGCTTTAGAGCGGTGAACTGCAATATTCTGCTGAAAAATGTGTCTCCTTCCATCTCCACATCTCAAATGTTGTGTGTGTAAATCAACCGAGACAATTAGGAGTTACATTTTGCCACGTTAAATTTGATCCTCTCTTGCTGTTTCTGCTAACATAGGATACAGGAAATCAGTGAAATCTGATCATGTAGTCACAGCATGCCCTATAGTTACACGCCTGCATCACAGCTGTCTGCAGCATTTCTGAAACTGCTTTCTACCTTACGAATATGCATGACATTCGCATAAGACGTTTATGAAAATATGGGCAAAAAACATCCTCTATAAATTAATGACATTCTCCTCATTGTTTGGGGTATTATGCTGGCAAAGTTTCAGCAGGAATACAGTGGATTAACACCACAGTAGATTTTGAGTGTCAAAGCACAGCACAAAGGATTTCTTACGTTGTTGTCATCCTGTTATGATAAAATGTATGAAAGGAAACACCTGTCAAATTAGTATCTTAGATGGTAAATTCAGTCCAAAACTCTATTTTTCTCTTTGAATCCATCTGTAGTGCATGTTTCTAAACTGATGTTACATGGCCCTGCTCCAAATTTAGATACATGCAGAAAGAAGCCTGCTGACAGCAACATCTGCGTCATTGCTCCTTTAGATGCGTTTTCATTTTCGTGTGAGACAGCGTGCTGAAAACATTTTATTTTAGCCTGAGTGCGATCTGAGAGAAGCTGAACAATGTTAGTTAACGTGTAAATAGTGTATTGTGAACACTACATGTAGAACAAATACATTAGCCGGCTGTAGAGTCATTTGCTAGGGGCCATTTCTATGTCTCTTAACAAAGTTAAAACAGAAAGCAAACAAGTTAAACATCCATAATTAAACAAAATTCAAGCACTTTCTTAAAATCTAGCACAGAAGATACTGTATCTGGGCCAAAGGACACGCTATAGTGTTAACAAATATTGTGGTGCTGATGAAAACACACTGCACATTAAAATGTTGGTTGCATGATAAACTTGGCGTGTTAAATGAATGACTGCGTGGTCCAGTGCCTTCTTTGAGTTCAGTCCTTGTAAAATGACCCAGAGATCCTATTCTCTGCTACACCGTCTGCTTCTCTGAGGTGTCTGAAGTGCACAAGGCCCCCATTTATATTTTCTTCGAATCTCATCCAGTTCTATCATTAAAAACAGGCTTGAGAGTTTCTTTGTGCTGTGTGAACTACTTTCAAAATGGACGGACAGATGGAGCTTTATTGTAATTCTAAAAAAAGATTTTGAGGGGAAATGGTGGATGAAGAAACCTCCGCCTGAATTACAAAAGACTACATTTATTGGCACTTAGCTGGTACTATATGTGGTACACTGTAGTGATATGCACCATTCGCTCTAATGTTCTTAATGGTCTTCATTCTGTATTTCCTTGAAATATAATTGTTTACTATTCTAGTCCTGCTTAATAGGAAACTTTGGTTGAATTACTTTTTCAATCACGCTAGAGGTTCAAAATGTGACATTTTACTGCAGAGGGTGTTTTTATAGACAGAAGCTGTTCCTCTCCTGCAGCACCTTCCAGTTCTGTGATAGTCCTAGTAACCATTGGATACTGTGCAGAGGACAAAGGCAAACCTTAAGGATGGGACCTGCCAATGATTCCCCCTTGTGTGCACCCACAAGACTCACAGGCCATGTTGATTTACTGACAAAAACAAGGTCTCCTTCTGTGACAGTCAATGCTGGTGTGAAACACTGTTCAAACAGGATATTTCGCTCTTTACTGGTGCTCATCTCTCAAAGGTAATGGCTTGGAAAATCTGGATGTCTTTAAAAGGCAACAGGGACTACAAGGCCATTATACATTTCTTATCCTACTGACATTGCCATCACAGCTTAGACTGGCTGACAAAAGAGGGTCACAAGCTTATTACTCTCTCATAAGTGGTATGGTCCAAGCAAGGGGAAAGCTATCATTAGCTTCATTTAGGGACGGTTGGCAGTGTAACGTGCGTATGGTTGGGTTGATGTCAATCCCCACCACTGCTACTATCATAATCATTTCAAGCATTTACGGGATGTGGAATTGGAGTCTTTGCAATAGGTAGCAGAGGATGACAGCTCAGCCCTTCACGCTGCGATATTTCCAGTGGTGCCTTTCGTCTTTATGATTTCAGGTTCAAAAAACACCTCAATCCAACAGCTGATCGGGTGCCAGCAAACCACCTATTAAAAAGGTGCTGGAAATATATCTGTGGACCACGAGAACATGTGGTCAATAGTTGGTGCACAAGAATTACCTCGCTAAGCCGGCTTATACTTTAGCTCATAGCACTTCTAAGCTTCTTAACGAGTAAGCTCAAACTGAGCTAATTATTCATGGACAGCCTCCGTTCTCAGGGAACACAGCCAGGGATGAGTACCTAAAATCATCAATTTTGCACTGTAACTTATGGAAACTGTGTAATTACCTATTTCAACAAACTAAGCAGTAACGTAGTACATCCTTGCTTTGTATACTATAAAAGTACTCTAAAGCACTTTAAACATAACACTGCTCTCTTCTGTGCTGATTATTGTAGTCTTCCATCGGGCCACAGTCATCCACAATCCTTTGCTTCTGGCTCGGTGAGCTCAAGCTGTGTCGCAGCTATGATATCTTGATAGTTTAAATTAAAATTGTAAATCAGCTGGGGCTGTAATTTCGCTCATGTTTTTCTAGTTCAAGGCAAGGTTTTGTCCCCAAACACTTAAACGCTGACTCATGCTGTTAATTGTTATTCATCTTAATGTGGCTTTCCCATGTGCCTTTGTCATTTTAATTTAGCTACTTCAAAGTCAAAAGTCTCTTTCATGGTGCTTTCCTATTATTTTGCTCACTGTCACCAGAAATGAGAACATTTTGAGCGTTAGGTTAGAGGAAGAATCCAGAGTTTAAAATTTAAATTTAAATTAAATTTAAAACTAATTATCAATTTCCTAACAACTAATATTAAATTAGTAGGCTACTGTGAATATCATATATAACTGTAAATAATATCGTATGTAAATTAAAAAAGTACACTATAAAGAGCAAACACTGAATATCTGTTAATATATTTCATGCGAAACCTGTTCATATCCCCAAGAAGATGAATAAAATATAAACACTGTCTGCATCTGCTGAAATCCATATGCAGCTGCATCTGAGATCCCAAAATAACAGAGGTATTATATTTGCATACCATTAGCAGAGATACTTCATTACATTTACATTCTAAATCCCGCTTAATCTTTTTTGTTTTTCTGGCACGTCACATTGATTTTGACATCTATGTAAATTGCTTGCCGAGGCACTTCATCACCTCACTGTCAACTTTATAACTTAATTCTGGTTATCAGCATATTACCTAAAAACTCATTTATGAGAGACAATTGGATCAACTGTGAGGATCACTGTTGCGCAAAGTAAACATAATTGTCTAAGTAAGATTCTACAGTAATCTGATCCAACATGATTAACAGGGAATTCCTAACAATGATAAACTCCAAGTCAAACATATTACTGTGAAAATAATTACTTATTTGAATATTATTAGGATAGGCTTTTGTATGGGAACCATAACGAACTTCAAGTCTACTTGCTTTATAATGGGGTTGGCAGTGGTGAAATGGTGTGAACTGTGCATTGTAGTAACAAGGTACCAATTTTTATAAACAGATGTACTGCTAAATTATGATGCAGTCAACCAAACTAAATTTAAATGGTATGCAAAATACTAAAGAGAAACATAAACATCACTATTCGATGTAGCTTATCTGTATCAAAACAGAGACATAGATATTGTGAAAAGCTACAGGCAACCCCTGAACACAAGCCTGAGAATGAAAATAGAAGAACAACTTCATAACACAGTATTTAAACATTTGCATAATTCACAGCTGATATACAGCTTTAAATGAGGTCTGAATCTACGTATATCAATTCAGCATCAACATTAGGTGTGTACATACACATGCAATTGTAGGAAGTGGAAAATTAGGCCGACTGTGGTGTACATGGCTTTAAAAAGACAATCTAATATATATTTCTCCTAATTTTTAGCCATGCTAGAAGTCGGTCAGTTGATTGGCGCTTGGTTAACTAAGACTCTTCTCGACGACTTCTTTGGTTGAGTATAAGGGGGCAGTCCTACTTTAAAGTATGAGCAACTATTGGAGGGGGCTGCCATACAATTTTGTACAAACATTCGTGGTTCCAGAGGTGGAATCCTAATGACTTTGGTGGTCCTCTGACTTTTCATCTAGCACCACCATCAGGTCAACAAATATCCCAACATCTACCACATGCACTGGCACAAAATTTGGTACAGACATTTATGGTTCCCAGATGTTAAATCCTAATGACTCTGGTGATCTCCTCCCTTTTTTTCTAGAGCCACTGTAAGGTTGACATGTACTTGGTTTTTAGTAAAAATGTCTCAAAAACTTTCAGATGGATTGCCAAGATATTTCGTCCAGATGTCCATAGTCCCAAGAGGACGAATCCTAATGACTTTGCTGACAGTGGTAAACATTATACCTGCTTCACATCAGCATGTTAGAATGAAGTGTACAGCCTGAAAGAGACGCTCACATGGCTGTACACACACACCTGACTTAAGATAATGACAAGACAAGAATATGCTGTAGGTTTTTAATCCAACTTTAAGATGAGTAAAGAGGTCAAAATTGACCAAAATAAGACATATGTATGTATCTGTTGAAACAACTATCTAACTTAATATAATTTCACAATATAAACTGAAAAAACAATAACCCAATGATATTTTTTTCCAGTATTGCCAAGCCCTAATTCAACATTAGCCAAGAACTATTTACAACCTTTAAATTCCAATTGCAGTCTCAGAAGACGTCTTATTTAAATGCCATGTTTCAAGGTTGAAACAACCTTTTAACTTGTACTAAATACCAAATTATCTCAATGAACAGTATGATTACAATGTTCACTAACTTGTGGGGTAATTACAGTCAAGTTTTCTCTTTTCAGTTAAATGAAAAAGACCTCTCAGAGATGTTAGGCAAACCATTAAATCTTTAATTTTGCACTGGAATACAGTTTAGGACTGTAGGCAATAAAAATAATTTAGAAATACTAAGCTGAGGACATCATAGTGACGACAACAACTGTACTGTTCTGTTTATGTTTGTATCAAGTGAAATACATGTTCATAGGCCATTCTCTATCACACAAAAAGTATTTCACCTGGAGCCAAATCATTTGGAGTCTATTAAGTGTGCCTGGGCCAGAATGATAGAGCTGTAGGCTCATCAGCCATATGTTAGGCCACCGATTAGACTAGAGCCATGCTGAGAGAAACACTACCCCTCAAGTCAAACACAGAGGTGCATCTGTTTTGGATAAGGCTTGTTTTACATCTTCAAGTCTCTTTATTGCACATCTAATTGAAAGGGACAGTTGATTTAAAGTTTCACTGCTTGCCAACACATAACCTGGTTTGAAAGGCAGTACAGTGACTTTTTAAATAAGCTTCAATCAACATTTTTTAACAAGCATTCATGATGTTTCTGTTATAGAAGCACAGAGAATCAGAGCATCTTGCTCAAAATGTCTTCCCTTCAGTATTTAGTTTGATGACTTTAATTGTCTTATAGTTTTAAAGGTTATTTTTACAGTAAAGTACAGAGGAGAAAGATGGGACAAAATGGGACAAAGAGAAAAGAGTGGCATAAATGAAGTGTCCCTGCTGGATTCAAACCTAAAATATCAAGATTACATGTCACACACTTTATCCAGCCGAGCCACCAGGACGCCACAAACACCTAACAGGTTCAAGGTATGTTTGCTACCATGGCAACGCAGCAAATAACACGGATGTTTCTTATCAAAAAGCCTACAAAGGAAAGAAAATCAAAGAACTTGAGCCACAATGTCACACGAGTGAAATTCAACTGCCATTGTCAACAGACTCAAAAGGGATTGGAGAGTCTCAGGAAAGAAACCTACTCAAAGCTCTACCATTCCACATTATTCCAATAACACAGCATTTGTATTTCTTCCAACATTTTTTGGGGCAAATTATATTTATTCCTTTTCCCTGAATATTGCCAGTGAATTTGGTCTGCGTGTATTTTACAAATCTGCAACAGACACAGGGTAACATCAGCATTTAAATCCAAAAATTTCTTTAAATGTATGATTTAAATTTAATTTTCTTGTGGCTATGTGTAATGATCACAGGAGACATCATTGAAGACCGTAAAATGCACAACGGATTTCACTGTCTAATACGATGAAGTCTCTTCCCCAAAGCTACTCAAGTGACAGCCAGCTGCCAAGTGTCTTGCTTGCTCAGCTGTCTAATCTACAAATTACTGACATGTCAAAATTAAAAGACTTTTTCAGCTATTAAGACTAGGGGTGTAACTAGTTCGGTATGTACCTTAGTTTTGGGGGTTACGGTTCGGTATGTTTTCGGTAGAACAGAGAAAACAAAAGAAATGCAGAAAATAACATTTAGTAATTTATTTAGAAAAATTTAAACATTTAACACTGGCTCAAATGCTGGCATATTATTAGTTAGAAACGGTCTTGCTTGGGACACAGGTAGCTGGTATGGAAAAGTTGCATTTTGCCAACATTGCAAGAATAAGGATACTTTGACTCATGAGTCTTCCACCATGCAACTGTGTTGCAATCCAGTGACATGCAGTAATTTGCCATGTATGACGCTACTTCTTCACTGACAAGCTGGGGCGAAGCAGTATTCTCTTTGGCTCCATCCTGCAGTATGAAATGACAACAAATAGAAGGACATTTAAAGAGTACAGTTACCATTGCAGCCACAATATTTATTTCATATATATATTTTAACAGAGAAAGCTTTTTACTACTTTAAAAAATAATAACCTTGATATAAAATAAATTGAATACCTGCTTTCAGCTGGACACAATCTCTGCGGTGAGGTGGTTGTAGATTCTCTTATGTCAGGCACTACCCATGTGAGAGGGTGGAGGGCCTGAACCTTGGACCAAGTGCCGTGCATTTGTTGAGGAACTCTCAAAGTTCAGGGTCTGAGTATCTGTTTTGCAAGCACCCTTAATTTGTTTCACTGCGGAACTGTTTTCATCATTTGGTCCCGTGGTTCGTTATTGTTGTGAGTGTTTTCAGGGGTTTAAGGACATTGATCACATCTTCTGCCACTTGGCATCCTGGTTGGACGTACAGACCCTTTTCCCAGCACATATGTTGATATCAGTAATAATAAAGGTTATTTACACAGCACTTATCAAAACAAGCAATGATCTACAAACTACAGGTAGACTACAGGTAGATCTAGCTGGATGTGAATATGTCTGGGACTTACTGTATATTCTTTGAAGGCTGTTTGAAACTGTCCGACTTAACTGCAGCTTTTGGGCACCGCCCCCTGCTGCTGCCGCCTGATGTTGTCCACCTTCCAGGCGGGGCACAGTTCATATCGAACGAGCCTAATTTCTGCTGTGACAAGGGTTTATTAATGACGTCTTTGTACCTCAGTGCAACAACTGATGCAGGAATTCTTTCATTTCATGATTGACTTTGACAATCAAAGCTGTAATTTACTCCATATTCTAGATTAACACATGTTCCTCCAGTGTCTTCAAAGCACTTTTACACTTTTATTATATTTATGACAAAATCAGAATGGTTCCAATGATGAGAAAGATATGTAGTAATTCAATTTCAATCCCCTATTTAAATAAAAGTGTTATTAAAATGCCTGTGTAGTGTAAACACAGTCAAGTCAAGATACAGTGGAAGCGCTTAGCTGCTGAATGTCTTATCACAGTCACTCAATCGACTTCTCCTCCCCAACCATGGATCAAAGGGGTATCCATCTGCTATTACTGAGCTAATGCCATGCGCTCTTTCAGAGGATTTCTAAGACGTTATCTCTTTTTCATCCTGAACCGGAGCTTTATTTCCTCTGAGACATGCACTCACAAAGCAGCACCCAATCTAGGAAAACAAACAAAGCATGAGACAAGAGGAAAGTGCAATTGTTTTAAGTTTTAAATCTCACTGTTTGTCATATTAACATCCAACATTTGAATAATTAAATAATGTATTAGTGTTATTCATGGATGCTTTATTAGAAAAATGTAAGGTGACAGGGGCCAAGCTGTTTCAATAATTGTTGTTTATGAGATTTAAATCGTACCTCACTGCTGAGCTCAAGCATGGAGATCCTGACAAATCTAAGTTGCCTTTGGTTAGGAGGATTAATAATTAGAGACACTGACAGCCAGTGTTCCCTAAATTAACATCACATCTTCTCTGCAGAATGACCTTGGACACTTTCTGTGAGATTTGTGTCTATGAAAAAGATGAAGATGATTTTCCAAAAGCTATGAAAACTAGAGAGGCAGTCCGCTGATCTTTGAAGTGACTTTCTTAAATTACAACTAATTTTGTGATTTGAATTTGGACCGGACACATATAAATATGACATAAAAAAGTAAATTGAATATTTTGCTGAAGAGTGGATAATCTAACTGTAGAGATGAAACACTTCTATCAACAGACAATATTATTTTGTTAATCAATGAATCGTTTCAGTAATTTTTCACGCAAACATTCTCTTGTTGCAACTTCTCAATTGTGCAGATTCGCTGCATTTCTCTTTCTTATGTGATAGTAAACTAATTAAAGCTAAAATAAGTAGTCAGTTGATCATTAAATTGAGCTGCTAAAAGCAAGCTGTTTTGAAGTATTGATCTGTTTTAAAGCAAAAATAGTGAAAAGGGGAAGCTGTGATTTGTGATTATTTTTTACAATTTTTTGACATTTCACTAATTGTTTGATCTTCAATTGTCATAATGTGTTAATGTTTTATATTTTGATGATTTTGGGCTGCTCTGAAAATAATTTCTTCTTACAGGAACAATAAAGATTTGAACAGAACTAAACTTATCAATTAATCAAAAAAGCAATTTAAGACTAATTTAGCAGATTCATTGAAAATTAAAATTATGATTTGTTTAATTGATCCAATTTGTTAATTGATTAGTCAAAAACATTATCTACAGTTAGATTATTAGACTCTTTGGACTCTCAAGAGTGTTGATTTAAGATTGCTCAAGGCTCGTACCAACAGCTATCAGAGTGGTAGTATATGTATTTTCCTTTAGTTCAGTATGCTGAATGGTAAACCCGAGGTAAAGTACCAAGACCTTCACAGTAAATCAGTAAACATACTTTCCACCTCTTCCACCTCAAGTTAAATGATACATGAAGCTCTGCAGGATAAGCCTGGAGTCTCCAACCATCCATCCATTCAAACATACAGGAGGAGGCTGACACGCTTTATGAATGTCCAACATCACTAATCTCGGCTACCATAAATGAGGCCCTTTTAGTCAATAGACACCCAGATCACGACGACTACATCCAGTCATCATCTATCAAGTCTCTCGACAGAGAAAGTAGTTTGTCAGACCGATCTAATGACCTGATCTTGCTGAAGCTCGTCAAAGTGCATCATCAATAACTGTAAGCATGGATGGCTCTGAAAGGCCAAAGCATGCAGTTACTGCCTGTTGGGAGACAATCACTCTTTAACGAAATTATCACTTTACATTGCTGCACTGGTTTGTTTGCTAGTTTGCCACATAGTATATTGATGTTGGTATCAAACCATAAAACTTTCATATTGTTTCACGTCTCAGCACTGCTCATATGAACATGATATACAGCTGACCTTCTACTGGGCACTGTTTTCTCTGACACGAGTTTGGTTGGCAGGTCTCAATGCATCTTGACAGACGGGTTTGCTGGGGGCTGTTACGCCACTGCTGTTTTTTTCTTTCAACAGCGCAGTTTATGTTGGTGTAGCTTTTGTTTTGCCAGTTCAAATCTGGTGTAAGTCAATGTCACCCACCTGCCCTGGGTGCGGGCCCTTACAGATGATTCCCCACATCACAAAAGATTCAGTCGAGAACATGGCACGCTAAACCACTCACCCTTCAGCTGATCTGTCTTAGATAAGAATGCAAGTTTAGAAATTGGGCAGTATAGAAAAAAAAAAACAATGCTGTGGGTTAATTGAACTCCTGTGAGAGATTTTCAATTTAAAGATAGTATATTGAGAGAGTATTACCTTTGCAATGGCCCGTGGTTGCACCCGTTTAGTGGAGGAATATCCTAATTTCTTAAAAAAATTTCACAACCCTCACATTAGGCATTTGGCAGACGGGCTTATCCAGAGCGATGTAGAGCACTGCTCAGTATTCATAATTTAGACAACAGAATTGGATCAACTGAATACATTTGCAACTGGATCATCCCAGCATTCAGCTGACCGTAAGTGTCCTACAGAGAGTAAACTGGCATGTTGAACTAACAAGCTTCAACTCATTTCCTTGAACAGATTTACATTAATGTAGGACACAATAGGCAGTCACACTTCACTAACCGCCATATAGGATACTGTCTTTATTGTAGAAAATGCTGGTGGACAAAGTGCTCACATTGTCAACTTTGCACTGAATGGTAAAATAGTACTTTCGGTTGCGTTATATCCCTTTGCTGAATAGGCATTCCACTAACTTTAAGCAGTAAAGGTACAGAGGCTGAAGCTGCTTTGTGACTTGGCAAAGCATAGCGTGCACTTGATGCACTTCACATGAAGCTCTGTTCCAAGAGAAATAATATTTTTTGGGATATTGTCAATGCCCCATTAAAGGACAGGAGCATCCTCAAAGAGGTTTTTTAAATCCTCTTTGAGCCACTGGGTGTTTTTCTTCCTGTTTTCAACAATGTCACTGTTCACTGTCTGGAAAATGGTGCAACAACTGTGTTTTAATCCCAGCACATTGGGATGTTGAACAATTTTACACACCAAATGTAGGCCTATTGCTATTTATCAGCTTTATAGATGTTTTTATGTCAAGTTCCTCCTTGGGTTGTCCCATCACTGGCTAAAGCAGGCCCTGTTAATATGTGCAAATTAGCCAAATTGCCCAGAAAATAAGATAATATACAACGAGCAGGTCTAAGAGACAGTGACACCAAGGACAGACACGCTTTTTCAGAGTTATTCAGCACAAATAAAAACTGCCAAAATAAAAGGAACACTAACACTAATTCTAAGCAGTGGTAGAGTATGTACAATAGTGTGTTCATATTGTCAATGTGACCAAACAAGCAAAAACTGACTAAAAAACCCCTTGATTTTTAGGTGTTGAACACTTAAAAATATTGAATTTTTGATGTACACCATTTTTCCACAATGCAATGTTCAAAGGAAATGGAAGAGCTGCTTAGAGCTGCAAAACATTAAAATAAATTGTACATGGTAATAAAACGGCCCCGGGAATTTCTTTAAATATAAAAATAATAAGTATTACATTTTTAGAAAGATATTTTGTTTTCCTTTGTAAAGTTTAAAGTTTTGGCAAATGTATTCTACAGTCACAGTTGATGACTGATGTCCAATGATGCATGCATTGTATAATTTCCTGTTGGTATAAGAAATGAATGTTGGTTTCTTGCATACCAACTGTAAAATAGACTTGGATGGATGGATGGATACACACATGATAGATGGACTTAACATTGATACATCCATTGCTGTGCTGACTCACTCTGAAAAGAATCCATAGCTATATCGTATAAATTATATTATGCTAATCTATGCAATGCTCAGCATGGTCACACACTTAACGCATGCAACACATGAAGATTTCATGTTCTGCAGGATTAACGCCGCCTACTAAGCAAGTAAGCGAGTGGATACACAGGGGGTCACTGGGGACATTCCAGGGGGACAAAAGTCACTCCCAAGAAAAGAACCCATAAATATCACCACAATGAATATCACCACTGAAATTAACTAACTGTTGGAAACAGTACACCAGCAACAGCTCCTGTAATTAATGGTTAAACATTAGTGAACAATTTCGAAAAAAAGCTAGAAACATCCAATAGATGTTGATCTGAGGGATATATTTTCTGAGCCATGCTTCCAGCTCTGTGTCAGCAAGAAATTCACCCAGCTCAAGTGTCCTTCTGCTCATGTATGTGTAACAGTGTGCTAATTGATGTGCTATACTGTTTGCATTCAAAAAAAAAAAGTGCATCCAACCAAACAGACCACACTGCATAAAGGCTTCATTAAGTAGGACAGTGGCATTTTTTATTCATTTCACATTAACACTGAGGAGGAGAAAATCGAACATAAAATCAAATATTGTTTATAACACGTGCAATTTGTCGACACTGACCATAAATAATGGAGATATTCTACATTCATTACTTTCACTGATCAATAATTATTCGTGCTACAATTCTTCAGAAATTGTTCTCAGCTGTACTTTAAATATATTCTGATGAGAATGTTCCCAGTATTTCAGAGATTTAAAGCTTTCAAAGGTGTCAAAGATTTTCAACAGCAATAATCTGTATTTTGACAGTAATAGAGTGCACGGCACCTTGAGATAAACTGCTGGGTTGCTATTGTTTCAAAAAAGGCCCAAGGCAGTAAGTGATCAGTTTGTGAATCTTGTGTGCATATTAGATAAAAATCAAAAACACATGCACCAAAGCCTTCACCAAAGTAGAACTTATTTCATGGATTCAGGCCAAATGCGTGGATACTCTGCTGCTGCTGTTTCTTTGAGGTCCCTTAAGATGTGATTTTTTCTGATGATCAAGCCTACTTCAACGCATCAATGCAGCAGTGGTCCTCTGTAAGGCACTGATGAAATTCTCCTCACAGACACCTAGGCTATAGGGAGAGATTTAATCAAGGTCAGATGAATTTTGCTACTGTTGTTTGTCAGCTTCAAAAGCAAGCAATCAAGACGCCTGATGAATCTCACAGAATTCAACAGGCTCTTTAATTAAGCATTAAAATAGGACTTAAGGCACAGCAATATTAAAGCACAGAATGAAACTACTACAATAATATTCTCTTATTCATCTTCCCCCTATATGTAGAAAAATAAAACGTATTGTGGTTGCAAAACCTCAAATAGGATAAACTGAAACATATCCACTTCCCACAACTTTCCTGGAACAACACGCACATATACTTTGAAAAGACAACCAGATAAAAATATGGTCAGTGACAAGATATTATTATTCACAGACTTTTTGTTTTTGCTCTGGGTTGCTAGATTATGCATGCATCTCTAATGTTTCAAAGCCAGACATTCAACCAAACAGAGAAAACAGAATGTGAAGGTTGAGGCTCTTAACCATTCACTTCACTAGAATAGTTAATGCTTCTGCGGTCTTCCAGCCTTTAATAGGCAGCAGAGTTAGACATCTCCAATGAGGCTGGTGCAGTCTGATGAAGAGCGGCCATACGACTTTCTGACAAACAAATCGATATGTAGGCACAGAATGATCTCTCATCACAGTGGCATATTCAGTAGGAGTAATTCATGGAGGCATTATCTTTTTCCTAATGCTTCAGTCAAGAATTCATAGTACATTAATTGCACTACATTTTGTCCAATGCTTCTTAGTTCAGAGAAGAAAGTCTTAATAGAACTAGTAGGAACTCTGGTAGTAAGCGCTGGACAATAATATATTGTTCTTATGCATTATTTAATGGGACTGTGGGGAAGATAGTGTTTGTGTGCATTTCAAATTCTGTATGAGAGCATGTAGCTCTCTTAATTGGCTTTCTCAAGAGAGCCAAGGGGAAATGCTGTTCTGGCAGAAGATATTGATCAATATGACCAGATGCAGCTACTGAAAGCATGATCTAAATCAATGTCACCTTCAGGTAAACAGTAGAAGACTAGAAGCTGCAGTTTAAGACATCAATGGATGCTATCATGCTGCACTCAGCCATTGCTTTTTGTTTACATAATGATATTGTATCACTTTATTTAAATGGCCACATAAAGGCTCTGACACACGGTGTCAGGAGCAACAGTTTAAGGCCGCTACAGTGGAAGGATGACTGCACAACAGTGGTTGTTGAGGGAGACAGATGCCACCAATAATTTTTCTTACCCGAGTCAACAGAAGGAATGGGCGACTGGCTGGTACCATGCAGTAGATCACATGGGTTTAAAATGTTATGCTCCTCTGCAGTTTAAATGTCATGCTCTACAGCAGGTGACATGTTTTTTCCCGAATGAATATTTGTGTCAGGACTCTAGCTGCTCTAGACAGGTTGAATATGGTATGTTTGGTTTATGATGGCTGCATGCCACTGGGCTCCGCTGGGCGTTCGGTGTTATATCACATCCTGCACAGTATTCCTGAACAAATTAGCTCTGTAACCTCCACATACATCTTTATGTGAATCTGTATCCCTCCCTTCAGACAGCTAGTCTCTCAAAATGACTCTCTTCCGATTCCTTCAATAGCCACCTACACAAATCTCCCATTGTACATTCTGCTCACACCTCACTGCTTCTTTTTAGATGTGACACCGAGCAGGTCAGTCTTTGAGCACCAGCGCTCCTTGTGCTCACCTGTTTATCAGCGATTGTTTGAAACAAACAACTGCGACTTAGCCATGGTTAACAGACATGCTCCAGGCACACGTTCATGCTCTGTGACACTAAATGACAGTTTTCCTTATTCAGATGTACTGCTCAGCTGTGAAGGGCTAAAAGCCTCCCAGATAAGAAGGAGCCACGCAGCAATCATTATTTTCAAAGTTCCAAAGTCAGGATATGAATGTTCTCTAGAGATACAAAATCATGAAGTTTACTATCATCTACTTCAAGTTATGCATTTTAAAATGCACTTTGCAAACAAGTGATTGACAGTACATCTGACTGACACGAACGTATTCAGCTGACCATAAGCATCCAACAGAGAGTAAACTGGTGTGCGTGGCCAACCATGCTGCACGAAAAGTATTTACCAAAACCTCAACCATTGCCAAATAATTAATTTCTTACTGATGAGTAAGAAGAAACATTCTTTGAAGAGGGTACTCAGGGTACATACTTAGCACATAAGTGATCAATAGCTCTGTTTATGACTTGTATCACTGCAGTAACCTTTTAGTGTAACATTTTAGTGCTTTTACCTTTGGCTCCTATTGAAATTCATGATGCAGCAAAGTTGGAAAGTGTTTTATGCCTCTTGAGGCCTGCATGTTATTTACCTGTGTTTCCTCCAGTTGTCAGTGCTTGGAGTGCACCACTGCTTCTTTCTGTCACTTTGTTATTTGCTAACCTTAAAAAAGTAAATTCTAAGGGTAGCTCTAGTTTAATTGCTTCAGTGCTTTGGTGGCTACTCTTTTGATCTTTTTGGCGAGTTGTAATTACGCTATTCCTCATCTTTTTTCATGCATCTTGAGCACTAAATAACTTGCCTTGCCTTGGGAGAAACATCTATCTCATTCTGTCGACTGATAACAGCTTAATTGGTACTTATTTTCTCCATTTTTTGCTCAGACTTTTCCCCGCATTCAGAGTCCAGAATTCCAAAAATGAGTTTATTCGCTGACATCACTTCTTTTAAGTCTGTCACCATTTGCATCATAACATCCTTTGATCCTTTGTTGTTTATTTCCAGACAATGCATGAATGCAAAGGCAGAGTTTTAGAAGTGGAAATGAAAATTCCTTCACATAACAAAACCCTGGACCCTTCTCAGTTTCAACAAACGACTTTTCCTTAATGCTGGGATCAGAGTCTTATCTCTGCACCTTCAAACCAGCCCGAACCACTGTGTGGTACTGTGGTACTGTACATAATTGTGTACAGGACTGAATGAAAATCATGCATGCGAAAAGTCACTTACTGTATACCGGTTTAACTCTTGAATTATAACTTAGAGTAGCTTAAAAAAAAGTAATCTTTGGAGAAAATGTATACATTATGCAAATGTCAGTCTGCGGCTCACTGTAAATGGCTATTTTAATGTGCCTGGTATAGAGAACAAAAACAGGGAGTCTTTTATACTCTCAAATACAGATCAATAGCTTGTGTTTGCTGTTCTCCTACTTTCTGCAGTGGCTGATAACCCTCTACTGGTCCCGATTTCATAATGCTAACACATGACACCAGCACCATGAGCAGCTGCTGTAACACAATGCAACAGAAAGGCAAAGAAGAGAGACCCCATTAATCTCACCCCACGGTCCATATACAGCAACCTAGAAAGCAGAAACTTCTGCACACATGCCATTGTCACTTTCCCGTTATGCACTACCTGCTGAGATGTGAATTTGTTCTGCAGTCGCTGCCTGCCTGCAGTAGAATTGCTAAACATGGAAGAGTTGGCAATAATGCATGATAATGATAATGACCATCCTGCCTGATTTCATTAGGCAAACACATGACAGCAAGTGCTCTGAGCTTCTGTTGTAACATCCTGCAACACACTGACAAGCCAAAGACCTGATCATCACCACTTGCAACACACACAGCTAGTAAAAATAGACATCTAAATACATAAGAGCCCTGCTGCACGCACTGTTAATTCAAATTACAAATCCAATAAGGCTCAAGGGTATCAACCCTCCTAAGAAAAAAAGCTGATGAACCTCTGTTTTTACAAATATTTTCAAGTCCATTATGTTAAAACCTGTATGATGCACACCTTTAACCAAACATAATTTCAATTTACTATATTCACCCAGCCTTTACTGAAACTGAAACACACACAATAACAGTAAGCCAAGCCCCTGAGCTAGCTGCCTGTGCTCTTGTTTTTTGTTTTATGTTTTCCATAAAAGCCTTATATGAGGTTTCTTTATTGCTCTTAGACGTAAGAGGCATCTTTTTAGAACATGAAATAATGCCAAGACATTGTGACAACTTTCCTTTTACTGTGTAATTTCAGTAGACAGCTGAATACATACCTACAGCGTACATAATCGTATGGCTCACCAAGAGTAAAGCAGGGGGAGTATACAGTAGATGCAGCTGGTAGTCACTGTTTTCCGATTGCACTGCAAGCTGCAGTAATGCTCACTGCAGGCCCTGATGTAGCAACACGGCTGGCCAATGCCTGCATCTTCCCCAGGGGATGTCTTGGAAGGTATTATGCGGATAAAGCAGAGCTATATGAGGGATGTTCACTTGACTTTAGTGTAAGCATATTGACATCTAACCCCACCTCAATCTTATGGATTTACAACCTCGATGCAGGCATCCCGGACCCTCACTTCTCCCGTCTACTGTTGCCGATGTCCTCCGAGTGATGAACAGATATTTCCAAAGGCCAGACACTGACCCCTCTGGGCCTGCGTGCCAAAATTAGAATAGCCAGAGTGTAACAAAGTTCCCACAAACGCTGAGTTGAATCTGAGGAGGCTGAGCTTATTGAGTAACTGGGAAATGATGAGGGGGGCTAAAAATTCCAGCTGCAAACGTAATTGCCAGCATTCACTCACAGCACCCATGAGATCATTATCATGCTGCATCAGTGCTTCTGGATCCCTTTATCATCCCTTAACCTGCTTATCAAATTGTCAAAAACAAAGGTGATGTGCAGCCCTCTAACTCTCTCTCACACACACACACACACACACAGTGCACACATGCTGCTGAGGCCTTGACTCCCCATAAAACTAAATAATCCTCTGGCTGTATGCCTTTAAACTCAACTGAGATGGACAGTAACAAGTTTTCCTCCTCATTCAGGCTCTGTGGCTCCACAGTAAAACTGCCCACTCTCTCAGCAATCACTGCAATTCGCCTCGATGGGAGGATTTCAGTGGTGCTGCTAATTTGTGAAAAAGTCTTGGGTCTCTGCGTCGTGCTGATGCAGACACGCCCGGGCCACATCCAAATGCACCCCAGTCTCCGGGAATCCAACTCGTGTGGCCCCGCTCAGGCGTCTCCGCTGCACAGTTTGGAGCCACAGCACAGCCACGGTATGACAGGGCTGTTTTGGGGGGCCATCGGACCCCACGAACGGACTGTATAACAGCACTAACACTATCAATAACTGCTCCGCCACGTGAGGACTGAATATCTCAAGTAGCCTGAACACATCTCGGCTGCACAAACATCATATCATCCAGCAGACTACTGTGCATGGCTGCCTTTAAAGTGGAGCAGGGTTTGCACATTATGCAAGCAAGACACAGACAGAGATATAGATAAGTTGCTGCTTAGATCTATCGTTGGACGGACAGACAGATGGAGAGATAGATGGAGGGTATTGCAGGCCTATTATTCTACATTTAGTAGTTTGCACAATCGATGCGGCACATCAGCGATTTGGAGCCCGTTCAGCTCATCAGAGGGGCGCAAATGTGTCCAGACGTCACGCCAGGAGTGCAAAAGTCCACGGCACATTTCTCACCAAGTCTACGGAGTGACTTACCAAAAGTGGGACCAATAAAGTAGACGAGGAAAGGTTGATCCCGCCGCACATGATTCCCGCCGTCCACGCACACCTGTCTCGCCGGGTAAATTCACCACGGATCTCGGGAGGACAACGGGAGTTCATTTATTCCAAACGCACGCGTAGGAGAAAAAAAAAAAAAAAAAAAAAAGCAAGACCTTCTCGTCAGGGCTGGCGAGGGCTTGTGCCGGAAAAATCCAACGGACGTGATGAGCGACAATCTGCCGCTCAAGTGTCATCAGCAGGAGACGGTGGGATGAACCTCCCGGTCACCTGCGCCGGGATGAAACCCCACCTTAAATCCCAGGGCGATCCGAGTGAGGCGTGCAAGGCAGAAGATGTGAAGCCGAAATTCAACCCCCCCCACCCCCCCTCAAAAAAAAGATCCAGCCGCTCAGGAGAGTCCGAGGCGTTCAGAGGAGGTTAAAGCGTCAGTACGTGGTCGCCTCAAGTCCTCCGCGTAACGCAGGAACACGGCGGATTAAATCCCCGGTCAGTCTCACGCTTGTTGTGAATTGCGATCGGCTACAGATGGTGTCCTTTTTTTGTTGTTTTGTGTGCGTGTCTGTGTGTGTGTGTGTGTGTGTGTGTTTTCCAGCGCCGGGCTGCGCTCTTGGGGAAAAAAAAAAAAAAGCCCCTGACGCCTGGAGATTGGCGTCAAATTCGGGCTCCCAAGTCCGACGGAAAACCGCGAAGGTGGAGAAACTCTCCTCCGACACCAGTTTCCGTAACCGCGGCACTTCTCAGCGCAGTGCAGCTCTCACGCCTGCTCTCCCCGGCGGTGGTTTGCCATTACTGTAGCCATTTGTTGTCAGAACTCCCCCCCCCCCCCCTGTACGAAGCGCAATGAAGGAATCCCACCCATGCACTGATGCCGTGTTTTCTCCTTTCCCCCTCCCCACCACCACCAACCACCACCCCCCCCCTCTCTCTTATTCCGCCTCTAAGAGCCTACTGTGCGCACCCGAGCGAGCGATTAGTTTTCACACACGACTTGGTCCGTCCGCTCCTTCAAACAAAGCGGCGCGGCCGATGCGTCCGGGCTGCGGGATGTGACGGGAGATCTCCCCTCGTCCCAGGGAACGGGCAGCCCTTTCTTTTTTTTTTCTCTCTCTCTCTCTCTCTCTCTCCCCCCCCTCCCCCTCCCCGGCTCACTCCTCATGCAGGCGCCCACCTGCGTAATGAGAGCCCGGTTGTAAACGAGTGCGTGGTGTCACGCCGCGGTGTCTGGAGCGCGGCGGAGCCAAGTGGCCGGTGCGCACAGACGCTCGGCATCGGAGGAGACGACTGACACCTTGTTTCGCGGACAGTGCAGCACTGCAGCGATGTGATGTCATTCCTGGGGGGGGGGGCTGCGTTCAGGGCACAGGGCTGTCCGACAATTAGGGGGTTTGTTTTTTTGTTTGTTTTTTTTCTTTTTGTGTGGTGAAAATTAGAGGAAAAATGTGTTCACGTGACGTGGATGGATGGGGGTGGGGGGGTTGATGGAGAGGAGGCGCTGTGAGGTGTTTGTGGTAACTCCGGGATGGGCTGGTAGCTCATGGTCCAGCACAAGATATACTGCAAGGGCGGGGAGGGAGTGGGGTGGGTGGGGTGGGTGGAGGTGGTGTGTGCTGGTTCACTGCTGCACATTCACCCCCTATGGGCACAGGACGTGTTTACTGCTTTGAGTTCAGGGCTGTAATGAATACCCTTTTTATTTCCTTATCCTTCTCAATCCCGAATGCCCATCACAATGAGCAGAGGCGCAGGATAACTGCTCGACCGCCCACGTGTCCCAGACAGCACTTCGTCCCTTGCTTTGGGACAAGAAGCACTTATCTTTGGCCCAGAACAATGGAAATGGGATATCCAGTCTATAGAACAATAAACATGAATATATCCACCCACCAGAAAAAAAACAAAAAACAAAAAAAAAAACATTGGGTAATCCTCTCAGAGTTGCAGAAGAAAGTCAGAGACCCATCCTTCATCATAATGTGCAATATGCCTCTAAGAAGAGGATAAGGGAGAGGATAACATGTTTTGAGTGCCTTTTTTTAGTGCATATTGGTGCATATTTATCCCAAAGTATGTATTATATTGTGTTGCGCTGACTTGCACTGTATTGTATATGCAATGGTGGATATCAGAGCCATGCAGATAGTCAGTCAGGAGAGGGAAGTTTGAATTCACCTTTAAGTGCAGTTGATTTAAATGTAATATGTCTGCTGTGAGCTGAATTAATTAGCCGTGAAAAAGTAGCTCATCAGAAAAGAAAATTTAAGATATAATGAAAATATCACCCATAACAGGTCCCAAACGTAAGACTACAATAATGTCGGGATTGTTAAGAAATAAAAGTACCATAAATAACAAGGTTACTGCACATTATAGAGTACCACAGGAACACTTTATGTCCTTGAAAGGAAAATTATTGTAACAGTAAATCCTAATAGGAATGTTTCTTTTTCTTAGGTATTGTTTTGCAATAAATACAATCTCTAACTGTAGCTGTAAGTTTCACGTCATCTTTGTTTCACTGCTGCAGCATGACAGGTGTAACAATTATCAGATGTGAAACTCTTTGTACAGAACAGCAGCCTGTTGTAATTAAAGGGCCGTTCGTAATGGGTAAGGCACCTCCAGGGCATTTTAAATGGATCGGTGAGATGTGACACAAACTAATTTTGGGAGGCTCCTGCACTTGCAAAGCATTCTTCCTCTTTCAAAGGGCAATATTTCTATCAATACCTACCTACTTAACTGTAATTCAACAAATATTCACCACATAGTTATCTTTAAAAGGGTTGGAACCAAGTAAATTTAAATTCAAATACACCCTCAAACTAGTTTTGTGTCTTTTGAATAGATGCTCCCCTCCAAAATTTCATTGTGCCGCAGAACGAGCTGTAGAGTTGAAGTTTCATTATGAGATTGCTCTGAGCCCGATCTGAATAAGCATGTGTGTTCATGAGGTGGGTGAGCGCATAGGACACATGCAGCGAATACTGATGGAAATTGAAAAAGAGCCATGAAGGAAGCCAATCTGCTATTTATATCAGGATTGCACTCCATGGGACGAAGCTCTCTCACAGTAATGCACTGTAAAAGTGATTGATTAGTGTGATATTGAGAGAATATCCGTCTTAACTGTCTTCACTCGCCAAAGTGATGAAATTACTGTACACTAGTCTTTGAAAGCATAATAGCAGATTAGGTCAGTGTGATCCATTCACTCTAATAAGGAAACTTGCCATTCCCTAAAGTGCAAAACATAAGAGGGAGGTCTGCACTCAGATCCAGTACACACCATCCAGCCACTAATACTTTCAGAGGGTTTGTTTAATGACCTGGAACAGATTACATACTGAGGTTGCTCAATTTAGGTTCAGGTGTGCATAATCTTTGTATGTGTCCACACCCAAAAATTTGATTTTTGACGCAACCCAGTTGCCCTTGTCACTGTTTTAACAAATTGCTCGGATCAATTTCCATTAACGACAGCGAAATTCCCGATTTCTTCCCCCTGGCTGAGCCCCAAGGACCCATAATGTGATGCTCCATCAGTTCAACACGTCAGTGAATGGTCCCTTGCGTGTGTGTACTTTGAATTGGGATTAGAATTAGTGCAGGAACAGAAACAATAAAACGCTGTCTTCAGAAACAGGAACATCATTACAGTGTATACAGTGCTCTATAGTGGATAAGACGAGCCTAGTTGATACCACTGAATCCCCCTGTACATAAGCCCTCTTTCTAAAAGTGCAAAAAGTTTCTCTTAATGTGCTTTAAACTCTTCAGTTTACAATCAATTTCAGAGTAGATGTGATTTCCACTACAATTAGCAGTGGTACTTTTTATAGATATGTATGTGCTTCTTTGATTTATTCAAGCATGTTTGTTCTCTGATCTCTGTAGAATCTAAATAAAATGATGCAAAACTAAAAGAAAAGTGTTCTTCCAGTGGTTCACGGTGAATTTACATGTCTATCATATGGGATATGTGCGCAAATCACGGGGATCTCCTGCAATTACTGTTGGCTAAACAGGAATGGTGGGTCACTCTAATGGTACCTGTGTCATAAATGACACAAATGTTATGCATTATTCTACTCCTACCAGTTACTCATAGTGCTTTCATGCCTCAAATGTACTTTATCTCAGATTTGACCTGCTCTAAACTAAACAAAACAAGTGCTACTTAGCAGCTGTAAGGGCTCTTCAATGCGTCCTTGTATGGGAAATATTAAAGATACACGCGGGTCATCTGTTGAGGGCGTGAGGTGCAGCTCACTCGCAAGCAATCTTCTGTCTTTGGGCTTATGTTTAAGTTATGAAAAGAATCCTGGTTTTTCTTTAGGAAGACAAGACAAAGCTCTTATAGTGAAGACCAACATGTTTTAGCTGCAGAAGCTTTCATCAATGTTACAAGATAACATGTATAGTTAATTCTCAGGGACATCTAAAATAGCCACTTAGCCAGTATTTAAAAACATTCAAAATGATATCATACTGTACCTTATTAAAATAGCTAGAGGATATGTTTAAATACCAGGTCCCCCATTTATTCATCTTGGGTTTAGACTTTAAAAAAGGAAAGATCCAAAAGGTCTCCCTCTCTCTTTTCTAATGAAATTTAAATAACCTCCTCCTGGACCAAGAGACACCTACTCAATGACAATAAAAGAAAAGGCAGATATGGGATGTCTGACCTCTTTAAAGTGGCTCGCCACACGATTTTTGACATCTTCTCTCTTAATGGCGCTCCTGCACTCAGTAACTCAGTATTTCAAAGAGCACTCTGTTTCACTTTCCACGGGGGCATGAAAACATCCATCACATCTGTTGTTTTACAGTTAATGAATCTCTGCATGCCTTCAGTCAGAAAACTATTCCGTATTTCTTGTATATGGTCAATTAAGCGACAGGAGTCTTAGATACGGCTGAATATCTTTATTGTTGACTGCAAATTATCACGTAACCTCGGTGAAGGCTGAAAGTGAGGGTTTTTGAAATTAAAGCTGTTGTTCTTCAAGAACAGCTGGAGTTTTGCACATGAACTTTGGAGGAGCTGTAAGGTTGTGATAGATGGGTTTTTACCCTTTGAACATACAGATACTTGTCAGTTCTTATTGACTGTTGACAGCAAGCGAAACTTTGTGAAAGTGAACTTATATATCAGACAAAAAAAAAAATAATACAAAATCCACATATATCACTTTGGTTCAACAACAATATTTTAATTTTACTTTGTTACATATTATCATCTTAGTTGTTATGTGTTACGTTTGTTAGCAAACAGTTGCCTATTTACACATCCAGCTGACACATTACCATTCACTGTGGTAAACTGCAGAGTCAGGTGATAATTCCCTGTGGGTTTGTCACTACAAGCAACTAGGGTTGGAGCCGTTCACATTTGAATACCGGTACCCAACTACCTTTTCCAGTACTTTACTCTTTTTATTGTTTCATACTAAGGTTTCGGACATACTAATAAATCTCACATTCTGTCTTAGGGCACTAAATTGTTGTAAGGAATTTCAGAGCGAGCCAGTCGCTGAGTCTGGGCTAACACTAGTAAAACTCTGTTGTACCGTTGTAACACATGTAGCACATGACACACATTTATCATATATATACATATATATAATTTGATCAATTATAATAATATAATATATAATAGAAAAATATTGGTCAGTGTAGCTTTAAAATACTATTTTGATTCCAAGTATTAATTGTGAACTAGCCAAACCTTTATTCAAAACAAATCAAGTCAGCATTTCTCAAATCTGATTCACTGAGCTTGTGATGGATCAGACGGGTATTCAGGAAGTCAGGCATATACAGTATATCTGATCCTACCTGCACTCTTGAGGAAAGTATTTTGAGAGAAAGATTAGAAAGTCCGGCTCAGCATTTCTGTCTAATATCTATACTGTTTGTTCTGTATATTACACCCTACGATCTGTTTGCATGTTGTGGGTGAGGTGACCATGATTTCAACCACTGCCTCTGATGGAGTCTCCACAGTCCTGCAGAAAGTAATTTCAAAACCTCATATTTCTTAGAGCGTCTGTGTATGCATTCAAACAGAATTAATTCAACAAAAATCCAGCAGAAGGTGCACAGCAGAACATTTATTTTATTCCCTGAAGTGTATGTTTTTATTTTTTTCTATTTTTCTATTTTTACATTATGTACTAATGTTTGTTTCAAATTGATCCAAATTGCTTTTGTCTGTGAGGTAAGCAGACAGAAAAATGAGAATTGCTATCTCAGGAAGAAAAAAAAAAATCTCAGCAGCAGATTTTTCAAGGTGCCATGGCAACAGAACATTCAAAAGAATTTTGATGAGAACAGCAGGCAAAGAGAGGCTGATTACAAGGGAGACAATTTGTTACTCCAATTGCAAGAGCTACAGAGTCTGATTGCACACATACACAAGCATTGTGTTGTATTCTTTATCTGGACCAGTGTGCAAAAACACTGTTCTTTTCTGTCCTATCATGGCCCTTCAGTCAGGGGATAAGTGAGAGTGGCTCTAGCATCTCGGCGTGGAGATGAAGGGCGCAGTCTAGGTTGCTGTTGCAACAAGGCTAGTTTAGCAGCTAAAGCGTTGGCATAGTGATGCAAGGTGGATACAGCTTTGATTGGCAGTGCAGCAGGATGAGCACCAGACATGCAGTGGGCGTAGACGTTTTTTTTTTTACCCTGAGAAACTCCGTTTCAAATCACACAAGAGGAAGTGGCAATCAACACAGCCCTGCAGCTGTCTATCTGAGGTGGCTATTCTCACTTCCCAATCTCACTCTCCAGTGCTCGGCAAACAGACCACCGTCCTGACAAACATAATCACTCACAGCTCGGCTTCAGAGAGCATCTGTCAGCGGGGAAAAAAAGCTGAAAAAATTCTGCATAGACACTCTGTTAAGCACCTTTTTGCACTGAATACACAACCCTCAGCAGCACATTATTCGGCGCTGATTGTTCTGTAAAAGTCCCTGTCATCGGGAACTTTGACAGAATGAGCTGAGTAGACTATGCCAACGCAAGAGACTCAAAGAGAATCATTGATGCCATATGGGTTGAATGAATATTTATATCTGATGTTTTGCATGAAAAATGAATACTTGTCTCATGTCACATAAATTTTAATTGTTAATTGAAAATCATTATGGTCATCTTCGGAAGCTGTTGCCAAATTCCCCAGTTCATTGTGTTTTCTCTATTAATAAGAATGTCCAACTAACATTTATTGGCATTTTAGAAATATGCATATTGTCAAATAGCTTTAATAATGTATGACATCTTAATAAGGTTATTTATAGAATTTTATCTCAAATTAAACTGTGGCACTGTAATTGTTGCTACCAAGTGTGGTCCACCACTGTTCTATCTATGTATACACAAGGAACATCAAGGTCTGCAATAATAAAAGAAAATTCCTATTATTGTGCTCAGGTGTAGAAAGTAAATTCAGAAGAAATCTGCTGTGCAGCTTATGAAAATAAGTCTAGAAGATGTCTGAAGTGTTCAAATGTTTCTTCTGTAAATCATGAAGTAATCTAATCAAAATGACAGCATCCAATCACAGTGAAGCCCAAGTCCCCCCGCAGATGAAGTGAATTGAGCTTAAGAGTCAGTGAAAGGACACCTGACTGGATGGATCTGGAGGCTGCCATTGTGTGAGTTCATGTTGGTGAGTTTCAAGGCTCCATGCCATGGTTTTGTGCTGTAGAATAGATGAGTGTTAAGGTTCAGTGGGCGTAAGGAATAGAGGCTACCAAGGCCGAGATAAAAGAAGGATGCCGGCTAACACACAGTGGATGGGTGGCGGTGACTAAAGGCCCCACCTGAGCACAGAACCGCCACAGAGCAACCCTCATCTCCTCTTCTCGGGCTGACTCTGATAAAGTGTGTTATCAGTGCAGACAGGCAGGCTAAATCACTGGTTGAGTAAAGGTTAGAGCTACTGGTCTGTTACTTCACCCATGAGGGCAGGCGGGTGAATGTCAAAGCAGCTTGGATCACAGGGGAACACTCCGGGGTGGAGGGTGAGTCAACCCCCAGGGCAGACGCTGATTTATGCATTACTTACGTTCAATGGTGCAACACCATATAAAACTGAGCAGTTCACTGATGAGCAATGTGTAATCTACATAGATCATCGGGTGTTGCTATGCTTCCGCGTTGGGCACTGTAGATATGGTCGAAGTTGTTCAGGCGGAGGTCTAGTTTTCCAAGCTTGGTGTTTCATTCAGTGATTTCAGTGCATCACACACCGGCCGCATCGCAGAGCACTGACAGCAGTATCACACAGCGAACACTAGATATAGACCAAAGAGGCTGGCAAAGTAAAGTAGCTGGGCTGTGCCGAAGACCCACTGGAAGCAAACAAATCTTTGCCACTTCTCGCGCATTGCTGTGGGGCTGTCAATACTTGTGTAATTGTGTAAATGAGCCCAACCAGGGATGTGGGCTGCAAATATACATCACATCTGTTGCATTGCTTATCTGGATGTAACAATATTTATCTTTATAGTCCCTGTTAAATACACGAATGCTTTGAGAGGTAATTCACTCGCATTCCATTGACAATGAATATGAGCACCCTTACACCCTTAGAGTACATAGAAAACAATGGGTGCTGGTGTTTTAACAGACACGTAAGAGTTTAAAGAGTTTATTAAACGTTCCTTTGCTCTGCAGGTTTCTTAGCTGATTGTGCTCTAGACAAGTCAACCCACAAATTCATAGTGTATGCATAGGATTATGTTATAACAATTATTTGACTTGATTTTAATATATATATTATTTTTTTTCCAATGATATGGTCTCATATGGCACACAATTTTCCTTTAGGCTCCACACTAATTTATCTTTCCATGTTTTCTTGTTAGGCCTCAGTAGAGAAATAAAATTGTAAATACACAATGTCTTGTTTCCACCTGGCACTCAGAATAGATCTGGGACTTAGCTATAATTGAGACTATGCAGGTTTCCATTAGTACAGCTGTCCAACAGGGAGGCAGCCTGTTCAAGCTTCTCTGTGCACTGTATCTGCCATTAAAAAAACCCAACACAGTAAACCTTGTTTAATATTATTGGTTTCAAGCTCCCTCTTCTATCTCACAGGGCATGCTTTTATTTGGGGATCTTGCAAGTAATGCAAAATGTAAGTCTGAGAGCAGCTGTTCATGCCATACTTATATTGGAATAGTAAATTGTGGTGTATTCACAGGCTGACTACGAAGACTCTCTCTGCTCTAAACTGACAGTCCTTTATCCATAAATCCCTCAGTTGGACAATAGTGCTTCAGGTTAAACAGCTGTTGCTGCTCTTTCCACATAGGAGTCAAGTGTGTACACAGGAAGAGAGAGGGAAGTGGAGTCAAGCCTTGGGCACCTGCAGCTCTGCAACTTTAATAGATAACACTAAGTATGCTCAGCGTTCTGGCTCACGGCTCCTTTTTTTACCTCTTTCCTGCCACTGTCATTTTAACCAGACTTGTGATAGATCCCGTTTGGTGTGATACCCCATTAATTTCCCCGGGGGCTGATCATTCAATATTCAATAGCTAGTGTTATGCAGCACCAACTGTGGATAAAGCGACTGAGGCTGCTCTCCATGACCAATATCATCAGAGCTCAAAACAATCTCTGTGAGGGGATCACAAGATCAGACTGAGACACAAATATAACCTTGTTTTGAAAAATTGTCTTTATCTTTCTGTTGTCAGTTTGGCCGTGGCTGGTGTTACATGCAAAATATGTTCCTTCTACATATATATGGATAAAAATGTAAAGTGACTGCATTACTGGGTAAAATATAGACAGGCTGTGACACATTTCTATGCACTGATCTTTCCCAATGCATATGTTTGCAATGAGACACCTTCTTGACGTACTGAATGTTCTTTCAAAATGCTCCTTATGTCACAGAAAATACAGCCGGACATTATCATTTCTGAAAAGGTCCACATTTTTATAAAGTTATATATATATATATATATATATATATATATATATATATATATATATATATATATATATATATATATATATAAAGGCTGGATGTGTTAAAATGATCCTAGAAAGACACTTTTTTTTTAAGAGAAGATGCTGAGTTTCAGTTACTCCTGTCAGATTAATGTCTTATTGGGCTGCGTTCAGAAATAAATACCAGCCAAACTCTGCAGCTCTTTTAAAGAGAGTGTGAATAGTGGTAAGGACTCATGCTTATTAGTTCCTTTACAGTATACATTTGCTGGTAAAAGATGTCAGTGTAAAGCATGAGGGGGAAGATCAATTGGTGTTTAATCCTGTTCTGGTTTAACTGCATAGGGACTCTTTTGAGCAATTAACTCTGGCAATGACGGTTGAGACAGCGTGAAATCTCTTTACACTCCATGACAGTGTTGTAACTGTTTTATATGTCCAGAAAGCTACATGTGATTTGCAGTTGCTTAAATATGACCATTAAAGTGTTAATGTGCGAAATGGAAACTGTAGGGGAAAAAATGTGTGACATGCGTGCAACTGTGCAGGACTGTAATGCCAAGAAAAAATGACAGCATCAGTTGTTACTGCGACAATACACAAAATTACATTTGTTTATGTTCAAATGACAAAGCTTTCTAGGGGCCGTAGGAATTATGAATCTTGCAAAGGGGTGTCCGAATTCTAAGTGTGAAATATATTCACTATATAGAGCCCTTACAAATTCTCACAAATATCCAAAATCTTGATGTACTGCTCAGTACAGAGTAAACTATTGAGTGTGTATAATAGAGTGAGTAATGAATGAATGAATGAATGAGGGAGTGATTTCGGACACGGGCTATGACAGACAGTCGACTTTAACCATGACCATGATCATCCCCTAACCTTAACCACATGGTGGTATTGTAACAATTACAACACAATTATTGCAATTGAGACTTCACTCTCCAGCTCTCTATTTTCATTCGTTACACAACTATTCCTGGCACTTTTCATGTGAACATGAGTACAACATTATGAATACCTTCCAGGAGAGAAGGTTAAAAAATTGCGTTGTTAGAGTGTCTCCCACTTTTCTATAAAGGTCAGTCCTAACCAAGTAGTTTTTGTGCCTCAAACTAAGCAAACCTTAACCATAGCTGTGTCAGATCAGAAAACATGAACAAATATTCTGTTGTTTAATTTGGAGGACTTGTTGAACTTTGTATGTATGTTCATACTTCTTTCAAAATGTATCTGCTGTTGTAAATTGCTGGTATATATACAGTCTCTAGGAGACATGGTTGGAAACAATTGTAAGATAAAAAGTCCATGTCTGTTTTAAGGATCATACAGTCTATTCTAGTTGTTTTAAACATAACACAGCACTGTAGTACTCTTTGAATTCAGCTACTTAAAATCTTGTCACAGTGCTGTATCTGCTTAAAGACCTTTGAATGTTTTTACCCAACTTTTATCCATAATATCCCTCAGCGTCAAACACAGGTTTATTTAATGAGAAATTCATCAGAAGAGCGTTAGGTTTACATCACAGTAAAACTACTTTGTTCTCTTTGTGCTGTGAGTCTATTGATGTTGCTCCCAAACCACAGATCTGCAGGGGAGAGCTTCATATGCAGCAAAATTACTGGCTCAAGGTCTAGCTCATGCGGTGGTGCTCATCAATTCCACATCTTATCTTGAAGAACTAAGAGAGTCTTTCTGCACTCTTACCATGGGTGGAATATTGCTGGCACAAAAGGAGTTTACTTCAAGCAACAAAGGAGAGAGCTCGTAGGCTGAAATGGGAAAATCTGAAGGGGAAACAAGATGCAGGCTGTCAAATATGACAGATATGAATATCTATGTGAGTGACGGTGGGAGGGAGAAATGAAGAGGGAGAGTTTAACAGCCCTGCCCGTCCTTGAATACACTTCAAATATAACAACTTAGCACCACCTTGCCATTTTAAAACTAAATCCAATTTTTTGAGGCAATGTTCTTGTCACATTAATGATTATATTGTTGTGTGATGTTGCTTAATTTTGGTACAAAACGGACAGCAGGAACTAAGTAGAGTTAGCTTTGCTAATTTCCCAGAGCAAACCTATAAAACAAGAATTTGTAGAACATTGTATGACCCAACGTGACCCACTTTTTATTTATTTTTTTCAGTTTGAGGAATTCAGTTATGAATCATGTCTGAGTCAAGCAACTTTTTATCTGATTCTGCAACAAATACAAACTCATCCCCTCACCAACCAATTTGTTTAGACAGTCTTGGAAGGCTCCCGGCAGCAGTCACTTCCACTTCAAGCGTTCAGCACCGAACAAGCCAGAGAGTTTCGGAGTTAGTGAGTGATTAAGACCAGTTGCTGGAGAGCAGCCAGGATTGGACGCATTGGAAAGGCAGGTAGGGTATAAATTGTCTTTGTTTGATTCAGACTTCTCATCATTCTCAACCCCTCAAGTTAAGTGATTTTTCAATTTGTTCAGTAGCTATGGGCAGTGTGAATGAAACAATGTCAGATCCAATACAAGATTTGAATTGCTATCTCATTTAGTCACTGACCAATCTGTACTCGTAGTGGTTCATTTATTCAGCAAAAATTGTCCGGTGTATGACAGCACAAGAAACTGAGAAAATGTATGACCATGAGTGGCATAGAATATGCTCACTCTGCAGTAAATTCAATGCATCCATCTTTGTGAGTCAATCTACTTTAAATTCATTCTTATATATATATATGTATGTATGTATATACACACACATATATTGACAAGCTGCACTACATTACAAATCAGGTAAAATTTCCGTAATGACTGTAGTGGCAAAATAGCATAATGATTTGTTTTTGGACTATATTTGGTGTTAAATGAATAGTACAATTATACACTCTCATATGTGTCCATTAAATATGAAGCAAGAGCTGGGAGACGATTAGCTTCGCTTAGCATAAAGTCCAGAAACAGGGGGAAACAACTTGCCCGATAAGGTAACCACCGCCAGGCTGTAGCTTATGATTTACAGATGTGAGAGCGGTTGTGTTTATCTTCTCATCAAACTCTTATCAAGAAAGGAACAAGCATTTGCCAAAATGTCAAACTCTTCCTCAAAGAGGAATCAATTTGGAAGTGTGTGTGAGAACATCTTCACCGCAACATTCAAATTCCTAACCTTCTTTGCAATGACTTTATCTCGAAAACTGATGTCTTATGTGATGTGTTTACCAGTGACATTCCCAGTTGAATTGAATTTGAGGTTTGCTGCAGCAGATTCAGAGAGATGATGCTGAGCAGCTGAGCCTTTCAACGTACAGCTGGAAACAGGTGCTTTGACAGCTTGTTCTTCTAAATCAATATGAGATGGAAAGATGGACATTTTATGTGAAGCCACTGGAGGGAGGGTAAAAAAACAAAGGAGATTAAGAGTGGAAATAATCAGTAATAATAATAACTCAGTAATGTAAGAGTGGGATAAAACGTATTCCTCCAAACTCTTTAAGAAGGAGATGACAAGTTTTGACCAAAAGATGAATCATTTTAGCCAATTAGTTAATCTTCACTAGTTTACTGTCAAAACAGAAAAAGACAGTGCTTAACTCTGGTTTGGGAAGAGGCCAAGTAGATACATTTGGTGACATTTCTAGTGAAAATATATTTATTTCAGCAGTCAAGACAGCTGGAAGTGATAGTGGCCAAATAACACAATGGGAACCTTCTAACAGGGTAGGATGATAGAAAATTAATTCCTCATGTGCCTCCTCGTGAGTCCTGCTTTGTAGGAAGTAAATGACAGCCAAGAAAACTGAAACAAATGCCAACATGTGGGTAAAAATATCTGCTAGTCAGATTCGTAATGCAGAAACATGATCTAAAAATCAACACGCACTTTATGTGTGGGTGAAAAACATTCTTCCAGCACAAATGTTTACACCATCATATTTATATCTATATAATAGAAAAAATGAAAAAAAAATAAATGTGTCTATCATTCATCAGTGTAGATGCTCACATTATTAAGGTTATATAGTTTTATAGTTATCTTTATAGTTATCGGTCTTGGTGTGGACGGCTTAGTTGTTGTGTTCCAATTAAAGGAAATCCTAATGCTACAGTTTACAATGATATTTTAGACAATGCAAAACTCGACCCTGACCTCAGCCTCATCCAACACCTTTGTGATGAACTGGAACCCCAACTGCGGGCCTTATCCCCTAAAATCAGTGTCAGGCCTCACTAGCGCTCTTGTGTCTGAATGGGAGCAAATCCCTGCAGCCGGTTCCCAAAATCTTGTGGTAAGCTTTTCCAGAAGAGTGGAGGCTTTTATAGCTTGGTTTTGAATTTAGGTGCTCAAAAATCAAAAGTACGGAGTATACATACCTTTGGCCTTGTAGTGTATGCTGTGAGGATGTCCCTTATGTTGGCTGATTTCTTTTGCATGAGGAGAACAGGTTCATACAGGTTTTTACTGAAATATGGCAACACTGTCTCAAATAATCATAATAAAATGAAAATATGCAAAGTGCAGTTTGATTAGTTTAATAAAGCAGAATCCATTGAAATGCTAAATCTGTAAAAAAAAAAAAAAAAAAACATTAGGCAAACGAGCATTTATTAGCTCCAGTCACTTAATACCTGTGTAGTTCTAAAAGTTCTGAACCTCATTTAACTGATCCAAACTAAGCTCTGCACGAGTCCAAATCTGAGCACTGTAATTTAGTCAAGGTTATTAATTTTGTGGATTTTGATTCAGTGGTAAATTGTCTTTTGTTACACACAGATGTTTTGGCATCAGTCCTGCCAAGAATCTTAGAAATATGGCTCCACATTACACTGTCAGACAATTTCATGAACAACAAGCCAAAAATCCTCAAGAGTTGCTTTTTTCCCCCTCCATTCTCCAGTATTACCTTAGCTATTGCTTTCATGTCATCCAAACACTGCAAAATGAAAGCAGAGTGTTATTCCATAGGATTCACTGAATACAACTATCATCTTAGTTAATTCTTTTAATTATACAAACAAGTGTGAAAATAAAATTTCTGTCTTCAGATGTTATTCAAACATTTTAGTTTGTAAGGGTCTACAGAGAGGTGATTCTGTGGTAAGTGGAGCATAATTACTTTCAATTAGCAGCTTTCAGTTTTATGAACAGAACATGATTCAGATGAGTACATGTGAGCTTTCACACTCTGCTCTCTACTTCCATCACTTTTCATACCTCAGAATAAAACACTCAAAAAAGGGAAAAATCAGTACATCCCAGTTGTTGAGTAATGGTGGTAAATCCAAATTCATCCATAATCATTTTAACCTCTAGGACTTTTTGGTCCATGTAATGGTATCACTTTCAAGAGTACAAGCATACATATAATTGAATGCACGTGTATCCATATTGGTTCATTTAACTGCCACTCTTCAAAGGTCGGTCTGAGAGTCAAATTTTATCTTTTGATCATAAATTACTGAAATCCTGCAGTGACGATCTTTGAAATACAGCATATAGTTTTATACTTAGTTTAAACTGAATGGTTTGATGTGGCCTTCATTATTCTAATTTAAGAGCTATGCCAAATATGTAGTGTTACAAGACATTATTAGACATTGGTTGTCATGAAAACAGTAACCTACCTGGGGTCAGATACGTAAAACTGTGTGTGCAGGCAGAGACAGAAGTATATGGATGCACATTCATTTTGTCACATCTTTCAAGCCTGGTTTCATTTTTTAACAACTCAGACTTCTGCCTGCTCCCCCACTTGTTAGACCTGTTAATGAAAACAACGGCAAAGAAGAAGTGCAATTTTACTTATTATGCCACATTGGTGAGGTTCTCCGACAATTACACATGACTATGGCTATTTATAGCACCTGTACCATTAATTAATTAATCAGAAAGATAATCAATGATTAATTTCTCATTAGATCATTAAGAAAGGAAAATTATAAAATTCATAACTCATGAGAAATTTTTGAAAATTAGTTTATAAATACACCTTTGATTGATTATTTTATAGGTTGTTGTGTACACTGCAAAAATAACATGATCAGTGAAATTGGTAAGTACCTAAACAAGGTTTTACTATATGATTACATCTCTCACATCATATTTCATCTCTACCTGCGGGCTGGCTCTTGAAAATCATGTGTGACCATGGTTTGAACGTAAGCATGAGGTGTGCACATTCTCACTGAATTCGTCTTTTATAAATACCACTTTATTTGTGGGAAATAGCTCATGCAGGGTTTTTGTGCTTCCACATTGTTCATACATCCAGCCCCGGGAGTGCAGTATTACTAGCAGGTAAAAAAATATATAACTGCCTCTAAAACACAGAGCTTGTAACAAAATATTTCTCAGCCAGATTGCATTCATTTGACCAGTGAGTGGACGGGAGAGTTCCTACTCGAAACAAGTGGCATTAAATTTGGTATGTTACATAAAGACAAGAGGCTTGTGTGTGCAGATTTGCCGGCCTTCATCTGAGACTGCGCAGCCAACACGCAGTAGAAAAAGGAAAACACAAATGTCAAACTATAGATCTTTGATTTGACTGACTATCCAGTTGGAGTCTTCAGAAAATGGCACACTGACATTTGTTAGCTGCCTCTCTCTGTAAAACTGGCGCTGCCTTGCAGGTGACCTTCCAAGGTCTATTTTTGTCAGGTAATGACTGTCATTATGAGTGCCTTTGCTTTACATTGCTTCTACTGCAGCAGTGCCGGGGTAGAGACATTCAGGGAACAGCGGCGGTGCGGCGCTGATCGGAGTGAATCTGACCAGTATCCGTGGAATAGCTGATGGATTGTCACGTTTCCCACATCCTTGTTCAGAGAAGAGGTGGAGGTGCCGCCCTATCAAAATGTGCTTCAGCGCCTCCAGCTCCCTCTTGATTGCCTGACATTCTTTATCAACAGTCAAGTAATTCTGTTTCCTTGGCAACAGTTTCCTGCTGATACAAAGAGTCAGGTATCACCTTGAAAGTTTAAAAGTGTGGTTGGCAGCCTCAGTGTTTTCATTTGCGTGCAGCCACACCATCATCTTTAGAAGGAAACTAGGGTTTAGTTGTCAGGTTTGAGCTTTTATTTCCATCCCTTTCCTGCATTGCCCTACATTCAGGTCATGACTTTCTTCTATTTATTCCTCTTTACCACCTCTGATAGTTCACTGCAGCGCCACAGAGCTTCTACACAGGGTGTTACTGTAGAGCTATATCTGTTGTTTTACAAAGGAAGGTCTCAATTACTCTCTAAAAGAGTATGTTAAAACTAATTTCATTTTTATTTTATAATGTAAAAACCAAGGCAACTTTGAGATTAAGCTCTCTCAAGCAGCCTGGGTGTAAAAATTCAGTACAAGAAAATTCCCTTCTTGACCTTTTGCAGATTGTGATGGGGGATCACAAAATGTATTTCAAATGACGCTATTAACTCCCCAACTGGCACTGGCATGCATCATCCCTGAATTAAGTGGAACAACATTATATTCAGTTGGGCAGCTCATCATCTGCACAGTGTTGGTTTCCTGCTATATTTCATTTCACTTTCTCTGAGTATGGAGAACACTTCGTCTCTTCTCAGGCATGCATTATTTGGTGGTTATTGTCTGGCCAGAAAATAATTCATTCATCTTCATTCACAGCCACAAAAAAAGGTTATCTGGAGATCAAATCTGTCATTTTCTCATAAAGATTTGTTCGCATCTGCATGTAAGTGATTTTTAACTGACTTATATCTGTTTTTCTGGAGAGCTTTCTCATGACTTCATGTCAACTCTATCAGACATTGAAAACTACAGTTTGGTACGTTTTAACATTTGGCTTTCCTGGAACATATAATTAGACAGCTTTTAACAAAAAAAGACTGTCAATCAGAAGTGTTATGAAGTTAGATTTACTTGATCTGTTAAAAAAGTATTTTGAAACACAGATCTGGAGGACATTACTCGCTATTTCAGGAATTTTATTGTAGCATTTTCTGTCAATCATTCTGACGGATTGGATTATTGATGATATGAAACGTGTCATTTCTAAGACGGGCATCAGTTTAGTTTCAATGCAAAAACTACATGTCCAAATGTCTGAAATGCTAGGTAACACACTGCTGTGCTGCATTTGACAGTGCTTGAAGAACAAAAATGTTGCTCTCCTCCCTTCATGTATACTTTTATCTGAGTTCTTCTCATGTCAAGGGTTAACATGTGCCAAAAATAATAGAGGGGGAGGAAAACTCGCCAATGGAAAGAAAAGATTTGAACATAAAAACTAGCTCACATGGCTGGCTGATCATCATGGGTCAGAGGCTTTATAACATTCACTTATACGCTTGCACTTCAGGTGCACTCATGTGCACAGAAAGAGCAGTGAAAAGTCTGTAGTAACTGTCACAATATAGGAAAAGCGAGGAGATATCCAACTATATTGCTGGGTCTATAGGCTTTTGAAAATGGCTCAGGCTAAATGCAAGATGTTTAATTTGTAACAATATCCAACATGAGAGGGTGGGAGAACATATTTATTCATTGTCCATTTTCAAATAACTCCTTCATAAATGCAATTGCATCCTCATTACAAACTAATCTAAATGACTGTACTTGCTTCAGCTACAACAACGACATAGCAATTTGCACTGATTCTCCAAAAGCAACTCACTGGCATGTTAGTGATTATCTGATTAGTGTTTGTCTACTATTACTGTGAGATAAATGTTGTTCATATACATTTCGATTGCTTTGGAGTGAAAAGCAGATTGAATAACGTTTGACAAATGTATACATTGATGGATTATTGCTAATCCACTACCTACTTGAATGAGAAAAAAACATTATTTAATACAATTACATTCAATACAGTTTATACTCAGTGGTAATTTATGATCAATTAGTGAAGGACATGTATAAATGATTTGTATCTCATATTAGTAGATTAGATAACGCTTTTTTTAGGAACTGAGTTAATTGTGTTGAAGTTATAAGTGGTTGTTAAAATCGTGTTTCCAATTAAACCCAAGTAAATTTTAATTCCTTATTCATTTGTTGGAATTTCTGTTCATATACAGTGTATATACTTCATATGTGTTGTACTGTATGCTTGCTTGTAGACAAACACATTCAGCTGATCTGGGGTTTACTGACTAAAGACTTACTTAGGTTACTCTGGCAATTAGTTGGAATTCATTCATTGGAAGAGGATCAATCATCTCTATTTTTCCTAGAATTAGTACAAAGTCAAACCAACACTTATGATAAATTTATTGAACAGCTACGTTTAAATATGTGTGCAAAGATCACTTCTATTGCATGTCATTATTTCAAAATGGCATAGTTCTTTCCAGGTAATTTCCTAGCAAATTTTATTTTTTCGATCAGTACAACATGTGACGGATAGAGTGCAGCGTGGAGATATATGACATCCTCAATTCCGTCTGTGAATACAGAGTGGATTATATGTGTCACGAGATGTGAAAAGGTTGTAAATGTGAGCCGGAGCTGGGTCACTGTGAGGGCCAGGGTGAGCAAATGCCCTTCAAGCGCTTGAAAATATGATTCCCACTCTGGTGGAGATTTGTCAAGGCAGCATTAATTGGGGCTGTGGTAGGAAGGGTGACATGCACAACATGCTGAAACAAGCATCTTCTCGGCCCACAGGAGCAATACCAATATTTCATTCTGATCTCTTTCCAATAGGTAGCCGCAACCACCAACATGGACACGCCTGATTTACTGCTGCTTAAAAATGTAATTGTAAGTCTTGACAAATAAAATCTCTCATCTGATCATTGGGTCGGTGAGTGTGTTATGGGTAAAAATCCCTCATAGTCGGTGTGAATTCTCATTTTTCATTTTCTCTTTTTTTCTATTTAGGATGCCACATTGATTATTGTGGATGTAATCAGCAGTCTTGGCAGTGTGATTAGTAGACAAACCTCAATGCTTTGCTGCAACTCTGTCTTCATCGTTTCTGTGTACCGCAAAGGAGATCCCATAAACAAAACAAGTCTGTGCACAAAGCTGTTATAATGATGCAGTTTAGTTTATCAAATTATGTCACTGTGGTATTATCATAGTTATAGCCTCAGTGGATCCTAGAAATAAACCAGTGCTCCTTGGCAAATGTTTCCTCATGAACAGTGCTCTATTTCCTGCCAGGTCAAGTGCATAGTGAGGCATACACAAACTTTAGTACGAAAACCCTGCATATGACTTAGTTTTTAATCAGAATCAGAATCAGAATTATTGGCCATGAATGTGTACACATAAAAGGAATTTGACTCCAGAAATAGACAAATATAAATACATATATATACAATATTTATTATAATGGCTTTGCACCATGCAAATGAGGGATACAAACGAGGGGAAATAAGAAGTATTATTTAGAGTAGGAGGTATATTTTCCTGGCACTGTGAAAGTCAAATGAAGACAATGTTTTTGTTTGGAGGAAAACTATTTTCTTGAGCCACACACAAAAAAAGAATTTCTGTGTGAACGTGTAAAGAGTGCAAAATGTATGTGACCATAACCATGTGCAGTTAGGGTAGTTTGTGGCAGGTATGTATTTATACCTTCTTTTATATTCAGATTCTGTTAAGGGACATGCACAAGGTTAAGTTTGTTTTCAAATTATCTTTCTCAGTTGTAGAGTTAATTCCTTATTATGATATTGTTCTAAGACTCTTTTTCACCATGTGATCAATCTCTGTATCAGGCTTCTATCTTTCCCTTATCACCCCCTTTTTTTTTGATACAAGGACCTAACTCTTGTTTTGAACTACAGGCTACTTTTCATTTTGCAAGCATTATCGTCCTCAGTGACTTCCAATGTGGTTTCCGCACTACTCGATCAACCATGTCTGCTTTATTATTATTTGCTGAACACATACATACCTCACTGAACAAAGGGCATGTCATTGGAGCCATTTTTATTGATTTTTGCAAAGACTTTGATACAGTGAACCATCAGATTCTGCTGTACAAACTCAGCTCCCTTTCAACTTTCCTCCAATGTGGTAATGATGCTCACCTTATATCTATCTAACAGGTCCCAAGTGGTTAAAATCGGTCATGTTACATCTTCCCTTGTAACTTGTAATGTGGGAGTTCCACCAGGCAGCATTTTGGGTCCTTTACTCTTCTTTTCTGTATATCAATTACCTTCCCAATGAGTGTGAATACTCTAGCTGTCTACTTCATGCCAGTTACACTGTAATATTTCTTTCTGATTCAAACCCTAATGTCATAAACTCAAAACTCGTTTCTGAGCTTCAGTTTTTACATGACTGGTTGAAATCTTATCATCAAACTATCAATGTCAATAAAAACAGAATATATGTACTTCCATTCCCCCAAGAAATCTATATCTATGTATGACTCCAATGATTTTGCCAATCAAACACTATCCATCACAGAAACCTACAAATATATTGGAGTTTTCCTTGATTCACATATCAAAACCACATTATAATTGAAGCTCAATCAGAAATTTTATGTGTATAAAAAGATCAGACCATACCTCACCCATACTTTCACCAACACATATCTACATGCAATCATTCTTTCTAGGATGTAGTACTGTCTCCCAGTTTGGTCCCTCACCACAAAGGGAACCACTGAACTCATAGCAAGACTATACAATAAAGCTTATAAGACCTATGGAAACTGTCCCCCTTGGACTCACCACTGCACAGCACTTTCACATTGCAATGTCCTGACTTTTCAGAACTACAGGACTAATATCCAAAACAATAACCCTCCTTACTACACTTACTGTTCTATTTCCAAGACACGACACAAGACAGGAACGCATCACTAGTTCAATTTCACCTGCAGTTATTCCAGTACTGGCTTATAAAAACAACTATGGTCAGAGATCATTTTTTCAAACATACACTAAAATATGGAATAAGAGCCCATATTTGCATTACAGCAACAACCTCTATTTCACATTTCAAACAGGCATATAAACACCATCTAATTGCTATTTATAATGTGATGTCAACATTATGTATGTATTGTATTGTTTGTATTTTGTATTGTATTGTGTGTTTTTGTGCTGCAGAACAGGGACTTGTTGCAGTTTTAACTGAGTCAGGCCTGTTTAAATGTTACACATTTTAACAGCTATAATGTTATTTTTAAACATTTTCTGTATAATAATAAAAAATAAAGAATTATGGAAAATGCATTGCAATGTCATCACCACCAATTTATACAAAGCTCAAGTGACATTCACCATTTGTAAACATATTCCTTTTCTTAGACCCGATGGATTGATATGCATGAGCCAGGCAATTAAATAGGAATATGTGGACAATTAAATTAACTGGCACTAATTGCCTCAATCATCAGTTCACCATTCATTTTTTACACAGCATCACAGCCGTGAATTTATTCCTCTTCTGTTAAGGGTCCAATGGCAGCATAAAATTTCCATTAGCAGTGTCTCTGAGCCACAAAATCTGTATTTTCAATGCTGACTGTTTGCTTTTCTTTCTCTGTCTTTGCTGCTTTTTCCTATATCTGTCAAATATGAAGTTAATGTTCATGCTGGGATCCACAAAAAATTATAAAGTTTAGAAGCATTGAAAAAAAGTTGTTGCAATCCACTAAACTATCTACATTTTCCCTGAGGAAATTGCTTCACAGAGGGGGGTAAGCCACCCAGATCCTGTATCAGATGACATTCTAAACAATAGTCACTCATTAAATGTATGAAATAGTTTTTTACCTAAAGGTTAATGTTTTATTTGACAAAATGGTATTCATTTATAATATTCTACTGGAGGTGATGTTGCTTCAGTCAAGGTGGCCCTTCATTGCGGGAAATCCTGTGAGTGAATAGTGGCGCATATGCACCACTATTCACTCTCACGCCTGGTGTAGCCAGTTTCAGTGATTATAGTGGAAGTTCTGTGTTGCAGCAGCCGATCCGCGAACGGCCCGCATACGTTACATGTTCAATGTGGCCTGCCTGGCCTATGTATTCTCAGATAAAATGAAACTGAATAAAAACTATTTGCAAACAAACAAACAAAAAAAAACACTAGCTTATCTGGCTCATAGTATTTTGATTATGAGTGCTGCTGCCAAATCATTTTAATTTGCTATTTTCACCGGACATCGTGACTTGAGAGATTTAAATATGTCAGACTTCTAGAGATTTTCCCGGTAAAAATTACTGGATAACTGAACCTGCATCAAAGATCTTTTATTTTTTGTAGTGCCATTTGATTCATCACTCAAGATGTGTTATATTAAACGACACATGGTCCTCACTGACATTTGGAAGGCATCAGTGTACCTGTATTCCACTTTATAAGCCACTGGAGTTGCAGAGATATTTAACATCCTGAATTGAGGTCAAAGTGAACAACCATGATACCAGATCGCAGAATAGGTTAGCCTTAAAAGTCCCTCATACCAACTCTGAACTGGGGAACACTGGTTTCCAGTGCCATGCACATTACTACAGAAGTAAGAGACACTCATTCATCTGAGATGTTATACTATATACTGTGGTAGCTCTCCCTTTAACATGGTTGATGTATAATGCCAGCTGTATAATGTCTGCTTTTTGGTCAATGGGTTTTGGGGTTTTTTTTCCGATGGGATGGATTACATTGATTGATCAGATATTTAAATTGCTGGATTATTCAAAAACAGACATTTCTGTCTGTTCTTAAATGTGCCCTTATTTAAGCCTCTTTCACACCGAAATGAAAAACTTTGCTGTTGCTCTCTGCCTTTGACAGATTCATTTCTCTATTGCACTCCTATTTCCTTTGTTGAATTTTGGGCATCTTATCTTAAAACTGCACTGTAACTGCACTACATTTCTGGTATTTTATTTTATTTTATCAATTTTTTCATCAAATGTTTCATATATATATTTTGTGTGTTTTTTAGATGTTGTGTTTATTAGCGTTGCAGTATATAAAGCACTTTGAATCACCTCAGTGTTTGAAAAATGCAATACAAATAATGATGCCTTGACTTGGTGACTTCATCCAGTAACAATTTCTCCACCATTTTTTACAGGAAATGTATTACATGACAATATATACTAGGTCCCCAGTCCCTGTTTTTAGTAGAGTGCCTGTGTGTGTGAAGAGTTTTTATGCATTATGTTCTAAGGTGATCTCTCTTGCAAAAGAGATCTTACTCTCCATGACAGTTCCTAAACAAATACATTTTAACAATTTAACCAATTAATGCCCAGCATGTTGTAACAATACATGAATCTAACCCCAAAATAAACTAAGTGACATGTGCATGTGGTGAGAGAACATGTTGCAAACACATATTTTTCCACAAAAAACTCCAGTGAACACAGTCAGCGAATGTGGAGAATTTCAGCATTCTGGAAAGCGACCAATACTCTAACAGCGTGCTCGCTGCAGTCGAGGATGACAACTTAATGAAACCCACCTGGTGGTGATGAGGGCAGCCTCACCCCTTCTTTGAAGAATCAAGTGCCTCAGCTTTTGCAGAGACGATAAGGTTAGCATTCCTTGTGCCTCCACTCCCAATTTCAGCATTTTAAATTACACTGAATGTATTTTTCTATTATCCTTGTCCTTTCATTTATCATTCAGTTGATTTAGTTATTTCCTTTTATTCCATCCCTAAAATATAAATGAAATACTTTGCAAGGGCGTCATGGTTCAGCAGTCCTGTGGATTGCAGCTTCGAGTCTAACGGCACATCCTGTCGGTTATCACAGCAGACATTAATCCCCTGAATTTCCGGGTCTCAAACCTCGCCCTGGACAAATGAAAGAATAGATGATAAGGATGTCCCAGGAGAATCCTGCTTACTTTAAGTCCTGCTTCACTTGCTGCCATTTTAACTTCACTAAATCAAATGGTGGCCTGAATTGACTGGGAAAAAGTGGTTGCCTGTGTTTTTTTTCTGTCTGGGCTACCCCAGAACTTCCCCTGTCAGTCAACCATAGCCCAAAGATGCAGAATCATGTGGTGCTACAGGTGAATGAAGTGTACAGAAAAATGTAAAACTACTGAACTGCTGACTGTTGGTACTTGTCTAGTGCTGAAACAGAAAATTAACAAACAATCTGGATGATTGCTGTTTAAGTCATTTATCAGACAAATATGCCAAACATTCTCTGATTGTCAAATGTGAGGATTTGCTGCTGTCCTCTGTTTAATATAGATTTATTTAAATATTTTTTGGAATCAGAATCAGCTTTATTGGCCATGTATGCCTACACAAGTTTTTGACTCCGTTTTTTCCATTGCTTTCAGCGTACATTCACAGAAATAGACAAATAAACAAGAAAGAAGGACGACAAAGCAGAACAGATGTAAGCATAAACATTTAACTACCATGTACAGATATAAATATAAATATATTTACAAAATCATATATTATTATAAAAAACAACAACAATGACATTTTGAACAAGGAGATAATAGTGCAATGATTTAGAGTGCAAAGATGCTGGAAGAAATATTGAAAGATTAATGTCACATCTCAGTTTTGTACTGTTGAATGTGTCGTGGTTTGGCAGTGCCTCCTGTTTCCCCTGTGTTCCCCTGTATTTCCCTGTGTCTTGTTTTTACCATGTCTGTGTGTGTGTGTGTGTGTGTGTGTGTGTGTGTGTGTGTGTGTGTGTGTGTGTGTGTGTGTGTGTCTGTGTGTGGCTCCTACCTGGTTTCCTCCCGGCTCCCTACTGATTACAGCTCATTCACCCCACCTGTCCAGTCTGCTCAGCTGCCTTCAATCTTCTCATCGACTCGACAGTATATCTAACCCGGCTTTCCATCCACTCATTGCCAGATTGTTTTCGCATCTGTGTGGTACTTTGTTGTTCTTGGCCGCCCAGCATAGTGCGTTTTTGTGTATCGCTCCCCAGTTCTCACCTTGTCTCTTTGTGCCTCCGGAGACAATCCTCTCCGGCTCCCCAGCTCATCCTGCCGCTCTCCGACCCTGCTCTGCCTGCCCTGCCTTGCTCATCTCGGTCATCCACCATCGCCCTCTTAACCTCAACAGCTCCATCTCAGCCCCTTGCCACGCTCATTACCCATTATCCTGGCAATAAATATTGGACTACATCTATTCCCTGTGTCCGTGTTGGGGTCCTTACCTGCTATTCCCTGTGACAGGATGGATAAAACAGGCAGTTTGAAGATGTCACATTGGGCTCTAGTAAATTGTGAGTGATGTTTTTTCACTATTTCTTGATAGTGGATGGACTAAATCATTAGATTATTAAGAATAAAGGAGCCAGATAAATACATATCTCTGCCACACCAAATTATGTTTATTTTTTAAGAAGCAATGACATCACAACTGGTGATGAGGGGTGGCTTTGTTTTGCGGGGGCCTCAAGCCAAAAAGCCAGGGAATTACTGGAAAAAAAAGTTTAATCAATTTTATTTTAAAAAAACTGACAGATTAATGGCTCAATTTAATATCTTTCAATCATGACTTGAGTTTCAACACATTTGAGCAGCGTGTGCTGGTGCTCCTCTTACTGTAGGTAATCCACATCACAGTCTGCATGTCAAGATCTTTCACAGCTGATAACAGCAAAGGCACATGCACTGTGCTGGAGAGGGTAAAACCTGTGTGCAGCCGTATGACAGCAAAGTACTCCCTAAAGTGTTTTGTTCAGTTCACTACCCACACAAAGTAGCATTCTGAGAAATGCACCATGTTTTCTGGCAGAAAATAGGCTTGAGATGCAAACTCATACACTGGCATTTCCAAATGGTAATGTGATGTAACTGTTTGAAAGTTTAAGTAGCCAGAAATGATGTAATGGGACATCAGTGAATTGCACACACTCATGTTTACCAGTTTTGTCTGAGGATTGTGATAAGAAAGGCAAGCAGCTTTTAAACAGACATGTCTATTGCTTACCCACTGCTGTTGTTTCAGAGAGTTTGTGCTTCACTGTTGACTGACTGTTTCGTTCAAGGCAAACCAACAAAAACAACATCAACAGTTGTCTAATGCAGCTCACGGTGGCATGTAATTTACAGAAACAAGGTTACTTTTCCCCTGCATATCTGAAGAGGAAACACAACTGTAACGATGCTAAATACTATAATAAAGCTTTGCTTTTATTGGTTGTTTTGCTGTTTTGGGTTGACAACTCAATATCTTACAAAGCCTGTAGCTCGCTGATAGCACTGTTCTAGATCACAGAGCAGCTGGAAATCAGAGCAGGTGTGTGTGTCGGCGTGTGTGGGGTTGTAAGAGGGAAGATTTGTTGTTAGTATTTATTTAATATTTAATATAGTTGTTTGTGTGTGTTTGCTCTGTAGGGATGTCGCCATTACTGCAGTTCAGTTGAACTGACCACATTTCACTGACAGTGGAAGTAAAGATGTTTGGGTTAATAAAAGTCAACAACCACCCGTTCCAACAGATTAAATTAGCCTGTATGTGAATGTGAAATTCTGACCTCCACGGACTGTTAAAGTGGTGTGCAGTAAACCTCATCCAGCATTACTTGCCAGCTTATGATTATAAAGCGACACATTTGCGATGTGTGTAACTATGTACCAGGTTATAGAGGATCTCCAGGGCGTTCTTCTTGGCAAAAGCTAGTCAGAAGTGGTTAAATCCTTTTATATAAATTACAGAGTTATTGTGTAGATTTACAAGCAAGATGCCACCACAGTGATGGCAGCTTGTTTACTTCTGCCTACAACACAGATGAGTCTTTTGGGTGGTTGAACATTAAATACTTGTACCCATATGACCGAGTTTCCATATGATGTCACTTCCTGTGGTTGGCAAAGTTTTGCCTGGGGTTACTGGCTGGTCAACAACCTCTCTCAATGTATAAAATTACAAATAATAGACACTTGCACACTAACTCAGTGTTTGTCTCAGTATCAGAGAGACGGAAGAGAAATTGGCCATCTGCCAGTGATCTTAAGCTCCACGCAAAATCAATATTACAGGCCTAAAATGCAATTCGACACAAGAACATAACACCATAAAATAATCTTGGCCTACAGCAGCTGTGTGATCACCAGCACCACCATTACTACCAATAAAACACTGCTTATAACAAACCACTGCTCACAAAAGAAGAAAAGGAAGACAGTATGGTTTTTAATACTAATTTTCTGGAAAAGTGTTGAATTAGATTTTTGAAAAAAGGAGGATTTCACAGTGGTCCTTCATGTGTTCAGTCTGCCAGCCCATAGATTCATTTATTTCCAGTTAATAGCAATGTAGTCTTTTGTGCCCCATGATGCTTCATGAAATAAGTCTAATTTCTTTTGTCTGCCTTATAAGCTCTGTGTTAGATATCGCAGCCAGTGAGGGGAAACAATGAAGGCTTTGTTATTAAGTTAGATGATTTTTTTTTTTCCTCACCATAAAGTGGGATGAGTGTCTGTATAAACAGATGTGGGTGCACAGTGTCAAATCCCCTAATAGGAGACTCTTCTGCCCCTAGCAAAAAACGCTCCACCACCCCTGCTCCTTTTATCATCAACACTGCTCTCTTTTCCTTTCCTTTTTTTTTTTTTTTTATTCCCAGCTGTCGGCACCCAGAACCATCACAACTTTTCACCCTACTAGAGGCAACACCAGGCTGTCAGGCCCCACAGGCTATCAGGGTGCATCTGTACAGCATGTGCATACCAGTTTCCCCACGATAACCTTCCATTTAAAGCTGAAGGCGCAGCCCTCCCATCGCAGCTCGCACAGGAGCGACATGAAACCAGCTCCCACGCACACATGTACTCTTGTCATCAAAATGTTAATGCAGTGTAATTGCGTTGATAGAAGAGGCCAATATGAATGCTAAATCAAGCTGAGCTTACTAATATATTTTTGTTTTTCAGCTGTTATGTTGAGCCATGATAAGCCTCTAGATTTATCTGTTGTACCACCCAGGGTCACAGCACCTGTTTCAAATTGAATATCACAGCTGGACTGAAGAAACATCTCTGGCACTTCAATTAACAGTAAGAATGTGATACTTTATTCATGGCCATAATATTTCTCAATACTGTAAGTTCTGTTTTTGCACCACAGTGAGGCCAGGCTGCATGATCAGAGTTTAATTTTCTTGCTCAAGGAGACTCCAGGAAGGCAGATGCTCATCAGAATCCACCAGGTTCTTCCTGCTGCCCACGAGGCACATGTGTCACATGCTGGCTCTACCTGCTATAATTACTGTACACGCACACGATTTCAGATGCAACTCTTCCCTGATTCACAATGAGCTGTCATGGGCAATTACCGTAGTGACATGTATCAGTTAAAAGTTGGCCGCCTAGACCTCACATTCCCTGGCAGGGTCTTGATGTCAATTTGTGAAAAAACTCTGGCAGGTCTGGAGGAGCTCCTTGACTCACAATGATTCTAATCCAGGGCTTGGAGGGAGGCAGGGCAGGGATGAAGAGGGAGGAAGGGCAGGGATGAAGAGGGAGGAAGGGCAGGGATGAAGTGGGGAGAGGGGACACGCTGAATGGGCGCTAGAGTCGACTTCAGCGTGAGGTCACAAAAACAGTTAACAGTCCGGGCACTTGGTTCGCTGCAGTATGTCATGGCTCTGTACCCACCACTGCAATTTTTTTTCCCCCAGTGGCCTCAATTTGTCAAAAGGGATTCTGTGCATGTCAGGACGTCCCCTCATAACTAAGGACAGTCTAGTTGTAAGCGAGAGAGAGATGAGAGGCCTAAACAGCTGCAGTGAAACTGTTATAATGCTAACACCCTGCTACTTAAGACAGAATAATAACTGTCAAACAACTGCGTTTCCTCTTCCCCCTCCCCCTCCCACTCTCTTAGTTGCTTCAGGGGGTGGTGTGTCATGCCCAGCATAAATAGAAAACAGCATTTCCATCTGTCTGGTAAACAAGCTGGCTAAGCTGTCACCTCAGTTCACCCATTTTGGATATTTCCCATAGATGTGGGCATCCAGATGCTTTATGCTGCACACAAGCATTTATCATATCAAGCTGTAGTGTTAATTTCATCTAAAAGCAACCACTGTGTTTATATAGTGTATGTGTTATAGTGGAACGGAGCACAGTGGAGTGGCAGCGTTTGCAAAGGGGCAGACTCTGTTCATTTTGCTTGAATGGCAATAGAAATCTTTCATCTTTCATAGAAATACAATTTCAAATGCAATGCAAACACTCAGAACACTCAACACTTAAACACAGATTCAGCAAATTTACTTTGATGCATTGCTTGTTTACTGTGTCTTAGAGGGCTTTGAATGACTTTCCATTAAAGCATTAAGGTACCCAATTGTGAATAAAGAGGTGATATAATGAGTTCAATATGATCAAGATCATAATCAGTGGGGCTTTAAGAAATACCATGATAGAAATAATGCGTGATATTTACAGTATTTGAGAATTGCTAGCATCCTTTCAGTTCACTTTTATAACTCTTCAAACAACACTCGACTTAGCACAATGGGTTATTTCATGCCCAAAATAACTAAATGGACAAAAATGCTGCAAATATATCTAATCACTAATTTTCTAACCACAAATAACTCAATAAATCGAAATATATTGTTGCCTATGTGACAAATGTATGTATGTTTTAGGGTATTTTTAATAAGAAACTGTTAAAAATAGAATAACATATCTTGTCATTATACAGTGCACTACTACTGGGACACATATTTGAAGTTCTCTAAATAAAAAATGTTGGAAATAGTAGCCAAGCAAATTAAATCAAACACACACACACACACAAACAAACGCACACACACACACACACACACACACACACACACACACAATCAAAAATACCGCAAGTCAAAGGTTCATCACAGCTAGATTTAGTCTAATTAATGTGACCATATTAACATTATCGTACCTTTTGTTCCCTTTTACTAGATTATTATGAAGTTGAAAGTTATTCAACACCTGAGTAGGTTTCCAGCTGAGATGGGACTGTTTATGCTTCAACCAGCAATTTGTCTCCCTAATTGTGTGAATAATATTTCCAAAAATAACCTTTGAATTATAATTGCTTGTTATCCATTATTGAAAAAAACTGTCCTATAAATACTATGCATGCAACACAACTGGAGAAATGTGCATGAAGAACAATCAATTGCCATCACTGTATTAATTTGAAACTTACCACAATTTTACCATGTCATTCATAGTCAAAAATAGTTTTATGAAAGAAATTGTCAATGAAATGTTTTATTAACCATGTTTTGCTAATTTAAAAGTCAGCAGACACTACAGACGTTCCATAACAATGGATATTTAATCCTGTGATCCCACCACCAGTTACTGTAACACTCATACATAATTCTGCATGCTGCTTGCACACACACACACACACACACACACACATACACACACAAACACTGACAGACAAAACGACAGAGACAGATACACACCTCTTGCATCCTCTCAAATCAGTTTACAGCTTCATAAATAAGGTGCAAATAAGCACTGATACCAGCAACAAGAGCTATACCGACAACTGTGTTGATATCTCCATTAGGAGGGGTGGAGCTGACTCTGCTGCAGATATGACGCTCTTCTCTATACACAGCGTATTAGCCAAAGTAATCACTTAACAATGCTGCAGGTAATCAGTGCAGACAGGATCATATGGCCACCCGTTTCAGATGTCTGCTGGGGTATGACCTGAATTTTAAAATTATCGCCATCAACATATTGCCTCCACAAAACAAAAGAACACAACACAACTGTTTGCTTTTGGGATAGCAATTATGTAATGCAAAGAGGAACTGATTTCATTTAGTTTGTTTGGGAAAACACAGCATGTTGCATGTACATTTCCTCTCGACACCAGAGTAATTTTTGCCTTGTGAAATCAAATCTATTTCTCATTACAGAGGCAGTGTTTGAAAGCCACAATGTTGCATATCCATTGGACAATGTTGGACTGTTTTGAATAAAAGTAATTGTCTGATATTTGCTTTCCAAGATAAAAACTAACTTCAACTCTTTGGATACCAAGCTGCACAGCCTCAATGTAAGAAACTCTTTCTTGGGTTAGTTTTATGTGACCAAACAAATATGAGTTAAATGTCTTGGATTATTCTGTTTTAACAACAGCACAAGAGAGTTGAATCCTCAAATGCCAAAACAAAACATCAGTTTACTATGATAACTTCAGTGTTATCAGCCTGGAGATCTCAGAAATTCTCCCCAGTGGACTTGATTCATGGTGAGATTAATTCAGGATTTAAATGGGTCAGAGCAATATTGGTGTCCTGCCTTTTTTCTCTTTTTCTGATCAAAGATGTTATATCCAGTCTAGACAGGACAGAGAGTCTCAAATGCCTCATGCTGAACAGTGAGGAAGGAAACCTGTGTAAAAAGAGCTCTCCATTCCTCCAAAAATAGAAGATTTGCGGTTGCTGCAGATTAAGGTGTCACCCACTGAAAACAACGCACTCAATTTTGTTTCCATGGTGGCCCAGTATCTTCTGATAGAAACGATTTAGAGCCACTTCTGTTAACATCACATTTATTTATCCGTTGACCTTTCTTAAGGCAAGGATGGTCTCTTGAGAGTACCTTTCCAGATGCAACACTGTATTAACCATCCATAGATATATTGCATCTAGTTGTAAATGTGTAGTGCAGATGTCCCATCAGCCCTAACCTAAAATGAAACCTATGGCATTGTAGGTGTCAGTACTGACTCCAGTATCAAATTGCAAACACATCTGTATTTGTATTTTTTTAACAGCTCCAAATGGCAAATTGCATTTAGGTCATTTCACTCTGAATGCAGAATGGGGTGACAGAATTTATGAAGCAATGTGCTTTGATCTCATTTTTTTTTTTACAGAAAACACCTGCCTCAAACACATTTAGGGAGATTAGGAGTGAGCTTGTTATCTTTCCACTCCATGTTTGTGTCTTTTACAGGACTGGAATTTCAATGCAGGACCAGACACTGTGAAACTGTTTCCACAACCAGCAGAACACAGACGTCGTTCATTTGTTGCTGAAATGTTGTTCAGCCGCATCAAGGACCCGCTCACATTGATAAATCCTAGCGGTGATGAGCTAAAGTGATGCTGAATCTTTAAAACCCAATGGCAGTTGTTAAGGTGCAATTAAAAAGCTCTTTTATGTTCAACCAGATCTCAACCCGGATGTTCAGAGGTATTTAATGGGTAAGGTCACTGGTTTCTATGTAATTTAATCAAGAGTTTTTGTAAAATGCAGCTTCATTTCTAGCATTCATGCCTCACTTAAAATACCTCAAAGAACAAAAAAACATGCATCACCATTTTCACTTCCAAGAGATTCTTTGAATGCTCAAGATATCTGAAGAGATGTTTTTCGTTGGAAAAGTGCATTACTCCCTCACAATCATTAAGTTTGCACTGAATAAATACTTGGAGCTTGCAACATTGTCTTATTGATGCACAGAATGTACACGGGTAGGCGGAAAATCCCAAACCAAATTTCAGCGAGACGGATTGTGATCTCATCATCAGGGAAAGGCGATGGCTGAGATTGATTGTGCTGCGTCTTTTACAAAAAACAAAACAAAAAGAAGTGTTTTCTTGGCAGCCCACATTGTGGATTTCTCCTAGGAAAATCGCTGTTTGCTCTGAAAATAATACATCTGTGGCTGTGTACATTTGCTCCAGGCTAGTGTGTGTCAGCCAACAATCTTTAAAGTGTATTGTGATGTTTTATAGTGATAGTTTGACAGTGATGTAGTTAAACTCGCTGCCAAACTTGCTGACCTATAAAGCGCACTGCCTGTTGGTTAATGTTATTTGTTAGCTGCCACTATCTTCCTGTAAAATATACACACACCACACACACCTCCCATTGTCACCATGCAGAGTGTAAGCGAGTTGAAAAAGACAAAATAAAAGGACAAAGTATCAGAGAGACGTAACCAATCAGCTATCTCATTGCTGCAGCCTATCTGTCTTATCTGCCTCTTCCCACTACAACGACGTTAATGATATCTCACTGGACCCTGCCAATAGTTAGAGCACATCAGCCGAACTAGGCCCATGCTTTGTAGATCTCATTTGATTTTCACTGCTGATAGTGGATGCGGCAATTTATGCCAGTGCTCATTCAAGTAGATGGAGATCAAAGAACCTCGTCCTACCCCTCCCCTCACTCCCATCTCTGGTTTCATCAGATCTGCAACAGGACTCCTTACAGAGGCTTCACCCACTGAATAACCAGGGTCAAAATCCATTCCTGCAGAGCAACTGTGTACTGAAAATATTTGAACAAGTTTAACAGCGACGCTTGAGAAATTTGCATATATTTACATGTTTATCAAGCATGGCAAAATTTGTTCTTCCAATTTTTCCCGATCAGACCCAATTGTAATGACAGAAAAGTGCAGTATAACATGTTATTTTCCAAATCCAGAACTAGAAAACACAGGCTGAGTGATGGTTTTCATTTTCAGGTGTTGCTAAGCTGTATGGATGATTGCATCACTTTATAGAGACAAACATTCATCCACAGTCTAACTGTGGACAAGGTTATTTGTGTCTTAAATATAGTTTAGGTCACCTAATGCATTACAAATTACCAAAGGAAAAAAGAAAACACTTCCAAATCAATGCTGTTTCATTTAAGAGTAACCTCTATCTTTAATGGATTGTGCACAACTTGGTATGATTTATAAAATATCAACCAATTTTTTTGCCTTATCCCTGACAGCCTATTCATTATTAAATTACAAGCGGCTTTTACCAAGTAGTTAAGAGCATCTCCACTCCAAACAATTGAAGTGACACATATTTATGAGAGTCAGTATGACTCTCATTTACTTTTACTGCAAATTAATATTCCTTTTTGACCACTGGGATGCAAGCACTTTGTTAATGTTTGTTGTACGTCACAATATAAGATTACATTTAGTAACAAATGAAAAAGTTTCGTATGTCTGTTGTTTATCTTACGTGTTACATGTTCAATACCAACTATATGCAACTGCAGACATGTCAGCTTGCTTAATACCTGACACCGAAGCTAATGTTGGGCCTATTTTCCTGAAGAGAGAAGTGAAATGCTCTTACAGTCTTGCAGCCTTGCTGTGTCATTTTATGAAGAGCTCATTACGGCTTCAGCATGACGAACCTGATTCCCTGAAGAAAGGAAATAAGATACCACAAAAAAAGTCACTACTGTTGTATTCTGCAGTGCAAACACATTGTCGTACTGTTAACTGTTTGTATAAAAGATGAGTAGTTGTTCTTGCACTTCTAATATGATTATTTTATGCAGCTGGGGCACAAAACAAATGGTCATCTACGACAGCGTTCATAGAAGGATCATTAAATCCACATTCACATTAACAAAACAAGGCCAAAGACGCAGAAAAGGAATGTTCAACATTAGCCTAATTACTGAAAGTAATGCTTATAGTGACTCCTGCTGTAATTTATTAATAACTGTAAAAATATGCAGATGAATATTCATTCATGCCTTTGTGATGAAACACTAATAACATCTGTTAAGTATTTTACAGTCAGGCTCTGTTCTTCTTTAGAGCAGATGCTCAAGTAGTTTTGTCAACAAAGCACACCTCTGCGAAGGAAAAAACAAACAAACAAATATATTTGATATTCAGTAGGAGAGCTTAGAGAAAGCAGAGATTGCAACAGACAATGTGCAGCCGAAGAGTCTCATTGGACAGCAGGAAAGCTGCTCCGAAACTACCATGCGCTGAGGTAATTCACAGGGCAGTGATGAAGACAAGGCACCATGATTTAGCTTCCCATTAGCACACATATGCAGACACCCCCGCCTCTGCACACGAACACGCTCCCACACAGCCATTGTTCAGCATTATTCTGTTGGATACATATAAAGCGTGCACTTTTTGATCTCTGTAAATGTGGCCGTTTAGGGCAGGTAATAGCATTGTTATTCAACTAGTGCCAACACTAAATGGAGAAACTCTATCAAAATATCCTTGATTTGTAAAAAAAAAAACATAATGTGCCCATATTAAAGAAAACCACATTCATACCAGCAATATGAGCAATAAACTGATAACCTACCCATGTGGTTATGCCTGATATAGTGGCAATATGGAGCAGAGCTACTCTGAGAGCTACTGCCTCATACTTTAAGCTCTGTGGCATGATGGAAACAACACAAGAAATGGACAAAAAAGATACTTCTGTTTTTCATTTTTCAAATGTGAAGAAAAAAAGCCCGTATTTGACTTTCAGGTCTTTTTCTTAACTTGTTCCGAGGTGTCATATACAGCTCAACCTTTTCAAATGTCAGGTGTATCCTGCAGGCCACAGTAAAATAAGAATTCAGTGGCAGTTCTGTTTTTCTCATACACAATGAATATTTTTTTGCCTCTGGTTCATCTTGAATAAATTATGTGTTCTTTTAATTAAAGTTGCATACAAAGTAAAAAAAAATTTGTTTATTATGATTTTTTTTTTTTATGAGGACATTGCACACTGAACATTACCCATGCCAGTGTTAATCTCACTCACTCAGTCATCCCATGACCTTGGGGGCCGTAGGGGTGTCCTGATGGTTGCTTGAGCGGTCAGGGATCTCCCCAGCTCTCGACCTGTGTTACGTTGCGGAGCTGCAGCCGGTCCATTCCTTGATGTTGTCTAGCCAGGATTTTCTCTGCCTTCTTCTATCACCTGTAGGATGGCCTTTGACGGGGGGGGGTTTGTGAGATATGTCTGTTTGAGGTATGTTTGTGGTGCTTAACAGTCGCGAGTAGTGGTTTCCGTTCATGTTCTCCAGCACGGGTGTCGAACAGCTGCCTCACATATTCTGTTGTTCTATGCTCCATATACGAGATGCTGGGCATGTTCACGAATGCCTTCAATATCAGTGTCCAGCTTTCACATCCAAAAACAAGAATCGAGACTACCAGTGGTTTACAGAGCTTGATCTTCACAGGAACTTGATGGTTTTGCTTTATCCAGATGCTGGTAAGTCTTGCCATGGCCGAGGTTGCAGTGCCAATTCTTGCTTTGATTTATTTTGTAGAGCTGCTGTCCTTTTCACAAGAGCGCCTAAATATTTGAAATCATTCCCTTCTTTCAGTCTTTGCCCATTCATCCTGATGTTGTTTGGTGTTTGTTGGCTGTGGCTGTTGACTAGAAACTTATTTCAATTCTATACACTCCAGCTGGCTTCTCCAGCCTGGTGGTAAGATCCTGCAGGTCTATTTCACAGTTTCCCATAAGATCAATGTCGTCAGCGAAACGGAGGTTGCATATAGGGCTTCCTCCGAAGGATATGGAGATAGGGAAGTCTTGTGTCTCCTGCATGATGTTGTGTTAGCCAGTGTTAGCCTCCTGCTACATTTCAACTGTAGTATCCAAGCAATAAACTGCAACAAGAGTAAAAACAAAACCACTATTGACCTTCCTCCTAAAACAGTGTGCTTCAAAAACGTATCACTTCCTGGAAGACAGATCACCAGAAAAGAAAACAATACAACAGCACAATTCCATTTTTGAATTAAGTAAATTAATTTCTAAGAGGTAAATTTAGGGGTTTAATTGACGTAAAAAATGAGGACAAAAAGAAAAAACAAAAATGAATGCAATAAAACCAGAATTTAAATTTGATTTATCAATTCAAGTATGCTTTTGAATAGAGCGCCTTGGTGGCCGAGTGATAACAAATGCCATAAACCATGAAGTGGTGCTAACTATAACAAAGTTATGGATCAAAATGTTTTACCTGCTCAGTTTTCATGCTTCAGACTTCACCACAAACAGAAGCTGCTTATTCATAGTTGAGCCCAGGGCTGCTCGTGTTAAGACTCCCCTTACAAAACCCTGCCCCATGTTGTCAACAAACTAGCATTTAAGGTCTCTGAAAATCCTTCTTACACTGTATTATCGTCACGGCTGCCAGAGGGCATGTTGCAGCTGCAGAGGGGGAGAGACTCCGACTGCATACCACATTATAAAGCATGATACAAAGCAGCTGAATGAAGGTCTGTGGTCCCACTGTCAAGGTGTGGTGACCCATGGAACATGTATCATAACTGATCTTCTTTCTTTATCCTTTGGGCTATCCATTCTTGAAGGCTGTAAATGATGTGCGGGCCGGGGCTTATCCAGACCCACATCTAAGAGCCGGCCACTGCAACAGGGCTTAGGGAGATAGTCAAGGGTCTTGATTCACTAACACCACCTAGACTAAGCTTATCAAGCGCTGCAGATGCTGCAACCAAAATCAATCAATCATTCTTCCTTTGGTTCTGTATCCTTGGCATGTTTTAAAGGGTGATGTAGTAATGAGAAAGGATACAATGGTTTTTTAACCAGAACGGTAAAAAATCTGCATAGCCTGGTCAACCTCAATGATTTCAACTTGGTAGGCTCAGGACTGGATTTTAAATAATGTATTATGTGCTGTTTGGTGAAAGAACAAACAATAAGTATTATAGACTACAGACATCACACTTTCAATTACAGTGACATCCACAATTATATTTTATAGCATACCTGTATTTTAACATGCAGTGCATAATAACCGTAATCATTCAATTAACTGCAACTGATGTAGGTGCATTCTTCAGACCGAAACACACAAGTAAATGCAGAATTCCTAATGCATGTATACATTTATCTAAATCACCCCGTCAGCTGGCTTTGCACATGGGATTTAGACTGTGTGGATAGTTAATGGATATTCATAATTTCATTTGCTAATGTCTACACTACTAATAATTCAACAGCAATTACAGTGAAATGGATTAATGTGTTTGAAAGATATGTGGCATTGACATCCACAGTAATGACCCTCCTGGATTTATGTTGAATAATTGATAATAGTTGTTTTTGCAAAACGTTCAGAGGCAATAGGTACAAAAACATTTTATGGTGCAGCATAATTTAAATAATAAACCTGCTACTTTGAATATCTTTCGTTAATGCAAGAGCCATATGCCATTCCTTACCATGCATTCACTTACAGCCCATTACTGCCCAGTCCAACATTGCTTTGCTTATTCTTTGGCCATCATGTTGTATCCTCAGTAAATGCTGTAATTATTAATTTTAAACTTTGTTGTGACTCTACATGAAAGGGACAAAACATTGAATTAGGGCACCAAAGGTATAGGTCAGATTATGTGGTTGCTGTCTACTTCCTGTTTTGAAGTGATTGCCTTCAAAGCAAAGAGCATGTGGACTGGCAGCGTGCTAGTCAAAAGCTGTTAGGACATACTTGACATTGGTGATTTCTACCTTTTAACTATAAAAAGCCTTGATTGTTTGAAGAAAAGTGGGTCCCACGGGTATACTGTTCCTCCCCTTTTCAACTCCTTTAATTATTTTTTTCTGCATGGTTCTTGCTCATTAATTGCCAGGTTTAACTGTTGGGAAATAAATGTGGTTGCTACGATGCCAGTCTGTGAAAAGCTTAAATCTGTGTCATTAGTTTATTTTATAAATCAAAAATACCTTTTTGCATAAGCAGAAGAATAGAGTTGGCTAAACTTTATTTGAGGGTAGAAGCAAACAAACAGTAAGTCAAAGAAATAAATTCCTCTGCTAAGTAAAATCCAACAATCGTGACAATGAAAGGAACAGATTGAGGCCAAAACTACTGTGAGTATAGCTCCCTAAAAGGGAGCAAAGTGGTGATTAGAAAGATCATGTTACAGGGTTTCACAGTGTCTCAGAAGTTCCTTGTTGACTGGACTGGTCCCAAATCAGAACACAGGATTTTATCTTCCATCCGAGGACAGGCCGTGGGCATTAGCAGTAGGTTGTGTAGTGAAAGTGTTGAGAGAATAGAGAAAGAGGCAGTGGATGTACACCACAGAGCCCTAACTGCAATATTGTTTTACTATTTAAGCACAACTGAAGCATGACAAATCGGTTTATTCTATTTCAGGATGGTGGTGTCCTCATGTAAAGGAGTATCTCCCGAGTTGGGGATTTATCTTTATCACACCAAAGGTTAACATCACCCACTTAATCTCCTGGGGGCAGAGAGTTACATTTTCTACAACAATGACACGGGTTTTACAAAGGGTTCTGTGTGTAATCACTTTAATGAAAATATTAAATGGGAATGACATGAGGTCTAAGACTGGAGGCTCTGATGCCTCTGACTCACCGATGTAGACCAGGGCTCTGACTCCCTGCAGCTGTTTTGGTTCTCTCAGATTACAAAGTTTGGGAATCAAACACTATTTTTCACTTTAGGTTTTGCATTTGCATCTTGAATACATTAAAAGTAAAAATTAAAATATAATTTATACCTATATACCTTTTATAATATATACCTTTTCGATACCAGTCAAAAAATAAAGGCAACATTACAGGTTTAAATTTTGGAACATTTTAATATGGTTTATCACTTAAATTATGTATAATATACTTTTTATATTTGGTTATCCTCATGCAACAATTTACCCTGGTTTCCAAACTCTGAATTACTGCCCACTTCTAATTATTTTGCAGACTCAAAAAATAAGTAATAATAATGTGAAAGACAATGTCTATTAGTCTATAAAAAAGTGATATACAAATATTGAATCAACAGCCTCAATATCCATAATGACCAACATGTGCTCTGATGTGAAGAAAATTATTGTTCAGGTAATATTTTAACTCTTACACAGAATCAACTCATCATTGACTTCAGAGTCCATCCATCCATTTTCCGCTCATCCTGAGAGGGTCGCCGGGGGGGCTGGAGTCAATCCCAGCTGACACTGGGCGAGAGGCGGGGTCCACCCTGGACTGGATGCCAGTCAATCACAGGGCTAACACATAAAGACAGACAACCATTCACTCTCACATTCACACCTACAGGCAATTTAGAGTCACCAGTTAACTTAACCTGCATGTCCTCGGACTGTGGGAGGAAGCCAGAGTACCTGGAGAGAACCCACGCAAGCACGGGGAGAACATGCAAACGCCACACAGAAGGGCTTTAGCTTCAGAGTGCCTGTGAGATATTTAGTCAGGTGGTAATTTTTCCTGCAGTCACCAAGTGACACACGCAGGAATTAAATGCAAGCCAGCACTAAAAAATTAAAATATCATACATTTGTAGTCTGCTGTCGTTCTGTAGTGTCAGGTGCTTTATTTGATCACAGTGTAGTTATGAATTTAAATACTATGAATATTCACTTCTAGAGAATACTAATCATTGCAAACACTGATTCTGAGGGATTAGCAGCACCCCATCATGAGTTATTTCCCACTGACAGCAAGCTGATCAAAGCAAAGGAACATGAATATTAAGTGGTTTTGTGGAGAATTATCACTTCAGGAAATCATGCACATATTCTGAGTAAATATGAACTATATTCATTAATGCAGTGCCTTCAGCCCAGAAGACAGCAAGATAACAATGTTAACTATATGTAACGCAACATACTGTATGTAACTCTAAACCAGAGGACTTAAAGGAAAGTCTGAAATGCCTTTCAGATATTTTTCCCCACACAATGACTTCAAAGAATCAATATGCTCACAGAGATAAGGATTGACCTTGCCCTGTAGGAGATGGCTGGACCAGACTCATGCCATGAAAGAGCACCACACCGTGGGAAACCATTACACAAGTCTTTCCAATATTCTGCTACACTGTATGTGTCTATATGTGTGCTATATGTTGTAGATGGGCAGCATGAAACCTCATTTTAAAGTTTAGGTTTTGTGTGAGAGGCCCTCAGATTGCTGTGATTTCATCTCTCCTCCGAACAAAACAGCACAATGGAAATGCTGACACAAGGATGAATGACCTAATCTCATTTCATTTTAAAAGGTTAGCCTTTTCTCCATCTCTTGGGCCCCTGGCCAGCTCTGGACCACCAGGTGTCCCATCTTCCCTTTCAAAGACAGGAAATGTGCCCTATTTTGCAAGACATTTGGAAATGTCACAGTCATTAACAGTCAAAAATCCAACCTAACCGATCTTCTGCAAGGCCCGCACACAAGTGATATTGTAGATTTTACAGCACATTACTCAACACCCTCCTAATCCAAAATCTTCTTAATTCATCTATAACAACCATTATTAGCCATCTTTACACAGCATAAACCATATCAAATCCAGCTTGGATAACATTGTAATTTGGCACAAGCTAGATTTACTTAGTGTTTTGGCAGAGGGCCAGCTTAAACCTATTTTTGCTAAAGAATTCAATTTGGCATTATGCCACATGTGAACACTGCCTGTGATTTATGGCGTCCTTCCCTTGGGCGCATGTATGAACACAATAATTTACACCTGCAAATGGCCTGCTGGTGACACATTTCTGACGATGAATTTGTGCTACGATGCTGCAGTCTAATTCTGCGCTTTCGTAAAGCAAGGAAGTGAAAACAAAACAAAAACACACAACCACTTTTCATTCTCTCCTAGTTGTAAAGTTGCAATTTAGGTACCTCCCTGATCAACACTGCAGCTATTCCACATTAAAACTATCAAATATAAATTGTTACAGTACATAATGTGTATTTCATGCTAGAGGATTCAGGACTAATGTGAGGTCCTAGCCACAATAAACATAGACAAAAGTGACATATCCATTGTGTCTGTCTGAGGTAGAAGTGACCTTTGAAACCCATTCTGTTGCATACCGATTTGAATGGGGAGCACCAATTCCTGCTTCTATCAATCAAATGTCCTCAATGTTTGTGAGGTCGCACTCACCTGAATAATTGGACCACAGGATTAATGTTATAATGAAATCCTAAACAAAAGCAAATGTTTTAGCAAACTCTGCAAAGGTCAAAACTCCAGCAACACTTGTACTTTACAGAAGAACTTTATTGTTAGTCCAACGCGTTTTGGCTTGTGGCCTTCATCAGGGTCAAGTAAACTCTACAACTCTTCTCACACGCATAAAATAACTCATTTTTGCCAATAACTGTTTGCTTATTCTGAGACATGCCGTGGTCTAAATCATATTCTATCCAGAGGAATGTGGGGGACAGATACAGACCTAATGTGCACGCCAGAAAGAATAAAACCCGATCAAAGTGAAACAGTCAAATCCCTGCATGAGGCGGCAGTGAGGATATGCTAACTCAAGTTAATGTAAGTGAGCTGTTTCGCTGCCCTAAAAAACAGTTTACCTCCTATAGTTGCAACTGTCTTTCAAATTTACCATGTAACTCTAAGAGTTTCAAGATACATAAGATCCCTGGTGAGGTTGAATACAGTGCATATTAAATGGGAATCCAGAGAGTAATATCTTGAGTTTGAACTTGGCTTGAGGTTTCACCACCAATTAAGAGAAAATAAACCAAAGGGGGGGGATTTGCTGCATTTAATCAGCTGACTTGAAGGGCTGGTTGTTTTGAGTCACAGTGGCAAGGCCAAGAGGTAATTTGACTAGACACACATAGGGCATGCTAATGACTGTCTCTGCTTCATTACCCCAGCCTGGGACTGCACTGTGGAAAAGAGTATTACTGAATCTGATCTTTCTATCATCCTACCTTTTGTACGGCTGAAGCTCCCTCCTGCCTTAACTTTCTCTTGAGTTTGGTGCATAATATTGTTTGCCGATCTGAGGCCAACTGAGAATGCCATTGCAATGTCATTACTAATGCCTTCCCACTTCATTTACCAAGCCCTGACTCGACAGTGATACGTTGGAATGAGAGTCCCTGCTGCTGAAGAGATGGAGATAACAGAATGATTCATAGTCTTTCAAAAGAGGTCACAGCTTCCTGTGCTTTTACGACAGGAATTTGGGATTCCCTCAGTGCACGCAGTGAGGGGCGGCAAGCCAAGCGTCCCAGTTGGCATACGAAATTAGCTGTGCTGTGGATAAGGAGCAAACACCTCGCAACTAATTATCCTGAACTGCTATTGCAAAGTCTTTTTGATAAGCATAAATGGAAAAAGTTTTTTTTGTAAAATGCACGAATCCAGACTTGTTATGTTAGAGATGTTATTATTGTCAGGACTCCAAAAATAAGAAAATAATCTATGATAACAAATACATGTTAATGTTTATAAGGAGGACCTTGACCACATCAGGGAAATTGTATAAAGCAAGACATAAGTTGTGCCGGAGGATTACCTAAATAGGATGTGGAAATTTACTTCTAATAAAACAAGGGGATGTGAAGGTTAAATGCAAGCGCTTCCCTCCATCCTCCCTGTTTCTAATTACTGGGCAAGAGCGTGAGAGAGCCGCGCTCCTGATTGCAGCTGCCTGGTGACTGCAGCAGAAACCAAATCTTCTCTGCTGTCTATTATAATGAAAGTGACCAGACCCTCAGGCACTCTGTCAGTATTTCTGTAGGGAGAATTGGGCTCTGCGACAGCTACAAAGTTTAACCTACCCGTCTTGATGAATTAAACACTGTCCTGATTTCTAGATCATAACCAAAGATAGCCATCAGGGTGTATTGTCATGTTGACAATGTGTGAATGTGCAGGGGTTGCACTCATCATGACACTTGTAATAAACAGACAAGATCATTAATTAAAGCTCCATTTTAATGAGACTGTCATTGCCTCCTGGCTAACAGCCTACGCAATGATGTACTGCCTAATAGTTAGATACCAGTATCACTGGAAACTGTTGACCAATCTAACAATAGTGTTTCTGGTTTGTCACAACAGAATGTGGTGTTAGATTGGTGTCTAATTCAGAAGCTGCTGGTTGCTTGTTACTTTAATTTACTCCACTGACTTTATACACTGTAACACATGCATTTTTGAAATGTATTTATATATTTCACCCATAACACAATGCATTTTCACAGCAAAGCAGCTTAGCACAGCAACCTTGTATACTGTCTTGTCCTGAATGCTGAAAAATTGTTATTAAAAGGATGGATTTCAAAAGCAGATGCAAATCAAAAGCTTGCAGACACAGAAATGAAACTGCTGCGTTAAAATGTAATCTTATCAGATAAACTGAGTGTTCATGCATCACAGAGTTTTTCAGTGGATGTAATCAGTTTGTAACTCTTTAAATTGTGATCAAACGAGGGTTTCATGGGGTAAATAATTATACATATACATGATTTTAGTTTAGTTAGAAGCAGTCTGTACAACATCTTCAGTTTTCTTATATTTTTTTACCATTTAACATATAATTCAAACTGTTTAAAGACATTTGTAAACCATTCAAGTCAACAGTCAAGGTAAAGCCAGCAGGACGGACTGTAATGTAGAATAAAGCTTGGGAACTAATTGTGAATACCTAATGTTTAGATTATAATGAATAACAAATGTGACAAAGTGATGAATATTTCATAACACGATAACACAGAAAAATGTATCTTAGCTAGTGTGAAAAGGTATGCATAACATGTGCACAAAGGTTATAATTTAACATTAATTTAATAAATTAATCATTAACTATTTCTTCTACAATAAAGTAGTATATAATCTAGTATATCTTGAATAAAGACACCTCGCAACACACGGAAAGTCCATCATGCAGCTGAAACACAAAATAATCATTCAAACATTTATATCTATCGAGCACTTCTAATCAAATCCACCAGATAACAGTGTTGTTGGGACCCTACAACATGCAAATTCCACACAAAAGAGGTCAGAGATAAGCACTAAACCTGCCCTGAGGTGCTTAAATATTGATTCACAATGCTACTATCCTATTAAATGTTACCTTTTATCTGAAAACACCCTGTCCCCCTAATTATCTGTTTGGAGCTCAAACAGAAACAGCATAGCATCCACTGCTAGATGTCAGTTGGTATACTTCCCTATTTAAGTCATACATACAGTACATATGTATGTGTATATATATATATATATTTATAGTTATAGGAATCACTTAAAATGCATTTAACAAACCCTTCATTCTCTGTCCAAGTTAGGCAAATCAGGCAGGAAGGTCTACTACTCTTTCTACAATAGACAACCACATTATCTGTCACTCTTGTCTCGTGAATCAGGATCAAAGAATAAACTTAGGCTCCAATATCCAACATAATTCCACATGACTTCTTTAATTCAGCCAACAACTGGCTTTCAGCTTTGATATACTAAAGTGAACAAAACCTCTCTCTCGCTCTTTCCACACACACACACACACATACACACACACACCCCCCCCCCCCCACACACACACACACACACACACACACACACACAGACAGACACAAAAAAAGTCCAGTAAACTGAAAGACTGAGGAAGGTGTCCATCAGCTTAACTGTCTGTTTCTGTCAAATATATAGAGTAGGACTGGGCTATATTCATACGAATATTTTTCTCATGTCACATAGCAGTATGGTAAATATATGATAACATCACATAAAATAAACTCTCTTCAAACAAATGTTTGATTGATGTTCAATGCAATGAACCGTGTTCCACTGTAATGCATGACATTAAAGAAAAACTATTCTCCTTCCTATTTTCTTTGAGACATGTCTATATCTCACTCTCATTTATATACACTCACACCAACACACTGCCCAAACTGTATCTTCCTAACTCACAGGCCCTATTCTTTGTTGTCATTCATAGTCATTACTCAACATACATTTTCAGATGTATGTACCTTTGAACATTGAACATCTGATATTGACAAAAAGCCAACACTTGTAAGGGGTAGTACTTTGTGAAACTGTATTTTTGCCCGTCAATCAAAGATTATTGGTGAGAACTCAACACAAATCTGGGTCTTTTTGAGAACATGATGAAAACAGGTTCAGCACCACATTTCTTGGCAATTGTTTGTGGATACTAGTGAGATTATGCTGACTTTGCATTTATTCCTGGCTCGGGAGCAGGATGCCCAGCATACTTTGTGCAGCAGTGTGTTAATCTTTCTGGACGGGGTCTTGTTATGGTTAGGTAGAGCATGCAAATGAATTTCCAGTTCTCTTAGCAGGTACAGGATTTCTCAGATTGGCTTGGGTCTTATTTCCATCAGAATTGTGTTTTTAACTAACTCCCTTCCATTACTCAAGAATTATTCATTATAATTTAGTACATGTATTATATTTCTTACTTCTTTGACCCCAAAATAAATCCTGCTAAGCATGCTGTCCTACATTTGGGTACAGCTGATAGCCGTAAGGAAAAATCCTAGGACGCAGTTGTGTTGCTTTTATTAGAAAGGCAATTCAACATGCAAACATAATGGCAATGATAAAGTCTAGCATTCCAATACGGCTGCACATAACATTTAATGTAACAAAGCACTCTGTGTTCATAAAACAAACCCAGCCATCTATTTTGCTTGTCATCTCACATTGTGTCATTGTTCCCTCATTGATACAACGTGGGACAGGCAGTCATTGGCTACCCTTCAGCTACAATGTGTCAGGTCAATGTGAGCTACGACAGAGCAGGACTTCTGGCTAATCATTGAGCAACTGGCAGGCTGATGGAGGATTTTGTGGAAGTAGTTTATTCAGCAATATTGTAGTCATATGTTTACTGAACATAAGGAGTGAATGCGTCAGACTTGGATACTATCACTGTGAGAAGTTTCTAGGGACAATTTGCATTCCTTAAATGATTGCCCAGTACTCTTTGAACGGTGAAACCTCTCAATCTGGCATACGAGGCAACAGGGGATGAGTTGTTATTAGTACATTTTGATATTCCCTTTAGTTACACAGACACAGAATGGTCACAGCATAGTTGCATTGTTGGACTCAACTTCATCATTGCTCAATAAAATATTAAATCAAATGCAACAAAACCCCTTCTGCAAACAAGCGATGCTCACTCCACATGCTATTATTTATGTCATATTTAGACAGTGTTACACCACACTTAGTAAAATCCACAACAGCCTACATAGTTGCACAATTCTCTTCTTTGTTCACCTAATAGGTAAAACACAAAACATCCTTTGAGCCAAAAACATTTGGTGCAACTGGTCCTGCCTGATCAAAGGGGCAAGAAATTGGCAGCTGAATTGGACTCGCAGTGTGCCAGAGAACATCATGCCAAGCCAAAATGTGATCAAATCTGCTTTTCTTTGCTTCGCCACTCCTACTCTGCATAGCCACTGTACAATTCATCTTTCTCCACCACTCTTGGCATTAGCTTATGTACAGTTCCCAAATTTTATTAATGCCAAGGAACCTCAAATTGTTGCATATCATGGGCTTTTTTCCAATTCTGTGCAAAGCAAAGAACAATCTAACATGGAGAACGTGTATTAAATAACATAGTGTCATTTCCTTATTAATGTTATTCAGTTTATTACTTTTTGAAGTATTTTGTTCTTGCCCAAAATTCAGTTTCCTCTACAAAAACCTCCACTAGACCAGTTCAGCTTTTTTTCCTTATTTGTTCTTTTCAATTTAGGATGTAATCCTTCTGCATTTTCGGTAACAAGCACAGCATTTAATAATGTGTTCTGCTCCATATGTTCAGTATTCATTGTAGTTACACTGAATTTACTAAAAGGTCACTGAAATAATTTTACCAAATGGCCAACAGTGAATGTGTGTATTTCCTTCTCATTGAACAAGTCATTATGCAGCATTGGCTAAGTCTACGCTGAACTCTATTGCTTTGAATTGGAGGCACAGGATACCATTAAAACCAAAGCAGAAGGGGCGGTAAAAACATCTATAAAACATCTGCTCTATCTACAAGCAAAAAGACTATTCGTTTTTCTAAAACGTAAAACCATGCTCTGAAACTTAACACTAGCTGTCAATTTTAGTAATGCCATACTATAAAGACATAAGAAGAAATATGAATGCAAGATGCTGCGGTGTCACAGCTCTCCTGCCCTCAATTACTTATGTGCGGCAGACATTCTGGTTTTTGCTATTACTTTTTGACTGTATAAGCACTTAAACCAAATGGCTGTGTCTCTGTCATTTTTCTATTCAAATGTTATCCTAGATGCTGATGACCCTTCACTACACATGTTCAGTGTAACTGGCAAAAAATGACTTCTACAGCAACTTCAGGAACTATTCTAAAATTCAACAACTCTAAACTTAATTTAGATTTTATCGCCATATTCGCTGCTGTCAGTGAATCATCAAAAGTGTGCAATTTGGTTAAAACATGCCTGACAGACTCTGACTAGAAACGATTAAATTGATTAAATTAACCGAATCCTGTGGACTCTACAGCTTCCAATTAAATACTGCACAGAATGCAAATACTCCTAAAATATAAATCACAGCATGGCTCTGCCAAGAAAAACATACAGGATATGATACGCTGCACCCCTACGAGCCTTCATGTACTCTAAGGTCCCATATTATTGATCTATTTGTAATTCCAAGATAAACCTCTATCCCAAGGAGCTCAGTCTGTCTTTAGAGTCTTTTTTATTTTATTTTAACGGCCTTTAAACTTTTTTATTGTATTCTCCAGTTTCTGTCCTGAATATTGTGCTGCAGTTTTCACCTGGCCAGTTTCCACACACACACACACACACACACACACACACACACAACCACCACTGTGTTTCATCTGGGCTCTATGCTGTTTTCCATTTACTCTATTACACTAGTTAAGTCTAGTAATCTAGTCTTTAGCTGATATTTGTTTAACAAGTTCTTAGTTATTACTTTGCACCTATTTAAGTGTGATGCAACACACACATGCAAAGCTATAAAATGCAAACTAATTTTTCACTGTCTATTGTCTACTACTGTACTTGTCAGTAAAATTTCAGTACTTCGCAATACTACCGAATGATTATTTTTACAGTGTTAAACATCTCCCTGCCTCTACACACACTACACTGTGGGCGTGTATAGACTGTGATTGATTGACACCTTCCTCGTTCTTCTATTGAGTTAGTTGAACCTGTTAGAGCGAGACAATTTACAATAACAATAACAATTTATCATTGTTATTAATCCACAGAGTGTGGTGACATGACGCAATTCCCATCACCCAACCTCCACCTGACTAGAGGTCTAATCAGCCAGGATGATGGAAAGCACCTGTGTGGGTATGCAGGGCCTTTGAATGATGATGTGCTCCAACTTTTCTTGATATTAGACTTTTTTCTAGACTTACCACAGGCTTTTTTCACAGCAGACATTTTGGATGTCTTCAGTTTAAAAGGCCTATATACTGTAGACTTTAAATCCCAGAATCATCTTAGCTTTTCATGAAGACAGCTTGAAGAAAACCTTTGTAGTTTGTAAACATAGTTGAGCCGTTTCAGTGAAAAAGAAGAAGTGGTAAGAAAAACTGAAATGAAAATAGAAGGTCAGTATTACGATAAAACCATCTGCTGTCCCTGCACAAAGTTTACTGATCCATTTTGTGCCTTTGTGTCTGTAGAATTTTTCACTTTAGTTAAACTGAAAGTAGTCAGGTCAGCAAATTTGTCTCTTAAATCAGTTTGCTCAGCATGCTGGGATGTCGTACTGTTTTTCCCAGGTTTGATTGAGTAAGCTTCAGAAATATATCAAGTGGAACACAAAGGTGTAAAAAACTATGCATGCCACTGTGTGACATGTGTAATGCACAAATACATCAATCACCAAAAGAGAAACAACTTGACATGCCAGACACGTCAGCTGTACTGTGCAACGCTTTGCTTTGAGGCAGGAAGTGCATCATTAGACCCTCCCTTCTCCCCTGGAGTTGGTCAAGCCCATTCCCCAACATGTGTCACTCATGCGTCACTCATGCTGAGGCGCCTCACAGAATGGAGCCTACTTTAAAGTAATAACTACTGTATGCCTAAAGCTGCCACAGGCACTGAAGAAGCAGACAGTTAATACAGGCAATCTAAATTTAAAAGCACTGATGACATTTACATGTTTCATGTCTGCTGCAAGTCACCATGGCTGCCATTAACAAAAAAAAAAAGTGTGTTTCCATAATGTGGACATATCTGGATGGCAGTGCAGCCCTGAGTATGATAAGAGAGCTTTTTGATCATATTTTATACCAGTTCATTAAACAAAAGCTCATCGCACAAAAACTGTAAGCTAAAACAACTTGCTGGCAGAGACAGACCGCTCCAGAATGAGTACTATCAACCACCAAAACTAATTCCAAACAACAATCCATAACCCAGACAAACTGAACACAATCCAAAATGTGACGGCGCTCAACAATCAATAACCACAACTATAATGCAAATCAACAAACCAAACCAAGCAGCTGGAGAGCACCCCCTCCCTACACACACACACACACACACACACGCACACAATCTGTACACTTAATAAATAACAATAGAAACAGCTTTCTGCCAAGCTGGTGTGTAGTGCAGCACAGCAATGCAACATATAATTTCAATAGAGTGACTTACTTTGTCCAGTGAATTCTTCAGATAATGCCTCCTGTTCTCCCCATATAGCACACCTTCTGAAGAGTCTCATTATATTAATTATCCTTTGTGTGCCGTGCAGCTTTGAGAGGCATTAGTGTTGTCTTCTCGTATTTTCCATAGTGCATGGCTATAAAAGTGTGGCATTTATCTGACAATCCCGTCCATTATATCTCAGGGAAGAACAAACCTAGCAACTATTACCTGAAACCAGGAGGAAACCTCTTTAGTCCTCCGTCACATCGAGCTGGTCCCGACTTCTGTGCCTCCAAAGTTTCTATGCTAACATCCTCATCCTGCTTTTGGATGGCAACAGGAGCTCGCTTGTGTTTCTCGTTAATACATTTTGAAAAAAAACTGTGCGGTCAGTCACTACTACCCCCTGCAGTTTACGCCTCTCTTCTCTCACGTTACTAATGATGGCTTTTACGTTTGATGGAAGCAAGACTAACTCATTCTAATACATGCAAGTTGTGTTTTGTGCGACTTGTTAAAAGGATGGACAGTGAATGCATGAAAATATCACCCGGTTCAAAGTGCCCATTGTGAGGAATGACTCTTACAGTAACAAGCTGGCAAGGTCTACACATTCCCTTCTCATTTGTACCTTTTCATTGTTGCTCGCTGGTCAATGCAACTGTTGTGCAACAGAATGATTAGTCACAGAGAGCTGGAGCTATGCAGTTTAATTTAGGCTATCATTCATGCAATTATGCATGTTCCCCTACCTTTTATCATTGTGGTGGCTTATTATAATTAACAATTCTTCTCAAACCAACAATGCTTATCTGTAATTATATCTGTGTTATCTGTAGCTCATTACAGTCCGTTTGTGCAAACACATTATGATACACATGACAGCTATATTTTGACGTCAAATTAAAGGATATGTTAATTTGCACAGCCTCATATATAACAACACATCATCATCTGTCCACAGTATATCCCTGTATTATTCCCTGGATGTTGGTTAATGACTTCATGGGCTAAAGCATAGGATATGGGCTGTTGTGTGTCATTTACACTGCAATCCCATCAATCTGTGCTGTATCCACTGGCTTAGTTGTAGCATGCCCAACACCCCCATTATTCCATCAGCAAGCTGTCAGTGCAGAGGAGAGTGAAAAACAGTGGCTGCAAGAGATTGCACAGGAAGAACGCAAACAGCTCCAAATTACAATGATGTTTTTTCTGTGGCAAAGGCCTCATATGACTTCCTACATGCCTGAGAGAACGGGAGTGCATTTGGGTTTTAAATAGGAGGAAAGGGGAATATTGTGCTGTCAAAGGCTTGCTTCCAGGGAAACAAACATCAAACGCAAGCGTGTCACCGTGTGACAATGTACCTCCTAAGGGGGAAATTGTGAGACTTTTAAGAACTGAAACTTTAATAAGTCAGGAATTACTTACTTGGTTTTGACAAGAAGTGCTCGGTTTGAAAAAGGTGTGACTCGAAAGAGGCAAGAATGTTCCTATTCATGTTCAAGGTTGAAATTCAGCTGGATTCATTTACTGACCAAAAATAACTCTCTCTATCTCTCTCAGCTGCAATGTTTCCTCTGTCACAGAAATGTATTCCACCTCTCTGGGTGGATAAGAGGAATCATGTCTAGTCGTGTGTATCTTGCAACAATTTGAAATCAGTTTGACACGCCCTCCCCTGAATTAATGGCCTAGATACATACTACATCTCAAGGTAGTAGAGTCCACAATCTATATGGGTCTACATACAGCGACCAAAAGTTGGGTCCTTTTAGGGCATATGTTAAATTATGACCGTCATATTATTCGGGAAAGTAATTGTCCCCAGGTGTTATAAACCTTCCAAGCTTATTCTCCACCCCCATGATGCTCAACTGTAGAGATTAGACTCAGAGGAAAATCTCTTCCCTCAATGGAAGGAAGGGGGGAAAAAAAAGAGATCCAAACAGGCACAAACGCACTAAGTATGTGTAGCCAATCAGCTTTTTGCTTTGCTTGAGCATGCAGTCCCTCTGGGCCCGATGATCCAGGCAAAGAAAAGTCCTCTTTTTTTTCCCCCCCAGGACCTGTAATACCTGCATGATGAGCGCCACAGTGCTGCCAGCTGCAGCGGCCACGCTCAATCCCACCATCTCAAAGCACCACACACAGAGGACACGCAGCCGGAGAAAAACACACTGAAGCTCTTTACAGCCACCTGCTGTGCTTGATGTAATACAACATTTTGCACTGATGGAAATAATGTATCCCATGAAATAATAGGTATGTGCTGTTTTGTTAAAATAAATAAACAGCCAACACGTGCATAATTAATGAGCTTTATAATTGTATATTGAATTGGTAAGCCTGTCATTTCCTAATAATGTATTTGGACATTTTATTTTGTAGTCCACACTTGTGTATGCATGAGAGGTCAAATGTCTTCCAACGCAGTAAATCGTATTTTATAGTTTAGTTTTTATAGTGGCTTAATTAGGTATACAAAGGTCAAAGGTCCTGACTTTGCATTTTGAATACAGACTTTAATGCCTGCCTTGGAACTGCTGTTTAAATTACAGCGGCTTCATTAGCGGATGAGTGCTTGTCATGGGTGATTTGCATCCTGCATATCAAATCGCCAATCTCAAGGAGAAAACAGCATCACAGTGGTGCAGAGGATGATCTGGGATCCATTCTCCACGCTTTCCCATTAACACTGGGACGGTTGTCTTTTGTGATTATTACTTAGTGCATACAACAATTAGCAGTGAGGTCTCTCTTGTGTATTTTCAATACAAAATGCTTTTTTACACACAGCAGTGAATGACTCCACCACATTTTGCAATTTATCTTTGAGTCCTATAGGTAAATGAAAGTCTGTCTAGCATGAAATGCTTTTAACTCTCTTTGTGCCTTTATGGGAATTTCATTCGTTTTATTTGTACACTCAAACATGCAGATGGTTCTTGTCTGTCATTTAAGAGAGAGACAGTACTAGAATGTCAAGATATATTATAACTATATTATATATATTTTAAAGTACAAGTGTACATTTTGGTCTTTTAAGAAAAAACAAAATGCCTATTTTATTCTTGCACTTGTTCAACCTAACTGATAAGACCCAAGGATTTGTCATCTATTGGTGAGACAGTGAAATGGGAGTCTTCATAGATTTTTTTATATTTGGTTGATTTACCAACATTTTTGAGGTGTGTAATGCAATATGCCATGTACTGCACTATACCCTGCACTCGCACACTGAACTTCAAGCATTTTCCCCTTGACTTAAGGTCGTATACTATATTTTGAGCTTCACATCTACCTCAGTACCTTTAGGTTTTTATCTCAGGACTGTTTCCTCTTTGCAGAGCTTTTCAGAGCTTGGAGATGTTTGTCTCTGTAACTGACTTAATGTCAAGCTCTAGGAAAAAGCTCAAAAAACATTCCATCTCCCATCATTCTTTCTGTTAATTAAGATTCATCAGTGCTAATTCACTATGGTAATTTTGTCACTGAACTGCTGGAATGGGAGATTAGTGTGTAGACACCCCACCTCTTTAAAAGAGGCACAGCAGAAATGAGATGATTTTTTTCGTTAAGGATCTGGGTCTTCACACCACAATTAGATGCCAAAAAATAAATAAAATAAGGGGCATAAATGTCAGGGCATCATTTGCATTCTGATAATACAGCTGCTTCACCTGCTGCTGACAAGTTCATGAAGGCCACATTTGATCTTTTACATCAAAACTAATGAAGACCGTTGGCACTGACTGCATGCAAATCTAAAAACAGCTGAATGATGTAGAATCTGAGCACAAGACAGACACTCATTTGCTACTAGTTGTGCAACACAACTCTCTGTATCTTTCCCTTGCAATTAAACCACAACACTGAAAACTAATGCGAGCATGTAATCATGACTTCAACATGTGACAAATATCTTTTCTAGTGCAAACCTTCTCCTTTTTAAGAAGGAAAGGTAGCATTTGCACCCACCTCTCACCCCTTATAAATCAGCACTGGGCTCAATGTGGGAAACAATGATTAATACTGCAATCATGATGCACTTTCACATCTCAGTAACAAGAAGAAAACCCTGTCAGTATGTGTTCCACCTTCACAGCACGTGACTGATGAACAACTCTATTATAATCATCTTGATTCACATTGGGACACTCCCCCCATCGTCAGATAATTAAGCTGATTTACTCACACATGAAAACACAGATGTGTGAGGGTACTTCTCTGAACACCACAGATCTAAATAAGTTTGTTTAATTTGCGCATAAAGAACTTTGAGTGTACAAGATCAGTGAGATTACATATTGACTCAGTGTAGTTTAGTACAATTATTGACATGTACAGCAGGAATAAAATAAATAAGTACAGTGCAGTGTAGGTTAATACAGCCAGATAGAGCGAAGAACAAGACTCGTTCAGTTCAGTTCAGTTCGGGGAGACTTGGAGTTAGAAATGTATTTAGTAGTTTCTTTTAGTCAATAACTTTTAGTTGTTCTTCATTCCCACCAGGTGTCCATCCGCCGTACACGTACTCTCTGCTTATAGTGGTATTCTTTCAGGTGCTTTTTCAAAGCATTTGGAATGGGAAGCACGTTAATGCCATCATAGGTGGTGCAGCTGCTTATGGCCGCTCGGCAGATGTGTTGCAAGGTGAACGGCTGTGTGCGGTGGATGGGGTTGGACAGCAGAGGCTCGAAGAACATGCAGGAGTTGGGGTCCTTGTAGTGCTCCAGCAATCCCGTGACTGTGGGGGCGTGGAAGACACTGGGGTCGTGCACGTCGAAGCTAAAATTGTGGTTCCACTGCTCAATGCGTGCATGCAGCGAGCGGCCGTAGCGGCGGAAGCTGACGGAGAAGAGGTAGTCTTCCTGGGCGGAATCACGCAGGAGGAAGGTGCCTTCAGGCTTTCCCTCCAGCAGCGTCTCCGCCTCATAGCGGTCCATGACCCCCCAGTAGCACGGGAGGTTGGTGATCTGCAGCAGGTCTGGAACTAAACAGTGAATGTAATCAATCTGTGTGTGAATGCGGTAGCCATCGTGAGACTTGTGTTGCTCAGTCTGAGGGAGTATGGCTCTGGAGGGCATGCTGGTCGCTGTAACCTCTGGGTCAACCAGAGGGTCGGGAATAGTATCGCAGGTGTGGACAGGGGCTGCGGCTGCGGCTGACGCTGAGGCCACCACCTCATCCAGAGTGTCCAAACAGCTCTGTAGTAGGAGCTCGTGCTGCTGCTGTCTTTGGAGAAGAAGCTGCTGTTGCTGATGAACGGAGGCTCTGTCGGCCCCGGCCAACTCATTCATGCCATGAGCCAGCTTAGGGCCGTGCTTGTAGAGAGGGTTAATTTGGGCCGTCACCTCAAATGTGTGGATCTCCGCATTGGGTGGTGGCTCAACCCCTTGTTCGATGCTGATGCGCCTGCGCTCTCGCAGCCTGTCGTCTACGTCCTCCACCACGGTGGCCATGGCTGAGGTCGGAGGGCTGCACACGACCGCCGATTCAAGAATGGGAGGCTGGCTGATGGGTGCCGTGTGTTGCTTAATGAGATACCACTTCTGAGCCAGCTCTGATCCTACAGGGAAAGGGCAGTCGTCCAACATCAACTCACTGAGATGGATCTTGCGCTTCGAGGAGGCACAAGCAGTTGACGATGAAAGAGCCTGTGGAGATGGTGCTGGTGACGCTGCATTGTGTGTCTTGATTGGGAAACACTGCCCCATTGCATCCTGGATTTTCTGCCGGAAAGTGCGACTGCTGCTCGACCCCCTGCCCTCACCTTCACTGGGTGCAGGGAACTCTGTAGCAGGGCAAAACGTTCCCGGTCCTGGTCGGGCTGTTACCCGTTCTTGTGCCAGTAATGAGGGAGTGACTTCAGAACCCGGCCATCTCCAATTCTCCTTCAGAGTAGAGGAGGAAAGCTGGTCCCTGGTCTCCAGGTCACTCAACAGCTCACCATATTCAAAGCCATCACTGACGGGCCTCTCAACTGCTGGATCGTGGGAGGCAAGGCCTTTTTTCTTGCCCTTTCCACCTTTCCGTCCACTGCCTGCATCTCGTCTCTCTTCTGACCGGCTCTGTCTCACCTTAGGACGGGCTCCCCTCTCTCGATCTTTCCCTCGGTTCCCCGACTCCTTCGGTAATGACATGATGGATTATGTGGTGAAACAGCAACAGTTGCGCCAAGGGATGACTTTTAATTGCAGTTAGCTTTTGGCAGGAAGTTTCCCATCCACATCCCTTGTTTGAGACGTCATTATCACTGTCCATACATTGCAGCCATAGAGAGTTAAAACAACCTGCAAAACAAAATGAGAAGTCTGCTTTAAATTTCGATTTACCCTTACCAATACACACTCAGTTGCCAGTTTATTGGACACACTTATCTAAAACAAATGCTGTCTAACGCAACAATTCTGCTCAAATTCTACCTTCAAGCAGGTCATAATGTTCAGTTTTAACCTTTTTAGAGAGCTGCAACTGATGATTATCTCAGTATCCTTTAATCTGTAAATTATATTCTCGATTACATTAAACCTTGGGTCCAAAACATAGTAAATGCCAGAAGCCTTAAGTTGACAACCATAACCTAAAGACATCCAGTTAAGATTAACAAAATGAGTAAAGATTCACATTTGAACTGCTGGACCCAATTCATTTTTATAATTTTTATTCAAATATTATTGCAGATTAATTTTCTGTTGATCAGCTAATTAATTAAATAAATAACCGTTTCACCTCTAGTTGATTCAAGTCACTATTGAGGCCGGCTGTGGTGTTGTGGTGAACTGCATGCTGTTACACTGAGAAGTGTTTCTAATGTTTAGATATTTCGAGTGTTTATAAAGATGAGTTCACACACATATACACACATACTTTGAATTGACTGAATTGAATTTGATTGATCAAACCACTGTGTTGGTTCTGTGGCCTCCAGCTCTATGAGGAAGCTGTCCCGGCCTGCTTGTTCGCTTATAACAAACTTTAAATACTATTATCAAAACACACACACCAGAAATCATGTTAACCAGAAAAAATAACGCCTTTGACTATTTAAACCATCCACTTTCCTCTGAAACTAACATGAGCTGTTTTCTTTTCTGATTTTCTACCATTTGAAGCATCTTCTAACGTTAATGTAAGTTACGTTACATCCGTCGTTTTGTAACTTACCGGACAAAGACTCAACTTTACCAGACAGTAGTTAGTTAATAGGTTTGACTTTGGTTTTAAAAGAGAAGTTTTTCAGAGAGCCACAGCGTCGATCAGGGGAAGTTTTCTCCCTTTGAACCCAGTTTGTTGTGTCAACCCCAGCAGAAAGAAAAACACCGTGAGGGCTCAGTAACGTTACCGATCATCGGGCTCCGTCTCTCTCAAATCACGTCAACTATCACCGGCAGAAAAATCGATCGTCTGTTTGAAGGGGAAAAAAAAAAAAAAAAAAAAAAAAAAACAACACACAACTAACTTTTTCCCCACTACAGTTTCTGCAAACATTAACCAGCGTTAAATAAGTGGCAGATGTCAAAGTCTTGCGGTTATTTGAGGACTCGACCGTCTCCTCACAAGGACGCAAATGAAGCGATAACGTTAGCAGGGGAGCTAACCTCGCTATCTGCTGACTTGGGGACTCTTTACAGTCGGCGGAGAGCTTAAATTGTATTTACGACAACTTAAATCCGCCTCTGTCGACCACAACACAACGCGGGGACATACCTAAGCAGTTGTTGTCATGTTTCCCGGCGAAAGAGCGTCTGTTTCCTCTCGGATAAACTAATGACGGGAACAAAAAGGCGGCTAGCTCATATTAGCTCGACAGATGCTCCGCCGGAGCCGAGCAACCCGGAAGTAAAATGTAATTGGGAGTAATTTCTTTGTAATTTAACGTCGGAAACACGCCGGGCGGTGAGAGGAGAGCGTCAAACAAATCGCTGCATAAAAGGCGTCTCCGATGTGCGGTGGAGTAAACACACACAGACACAGGGCAGGAGTGAAGTTGCAAAAGAACTGAACCTCTTTTATTTGGACTGTCAATGACCCGACGGATGCTGCACACTTCAGACCATTCACACGTATGAGTGACTGTAAAAAAGTAGAGTAAGCATGGGATGCAAAAGGTTCATAAAATATTAGAAAAATGTCTTGGGGGGGGGAGTCATCGGAATTAAATATAAATTGTACAAGAAAAAAAAAAAAAAAAATGTATGCAACGTGGCCCAGGGCGGGCTGCACTGATTCAATAATTAAGCCTGGCAGGGACACTGACATGATCTGGGGACCACTTGGTAGAAGTCTCCATATGACACAGGCTCTGTACCTCCTAGTGGATGCTTGGTATGTCAAAATACACCAGGCTGAACTTATGAGGTGCATTTCCCAACTCATTTCATGCATCACTGGAATGTAAACATGGAGTAAACATATTCCTTGGCCTGTTATTAGTGTTCAGTTTACTCATAATCACATGATTTGTGGCTCAGATAAGCATTGTCACCCCCTGCTGCATCTTCACTATGTACAGGCACTTGCAGAAATCTGCTGCATTGTACCTCTGTGTCTGTTTGCAGTAATGTGTAGGCTGTCCAAAGCTACAGAGGCTATGAAAAGGATGATCTGAGCCATTTGTAACATAACACAATTGATATACAGTATAGTGAATAGTTAAAAATAAGATAGCCAAGTCTTAAAGTTGTCAGCATTGTTAACTCACAGAAGTAATTTGCGGGCATGAGTGTGATGCTTTTAGTAAGTCAGATCTATCCAAGAGCCTGCTCTGAAGAAATCCATGACTACGAGACTACTCAAGACCATTAAATCAACATATTAAGGATGCCGGAGCTGTGCATTTCCGGCACCACGTGAACAGTTCATCAGGACATGACAGCTAACAGTTCAATCACAAGGCCAGGAAAGCTATTCTCTCTCGTCACCGCATGACCAGGAAAGCAGGCGTTACATGCCTCATACAGTTATCACTTCAAAAATCTACTGAGACTCGCGGGGAGTCCATGGATTACAGGGTAGAAGGCTTTTGTTTTCAGGCTCTACCCAGCCAGCTCATGTGCGAGAAGGCGTCAGTTCTTTAATGTGTTACATAGTGAGACAATGGAGTATTCATGACATCACATAACATGAATTGGGCATTATCCCAGAGAGATGTAAACAGTGACATTTAGGCGATATAAACATACAACATTAGTTGCAAGATTTCTGCTCTCTAGCTGTTGGTGACTCTGGACACCATCAACCACCATGTCCTCTATCTACAACAGTGCTGTATTAGTGTGGCAAAACATGCGATTATAGAAAATAAGCATAAGTTATCAATATCAAGGGAGTAAAAAATACAATTTGAAAAGATATCTGTAAATAACCATCTTTACTAGACAGACCTCCTATGGCTCTGCTGAAATAAAATGTGAATGGTTATCCCTGCCTTATGATGCAACCAAAAGTGATCCAAAAGTTAAGACCATATTACACATACATGCACCTCCGCTCTGCCACATTCAAAGACAGAGGCTGTATAAGACAGTTTTTGATTCAACACTGATACCACATGATAATGTTAGGGTTCTGAGACTGAAACACACTGAGACACAAACAGAAAATATGGACATCGTCAAGCACCTTGAAAAGTATGATTCATCAAATCATCACCTTGGCCGTCTGAGGAAGAGGGCACTGCGAGGGTGAGGCGCTGCGCTCCGGAGCATTTATTACAAGATCAAGCTTCATTTTCCAGAGCCAATCATAAGGGGGCCAGAGGGTTGAGATGGGTTTCATTTAGTTTTCTCACCCAGCATTAGAGTGTAAATTGAAAACACTCTACCCTTCTCGCTTTTATCAATTCAATATCAAATCAGCTATCGCACAGTACAAACCTCACCAGCCCTTATTCATCCCTCTGGGGATTCCTCGGCACAAAATGAGATTCATCATCATTTATGTAGTAGGGCATAAAATAACAGAGACAAATTGCAGCTGGCATAAATTCTTTGAACTGCTGTTCTTTTAAAAAAAATCATACCATTCTGTTGCATTTCACTACAAATATCCTTCTCAAATTAACAATCGCTCAACCCTTCTCTTTGGCTTTGTAGAAGTTTAGAGGACAGTCACTTCTACTTGGATTATGTGTTCAGGGAAAACAACCAAGACACAGGGTATGCCTACGGTTGAATTACAAGCTTTTCCTTAATCCTTTTGGTCCTCCTTTTCCGGCCTCTGCCAAAAAAACATGTTCTCCAGAGAGGATAAAAAGAACCAAGGAAAGCTGTCTAAGTTTCAACACAAGCCCTCACTAGCACTGGTTATAGAACAATTAGGGTGGCAAGGAAGTGTATTGGTATCTGTATATCAATAACTGTCTACAAGTGGAACCTCACTGAGTGTATCCTAGGGCCAATTACAGTTTAGTGGCGAATATCAGAGATTATTTAATAAAAGTGCCTTACTTCTAGTTGGCAATTTTCTGAATCTACACATTATGTGTGTGCAGGGGCTGTGGCTGTCAGTGTGTTCTGGAAGGAAGCCTTGCTCCAAGGCAGGAGGAAAAAAAGAGTAACTCATAGGGCAGAACCCCTTTAAGACAGCACCAATCCACCGTTTTTATCTCAGACCACGGCAAACTGAGCCTCTGCACATCATGTCACAGTCCTGCAGGTGACATGGAGCAGTTTGCTTTTTTTTCCTCTGTCCTGCAATATAATAATCATCTGTATTCCATTTTTAATAAACTTAGTTGTATATAATAAAGTACAAAAATATTAGAGAACATATACACAGTTTTTTTGTCATTTTGTAGTGACTGCTTTGCCTGGTTTTCTTAAGCATACGTATATCTTTGTGCTGGGAGATGAGGAACTTAACAGGCCTCAACTGAAGTGTATTTTTCCTTTCTTCTTTTCATATTGTTGATGTCCGGTCTGTTCCATCTGAGGAGGAGATTGGAGATATGTTTCAAAACATTAACAATCATAAAATATGCTGCACCATTCACATTTCATCCTTAAAAGGGGTAGTTCACTCTAGGAGTGTTCTACTCCCTTTTCTCTTTTCCCAAGGGCAGAAAAAGTTACTGATGCCTTTTTATGTGTCCATTAAATTTTACATTCATTGCATGCCTTTCATGGTATGCCAGCCGTTAAAGTTAGCACGTTATAATTATTAGATTAATTTCCGGATAAGTAGCAGTTCCTTCCACAAGTTGGGAAAATATACCTCACAGCTGAATGATGTGTGTGTGTGTGTGTGTGTGTGTGTGTGTGTGTGTGTGTGTGTGTGTGTGTATCTATCTATCTATCTATCTATCTATCTATCTAATATCCTCAGAATTATTGTTTATCTGCCATGGCTGTGTATGTAAACAAAAGTGAGCATGATATTTGATGTACTTTCTTTGTTAATAAATAATGAATAGTGAAACTTTTTAAAACATTGAAATTATAAAATATAATTTAGTTTTAACAGCAATCTGTGGATAAATGCCAGTGTGTATTATGTTACAATTCAATCCCTTAGACATCCAGAAAGTGATCTAAACTAGACTAAACTCAGTATTAAACATGCTTTCCGATTGTAAACATACAGACACATATGGTTAGATGTTTTTTTGTGTCTATGAAAGGATGGAAATAGTTTATATTCCCTGAATTCCATCCAACACACAAAACAATATGTTACATGCAATGAAGATACCTTCCTATGTCAGTCACAGAATACTGCGGACAATTAATAAAATAAAATAATAATAATATCCAATAATAATAATAATAAAAATAATAGTTAATGAGCCTTGAGATGTGATGATGCCAACTTTGTCATTCAAGTACAACATATATGATGGAGAGTCTGTGTCTTTTCTCTCTTCTCTGTGATTTGATCAATGATATTGTAAAATTTAGATTATCAGATAATTAAATATTAATATACAAATATAACTAATGCTAAAGTCAACAGACTTTAATCTCTGTTTGCATAGGGGAAGTTGTGTGTTAACAAATTAGTATGTATTGCTTTCCCTGGTGGACACAAACGGTTCATAAACTCATTTCTCTCATAGTGATAATATATAATAAGGTGGTGTTGTGTGGTTGGTAGCTGTGTGAGATTTGCCAGCCAGTGGCCTATTTAGTACCGTGCGGCTGAGGACACTTACCCCCTAAGGCATGCTCTGTCATACTGAGGCACAGTGACTCCAGCGTGGGGTTGATCTCCAGGTCAGCACCTGGAACTTGGCATTCTGAGGGAATGAGTAAAAACAGTCTCAGTCCACAGGAAGATTAACGTTTGTATTACAGTCACAAAAGTATTTTTTATTTTTATTAAAAATACATTTAATAATAAAAATAAAACTATTTTAAATTAATTTTTAAAATTTACTTGGTAAAGAACAGTTCCCATTATCAAGATACGAGTATGGCTTTATCTGGTATAAGGGAAAAATACCCACTTTGTGTGTGTCATTATGTTAATGTATCGTCAGCTAATTCTTTGACCTGATAATAATCTAAGAACCAGGGGTCACATGTATAAAAGATGTGTACGCTTTCCCACACATGAACTGGTATTTATAAAAGAAGAAGAATGTGCAGCGAGAATGTGCTCACCTCACGCATACTTCAGACCATGTGTACACCATGACCACGTGAGAGAAGTAAACTAATAGTAAAACCTTGTTTGTTTAGGCTGTTTGCCAATTTCACTGATAGTGTTACAATTTGTGTGTCCACAGCGTTCTGTAAAATGTCACTCAAAGGTGCAATTAAAAACTTAAAAATGTATAAGTCATGAATTTTATCTTTCTATTTATTTACATTCAAGCTATCATTTCCCTGTTAATGATTTTTTAAATTTTATGCTGAGTGGTGAAGCATTTTGTAAAGTCTGTTTCAATATACGTTCTACAAATTAATCACTGATCGCCCTTCTGACGTGTAATAATGATGACTGAGATATCGCCGCAATGATGGTTTACAGGTAAATGTGATGAATTAGTGGTATGGCTGCTGTAAATAACCACAGTTACACAAACTCCACAAAGTAACATTAGTATCTTTAATGCAATATTGTATTTTAATGGTGCAAATGGAGAAATTCAGAGGCTATTTCAAGTCTGGCGAGGATCTTCAGGCCATTTCAAATTTGAGAAAAAGATCGCAATTTAGATTGTGGATGGCGATTACGATTAAACAGATTGTGATATTATTTTTTGGCCAGATCGCCCACCCCTAGTTATATGGCTTAAGTAACGTGTGTATTTTGTGTTTAGCATTAGTCACAGCTTACATTTCACTCAAACCAGAATGTGATTCGCAATTGGTCACTCAAGATGTTCTTGAGATGTAATCAGATTTTGTAGGTGTAAACTGCAATCTGTCTCAAGTGCATGCAGACATGACATATGCTACTGGTCAGAGGAGGAACAGACTGTGAGAGAGCTTGAAAATGAAACCTCAGTATAAAGGCCAGCAATGACCATTTTGGTAATCAGTTTGACCTTTGACTGATCTTTATACTCAGACTGTGCAGTAATGAGTGATGCCTAGACAGCTTTAAATTAGATTATTTGGAGCACCCTGGCGAATACACTGTTAAACTCTGTTGCAAGTCTTTTTTTTTTTGTTGCCAGTTTATTGGAGGAACACATCTTTTAATAGAACAGGGACAAATTAAGTTACTAAAGATCATCCAAGGTCCCATTAAAGGCAGCCGAGTATTCTGATTTTGTGTGGATTATTTAAGTTAAAACAAACAATAAGGGGCCTGTTTTGCTGTGTACCCTCCTCTCCTTGTTCATTTCCCACCAGTAACTATTACTGCAAAAAAAGGAAGAATTGAACAGCATAGCACTAAGAGAACAAGCTCAACAGTTCAGAATTACTGATGCACAATGATTTAGGAAACATCATGTATGGTCTTGTGAAGGGCTGTAGATTTAAATTTGAAATTAAAAATGTCTAATATTTCTGCAATTGTTTCTTTTAACGACAGTACGAAGTAGATAGAAGCCCTTGCTGTAGACATGGAAACTAACATTGCTGTGTTCATACATCTGATTAAGCTCCGAGCTTTTGGCTTTCACACAGAATGCTTTGTTATGGAAATGTCCTATGATGACTCTGTTGAATAATGACAGGATCATAACAGATGAACTTTCAATGTTTGTGTGTGGCATCTGGCACATATGACAAGGCAAAAAGTTGTGTTATGTATATTGTACGAGAAGACATATTGCTGCAACATGCCACTAAATCGTCTTGTTATTTTGTTCTTGGCACAAAAGGAGAGCAGCTCTCTGTTCTGGCATCTGACCAAATGGCCATTTTTTATTTTATTTTTTTAAATAGGTTGTGTAGCTCAGGTGTTGCTCCCAAAACCCACTGACAATGTCAAATCTACTACTTCCAAATAATCTTTATTCCATTAACCAATTTCCAGTTTAGCTTGGTAAAATGTTAAAAGGAGATTAGCTGAGAGACTGACGGCTATAGTTAAGTTTTGGCAAAGAATACAGTGTATGAAAATATAAAAAAGGACAGGGTAAGACTGTAGGTGAGTGCATACACCCATGTTATTGAAGAATAAAAGAGGTTTGAGCTCATACAATACCTTGCTGCTGGAACATGAGCATGGTTTGTGGGGAAGTGTGGACAGGGAGGGAGTGGGTCCGCTGCACAGAGCTGCGACTCTGACTTGGCATGCTGTTACTGCCCCCAGGGTTGGCAAACCACAGGTTCTATGGCGGAAAACACAAGTTCTCATTATGCAAATGCCACTCATCCTGGGAAGGTGACATGGTTTGCTTATCTTTCAGCAAAGTCATTAAACAGGAACTCTTCAAGCTATGATAATGATCAATTCATATCAAAATGTGATGCTTAACCCCTTATACTGTCCTATTTGTACTGATTAAACAGCCAAACTCTGCTGGGTTTTTTTCACTTGTTTTCCCTTCATAACAAATGTTTACTAAGTTGTATTATGAGTCCCTGGGCATGTCATCATGTGGGTTAATACCTTCAGAAAATTTAGAACACAAACACAAAATTCTTGAGGCTAAAAATATGAAGTCAGGTTCAATTAGCCTAAATAACTACTTGCTGTGTAGTCAGCTTTTAGCAAAAGAAGGTTTCCTTCAACTCAAATAATTTAAAATCAACCAAGAGAAAAAACATTATTGACATTATTGAAAATCAATATCTATTTTGTCCACAATTTAAAGCAAGTGACACAGGTCACAAACTAGTGTTAAAATGCTCAACCAAAGACAGGAATACTGACTTGTCTACCCTGGCCTGCCAGCGCAGGACTAGTGAGTGTGTGGCGTGGAGATGCTCCACTGATCCCGCCGGGACTCAGGAGACCCATGCGCCCGGCTGGGAGTCCACGAGGGGTCATCTGGAACTGCCTCTGGCCCCGCCTCGCTACACCTCCACTCACAGAGCCTGCTGTGGGGAGGGAGTTGGACCCATAGGTCCAGCTGGAGTAAAAAAAAAAAAAACAAACAAAAAAGGAACATACGTCAGAAATCAATGAGTGTTAAGAAAACATGTTCATCTGCTGACGCTACTTCGTATGAAATGGTAGTTATTATTTGAATGAGGGAGAGAGAGTGAAAGAGAAAAGGGAAGGGAAAGAGAATCAAAGTAAAAGTTAGACAGTAGGGATGAGTGCAGGGTGAATGTAACATTCAGCTGGTGTGACATCTCCCATGTTAAGGAGGGAGATCAAAGGTAAAAGAGGGCCAGCAGAGTCTCACCCTTTCTGTCGGTACACAGGCATGTCCAGCATAGCTTTCCGAGGGAACAGGCGGAGCAGTTTGAGGACCTGCTGTTTCCAGGAGACCAGCCTTTTCTTGTGAGTTTCTGTGAAAGCCTGACACATAGAAAGAGACAGCGGAAGAATAAAGGCATCAGATTTTCAAAGAGCATTAACAGGGTTTCAGCAGATGCTTTTGGAATTTTTGGCAACTTTTATTCTTTATTTCAAGACAAATAACTATAGTTATTACAACATTCTCTATTACTAACAATTAATGTGAAATTGTTTATACAGTATTTTCATACTCTAGTAGTTATGAAATATTATTATTTGTGCTGTAAGTCTACCATTAGGTGCATTTAAAACGATGCACATATGCATGCATACAAATGACTTAAATATATTCAGCAAATGTAAAAACCTTCAGGTTCTCACCTCATGTGTCAGACACTTCTCAATGAGCTGAAGGTAACAGCTGATATTCTCCTCATCAGGCCTTGACACCAGCAGCTGGGTGCAAACTGAAACAAAAGAAAAGCCAGGCTTTAAATTCAGTATTCAAGTAAATTTGAATCTAATGGGTATCTGTGGAAATGGATTTATGAAGTTATCTATGTGTTTTGTGTTGAATACTAACAGAAAATGCCTCAATAGCTTTATAACAGTATTTTGTTATGCTGTTGATTGTGTCTGATGTAGGTGTTAACAATATTTTAAGAGCACTTCCTATAAGGATAAATCACATAACCACCCACAGTATGTAGTCTACGATCTACGTGTAATCAATATCAATGTAGGAAAACCATCTTACTCTTACCTTTGCCCATGACACGGGTGAACTGTCCAGCAATGTCGCCGTCTGAGATGGGTGTGGCTGAGGAGTCGCCATCACAGGGAGGTGGGTTGTGGGACTGGAAGCCCTCTGAGGCCGGCTCTTTGTCTGCTCCTGTTTTTGTGGCTTCTGAAGGGGAGGTGGCTGTGTCCGGGGCGGTGGCTGTGTCCAGGGCAGTCTGTGCTGCACTGGGTGGGCTGTAAGCCTTGATGGGAGTAATAATGATCTGTTGCAGCTCTTGGAGGGCATTACGCAGATTTCCCCCTTCCAGAATATCCTGCCAGGAGATGACAACATCATTGTCACATGCTGTACAAAGCTGTTCAGAGGTACGCTTCGGGTTTTAGGTTAATGTTGTGAGTAGAGAGAAAGATAACCAGACTGTAGATCTGGATTTAAGCCTTATGGAAACCAAACATTTGTCTTATCAGCGCTGCTCTGTGTCTGTTTCTGTCCCAACAAGCAGAATAGTAATTACTCCATGGATCTGAATCAAGTGTCATCTGATCATCAACGAGTACATACTCAAGTGCATCTTTGATCAGTACGAGTGAAAATTCATCAAGAAAAAACACTACTGCCCCTTTTTTTTGCATGAGAAGAACAACATCATCCTATTTGAATTACCTTTTCTAAAGACTTGAGCACACTCTGCCTCTCTCGCAGTTTCTGGATACTCAAGGCGATCTTATGCCGTGCTCCTTTAGTGACGTTCTAAAGAGGAGAGATAAAAAGTAACAAGATGGCATAAGAAGCAGGCGAGTCATTTCTTGTGGGAACACTGGGCAATTTATACAGTTACTAAATAACAAACCTAATCACCATTTGTTTCATTAAAGCCAAGGGGCAGGGGGCAAAATCGCACCATTTGTATGTGTGACTGCCTCAATATAACTGTAGGGTGCACTGCTTAATTTCATGCCTCATTGAGGGTTGATGTATCATCAGGTTTGAGGACATTTAAGTTCACAATTGATAAGGAGGGTGAAAAAATCCAAGCCCGGCCCTTGTGTATGTAAAAGGGAGGCTTAAAAACCTGCGACTCCAGGTGCTGCTCTGTGAGAATCATCATCTCCTCATAGGTCATCTGGGAGAAAAGTGATGCATATTTATGAAGGCGGAGACTCTTCAACCACGCGGGAACATCTAGAACAAATACATACCGAGGGACAAAAAAAAAGTAACGTTACATTTTGGCTTATATCACCACAGCTGTTGGCTGTGCACGGCTTTTACCAGAGCCAAATGCCGTGAGCGCCCTTGGCTCAGTTAAGTAATGAACTCTGACCTTTCATGCCACTGCCGTCCTCCTGGAACGTGTTGCGACTAGAGCCCTGTTCTTCTGTCTGCTCACTGCCTGAGGAGGCTACACTGCTCTGTGGTGAAAGGGGTGCGTGGTCTGTTGGAATGAAGCTCTGCCGGCCCCCTACATCATCCTGGCAAACCCACTCAGAGCCACAAGCCTGGGGACTGGAAGGAATAATGGACATGGACTTCTTCAGAGGGCTGGGCTGCATCTGCCCACCCAGACCTGGCAAGGGAAACAATTAATATATGAGGAACAACGGAAATTAAAGAAATGTTAACACCACTATCAGACCATTAACAAAAATTTCCTCTCCATGTTTTTGCCAAATATGAAAGATGAGGAGAGTGACAATTATTACCTGTGTTATTGCTGTTGATGGGAGAGGACATCCCGCCTGGGAAAGACATGTGTCCATTCTGGCCTGCTGGAGATGTACTGGATGAAGAGGACTTGTCGTGCCAGGCGTGGCCGGGGTCCAGAGCCTCAGCAGAGCTGGGCCATTCATCTGAGCCTTGGCGCGGGTGGTAGGGGCTGGATGGGGCCCGGGGTGCATAGCCACTAGATAGGTGCTCCTCCAGGTGGTTTAGCCACATGGCCAGAGAGGTGCGGTCATCCAGTGTGGTGGCAGGGTGGATGAGCGCATAGGACAGCAGCTGTCTGCTTTCTTCCACAAACAGGCTACTCTCAATAGTGTGACTCAACACCTTCTGAAGCAGCTTCATGTACTCACATTTGGCCTCACTGTTGCGTGGCTGCAGCAGAGGCAGATGGGACAGCAGCAAGGACACAACCTTCTCCTTTGGCTCCTGATGCCACTGGCTGACAATTGCTAATGACAAAGGACAAACAGAGAATTTCACAAACGATTAATCTTTCATCACCGGTTTAATATGTGCCTTCTTCAATTTTAGGAAAAGACATCACTAACAGTGTTTGATAATCAGAGATAAATCATAATATACAAAAATGAAGAACTCTCAGCTACCTGCATTGTTGGCCTCAGCTTCTAGGATGTGGATCTCTGTGCAGTCTGCCAGCCAGTGTTCAAGGCAGATGTGTAAGAAGCGAGCCTGGGTGCGGGACACCCTCTTCAGGAGGGACAACAGTGCCACCGTCTGTTCACACTCATTCCAGCCCTTGAACCAATCTGTGAGGATACCTACCTGGTCTCGGAACATCATGGCGTGTCTCCTCGGTAAGGAGAACAGGAATGTGTGGATGGGGAGGGGGGCACTTAAAAGACTGCTCTCTCAGACACAGACAGGATCAGTCTCACCCCGCACAGCGGGGTCGTATTTGCAACAGTCCTGGGATCCCCTCAGACTGGACCGAGGGGCCCTCACATGGTTCAGGTGCAGAAGGAACTGCAGACAGGGATGCCGTGTGGATTACTGGGAAGATGTCTTATGAATTGAGGTTGAAAGTGTGTGTCAATTGTAGTTGGTAATGACCCAAACAGGAAAAGCTTTTCTTTCACTCTGGCATGTTCAGGATCACATCATCCGTGCTCTATTAAATCAACATAGAAAGAAAGAGAAAGATCACAATTCACCCAATGTCTACTTCAATTTTAAAATCTTAACCAACCCAATATTTACTCAGTACATTCCCATTCCAAATTTGTTTAGCTTTTTTTTTTTAAATTGTACTGCATTCACCATGATACCAACCACACTTTTATATATACACAAGTAAACATGAGTACTTTGACAGATTAAGTACATCTATTCATCCCACAGACGTAGTACTGGAATATATTATTCCTGTGAACTTGGCACTTGGCATTTTTCTGCCCCAACACTGCAAACGAGTCACAATTTTCTGTTAACAAATATCATGTCAAATTAGAGTTTTATGACTTTTCCATAGTTACAAAATTGACTCTAGATGTATAATTCAAAACAAAATCAGATATAAGAAATAGCCAAACAAATCTTTTGCTGAAAATGTCAGTTATAAATGTATATACACAGGTGTTATTTGAGGTGAGCTTGTAATAAACTTTATCCCTTCATTATCATCATCATTAATTATTATTATTCTTGTAAATCCTGCTCATACAGCTCAAATTATATCATAACAATGCAGAATCAAGTCATTCCCAGAAGGTGTGCCAAACACGTTATCCACAAGATAAGAGTCCAGGTCAGTAAGGCTGGGAGTAATGCTGAACGCATGAAGGTAAAATAGGCTGCTATCTAAAGAATAGTAGCGGTCATCAGTAATCTGTATTTACAACAGCTAATTATAATACACCAGTTATCCGCTATTGAATAAAAGCAGAACACAAACACAACGTTAGACGTCAAAATCTCCAAAGTGCCAACACTGTAACCGGCACCACTTGTTACACCATGAGCTATAACTGTGATGAAAGAACAAACCCGAGCGTCTAGCTCTAATCTCTGGCCAGCAGCCTGTTGTTGTGATTATCCCTGCGAGGTTTGTTCAGTGGAAACGGGCTCACATCAACACAGCGTTACACAGCACCTGGACTACCACACACTACTACAACATAGACCTTTTCAAAGCAAAAGTATCGCAGCAAGATGTTTCCATGCCTCGCTTCACCACGCCAAAAAAAAAAAGGAAAAAAAAAAGAAAAAGAAATCACGTGACCACCCCAAACGAGGCCTCATCAGAGAAAGTGTCGCGCTGCTTTTGAATGCGGGGTGTTATTGCCGATCTGCGTGATTATTTAGCTGCAGACGCTGTCCCAAAGTGGCCGGTTCCCACAACACAAGCCTTCTGGACACAACAGCAGCAGCGGGAGCAGTGGAGCGAGTTGTATTGTGGCTGTTTCACCACAATCTCCGTTTTAAATCCATCCACACACAACGCACTACCGACAGTTTGGTCAGCAGATGTCGCCATTTTTGACCGTCTCAAATGCTTCGAAACAGTGAACCATTTTCCAACACAATTGCTCGATAATGATTCAGAGCTTCAGAAAGCTTCGTCTCCCCCGATCCCCGGCTTGCTCGGCCTAGTCAGTCACGAAGGACTCGGGGTGTGTATTGTTTTTCGCCGCCGCCGCCGCTGCCCCTCTCCTCCGCCTCGTACTACAATCTCCCACCGCTGCACACAGGGAGGCTACAACGCAGTTTTTTTGTTTTTTAATCGACAGCGGGGCTGAAGCCAGCCCCCTGGAATAAAGTTACGCGAGTTGGGATTTGCAGTAAACGGACTCGGAGGGGTTTGTTGTTTACCTTTGTCAGTTGTCACTGGTCAGCGAGCTAGGCTAACGCGCTAACGCATAGCTAAGCGCTAGCTCCTGGGTGCAACAACGTTAGCTTAGCTGGACGAAGGCGTAGATTTTCGGTCCCGTGCGAGGTTTTCCCCCTCAAGGCTGTCCCCTTACAGCGGCGGGCTCCCGGGGCCTCGGGCACGCCATGGCAAAGAGTGTATGTACAAAGTGTTTATTGCAATGCAGAAAATAAGGAGAGTACGCCTGGAGAAATCTACTTCGATTTTGAGTTGACGTAAGACGTGCGTGCTACGTCACACGTCGGGAGGGCACGTAGCGTTCGGTCCCGCCCACCGCCTGGTAAATAGAAAGGCTCTCAGTCTGAGAGGTAAACACATGTGTGCTGGAAGTAGGACCTGTGGGCATGGTCCTGAGGGGAAAACAAAATTACAAACCTGGATAAGTTACACTGGATCGTTATGTATTTGTTATTCGATGTACAAGATAAGACACATTTGCTTGTTGCAACATCAGAAGGATAGCAAGAGATAACTATAGAAAGTAAATTAATAAATGATGAGATGGATAAAGCATAAAAAACTACAATAAGAGTAAAATGAAAAACGGAAACTATACAAGAGAATTCGGGGGAAAAAACGAAAGCGACAAGTGATAGCAGCAGAGTCAGCAAGTCTATGTAAACAGAGTACACCAGACTAATACATGATATGATCTATGATGACGAGGATATACAGCATGGCTCCGTATAAATTGTTTTATATCAGGTTTTTCTGTGGTGAGTAATTACTTACTATTACTACTCAATATAGAATAAAAGGCTGCAGACCTAATAGTTTTTTTCATAATGAAATTATTTGTTGATTATCTTTCTGATAATAATAATCGATCAGTCAGAAAATACTGAAAAATCAGAAAATACTGAAAAAGTTCCCAAAGCTCAACGGGATGTCCTAAAATATCCCATTTTGTATGACTAACAGCCCAAAACCTTAAGATATTTAACTTACAAGTATATTAAACAGTAAATCTTGCTGAAGCTAGAAGAATTGAATGTCTGGCTTTGTTGTCTTACTCAAGGCCAAGGGGACTGGACCACCAACTCTACATTTAACGACAACTGCTTTCAACCTACTCATTAATATGAGTAAGTTGAAAGCATAATGTCTTCTGGCCACAATCAGTTGTTACAGCACATGTTTTCTTTCAGCTGTCAATGGCATAAGACACCACAGCACAAACAAAGTTTTGTTACTTGCTGTGACAAAAACCAGAGCTGCAACATACCTAAAGTTTTCACCATTAGAGAGCAGAACTCCTGTTTGACATGGATTTACCAGGAGAACAAACCTGTCCCTCTAGTTTCAGGTTTTTTCCTTTGCATTGCAGTCATGTATTATGTAGGATGTGATTTAAGTTGGGACATGTTCAGTTTGAAGCATGCAGAGAAGTGGCACGAAACTCAACACAGAGCAACTGCAGGAGATATGGTTTATTCTTGCCACGATCCGACATTTTAATAGTGCATCATTACATGATCCACTTTAATGATATGATCCACTATGACCACATGTGATACATATGTAGTCATACCATAAAGCCACAGTAAAGTAATACTGTCACATGAACCTTTTTTTTAATGGGGACTTTTTACTTTTGATGCTTAGGTAGCCTAAATTTTACAGCATATATTTCTGTACTTTTACTGAAATTTACATTTATTCTACTGTGGTAATATTAGTTCAAAGGATTTGAGGACCTTTGCAAGCTCTGCAGCTTTTTATTTGATGTTGTACGGTGTGTCTGGTAATGGGAAGTGAAAGTAACCCCTTTTAAACTCACAATATTACACTAGTCATGGTGGTACACAACATAAAGTAACGTTTTTCTTCTTCAAATGCAAACAGTATGGATTAATTAAAGTTAAACACAATGTCCTCTGTCTTACTAAGATTCATGGTTGTGTTATACATATTTTGTTTCAACGCTCGGCTGAGTTTGCACACTGGAGTCAGTTTGTGTTGTCAGAAACAGGAAGCAGCACTGTTGCATGGTCTAACTGTGTGTCTGCCCTGCCCTTTGCCGTCTTCAGACGGATCCTGACAGTCGGAGAGTAGCTGTCAGCATAACTGTTTAAGCAAGGCAGTGTCACCCTGAAGACAGCAAGACAAAAAAGGATCCTTTGAGAATGGTAGGTGAAACTGATGCAATTGCTTGAAACATTTTGCTTTTCTGTTGAAATTTACTGGATTTGATGAGCCGTCATTCAAACGTATTTGTTTATATATATTTTTTTACTTTACCATTGCGACACAAGTCGACCATCCCCCGCAGTCTTTCACACAGGAAACTACATTCTCGCATGGTGCAGCAGAAACATTTCCTGACCTCAATATGTCAGAATAGTGTTATGAATGTTTAATTTATCCATGCAAGGTGGATAGAGACCGCAATATCTGCACAGATCGAGCAGATGTCTCTTACCTCTTTCTTTGTTTCTATTTCTGGCGTTTAGACCACTTACCTTAATCAGAAGCACAGCAGCATCAGGAGATATTTTAATATTTCTTAAACTGACACAATTTGATATTTTGCAGTCAAGCTCACTGGTTGTGTGTGAAGTGGATGAAAGTCTGAAAGCTAAACTGAAAAAGTTTAGATTTCGGAAAGAGACCAACAATGCTGCCATATTGAGTAAGTATCACAAACTAACGATGAATGATTTATTGTGATATTTCTAACTTGATCAACTCAAATTCAAATCCTATAGAGATATCAGTGCAGAAACATATATAAAACTAAACCAAAAGCTTGAATATAATTTCTATTTCTTAGTGAAAATAGACATGGCGAAACAACTTGTAATCCTTGAAGAGGAATATGAGGCAAGTAACATTTTGTAATTGTGTTTTGTTTTTTTTCTCTCTTTCTTTTCTTTTTTGGTATGTTTATTCTATGCTAAAAGTCACTTAGACTTAACTTTGTCTTTCAGGACATCTCACTGGAAGAACTGAGAGAGGAACTTCCAGAGCGGCAACCCAGATATCCTTACTGAATAGGATAAAATCCTCAAAAAGTATATTTGCAAAGTCCTCTGTTGAAATGGTGAAAAGCTGCAATGGGAAAAAAAGCTCAACTTCCTTGACAGAGGTGCACATTCATGGTCTACAGCTACAAATATGTCCATGATGATGGCAGGGTGTCCTACCCTCTGTGTTTCATATTCTCCAGTCCAATGGGTAGGTAGTTACTGTATTTTAAATCAGAAGTAATCTTTCTCCTCAGATTAAACTATTGTTCTGTTTACAGAATAACTTAATTGCCAAATTAGTATCCCCTCTAGTCTGAAATCCACTTTGAAGAAATTTATTGTAAAGATGATTATTGGATTTGTTGAAGTATGTATCAAATGTTCAAATTACAGAATCCCTTGGAAACATGCTAATTTGATTTTAACAGGATGTAAACCAGAGCAACAGATGATGTATGCGGGCAGCAAGAATCGACTGGTCCAAGCTGCAGAGCTCACAAAGGTAAAGATCTCAACATTATCACCTGTAGTTCAGGCATAACTCCCGTGGTACATAAAGGAATTATCTAAAGTAACCATTTAATGTAATTCTTTCAAAACATTTTGATTATTTTTTGTTTATCGACCTTTAATGGTAAATGTGTCAAATGCAGAAGATTTACTCATAGTAAATCTAAAGCTTTGAAATCCGGACTGGCTTTTTTTAATTGACCTGTTTTTTGTTATTAACCCGTTTTATTAACCTGTAGCTGTACCCTAGATATTATTTTTAGGTTGATTGGCAATTTGTTTTGCAGGTTATTCATATGTTTTAAATGTGTCAGCTGTGTGTTGTTTTGATTTAACTACCCAATCACAATCTATTAGTAACTAGCCTGCGTGTTGGTGAGTTAAAATCTCTGAGCTTCTTTCAGTGATTTTCATGTGACATTCTCTGCTTTACTCTGAGGTGTTTGAAACGAGAAACAATGATGACTTGACAGAAGAATGGCTGAAGAAGCAGCTGGCATTATTTGGCTGAATATGCATCCATCTACTACTTTAGCATGCTGCTGTGACGTTCTAGGGAAGAAGAAAACAAACCACAACATAAAGTTGCCTATTTAGGAGCCTTACCTCTCCGGACTATCATGTATCAAACCATCAGTTTTGTTGAAACATGCCTGTTGATTTTCACTTTTAATTGTTGTGCATCTTATTGCTATTAAATGATTTACTGTATGAAATCAAGTTTTAATTGGTCAGTTTTGCATTGAAAATCATTTTAGAAATAAACATCCCCTATCTTATTCCCCAACAATAGTCTGAACCAAACTAATCAAATATATAATCATTTTGGAGCATAGACAGTCGTGTACTTCTTCGGCTGATTATAAAATATGCGGTCACATTTACGAGTTTCCTTAGAGGTTCCCTAAATCTCTTAAAAAATAAGGAAAAACAACAGCCTTTAACTACTGAGTTTCTTACAAAATATCACCTGCATTTTATTATCAGTTTCAAAGCTGTAACACAATGACATGTCAAAAGCAGAGAGAACAAAGACATTTTTACATGATCCTGTGCTGAATTTCTGACAAAAACAGAAGAATGGTGTACAAATGGCTACTGGTGCATGAGTTAAATCTACAAATAAAAACTGGATTGAAGAGCGATGTCCCCAGTCCAAAACCGATGAGCATCTCACACACAGATTTAATTTGATAGTTTATCATTAAGAAAATACAGCCCCAGACTGAGTTAATATTAGGGTCAGTGACAGGGTAACACTGCCATGTTTGGAGCTGAACATACAGATAAAACAGGCGGCCATCACCTTGCTGTCCAAACCACAGATCTTATTCACTGTCACTGGCATCACTGGAATCTGAGCCTCTCTCACTTCCACTTCCACTCTGAGCCCTCTCTGAGTGGTCACTGCTGCGGTCGCTGCGTGCTGGAGAGGCACTGCGACTCCTGCTGCCTCCTCGGTTCCCTCCTTCGTCCTCGCTCCCGCTGCCCTCGTCCCCGCTGCTCCTGGCTGAGTTCTTAGGGTCGTTGTCATCGCTGTCGTCGTCACTGCCGAAGATCTCTTCCTCGTCTCGCAGTTCTCTGGTCCTTTCTTCGCCGCTCTCGCTTCCGCTACCACTTGCCTTCCTCCTCCGTTTCCCTCGGTCCACATCCTCTTCCTCTTCTTCTGGCCTTTGTTCCCGGTCTTCGTCTTCCCTCTCAGATTCACTACCAGAGTTCTCGGCCTCACTGCCGCTGCCCTTCTCTTTGTCATCACCTGAAGAGAACAATGCGAGTTACACAGACAGAAATAGATTGTCAATGCAGAATGCTGAATGATTTAGCAGACACACTATTATTACAGTGCTGCAGGTGGCCAAATCAATAAAAATTAAGTGATGAGAATTGCAGTGGTAGAGATTAAAAGAAAACTGACCAGAGTCCTGCATGTCCTTATCCAGATCCAGGTCCTCCTCTTCATCTTCTGGCTCATGGTTCTCCAGCTGAGCTTTACGTGCTTCCTGAAAATCACAATGAAAGGGAATCAGTCATCAGTACACTACTACTGTCAAAGAATCCAATCCTATAGATAATACTATAACAGTTCCAGTCTTTAGTTTAGATTAGTTGAGTCATGTTGGAAAAACACTGCTGTACTTTTGGTGGAAGAACCAACTCAATTTAATCAATATTACATCTTTAATCTATGATAAATGTGATTGCCTAAACTTGTGTTTTTTTAAATAAATGAGGTATTCAAATAAACACTACCCATTAATTACATAAAGAAATATATAAAATATATCACCTGGGCTTCGAGTTCCTTCTCGTTCATATCTCTGTGCTTACACACCAGCACTGCGTTTGTGGTTGACTGTGCTCCAGCCTTGGCTCTCCTCTTGCTGAGACGCACCCTGCAGGACAGAAGAAAGGCTGTCAGAGGACAAGGCCTAACAGTATCCAAGAAAGCACCATAAATCATGGTGGTGGTGCTTTGTGTTTTGGTCATTACCAATTAGATATTAGAAAGCATATCTTCTCTGATCAATGACTTACCTTGTCTCGAGCTCATTGTAGTAAACACCATCTCCATCTCTGAAGATAAAGAAGTAGTTCTCCTCATAGCCCTTGCTGGCTTTGTTCTTGACATTCCAGTTGTACTCCCTGGCTATCTTGTAATCATACCTGGAACAAAGAAAATAAAATGCATTATTGGTAAATAACTTACAACAAGCAAAGCAGAAAAAAAAAAAGAAAATCACAAGGCGATTTTTAAATGCCGTAAAAAAAGCTCCACAATTTTCTTGATGTAATATTTGTACTTACAGATCTTCAGGCATGTAATCCATCCCCTCGTCGCAGTCCCTCTTGCGCTTGCGAAGTGTTTCTTCGTGAGGCAAAAAGTAGGCCACAAACTGATTTCCTTCCTCATCCATCATACCTCTGCAATGAAGAAATACAAAATGTAAATGAGTATTTATGCAAAAATGTTACTGCTGAAACACAAATCCACACAACATATTTTGTAGATACCTGATCATGGCCTGAGACATCATTTCCACTCCTGCTGGCCCTGATATGTCTTTAGGTGCAGGATCAGAGTCAAAGATGACCTGAGCACATGGGTTGATCCACATCTGGGGAAAGAGGAAGTGCACAAAATACTACTTAGTAAATCCATTAATTGCAAGCAAAAAACAAGCATCTGAGGCAACAACAGATTGTTTTTTTCCTATGCATGTTTATTTGCTGTATTTTACTGTGAAATATTTGTTACTTTTGTGCCTGTTGCATGTCATTTGAAAAGTCACAGAAAACTTAACTTTTTAAAAAACCTAATAAAAAGTTAATAACATAAGTGAAATTATAGCTCACCTTGAAGTCGGGGAACACAGGTAGTACCTCCACAGGAGTAACTCTGGGTTTACTGTAGTGCTGCGCAATCTGAAGAGAAACAACATGCTTACAAATTATAGCTCATTTTTAAATGACTTAACCACGCACGTTGACCAAGAATAATTTCACATTTTAGGTTAATGTGCTGATTAGCATCTGACAGCTGACCATTACAAACTTCTACTTCTACTTCTACTGCACAGAGCAGCTCCACAGCAATAGCTGAAGAAGAGGTTTGTCGGATTCATCCCAATATTTACAGACATTTTCCAGCAAACCCCAAAACTGGAGTCTTCAAAATACCCATGTTTAAACTACTGTTTGTTTTACTCTTCAAGGTGCTTGAAATATAAAGGATGTTAAACAACAAGGGTTTTGGCAGGATAGTTAAATGCTCACTCACCGATTTCTGTGCATCCTCAAAGGTCTTCTCAATAGCAGAAATCTGGCTGTCTCTGTCCTTGTAGATTTCTTCTTCTGTAAACTGCTGTTTGACAGATACACCGATCCTAAACACAAAACACGTGTTATAGGTTATTCTCTCACACACACACACACACACACACACACACACACACTTTTATACTATAAAGTGAACACATTTAGCCAACTTACTTGACTTCCACTTTCTCATTGGAAACACCGTATCTGTTAAACTCTGTAGAAATATATTCTGTCTTTCTCATCCACGGGACCACTTTGGCATGCTGCTGTGACCTTATAGGGAAGAAGAAAATGTTTTAAACAAAAATGCTCCACATGAATCTATAACAACATAAAGCCGCCCACTTAGCAGCCTTACCTCTTTGAGCTGGATGGAGCCTGGATGTCCTCTTCCAACAGTTTTTCATCAGCGGGATCCAGCAGTACTGACAATTTAAAACATTGGTTGAGTCAATACAGACATTTGATAAGCTGAACATCTGAAAAAAAAATTAAGAATAGGATGTGACACGTAGACTTACTACTGGGGTCTATGCGGTAGGTGTCTGGGTTGATGAGATCAATGGTGACTCCGAGGTCTGGCTCAGTCAGGAGCTCGTGCTTGTGCTGCTTCTCTAGAGAAGTGGCTTTATACTGTACAAACCTGCCACAAGAGAACAACAAAAGTCAAGCTGTGTCCATGTTCGTCCGTGTGCACTCCATGGACGGAGAGACGCTGGACGCTTACCTGTGCTGATCAAATGGATATGTGATGAATTTGGGGTCAAACGGGATGTCAGGCAGGCTGTTGCAGTACTTCACCCGACAGACCACGCCTGACCTGTCACGAGCACAAAAGTACAGGACATACACCGTTTAGGTTACTCAGACACTTTTGCAAACCATAATATTTTAAACACTCCAGATTAATAGTGCTAAATCTACTCACCTCTCTGGAACAGTTCTGTGTGACGATGGCCTACTGGGAGAGAAAACAGACATATGTCAGATTTATTACCATCTATCATAAACTAATACTAGAGTGTGGCATATAAATCATTAAAAATATTCTACTGCGTTATTCACAGCTGTCTTCAACCTTCTCTAATGTTATGCTTGGATGTTGTTTACATTTTTTATACAGAGAATCACTGGGGAAAGCACTCATTTTGAGAATTGCATCTTTATCCTTTCCCCTTTGTGCGGATAGTCTTAATTTACTGGCTGAATTTAAAAGATTGAGGGAGATATATATAAAATATAAAAAACAAACTAACGCCTAACCTGCACAACTTATCAAGTCTAAAGACATCCAACTTAACTACTTTAAGTGGTAAGATATTGTCTAAAACGAGTTTAAACAGTATCTTTTGTTAGTGAGTAACAACTAAAGTTTCATCATTAATCCAATAAAACCGTTGAGCCTTAGTTAGCATTCAGAGTGGCTAACCGAGGTTAGCTCACACAACGTTCAGGGTGAATTCACACAATGTTAACCACCAGATGTCCCCCTACTTTCACATTAACGTGAACATTTATTATCCCATGTGGACAACCGGCCGTGTGGACGGGCTTGGTTCGTGTTTTTAGTTTCTCTCCTTAGCGTCTGCGTTGATTACCTGTGGCCGTCTTCTCGCTGAGCTTGGGTCTGGATGGTCGGAGCCATGTTGGCGACAAACTGCTCGCAACTGAAAACAAACTTCTCTGTTTGCACAAATAACCGACGCAGATACGGCTGATGACAACCACAATCCTCGAGTAAAACTACATACAACTCTTAAGTCCGACTTCCATCAGAGTGTGTACTTCATTTTTATTTAGACCCGGCAGGAAATGAAGATGACCCGGCGGCATCTCGACACTTCTTTACTTTTTTTTGAAAAGCTACATATCGCCCCCTACTGCAGCGGAGCAGCAGGAACTAGTTCACATTAGTCTGTCATAATAAAACTACTATATTCTATTATATAATAATGTGCTTATAAAGAAATCTATCACCCCAATATGTGTTTCTCCCATATTATCTCCATTTGTTCCTAGTATGCCTCGTCCAACCTCTCTCACCCTTCATTATATTTGACACAGTGCATTATTACGTGTTCAGGCTTTACAGTTATATTACACTGTGCCTATACTTTTCTTGTCCCAACAGAAATAGAGTCGTATTTAAACCAGTGTGATCCAACTGTGATCTGGAGAGAACTACCTCCTCGCTTCTATACTTCTTTCTTTAACACTGTGATGATCATTTACTTTTGATTATTGCTTTACCATCCCCTCTTTCAAATGGTATGTCAAATACATGTATTTAGATTTCTTTTAGCCATCCTGTCTGCATATTCACTACCCTTTAATCCCACATGTGCAGGTACCCAACACAATTCTGCATCTATTGCCAATCTATGAATTCTAAATAAACATTGAAGAGTTTCAAACATTAGACATTCCCCGATTGAATTAATAGTCTGTAAACTAAAAGGTACTGCTGCAGAGTCTATACAGATCACCACTCTGGCTTCTCTTCTTCCACCCACTGAAGACCAACAATCACTGCCATCAGATGTATAAACCCATCATTTCCCATCATGTAGGTATTTAATTCCTTTACTGTATCCATCGGTCTCCCATATAAATGGAGACTCGGTTCATCTACCGTTTTCTTCGTAGTGATGCACATATAGCAAGACGTGCTGTTTGAAAGTCTAAATCCCCAATTGTATGACTATTGTTCAACCTTTAGAAAAGCCTTTTTAATCTTTGCCAACGCACTCGCGTCATCTCTGTTGCTATTGTTTGCGATATTGTGAGCGACCCCTACTGCCCTGGCATGGGAGGCATTAGGTTCAGTGCACTACATTCAGCAAAAACTTGCACTTAAAAATACTTCTATTTATTTAGCACATTGATACTTAACAACATTCATATTCTTTGTCTCGGTTACAAAAGGAGACCAAAACTATTTGCTGGTTTTTGCGCAAAAGCAAATCCTTTAATTAACAGAGACCAATAATCTCACAGGATTGCAAAGAGTTATATATTTTAAAAGTATAATTCCACTTTTCATTTAATTTTTTTACATTTATTGGATATAACATTTACGTATTGTTTTGAGAGAGGATTCCTAACATGGGATGCTCTGCCCACTATTATATTCCTGTCTTTAGACACAAACATACAAATTCTATATTGCTTCTCTGTGACGAAAAAAAAAAAATCTTAACACAGGGTCCACTTCCAGGGCTTTCAGTCTTAGTCTGTGATCTTCATCAGCAGATGGAGCTTTTGCAGTTGCCATGGAGATGGTTTCGTTATCATGTGACTTCAGTATGGAAATTCGGTCACGTAATAACAGGTGGTCATATATTGGGATAGAGATACATGACAACTGAGCAAAAATCCATCCACCGAAAAAAAGGCCACAAGATGTAAACCCAAGTACATGGCTCCATCACCTCCAACGTTCAAAATTAGCTCCTTGGTAAAGATTGCGGCATCAAACAAAGACCAAAACACCATATTCCTAACTTATAACAGATTTGCTGCAATCTGATTTTTAAAAAGCAATGACTGTAGTTGCATAGAATGGCAGTATGATTAAAACGCCATCTCAGTGTAAGTCTCAAAATGGAGTTTAAAGAAATAAAAGAAAGCTGCACCAAACTCATTGGTCGTGAACCAAACATTTTCTGCTACAATCATTCGGCTTCCCCAAAATCTGAAAGTGAAAATATAAATTTGACATTAGTCGGGGTGTTACACATCAATCATTGAGGACCTCCCTCTATGTCTTATTTGCGCCTTCACACATGCTGCAACTTTCCTCCACCTATAATTAAAAGTGGGCGTACATTTACCTATGTTAACAAGGACTGTGCACAGCAGTCAGTGCAAAGGAAAAACAGCTACTGCTTTTCATTATATGTTCTTCAGTCACATAACTGCAACAGCCCTCTATCGGGTCCTTCCAGTGGAGTTCTTGATCTTTTCCCATCTTAGGTCTGCATCTCTGTCTGCATATGGGTATCGACTCTGTGGAGAGAGACAAGAAATTAAACCTTGCACTCAAATAAACACAGCTCATATTTAAGAATGTTATAGATCATTAGTTAATCAGGGCAAAAACAAAGTTCTTACCTGCTCAACATGTATATCATCTGTCCAGGATCATCTGCAAATACCCTGTAACATCAAAAGAATATTTCCGTTGAAAAATTGATGCTCACTAACCCATGAACCGAGTACGCACAACAGGGATTCCATAATGGACATTTCCCATTAGGTCTTAAGTGTTTTTCCATTCATCTGTTAAGGAAGGGCTTGAGGACTCTAACGGTCCAAGTTTGGGTCCTGTCAAGAAAATGGAGACAAGGTTTTAACTTTCAACGCATGTCATCCTTCCTCTCTTTTCTCCATTTACTTCCAAGTTATTTGAAAAGTTATTGTTGGTGGGGAAACGAAGCTGCAGATCTGGGCCCTGTACCACAAAGCAGATTCAACTCAATCTGGATCTCTTTGGGTTTATCGGGCTTCACTGAGCCTAACACTGGTGACCCTAGATAACCGGTGTCACAAAGCTGGTTATCAACTGGCTCAGTTACCTGCAACTCTGGGTTTTCTAATTCCAGCTACGAGCTTGAACAAACTAAAATGAATATACAGTATGATGCATATATAAAAGTTAACCACGGAAACGCATCTCTTACCCATCTCCCCAGTGGTAAAACGCCCGGTCCTGGTAGAACATGGACAGGAACAGCCACACACTTATTGTCTCGACCCAGAAGATAACAAACATGAACCATAGCGATGACAGCAGGACTTCACACAACATCCTGGAGCTCTGTGAAGACACCAAACACACAGAAGAAATAAGTGATGGCTTCTTGAATTTATGATACTGTGACTATGAAAACACTTTTTACTGTATTATACTCCACCTTTTTACTAGGGTTGGGCAACAGGATGATATAAATGTGTCTACCATCAGAGATTTTGCCATACTGTTGATATTATCACTTTCATATCTCTGGTTGTATGAAATCATTTTGGGAAATGTTGCAAATCATGTTGTTTAATGTTGAACAGTTGACATAAGACCACTTTTTATAGACGACAAATGGCAATACTGTAATATTGTAAGTTTTGTATGCATTGTACATATGGCAAGTTGACATATAATGTTTATTTAGTGATTCTTTTCTTACATTATTCACATGCACAGTACATATTTCATTCACTGTTATTCTTATAGTGTATTTGGTTAATGCTAATCCACCCTGTGTATGTTTTGTATATGAAATCTAATTTTCATGTAATATACTCCTATAGGTAGTATTTGGATAAATACAATTACACACAGCAGACTGTAAATGATTATGATGCCATTATTATATAGTATATAACATTGTGGAGTTGGGCACAATGATGTCAGCTAAAAAAAGCAAGTACTCCATGTTTGCAGCATATAAATTGTACAACAGACATTTGATAAGTTGTCTGGCTTTGTTTGAGCAACATCACCAAGATAAAAAATAAATAAATCACACTTAAAAAAAAAAAAAAAAGATGTTGCCCAATCAGCGTCCAAGCCTGTCAGCTACACGTTAAATACGAAGACATCATATTCTACAACACCGTCAGATTATCTGCCGGACCATCACCGACCTGAACACCACTCACGTGTGTGTGTGTGTCGGTGCAGTTATTCAGCCACAGTTGTTGTTAATGTCCGGGAGGAAGAGGATCAACTCACCGTGCAGGAGGAATAACGGCGGCTAACCTGCTCGGTCTGCAGCTGAGGAGGAGCAGCGCGTCCAGTTAATCTTTGACCATCGTTTTGACTTTGACGGCGCATTTAAACGTGACTGACGCACCGCCAGCGCGGAGATTTCCTCTGGAAACAAGACGAGGTTCACACGGCGGGAGCGGACTGGGGCAACTTCGGTTTCGCAGCCGACGCGCAGTCACGTTGCTCTCATGACGGTCAAATAAAAAAATAAATAAATAAATAATGTTGTCGGGACTGTTTACTTACCTCAGTGTTCGTGCTCTCGGGACGGAGGCATTCCTCTGTCGCTCCTGTTTACAATGCTCGTACTTCCGCCTCCTGGACCAGCTGCAGGCTTCACTGGCTCCCAACCGCTGGTCCGCGGCCCTTCAGGAGGTCCGGCCAGGCCTCTCATCTGCAAGCCCGTGGAGGTCGATTCAATATTATATCGATATGGGGCAGTTCTCTTATGTAATGTAATGCTAAAGCAACCTGAAGTTGCACACTTGAGGTATAAAAAATAAAAAATAAATAAATAAACACAAGGCAAATTATACTAAAATTACTTTATTACAGCTGATTTCTGTTCAATATCCCTCTGCCAACACAATGGTAATATAATACAAACAAAATAGTAAATTTGATCCTATTTTTATTCTGTTTTATGAATCTTTTTACACAATTTAAATCCACTTTTAGTACTTCACCATCTCTTATGTAGTATCTTCATAATCTCTCTGACATTCAATAACAAGTTCCACCATCTATACAGTTTAATACAGGTTATGAGTTGTAGTGGTAATGTGCCAAAGATGAATACTGACATCTTCAAAGAAATGCAATCTCTTGTCATAATTTGCCTGTCACCACGTCATCTTTTCAAGCCTTTTTACTTTGGCCACTGGACCAGAACCAACTTGTTTTTAATGTTTCATACATTTCATGCCGTCAGCCCAATGATAGGTGAAACCATGGAGATGAGACAATGCAGTGGTATCTGGGCTTGGCAACTCAGGTATGGCACAGTGTTTGACCATAGAAAGGATCACCATTTGCTGTTGCCGATTCTCATTCAGTATCCCACATGCGTTCAGTCAGTAGGACAAAATTTGACATCAAAGTTAAAGTTTAAAAAAATAAAAATAAAGAAAAAATAAAATCCAGGTTGGTGGAAAGGTCGTACGACTGACAATGATTGACAACAATATCCAGACTCCCTCGCGCACAACATTGACATAAAAGTGAACAAAAATTGTGCATACAAACTTAAGGTTGGCATGTACGGTATGTGAGGTTTGATTGGCCTAACATTCAAACTCTTGGCCTTGGCTTTTGACTTAAGATAAGATTTCTGATCATGATAAATACATTCCCCAGCTCTTTACCAAATATCAATAAATCAGAAAAGAAATGATGAATACAACCTAAGGAGTTTTGGGACCAAACCATATGCAACTTGATATAATGCACACTTTCTAGGTAGGATGTTTACATGTGGAAAATTAAAACCCCACCTATTTAAGAAAAAAAGACCCCAGCATTTGTGTGTCCTCAAATGTGATAGGAATATATCACGGTATGACATTCAGAGAGAGAGCCAGCGTCTGAAAAGGCGGCTCTGAATCAGAGTGGAATGGGGACAAACGGTCAAACGCGTGCAGTGGCGGAGAACAAACTCTGCAGTGATGACGCTCTAAATAAGTAGCATTTAAAGGAGATGACCGCAAATACATCCATATGAGGCATTCTGTCTGTGTACACAAAACCAAGAATATCTTCCAAATGAGCTATGTCCAGACAACTCAACAGCACGTTCACTTTGAGAGTGAAAGGTTTGCTAATATCAGTATGGTCTGTCAGTTAAATAAAGTTAGTTTTAGAAATTATTTTCTTAAAATGTGAGTTTAGTCTTTAAATGTTTTTCTTTAATAAAATATACACATATGAACATTTAACTCCAGCTTTGTGATTCAGGGGAGCATATATCCTCATTACCTCTGGATCATTTTCCTTTAAGGACTTTTCAACAACGTGTTTTAAATTCTCTGTATGGAAATGGAAAGCGTAACTTGAACAGAGAGGCTGTTAAAAAGTTAAAAAAGGGCACAGACTTCTCCAGTGGCATTTCAACCACAAACCAGAGAGACAGGACTGAAAACAGAAACAGATATTATTAGAGGAGCTGCTAGAGCTATCAAAGGAATACCTAAGTGCTTTTTGCCACATTTATTTTGTATTTGGCTATTTTCACAGAGTGTACGTTAACTCAATTTTACATTTACATGAGAAAGCTAAAATGTCATCATGTGAGCATGTGCTTGATTCAGTCACCCTTGTTCCTGGTTTTTGAGGAGATGGTGTAACATTTATAACTTAGCACCTCTTCAATTTTTAGTGTTAACTTAACTGGGCCCCAACATCTTTAACAGTGTTGTAGTTTTCTTAGTAGTGCCGAACCTGCTGTCATGGTCATGACAATTACCTTAAGCAATCTGCCTGCACATAATGGCCTCTTTAGTTAACCCACTTCAGTTTATGGAAACTGTAGCCAAAACATATCTAAAAAGACTGCAGTATCCTCACATCCTCTATTCAATCAAAATTCAGCATAAACACACAGAAGAGACAACCAACAGGTATGGTTTCAAAACACAGTAAAAGCTGCGGAAAGGAGGAAAATGCTTTCACTGACATACTGTATGTTGACATACACTAGGCCTCGTCTGTACTTGGGAAATTGCTCCTAAAAATCACAGCACAAGTAAGCTGGACTCCTCCACTTAACTACAAACGTACCGACAAACCTCATCCACCAGGTGCTTTGCCAAAAGAAGTCAAATATTAATCTTACACATATTTAGCTGTATAAAGTGCTTTGAAAAAGGCAGCTGTTTTAAAAGGCACTAATAAAAAAATCAACAGATCAATACTAGGATTGTTTTTGAAGGCAAATGAGTCTCCTTTTTTTCTTCTCACTATTCCTCCTGTGAATGTGTACAATGACATTCTCTGTAACGCAGGTTTCCGAGTTCACCCCTAGAGTACCACCACTCCAAAAAACGTAAAATATAGTTACTCATACACAAGTCATTTTCTATTTCTCACCATTTATAAGACTTAAATCAACTTTACTGCATACACAGTGAAATATAATAATCTGAGAAAATTATTTGGGACCTCTGGAACTAAAACCACAGGCGTTAAAATAGAAATAAACATCCACTGGAACTGATTATAAAGTGATAATGAACTTCAAAATATTAAAACTATAAACATCTGAGACTGATTCCTATAAAAAGGCACTGTAGACTTGTATTAGCACAAGTCTGAAACAGTTGAGATTAGTTTATTTGGCTCTGAATTTGTAAAGTCTCGTTTTGGCTGATGTCCAGGAAATCAGGTGAAATAAAACTACTGACTAAAAAGGAGGCGTCTAATTTATCACAATGACCATTACAGCAGGCTGGTATCACAACAGTATCACAACTGTGTGTGTGGTGGTGGGGCTAAATAAAATCAGTTTACTGTGATTGTTTGATACCACATTTCTAAGGACATAGTTAACACGTGTCAAAGGAGTTTTAACAGTGTTTCATGTGCAAAATGAGAGCAATGGCTGTGAATAGCACAAAACATATATTTTTAAAATTTCGTAGGAGAGAGCTGTAAATAAAAACAAATGGGAGTATTATGTGTTGACACTCAAATTTCTTATGTAACATAAATTTAAGGATCTGTATGTGTGCCGATAAACTGCCGTGAGGACGGGCTGCGTCTCTTCCAGCCCTTTTGACCTGAGCAACATTTATTTCATCACACATCCACATCTGTACACGGGAGAAACGGAGGCGAAGTGTCGCAGAGAGACAGAGCAGCAGAGCTCAGCCAATACTCCGTCCTGTTGTGTTTGTTGCATTCTACATCTCCACGCTCAAACTCTGACTCCAGGGTTGACAGGGGGCTCTATGTGTAGGAGAGGTGTGACCCGTTAGATATTTGAGAGGTGACACTGGTACTCCTGCTCATGGCCTGCTCACTGCGCCCCCCTGAGGGTGTCCTCCCCATTGCTTGGGGGCTGTTCTGTACACCTCCACTGCTGCGGGAGAGCAGGGCTCCTGCTGATGGGTGGCCCCACGGTGATGGACTCCCACCTCCCTGCCCCCAGCCTTGCTGCATAGGTGCCCCTCCCGGACTGGAGTGATAGTGGTGATGGCTGCCTTGGTGGCTTGACCCTGCGCCCGAGCCGCCACTGCCCCAGTATGACCCTTGAGAGCTCCCGGATGGGTGCTGTTGCTGATGGTGACTCCAATTTCCTGGAGCCCCTGGAAAGCTATTGCTGAGGGCCTCTGGGGAGATGTTGGATAGCACCATGTTGCTGAAGCCCAGGCGCATACTCTCCGAGTCAAAAGCCTCAACTTCTCGGGCTTGACGTTCCAGCAGGCTCCGGATTCGCTCCGAGCGTTCATTCTGCAAGGACAACATCTCCTCCTCAATCTACGGAAAAATGTTTAAAAAGTTAGTAAATAACAAGGTTCATAAATGTGCTTCAGTAAGCAGATGTACTTCACTGCACGGTGTTCTATTGGCATCCATCCATCGACAGTGCATATTTAGTTTAGAGAAACCATACCATAAAAAAGGTACAAAAATTGATTTTTGGAAAAACTATATATTATATTTCGTTTTATTTTATAGATGTGGCCAATATCACATTCCAGTGTGAACCGGTCACGGCCGTGAACTAACCCACAGGCGCTAAAGAATAATAACAATGACGTCGCACGGAAGTAAACATGAAGGGCCGCTGAAGTCAGCGATTACGGTTTAATTTATACATTGATGTGCGGTGGAAGCCAACAAATTCTTCAGCAGATGATAACGAGGATGAGGACAAGGAGAAAGAGAGAACACATTTTTAATTATGGCTTTTTGTGGAGCAATGGCTGCTACTTCTGTACGGAGGTGTGTGGATGCGGACTCGGAGCCAGCAGTGGTGGGATCGTGAGGTGAAGGGTTTCACAAAAACAGATTTCATCCAATAAATTCAGGATGTCAAGGCAAGGGCTACTTTAACCTACATCTGTCGGCGCCTGTTATATGACAGTTATATGACTGTTCAGACTGAGGTTGCATTGCAAAAAACTGGAACACTTAAATATGAACAGACCCATCGTTAATGTTATTAGTGACACCTGTGCTCTTCCTCCTATGATGTTGAGCTACTCTTAAAGGCCCAGCACATCCACAGGTGTTTTTTTTGTACTTATTTTACCTCTCTAGGACTGAGCAGACTAAACAGACTGTGCTTGACTGAAATCTCCCTTAACTCTCTTGTTAATTTTGTTGCACTTGTTAGGGTAGAACAAATTAAGCCTATATAATTTTTTATTGGTACATTGAAATCGCTGACCTGTAAATCCCAGCATAGTTTTGCTTACAGTCGGCCGGAGGAGGTCTAATAGACCAGGATAACTGAAAACCTGTGTGAGTGTGCTGGGCTTTTTAATTCAAATTGTACCTCTGAAACTCAAACCTTGCCAATAATCATCAAGCTAAACAAATGTAAATCTTCACATGAAAATAATTTATAGAGGAGAACCTTCTGTTCCAGCAGGGCCCTTCGGAGCGACACCCTCTGCTCAAGGTCCTTCCTCTCCCGCTCGTGCTGGGCATCTGTCTGCATCTTGATCTTGCTCTGGTAGGCGTTGAGAAGCTCCAGCTCCTGCTGAAGCTGCATTCGCAGGGCTTGGCACTGAGCCTCCTGAGTCTCATCCAGACGTAGCTAAGGACAGAGAGACGATTGGGATCCAATGAGTAAAACCCATACACAAAAACCATGACTGATTTGGACACAAAGGTGGTAAAATGTAATACTGGGTGGCGCCTTCATGGTTGCTTCACACATTTAGCATATTACATTCCTGGCATTGCCAGACTCACCGCCTGAGTGGAAAGCATCTCATTGATGGAGTGGTCATACTGCTCTGCCAAGATGGCAAGTTTGCGGTGCTGCTCCTGCTTCAGACGTTTGAGGACAGCCTTGTGCTCTGACTTTGGTGTGGTTTCCAACAGATGGTTCCTTAGTGCTTTGTACTGCCTGGTCTGGATCTTACATGTGTCCTGGAACTGCTTCTTGATCTGTAGCTCTTTGGACTATGTTATAGAGAAAACTATTACATTTTGTATTTCTTTATGTTTAAAAGAAGACATGAAACAATACAGAAACAGAATCTTATTCTTTACATTAGTTCTGTACAATCACATTATTTTTGGGCTCATGCCAATTAATTACAACTGGAAAACCAGGCATCACATGAATAAGCTTCAATTCTCAATTTTATTTTTTAAACAGTTTGCCTGAACCAAAGGCAGGTAAAACACATAATTCTGATGCAGTCTTTTTACGTTCATTTCTATGGATCAATGTTTCAGCAAATCTAAGATTATTCAAGAAGACAGGTCCGTCTGACAAATAGTGATTTTGAATTTTAGACAGATCCAGAAGTACCTTAAGCCACATTTTACTATAATTGAAATGAGAGTATCTACTGAATATTCAATGTACATGCATGCTCAAAAGCTGAGCTCTCACCTTGAGACTCTTGGGTTGCTGGCGAACTTCCATAACGTGTTTGCGCCGAAGTTCCCTCTCCCTCCGCTTGTTGTATTCCTGCTGATTGGTGAGCTCCGTCTGGTGCTGCAGGCGGATCAGCTCAGCCCTCGTCTTTTGGATGATGTTGAGCTGGCGGAACTCCAGCTCCTGCATGGACTCATGGTGCCGGAGAAGCATGGCATGTTCCAGGTCCTTCTGGGTCTGGCGCTTGTTTAGTTCCTAAATATGTGCAAATGGAGGGACAAACAACAGAGAGATGAGATTGTCGGGCACCAAAGATAACTCCATTTTAGTTTGTTGATTAATTCATTCATATTTATAAAATTTGAGACCCAGCAGAACAATGTAAGAAATGGAGTGCTGACCTCACGCACTAAGTCCTGTTCGATATTGTGGCGAGCAATCAAGATCCTCCGTTTGAACCTGCGACACTCCAGCTCCAGATACTGCCTCTGTCTGCGCTGTAAGTTGGCTTCTTCCTCTGCTTGGAAGTGTTGGAAGTTCTCCTTCTGCTTGGACAACCACTCCTGCTTTTCTTTCTTGGGTGTTGACTGGTTTTCATTCAATTCCTAAATGGAAGAAATATACCAGGTCAGAACAGACTTTATAGTACTGATTGATATCCATTTGCTGATAGTAAGTCAACTGAAAAGCACAGTTTCAGAGAGAATAAATGTATGATGCAGGAAAGCCTGGATCCTCCTACCTCTTTGAGCTGTTCCTTGCGAAGTTTGTATTCCCGTTTCTGGGATTCTAGGAAGCTGCTGAGCTCTTTCTTCTGCTGACTCTGAATGTGTTGTTGGAACTTCTTTTCATCATTGCTAAAAGTTTTTGCCTAATGGAGAAATGCACATCAAAATCAGTTTGCTCTGAGTAAAGTAATAACCATGTGTTTTGTAAATCCTTAGTGAACACGTAAATTAGTTGAAAGCATACATCTTTCTCCATGGACGCCTGGTGCTTCTTGATCAGTTTCTCCATCTCCTGGGCAAAGCTATTCCTCTGGTTTTCCAGCTCCTTGTCCAGACGGAGTCTGTGCTCATCCATCTCAGCCTTCAGCTTGTTTTCCAGAGCCATCAGCTGTTTCTGGTGCTGCCGCCTCATGCGCTTGTAGCCCAATATCTGCTCCCTTAACTCAGAATCCTGCTCATGCTCCTTAATCTGGCGAGTGAGCTGGCAAACGCAAGACACGAAAAGATCAAGTTTTTTGAGAGAACAATATAATGTGTATGTGTGGCTACCGTATGTATAATGTAAATGTGAGGTTTTTAAGACAATATAAAAGTGCATATTTAAGTGCACTAATGTTTCAAGCGTGATTATGACTCCACTTTTCATTACAGACAAAACTACTACTTCCAAGCCTTAAAACAAAAGCATTCAATGATCACAGGGACAGCATTTCAAGAGATGTTTGCATTTGAACAACCAATGGATGTGGAAAATGTCCAGCAGGTATAAAAGTAGTTATTCTAGTAATTGAGCAGTTATTTTAGCCATCTGCAAATATAATAGCTGTGTTATTACCACTGAGGCTGTGCGTATAGTTGCAAAGTGTTCGCGGTTCCGTTTTGGCCGTGGAGTGTGTGCAGGCGGGGACTGTGGCTCAGTTGGCCGGGTGTGAGGTTCTGACTCTTCATTATATGTCTCCTCCTCCTGAAAGGTAGGCAGAAATGCACAGAACATGTAAACAGCAGAACAAGATACTGCAAAGCAATCAGAAGCAATAAAAACAATGTCTCATGTTCTTAAAATAAATTAATGGAATCATGCAATAATAATGAATTACTACAATCTATTTTAATCAGGGAACACCGTACAGTAATAACAAGACATGGCTGCAGGTCCGACTGGAAGCTGAACTTCTTACCGGTTTAAGGTGTATCACAGAGCTGTTGGACATGACTGTGTGGTCCCCCTCCATGTCCACCTCACTCTTGTCATCGCCTGCATCTGTTAGACTGTTGACAGAGCTGCTCTGGGAACTGGCACTGATTGACATACTGGGTATGGATTGGTTGCTCCCCACGCTGTTCACTGTACCCGTCCTACCCACACTGTGTTCTGGCTCCTACAAATAACACACAGTAACAAGGTTAAAATAATGCTCTCTATTAACAGGATGACACGATACTATAAAATACAACCTCGCTAAATTGAAAGAAACGGAGAAAGAGAGATGCAAGCAGTTGAAACAGTCACATGACAGACCTCCTCTTCATCTTGTGCCTCGGTTGTGGGGCCATTGTGGGCTTCCTGAAATAAGATCTTCTTCATTTTACGATACTGTAGATTGTCCAGCTCCCGCACTGCATCCTTAGTCCGACTTATCAGGTCTATTAGAACAGATTCTGGTCGCTCACGTTGGACAAATGCATGCTGGGGGAGAAACACAGAAAAGACGTCTTTCACTAAAATCCTGAATTCTAATATGGTTATAGACAACCATAAAGAAATAACATAAGTATGCCATAGCCAAGTTTTATTCATACCTTTAAGAGCTCCTCGGAGTTCGGCCTATCCTGGGGAAATTTCTGAAGGCAAGAATCTACAAAATTTCGGAAATATTCCGTCCTAAAGTTGAAAGATGAAATGTGGAAAAAGGATAGAATTGTGGTTAATTTATGAAACTCAAGTTTGGTTACGAGACAATACACCAGCTCTTAAAAATGTAATTCTTGACTCACCATTCACTAGACTGCAGCATGGGGCTCTCATTCTGTGCTATATGGTATAAGGCACTCATTGCATTCATGTTGAACAGTGGAGGCTTCCTCTCAGCTACAAACCAAAGGTTACATCAAAGAGTCGGTTGTTGTGGAGAAAAAAGCAATTATGAGAAGAAGAAAGAGAAACATTATTCAGTTATTGACTAAGTGAGCAAAATTAATGATGGCTATGTTTGGAAAAGTTAAAAAACCAAAAAAAAAAAAAAAAAAGAGATGGATGTGGATGCAAGCAATGCAACAATAAATGAGATCTAAATCTTAAGTGAATCAGGCCATATACAATAAAATGATACATGCGCATACAGCAACCGTACCTAATTCAATGCAGGTTATTCCCAAAGACCAAATGTCCACCTTTCCATCATACTGACCCTCATCCATAGCTAAAATTACTTCTGGGGCCATCCTGAGAAAACAAACACATTCAGCACAATAAGAATATGTAAAAGGCCATTTAATGGAAAGTCAGCAAAAATGCACTGAAAGGAACCTTTAATGTATTGTAATGCAATGTTTTGTAGCGTACCAATATGGAGTCCCAACAAAGGAGTTGGCAGGACAGGCAATGGAAGCAGAACCAAAATCTGCTAGTTTTACCTGCCCTGGCTCAGTCAGCAAGACGTTTCCTGCTTTGATATCTCTGTCAAACACATAAAAAGAAATGATTACAGCTCCACGCAGAAGAGAGAACGCCTGAGAGCATAAGCACTTGAAACCCAGCATGCTACCAAACACTTGAAACACTCACCGGTGAATCATTTTGTGGGAGTGAAGATAAGCCAACCCTTGAAGAGCACCATGTGTAATTGCAGCTATTTCAACTTCCTGCAGAGGTTTCTTGTGAACTGTAGGGAACACATTCACAAACAGCGATGTAAATCAAGAAAAAAGGACTACCTTCTCTGCTTGAGGTCATGCAATGAACAGGAATTTCACAAGGTTTTCAACTCACCTTCTAACAAATCTGACGCAGAGCCTAGACAATACTCCATCACCAGCTGCAACAAAATAAAAGTGTTTTGTGTGAATCTGTATTTTTTCCCCTCTTTATCAGTCAGTGGGTAATACATTTTACTCATACAGTGTCATCATCATCATCATCATCATCACTGACACGGTCATGTAAAATCTTACCCAGGCAGTGTGCTCTCGCAGGTAGCATCCTTTGTACTCTATGCTATTTGGGTGTTGTATTCTCTGCAGGAATTTCACCTCCTTGATTATGTCTTGCCATTTCTGTGAAAATAATAAAACACAACTATAACAACATTCAAGAGTGAGGGGGGTAACAATTGCCTGTTGTCATTATTATCATTATCGTACCTCAGTGGACTGCTTTCCACTATAAGACATCTTCTTGATGGCCACCACCTCATTTGTCCGCACATCCCGTGCCTGAATGATAAGCACATTACACATTGGTGAGATTGTCGTCTTCACTTCCTAACTTCACCATTGATTTCACATTTTGAGATACCTGTGATAATTCATTTTTTCTGTATAGCTTAAATTATGTCTTTTTGCATTATTAAATCGACCATTGCTGCATGTGACCCCATTGCTTCAACCATCATGACACACAATCTGTATTAGAGATTCACCTACATGATCTGCACTATAAGTCAGAATATGCAGACTCAATGTAGCTGTTGGGGCAACATGGCATTGTGTAACAACAACAAATTGAGACTTGAGATACAATCTTCTTCAAGCTGAATGACATAAGCAATACATACTTCTAACTGCTTGGGCATAATATCCACATTAAAGAGACTATATAACCTATTTTAGACACATTTACATTCAAACACATTGTGCAAACGCAAAAAGTCTCACCCAAAATATTACATTTTCAAAGATATTCAGACAAAAACATACCATCGCAATTGCAAAACATCGCAATAGTTGATTTTTACTGTTAAGTTTGATTGCTCAATAATTTGCTGGAGAGAGAGTGAGACAGTGTCGCTAAAACATTCTGAAATGTTCTGAAATGTTTAAAATGATCTAACAGCATGGAGAATAATGCTCTAGATTTGCTGAACACTGAAACATAACAGAATGATTTATCAATATGATCCCAAAGCCCCAATCTTCAAGCCTATTCTGTATAGACTTGACAGGCGGAAACCCATTCATTTTATCCTCCATAACAATGATCAATTGAATTACGCCATTCATGTTACACAGTGATATACCAGAAATGTGCGTTTGAATGCATTTAATTAACTGAGAATGGTTTAACTTTTCTGCCTTGATAACCCTTTATCTTTTTTTTTGCCAGACCCTTATGTATCCCTATGTACCAACACAGTGGGCTCACTGAAATGAAAGAGGATGAATGAAGTTCTGATGTCAGAGTGAACATGGCCTCAGGCTTGAACCATAGCCTTATACTGTGAAATACTCACAAAATATACAGCACCAAAGCTGCCATGTCCGATCTCACGCAGATCTGCGTAGAGCTTTTCCGGGTCCTCCTTGAAGAAGAGCTCAGCAATTTCGGGGTCCTTCAGGCTCCCCGCCCGACTGCTGTTGGGCATAATGGGGAGTGGGGGGCAATGCCGCTGCCGCCAGGAACTATCTGGGTCTGCGACAGCGACTTGACAGCCCCCACCGATGGCTCATCTGCAGGACAGCGGTCTCATATGTGTTCAGAGCTAAAAGTACAAGGGAAAACAAGAATGAGTACCCTGCAAAATACACATCAGAGCACAAAACAGAACAGCAGCAGAGTGGCCTAACCAAATATATTCTTAGGGTAAGATTCACATATTCTCTACCATACTAATAAGTTCCTTTACACAGTTATGTTACAGCGAGAGGCAATGCGAAACAATAGGTAAGTGAAACATCTGTCTAAAAATCCCAGCTCTCTGACTGCCATATGGACTATAGCAGAGCCTATTAACTAGGGATGGGACATGATTTTCGAATTTTCAAATAGTCCTTAAGTTTTTTATCGAATAGTTTATGCAACTATCATTTTGTCTTAGAAAACATGTTCAGTTTGGCTTTTTTCCGCACATACTGGTGGAAAACCAACAAAAACAAATATCTCCGACTGCCAAAATTAGCAAGGGCGTCTTGTGGCTTCATCAGAGAGTGTGTTTTCAAACGGCAGGACTTAATGTAAACAGGTTGCGCTCCCATCTTCATCTGGACCATGTGGACACGCTCACTTTTTCTAAATAAAAATATGAAATAGGCTTCAGGCCAGAACAGTCGCTCAGATTAGCCTTAATGAAGACAGGCACATTCAAAATGTTCATGTCAGCATTGCCGTCACTCAGGTATGTTCAGCATTTAGACATGTTCAAAATCATTATCTATATTATTAGGCCATGGCTTAGTTGAGGTCAGTGCACATTTCCCCTGATGTATTAAACAGTTTGTTGTGATACTGGCTGAAACGATAAATTCGCACAAGCACCCTTTAAAGTATATATTAACACTAATACACAAAATGAAAATAAAGATAATATAGTCTGTATTTTTCCCTTATTTGGTCGGTTGCCCCGCTCTCTTTTTGTGTGTGTTCCTAGTGAAAAAGGCTACGTTAAACTAAAACACAAACTGAACCATGATGTCTGGTGCAAATGTGGAGAACGGCCAGTCGGAAATCCTGAGGTAGCAAGAGATAAGTCTCCTGTTTCCATAGTAACAGCAACTAGAGTAAGGAAATCAGTGGGCTGTATCCTGACAACCTCCCCTCACACCTTCAGTGACTAGTATGTAGACAAACAGATGTGAGGAGGATACAAAGAACCGTCTCGCAGCTGACAATCTCCAGCTCGAACAAAGAAACCGACGTAACGACACGCTGCTTCACTCCTATCTGTGAAATAAATGTCTGAACTGAAACAAAGCATTCCAGTGACAGGACTACTTGTTAAACCGGTAAGTACTTGGTAAACACGCATTCTCAAACATGACAAACATTGTCCATATAACCTTCCTGCAAGTGATTAAAAGGTCAGTTCACCATACATCACAAAAAACACCTATTCCCAATTATCTATAGTGGTTTCTAGCCATTTGAGGTATCCACATCATCAACTTTCAATTACAATGGAGATAAATAAGTCATTTGTTAACGTCCTAGGGTACTCGGGATAATCCATCAACCTTACTGGAAACAGTTGTCAATGTAAACCGAATGTAAATACTGATAATATCCACACAGTAGGGTGGGATTAACCTTATCTCAAAAGCTCACCATGTAAAGCCCAGACTATCTGCATGACTAGATAGTCTGGGTTACCACCAGAGATATGAGCGGAAAAGTGGGTTTTTTTTCATTTGTTAGTTGTTTTTTTTTATATTAGGTGAACTCACTCTTTAAAGTTACAGAAATGGATAGAAGATAGCATAGGTCCACAACTCCCCTGTCAGGCTCAACCTATAAACTATTCACTGCCTATTAAATAGTCTGTTATACAGCTCTACTGCTGTAATACAGATGTAGACTGTAAAAGATCACTGAGGAAAGTTTACTGAGTCCATGCGGCTCAGATGATCAGCTGCAAACAGATGCAGAGCTGACGCTAGAGTCACAAGACTTCTTTCCCAGCCTGGGAGAAACAGCCCCCAGTTCAAGCAGACATCTTTTGTCTCACAACAACACTGAACAACTCACTATTCCACACAGATGCAGCCACGGCCCTGAAATAAAGCCTCATTACCATGTGGGACTGTGCCTCTTTATTGCCATTGTTCTTTACTACATTGTTGCTCATGAATGAGCCTTGTTGTCATATCTCATGATGGCATTTCCAACAGCGGACGCATGAGCAAAAGAGTGAGCGATGATAACTGATACCTTCATGAAACACTTTTTGCGTTCCAACTACCGCGCGCACACATGCACAAGAATGCAGCAGGACAGGACAACAAAGCTGGAGGGCTGGAATTCCCGATGTATGTCCTCACCGCGCTGCATTTCTCAGCATTTCCTGTTCGCACAACCATAGGGAGGTAGGAAAGGGGGCCCTGGTGAGCATTTCGACTGGTGATCATCGGTCTGTCTTGACCTCACAGCGACGACGTGCCTCACACATGCATTGCAGTTTCAGACAGAGTGAAAGAAGGCTTTTTAAAGATCTCATACGTACTCAATTTAGACGTCTCAGTAATGTCAGTCGGTTAAGTCATTTCCTTTTTCATAGCACAAAGAAAAAAAAACCTTGTTAACCACCAGTGTATCCCTTGTCTTTAGCACTCAAGGCAGAGAACAAGAAAAACAAAGATGAGCCATCATCTGTTTATGTACAAGCCATCACAGTACATTAATTGAGTTATATAGCAATTGGGCCTAATCAGAGTTTGTATGTGGGGCTAGGTAGACACTAAATACAGGATTTCACATAGTGTTATTGCTCTTAAAAAATTTAAATGACACGGTTTTGCCTCAGAGCAAAGCCTAACCCATCCTCTCTGGGTTCATCCAGCAGCCCAGCCTCACCTGCGCCCAGGTAACACCTCACCGGAGTTGCAACACGGGTGGATTTACAGAGACAGAGAGAGAGCGAGAGAGAGAGGCACTTAGTGGGATTTTTCTTTGGGGTTGTCACTTTCCCTACTTGCCGTTTGAGCTGTCACACGGCTGACATAAAGCAACAAAGTCCGACCTGTGAAAGACCCCCCACCACCACCACCTCCTCCTCCTCCAAACACCAGGACCCCCGGAGCCAAACTTCACGTTAGCCGGGCTAAGTTACGTGTCACACGAACATCGGATCATCCACGCGACCGACCGCACCGGGCGACGCGGAATTAAACCAACTTAAAGACGCCATTTTCTCCCCCGCCGGCAAGAAAGTGGTGGATTTAGTGAAAGCCGACCCGCGGGTCCCGGGGTGGGGGGTGGTGTTTGCGGCGGGCAGCTTAGCGCAGTTAGCCGCAGCTCAGCCTCTGCTGACAGGCCGGGCTTCAGCTCTGTCGTGTGATTCACAACAACTCCGGGTTTACAAAAAGTGTCCTACCTGCTTCATCCCCCGGCGCGGCGGCTTCGTGCGCTGAATCCCCCCCTCCTCCGCGGTTCCCGACGCTGTCAGCCGGTTGTAACGCGCCGGATTTTGGGGGTTTAACACCGCTTGGAAAAAAAAAAATCCCCACCCTCGAAGTAACTGGGGGTGCCCGAGTAGTCGTATCCCACTCCCAGGCAGCTCCAAAGATGGCCGCCGAGGGCTCCACCGCCGCCTCCCTTTTGGTTGGGAAATACGCTGGGGGAGAGTGTGAGGGAAGTTCAAACGCCTCCCAGAAACACCCAGGAGCGAGCCGCGACGGTGTCCGCGATGGCGCTGGGGTAAAAAAAAAAAACTGGGGGTTTAACCCTGGCTCTCGGGCATGTTAACGACGTAGCTGCGCCTGGCGGTCCGTCTTCCTCCTCCGACGCTGGGCGCTCAGCAGTTCCGCCCTGCCTGCTGGAGTTGCAGTAAACTCTCTCTGACCCAAAAACACCCAGAGGCGGAGACATCATTAACAAACACTCGGCAGGGAATATATAGGAGGGTAAATACTCAGCTGTCATTAAACTTTTGTATTCGTTTTTTGGTATAGTGTATTGCTACGTGTTTCTGATCTAAATTATTATTATTATTTGATCGTGGTCACTATACATAGTCTGCCAGTTACATTATTTTATATTATTGTCATTTTATTGGCTATTTTTTTTATTTTCTTATTTTTTATTTTTTTTGGCTGATGGTGGCACCATAATCAGAAACATAACAATTCATTTTCTGGGTAACCTACCCATAAATATATTTAGCAAACTGTCTGTTTAAGCAGTGATTCAACATTTTTGGTTCATAAACATATACATTTTTAAAGAAGCCAAAAAGTAAATAGCTCAGGGGATTACCAAAATCTTTAGGACCAAGCTGCCTGATATCAGACACAATTGGCAATTTGGTGGAGTGGGCAGATTCACAGTTCTGGACCCAGGCAAGAAACCAAGTATATATCTGCCAAATTACATGTCAGACTGGCCAGTAGTACTGCTGGCCGGTGATCAACACGACTATGACAGACAGCCTCTGCCACTGTCTGACCAACCAAAATTGCCACCCTTCTTTCTTAAAAATTGTTGCTTAAGCTATTTTAATTATACAAACAAAGGACTGTTGTATATGTTGTATGCTCTAATAGTGTTTCTGTAAGTAGTGTATGCAGTATCAGGTTATCTATACTACCCTGGCAAAGAAGACCATTAGCACATTTAGCTTTTTTTTTTTTTTGCAAATCACATACACACATTCACAAGATGATACTTTAATGGTTTTATTGAACAGAACAAATGCAAGTATTCTACTGCTGGCTACTGTGCAGCTTCACTGTTATGTGCCTTGCCTTGGTGATCTTCTGCAGTAGGCTTGTTGTTGAAAGGCCAAACAGTGCATCTCAAGGCTTTCCACTGTACTTTTGCTAATGATTTCAACTAGATACACTGCAAGCGTCAATCAGCATAACTGATCATAACATAGGAAAATATGGAATTGTTTTAATTTCTGAAAAGTTTATAATATTTAGCAGCATAAATGCTGGCTTCTTCACAACTGGATATCCAAGGGTGACTGGGTGCATGGATGGTACTTACATCATACTTAAAGAATCCTTCATCAGCAGACCAAGAGTATGCAGTTTTTCCCTTCAGGCAGTGCATGATAGTCAGCTATTGTTTACTAATGCATTCTTTGCATTTGGTGGGCTTGTGCATGATAGTGTACAGAGGAAATCCCTGTAGCCTCCCCTTCAGGCTAAAAACCCCCTCTCTCTAACCATTACTATCTGCATGGTAACTCAGCCTGTACAATAACATGTCTGTTGCAAAGCTAACAAATGGCAAAGTTCTACCCAAGTTGGCTCCCAGAGGGCTTTTGGATCTGCTTAAATGTGAGTGGAGGAGGCTGCATACTTTTGCATGCTTCCTCTTCAGAGGGTGCCACATGTGACTGGTGCTGCATGTGTTGCACAACTTGGAGCTTCTCCATGAAGAGAGAAGATCCTAGAGGTGACAGTGGTATATTTGGCTGCTTTGAGCCCATTATAGCTCTGTCCAAACTGGATAACAGAAAGCTGAAAAGGCTTACCCTATAAGGCTTTAGCTGCAAACCAAAGAGTGGACTGCTTATTCTATAAATCCAAAAATAATGTATAAGCACAGCCCATTTACTTTTAATGGAACATTAGGATAAATATAAATGATGATGCTTATGATGATGATGCTGACAGTTAATAAAGTGGATGTAAAAGAAGATTTATTGTTTCATATGACACATGACTCATCTACTGGTAATGTAATTGTACAACATTTTATATTTCCTCTTTTTTCTTTCCTTTCTCTCCTTCATCTGTTCTGAACTCCTAATACATCTTTTTTAGGGGCACAGCTTTCTCCAGTTATAAAAAATCTGCATTTTCAGTGCTGTATGTACACTTACACTTACAGGTAGTAGTTTACAGGTGTAGCAGGCTTCAGTGATACAAAAAAGGGGTTCAGAGATGTTGGGGGTAGTAGCCATGGCAGTAGTGTCTGTTGAACGTTGTGTTGAGGGCCTGGGAGAATTTCCCAGGCTCAGGTGTGCCGCATGAGGGTAAAAGAAAGAGACCCAGTAACTTAAGGATGCTGCTATGGCAGGAACTTCTTCTCTAAATGAACAGATGTTGGATTAAACATTACAGAACGATGAGAAATAGAATTAAATATCAAAGGATAATGAACAAGAGGATGGATTCATCTTTTCAGAGGTGGATTTGAATAACTGTGAGTATAAACATACAAAGCTCACATATTGTACACACTATTATTTGTGATCATGTTTAGTCACATTTGTACGTATTGTATTGAGAAGAAAAACTAAATGTTCACATAATCATAATCAAGGCTTTTATTTTGAAGTAAAAACTCACCGGAACTTCTGAAGACACGCCCCCTGCCGTGACGCCGGGCGCGAGTGCGGAAGTAAAGTTCCCGTCTTTTCCCACATGGTGAAAATGGCTGCGAATGGGGAAAAACAACAGGGCCACAGACCCGGCATATATAAACAGAAAAATAAAGGCCACAAACATGGTAAACACCGGACGAAAGGTGAAATTGAGAGAGAAAACAAAGGTAAGCCGCGTTCAATTACCAAGTGTCACAGTAACAACTGGTGTTTGCTTGTGTCGAAGTGGTCTCTGCAAACCACACGTGGTGGGTCTTTTAGCGAATTTAGGGGTGGAATCACTTCAGTACTACATGTGTTACCGATAAGTCAAGTCTTTTTATACGTTTATTAGTAAGAAATTTCGTAAACCCGCCTAAACCGGTGGTGTACACATCTTTCTTGAGTTGACCTGTGACCAGTTAAAGCACAGGGGCATCAGGGCTCCCAGATATCTCAGCAGACAAACAGCAGTTGTCATATTATGTTAACCAGAGCGAGTTTGTTGTCAGAAAATGTTATTCTCAACCTATTTATTTGTTTTTTTTTTCATACCTCAGAACTGTACATGCATGTATTTTTTAGGATCACATGATTTAATTAAAATGACATCGTTGTAGACTATACATTCAGGCCAGTACATTGGCCCTGCAGCTAATACCACCATATACATAAAACTACATACACATATTCAGTTGAGAAGCTATTGCAAAGTAATAGCCCAAAGTAACATTTTTTTAATTTTTGACATAAAGGCGTTTGAGTACACACTGGAAATATAAGCAAGGGCATTATTTCAGTCTACAGATCTTTTAATGTACAGAGGATCACAAAGAAGTCAGACAGAAATGAACAGCAGTAAATGGGGCAAATTTACAAAAACTAATCCACATTTAAATCCTGTAGAGAGAGGTCTATTAGGAGAGATCATCTATGAGGGATGGTGGTTCAGTCAAGACTGAGGTGTTGATTGAACACATTTGTGAGGTGATAGATTGTGCAGTAGTTTTTGTGTTAATACTTGGCGTTCATGGACATTTCTAAAAGTACAAAATAATGTGTACACTGTTATGCAATCCGTTACAGCAACGACATAACAAAGTATGTCCTCAAAAATGACCCATTGAATCAATTTATCTTTTTCTGAGTAAAAAACAAACATTAAAAGCTTCACAAAGTAAAGGCAGTGTTTGTTGCTGGTCTGTCGTGTTGGATTGCACTGAACTCTACAGCAGATTTGATGTATTGACCACTCAATGTGTATTTTTAAAGCAGCAAAGATATTGTAGACATCCCTCATATCTTCAGTAGCCTACAGAAAGCCTGTGAATATATTGTTCACACACATCTAAAGCAGATGTATTGACTGCTTATAGTTATATCACATGTTATACCTCAAAGATGTGTTTGAACCCAGCAGCAGTGAATTATAAAAGCTGGTTCTGCTCAATATGTTTGCAGTGATTGACACATGCAGAATGTATGCAATCAACACCTGTGTTTACTTTCATATATTGACATGTTGCAGCATGGTGGTGCATGGTGCAGGACTGGAGAATGCAGATGACAATATATTGTATATTGTCTTTTCTAAGCAGCAAGGTTGCAGTTTGCTTGCAAGCCTTTCTTACAACACAGTTGTGAACTAAACGGGGCATGCAAATGGTAGTAGATTAAATAGCTTCATATGTGCCAGAAAGCATAGCATAGCACAAAAGCAAAATCAAGGAGCTAGTTGTTGCAATTTAGTCATATTTTACTGTGAAGACTTAGGACATTCTTTTTTAATTTGTGTTTTATAGAGTGCAGAGCCAAATCTGACTTTGAATGTGTGCACCAACATGTATATATTTACCATTTCTCTTTGGATCTGGCGCAACATGATGATGATGATGATGATAATAATAATAATAATAATAATAATAATACTAATAATAATAATCATACATACACACATACATACATACATAAATTAATTCATACTTGTGTTGAACTGTCTCATAGGAAGAGTGTCAGTGACAGCCCTTACTAAAAAACAGAGGAAGGAGCAAAAGAGGATGGACCGAAGGAACAAAGCCAACCAGCTACGCAGGAATAAGAAAGACTTGGTATTTTTTTTATTTCACTTGAAGAATAATCTTCTTTGAATTCCTGATTGGTGCTGCAGAGTTTCAAGATCTTTTGTCTTTTTAGGTCCTGACAGAAAAGCGACGTCTAGGCAGCAGGGACGGTCCTCCTCATTTGGTCGCTGTGGTGGCCCTCCATGCTGGAGTCGATGCCGGTGCTGTTACCAAACTGCTACGTGGGGAAGGTGCTGGGGGTGTCGTACATCAGGAGCAGGGCATCAGTGGCATCAGTGACAGTTTTGGGCTGATTTTGCCTCGTTTTAAACAGAGGTTCACCTTTCTGAGCCACAACACTGGTAAGTATTGAGTGACATGGAAGACCAAACTCAATTGAAATTAAATTAATTTAGTTAAATGCAGTTAAGTCTTGCATGAATAGTGTTGCAGACTTCAGTGATGTGACTAAAACATAACATTGGACAATAAGGCAGTCCTTATAATGTAAAATCTTGTAACTGTGCAATTTAAAACAAGTATTTATAGACTGTTCTGTGTTATATGCCTTTCTTGTACTATTTTGTCTTTGTTATAATCATTATGTTGTCCCATTCTAAAGCTTCTCTAATGGTTTCTTTGGACAGCTGACATGCACTCCCTGCTGGATGTGGCAAAGATTGCAGATAGCCTTGTATTTGTGTTGGACTCTACTGAAGGATGGGACAACTATGGAGAATACTGTCTCTCCTGCCTCTTTGCCCAGGGCCTCCCCAGCCATGGTGGGTATAAACTTGAACACACTGCTGGAGCTTTTAGACTTCTCCATTGACACTGGGATAGACTGCTGTTGTTACAGAGTTTATATCACATTTCATATTTTTATGTATTTCTTTTCTGGTGTTTTCTGGTACATTTTCTAAGCTCTTGTCTCCTTGTCCCTAAATTCACCCCTTGTAGCCCTGGTGTGTCAGGGTGTGTCTGATCTTCCTGTGAAGAAGAGGGTTGATTCCAGGAGAGCTTTGTCAAAGATCACAGAAAACCGATTTCCTGATGCCCGTCTCTTCCCTCTGGACTCGGAGCAGGATTGCACTCTACTTCTCAGACACCTGGGCACTCAGAGACAGAGAAAGCTTGGCTTCCGCTCCAGACGTTCCCATCTTTTGGCTCAGCATGTCACTTTTACGCCCAACAGCTCTGCAGAGGGGACAGGTGGTGGACCCACTGGCCTGGGCACCCTCTGTGTCTCTGGGTATGTCCGTGGCCGTCCTCTACAGGTTGACAGACTGGTGCACATCAGTGGACATGGAGACTTTCAGCTCAGTCAGATTGACGCTCCAGCAGACCCTCTTCCCCTCAACTTAACAACAGCAAGACCACCAAAGTCTGGCAAGGGAGGAGAAGTAGACATGCTGGTAGGTGTTTATGGACTTTAACTTATTGCTTAGATTTTAGTGATTACATTTATTAAAATCCCAAAATGCAAAAGACTTCTGTTTGCTGGAAATAAAAAGTTTCCTCACATGTATTTATTTATAACCTACATGTCAAAAATAACAGGATATAGTTTATAAACAAGAAGTACTGTACGTTACTCCTGGGGCTGTACAATAAACTCCAACATGTGTAAATTTATTTTGGGGTGGAGTTTCTGTCTATAGCTTAAAGGGCCATGCCAATGTTTTTGCTGTTTCAGCCCTAGGCCACAAATCCTGTAAACCTCATTACTTCTGATTATTTTGCATATAGCTGTTGTAGATATTTTTTTTCTCATCTTTGGAGGCAGCCAGTTATTTTCCACAGGGTATACAAAATTAACTTGAGGCTTATTTTCTCTCTATTATTTGTGAAAGTCATGTTACTGTTGCATAATGATGGAGTGCACTCTTCTTAAATAAATGTGTACGTTTAACTGCTTTACTATGCACCAATAGTTTTAACTTTGACATCAATTATAGCAGTCATGATATTGATTATAATGAATTAGCTAAGTAAGCAAGGTACGTGAGCAAATTTAAGTATCAGATTTTCATATTGTAGTTTAATGACTGAAGGGAGTGGCAAAAACAATTCAAGACTGCGCTTAAAAATGGTAACTTTGTGCAGTTGGTTTAATCTTAACATTTACCCCGGTCGTTTGTGTTTCCTACAGGATGGAGGTGAAGATGAGGCTCAAGTGCGGGTGCTCATGAAAGCAGACCCATCCCGCAGGGAGAGTCTACAGGCAGAGGCCGAGGTGGACCCCATGGACGGAGAGCAGACGTGGCCAACAGAAACAGAGCTGCTGGAAGCTGAAGGTGCAGAAACAGAGTCTACACATAACAGCATTTTAAGACGATACAATTGGTCAGATGACGAAAAGATATGGTTCAGTGTAAGGGTTGAGGCCTCACTTGTGTTAGGGCAGTAACACCTGAATTCATTATTAAACATTTGAGTACAGTCTGACACAGTTGTGTTTTTTTTTTGGAGCAATCCAGGATTAACACCAAATTATCACGGGGGGGGGGGGGGTCAGTCAACCTTTCAAGTGACTGGAAAAATAGTTGTATTGAGGAATCTTATCTGTATTGAGGTACAAGTGAAGCTGATTTGCCAGGTGGTGTTGACATTTTCCACAATACCCTTGATAAAAATGTTTTATTTATTTTTTATTTGCTAAATGCAATTAAACCTGCCACAAAAGATTGTTAATGTTTTTTTGGATGTTTCTCTCTGCGGTTTAGAGGCCAGGAAGAACAAACGTTTGATGAAGGTCCCTAAAGGAACTTCAGACTACCAGGCCGCATGGATTGTTGATGATGAAGATGAGGAGAATGGGGAGATTGATGAAGAGAGCAGCGACGACGACGATGATAATGACGACATGCTGGACGAGGCCATGGATGGAGACGATGAAGAGGTACAAACAGAAAGCATTTTAATCTTACCAGGTAACTGTTAGAGCTAAAGTTAAGCATGAACCCACCTTTTTGGGGTTAGTGGGTTCAGCTGCTTCTTGTTGTCATAGCAACAGCGTGGCTGCAGTCAGAGTGTAATCTTACGGAGGACGATGAGGACAGTAATGTGTGGAGAAGTGTCTGTGGTTCCGGGGCCGTCGCGGTGCATACGTGACCCACGGTCAGTGCACCTCGTAACTGAGAGGCACTGTTTGTTTTCTCAGTGGCTGTCTCTGGCCTGTAGTGCCAGGCTGCTCACCACAACAATAGTGTTTGGAGCACGAGTCCCGAGAGAAGCCTCCTGTCTTCCTGTCCTGTGAACAGAGCTTCCTGTCTGGACGAAGGGAGGGGTCGACGATTTATTTATTTCCAGCTCTGCTTGAAAAGAAGTCAGGGAAACTTTCCTTATGCAATGGGTTCATTACGATCTGTAATTGTTATTAGCATGTGTTTGATGTCAAGGTTAGCGCACAGGAATACGTATTTAGGAGAGGGTAACAATAGGGAAAGGGGTACTTCAAATGATAATGATGATTATTATTGCAGCGGGGATGTTGGCGAGGTTGTGAATCAACCTCCTGCTGAGCGCTTTCCCCTCATGTGTCTGGCTCTGCCTGTAATTTGCCAGTTGAGGGAGCACTGTAAAGCATGTCGTCTTTGATGATTCGTTTCCTCATACAAAGATATCTCCCAAGTAGGTTGAATTTCTAGAAATTGTAAAAGTCAATGTCTTGAAACATTTGGTGACAGCCGTTTGTAGACACAGAATTTAAATATAGGCAAACCAGGGATTTCCATAGTTTGAATTCTGGCAAATCACATTTACACATACACACAAATACTATTATGCACAGTACAAGTCTTTTCAAAACACTGTTCTTATTGCAGCGGGGTTAGTCTTGTTTTTGTTGGCTATTATACAATTACAATTTCTATACTTAGAATATCTTTGACCACACTTGTGTTCCCAACATGGGGAGGCAAAAAGCTGCCTTGTGAAATAAAGAAAAAAGTTGCGTATGTATAAAAGTTGCTTTGTAATAGGGGAGTGCAACAACAGCATTACTTACACAGAATAGTTAGAGAAAAGCAGAGACACCTGTTCATCCTCATATATCTGGATTTGGTATTGTATGCACAGAAGGATTTTATTTTCAAAGTTTTGAGTTATATACAGTATGCCTCGATGTGTGTGGATCGAGGGTTGAGTGCTACTTTAAATCGCAGCAAATTGTACTGTGTCCTCTCTGGTCAGGAGCCAGGTTCAGACTGTGCCTCAGAAGAAGAAGGTGATGATGATGAAGAGGAGGAGGAAGAGGTGTGCTCCACAGAGCGGGTTGGAGTGGATCAGCGATATGATGAGCACATTGATGAGGCTGCAGAAGAAGAAGGCCTTAAACGCTACCGTGAGGCCCGAGCCAATGAAATGTTTCCCGATGAGGTGGACACACCCCTCGACATGTCAGCTAGAATCAGGTCAGTTCTTCCTCTTTTGTGTAGTATGAGGACTAAATATGCAAGTACAGTGACTTTTAGGTTGTAAGGAAAACTAAGGAAAATGAGCTCAGAATTAAACAGTTGTCACATTTGACCCTGTGTCTCTGTGTCTAGATTCCAGCGCTATCGAGGCCTAAAAAGTTTCCGCTCCTCGCCCTGGGACCCCATGGAGAACTTGCCTCTTAACTACTCACGCATCTTCCAGTTCCAGAGCTTTGAACGCACTCGCCACCGCATACTGGCTGAGGCTGCAGCCGAGGATGAGGGAGCCATGGTAAAAAAACAAAACAAAGAGTGAATGTCCTTATATGTAAATGCACTTCAGTTAGATCTTAGATTTGTGGCGCCACTGACTCTACTGCCCCTTCTGTTTCAGGTCGGCTGGTATGTTACGCTGCACATCATTGATGTGCCTTCTTCTGTGATGGAGAGCGTCCACTCAGGCAGACCTCTAATGTTGGTGTCTCTCTTGCCCCATGAACAGAAGGTATGCTTCGTGGTTCTGACATGCCTCGAAAGCCTTTGTGTCTGAATTTATAACTGTCCATTTAAAACACTGACTGGACAGTATTATTGTTATTGACTTTTCTGGCCTTATCATTTTGTCCTCTGTGCACAGATGTCAGTGATGCACCTCTTGGTGAGGAGACACCCCAGCAATACAGAGCCGATCAAATCTAAAGAGGAGCTGGTCTTCCACTGTGGATTTCGGAGGTTCCGGGCCTCTCCTATCTTCTCCCAGCACACCTCAGGTAGAACACCTGTTAATTGAACAAAGTATTCACTAAGTAACCTAACACCACCTAGTGTGCAAAAACAGGGAAATTAATTAAGCTGTGACACTTTCTGTTGTATCGGGGACTCTGTAATGATTGCCACTTTGATAGGACACCCAATCCCCAAAAAGCTGTGGTGAATGAACATGATTTTAGTATTCTAGGAATTAGTGATGCTCATATGCAGAGCAGCATACAGTCACTAAGAGGGAAGTGGATTCAGTGTCTTTCTTGATTTTCTGGTTACTTAGACAGTGTCTTATGCAGAACCAATTATTTGTCTTTCAATACCATTATGGATTTGCTGTTACTTACATTGAAAAATATATTAGCAGAATCATGGTAGAAGCAAGTGGTCTGAAACAGATTTAGCTGCTGGATATACAGTAGTGAATGAATTACTGAGTGTTGAACTTGGCTCTACTCTTCTCCAGCTGACAAGCACAAGATGGAGCGCTTCCTCAGGCCAGATGCCCCCACCGTGGTTTCAGTGTACGCTCCCATCACCTTCTCCCCTGCAGGAGTCCTGCTCTTTAAACAAAGGGATGATGGTGAGATGAAAAGTCCTGTCTATGCTTGAAAATAAGTAGATTTCATAAGGGTTGTGGCTGCCGTGATTTTAAACTTTTGACCCTCCACTCAAGCAAATTCTGTACTGCTATTTGACCTTGTTTTCTTGTTTCTTTCTAGGCATCCAGGACCTGGTGGCCACAGGCAGTCTGCTCAGTTGTGACCCTCAGCGTGTTGTGCTGAAGAGGATCGTACTGAGCGGACACCCGTTCAAAATTAACCGGCGCTCTGCGGTTGTCCGTTACATGTTCTTTAACAGGGGTGAGTTACTATGACTACAGAAACGTACGTGAAGTTCTGTGGCTTAAGCGTCGTGGTTTACTGTTCTTTTGTTTCTTCTCTGACAGATGACATCATGTGGTTCAAGCCAGTGGAGCTGAGAACAAAGTGGGGTCGGAGAGGCCACATCAAGGAGGCTTTAGGTAGAACAATTTAAAAACAAAACTGTGTCAGCAGCTTCTTTAAAGAATGCCTGTTATCTCCTGTGAATTCTTACCTGCCATGTTTTAATTTTTTTTCAGGAACACATGGTCACATGAAGTGTGTATTTGATAACCAGCTGCCCTCTCAAGACACTGTCCTGATGAATTTGTACAAGAGAGTCTATCCTCGCTGGACATATGACCCCTATGTGCCCTTGCCTTTACCCTGGGTCAAGAAAGAGGGCACCGTGGAGATGGACGACTTGGACATGGAATAGTGGAGGGACAATACAAGAAAGACACAGGACATGTATTAACAGACATCACAGAGTGATCACATGACATTTTCAAAATGTGTAATGTGTATTAAATAAAGCTATTTTGATCCAAAATATCTCCTGTTTAATTGTGTCATAACTCCATTTTGGTATGAAGCCTCCAACTTGCTGCTGAATCTGTTTTGGCCACTAGATGGCAGCGATGAATAAGTCTTCATTCAACTTCCTCACTAGTTCCTTGAGCAACTCTCAACAAATCATTTGAGTGACTAGCACTGAACAAATAGCTGTGTATATGTTGAGTAGCTTTTTATGATAAAGCAAATGAAGGCTGTTACCACAGCAACTGGCAGGTCGATAATCGTTTTTACATTAGTCATGTGTCAAGCCTGTTTTACTGGCGACTCTTTGAAGCCATGCAGATGTGTCTTAAAGCCTGCATCCACATTCAAATGTACTAACTGGGACAAAATCATTATATAGATAATGTTTGATATTTGAGGAACTTTAATCATGGAAAAAGTACTCCAGAGTTGTCAAAACAAAAGCAAAAATTTTTGTCCATAAAATCACAATAAATGACTTGTGGCCTTTTAAGATTTTGACAAATAACAGCTGTCATGTATTTATATAATCTTTTATCACAAACACGCCTCAGTGGACTACACAAAAAAGAGGCTACCAAGATGTAATTAATCACCAGTCTCGGAATGAATTTAGTACAGTATTAAACAACATAAAGCCCAAAACACAAGACTTCTTAACCCATTTAAGCTATTTTAAGCTACATGACACGACCATCAGTGTGGGGGCAAGAGAGCAAATAAAAAATTTAAAAACAACTATTCTTATTGAACATCTCAAAGTAGAAGTATTTATAGTACTTTGCTTACTACCAGCCACCCATCTACACAAACACCCTGCTCTCTCTCCGTGGTGATCTTGCCCTGATCTGAAGCCTCCTTTTTAGCTCTAGTCAACACACACACACTCAGATCACGACCTCTATGTTGTTTTCGAACTGAAACTGAAATACAGTTTTGAGTCTTTCCCTGCCCCATGCTTTCTTTCTTAGGAAAACACTGATATATGAATTGCAATATTTATCATAAAACTGAGCTCTTGCATGCTTGCAGCAACATGATTCATCCTTGGGCTGTGTTGGGACTGCACCACAGATGCATGCCAATATGTCTGGGAAACCAGAAGGTGAAGACTTTGGGATGGAGAGGAGAACATGATCCAAGAAACGAAAGGGAGCAAAAGTTCACTGTGTGCATTTTTATTTGATTACAGTGGAAAAGTCGAAGAAAAAAGATAATACAATCGAGAAAGACTAATGTCTCTATTGCCCATGGGGGGCAAGCTGGGAGCTCTGGACAGTTTTGTGGTAACACTCAATTTATTTCCTACTTTACTATTTTTTTCTTTTACATTTTTTTTCTAACATGTATTAACGCAAGGGCACAGTAACATTGATGTGTTGAACACATCTTGTTAAGACTGAGGGGAGGGGTGTTGTGTGCTCTGCTGGCCAGCAGTTCATGGACAGGGGAGGGGGAATTCAATACCCCCTTGATGGAGAATGCTCTTAAAGTAACACATGTACAAAAATGGTACTGAGTTTAGATGCATACACTACATTTTTCCCTGACACTATCAATTTGAAACAGATAAACATTTAGCTGTTTGGGGACCAACTGCAACGTGGTAAGGCTGAATCCAGCCCATAAGTGAAGTGTGTGTTTGGCACAGGCCACCGTCAGAAGACGTGTACACTAGTGACTTAGTGCTGTTTGGATCAGGAATGTCTTTGTGGTTCCCAGTTCACTGCCACCACACTTAGTTGGCTCCCACTGAAGATATTATGGGTGAGAGATTTTTCCGTTGGATGTGGATAAAGAAACGGAAGGAGAGAGAAGGGGCAGCGAGGGAGTGAGAGATAAAGGAAGAGCCAGTTGATGTTCAGCATTAATAAAACCAGAAGTGGTGGGAGGAAGCAGTCAAAGGAATGCAAAAAAAGGGGGATGCATAGAATTTGAAAATTAAAATAAAAAAGTTAGTGGGTGAGGGAGAGAGAGTGAAATGGAGGAGTGTGAGAGTCTGAGGCAGTGTGGGCGAGGGAGTAGGAGAGCGAGAGTGGCTGGCGTTTATGGATTGCAGATGTGGCGCTATGGGGTTTTGGCAGGGGCCATGCGCGCCTGATTCCTGCACCGGCTGGGTGGCACCGGGGTGAGAGGGAGGTCACTGCACCGCAGCACACAGCCCATAAAACACTGAGAGTAGTGGGGGGAAAGGAGAGAAAGAATATGCCTCAAATACACACTAACCCAAGACTGCAGGGCAGTCGGGTTGAGCAGATCACACTTTGGGTTCAAGCACGCACAGGCATACCCAAACATCCTCCATGTGTTGAGTCAGGCTGCCAATAAAGCCATAGGTTAATGCACAACAGTTAGCATTAAGTGGAGAGGTGATAAGCTTATCTCGAAAGGATGAGCCGTCTGTAGACACCTCCCCCGACCATGAAAAATGACATTTTCCACCTCTGCACACATTAATACTGAATTTATTACAAGTGCTTTTGACAAGATTACAAAGGAGAAGCAAGCCAGCCACGTGTATTGTTCATCTAGAGTCTTAGCTTCATCCAACCACTCAACTATTAAATTCTGCCATTTCTCTTTCCATCCTCTTCATTCCTCATCATTCCACATCTTCCCAGGGAAGTAACAGTGGATTTTGGAATAAAGTTACAAGAGCTCACAGATTAGAAGTACGGGTAACACAAACAATTTATTTTCATTGCTCTTCTGAGGAAATCACTTTCTCTCCAGTACAGCTGCAGTGTTCTGATGTTGGGGGATGAAGAATTCACTGCCGTGGTTTGCAATCAACTGCTCAGAGGACAGTGAGTGTTTGTTGACAGTGCTGAGAGTGTTGAATAGCCAACCTTCTGCTTATAATCACATTTCCTACACTTAAGGTACCAATGACGATGACCATCATCTTTAGGTGACCTACTGTACATTAAGGTCCACCACTTGGCATTATGTACACACTAAAAAAGATCACCTCACATTTGTTTTTGATACATTTTACTACAAATTTGTCTTTACTTGAAGTAAAACCCTTAATGCAGGACATGCAGCAGTCGCCAGCTGTCACAATGTGTTTACAGGGAAAAGAAAATACCGCTAAAATGATGAAAAAACTGTTACACAATAGACTACACATTGACAAAAAAAGTGTCTAGGCGTCAGGTTCTTACAGACTGCTGAAGGCTAGAGAGAAAAGAAGCAACGTGAAGCAATACCGTCTAAGCACTCAGGGGCTGTGTAACATCAAATAACAAAACACATGGCTTTCTGTAAGAAACCAAAATATTTTTACAAATCTGTCAACAGACAACCAGAATATCTTTCAAAGCCACTATGATTTCAATCAGGCTGACAAATCCCTCTTTAAAACAGATCCTGGTGTATTCAGCCACCTGTTGGCGAGGGGCTGAAACTCTGACAGCCATGCAGAGCTGCAGTGCCCTGGCATGAAAGGTTTCTTCTACTTCTGCGATTGTGCCTACCTGCAAGCAATGAGTGTGACAACTGTTCAATTTTTTGGAAGAGTAGGCCAAGCGAGTTCACACCACACTGCTTTTAGTGGAGTCCTCTGTCCTCATTTGTGCTCTGTCGCAGAATGGCCTTTTGGTGAGGAATGGAGCTGGGTAACTAGAATTGCCTGCAGGCGACGTGATTGTTAAAATCACATCGTGTCTAATTTCCTTGCCTGTAGGATGCAACATTGACATGTCTCTACATCTGTACGTCTAAACTTTTGCTGTTGTAACTTTCCTGTCCTATAAGTGGCACATATTGACATATACTCGTAGAGGTAGTACTTATCGAACAATGGCTGAACAGCTCCCCCTGTGGAGAACCTGCTGCCTGCAAAATGTGAATGAGTGAGTTTGTTAGTAAGTTACAAGTGAGTTCCATGCGGAGCTTTACATATAAAAAGTACAATACAATGCTCTGATTGTATTTAAGTGAATGAATATTAACCCATGCACAATAGGAATACTTCAGTAAAATGCTATAATCTCAAAAATGCGGTTACATATGGCACTTGAGTAAATGTAGTTTTGTTTTCCCAACTCTGAGAAAACTGAGTACTGATTTTGTTGCAACATAAAACCAAATGACAGCACCAGTATCAAATAGTAAAACAAACTTTACCAGGCTCAAGTGTTTTTGGAAATACGATGCTTTGTACCGTTTTGCCCGTAAAAACCTATAAGGAACATCTCATGCACTCTCCTGTTTATGTAGGTGCTGCCTGACAATACTTTTGTATTAGGTCAGCTCTGTTTTTTCTCTTTCTTTTGTGATATCCTTCCTTCCCTCTCTTGTTCCCCTTTTTCTCCCCCTTAGCCTGGTCCTGACTCCCTGGTTCCTGGGGCCTGGCCAAGGCGTGTGTCCCTGGAGGAGCCAGAGAGGAGATGGAGAGAGGGGGCAGCAAGGGGGCGCAGAGACCGACTCCAAAACCACAGCTGCAGCAGCCTCTCCTTCTCCTTCTCCCCTCCTCTAATACCCCCCCCCCCCCCCCCTCCCCCCTCCTTGCCTGGCACCCTCCCCAGCTCTGCCATTAATCAGAGGGTATTTTAGTGCATGTGTGTTTGTGTGTGAAGGAGAGAGATGCTGACTGTGTGAGTGTCTAACTGAGTGTTTATGTGTATCTCTGTGTGTGCTGATAGAGAGCTGGATCGGGCGGTAGTGATGGTATGGAGACCAGGATCTCACAACAAAGCTGGAGAGTTCACCCAGAGAACAAAAGGGGAGGGAGGGAGGTTGACAGACATAAAAACTGGTGAGCAGATTGGGACTGCCAGCAACTAAAAGGAAGAGGTAGTTAGATGCTCTGCAGAGGTTTTATCACAGGAACAGTCTGAAATCCCTCTGACTGAGATTCTTCTGACATTTTTCGGAGAAAGGTGTTGCGCAGCACCTGCACACAAATGCAGATGAGGCACACTAACAGTTCATGACCTGACATGTTAACAAATCACATCAAGGTTCCCTTCACAGTATACGCTGCCTCTTTACTTGGCCTGCTTCAGCCCCTGATTATCCAGGTGGGAGTGAAATCTGAAAAGAAAGAAAGAAAAAAAAAAACACACAAGATTTCCAACCTGCTCAGCTCTCACCCCCCCAACAGGCCTCCCAGAGTGCTTTTCAGCTGACATCACTGCACAGAGACCTGGCAAGCCAATCTCTCTCCTGCTCTACCATTCCCCTCTCCCTGCTTCCTGCCCTGATGATGTCACACACCATATGGTTTTCAGCAGTATCAAGCCGGAAAAGAGATTTAGTCAGTGGAGAGGAGAAGGAGAGAAATGGAGGAGGACTGGAACGGGGCGCAGGTCGGACACAGAAAACAAAAGGTTCGCTCTTCCCCCCTGTGTGTACTGCGAGTGGAAGGTAGAGAGAGAGAGGAGGGGGGGGGGAGGAGGTGAGGGCGCGAGAGGGGAATGGCTGCACTGTGTGAGGCTAATGAGGAGAGACTAGGGAGCAGAGACCACGCATCGGACAGCCATGTGCTGCACAGACGCCCATCGGACTGGCCTACACACAAACACACATACGCAGAGACACACACGTTTAAACAGTCCTATAAACACACTGTAGTTCAAGAGTAGGCAGGACTAAGCTGACAAGGCCATGCTGGTGAATTAAAACTGATGTGTGTATTGCCTGGCGTTCTCTAATTCAATATTAATAAAATGTTGTATGAGGTAAAGAGTTATTTTGTTGTCTCATTTCATATTATTGCAGCTATTTGAGCTGCGATCAGTTGCCAAAACCTTAAAGCGGCTATAATAAATATTCTTATATTAACAATGGATCACATTACGACTTCTATGTGAAAGGGCTTGCTGGTAGAAATATACAGACAATGAATTATCAGCCCACTCTGCAGGTCCTCAGCTTCACGAAGCATTTTAGCATCTTTCAGCTCATTGTTTTGGGTTTTTTTTTCTGCCAACTTCACTGTTTTGGTCCAGCATCATTTTTGGACACAGTAGGCAGCTCTTTTCAGCAAAAAAGCTCTGCAAACCAAATGTATAGTACCTGCTCAGCACCAAACAGTACACGGACAAAGTGGTCGACTAGTTTGTGAACATAGTAGAGCATTTAGCTGCCAAAGAGCCAGATATTTCCCTCAGGAGAGGATGGAGACGAAATCACAGCTAAAATGAGAGTGAATATTGACTTACATTCATCAGGTGGTCAGACACGTGACTCCAGTTCACCACATCAACTCAAAGGGTGATAATATGTCAGTGTTATGCTTACAGCTTCTCAAAGTTAACGGGTTTGTTTATACTAAGGTTAAAAGTTCATTCTTGATCTTGGAAACAGTAGTCGGCACCACAGAATCAATAAAAGGTTCATTTTGTAGCTGTTCTGGAGCTTTCTGTCGTGTCACACAATCTTCTTTAATTCCTAATTTTCTTATTTTCCATAAAGTGCTGAGAAACATTATTCCATGATAACAGGGCACACTCCATCAGATGAAGATGATTCTGTGATACGATCAAAAGCTCCAGAACAGCCACTTATTGTACCTTGTAAGATTGTTTTTTCAGCTTCTTTGTCTTACTGATATGTACAGTAGCCCAAATAAATGAGTTCTTATCCATCTGTTTTGAAAAGTATAACTTCGATCTCAAATATGACACTATTGTTGTACTAGACAACTTCAGAATACAATGCTGTATTCCCCAATTGTTTTCAGCTATCTTTTCTTTATCAGGGTGGTATGAGGAGATTCAACCCTGTTGTACCCATTGTTGGTTCGAAGGAATAGTTGGACATTTTGGAAATAAACGCTTAGTTGCTTTAGAGTTAGACGAGAAGATTGTTATCACTGAAAGGTAAATATGATTACGGAGGTGAGCTTTAGAGGTGTTGGTAGGCAGATATTTTAAACTTTGGACTCCTATAGGTTGTTTTTTTTCAGTTTTTTGTAAAATATGGCTGTAATGTGTTTTGTAAGTTTTCAGTTTATTGTGATTTATATTTTGCCTGTAAATTCACGTTGCTCATATACCACCCCGATGAAAGCAAGACAGCAAAACAATATTTGGGGAATAAAACATAGTATGGTATGAGTGTTCTCAAAACCAGAAACTATTTTGCATTTGTACATGTTTCCCTTTGTGGAAAGAAAAAAAATCAAGTATTTCTAATCTGGCTCTAATCATGGCCCGATAATCATCCATCACCAGCAGATGGGCAAACTAGAATAGCGACCAAACGCACACAACAGCTCTGCTCATTCAAATGACATGCCTTGCACGCCTATGCTCTAAAGCTGTCGCAAAACTGCTCATTAGAATGAATTAAGAGAGGTCTGTGTGTAAATGTTGAGCCTACTGTTCAATTTTTGGTGGTGAAGGGAATCTGAAGCTGGAGGGGGGTGTGTCTGGTATGGTGGGGCGGTCACAGCAAGCATCTGGAGATATGTGTGGCCATGTCCACTGGAAAGAAAGAAGGAAAGAAAGAAAGGAGAGAGAGATGATTGATGAGAATGAAAGAAAGAAGAAAGGGCAAAAGGCCTTGTGTGAGCAGTTGAGAAAAGTGTGGGACATTACACTCAGATGGTCTGTTTCAAGGTGTTATGATTACTTTTAGACTGTCCTGTCTATTGTCCAGTCTTGCTCTATCCCTGTGCTGGCAGACAGCAATTGAGCAATAATAAGGTTAAGCAATATTCGTCACTGGAAACCTAAATTGAAACGAGGTGGTTTGGGCCTTGAAGACATGGTGACCCTGCAACATATCTGCTCACAGATGTCTGAAATAGTTGGCTACACTCATTCAGAGAATTCATCCCCTCATTGTGTTTCCATACCCAACCCACAAAGCTTCTGCAAGATATATGTCACATGTAAAACCTGCAGGACTCACACTTGGAGAAATGGTGGGAAAGGTGTGTGATTTAGAGGGTGATAGCAGACTGTTAAGGGATTTAGTTGTCCAGCCTGCCTTATCTCCAGCTCTGGTTCCTCACTGAGTGTTGGTCTTCGGGGAAACAGACATGCACGGACTTTGGGATGGGCTCCCAGGGCTGTGTTTGGGGCTCAGCTCTCACAGCTTTAATTGAATCATTGCTTACAACCAGCAATTTGGAGGCTTTTTCAGTTCATTAAAAGTTCAGCGTTTCAGGTTTGCTGCGCTCCAGATTACGGTATGTTAAATTGTATTTTGACAGGCTGAAGTTCCAAGTCCAGCGCAAGCCTCTGGAGGCTGATTGATTAGTGAGATAAAGTCTGTCTGGGAAGACAACAGCTGTACCCAGAGACACACAAAGAAACAGAAATTGAACAACATCAACAGTATCATACTTTTTTTAAACTCTTTGTTTATCTCTAATATAGGTTACATGCCACTGTTAAGATATCAAAAGCATTTTGTTTGCTTTGAACCCTATCTTTCCTATCTGTGTGCTGGTTTTACTGTAAGGTTTCCATTCGTGTTGTTATAGAGGACCAAGCAACATGTGGCATGAAATGAATTTATGATGCTTTTGTAAATTATTCAAAATGTAGGCATTGACCCTTGACCCCTATGAAGTCAGAATTGCTTGTGACATAGTTTGACTTTAGTAAAACCTGAGTAATGAATTATTGTCTGTGTTATTTATTGGTCATGAGGCTATTGTAGGTACAGTGTTACTTCCAGCTATACCAAAAACCTCACAGATTTCACTGATTAGCTGGATTACTGTTCACCTTCAGAAACCTGATAAAATGCATTTTATAACAGAAATCTTGGAGGCAAACTTAAAGTCTGCATATGTATAATCCACCATATATCTTGAATACAATTATTCACATCAAATAGTTCTTTACTTCAAAGCCATTGTGCAATAGATGAATATTTGAAGCCAATAAGATAGATAAATATTTAGATAGATAGATAAGAAGAGAAAAAACACAAAAAACAGCTTTTGGCCTGGGATTGTTAATAACATCACAAGCCATAATTATACTTTTTAAAGGTGTGTAAATTAAAACAGAAAGAAATAAAGCTATGTTTAGGAAAACATAACCTGCCTGACAAGCAGCAGATGACATCACTAAGTGTTAACCTAGGTGGAAAAAACTATTTTGGACCATGAATCGAAACACGCTGTCACATCCTTGATACAACATATCTATTATCCTGCACAACTCTGCCTACCTCTGTCTGTGAGGTTATCAACAGTTCATCAAGGGAACATGGAAGTAAGAGACAATACCTTCCTCCACTCCACCAGGCTCCTGGGGTGGCTCGGATCACTTCAATGAAACACCAGCACCTTGGACTCGGGATAATTTAAAGAGGAAGAGACCCTGCATGCTTTATGAGATTGTCAGCTGCTGTTGTGGTCAAAACAAACATCAGTAGGCCTCAGTCTGGCAAGTGTTTCACTGGATCACATCGGCTGTCTATTAACGACCTCAGTGATGGTAAAATAATTACTTTCATCAATTTCAATCTGCGGTCTTTCAAACACCTCAGGATGGCTATGGAAAGACTTGAAGGAATAACAACAGACAGGCCTGTGTGACATAATCCATCCAAATACAGCGGATTAAATATGCGTTAGTATTAATGTTTATAAAAGGTTAATGACTCCTGCTAACTACAGTGTACAAAAGAAATCCAAATATACTTTTCTAAAGAGATACTGAAGCCAATTAGCATCAATATACAGACTCAGCATTATTCTAGAGATGTTTTCTCAATTACTTGTATTACATAAATGGAAATAATTCAGTCTTAAGTGATGGTTGTGACCAAAAAATAACCACAAAATTGGTTTGATAGAGCATCTTTTCTTTTGCATGTAGGTTGGAATGCAATTGATTTATGGACATACTTTTTATTGGCTACAACACTGTTGACTTTTTCAGTGGTTGAAAGTACTGTAACTGAATATATTTACTCAAGTACTGGACTTGAGCAAAATTTTTTTAGGCATTTAATTGAACATTTTATGCTTCTTTATACTTCTACTCCACTACATTTCTGAGGGAAATATTGCACTTTGTACTCCACCACATCTGACAGCTGTGGTTACTTTCAAATTAGGCAACTATTTTACACACAAATCATAGAATCACCCTATAAAATGTGGTGCATTCTCATAGAGTAAACTATCATGCAGTATACAGCATAAAGTTAATTAATTAGCCCACCACAACTAACTCCAACATTATCTTACATGTATATGCAGCAATAATAATGATCCAGTAATACATATTATAACACTGGCAGGGGTAAAAGTACCAAAAGTAAAGGTACTTTTAGTACTTAAAAGTAGTAAAAGTGTTGCTTATGCACTCTTTAAATGCAGGACTTTTAGGAGAGCCTACTTTCAATTTAGTATTTTTATAGCCTGCAACTTTCACTTAAGTCAAATTTCAGAATACTTCTTCCCACACTGGACATTTTATAGTGGAAATATAAAGATATTCATGACTAAAGGCTCACTTTACTCACCTTCATTTGCATAAAGTTGACCCCCTTCTTTTTTGTTGGTGCTGACTTGAGCCGGCCAGAGCCAGACCCCCCCATCAACACCCAATCAACATGACTGATTTATAGGTCAGCTGTGTGCTTTTCATACGGTGCTCGCAAATTACAGGTCACTGCTTTTCCTACCTTTTAAACCCCCCCACCCCCAACCCCCCCCCCCCCCCCCCCCCCCCCCCCCCGCCCCGGACCACGGCCCTGCACGTCCTGCCCGGGGAGGCCGGTGGGGAGCTCTGCGCCGTTGGGTGTCGCTGTGCGCGCAGAGTCTCCGCCGGCAGGTCTGGACCGAGCGGGACCCGACACACACCGAAGTGTCAGAGAGCCTCGTTAACACGTGAGAAAAATTCGGTGCACGGCGGAGAGCGAAAGAAGGGGAAACCCGGCAGAGAGAGAGAGAGAGAGAGAGAAAGAGAGAGAGAGAGAGAGGGGTTTGCAAGAGTACACGGAAGAGACGTTTTGGGAGAGAGCCGGACCTGGGAGGAAAACCGCGGAGGTCCTAATGAGGGAATGCCGGAGAGGGGAGCAGACGCACGGCCAGAGCTCCAGACATGAGTCCGAGGTAAGGCTGAGACGAGGCGCGGCGGCGCCGACTGCAGCCTCCGGCGCTCCGCAGGCAGCAGGCCGCCGGGGCTTTAACGCGGGGATGCCTCGTTAGGTGCTGTCGTTTTGAGCCGCTGGTGCTGGTCGAGCATCTGGATCACGGGGGAGCGTCCGGCCTAGAGCCGGTCCGGTACACAGTCACTTCGGCCGATATTATTTGTATTTTTATTTTGAAAGTTTTAATCGTGATATGCATATTTAAATCACCCAAAAACACCTTGAGATCTTGTGGAGAGGATTTTCGGCATAATAAACTTACAATTTATAAAACCCACATTAAATACAGTGCTTTAATTATTTATTTGGATACTGAATAGGATACATAGGTCCGCTGCGTAAAAGGGAAAATATATTTTTTAAAAAATAAGTAATTGGTAAGGAAGTCTTCTGTGTCCATACAGCATACAGCTGTGTTTTTTTTATTACCTATAACAAACATATGTTGACATTAATCCCTGGTGGAGGCCTGTAGGTAGGCACAATGTTTAAACATTAAAAGTAGGCTCCAATGTTCTTGTGTTGCCAGTCTCCAGACTTGCTGTCAGCTTCAGTCTCCGTGTCCAGGTGATGGGTGAAGGTGTTTTTCTAAAAGGTCACAGCAGGTGTTTATACCTGAGAGAGAGAGAGAGAGAGAGAGAGACAGAGAGAGAGAGAGAGAGAGAGAGGGATGTGTTTTAAAGCTGTTAAAGATGCTTTGTCAAACCTCCTTTTAGTTTCCACTTAGCTAATTGTGCTCTTTAAGTGGAGCCAGAGGGTTTATTAAATCTTCTCTGAGGAGGTCTGCAGGGAAGGTGGAAGACACCTTCATTCAACTGTGTTATTGGCTTTTTTTTTTTCTTTTTTTTTTTTTACATAATTAAAAACTGTACTATTAACTGAATACCAACAGTTCTGAATTTATTACCCAAATCACACAAAAGAGGCAAACTTTGAGGTTGAATTTGATTTAATTTTGGCCCCAGGGCCAAAACAAAATTAAAACATGGTGGTCTTTGGAGGGAGTCTTATTCCTTGAAGGTCCTTGACATGAAAAGCTTTAACAAATCTGGATGCGTGCAGTTATTCCCATCACTAAACTCCTCTGCAAAGCTTCAGTGGGCGGCCATATCATAAATATGCAACATATATGCATGTATACAATAGCTGCCTGTCTCTTTAAGACGATGTGTTGAGAAGTTCATGTCGGGGTCACTTAAAGTTCCTGCCCTCGATTTTACCTTTTAGTTTTATTATAGACTGACATCACACGGGGCGCTAAAACACTTAAGGCGCATAGAGGCTCCATTATCATCCCGGTGCGCGTTATTGCTCCGACTCAAAAATAGCTAAGGAAATTACTAGAAAAAAAAAAACAAAAAAACAAAAAGAAAAAAAAAAAATAGGAGGAAACTGATGCTGGTCTGAGCACGTATTTTTTATAGGAGGGGATGAGAAAGAGGGGAGAGGAGGGGCAGAGAGAGAGAGAGAGAGAGAGGGAGGAAAGTGGGTGGGAGGACGGACCAAAGGAGCGACAAGAAATTCATATCAATTAATAATCATAAAAAAAGAGCTGGCAGACGCGCTCGGAAAACTGGCATGGTTTTTTGGAGGCTGGCAGTTCAAAGCTGAAACGTCAGATATGACTCCCAGAGACTGCTGAGATGATCATTAAGGGAGACTTAGATCGGATGGCAGAAGACATCGGGCATGCAGGTAAGAGCTGATACGCTGCACCCAAACAGGAGCAGGGGAAGGGGGACAGTTAGGCTTTTTATTCACCGAACTGCACAGTGTGTGCTGTCGGAAAGGAAATGTGGTGTTGTTGTTGTTGTTGTTGTTTTTTTTTTTTTTTATTCAATCGTTGAAATATAAGCAGATATCATGCGGCGTTTTTTTATTCCAGGGTCATTGTGATATCGACCAGATAGGCTCCGCTTGGTCTTTTATTTTCCGCATTTAATTCGAGTCGGTGGAAAACATCTTTTTTTCTTTCAAACAATTTATTGCAAATAGACCAGTGAGTTGGTTTGTAAAATTCTCCGGGATCAGAGTTGAAATCTGCAAAACGACCTAAAAACGTTTCGAGACCAGAAGTTGAAAGTTGAAAGCAAAAGTTTCTTTCACTCTGCAAAATCAGATTTTTGAACATGTTTTTTTTTTTTTAAAGATCTCACTTTCGAGTTTAATTTTTTTTAAATGTTTTTTTTATTTTTTATATATATTTTTTACAACTCAGATTAATCGTAAAAGTTAAAGGGAACATCAATCTTTGTTAAAAGGGAACTTCAGCTTCTTCAGTAATCCTGTAATAAATTTAATAAGGAAGCTACAAAGCAAAAACATAACGTGCCTATAATAGGCCTAGTGTGTGCATGGTGCAGTGTATTCTGTCACCACCGAGAAATAAAGAATATTACAGGAATATTTGGGGTGATTTTTTTTTTTTTTAGTGCACGAATTCCTGGTTTCCTTCATAAAAAGCCCAGATTTTACACACATGTAGGCTGTGAGAGGGATGCTCGCAGGGCTGAGGACGGGAGGAGCTGCTGTGAGGAACAGCTGTCGGATGCACCTTGACGCACAGGGAGCTGAACGCGGGCTGTTTCTGGAGGTGATTTAAGGCTCTTTTTTGGCGGCGGCGAGGTGCAGGTTTGAGGGAGCCGCAGCTCAGGGGGACGGATTCACTCGTGACTGGGGTTTTTTTTTTTTTTTTTTTTTTTTTGTTATTTTGTTTTTTGTGTTGCCGGAGAGTGGGTGAAGAGGGGGAGCGGACCGGAGGCGGTGAGAGGTCGGGTCCTCTCGGCGACGCGCAGAGTCGCGCAGGCACCTTGACGCGTCTCCTGCGGGACGCGGCGCGAGAGAGAGAGCTCAGAGATCAGGCAGAGGCGTTGAAACGAGCCGTGACACAGGCAAGATACGACTTAAATGCAGCAAATTTGATTTTAATTTTCCGTTACATTCAGAGTGAGTAGACCATCAAAGCTTAGTAGAAGAAATTAGAAATAAGTGATGCAAATAAACCGTGTGGAAATTGAATAATCTGCTGTAAAAACGGCTCGATGTTAAAGGATTTGAATCCAAAAATGTACAATTTAAGACTTAAATATATGTGTTGATTATTACAACATGATATTAATGTAATTATACGTGATCTCCTGTTTAAATAGGCGCTATTTTATACGTGTGGGGGGATTTTTAAATGCGCGATTACAGCAATCAAACAGGAAATTGACTCTGACTCTCCACGATGTTTGCTGACCTGAAACTGACTCAGACTCAATTTCTTCACGTATCATTGGTGCCACTACTGAAACTGCGCTTCAGGATGCAGTTTTCTAACTTACATGCAAAACTCAGTCTGTTATTTAATGCATGTAAAGCTTCTCCAGACAGTATTTGCCTCCTGTGATTCCCCAACAATTACAAAAAATAAATCAGTTGGATTAAAGTAATACAAAACTACAGTAAAATATCTGGCACATTTAGGTTGTGCTGCAGTGTAGCCTCATAAATTGAACATGGGCTATATGTGAAGGTGGTCGAATGGGCTCTAAAATCAACAAGGCCACATGAGCATGGGCAGCAAATTGAAATTAAAGAAAATAAAATGTCAACACAACGTTTTAAGCAGATGTCTGGAGTGTTTATGTGACTGAGGCTGCATGTAGAGGTAGGAAGTTTAGTCTCCCGCTTCACCCTAAACCACAAGAGTGACAAAACGGACAGAACACAGGGACAATGTAAATACCTATTAATCTAATGCAAATAACTGAATACCATCGCCATTAACCACACCGCCATCATCTAAGTTTCTCTTCAGCATGTTGACGGGTCATTAAAAAGAAGGCTATCAGATGAAAACAGCCATGCATCCCAGAAGCACTAAAGTAACCTCCTCTCAGGCGAATGTACTGTAAAATGATTAAAATGAGCTTAACATAACAAACCAACAAAACAAACTGTACTGCAGGCTTTGTGTGTGTTACAAGAACATTATATGTGGCAGACTTGCTTAAAGAAGTGTTATCTGACTTAATATCTTCGCATTCATAGATTACTTTTCTAACAGGATGCAGTGAGCCTACACATGCCCTGCAGATCAAAAGTTTTTTAAGACAGGTTTTACTGTGGTCTTTCGCTATTTGCCAGTAGGCTACAGCAAACGGTGAGCTCAGGTATTTTAAAAGGCGAGTTGTGCTGGAGGCGCTCAAAAGACATTCTGATTCATTCTGATCACGAGACGAAAGAGATCGTTATTGTCTTAATGGGAAACCCACAGCCACTTTGACGGTTGTTACCTCAAAACATTTCCAAAACGTAATTTGCTGTGTGCACAGCACGTTTCACTTGCACGAAAATGCTGTTTTGTGATTTTATAAAATTTGCAAAGATATATTAAATGTGATATAAATGTCTGTATTAGAAAAAAATCTGTCTTCAGAAATCAGGATATGAAGACAGCTTAATTTATTGTTATGCTTTGTGATGCAGTTGAACGCATAATACGGCCCTGTAGACCGCATACATACGAGAATGTACACTGTGTGTGTATGAGTGTGTGTGAGTACACAATGTGTCACCTTACTCTGCACAGTGACCACTATCAGTAACAGTGAGTTGAACACCCCTTAATGTAGTGGAGACAAAAGTTCAGCAAGTGGTGGAAAGTACTTGGCCTGTTCCTCATATCACCCTCATCTCTAAACACGTTTGATCTGACCGACGTTGAAATCCATAGTAAAATATGAAGGTTGCCAGTAATCAAAGCCAGACAGAAACCAGAAGTGGAAACACTTTAGATGACAACTGGGGACATGATGGAGCGTAAACTCACCTAAACCCGTCATACCGGCCTTTTATTCATAGTTTCTTTTTTTAATAGATATTTATGACCAGATAATAAGTAATAAATAGCATACAAGTCATGCGTGTAGATATGAGGACAGCTCCTTTTAAAATCAAAAAATGAAAATGACATTTTTTTCATTTGAAAGATTTTCCTTCATATTGATGACTGCTCTCTGCATGATCACTAGCTGGACTTCAGGTTTACTCTGACTTGTCATATTCCATTTAATCAGTCCTGACGTTTCCGTCTGATGTTGTAGGCCTGATGCTGAACATGCATTTACAAAAAGACACCGCTAAAATAGAGTGACCTTGAGTTGCAGGAATACACTTTTTTGGCGGTGAATTGTAAAAGAAGAAAAAAGACACATGATTTTATGTTTAGGATTTTCCAGAATTCGTTATTAACTCATTCGTCAAGTTTTTTTAAAAACTTAGATTCATACTTCCCTATTCTTGTGCTGAGCGTGTACACTGAATGAAATAAACAAGAAGTGAATGAGCTGGTGTCAGGAAGACCATGATCAGACAGATGACATGATATTTATTTAGTTGCTTGTTTCCCATCAGTGAGACTAAGCCCTTAGGGACTGTTTGAGACGTTTAATCCCCTAAGTAAACTATCCTCAAATGCCACTGGTTGAACAATACATGGCGTTTCATGCATGCAGCTGATAAAGTTTATTTTAGTCTTGATGGAACAATTAGTGTTGATATTTGAGTGTGTATGAATGTGTGTGTGCGTGTGCGTACGTGTGTGTGCATTAGATCCCTGGAGCTCATCTCAACAAAAAAGTATTGAACCATGTAATGTTGATTTACATCCCGCGCGCTCAGTGTTCCTTATATGACTGGGGAGAGAGGGGAGCCGAAAGACGTATCTCTTTTTGGATGTGTCCTTCCCCCACAGGTTTATACCTGCTGTTCATCATACTTGTGAAACATTCATCCCTTGCTTTGTTTAAAACTCTGCACACCACTTCTGGAATACTTTATCAGGAAGCCAGCAGTTACAAAATATACATCAGCGGTTTTCTGAGTTTTGTTTTTTCACTCTTTTTGCTCGCTGCAGAGGAAGTGAATGCGTAGACCTGAGTTTCTGATAATGAGAAAACCACTGCAACTGTTCACCTTTAACAAAAGTTCACCTTTACTGAGTGGCTTTTTGCAAGTTTTGCAATCTTCAAACATTCCAACAAGTAGTAGAATCTATGAATTAAACATAATTATGTAAATATTTAAGGCATGAATTACAAATTAATTAGTAAACAAGGCCACATAATAAAACTGTAATTATGAGTTTGCATAAAAATGCAATTAAATTAAGTGATATGTTGTATATTAAAAGAAAATCTGTTAATTCATTTTATTAATTAATCTATATTAATCCTCATTAATGCGTCCATATGCAAAGGCTATCTTTGTTACCATATTTATTTTACTTTTATGTTGGCAATAAAACCTTTTGGCACTCAAACCTCTCAAATATAATTTAATGTAGTCTGATGTGTAAATCATAACTTTTCTAAGATTGCTTTTACAAAATGTATCAATAATCATTCCTGTGGTGCAGAAAATTACACATTAATTGTGCTTTTGTGTATGGAAATGCTGACTGCCGCATGACATTTTACAGATATCTGTTGTTTCAGGTGGCGGACTGAAGACGATGCTGGATGCCATGGAAGTTCCAAGTCATGCTAGGGATCTCCTCCTGCAGCTCAACAGCCAGCGAACCAAGGGCTTCCTGTGTGATGTTATCATTGTGGTGCAGAACGCCCTCTTCAGAGCTCACAAGAACATTCTGGCTGCCAGCAGCCTCTACTTGAAATCTTTGGTGGTCCATGACAATCTCATCAACCTTGACCACGAGATGGTGAGTCCAGGGGTCTTCAGGGTCATTCTGGACTACATCTACACAGGCCGCCTTAGTGAGGGCGACCCCACTTCTCCCACTGAACCCAATCTGGGGGCCGTTTTGGCAGCAGCCAGCTACCTTCAGCTGCTTGACTTAGTGGCTTTGTGCAAAAAGAAGCTGAAAAGAAATGGCAAGTACCCTCCCCGCCCAGGTCCTGCATTTCTGCCCTACGCAAAGATGGGGCCCAATAGTATGGGTTTAGGGAGTGGTGGCAGGTATAGGATTTCTACTCCTGTCATTCAGTCCTGCCCTCCAGGAGGAATTATGAATAGCCGGGCACCACCACTAGATGAGCTAATTCCCCATCGACTAGCCATCCATGCTGGGGAGCTGTATGCTCCCACTTCCGCCCAGGGCTCTCAGGTGTTCCCGTCCCTGCAGTCGGCTCTGCCTGCCCAGCTTGGCCGCTCGGCCCACCCGGAGAGGAACTGCTCCCCCAACTACGGCCTTGATCTCTCCAAGAAAAGCCCCAACTCCCAGTCTCAGCACACTCCCTCCCGCTCCCATCTGGCAAACACTCACAATGATGAGGAGCGAGACGAAAGTCTGAGCGGACGCACCAGTCCCATGCAGGGGACGAATGGAAGGGCCTTCCCCTCTGAAAAAATGGAGTCGACTGACCAGGCAAGCTCCCTCACCCCTCCACCTTTCCCCCATCTCAACCAGCCCCTTGGCCCGCACCTTCCCCACCTGCATCGCTCAGGCTCCCAGGGCACAGACCGCTACCCTTGCCCCCCCAGCCCTGACACCCCCACGGAAGGTGGAGAGGCAGGCAGAGAAATGGGCAACATCTACCGCTGGGTGAAACATGAGCCACTGTCATACACGCCTGAAGATGAAGACGAAGACGAGGATGAGGAGGAAGGGGGCGAAAATGGACACCAGCATCATAACCACCACAAGGGCGGGGAGGAGAGTGAAGGGGCAGATGACAAGAGCGGGTCAGGCACCGAGGAGACAGGCAGCAGTGAAGGCCGCCCGTCCCCTCCTGGAGCGCTGGGGAGGTTCCACATGCCGTATGAGCCCGAGAGCTTCGGGGACAATCTGTATGTCTGCATTCCCTGTGACAAAGGCTTCCCGAGCTCAGAGCAGCTCAACGCACATGTGGAGACACACACGGAAGAAGAGCTGTACGGCAACTCTGGTGGCGAGATGGGAAACAGCAATAACAGCAGCACCAAAAACATGAGCAGTAATACAAACGGTTATGGAAGCCTGAACAGCAGCAACAGCTTGAACAGTCTGTCCCACCTGGAGACCAAGTCCGGCCAGGGGCTGAGTTCAGGGGGCATCGGGGAGATGATCCGACCCTACCGCTGTTCCTCCTGCGAAAAGTCCTACAAAGACCCAGCCACTTTGCGCCAGCACGAGAAGACCCACTGGCTGACGCGGCCTTACCCCTGCAGCATCTGTGGCAAGAAGTTCACGCAACGCGGCACCATGACGCGCCACATGCGCAGCCACCTGGGCCTTAAACCTTTTGCCTGCGACTCCTGCGGCATGCGCTTCACCCGCCAGTATCGCCTCACTGAGCACATGCGCATCCACTCCGGGGAGAAGCCCTATGAATGTCAGGTGTGTGGAGGAAAGTTCGCTCAGCAGCGCAACCTCATCAGCCACATGAAGATGCACAGCAGCGGAGGGTCTGCAGGCTTGACCACAGATGGGAAACTAAAGCTGGACTTTGCTGAGGGCATCTATCCTCTGAGTAAATACGCAGCAGAGCATCTGGGGCTGAAGCAGGAGAAAGCCAATGAGCTTCTCATCCAAGCCCAGCAGCAACTGGTAGCTGATGCAAAGGCCATGGAAAGCCTCTACCCGCTGTCCAAGCTGGCCTCGGAGCACCTGGGCCTCACCCACGACAAGATGGATGTCCTGGGCCAACCCCTCCCCCCTCCCCCACAGACCCTATCTGAAGCCCGCACCATTGACCGCTACTCACCCAGCTAAGACCGCGTGACCTGTGTAAATGGCAATCACCAATAGGTCTGTGTGCACACACAACTTGCAGTATTCAAAAGCCATTCACCTCAACTCAATATCTCCTCTGCACCTCAGACTCAGGCCAAGAGGAATTGGTCTGCTAATGCACACCAACATGTGTAGACTGTGTAGACTAAGTGCCTTTCTATGCATCTAATGTATCTTAAAGTCCTCCTTCATAAAGGAGCTCTGTGCTATTCCGTGACCAAGGGACACTCACTCAAAGAAGTACAGTATTTATGTACAGTGTATGCAAACAAACATTTAAAAAAAATACAGCCATTGAGCCAAAGTGACAAATTGAAAACCCAAATGAAATTGTATTATTTATTTTTATATTGTGGTAAAAATCCAAAGAAAAACGGTTGCAAGGAAACGTTGCAATCTGACCCTAAACCTGTGTACAAAAGGTTGTGTACAAAAAATGAAAAAGCACATAAGGAAAGGACAAGATTCAGGGTCTCGGTCCAGACCTGAGCGGAACTTTTACCAAATGAATAAGCCAACGCTTCTGGACTTTAAAGTAATGGGAGGATATCTTTTTTTGTTGTTTTTTTTTCCTCTATTTTTTGGGGTACTGGACAATTTATGTATCTCATTTTCCAGCTTCTCCAAATCATGTTCCTGCTTCCCAAGTTGCAAGGAAATGACTGAATGATAAAAGCAATTGCTTCAGCATTTTGGTAAAGTCTCTTCTGCTTTATTTTCTCCACATTTTTTAAAGTAACCCACTCCCCCGCATATTTGTGCGGATAAAGGCTCATACTATGTGACAGTAATGGTAGCTTAATCTGCCTTACACTCAGCGTGTAACGCTTCTTGAGCTAAAACTTCCTTTGCATTTTGACTAACATCCCTTAGCTTTCAGTTGTTATTGAGATGCAGTAAGCACAGCCCTGTGATCTCATAACTGGGAAATGATTGCACATACCCAACTGATGACACACTAATCCCTGTTCATGATGAGTGTAGCTTCAACTCATGGTGTAGACGAGGCATGGGTGTTGCCTCTGACACTGTGTAATATTTACAATTGTGGATGCAGCCGAGCAGAGAGGCAGGGACCAGGTCAGAATTAATGACACAGAAATCTGTCATTTACTGTCAGGAGCAGTTAACTTTGTTCACATCAGCGCACGGATGATTAATCGCGTAGCGGCAGTAGTCAGATGCCGCGTCGCCGCTCCACCGTCCAGCCCCTCATTTGACCTCCCTCCCCTGTAGTCTGTTGTCTGGGAGCCCTGCTACTGTTGACAGGCCCGAGTGAGTGCTGCACTCAGCCCTTTGCCTTAAAAGCGCTCCACACACCACACGCGTATACCCCCCCCCCCCCCCCCACACACACACACACATAGCGAGCTGCTAATCTGTCCGTGATATGAACATAAGAAGGGGTTTGTGGGTCTTCCCTGGAAGCCAGCGGGTGAACAGCACACCCCAGCTGCTGCGCCTCAGTAAGCCCTGTGAAATCTCACTTTCTCCTGGACAATTTGCACTGCTCGCCGGCATGATGTCCCATTTCATGCCTGCCATCTTAACCCTCTGATCCACTTATTAACATCACATCCGAGCCTAGCAAATGTCTCCCGGCCTCGCCTCCTTTCCCCCGCTGGTATCAAACGCGGAAACAAAGAATGACATATTTCTGTGTTGGCTGACCAGCAGTTCCTCCAGCTAGAAAACAAAAGAGCACTTAAAGGTTGCGGGTAGGCACATTTTTATCTTTCAATGTTTATTCCAAAGAACATGCTGGCCTTTTTTTTTTTTTTTTTTTTTTCTCACTTTTACTGGTCCTTGATTCAGATTAGAAATGTCTGACCACTATAGTGCCAATGCCAACCTCAGTGGGTGAATGTGAAGACTAAAGCCATAAATACACTGTGATAGACGTAGTGAATCTTAAAGGCTTAAAAAGAAATAGAGACAATGTGCCTGACTTTGGGATTGTTTTTTTAAATGTTAATAATTTAAGGGCTTCTTCTCTGTAGCATATGATCATATCAAACATGTTGTTTTCTGTCACTTACTTTACTTAACTGAAAGCAGCGCACGTGAAACTGGTGCTTACCTCAGGACTGAACCCAGCATGGGGACGCTAAGCTTTACTAAACCTTCGAATAACAATGTCAACACACACACACACTCACACAGACCCACACGCACACACTCACACACATTTTTATTTTTTATTTTCTAATTAACAGGGCGGTTGTCCTGTGTTAAACCTGTGGTTATTTCTGTGTTTATACATTTCTTGTTACAGTTTTATGGTGGAGAGATAACATGTGATATTAACATTTTTGGTTTTGTTTTCATTTTTACTATGCGGTATACATTTTCTATTGTGTGTCCTCAAAGAGGCTTGTGTTGACCTGACCAATTCCATTGTTATAACAAAAGGCAAAGTCATTTTGGTAGTATTTTAACTGGCTGTTTGTAACATTTCTGAACCATACTTTAGCGATCATGATAGTATTGATCTGTGATTTCAACCACACATACAGTAAAGTCTAGGTGACAAGTGTAGGGTTTCGAAATGTCTCCACAAGACCTGCTGTATTATCAGTACTTCCCTAAGCAGACGAGCAGTGGCTTTGCTGGGCGAGTATGAAAACTGGCCTCATATTGTTTGACCCCTTTTTCTCCAGGGGTTAGTGAACTTTCAAAGAAAGTCAGACTGAGGCTGTACATGCACACAAACACACAGGAAGCCAGCTTGTTTTGGATGATGCTTAAACTTTGTTTAGCTCTGTAAGAAAGAAAAAGAGAAGAGCTTAAATGAAATATTACTAACAGTAGGAACTTGGTCCACAAACGTGCATACGTGTTAAAAATGTAGTAACAGACGGATGTCAGTCGTGGGAATTTCAGTCCCCTCACTCCCTCTCATTCACTAGTTTAAATGAAAATCTGTCTCCTCCTTTCCCCTGCCTTACACCATTAAAATAACACAAAGTGTTTCCACTGTCACTTCAAATCTGTGCAGGAGGGAAGAGCAAGATAACGCCTCAACATTTCTGTAGGATGTGCACTGTTTGAAATTTGCTTAATTGCATTAATGCAGATGACAGACAGCGGGAGGGTTGCGTATCTATAGAAAGGGGAAGCTTTTGCTTGTCTGTTTGTATGTCCCTATGCTATTTGGGCGTATGAAGAGCTGTAAATGCATGTCCTGGGAATAGGGTTGGTGTGAAGGAGAAGAGCTGAGGAGCAGGAAGTGAACTTTTGGCTGGTGTGTTGTGTTGAGCAGGATGTGCCGTGTGTTTCTGCTCAGAGGCAGATAGAGAGACGGAGAATGGGGAGGGAGAGGAGCAGGGAGAACGCAGCAGGGTGGACGCAAGCCATTGTCTCAGTATGAAAGCCTGTTCGTACTTCTAAAACTCTCCATTCAGAAAACAAGTAGACTGTATCTTCTCTTTTCCTTCCCCTTTTTGCTCTTTGGGAATAAACCCCTGCTCTGTATCACGGTGATACGACAGGGCTTTCAAGGGCTGCGCGTGAGGAAGTCATTCAGACATTTTGTTCAAATTTGAGGATGTTGTGGATTAAAATTTTTTGGCATCCTTTTGGTTAGAGGAATTCATTACAATATTTTCTCCATATGCCTAAATTTTTAACACTTTTGAAAATTGGGGCAAGGCTGATCAATATGAAGGGCCTAGAAACTGTAATGTAAATCATAATTTAAAAAACTGGCAGTATATCTTTTGCTCTGTGGTTGGTTTGATTAGTAAAATTACAACAGTCTTGTTTCAATTTACTGGTGTAGCCACTCACCCCATGGGGTTTTATGCCATATGCCTTTGTTAATGTTATTTATATGGCAGACCAACCCAGAAAACCTCTCATTGCCACCAAAGTGGTTTAGATGAAGATGTTTTGAAAGTAATAAAATTAGGCATTTAAAACAATTTGTTAATTACATTAACTGATATAATGAAAATGAATAAATGCAATTATAAATTAATGCAGTAAGAAAAACCACCAGCTATGATGTGTGTTGATCTTTTTATTTTATTTTATTTTTTAGGCCGTGTCATTCCTTTCTAATGTTGTTATGGCAACCATCCAGGCCTGCAACTTTTATAACACTAACAATATAGAAGTAAAGACGATCTGGATGAGTTCCAGTGGCCCCGTGTAGACCAAAAAAGGGTTTAGGTTTAATGTTAAAAAATGCAAAGTATGCCTTTAAGCTTTCTACCAGCGGCAGCAGACCGGGGTCACCTATGTGAGTCTGACAGGCTGAATACTCCTGATCTGCAATCGTACCGCTGTTTGACATTTATAGTATTTCACAATGTGTGCCAAAAGGACTGAAGCACTTAGCAGACATTGCAGATGCTCGAAACAAAACTCAGCGACAATCTTTGTAGGTTCCGATGTAGGTTGCAATGTCGAGCTAAGCTTCTGACCAACTTTGACTTTGCCTTGTTATGAAAGCCATTATCTATGTGGTTAATTATGAAACCACAGCGTATACACGCCACTATGGTCCTGTGTACGTTTTTCTTTTTATGAGGGCTCATTTAAATGTAAGCTAGATCCAAATGATATCAATAATCAAGCCTTATTTTGGCATTGAAATCAAAAACTGACTCTTAAGTCAACCAATATAAATGTGCCTTCAGTATAACAAGCATTCGTGATTCTGCAATAACTTGCATGCATGTATGCCCGTGTGTGTGTGTGTCTAGGTGATGTGTCCACATAGTGCACCTGCTCATCTACATTTCTGAACACCATTCCCACAGTGTAGCAGGGTGAAGTACAAGGGAGAGATTTGACACTTTCAAGAGTCTTTATTACAAGCAGCTGCTTTAGATTTATTTTCCCCGGACTGCACTTTTCTGGAAAAATCATTGTATTGTGATTTTTTATTACTCTTATGGTCCCCTAGAAGTCCCACAATTGCCTTTCCTCTGGCACTTTGCTTCCTTTGCTTTCCTCCTCTTCCTCCCTCCAGTGCGGAGCTCGGCCACACTCGTTCACCGCCCTTGTTACCTCAAAGCACAGCTTCCCTCCTCACCTCTCTCTGTCCCTTCTCTCTTCTTACACTCAACACAAACCGCTGACCCTAAGCACCCGCTGCCTCCCTCCTCTCCCATGATCCACTTACTTCCAGCTGTTTTTCATGTTGAAGAAGACAGTTGTCTAAATGTTTATGTGAAGAGCTACTTTCTTTTTCTTTAGGCCCTGATCAATTTCCAAAATGAACTTTGTGGCATGTGTTAAAATACAGCAGATGACGGGCCAAATAAAAAAGTCTGACATCGTTATTGTATTCTGATCCTCAAGCCAAGAAACGGCTTACAAAGGGAGATTAAAGACAGCATATCGTTGTAAAGGAAATGCAGAATAATGTGAGGGGAAATGTTCGGGGGGAAAATATGCTCAGAAAGATGCCAGTAAAGTAAACATGTATGAAATTGCACAATTGAGCCGGGCCTCGGCTGCACCAGCCAAGTCATGCACTGAGATGGAGAGAACAAGTAAGAGAGAAGAGTTGAGAGGAAAATGAGCAGAAACAGAGAGAAAATGGCTTGTGCTTGATGGTCATAACTTTCAGTAAATAACAAGAAAAAGCTGGTTGCTTTGTGTGTCTGTTCACCTCTTTTTTCCCCTCCTTGTTCAGTGAGTTTACTCTATTTCATTTCCCTTTTTAAGGAAATTATCTTGCGAGGAATTGAAGTTTTTTGCCTTTGCATTGTTGACTGCCGAAGGTCATTGTCAAGGATTATAATGCTAACGTTCATGTCAGCGTGCCCTCCTGTCATCCCTTTTCCAGACCTAACAATTATCACCCAATCAGCACATGACCCACAGTAGGCTCTTTGTAGCTGAATAAGGAAGGGGGTTCTGGCTGCCCATGTCGTCCTCCATCTGTTTGGCTTGGATCTCTGTTTCTGTCTCTACCTTGAACACATACAAGACAGACTAAGTGGACTTTGGCTTGTATCTTTTTCGTTTACAGTGTGCAACTTCTGCTCCAGAAGTTTAAATTCAAAGACAAACAAAGTGCAAGGACAAAACAAGCAGGAATTTGGAAGACTGAAAGTTGGTTAGGAAGAAGATTTGATTGTATATCTCACACACACTCTCACACAGACACACACATACACATACAGCTGGATGGCAGACTGCTGCTCCAGATTAGGTCAGATTTAATTAGGCTGCCCTGCTCCGTTTGGAGTGTCGCTTCTTGTAGAAAAACCCATTATTAAAGAAAAGGTGATTCCACTGACGGCTTCCACACTAAAACCTGTGCCAAAATGTTACTGAGCCTCAGGGTCCTCACACACACACACACACACACACACACACACACACACATATACAAAGACACATACACACACCTTCTATTCCGGTTTTGGAAAAAGGTTACGTGTAGAAATGATGGATTATGACCTAATGAAGATCGCTGTGATGTTTCAAGGTGGTTGTACCCGACTGGTTGTGGTTCGTGGATAAGAAAGTTCAGCAGTAACACAGACTGCCACGCAGACAGTAGTCGCTGCGGATAGATGGAAAAAAAAACAAAACATGACAGAATACATACATCACAAATTTACAATGGAAATTAGATTTTTTAGTGGAAGACAGATCTTATTTCAGCAGGCATAAAGCAGACATCCATAAAACATCAATAATGTCCAGTGTTTTGTTTTGTGGTTTTACAAGGGTTTATACCATAGAAACATTTAAAAGCAATACATTAAACCAAACAGTATTTTTGCATTTTCTGCATTTCATTGTCAATATTGATCTTACTTTGCTTTAGTGAAATGAATGTATTTATTGCATGTCCAAATGTTTTATAGTTAATTTTTGTGTAAATTTCAATTGTGGGTTTTTATAATAATTTCATTTAATTATGGTGTCTTGATAAAATCATGTTGATAAGGCTTTTATTTTTTTAAAAGCCAATGTGAATTATGTCATGTTTTTTTTGTTTGTTACTATATTCAAAATCAACTTGGCAATAAAGTGAAATACATAAAGGATTTACAAGGAAATGTGTCAAATTATTAATTCATTTAGTGTTTTTTTTGCACTTCTGATTTAAATACAAATAATTATAAATAATAATACATACATATACATTTAAAAACACATATTCCATTAAGTACATTAGTTCAGTAGATTAACCCCATTTCAAAATCGTCCATAGCAAAACTCTAAGTATTAAACCAGTACAGCAACCATTTGTGTTTTTTAAACATTTATTGTGCATGATATGGGTTTCACATGAAAAGAAAAATATGAGACAAAAGACCACGATCAAGACCATTTCACAGCAATGATGACCGCAAAAATGAGCAACTTCTGTTCATTTTCCTATAATACATTTGCCTCCGAGGCTATATCCTCCCTTATGGAGACATGTGAGTGCCTCATTTAAGACAGAGAATTTCAAATGAATCTCATACATCACACACAGTCCACATGCAACAATGAACAGATCCATTACTCTGTCAGCAGGAGCAAAACCAGCCAGGCAGGCACACACACACACACACACACACATCCTTTTCCACTGTGTGAAAATCACCTTATCACCAGCACATAAGAAATCATAGTGCCTTCCAGATGTTTGATATGAATCAAGCAACTTGCCACAAATTACGTCTTGACATTAAACAAATTAGCATTTCTTCTCTCAGGTGTTGTAAATCATCAACATTCATGAACTAGAGGTGCTTCCTGCGAGATCATATTCACCTGGTGTAATGAAAAACAGCATCCGCTTTGTGCTGTTGGAACAGTAGGTGAAAACAAAAGGAACAGCATGACATTCATCATATGTTTCCTAAACCTGGAACGCAGGCACAGTTTTCTCTGAGTTAAAGGAAAATTCCAGTTTATTACAACGTGGGGCTTTTTTCTTCATAATTGTGGCCATCATACTGTATCTATTATTGACATAAAAAGATCTTAACTCAAAGTCCACTTACTAGATTTTTCCAGAGCGGGTAAGTGTGTTCCAAGGTCAGGAATGAACTTGAACATAGTACTCACTAACTTTATTGCTGAGATCTAGGAACATGGCAACATTACTACAATGACGTCCTATGGGGCAAAAACACAAGATGAGCAGACAGGTTGTAAACAAGCCAAAAATTTTGCCAGATTATCTAAAGCTTTTTATTTAAGGGTAAGTGGGCGTTCAGACCAAAAATAACCCAGCGCTAAAGAATTGCAAGCTGCGTTGGTCAGGGCGTGTTGCATCAGGTACTGGTGTGACATGAAATACAATCCAGGAAGTCCAGTTTGAGTAACATATTCATGGGTTTCAAGGCTTATCTGATGCAAGAACGCCGCACAGCTGGTTACTCTCAGACAGGATTTTAAAATTCTGGAAAGTTAATTATTCTATCTTTCATCATGACGATTGTACAGAAAACAAATACAGCGTTCACGGTACAAAGTTTGCATGCGTGTATTTGATACACGCATGCAAACATGTATTTGGGCTATTACAGCGGATGACATCGTGTTGTGTCAAAAGTTGAACTTGGTTCAACCTTTTTGTTGGATGACCTTGCAGTTTTTTGCCAGAGCTCTCTGTGTTGGCATCCCCGCTGCATCAATTGCCTCAAGAAAACTGTGTGTGAGCACTAGTTAGTGAGTACAATAGGTCAAAGATGAACAAGAATATCAATCTGTAAACTGTTATGGATGTTGACAACAATCATTTCACCATTTCTTTTGTTTTCTCTTCCAGTTAAGTTTGGCTACCCTGAGAGTTTGTTTAAAAAACAGTTTAAGTGTGATTGCTCGTGATCTTTTTACTGTCAGATTTTGTAGTGATGCCGTGGTGCCCCGAGTACAATTTTATCATAGCAGATAGAAATGATGGCCAAAACAAGAAAATTAGATCCAAGATGTAATAAGTGGTAATTTTCCTTTATTATCTTCAATTCAGGGGCAGTTACTGGGAGACCAGGAGACCTTCTGGCAGCAGGCCTGCCTCCACCCTACTCCCTTGCCTCTCTGCCACTCGGAGGCATCACATATTAAATGGCAAAGGTCTGAGGTGTCTGGTGTCGGACAGTGGGTGCCCTGGTTCAGCCTGGTAATGTCAAGGGGGGTGGGGGGGTGAGAGGGGGTTAGCACAGGGCAGGTGCCAGGTCTTAGTCACCCCACTATCCCACAGATCCTCCACTCCCCTCTCTGCTACTAATGTTTTCTGTCTGGAGTTTACTCGTGTTTGTGTTTCCCTGCACAAGTCAGATGAAAATGTGCACAGGTATGCGTGCAAGCGCGAGTGATGTCTGTGAACTTTTCAGGATGTAAGCAATGTATGCTGGGAAAGGCTCCAGACCTTTCACACTGAATAGGAATAATCAGGTAAAACATGAATAGATGAGGTGGATAACCAGTGGGTTTCCAGTGGACTGGATGTTTGCATAACCTGGTGCTTCAGATGTAGAATAGATGGGATATGAGAAGGGCAAAGGCGCTGACTGCAGAGTCATTTAAACTCTGAGGGACTCTAATGTCTGCACTAGGGAAAGAGATTAGGAAGTGTGTGTTCATATCTGTGTTTGTGTGTGAAACAGTGGCTGAAGTGTACCATCTGTCTAACTAAAATGGAAGGAGTTTTAATGTTAACGTTTTGTTAACCCCACGCAGTGGTAAAAAAGGACTAAAAAAAGGAAAAAATAAACTTGGTGGCACATGCTTATGTCTAAAACTGTCGCTCTGGAACAGCTGCGTCTAGAACTGCGGGGAGTCTCCGACTCAATGATCTTGAGGTCGATGATATTGGAAAAAATATTGAAATCGCAGCAACACCGGAGGCCAAGCCTCTGAACAGGCATGTTTTCAAAGAGGATATTTAATAATACTATTTTATTAATAATATGTCATCATTCATGTGTCACTAAGTAGCTCGAGAAGCATCAAATGTTGCAGAAAAAAGTTCCATTCACTGTTTCATATTAATGTTCAGTTGGGTTCATTCAGCAACAACCAAGAACCAAGTGAACCAAGATGAGTCGTCTTGATTTCCTGCTTCTGTGATGGCTGTGTTTTTTTTTCTCAAAAGAAAATAGAAAAAAAAAAAAAAGGTCATGTTCTGTGAGCTCACATGAAGACACACCCTCTGCCAGTCACACCTCAAAGTTAGCACTCGAGCCAAAGCAAGACACTTCAGCTGGGTATTGTCCATACAATAAAATAAGCAAGTACAACTAGATTTTACACAAGTATATTTTAAAACTGGCATCCTCTGAATTTCTTTAACTTAACTGCATTGTTTCAGCAACATATCCTGCCTTTGAAGAAGAAAAAGTAAGTTAGAGCTAAAAACGGAAGTAACATTCTCACTGTTTGACCTTTATGTACACAGGAAACTTTAGACACTAAATGTATTTAGACATTAATTACAGATTACAACTGATCATTACTTGACCTATGGAATGTGCCCAAAGTTTGTGTGTTGCCATGTAGCTTCTACGAATTACTGTATATTTTGAAAGATGATGTACTCTTTGTATAATTTTATCTAGTTTGGGATGAGAGGGAGCCATTGGAAGTGATGTGAATCAGACACACTGTAAGCTATTTAATAGATGTAAAAAGATGTATGCTATCAATAAAAGTATAGACTAAATACATGCATTTAAAAACAACTCTCATTACTTTAAAGAGAGAATGTTTTGGTGTGATAGGTGCAGTTTAGTTCAACTCAGTTTGTGAGAGTATTTGGGAAAGAAAGAAAAGGGAGAGAGACACATTACTACACTTAAAATGGCCATCATCATGACCTTTACATGTTGTGTCTCACACCATGTTTTACAGTCTCCCTTCTCCTCCTCTCCTCCACTTCTCTCTCTCTGCCTGTCTACCCCACCCCTGCTACATTTCAATGCTTGGACTCCCACTGAATGGAAAACATCTGGGTCGGGGACTGCCCAGAGCACATTATGCCCAATTCTTCAATGAATTCCCATCTACCTCTCCCCTCTCCTCCTCTGTCCAGTATGTTCCCTTGCTCCCTGTCCTCATTTAAGGTGGGGCCGTGCAGCTGAAACAAAAGAAAAACAGCCTGTATGAGAACATGTTTCTCATCCACATATGGTACTCTCTCCCTCTCCTCCTTTCTGTGAATTCGTTTCCCAACCTTACTCCCTGGTGGTACTCTGGTGTTATGGCTAGTTCTGCTTTTGACACGTTGACAAAAGCAGAGATATAATGCAGCTGAGCTGTACGGCGAAGTATGCATACAGTTAAATAATGTCAGTTATTACTTTGCTCTGATACCCAGCCTAGTTCACCTGCTGTGGTAGATGGGGGCCGGTGTGAAGACAAAAACAGCCATAAAAACTGTGCTTGGATTTCTTAAGAACACTAAGGTCTTACAAGGTCTGTTTAAACAAGTGCTTTTACACATTTTTTTTAAGAGATATGGCATGTCAAGGTGCAATAGATATAGCAGCATGTCATTCCAAAAGCACATTAATAGAAAACACTAATTCTTTCTTGTACATGCAAAGTATGTAAACAATTTTTGGATCTGTTCTGCAAAACTGTTTACAGTCTCCACCCACAACATATTATAATGAGATAGTGTTACTTTTGAAAAAAGATGTAACAATTTTTTCTGTTTAGAAATTAAAAGTTGAAAGCTGATTAATTGATTTTTTTGGTCCAGTTTGAAGCGGTATAACAAGCTGGAAACACAACATTGACACATTATCACTTTATAGTTATAGTCAATATTTTGTCAAATAGTTTCAGCAGCTACGGAGCAATATTAGAATTTATTTGGAGTTGTGATTCTGGTCCATACAGGTTTTGCTGTTTGGTCTTTGTTTTTGACTTGTGTGGAAACGTTGAAAAACATTAGAAAGATGCTGCTGTGTAACTGACCTTACAGAGTCAGTTTGCTGATTTTGTGAATCACCTCCACTTGTGTTACTGTTACACATTTTTTCACCGTCAGAAAACAACAATTTCTTCTTTAAAAAAGTGATTCAAGAGAATTTTGAGAAATTAAGGGAAATTCATCATCATCCTGTCATTGCCACTTGTGTCCACAGTACCAGCTGCTAAAAACTTCTATAGTCTGACTTTAAAGATCAGTGTGTCTGATAAAGGGGTGATGGTCATGAATAAAATATGTCGGGGTTTCTGAATCTACAAGCCAAAATGTTTGAAAAATAGTTGAACCATAAATGTCATTGCCTTGTAGTGGAACTGCAAAGCTTAAACATGGTGGCTTAATGTGTTGTTGTGAGTGATTAGGAGGATTCAGATGGTGCTGGCTGGTTTGGCTGTGTGACAAATATCAAATAAGATTTCAAGTGAGCTGAAGACAGTGTAAGAAGCAGAGCAGGGTCAGGAGAAGTACAAGGAGGAAGTATTGCTTCAGCTGCCGAGGGGGCCTGGGTGACAAATTGGGTGTATATTGTGGGCAATGTGTGTATTTGTGCCAGTGCAATTTCCTGCCTGCAGATTGACTAACATGTGGGCACCTGCCCTGACAAATCCACCCATCCTGTTTCTCTCAGCTCACACAATGCATATACTCTTTCTGTTGATGCACTTATTTTATCAGGCAAGAAACATGCAAATAAAATATTGAAGAAACGGACGAAGTGTAAAAAGTGTAAAAACAGCACAGCCTTTTGTGCATATGGGTTTCAAAACTCCTATAAGCTGACCTCAAGTATGAGCTAAACTTTCCAGAAACTTTGTGTTTGATACCAGCCCATGTGGTGATATAGAAACTGGTATGAGAGGCTCATGAATTTGGAGGCCGGAGGCAACAGGGAGAAGCACACACAGTAAACTAAACAGGGACTTTACATCATAAATTTTGCACATCCAGCACAGAGGAGTGCAGCGGCCAGACAAGCCTGGACAAAGTTGCCTGGCCTTGGGGGAGAGGGGCTGACGGCCAGCCTGGCTGGGTGACACACACACGCACACACACATAAAAAAAACAGGCAGCCCAAACTTTAGAGGTAATAATGAGATCTTTATCTATTAGGGAAAGGTAGAGAGAGTCTTCATGCTGCATGCCTGGAGGGAAAAAAGTTTAACAAACTAATGAGCTGGCATGCAAACAATTGCAGTTCAGAAGGTGAACTATTACGTGTGTGTTAGTGTAAGAGACACATATAGGCACTGTGTGTTAGGCCTACAGACGCTGTGTGACCTTTAATTTAATGAGAGTGACTTCATGTGAAAACGTTGGCAGTGAGATGTGTTCTGTGTATGACACAGAGTGTGAAGGTGAGACTACCGGATCCGTTGCAGGAACTTTGATGCTTTTGTGCTTGGTGACGTGCTCTCAAGACTGAGCCTGGGCACAAATATATCTGTGAGTATATGTGTGTGTGTGTGTGTGTGCGTGCGTGCGTGTGTGTATTTCCTTATGTCACAGAACAGAGAAAGTCACTGAGCTGTTAAAACTGGGTGCCCATTACCTACTCAGCGTGGAGTTACACACTTAAAAGCAGTCCATTAGTATTCTGTTCGGTTTGACAAGGGTAATAAATTACCAAGTGCTTTATCACCTTCACCTGTGTGTGTGTCTGTGTGCGCGCGCCCACGTATGTGTGTGTTTGTGCACAGTGGATGGGTGCAAATACTAGAACTCTAAAGGTGAGAAGAAAAGCAAGGGTGTGGTTTCTGTATGTGTGTGTATTCCTCTGTCTCTCTGTTGGTGAGTGTCTGCCTGTGTATCTGTTTAGTAATGTGTAAAAATGAAATCTCCCAAATGTCTCACTTTTTGCTTAACACTCAAAACAAAGAACAAATAGGACGAGGCTGTAGCTATGGTGGTATAGAGGGTTTTCCATTAATTGTCAAGTTGGTGGTTTAATCCCTGGCTACTCTTGTCGGCAATATCTCTGATCAAGACAAGTAAATTGCTTTAGAAAAGAGTATCAGCTAAATAAATGAAATGTAGAAAAAAACAGACTCCAATGGTACCCCAATGACATTACGTACAGTAAAATGCATAAAAAGTGCACTGTTGGATGAGTGAGAGTATGTTGTAAATGTACATGTGGCACAGAGAGGTTACTGGTCTGTTTGGGAAACTCAGAAGACGACATGTGTGTGTCATCCAGCTGTAGATTAGAACCCCATTAGTCTCAGTGGCTGGTCTGCTGTTTAGACTCAGTATAAACACAGAGAAAGGGATGGTCCGACGTCTTCTGTCTCCATCTTCAACCTCCTGATAACACTTGCAAACACACACTTACACGCATGCAGACACACAGCAACATGTCTGGACAACCAGGCTTCGCTTTGCCACGTGTGTGTGTGTGTGTATGGTGTGTGTATGGATTGAGCTCTGGCGTCTCCTGTGGGAACGCTCTGTTGATTGCTCTCATGCCCTCCACTGGCATCATCCTCACTTCCTGTACCAGCTGCAGCTTGTCTCCCCTCCTCTTTTTTTCTTTCGATTGCTTCATTCCTTGGGCAAATCGGGTTTTTCTTTCATTCCCACGATCACATAAAAAAAAGTGTTTCTCAGCTGAGTCATAAGCACACTGCGCCTATCGGCTATAAATATTGTTAGTGGTATTAAGTGGAGAAACTTCCGTCATTAAGTAAAACTGAAGACAAAGTGGGTAAATGTACATTATAAAATAGTGAAAGCATGTTGTTGTCCAGTTAAATGGATATGAAAGCGAAATAGGATCTGGTTTGAAATAAAAGTGAAACATCGAATTCCCAACACAAAATAGAGGAAACTTACAACTATTAAACTAAAAAATGGGTGACAAATGAAAGAATCAACACGTGTCGAAGAAAGGTGTTGGGTCCCCACATTTATATATTTTTCTATACACGTCTGGTGCTCTACAGGAGGGATTAGCCACCATTCTTTCAAATAATATTTCCTTATTTGATGTTTTAATGACAGTGCTGGAAAGTGCTGGCTAACACATTGCAAACTCTCCCATGTGTGTTTAATTGGGTTGAGATCTGGTGATTGTGAAGGCCACACCACATGATTTACATTTTTTTGATACTTCGGCTAAACAAACGAGATATAATGAGTTAATTAATGAGCTTTTTGAGGTGCTAGTGGGCGGATATTGTTACTTTCAGACAGAGCCAGGCTAGCTGTGTCCCCCTCTTCCCAGTCTTTATAAGTAGCTTTATATTTAATGGACACATATGAGTGGTATCGGTATCTCGGCAACAAAGTGAATAAGCGTATTTCCCACACTGTTCTGTTCCCCCTGCACATGGGATGCCAGAAGCAAGGACACCAGATCTTAAGTTTTGAACCACATGTCTCTCCGTGTTGAGGTGTCCGAGGCTTGTACATGAACACCACAGCGAGCGAGTGCACATCTTCAGCCAGTCCTGCCCCAGTTTACTGGCAGCGGCCCCACTGTCTGTGCTAAAAGTCACGTCGCGAGGAGAGAGAGAAGCCCAGAGAAGCGGGGTAGGAAGGAGGAGGGGGTGTAAGGGGCACAAGGAGCAGGACACAGGAAGTGGAGAAAGATGAAGAGCCGGGAGACAATGTGATGCACAGGGGTGCTGAACTGGAGGGGGAGGGCGGGGGGGGGGGGGGGGGGGGAGAAGACAGAGGAGGAATGTTGGAAGAGGAGGAGAGAGAGAGCAAAAGACGGAGAGCACAGGGTGTGTGCATCTGGCACTAGGAGGCAGGGAAAGATAGCGTGGGCCAGGCTGGCCGGACGTGTGTGTTTGTGTTTGATTGAAGAGGGATGTGAGACAGAGACCCCTCACTGGCTCAGTTTTGCTGGAATGCTGCCACGGAGAGATGGACACTGACACACATGCTTTAGAAAACACATACACACATTTTTACAGCGAGTGCAGAACATGGAGAAAGAGGATGTGACTTGAGGGTATAAAATGAGGGGGAATGAGAGGCGGGAGATGATGGTTACAGAAGAGGGCATCCTTCTTAAAAACCCTTAACAAGCAGTGGCTGGCTGTGAGCGCAGCCATTAAAAACTCCTGCTGTGCAAACACACAGAACATTATTCTCAAGTCGAGGGGAGATCCTAAAGTTTCCCAAGTCACAAAATATGTCAGGTGGAAAAGAATGTTTATAAAATGCACATCTAAATTCTTACATTTGATGGGACGGTGCAGCGATAAAAAACATGGAGTAATGGGTTTGTTGTTTGTTGGGAAGTAGTTGGCTTGGCTCTGTCCAAAGGTAACAAAATCTGTCTAGCAGCACATGGAAAGCTCACTGATTAACACCTTTCTCGTTAGTTTGATCCGTACAAATGCCAAAGTGTGAAAATGTCAATGTGGGGGGTTATGTGCCAAAGTATTTATTGGGCAGAAGCACGTACCCCGCCATTGCTTCCCTGTAAAACAGCGAATTGTCACTTTTACTTTTTGTTTTTTGTACAGGCTTAACAAACATGATATAATGTGTTAATTAATGAGCTTGAGAGGTGCTGGTGTGTCGATTTTGTTGCCTTTAGACAGAGCCAGGCTAGCTGTGTCTCCTGTTTACAGAATTTGTGTTAAGCGAAGCTAACTGGCTGTACATTTATCACAGAGACACGTGAGTGGTATTTCTCAAAAAGTTGAACTCTACCTTTTAAGGGGAAACAAAAGGGGAAAACTGTATATTAAGTGGTTGCAAAAGGAGAGGAAAAGAGAAAGGAGGAAAGAGAGGACGAAGTAATGAGCTGCCAGCGAGGCTTCCTCACAAACCCTGATGATAACAACCATCTGTTTTTACCAGGACACTCCAGGAAAATGACATGTTTCAAGGTTGCAGCCGCACACCAAAACAGGATGAACCTTAGATCACCCCATCAACTCCTGTTTGTGTGCTACTGTAGACAACCGTGGCCTTACAGAGTGGCAGCAGGATGACGGCACACAGATAGGCACACGAAGCTGATGCATTGTGCCTTCGGATTATTCAGACTGCTGCTTACATAACCCGATGAGTTAGAAGGTAAAACAGAGTTGGACAAGACTGATGTAAACGTGTCTGGCAAAGGTCACAGGCAAAGATATCCTGTCCAAAAATGTTGTACGCTCGGTTCTAACGGCATATTTTTGCCCCCATAACGTCAGTCGGGGCCCGCCGTCTGAGAATTCCTTCGGCCCCCAAGAGTCACTTCCTGTCCATCAAGGCAGAGTCTCCCTATCGCCACGGAAACGACATAGCAAAGCGAGTACTCTTCCTTATGGGACTCTAGAGGCCAGATGGACTCCAAGCACACACACATGCACACACCTAAATAGGGAGAGGTAGCACATCCAATAATGGCACAGGGAGTGTGTGTGTGTGTGTGTGTTGGGTGGGGGGAGGATGGGGGAGGGACATAGGGGGTCCATTGTTTCAGACTGGAAGGCAGAAGTGTTGGGAGGGGGCAAGGGAAAGTCAAGGGGAAGCTAAATTTAGAGCACCTCCGCTCAAGTATTCCAAATATTCTTTCTTGTATTTGGATGCTCACGTATACAGTTTGTTACTTCATCCACTTCCAAGAATTATGTCATTATGCAGCTAGATGATTGGATTTGATTTTCTTTTGATAAATTCATACTTTATCCGCAGCCTGACTGTACTTCTTATGTCCTCGATTACAAAAAGGTACTTGAGTGCTTACTTTTGATAATTTTATAGCTATAAACAGACTTTTCTTTACTTTTATTTACTACTAAATCTATGCAGTCACTGGGTGGTTATCCTTCAGATCAGAGCCTCATCATGGTACAGATGGGGTTAAATCTTCATATGCATGTTTTGGGTAATTTCCTGCTGGCTGTACAGCCCTGACCTGCTTGTGCAGACCTGGCCACACAGACGCACAGACATGCACACACACACACACACGCACACACACACACACACACACGCACACACACACGTCCAGCACTGACCCTCACTTCCTGTCAGACAGCGACACCCCCTTGGAGAGAGAGCGTGATCTGTCTCCACCACGTCCCCTGCAGAATCCTCTCATCCAGCTTCTGTCCACCTCATTGTTCTTTTCACACTTGAACATGATCACTAGGGACCACGGCTTAAAGTACGCCAGCCTCTTAAACAGGTGCTTCGTTACATAAACAACACACATTCTTTGTCATGGAGGCACCACCAACAGTAACAGACCTGGATGTTCTTGTAGCAGTGCAGGATTTACTGACAGAAGCCCTGAGGATGTATGTCTTAGACGGAAATATATCACCCTGACAATTAAACAAAACTTAAATTAAATGAAAGTCTCAAGACCTGCTTCTTGAAAACTTTAAATATTCCACATTTTTATATATATATTTTTATAGGAAATATGAATAAAATGGGTTGTGACAGTGTCAAAAAGTAAAAAAAAAAAAGAATTACTTAAATACACATAAAAACACAAAACCAGATAGACCAAAGATACATTAAAATACAGCATATATACTTATATTTATTTTCATTACATTTCTTGAAAACTTTGTTTATTACACACATTACATGTACGCTACTGAAAATGCATCTGTTAAGAGTTTATTCTCCTATTTTCTTTTAATTTGATTAATTTGATCCTCTTCTTCTGCCACGCTCAGGAGGACTGTGGCTGTGACGTATTGTCTTGATTGTATGTGCATAATGTGTGTCTGGTATGTATGGGTGTATTTGTCTGTGTGTGCATCTGGTTTACCCATCAGAGCTCACGTCCCTGGTGAGGGGCACAACACGCTGAAGCTACGTGTGTAATGTGTTTCCGCCCATTGCTGGAGTCTGATGTCACTCTGGGTGAGGTGTTGGGGTGGGAGTGAAGAGCGGAAGAGACGGGGGTGAGGGGGGATGTTGTGGTGAGGGTGTCTGAGCGGGCAACAAGGTGAGAGCTCTGAAAAGGAGACATCACAACCTGAGTCAGGACTGAGTGCATCCATATAGTCCTGTAGGAAGCATGGCATGGCAAACTGATTTTTAACAAGGTTTTAACGACATGCAAAGTGCGCATGATCCTGAGCACAACAGAGGCTTTAGTGGCTCACACACCCTGCGTGGGTTGTCATACATTGGTCCGCTGTTAAAATCAACATTCTGTGTTGTAAATTAGCCTTGTGCCCCCCAGGCTCTTTCATTTCTACCTATAACACATGCATCTCCTCATCTCATTGCAGTCAAAGCGACCGCATGCTGCGGTCCGTGATTACAGCCGAGTGTTTACAATCCTCTCATATTAACACTTGTGTTAAACAGCATGGGGTACCATCCTGTAACAGGTTTTTTTTTTTTTGAAAATGCACAAAATTGAGTATTGGGTTTACACAACCAGCTTGATGGCACATTCCAAACGATCTGCTGATCTGAGGCAGAGCATGTAGAAAATAAATGGAGGCGAGAGGCCATTTCTCCCTACATTGTTTTATTGCTTTTATTGGACAGAACACAGTGCTGTAAAGAGAGAAAAGGAGGAGAAAGGGAAAAGGGAGAAATGTTCAAAGTGGATTTGAACTTGTCATGTAGAACCATGAAAATCAGGACTTTAGAGGAGTAGGAGAACTCTGTTTATACTTTTATATTTGGAATCTAGTCAAATATGCATCATAAATATTGTTTTGAGAAGTGTGTTGCATTCCTTCTTAATAGCATTGCTCTAATTTTTTTTCTTTTGCCTTTCCACTTCTTCATTTTACTGTTGCTCCATTTATCCAGTGCAACTGCCAATGCCCAATTTCACAACACACAGGTAAATTAGGAATGGCACTAGATTGCACAAGTCTGCGTCTGCATTGTTGTGTGTGTGTGTGCTCAAGTGTGCCTGTGTGAGGGTGTTAGTGTGTTCTGGGAGTGCATGTACATGTGTGTAATGAGAACCAAATGGCGGGGTGTGTGAGCGCATGGTTTCTCTCCCCCATCTCTAATCAGACAGCCCCCAGGAGTACGGTGTGAGCGCGGACTCGGGGCTTAGAGCGTTGAGCTGCTACATAAATCAGCTCTGCCCATGGAGAAGCCTGGATACATGCAGACTCCACTAACCTGCCAGCTGAGCTACGAAATGTTGTAGATTGTTTTGTTTTTGTCACTTTTTAAAGGGTTTCGATCTTATTTTGGTCTTCAGTAGTGATTAAAGTGTGAAAAGAGCTGTGAAGCTGCAGAAATAATGAATTTGGCCACATTTGATGACTGACCACACTGAGGCCTGGTGTGGTCTTGGTAGGTGGTCTTTAATGAAAAGGCCAGGTACTGTCTAAAGAGGAATAATTTATGCTATATGCTTGCTTGTTATTCCATCTCTCCCATTCTCTATATCTCCTCTCTTCTCTCTGCAACTTTCCTTCTTCCTCCTTTTCTCCATCCACTCCTCCTCCTCTCTCAATCCTCATTACCCGCAGGAGGTGGCCTCTCCCTGTCCTCCATCTCTCCTTCTCCTCCCTTTCTTTCTCCTTCACATCTGGTCAGGCAGCTGTGGCTGGCCAGGGTTCAGTGGGGTGGGAAGGTGTGGAGGGAAGAAGAGGAGAAGGAGGAGGGTGGCGGTGGTGGTTGAGTTTTGAGGAGGCTATCAATTGCAAAGCCCAGGGCACAGTAAAAGAAAAAAAAAAAAGAAAAAGAAAAGATTTGACACAAAACTTGCACTGTGAAAAAAGAAGTTAGAACCAAATCTCTTCAGTTTCTCTCAGTCTATCTATCACACTGTCTCCCTGTGCACTATTAAACTCTATTAAAGAGAGCAGCAGTGCAGGGAGAAGGGGGGTGAGGAAAGCTGGGGGTTTAGGGAGAAGCAGGGGAAGAAGGGGGAGGATGGTGAGGGCAAAGATTTCAATATCTGATTTCCACATCTTAAATACATTAATTTATCTTACCCTGGGGCTGTTTTAAACTCGAGAGAAAGGAGAGGAAGGGATGGGGGAGGGAGAGGAAAAGGGGCGAGGGTACTTATGACATTTTCATTGTGGAATCTCGTTTCTATTGTTTCTGTGGTCAACATATTGCCCGAAGATTCCACATGCCATCATGGCCACACAGGCTCCGAGCTGCTAAACGGTCACAGATGGTATTACACACTTTGCGCAAATGCAGATGACTTGATTCCTGTCAGGCTTTGGTGCTTTTTTTTCTGCAATATGCCAATGTCAGCAGATGATTTACTGCTCACGAGTGCGTCATTGTGTTCCACATTCCAGGATGTCATATGCGCTACCTTTATGCCAACTAGCCCATCTTTGTCGATCTCCGCCCTGAGTGCCAGTTCCTCTGCACGCCAGCTGAAGTTCACGACCCCTCAGAGTTCACGTTGGGACGAGTGCCTTTCTGAGGAAGAGTGAACTCTTCGCCGTGGTCTCACATGACTCTGAGCATATGGTAAGTCACCCCGAGAGTGGAAAAAGCTCTACTTTCAGTTGCTTGTTCCTTCCAACTTATTTTATGGCCAGTTTCAGAGCATGCAGAGCCAAACAAACAGAGAGGGATACATGGTCAGAGTGAGGGGGCAGAAACAGAGATGGACCTACAGTATTATGCAAGGGTGTGTAGGAAGAGAGGGATGAGAGGGAGCCAGTAGAATTTAAGGGGAGTGCGCAGGTGTGTGTGTGCAAGTGAGCACCCTCCTGGTGTGTGATGGGGTACTTGGGAAGGTGAACTCATGCTCCTCTCCGTACAGGAAGCCCCTGATTAGCGCTAACGAGAATTGCAGACCATATTAATGCAACCACACACCTCTCCTTCCCTCCCTCCCTCCCTCCTTTTCTCTCTCGCTCCTGCCATCTGCATTCTCTACACTCTCTGCCAGACATCATAAACCCACTGCAGAGCCCTGAGACACACACCAGAGCACTGAGGGGGGCAGGCCCGCAGCAGCCGCGCACTCACCCCCCTCCTGCACATTCAACCCCACGATAACACTTTTTCTCAAACAAACACATGAGGTGGAACATATATAGTATGCGCACTGGAGAAATCTTACAGCATATGACAGATAGCGGAGTTCACTGCGCTAACATTTACACACCTAAACAAACACCGAAAGTACGGTGAAAAGTGAAACATTACACAGGCACAAATATTCACAACTGCACTGAAACACACTTTTTTTTTTCAGTCTCCAGCAAATGTAATTTGCATAGAAAAGAATCTGAGATCAAAGATAACGAGAGCACGAGGCTGGAGAGATGGAGAGAGAGAGAGAGAGAGAGAGAGGATGGAAAAAAGGTCTGCTGGTGTGCAAGTCTTATTAAATGTTCCTGCAGATGGACAGACAGGGCGTTTTCATATTGAGACATGGATACCCTCTCCTCTATTCTCTTGACTCCCACCCACACGTTAACATGTGTTTCACATTCAAAGCGGAGATGTGCAAACCAATGGCCAACCACTCAGTGTGACTGGCAGCCTGCTCTCTCACACACACACTCTCTCTCTCTGTAGTCATTGAAATTAACTTACAGAACAGTATTATGTCTTTGTGCGTGTGTGTGCGCACGCACTTTTTGAGCTCTATGGAGCTGCATACTTCTGGTCCAGGATGAGGAAAAAAAAAAGGTCCCAGCTGAGGTTTATTGATGCAAACTAGGTGGAAATGGTGAAAATCAGAAAACACTTGCTGATTCCAATTCTTTTGTTCAGTTCACTTCAAAGAGTCATGAACACTGACTGTGTAGTTTGTAATTTTTTTGATGCTGACCGATCACATCATTGTTTATAACACTGTGACATAAAGACTGTCTTCACTTAAGAAGTAAGTTCAGTCTGTTGCTGATTTGAATTGTGAACTGATTATAAATAGCAATAGTTACTGCATCATGATTGTTTCCTTGGCTTTCATGGTCTGTTTAGTAGCTTTCAATCAGGAAGGTAACATGGCGCATGTCACCGCTCCACCATAAAAAAACCTATAGATTCAGTCAGTGACACAGTGATGAACGCTTCTAATGCAAACTAAACAGGGCATAATCACATAAAAATATATTTTTTTACTATCACCACCATTATTTCTTATCGCACAAACAAAACAAAAAAAATTTAAATGGTTTTCCCAAAATCACTTTTATATTATAATTATTTACAAGATGTGATAATCCCTCCAGTTTAACCTTTATTTCTTGTAGTTCAACCAATATAACAAAAAAAAAATCTTCCCAAAATGTGGTATAGTGGTGCCAAAACGTGCTGTATGGTCATCCCAAATCATCAAGACACCCTGAATATGTGTTGTCACAATCCCAAACTTGGAATCATCCCAATATTGTGAGCTGGATATAGAGAAATCATAAATTTTATCTCTAAATACACAAATTATACCAAAAAACAACAAACAGAATAACCCAACCCAATTTGTTTGGGGGCCGCCTGGTGACTGTGGGACCCTTACCAGGTGTTTAGTTAACTTGGGGCCATCAGCTCTGCCTGAAAGGGGCAGATTCCTCATGTATATGCACATGCCCTGTATATGTACGTCTACTTGTGAGCCAGTGTGGGGTCTGTTTGATCACATTCAGCGGAGATGCAAGGTCAGAGAGGCAGAGTGAGCGGATGAGGAGCAGACACACACACAAACAAACATAAATACGCACACACACACAATCAAAAAAGAGAGAGTTGCATAAAGTGGAGACGGCATGAGGAAACACATGGCATTATACTTTTGTGAGTTAGAGAAGGCAGGTAGCGTCTGTGAACATAAACGTTGTCACGGACAGGAGAGGGTCGACCAAAGGGTGGTGGGCTGGAGACAAAGGCGGAGATGGAGGGGGTCGGCGGATGGGTGGGTGGGATCAGGGGGTCTGTGTCCGTCTAGTTTACCCAGCTGGAGGACCGAGAGACCCAGACAGAGCCCTGATGTCACCTACTGTACCCTACCCTCCCAACTCCCCTACTTCCTGTTCCCGCTGGAGTGATGTCACAGGCCAGCTGGGGATGTCACGTCCAACCCCCCCCCCCCATTCCCTCAGTCCGTCCCCTCTCTCCCCTCTCCCAACTCGGCTTCAATCACTGGCTTCCCACTGTGACCCGGCACAGTCAATGGAGCACGTACCAAACACAGACAGAAAGGCAAACATGCAGACACTCGGAACAGACACAAACACATATGTACATGCAAGTCTGTAATGCCACAGATATAAATCATATGAATAACTTAATATTTTCAGAACAAGTAAATGAAATGCTAATAAATACAACAACAAAACTAATGGTGTGATCACGTAACACTGTACAATTGGTTTATTGTTTCATGCAATTAACTTGTTTCCACACAGTTTATATGAAAGAAACAAAGGAAATTACCCAATCCCGAAGAGAGCAGTGAGCACACACTGTAACACGATTCGAGGCATTGCACCGGATCCCGTGACCTCACCAACCTTTGCTCCGAAACTCTGCACCTCAAAGTGAACAACTGATCTAAACCAGTCATGACTGCGGATTTGATTATGATTACTCACAATAACAGGTGTCGAGCAAGTGAACCAAGGTGGGAAAGTGAAGTCTGTGTCTGCTTATATCAGTTATCACCACTTTTAACTTGATTTTGACTCATAAACCACTGATTTACTTACAAGCCTTTTGATAGAAACTCAGATTTCTGGCCAGATACCAAGAGGTGGATTATGAACAGCATTTAATACTGTCTTAAAAGCAGCATCACCACTGGGAGGAAGTAAGTGACAGATTTATGGCCAAATGTGACTGTAAAGAGCCTTCAAGCATGTTCAACCTCTTTGGGCCACCTCAAACTAATGAAATGGCAGTAAGTTCCTGTTACAGAGAAAAAGAGAGGACAGCAGCTGTCATAGTCTATACAATTGTAGTGTTAGTTGTAACCTGATTTTGATAGTATGTGTCATTTCCATATTGTGTATTCTGCCCGCTGTCTGCACTCAGAGTGGAGAGTTATTAGAGTGGACAGGTTTTTTAAACTCATTAATGTGGAGTGGCACTGAGCAGCTGACACTGCTGATCCTTCAGGGTTGATGTTTGACCTGTAGACATTTACTTATGTAATACAACCTAAACAAAAAAGGGTCTGTTTTTGCCCTTTAATGATTTTTTGAAATATCTTTGAAGGGGTAGCCAAATACACGATTGTGGGTTACAACACTCATAAAACCATTTAAGAGCTTGATTACAGCTTGTTAAAAATTGAATTGAATAACTGCGAGTTGATAAACCGATAAAGCTCCTGCTCTTAAACTGTAAGGATCATTACAAAGTGTATGTATACTTTCCTAGATAATAAACTAATTTCAGAGATGACATACATCACATCTTTCAAATCTCAGCTTTAAATCATTGGAAATTCTGTCACAATTAATCAAAACAAGAATAAAAAAGGAACTACTGTTTGCAGGGTCAAGAACAACTTTCAATCTCAACTGTTAAACCAAAATAAAAAATAAATCCTTAAAGTGCTCAGAAAAAAAAAAAAAAAAAATCTGTATCTACAAGACAGCAGCTGGGCAAACTCCATCTGCTGAGGAAGATTGTGTGATACGATCGAAAGCTCCAGAAGTGCTACAAAATGAACCTTGCGATGAGATTGTTCAAATTCAGTTCGGTAAAAAATCTGTTTTGAACAACTTTAATATGGACACTGACAGGATATTAAATCTCTAAGTGAAGTTACACACAACAGACAACACTTTGACAAACACAAAAAATCCTATCCTATCACATCATAAAATATTTTGAATAAAGGCTGATCACTATCACTCCACGGATATGAGGACAATGTGGCTGACTCATAAAGAGGCTTGATCAGTTTAATATGGGTAAAAAGTGAGTTAAATTTAGTCACAGTAAGAAACTGTAATGTTTGATGCTTATTCAAAAATTCCCACGTGTTGTAACACCAAAAGTGAATGTAGGTCAAATAAATGTTTGAATCTGTTGGCTGAATCATTTCTGGTGGATTTTTTTTTTATTATGCCATAAATTATTGACCGGGGCTTTTATTATTAATACCTTAATGTGTGCAGGATTTTTTCAGCCTTGTCCATTCCTGCTTCTCATTCCCTTCAAAAGCCATTCAAAAATACCATTAGAGAGACATTTCCCTCGTTCATTTCCCTGCTCATTTACAGTAAAACACTGCACAGCTCTGTTTCATTGACTTGTTCAGAGAGAGAAGGAGAGAGAGGGAGAAGGAGGGAGAGAGAGAGAGAGAGGTCCATGCCCCCCACCCACACACACTGTGTTACGTGCAGGCCGACAAGACCCCCCTTGTGGAAACTGAACACCACAATCTTCCTCCCTTTCGGCATCCCCTCTTCCCTGCCCTGAACCCACCCTGTCCCCTGCTGGCCACTGTCCTTAACCAAACACACAACACACAAACGCATGCATGGACGCACGCACACACACACACACACACACACACACACACACACACCAACAGTACCCGACTTTCTCACACACCCACAATAACCCACACACACTGTACAAACACTCTCTGAACTTTATATCGGATTATATTTCAGCGATGCACATGAGACACACACACACACACACACGCTCTGTGTGCCGGTCCTTCTGAAAACACACACATCCTTTCACTTTCTTTGATGGATGAGGAAATGCTCGCACAAACATATAAACAAAACCTCCATCCCAAACCCCATTAGATCTGTATGCTTTTCCTAGAGCTTCAGTTGAGTCTTTCAGGACCTGACGTATCTGGCAGCTCCGCCTCCCCTCCTATCCTCTCTTTCTCTCTCCCGGCTCAAGCCCTACCTGATTGTCTGCTTGTTTTCCCTGGCGGCTCCCAGCTTCCGTTCCCAGGCTGGGAGGTGGGAGGTGGGAGCGCAGCCTACAACACATACTTTCCACCCCTGAAGGCTGAGGGCCAGCGGCGGCTCCTCCTGTCCACAGGCCCTACAGGAAGCACTTAAGCCCTGCTGCTGCCCACCAGATCCAACTTCTCTTCTGGTTTGGGCCTTGGGTAGAAGAGATGGGATAAGTGCATAAGAAAGGGATAATAAAGTGAATAACAGTGGGGTGTGTGAGGATGCAGTTTTGGCTGGAGTTTTTTGCATCCAACAAGGAAGCTTTGTGAAAAAGTTCCCCAGAATGGATTGGGGAAAACTGAGATGTAGGAAAACAATCGCAAGTCTGCAAGTCACATCTTTGTGCTCTGTGATCATTTTAAATGTCAATAAAGCCAATTATTACAGGCGATGCCATTAACCCGTGGACTGTGTACATGCTGATGTTTAGCAGGTATGACGTTTACCATGTTCAACATCTTATTTTTGTCTTAGCATGTTAGCACAAAAGTACAGCTGAGGTTGATGAAGTTTGCAGATATTTGATCTTACAGCTACATTTTGACCAGATGATGGCGAGAATCAACGAAGTTCATCGAGGACCCAGTATTCTTTTGCGAGACATGATGAGATATTTGTCTGGTGAAGTGAACACTTTGACCTGCCGGTGGCACTAAAGACGTATCAAATATCATGGCAATCCATCCAATAGTCTCACAAAAAAACTAAAATGCCAACCTCATGGTGGCGCTAGCAAAAAAGTTAGGGAATCACCATAAGTCTGTAGAATTCATTCTTTGAGGACCATTATTGTCTGGACAATTTTATGGTGATCTTTTGTTGAGATATTTCAGTCTGAACCATCCATAGAGTGACACTGCTAGCATGGCTTAAAAACTATTGACGTAATCACAGAGAGCAGAAAAGGACCGAACGGAGAGTCAACAAAATAACCAGGCAGTCCCTCTGGCTCCTCATCAAAATTTAGTTTTTCGCAGATCAATGTTCAAGCATTTCATCTAGGATGAAGATCTTCACAAAAATCCTGAAAACACTAATGTGGACAAGGCTTGTTTTAATATTTAGCCTAATATGGACGTAGACAGAGAGGATAAATGAACAATCAGTGGGACAGGGAACAATTTTGTCATAGGTCTGCTGGAGTAAAAAGGTTTTTCTTCTACTTTAATGGTGCACCTGCAAGTCTCTATTCTAGATATTTTCCCAATGGGAGTTTGTGCTTCTATATAGGCTCTTCTCAGAGTCAGCATGGCCCCTGTGATTAGTACAAATGACTCTCATTACGTGGTAATGCTATAATTACATGACCCAAAGTGCTGCCCTGCTGTAATGTGCTGCAACTCTACCGCTGCAAGTGACAGCACTTGCACACCCACCATTCTGTGAAACTTGTTACTCATTTGTAAAGAGATCAATTCCCCCCCTAGTTGTTTGCCTCTTTGCTTTTTTCCGGCTGGAGTTTGTTTCTTTCTGTGCTTGGGGCTGAGCCATTCTGTCACTGTTGAGCGTTTGATGTAGTCAGACATGGAGGTGAACCCAAACAATGACTGAGAAGCTCTCGTGTTAGATTAGTTCTGTTTTATATGAACTGAGTGCTACGGTAATCCACCCAGATCACATAATGGTAATTTGGTACCCATTTCCTCGTTCAACAAGCTTTTATGTAGGCCCAGTAATCATCTGCAGAGAACTTGAAATGTACGTTATACCACTAAACTCAAAACCAGCTGCAGAAGCCAATAAAAAGACAAGTAAGGATGTGTTATTAGACATTAAGACTTCTTTACCATGCACTAGATACAAGCACTGCACTGAAAAAAGCAGATTTCTCCAAAATCTGACTGCCGGTTTGCCTCAGCGCTTGGATCTGTTTTTAGTGGTGAATTTGGAGGAAACGCAGACACTTACTGATTCTTGCAGACACTGCTTAAAAGCAAGCGTGGCTTTTGTAAAACATGGGTCAGTAATAACACACTTCAGCGCTGAATGATATCATTTGGCACTGGAACTGAAATTCTGTGCAGCAAATCAACTAAGAAAGCTCCTGGAAACTGCCACTTTATTTCCCTTGCAACTGGGTGATTAACTGCAGATAAATGTAAACGACATATGAATTTGATGGTAAGAGGAAAAATGATTGTCACAACTTTATGAACATGTGATCTGATAAACGGTTTTTACGGTAGGGAGATAAGAAACCACTCATGACATAGCCATGCTGATGGAGGTATGATAGAGATGCAGCAGATCAACAGCTGTGACACTTCCGCTTTGAACGCCTCCCTTCCTCAAAAAAAATATGCCCACAGAGTTGAGGAGATCAGTTGATTAGGCAATATGATGAGATACAGTATACCATTATTTTTACTGTTCTCGGTTCTCGTTTAATCACCGCTGAAGTGATTGCTGCATGCATGCACACAGTGGAGGAAGAGGTATCTAGAGCCTTTACTTAAGAAAAAGTAGCAATACCATGCAATACCACCGTGTTACAAGTAAAAGTCCTTCATTCAAACTGTGTTTACGAGTGGCTCAACTGTACTTTTTGTTGTGGGACAAGTTTCAACTTTGTAATTCTTATTACAACCTCACGTTAAACCCAGTATACCTAGCTTTGCACAACTCAAAACTCTGCCAACACAAAACACCAGAGTGGCATGCAGGGCCTTTAATCCATATAATGCATCACAGTCATAACTAACTAGCAGCTAGTAACTATAGTTACATTAAATATATGTAGTGGAATAAAAAGTACTATTGAAAAAAGTAAAATTTCCCTCTGAAATGTAGTGGAGTAGAAGAACAAAGTAGCATAAATTGTTTTGAGTACAAGTACCTCAAAATTGTGCTTCAGTACAGTACCAGAGCACACAACAATGAGCTGCATTCTTACCCTCCACAGATCTGAACTGGAGACGTTGAGGTGAATGGACTTGAAGTAGAGTCTTAGACTGCATCAATATACACTGGGATTGTCTCATTTTTTCTACCTACAAAAACTTACTGTATGCTATCCAAATCATTTGAAAGAGGCTATGACTCAAATATTTGTCACATAGAGACTTTAACAAAGTTCTTTGTGTTTCCCCACCATACAGTAGTTGTCATGATATTGTAAAAAAAAATTAATGAAAAAACACTGGCATTGAACGTTTAAAAATGTCATCACTTAACATAATCCAGGGTTTTACAGAATTGTCCCATATGAATGTTTAGTCTGGAGTGTGGGTTGCGTTCACTCTTTGACACTTGGGGCTCATCCAAAGAGCTGCATCCCATCTAGTCACTTCTCTAAATTCTCCTATATACCCAAACCCATTATCCAGCACTGTTTTTAACCAAGGGGGCGACCAACAATGCAACCCCTGCATACCTCCAGGCCATGATTAAAACATCTGCTCTTGCCTGAACATTACATTTGGCTACTACTGTATGACTGTCCCTCCTTTGAGTGCAACAATCTGCTCATATCTCTGTCCAGTCTGAATAATTTCCCTCCCAGTTTAGTTAGAACTGGAAAGTCTCTCTCCACATCCTGATGCAGATTGAAAAACTATCTCCCCGGACTCTACCTCTGACCCTGATCTCCGGCCCTCCAACCTGACCCTGACCCCTTAGCCTTGAACCGCGGTTCATATCCTGCATGACCACATACACATGTAATGACCATACATGTGTATACACCAATCAAGTGATTGCATTTTGTTATTGGCTTGTTCATAGAATGAAAATGTTGTTTGATGATTGTTGCAACACTAATTGCTCGAAGGATCCTGAGTTGTCTGCTTATTCAAAGAGTCACACAGGACATGTGTCACTCATAATTTAATGATGAAAACTGAAGATGAAGACGGAGACATTTCCAGCAAGAGATGTTGGCTGGTTTGTGAGATATAAACTCTGTGTTACTTTTATTGATGGCCAACTGAGTTAACTACATTAGTTTGTAAACAATATGGAATAAACCTGGGGTTATGTAATGTCTTAAAAACAACTCTGTGTGTCTCACAAACTCAGTCTTTGGTCAATTTAATCTTAAAATTGAGTAATCTGGATTATATGAATGCATATAATTTGAACCATTTCAAATCATGTTTGCAAAACCCAAAATTAACAACAAAAAAACTAACTAACAGTATCTGATACAGTGCTGGTCAGGGACAGCGGCGCCTGTTTCTATCCAGCTGCCTTTTTCTAAACATATAATTTATTCTGTAAACAGCATCAGATGTTGTCAACTATCATTTGTCACAAGGTAGATACAGGTCCATTTTGTTGTAAATGTGTGTTTTTAATATTTGTTTGTATGTTTGTTGCAAGATTGCAGTGTGTAGTTTATAAAAAATAATCCATTCATTTAAGATAGGCAATTATTGGTGATAGTAGTAATATTGATATGAGACTACTTATTTTTAAATTATATTTTTAGAATGATATTAAATATTTGAATATCGCCACATATTCAAAAATGGTGAAAATCAGATCAAAACATTTTGCACAAAACCTGTGTTAAACAAGGAAGAGCATAAATGTCATTTATTCAAATTGTCTATTTTAAGAGGCTCAGTCTGATCAGAATATCAGTAGATAATTTGCATTTTTTATTTTTTTACTTTCTATTCCTGTAAGCCTACTCTGAGCTGTGCTCACCACAAGAGGACCTAGTTTACTGTAAACTCCAGTAGAACAGTGTCTTCTGAAGATTCACATCTGTGATAGGTAAATTAAAAATTAAATCTGCATAAAAGTATTATTACTTTTTCAGTTTATTTTAATATACTACTTCAAAAAACAGGACATTTTTCCTGAAAATGGATCAAAAAAAAAAAAAAAAGAATAAAAACAATGGGCCTTTCATCTTTATTTTCTCTGTAACAATTCCACATATTTTGTACTGCTGACAAGTTTGGATGCATTTTACACGGTAAAACCTTGTTAAAGCATTTTGAAGTGTTGCAGTGAAAAACTTAATTTTATCCCAATGATCCTAACAGAAACTACATGGGAAGAACAAACACATGGTGAGGCCAAAACAGAAGCATGTCTGGGTGTAAAATCAGTTTAAGGAGATACTGATTTGAAGCTCAGTCTGGCCTCCTCCCTTTCACTATTATTAGAGGGCGTGAGTGAATGGACTAATCCTGATTGAATTACATAGTAAACTCACGAGCTGGGGTATCCAGAGCTAAGACAGTGTCCTCTGTGTACCCTCCACTCAGAACAGGAAGCTGCCAGCCTTTCTGAGATTAGGCCTGTTTCCTCTCTCCACAGTGCACTCCCAGCGACCCCGTGGCCCTGTAACCTTCCTCCCAGTACGTATGGCATACACACCATCAGCCGAGGAGTGTGCCAGCTGCCGTGTGACACGCGCAAACACACACACACACACACGCACACAAACACACCGCTAAATCATTCCTCAGAAAATGACATTTGAGTTCAATTCAAAAACAATATGGCCTTTCCTGGCCCAGGATTGGAATGCTGAAGCGTTCAGCAGACACAACACAGTCACGTATGTCAATACTGTGTCCATATACAGCACTACTCCAGCACCCCTCCACCCCCGATACCTCCCCCTCCCCCTCCCCCTCTCTCTCTAACAAATTGTGGCAGTAATTTTTCCCTCTTGCTGAGTTTTACGAGCCGTAATGTGAAGCACCTGTAGCCACAGAGAGGCCAGATGAGGGCTGCAGGAGCCTGTCTGTGACCCAGCTTCAGCCTAGCAGGACACACACACAGGTACAGTCACAACTGATGTTTGATAGGGCATCTTTTCGTTGCTGATGATCCTGAAGCTGGAAAGTTTATTTTCATTAGAGCTAAAGCTTTAAATCAATTCCCCACACAACACTACATGAAATCCTTGTTTAATAGTCATGGTATTGGCATGGCTCTATGGATGGCAAGGTCTGATGGTTAGTTGGTCAGTCGACTGTTTTGCCACAACGACTCCTGGATGGATTGCTATGAGAGACGTGTGGTGCCCAGATGATGATTGATTTTGGTGATCCGATGACTTCTCCTTGAGATCGATATCGTTGTTTTTCAGTAAAATGCCTCAACAACTATTAGATGATTTGCCATGAAATTTGTAACCATGATGCCCAGAGGATGAATCCTAATGACTTTGTTAATCACCTGACTTTTCATCTAGCACCACCAGTGGTTCAAAATTGTCACTTATTCAGTGCAATATATCTCTACCAAATGGATTGGCACAAAATTTGGTACAGATATTCATGGTCCACAAATTATCCAATGTCTTTACATCAAGCATTATCATCAGGTTAAAATTTCAACTTTACTTGAAGTTTTTTTTTATTTACCGTGAACATTACACCCTCATAGAGCTTCTAGTGTGGGTGTGGATTCTTAGTCTTGTTACTGTAAAATACTGGTATTTCTGTAAACTTTTCAGGATGAGACCAAAAATTATCAAGGTGAAAGCAATGCTCTATTTATATCTATTTGACTGATGAATCAAACACATTATTTAGAAAATAATACAGCTCAGCATCAGTAACCGATGAAATAATAATACTTCCTCTGAAGTGGTAGATGCAGAATTGGGCAAATAAGGAAATACGCTGATGCAGAAACCTGTGTCTCATCAGTATATTCGTATCACGCACCTAATATCTGATAAATGAGCGTGGGATACGGCACCTAAAAATGCATGTGACAGTGCATCATCTCACAATGACCTCAGACAACTGAGATCACATTTAACACCCTCCAAAGTTCATAGCACTTACTGTTAATGCAGGGTGAGATTGCTTTTATCTGACCAAGTGTGCGTGTGTGTGTGTGTGTGTGTGTGTGTGTGTGTGTGTGTGTGTGTGTACAAACATGTTCTATTGAGGCCACATGTAACAACCAGGAACTCAGCTTGCTACGAAAACAAGGGGTCATTAGTCAGAGCACCAGCCTGTAACCTGTAGTTCTCTGAGGTTTCAGGTCAGCTGCTTTCTATTACCTCAGGGGGTTGACTTGGTGCGGGCTGAAGGCCTGTTAACCCTGGCCGAGTCACCAGGCTTGGATACAAACACTGACGCTATTGATGGCCTTTTTCTCTGAGTCACAAACTTTCTGATGCCGGGTTGTGTATGTGAGTGTCTGAACACACACAGACACACGTAACAGGCTAACCCTTTGACCCCAGTCACTGCTGCGGTCTCCACATCCATAAAAACTACTTAAATCTCTCACTGTAAAATAATGGCAAATGCTACTATTATTTTTAGTCAACCATGCAGTAGGCTTCTGCATGTGGTTTCTGGACACATCGCCTTTAATTATCAGTAAGGAGTCATGAGCAAAGTGAGCACAAACTTCTATTTAATTTGGCTAATTAAAGCAGGACTGTCAATTGACTCGATTGCAGCAAGGGTATAATTGTCATAAGAAGCCTGTCACCACAGTTGTACCGCAGACGATACACAAAACAGGCCCTGACTTTAGCACAGTGCTCGAAGTGACTCTGCAGAGTATACAGAGGTGTGGGTCTATGCTTGTTCTGTGTGTCGGTTTTCATGCTGCTTGCTCAGAAGACTTTCTTAAAAAAAAAGTCAAGTTTTTTTTTTTTGCTCCCACATGCCACCAGTTAGTCACCCATCTAAATATATCCGGCTGTACCAGCCTGTCAACCACAAATGTCACTGAGAATGACACATGACACATGAAACACGACAGTATATGTAAGAAAGGGAGCAGGATAAAAAAATATTTAAAGTGTGTATTATTTGCCTTACCAACAGAAACTAAGCTAAACATATATTACAAAATATTACTTATAAGGCCTGATTTTCCGATATTCACTTTGTGTTTTAATATACTTGAGGTCCCCACTAAGAGGAACAGATCGCCTTTGGGCTCCACTGGAGGAACACACTGCTTCTTTTTCTGAGTCGGGAGATTCTTGAGGAACCACTACGACCTGTGAGGTGAGGGTCAAGTGATAGATGAGGAACCTAGTTTGCACTGCTGCCAGTGAGCTAATCTGGTGGAAGTAATGATTCAACATGTAGGCTATATGGTGAATAGGCCTGATTATTTTGAACAGCGCTTTCAGGCAGGAGATAAGTGGTACCTTCAGAGTAAAAGATGTTGTTGGTGTTGTTGAAACGTTGTGTTTTTGGCAAGTCTTCAGTACTGAAAGATGGTACTGTTGGTTAAGCATGTTAATTGTTTCTATGCATTGCTTTAAATGTATGGGTAGCAATAGGGTTGCATTTTATTTAGCCTAGATGGAAGCCGATTGATATTTGAACTGTTTAATTGATGTTACGGTACGTTAAACCTCTGTACTAATATCTCACTGCATTGTTATACAGAAATGTCAACCCAAATGCTAGTGTTTAGTGTAAAAGAATGTTAAAAAAGTTATTTTTCTTCCATTTACCAATAGATTTGTAGTACAGTTGTTATTGGTGTTTCGACCTTTCTCAGAACAGTGAACATTTTAGAAAGTCAACTGTATAAAACTGCAAAATTTATTTAATAAAACTTGCTTTTGTATTCTTTACTATGTGGGTATTTTCATATTCCAGTCATTTCCAGCATCTGATTAAAATTTGTGTATTGACTCAAAATGCCCCTTTTAGTGCTTTCACACATGACACATTGACGATTTTTCCACTGACATGCTCCGTTTAGCTTATTGACTTTTACAATTACCATTTTCCCATTCTTGCTTGAGTTTTCTGTTTCACTGTTTTCAGACATGCTCACACACCTCCTAACTTTTCCCTCTCACACCTGGTCCCAACCTTTGGTCTGTGGTTTCTTTGGCCCTCAGTAGCTGAGGTCCTGGATGGTGTTAATCAAAGACTTGTTTTGATCCAGGTCCAGTTTACTGAGTGAGGAACATGTTCAATCAATGAAGATATGGCTGCGGGGAAACACAGCTTGTTTGAAATGGAAATGAGCGCTGCTTCTTCCTCTCTAAGCTACCACCAGGACTCACAATGGTAATTCCCCTCCTAATTTATCAGTGTGGATCAAGTCCAAATGAATAGATAATAGATAGATTTTTTTTTTTCCTGCGAAAGGATGCCATCTGTAATGGATCAGAGGCTTGTGAGGAGCTGGAGAAAGTGTGTTACAGTGAGGTTTGAGTGTAAACCTGGGTTCAGTAGAAACACTTAAAGCCTTTGATAAACATTCTTATCTAGAGGTGAGATGTTGAAATATGACCTGCTCAGACAGAGCAGAGAGCCAAAGCCCAAGGGGTGTGTGTTTGTGTGTGTCTGTGTGTGAATGCGTGTCTATTAGTAAAAAGGCGGTTGTCCCCACGTTGCCTCTCTTTTTCGATTCATCTGCAGCACTGAGGGCCTGTTTTTATCAGATCCATCTCTGGAGCTGACAGTAATGTGTGCCCACCCATGTAGTCAACTCTCTGTGTGTCTGTGTGAATATATCTGTGTGTGTGTGTGTGTGTGTGTGTGTATGTATGTGTGCCAGCCAACAGGCCGGGGGATGCTCAAAATAGTTTGGCTGATTTATAGAGTCTCCTCAGGCTTTGGAGAGATCCCCCTTTTGACTAAAGACAGCGAGGGGTCTGTGCAGGGGCAGCCAAGCTTAATGACTTAGCCGGTGCCAACTCAAGCTCACACACACTTGCACAGGTATGCTATGTAGACACACACAGAAAAAGTTCAATCATATCTATTTTCTGAATGTAAACATACAAAGAAAGAAATCAAAGCTTCATGTCAAGTCTTTGAATGGAAATTGAAAAGATAACTAGAATCTGACTTTTTTCACCGAGGAGAATTTTATCCTTTTGGCATTTAAAACCACACACACTCAACATCAAATTTTGGCTGCCTCAACTTATGCTACTCAGTTTTTTATTTCAAAAACCTCGCCTAATTTCTTTTTCTGAAAGTGCACACACTGTGAGGTGCAGGCCAGTGTGAGCATGAACATTAGCATTCCAACTCTATCAAAATCAAATTGATAAACAAGTTTTCTCCAATATATCAAGGTGGTGGAAAATATAATAAATTTGACTTTGAAAGAACTTGTCTGCTGATGTTGTCATATGCAAACAGCACAAGTCTTCATGCTTAAATGGAAAATAAGTATTTTTATAATTTCCTTACAAAACAATCCATATGAATTTTCCAAAAATAAAAAAGGATTTTTGATTTTGCCACCACTATGGTCAAAATGAAACCAGCAAAATTCTTGTTTTGCTTGCCTCTAGTGGTTGAAGGTCTCACCCTTCTGCAATGATGTAGAAGTGTATTCACAGCATGGTTGGTGAAACAACCCTGGTGGGGCAGTCTAATTCCCTTTTCCACTGCATGGTACCTGCTTGGCTCGACTCAATTGTACTCACTTGTTTGGTTTTCCACTGGCAAAAGTTGTCGATTGTACCTGTTTCCTGGTACTTTTTTTGGTATCACCTTGGTCGAGGTTCCAAACGGGCTGAGCCGACACTTAAAGGTGACGTGAAAACAATCGTCACTTGACATGGGCCATCTTGCCGAAACCAACCATTTAAAGAAGCCAAAATGCCATCAAGAACGCATGTAGTGGAAACATGGCTTTGCATATGTTTTTACATTGTTGTCCGTCATTATTTTGATTGTGCGGCTTGTGAGCCCAGCCTGTGTTCTCAGCCTCCAGAGGGTCATGTTTCTGTTGACTGTTCATGGCCAGTTGAATTTTTCATCTTTCAGTGAATTCTTATCAGTTTAAAATTGGTCCACTTATGTCCCACCCAGGCGTTTAACGAGTCAGCGACCACAGGGGACTAGCATGATTCACAAACAAGAGGGTTTACTGTAGAAAATCGTCTATGGAGATAATCTGCCTCCTGAGGCCACCAGCTCCTCTTGAGTGGTGTTTTACTGGAGCCACGTCGGTTCTTCAGGAGGGAAGTCTACCCAGCCAGATATGAGAGCACCATGACCAGGACACAGGGGTGACGAGAGGCCGGTCGAGGGCTAGTGGGATAGGGGGAAGTAAGAGGAGGGGGGGTGTTTGAAGTGGAAAGAGATCCTAGAACCATTTTATAGCTTTTTCTTATGCCCTTCTGCAGAGAGAAAGCAGAGGGGTGTCGTTTTTTTTCAAACACATAAAGTTAGAGATTTTGATGATTTATAGAGAAAGGAAAAGAGAGAGAGAGAGAGAAAGAGAGAGGGAGGGGGTGATGGCAGGGGGGTTTAAACATGATGCAAACCATTTGGAGTGGGGAGCGGAGGTTGCCAGCACAGCCTGCTCTGTTTAAACTGGAGAGGAAGTGACCGTATATACAGCATGCCAGCAAACTCCCTCTCCCTCACTGTCTTTCTCTATCTCTTCTTTTTCTTCAGCTCTCTCTCTCTCTCTCACACACACACTCAAAAATAGGAGTTTCAGAAGCTCAAGAGAGAGTGTGCGCATACATACGCACACGTACACACACATTCACATCCACAGAGGTCAAATGATGGCCATTGGTTAGAGAGTGTGTTTGTTATTCTAATATTATGTTTCTTTACATCACCGTCACTAGGCCCATCACCGTTATTATCATTATTACTATTATTACAATCTGGAAGGCTGGGGGGTACACGGGAGAGCGAGAATAAAGGAACGCCGAGGGGAGAAATAAGCCAAGAAAGAGACAGAAAAATGAAAGACAGAGCAAAAGGGAGGAGAAGAGGTCAGCGTTTTCCCTCAACACCCGTCCATGACTTAATCTTATTCCGCTCTATTGAGACCTTCCCAGGACTGAGGATTTGTTGTAAGAAGTGAGAGACAAAAGGGGAGAAAAAGATGAACAGTGAGAAGGAGCTGATGGAAAGGAGGGTGATGAGGAGGTAAAGGAGAATAGAAGCAAAGAAAGAATTAGAGTATGATGTATGGGGAGCTTGTTGGAGGTTACCCAACCTCACCTTAAAGCACAATTCCTGGTTTATTACAATGTGGGTCTCATTATTTTATTATCATAATTCATATTGGTATTAATAACATTGTACTCAACAAGTCAGAGGATAAGGCTTTCTATATTTTTGTTAGTGTCAACAAATCCCATGAAAAAAACAAAATCTACAATGCATTCGTTCGTATCTCAATACGTCCTGGTTCCCCCAGCTTGTCTGTGGTTCAAAAAAAAAAAGGCTTTTGGGCTAAAGCTAAGTCAGGTTACAGGAGACTGTTTTCAGCTGCTGATTTAGTGCGCTGTTGAGTATTTACAGCAGGACATGTGGGATCAACTCAAAGTAAACTAAAACGCCTTTGTATAACCTATTGTAATGAAGGAACATGTCGCCCAGTGCAAAGGTGTGGCTCATTGATGTGTTTTTTAATAGTTTTTGAACAACAATGGAGGCTTTGGTTGAACTCATTTCATGGGATTTGTTGACATTTAAACAAATATGGAGTATTACCCGACCTATCCATTAATTGCTGAGATCTGAAAACATGACATCGTTGAAAAGAGGTTTGACAGGGCAAGAACACAAGGCTTCAGATAATCATAAAGGTTTTAAACAAACCCCCAAATTATTATTATTTGGAAAGAAAAACAAACAGCAAAATTATTATCCAAAGTTCAGACTTCCTGGTTCAACTTTGATCCACTGTACTTACTGTAGTTGTGCATACACAATTTTCCTGCGCAAGGAGGGATGATTACTGACATTTCGGGTGCCTCTTTATAAAGTTTTTTAGGCTACGTTGTTGACTTGTTTACAACCTGTCTGGTATTCTCACCACACAAGTTTCTCGCTAGCCTTGTCCCAGGTCTCTGATGGGCAACCCACATCATAGATTTTCCAGCCATTGAAATAGTTGTGGCACTGATGACTGTTAAAAAGCGGGGAAAAAAAAAAAGAAAAGAAGGCAACAAGCATGGGTGGGATTGATATAACTGTCCAGCTTGTTGTAAGTCAACTTATCAACTTATTCTTTGTGAATAACGTTAACTGCCCTTTGCAACTGCTACAATGACAGCATCTGTGTCAACTGAAAATAACGCAAATAACATTAAACAAAATGGGAATTCAAACTGGTTATTAGGTTGGTTCCTCCCCCCAACAGAGTTTTGTTAGCAATGTTGCCATGTTCCCAGATCCAGGCAATCACTTTGCTGCTATCATGACTGATAGAAACAATAAAAATATAACAAAAACATAATAAAAAATAATGCCCAAGTTGTAATAAATCTCAATTATCCTTTAAGTGAAAGTGTCTGCTTTCCTCATGTGCATTTGTCGTTGCATTCTTTCAACCATCTGTACTGTAATGGTTCCCAATCAAGCATGAATCAAACTAAAATAGAACTAATAGTCCCTACACATGCTTGTTTTGGGGTTTTTTACAAAGCAGACGCACAGGCCACCTATTTCTGTGTCTGCGTCAGCTGTGGTGAGCAAGTCTAGACCTCACTAAACCGGAGCACTGTGGTCTGGTGATGTCATCCTAAAAAAACACTGTACAGCTAATTGGTTTATGATCACCTCCAAATTGGCTCCCAGTGGACTTTATCAAATTGAGAGACTAACATGAGTGGAAAGGTTACTTGGCAGGTCAGAGGTTTGACAAGCTGCCCTGCTCTTCCATTTTTAATTCAGACAAAAAAGAAAAAAAACAAGCACTAATACACCAAGTGCTTGTTTTTACTGGTACTGTTTCGTGTTTCCAAATGAATCCTTATAAAGAGGGTCATAAAATTAGACCCAATAAATGGCAACAGACAAAATCCCAAAGTAGGCTGACTAAAATAATAGTAATGTGAAAAGAAGAGTCAACCACGAGCCCCTTGCATTTGACATCCCTTTACCAATGTGAAGCATAGACTCATTCATGATTCAAGACTTTACTGCCATTTCAACGTGGTTGATAGGAATTTGCTTTAGTGAGCTGAAATGAAGCAAAAAGAACCCTCAAGACATCACATAACCACACTGAAGACATAAAACAAGTGGTAAACACATAAAATTACTATTAAATGCAATACTGTATTGCTGTTCTCCATGTCCTTGTGTGGAGGTAAAATCTAAATCACCACATTCTTCCATTAAAGTTCTCTACTCAAAGATGCACAACACAAGCTGTAAATGCTTCAGAGTATGCAAACACACGCCCACACGTGTGTGCGCCTGTGCGTATGAGTGTGTCTGTGTGTGTGCGCTGTGCCGTTGTGTTGCTGGTGGCTCGGCTTCAGGATTGTGTCGAGGCTGTCTGTAATAAATGTGCCCAGGCGAGTGGGCCCAAAAAGATATATCACAAACAGGAGGGGAGGCAGAGTGCACAGGGGAAGGAAGAGGATGGAGCAAGTGGGGGCGAGTGGGGAGCAGAGTGGGAAAAGAAATGAAGAAGAGGAGAAAGGAGATGGGGGAGAAAGGGGAGGATCGATTGGTAAGGAAAAAGAGAAAGGGGGGCAGGGGCTGCTTTCTCCTGGGTCCTGCTATGTTTCCCATTATGTAAGCCCTGGTCACCGGCAGCATGCCAGCAGGCAAAATAAAAGAGTCTCTCTGGCTTGGCACGGCTCGTATTTTCCTATCCTCGGCACGGGGTCAGGGAGGGGTCAGGCAGCTGGATGGGGCGCTGGGGGGATTGTGGGGTCTGGGCTGGCCTCCAAAACCCAAAAGGCCCAGGGTTCAAGTACCAGCTGAAAGCAATCAGGGGGAAATCTGGGAGTGCCACAGCTGCTCGCAGCAGCGTTGTTCTGTGGCTCAACTTCTCTCTAACTCTTTCTCTGACTCTCTCTTGTCCCACTTTTCCCTTCCCTGTTGCCTGTTTCCCCCCTCCCCTTTTGACGGACGCACACACACACACACGGAACTGCATACTTTAAACATGAAGCCAGAAGTTCATGTATGCTGGTATGTGTGTGTGTATGTGTATGCATGTGTGTGGGCGCACGCACCAGGGTTGTGTTTGTGTGCAAGCTCATGTGTTTGCATGTGTGCGCTGGCATGTGTTTGTGAGCGTGCGCGTGTGTAAGCGGGGTCACTGAAAAGACAAAAGGGATAAAGACAATAGTAGCGGTCCAGTCTGCTTAGACCACAGCGAATCTTACACTGCGGCATTGTATGTGTGTTTGACCGCAGAGCCTGAACATCACTGTGAATGTGCATGTCTGGTGCTGCTGTATTTTACATCAGTGTGTGTGTGTTTGTGTGTATTTTGAAATTCCATTCGTTCACTAAACACAAAAATGTAATGGTGCTGTAAAAGATGCTTAGCTCCAGTGTTTTTGTGTCATGACATTTCACTTTGAATCTACCCCTCACATGCCGACTATACCTCGCAATATATAAAGTGCCGGTGTAAAATGAGGGGTGAAACGTATATTGAAAGCAGGTGGGGTGAATTTTCCTACTCTGGTTTTGTTTTAATCTTCCCCTCAGAGGGCACAATAAATGCCAACAAATACAATACCATTCTCAGTGACTACTTCCATCCTTGGAAGTACTGGAAAGTTTCTTACTAGTCTGAGCCTTTTTCCTCCAAGATGAAGAGAGTCTGTATTCATAGGGCATAAGAGGTCACTGAGAAGTTTGATGAGCCTGAAAACAATGTAAACCTTACACCGGAGTCAGCGCAGAAACAAGATCCAAGCTTCACTGAACAAGTATGACTGACTGGAAAGGTGCATTTCGGTATGCTCCTAACCACCTCTTGTTATGCGCCCTCTCAATTCACCTGAATGGAGAGCCCATAAATACTGTAAACATTGTTTTTTTTACGTTTGGCTGAGGAGAAAAAAATGTGCACAGGTAGTGTTTGGGGACATTTCCATGGCCGTTTAATACTTTTATGGAGTTTTTTGAAGGAACAAGGTTTTTTTTTAGGTATAATGTACCAATTCAGTTCCAGTGGTTTCCAACCCACATCCCAACAGGAAGCTGGATCAAGCAATCAATTCGTTTGGTGTGCAGGGCAACAATGGTGTGCGCATTGTTGAGATTTGGGAGGGGGTGCACCTGAGATGATATTTTCCTACACCATCAATAGGACACAGGGTCACTGGATTTCTTGCAGAATAGTAATGTTGCATGCCTCTTAAAGTGTTACAGACATGTGCAAATTTTCCCCAAATGTGCAATGAAACTGTTTTGGCAGATTGCAGAAGCGAGACACCCCATTAAGACACCCTATGTTATTGTTTTATTTGCCCTAGCACTTACCTGTAAGAGCTTACTTATAAACACCATCTTATGAGAAACACTTGCACATCAGCTGACAGCTTAGTAGTTACAGGACCATTATACTCACTCCAGGGGCATTCATCTCATAATGGACCAGAGATAGTGCAGAACATTCAGCAGGCCCATTAAGCTTTGCATAATGTTTATGATGGGTCATGGATCTCTGTTATGTCTTGCTTAATGTGCATAGCAGATTGTCTCCTGGCCTGCTGTGTATCCACCGAGCTGGCACCGCTGCTCCTGCCAGAGCACGAACCCCCCTTGCAGATGAGTCAGGCCTGCAACTTCTGTTATCATCTGTATTCCCCGTGCTGGTCTCTGGACTCCCTCAACTCATGCCCCCCATCCAGACACCTGGGAGGAGGAGGAGGAGTGAGGGAGGAATGAGAGGGCGACGGGGGAGGCAGACGGATAGAGCAACAGTGTGATTGAGAGTGGCAAAAACAGAGGAAGTGATAGAGACAGAGAGCCAGCCAGCTGAGCAACACCCTAGACACAAAGGGCTGGGATGACACACACACATATGCATGCAACACACAAACATGCATGCACACACACACACTGACATATGCTCACTTATGGTCCAAGAGAAGAGGGGAATGACAGATAAGACTTGTGCCTGGGGCATGTGCTGGAGGAGACACCCACACTCGCTTGCCGATTGGTTCCCTCGCTCGGAGTGACGGAAGGAGCAGGGCTGGCTGTCGTCAGCCTGGCCCAGAGCAGGAAGTGTGCTGGGGATAAGGCGGCCATGTGGCAGGATGTTATGGATTTCTAATTAGAGCAATTCATCTGTCAGCAAGGGCGCGCTTTCACTGGAGCTTTCCCTGGCCCTGCTCTCGCCGGACCTCCATACTTCACACTCCCAACTTCACCCACACTTTACACACACATTCTTCACCCGGAGTGAACATGGACACGCACAACTATCCCCAGAGACTTCACAGTCATTGCTTGTCCAACATACTTCACCTCGGACTGACTACACCAGAACAAATCATTCAATCACCACTGCTCACATCAACCAAACAGCCCAAAAGGGGCTGAGGGGATCCCCTGAGAGGGCTCATTCTTCAACAGTGTAAAACCATGACTACAATAAGGACTCGCCAGTGCAGAAGGTGGAGAGGGTGGGAATGAAACCAGTTGTCGGCGCACATAAACACTCAATGATGCAGTATTCTCAGCTTGCCTCAAGGCAAGTGTTGCAGTGCGCTGTTCCCCTGGACAAAAGCGATAATGCTAAGCTGGATGCTCTAGTGGTCTGTACAAAGAAGAGAGAGCTCCCCGGGGAACAGACCCTGCTATTGTGTTACACCAGATATCCTGCTGCTGCTCTTTTGGACGGGAGCTGATAATCATACAAATAAACAAACAAAAGGGGAGGTGTGTTATATGTCTGAGATGCGTGTGTGTGTGTCTCTGTGTGTGTGTGTGAAACACAGAGTGATACTGTAATCAACTGATAATGACATGATTACTGGATAAAAATGACACGGGACAAGGGCAACATTTGCTCTGCAGAGTTGTTGTTTTTTGAATAGCATGCATAGCAGTTAGCAATGTGCGAGTCATGAACAAGCTGTTCAAGACAAACCTTAGTTACTTGAGGCCTATTATTAATTTTTATTTTTTTTCACTATTACATAGGCTATATATATTCATTTTTCACTATTACATATTTGATTTTATTGTGTGTAAGTGTGTGTGTCAAACAGAGCAAGAGAGCGAGAGAGGTTTAAAAATAAACATGTTGCCTTTGAGAGGTCTTGGTCTTCAGTCTTGACTGACTTGACCTGACTTGATACTTGGCTGTCAACTCGAATTGAGCAGCTCTGACTCACACTCACTGATTCGCAAACTCGAGAGTCAGAGTAGCTCTGAAACAGGTTGAGTGCTTCTTCTGAGCAAGGAAGTCTCTGGTGCTCTATGAGTGTTGGGGCCGGTGCAGCGCTGGGTGACTGACTTGGTGACTTGGGTGACTTGAGTGACTCGAAAACCCAACTCTCTTTAGTGAGTGACTCATACAAACTCATCAGTAAAAAGAGTCGAACCTCCTATGATGTATCTGTACATCTGAGTTTGTGTCTGTGTGATTACATCAACTTTCAAACATATACCCCCAATATACACACACACACTTGCATGCAACCATGAAAGCACACATTCAGAAGTGCACACATACACAGATATGTTTGTATTACTATACTTGTGAGGACCTTTATTACACTACATTTTATTAGACTACATTTCAAACCTTTAACCCCTTCACTACATACTAAACATTAACTGTTACTGCCTAAATTGAGTCTTTATTTTAAACTGAAGTTCAAGAGTTTGTGTCTGAACGAGTACATGATCTTTCAAACTGAAACAAATGGATCTCAGAAAATAAAAGCAGTATTTTTAGCCACAGTAGAGTCGAGGCTCAAGGGATGGCAATGCTGGTCTGTTGGCCAGTCCGTTCATCACTTTGGTCCAGTCTGAAATATCTCAACAACCATTGGATGGACTACCATGCAATTTTGTACAGACATTCACAGTCCACAGACAATGAATCTCTATCAAGTTTCATCTAGCGCCACCAATAGGTCAAATTTATTACTATCTGCTCAATAGATTAGATCCGAATTGGGTACAGATTTTGTTGATCCCCTGACTTTTCATTCAGTGCCAACAGCAATTTGACTGTTTGGTAATGTGGTAAATCTCTTCATGCATATTGGATGGCTTGCCATGAAATTTCAAATCATGTCCCCCTTGGGATTATCATTTGGAGTTTGGTGATCCATGAAGTTTTCCATTTACCACAATCATCAAATATTCTATTTGTCCAATACTTTGGTTTTTGATCAAATACTTACAACTCGAATGACATTCCCATCAGCCTCAGCTGTACTTTGCATTTAGTGCTACTAAGCAAATGTTTGCGTTCAAACATGCTTAACTAAGATTGTATACATTATAGCTGCTAAACTTAACCTACCACGTATATCATGCACCTGTATTAGGATGCATCATATGTTAACTGTAACTGTACTGCTCTTTGAGGATGTCTGCTTAGTTCAATCGATTCATGCTTTATTGTCCTGCATACAACATGGGAAAAGCAGTCACATCAAGACAGAATTACAAAATAAAAACAGATGACAAACCATCAATTAGGAAAAAGTAACACATAGTAGCAATAGCAATAAAAATAATAAGTAACAGCAATAAGTGACAACAAATCAATACAACCAAAGTACATAAACAGTACATAAAAAAGAATCAACAAGTCTTTAACAAGACAAATTTAAATACTGCTCCTGCTTTTTCTCTCTTCTACATCAAGACAAAGTCAAGGGTGAAAGTGCAAGAGAAACTGAATCATGAGAACAAGCAGCAATGGGTAAGATCGAAGCGGGGAAAAGGAGAAAGACAGAGTGTGCAAGAAATAAGGAAGAGAAAGATAGGGTCAGGGTGAAAAAGGGAACGATGGACAGTGAGTAGGGATGACGAGAGAACCCGCAGTGAGGGAGTGATAAAGCAGATAGAGGGTGTGAGAGAGAGCAGAGTTAGCCGGGTAGGGATGAGGCGGGTGGACGAGGAGGAGGAGGGGGGAGGCTGTGCGAGGCCGGGAACACAGAGCAGCGGCCGGGGGGATGTTTAGATAGGTGCAGGCTGCCACTAGGAAGTCCACGCTCCAGTATAAACAGGCCGCCACACAACCCAGCACTCCCAACTGTGGGAGAAATCTGCCCTGAGACGCACGGAGTGGCGCTGGCCAACAGAGTGAAGGAGGGAGGGAGGGAACGAGGGAGTGGGTGGTGGGAGGCAGGGGAGGATGGGTACACGGCCACTTTCAGATCCATGCAGAATATATACACAGCTGAGTCTAGCCTCTGGACCCATTTCCTCTCGCCTCCCTCGCCGAAGTCCACGCTGGACTCCTGAGGCCATTTTTGCTGCTCTTATCTCCATGTAATCTCTACCTCATATACCCCCCCCCCCCCCCCCCCCCCCCCCAATATACACACAGACTCGCATGCAAGCATGAAAGCACACATTCAGGAGTGCGCACATACAGATTTGTTTGTATTACTATACTTATGAGGTACTTTATTACACTACATTTTATGACACTAAGTTTGAAGCACCCTTTCACTACATACCAAACATTAACCATTACTGCCAAATCTGAATATTTACTTTTTAACTTTACTTCAAACGTTGAATGTTTTATGTGTAACTTTTTACATGTATTAATAACTTTGTATTGCCAATGTATGGGTGGATTGTAATGCGACTTAAAAAATGATCTTCCTTGACTTTTCTGGTTGCCTGGAACAGCCTGTAGACTGATTTCTGTGTAAAGGACTTAGGATGCTTTTTCCAGGAATAATCCAAAGGACGTGACGTGACATGTGTGCTCCAGAGTGCCTTGCCTCTCTTTCGCTCCCCTAAAGAGCAATAGCTTGATCCGAGGCATTGAGGATGGAGGCAGGCCTCTGTTAAGATGTGGGCACAACAGACTTTGCTTGACCAGCCTGTGTCCCATTTTGTCAACTCCACCTTCACACGACCGGACATCAGCCAGGAGCAGCCTTGGGTCCAAGCCGGGTTGGCTTAGCTCTTATCCCGGTTCTCTTCCCTCTCCTCCTGAGGCGGTCGCACTGCCCTCTGCAGCAATTTGTCCAGCAGATCAAGCTTGTAGTCGGGAAGATGCTGTGGGCAGCGTCTCAAAGTCCGCTGCTCTTAATCCAGAGCACTGCGCTTAATTTTCCAATGTCTATGAGTGTATTTCTGCCATAGGTAATAACTGTTAATACGAGTTTTCGCAATAACGTTTTGGCAGGCAGCTGCTTTCTTATAAACTCACTATACACTACTCTGGTGAACAGAGCAGGATTTAGCAGCTAAAGAACCAGGTATTAAATAAATCAAGAATTGGTGGAGACCCAAACAGAGCTAAAAGGAGAGTGAATATTGGACTTACATTCATCAACTGGCCAGAAACTCAGCTTCAAATAAATGTTAATAGGATAACTATTTGCTAACATGTTTGGCGCAAGTACTTAAGGTGTTGGCCAAAACATCAAATAATGTAGTTTAAGTATTATTTCATTGTATTACAAATTGGGTCATAGTGTCATAGTTTTGGCCATTTTTTCTATCAGTTATGATAACATTGTACTCACCTAAGTAATTGCTAAGATGTTGGAACACAGTCAAAGTCTGAATAGGCAGAAAATGCGAGCCGTAAGGTTGTAAACGAGGCAACAGTGTAGCCAGATTACCATTTTTTTTCATGTGAAGTTTAAAGTGAGTTTACCTGAAATGTTGATGATAATCCCACACATATGGTAAATGCAGTATTTTAAAGTTTAACCAATATATCAGCCTTTAAACAGTGGTGGATGTTTGCAATAGACAATTTTAATGTTCGCCCCCGCTTTCTCTTCCAAATAAGTTTGGTCAACCTTGAGTGTTTGTTTAAAATCTTTATTATTGTGTTTCTTGCCCCATTGGGCTTCTTTTTAGTGATGTTGCTGTTGGACTGGATTTCAGCAATTAAATTGGTGAGAACCATGTTATCATAACATATAGAAATAGTGGCAAAAAAAATATATATATATATGATAATAAGGCTCACTGGACTTTACTTTTCAAATTTTAGTCCCAAACTTTCCAATTAGTTGTGACTATAACTTTAACCTTACAACAAGAGGAACAGTCCTTACTGTGAAGGAGTTTCCTCATTTATATCCTGATGAGGACATTCAGTCCTCTAAAGTATAGAAACAGAAAAACACCACCACATACACACCAGTAAATGACCACTTACACATTTAAACACACTAGCAGTCACATACAAACACACACACACATCTTGTGGTTTTTGTGCTATGCAGAGGGATTTCAGGGGAAATTCCTTTGAACATGAAACCCACTGAAAATACGGATGGTAAGTGAAGAGAAATATTCAACATGAACAAATACAAGGGCAAACTCCTCCGTCACATTGGACCCTCTTGACTTCAAACTGACATCATGTCCTGTTAGGCATCATGTTCCCCTCCACATCACCTGGAGGAGAGCAGGCACATGCAGTTAGCTCATGTACACACACTCCACCATTCAATGGAGTCCATCTGCACCTGGCCCAGACACCTCTGAGCTTAGTGAGGAGAAAGGCCAGTCTCACCATGTTTAGTCTGTTCTTCTGGCCTTTCAAAGTGTGACAAGACCCATGAGAGGCTGAGGACTAACTGTGGGGACTTACAGTGTCATGATAGATCTACAACTCTTCTCCTGCAGACACATATCCAGTGAAATATTTACTCAGTCTCTGTCAAAGTGATATACTGTACTGTATGTAGACATAGGCTTGGAAAAAAAAAAGTTTGTAGTTTCATGTTTTTGGATTTTATACCTACAGTATTTTACCTGCTGCCAGAGATGAATCTCATACTTCTGCATTGACTGCTCCAACCCCGTCAAGCCCACTGTCGTGCCGACGGTACAGTCAGTTCAAGCCAAACCCAATTCTCTCTTGTGAAAGTACATTCAAGAAAGAAGGAAGGATCTGTCAGTATAATGGAATACAATTAAACAGCACCACAAACTACATATTCCAAAATGACCATGAAGTTAAATCAACACCTCTCTAAAACAGTTTTAACAAAAACTGAACATTATAACTTTCATGAAGGGAGGATTTTTTGTAACACTGTTGTATTAGACGACATTAGTTTTAGTTAGGTGTACCTAATAAACTGGCAACTGAGTATATAGTGTATCTACATCTTTACATATTCTGTTGTCTGTCATCCGGTTAGTTAGAAAGTCTGAGTTCAAAGAAACGAGACGAGAGCGTGTCTTACTTTGAACATATTGTGTATCTTTATGTTTTTTTTAGTATTTTGGGTTTGATTACTGGCAAGAGAAATCCTATTAAGGGAGACTACAGTCAATGTTTTTCTGGCAAGCATCCACTATGCTGACGTGTCCTTGAGCAAGACATTGAACCTCTCTCAGCTTCTTGTTTGCTGTTGTGGAGATGACTCCACACTTTGACCTTGCTATAGTGGGAAGTGAAAAGAGACAATAAAGTATCATTTAATCTACAACATGGTATTTTGCTGCACACAGTATTTCAAAATCAGAAAAATTCTCCCAAATGGCCACTGGTGCTCTGCTGGTTACGCAGGGACCATCATTGCTCAATTTCAACTATCAGATAGAATCACACTACAGCCTCAACTGTTCTGTAAGTGTGTGTCATGGCCTAGTGCCACTGGGTAATTTTGTTGCGAATTTCAGAGGAAGACCAGAGGAGAGTGAGGGCAGCTGAAGAGAAGAGTATGAGTGGCCGAAAAAGAGTGGACCAACACCCAATGCCGAGATACACACACACACACACACACACACACACACACACACACACACACACACACACACAGACAGACACACAAACCGGCTGCCAGTAAACACTAACAAGTCCAGCAGCTCTTCCTGGAACAGCACCATGAAGCAGCTGTGAGTCCCAGCAGAGCCTGACTCTCCCACTCACTGGGCCTCTCACAGGCAAACACACACCCGGCCATGCCCTCACACACTGATATACATACCACACACTCTCACACAAAACCTCACACGCACATTTTTTTTGTTGCTCATTGGTTTTTCTACTGGTTCCAGTTAAGGTTAAAAAAATACTGCTTTTATTTTCTGAAGTTGATTTGTTACAGGTCTGAAAGATTGTGAAATAACACTAAAACTCAGATGTACAAATTGACCAACTATAAACCAGCATTTCAGACCTGATTAAAATTATTTTTAAGATGAGGAATGTGCAAAACTAAGGTGGGTAGCTGTTCAAATTCCAAATCATGACAAAGTTTTTACTTTATATTTGCAAAGTTTGTGAACCCAGCACTAACCCCAAACCCAGAAAACTGCTTAGTCAGCAGGCCATGCCCAGAGAGTCATGTGATGAACCATTTCTAACCCAACAATCACACCTGACCATAACCATCCGAGGAGCCTATCATCATAACTCCTGGGCCTGCAGTTATCCCTGATCTTAACCAAGTTTTTATTTGTCGCCCTGCCATAACCATAACTTGACAATACTTTGGTTTCCATGACCGCAACCTTTCCCCAACCATCTCAACCCTGGTGGTCATTCGTTCTTAACCTCTTGAGCAGCAGCTAATCGGTACCTCACCAAGTCTAGCTGTATTTCATAGCATGGTTTAACCTATCCTCAACCTTTTTACTCACTTAACCCCTGATAGATACATGTCTAACTTTAAGTGTCAGTGTCTGCACTTGGTTAACACACACTACAAAGTGCAAACAGAGTTTTGCTCCCCTGCACCTGTATCTTCCTGTCCAAGTTACAGAACTACAGGTGAGGAATGACATACAGAATACAGAAGAGGTTCAACCGCAGTTAATAACACCATTGACTTGTTAAACACCAAAAACTCTCTGGCACATACTCGACAGTACAGATAACACACAATTTACCAGAGTTTGTGGTATTCCCAGATCCTTGCAGTTTCAATGTTGACTCACAGTGATTTGTGTCTTCCAAACAAAACACCCCATAGCTCTGCTCTGTGAACAATTACAGTAGCTTTTTTCACATCAGCTATACCAAAATATCCCCCCTGTAATTCAATATAGGATAAATAGCTGTAAGTAAACTGTGTGAAACAACCAATCTCAATCAAAGGTTTTCCCTGGAGACTTTTACATGTATCAGGGTTTAAAGTTGAATCAACCAAATTAAGTAATTATTCAGCTGCCTTAAATTCCAATAATCCTGCGGTGACATACTCCTGCTTTTAATAAAAAGTCCAGAGTTGCATCATTCTGTGGGTAGGTTTATTTAGTAACATTTTTTGGACAAAAACAAATAAGCATTGCTACATTGACTTACTGACAGGTATTAAAATGCATATTGCATTAAATAATATATACTAAAATGATGTATTTCATATTGTGCATATTAATAAAAAAATTCCATGTACTGATTCATCACAGGATCATTCACTCACTCTGTAAACTCTGTAACTTGCTGCCATATTGAATTTAAATGTCCAAATGTTTCATTACAATGCACAAACAGACATAAAGAGGATGTAAGATGCACTGCTGCACTTTCAGTGACACAGTTTCCCAGGCTTTGCTCCGGCGTGCGTCTTGCGTCACTACTTCTGGTCTCATGTGGTTTTTGTGTGGTTGCAACTGCTCCAGTTCACAGAGCGAGCACTAAGCTTCTAAAACAACTCTCATGAACACAGATCCATCCTCACATACTTACTCGCTGTAACACATTAGAAAAGCAGCACTGGTACAGACAACCAATCAGAACAAAAACAACTGAGAGATATGATTCCAGGCCCCGGCATTCCAATCTGGGAAATCTCCTCCAGATTTCCTTGAATGAAGCCCGAGTCACTTGGAAGCCTCGGGTTCGGACTTGGGCCCAGTCAGGATGACCTTAGCAGATGCTTCAGTAGGAATGCTGGAGTCACTGTGGTACTGTCTTGTGCTCCGGCCCTCCTCCGTACTGATGCGAGCTGCAGCCATTTCATTACTTTCCCCCGTCTGCCCTGTGGGATGCAGACCTAAGGAGCACAGTGAGTGATGAAACCTGCTCCCTCCCCAGAGTCCCTGCCCTCTGGCCATACTGTGTGTGAATCCAGACCTACAGACAGTGAGCAGGCAGTGATGAAACAATCCTTTGACTCTGTGGTTCGGGATGGAAGAAAAATGGCAATACATGTACAAGTCTACAGGATCTTAGGTTTCCCTGCTGTGTTTTTAAATCTAGATAGAGATGTGAAAATTGCTTCTAGATGTTTCAATCTAGAAATGAAACAGTACCTGGAAAGTGGAAGTTCAGCTACAGCTTTGTTCTCCTGAACTCTCAACCAGTGCTAAAATGATTATCACTTGACGGAAAACAAATTAACGACAATAATTGATCAATTCTTTAAGTTATTTATCATGGAAAAATTCTAAACATTTTCTGGTTGCAGCTTCTCAAATGTGAGGATCTGCTGCGCTGCATATGTTTTGGTTGGACAATACAAGCTATCTGAAGAAGTCACCTTGGGCTTTGGAAAATTATAATTTTGTAGACTTATTTTTTGACGTTGGGGCAGTCAGAACAAGCCGTTAACATAATATTGACACATTATCGCCTTAAAAGTTGTATTTGGCTAATGTGGTAGCAAACAGGTGCTTATTCACACATCCAACAGACACGCAGCTGGTCGTGTTTAACCACCTGTCTAATGTGAGTCTCCACCAACTCTCTCAGCCAGTTGGTGCAGGGTGGGTATCGTAGCTTCAGTTTATCAGAGCCATTTTGCTGAAAACAGTTGGAGACAATGACAGCAGTGAGACAGAGCCAAACATTCAAGTTGTAAAAGTCGAACCCGAAACAGTGAGTGGAAAGACGCTAAAACGCTGAGAGCTCAGAGAAACTGCAGGATCGGCCGCTAATCCTCTGCAAGTTCGTCACTGCAAGTGAAACATCTCACCTCACACATGGTCGTTTGATCCACTGTTAACATTTAGGTCAAGTCAGTAAGAATCAAACGTGGGACTTACTGAGAAAAACACTAATGCTACTGTGCATGCACGAATCAAGCACCACCTGCTCTGACAGCACCCATCCAGGGTGAACTGTAAACTATTCCCCTGATGATCCATACCTATGTTTGCATCGACACACACTTCAAATGAACCGAGAGTAAACACAATAAAGGTGCACCTCTGTCTTTTGTAAACAGCTCCTCTAACCTGGGCGCCCATTCAGACGGGGCAGTCGGCCAGGATGAGCTATAACTCGCTGAATGAGCCCATCCACCAACCCATGTGTCTGTCCCGAGCAGTAAAGAGAGCAGTGAGACTACCCAGTGACCGCTGGTTTATAATCCCTCAAACGCAGGCGTGTCAGCCCTGCGCCCTGCGACACTGTGCTTTGCACACTACACAGAGCTGGCGGCCCTCGCGAAAGCCCGCTCAGCGCTGACATTCTGCCTTGCCTTTTGCTAAATTGAGTCAATTCATTCTCATGACCCATGGCAAATCAACGTGACCCATTTACGAGGCTGTCTCAGCCGTTTCTGTCAGCGCAGCCCCTCTGGTACATCAGGCAGAGATACAGGTCCTGCAAGAGACGACAGTGTGGAATTTAAACATTTCAAACCATGGAAAGTGCAATATTCATTTTTCTCGTAACTTGGGCCATATGGGATTTGGCACATTCATCACAGGGACTGTAGAGGAGGACTAATGCAGCTGTGGCACGGTGCTTATCCCAGTTTGGATTATTATTGGATCCTGAGACAAAACTCTGCATTATATCTTAGTCCTCTTGATGCTTGTAATGTAAAACTTGGATTGGATGTTGAGAATCAAATCAACAGCCATCTTCTTACCATGTAGATCTTCTGTCTCAAACACCTGCAGGAACAGATATTAGTACGATCAGGTTACATTCTCTGCAGGCTGTAAATGGTAAAACTGACCTTACTTGACAGTTCAGGTTTGAGTTTAAATATCCAGCCATCCATCAGTGCCTATGAGAAGGGTGAGAGGTAGAGAAAGCAGAAAGTGAATGTGAAAAGGATTGTAAAAGATAAACACAGTTAATGGGAGAGCGTGGAGAGGGATAAAGAAAATAGAACAGAGGATGGCCACTGAGAGAAAAGAGGTAACTTATGATGGAAAATCCCGTTTTGTCTCCCAGGTTGATTTTCTGATGTGCTGGAGGGCAGATTCAGATGTGTTTCACATGTCGGAGGTAGCTGCTGCACTTGCTTGTGTGTGTCTGAATGCATGTCAGATGGGTTATCTGCTTGAATGGAGGGAGTTATTCAAAAGGAAAAACTGTAAAAAAAAGAAAAATAGCATGTAGCTTGGCTCTGATGTGCTGATAAAAACTATACACGTGTACAACTCCACATCTTGGAATAGAGTTAAGAGATTTGCAAGAGGAAACAGTGTGCACTGTGCACACACATATAACGCATGTTGCAATGCCTGTGAGTTTGTAATGTGTGTCTGACTGATTGAAAGAATTGCATTTTTGTGTGTGTATGTTGTGCATTGTGTGTGTGTGTGTGTGTGTGTGTGTGTGTGTGTGTGTGGGTGTGTGTGTGTGTGTGTGTGTGAATATGTGTGATTAAGGGGGGAAGTTTTGCAGGTGGCTTGCTCCGGTGTTCTGCCAAGAAAGCAGAATACCCTGGGGTGGGGTGGAATAAATGAGAGTGGGAGAGGTGAGGGAGTGGAGGAGGAGTGCAGCAGGGGAGGAAAGGAGAGTGGAGGGGATTTGATTTAGGTGGTGGTTATCATAATCGATTAAAAATTGTTTTTTCTTCAGTCTCAGCGCCCTATGTCTCTCGCCGGAGCTCGGGTGGGGCTTCCAGAGAAGGGCCAGGCCAGATGACTTCATTGCCATATGGTATCTAACCTCTCAGTCACACTCATTTACAACAATACAGCGCATACCCATTCTCCATACGCCTCCCTTTGTAATCCAGCACGCAGTAATTCTGATAAAGCCATGCCCATACACACTGATCAGTCAGCCTAGGTGGAACCTACAGTAAGTGGCCTCTGACCGCAGTCAGCCTCCCTGATGATTACTGATAACTCCTATGAGTGATCTGAAGACTCACACAAGTTTCTCATTGAACAGTTTCCTAGTGCTTTTGCAATCTGTTGTGTCTGAAGCCGCAATGTTAGAGGCCTGCTTAATTTCACAAGAAAACTTTTGTTTTCTGATACAGGACCATGGCCGGATTCATCTCTCACGGGGGCCTTAGGGCAAACGTCTGCTGCTGGGCCCCTTTATTATGTGCCAAAACATCCAGAAACCAACCAGTGCTCAAATCTTATCACAATGCTACCTGGCCTACCATTTTCCATGTTTGTTTATTTTAATTTGATCTACAAGACATTTTGGGAAATACGCCACTGTCTTGCTGAAAGCTAGATGAGAAGATCGATATGACTTTCATATCTATGGTGGTCTGGGGCCTCTGAGAAGTTGTCAAAAGTCAATCCTGTCCTCAGCGTATTTGGTGATTTAGTGTCTCTGTTTAGTTCGTAGGGGTTTCTACCATTCAGCTGGCTACTGGCATCTGTCCAACAGCCGGTCCAACAGTGTTATCTTCACGATACAAGATTGTTTACACCAAAACAAATAAAACCACATAATTGTACTGCACAAAGTATACCTGAATATGACCAAATGCAGGGCCACATATCTAATCCAAATTCCAGCAACGGCCTCAAACTGCAGTCATAACCCCAAACCAAAAGATCCCAGTGTGACTGAGTGTGCAGTTAAGCATCACATACTTCTGTAATTACTATGTGTTTTAAAGAAAATGTTGCCTCTATAGAAGTCAATAGAATTAGGGGTTGCAGAAGGCTGTGTGTATTGACAAGGCTATGGAGAGAAGGAAGAGAAAAGACGCTTTGAAATGCCAGTGAACTCTTGCTGGTGACGGCACAAAATATGGAATGCATTACGGAAGTGACAGAGTTGAGGACGAAGACACAAACAAACACATAAATCCGCCATAGACAGACACATCGACGATTGTGGAGACAGACAGGCACCCTCTGCCATTGCTATCTCTCTACATCTGCTCTGTCTCTCTCTTTTTCTCTGCCTCTATCACACCATCTTGCAACCTTAACCCTCACTTCCTTGGCATTGCTCTCTCTCTCTCCCCTTTGCGCCCCAAATCATCTATCTTCAGTTTCCGTCTCCAGTGCCCAGGGTGGACCGGGTCCCACTCCCCCAGTCCATCTTCCTCCTCTTGTTTTCCAGCCTGAGGCCCAGAGAGAGAGGCAGAGAAAGTATTTGCCCTGTCCCCCCCCCCTCTCTCTGGCTGTGTCTTGGCTGCTCTATAAAGGTTAGTGAGAGCATGGTGTGGGTGTTGGTGTCTTAGGGTGAGTTATGGGTACTACAGCCAGGGGACCCCAGAAAGAACCGAATGAGTGTACTGCTGGGAGAAAGATGAAAGAGAAAAAGAAGGAGGGAGGGATGGAGGGAGGGCAATTTAAGGGTTCAGAATGCCAAGTGCTGATGTGTTTGTTTTCCATCAATGCTGTTCCGGGCAATGACAGAGAGAGAAAACAAACGGCAACACTGATATATTACATACAGACTTTCAACTCTATTCTCAAAGCAATAATTCTACAATGAAAGTGTCTTACTTATCGCCAAACCTTGGTTATCTCTTCATATCAAATCTTCACACATGGAATCTTGGAACCAGATAACCGACTTCAGAACGATGTTCATTAGTTTTGCTCACAGGAAGGAATAAAGAAACCTAAACAATGTATGTTTAAGCCTGTACTGTAGGTGTGTCTTCACAGCAGACTCATCATCACTTAAATGTGCAGTGCAGCTGCTGAGATGAACATGAACAGAATGGTGGTGTTGGTTACATTAACCATCACTGTGACTTGACCAGAGCGTACATAGTCACGGCATGGCGTCTGTTCAAAACGGCGACTTTTACTGTATCATTTCAATGGTGTCTGTCAACTTTTACACTGTGCAGTAGTGCTTTATGCTAAGTGTGAATACCTGTCTTTATAAGGTAGTGTGTTGCTCCTGTTGCGTGCAGAGACAACTCCAGGCACGCTGGGTTGTCTAGCCTTGGCGCTGTAAGGTAACGTATGGGACAGATCGGAGGGCGGAGGAAGAGGTGGAGGAAACAGCAGAGCAGTGGAGACTGGAGAGAAGAAGGCGGCTTGGCTCCATCAGTCCCTGACAAGCACGCAGACAGAGAGATGTGAGCTGTGCAGCTGGATGGAGGAGAAGGATGAGGGAAAAGGAAGTGTAAAGAGGAAGAGAGAAACAAAAACGTGAAGGTATAGTATAGCCGACGACCTGCCGGTGAGTCTGTCATTACAGACTCATTCTGCGCAGCCAAACATTGTTCAAAACCCACACAACTTTATTTTAAATTGTAGTGGAGATCCTGAAGTTTCCAAGGATACCAAATATTCTAGGCAAGATTTTGGGGAAACATGCAAAAAAGTATTAAGTATTAGGTTTGAATAAACATTATATAATTGCAATGATGGGCTGGAACAAGCCAATACAGTATATACTATATGTGATACTGTCAGACAGAGTGGAATAATTTGTATTTTAGAAACCTTCAATCAGATAGGAAATTAAAGGGTGAAAACTTGATGTTAATAGAAGAAAGAGCAGAATTGAAAAGTCAATGTGACAAGGAGACAGGAGAAAGGGAAGACCCCCAGCAGCTCAAACAGACCCAACCTGTGTGCTGTCTGACCCACAGCATTTCTTATGAATGGAAGGAAATTGTCTCCTGAAAAAAGCCTATTTAAAAAGCATGAGTAATAATAATAGAATCAAGCCAGCTTCAGAGAAAAGGACAACAGTGTATGGGATACAATGCAATACAGGGGCAAGAAGAAGGGAAAGAAGAAAAGACAAGAGACAGAAAGGTAAAATGACAACAAGAGAGGTTTATTTTATCAGCCTTTAATAAATATCTGACAGATTTCCTGAGGAAATATCGCAGATCACATGTAAAATAGTTTAAGACTGATGTCAACTGCAGCAACATATGAAATCTATTAGCGAGGAGCCACAGCAGACACAGGGTGAGAGGGATTGAGAGAGCAACAGAGGAACAGAGGGTGAGAGAGAGAGAGAGAGAGAGAGAGAGAGAGAGAGGGAGCACTGCTGAAAGTCATGCAGGAGAAAAAATCTCACAGCCTTTCCAAATTCTTCGAGAGGTAAAAAAGTCAGCCAAGACGCAAAATCAGAAAAAGGAGGAAAAAAAAAGAAGAACAGAAGCACATGCCCGCGCTCATGCACACACACTCACACACTCACACACACACACACACACACACACACACACACACACACACACACACACACTTAAGCACTGATCTCCACATCCTGCTGGGTTCAGGGCCAGCAGTGAACGAGTGCCCAGACACCGCTGCCAGCCCCAGGGAGGGATGGAGAATGGAGACATACACACTCACACACACAGAAAAACAGAGAGAGGAAGAAAAAAAAAGGGAAAGAAAAGGGTTGGCAGGAGAGTAGCCTGCCAAGAGTGCTACCATCTGTAAAATAGAATGACTTCAGGGCAACTTCTTGAAATGTACCTCTTCATTCTGGGTAACCTCTTCACCTACTATTGTTTACCCAAAAATTAGAGCTCACTGTCATCAACCCCAAATGTTTTCCCCTTTGGAACTGATGCATGCATGCGTTTGTAATTGTGAATGAAACTAACATTTTTTTTTTAAATCAAAGCACAGAATCCATGACAAGCAAAGCACTGTACAAGATAGAGGAGTTGTTTTTTCCTGCATGTCTGTGAAATTCTACATGCAAAACATATGTAATTATATCTGTGAGAAAGTTCATCAGCTTGAGACAGAGATACTGAAAGCCACACAGGCAACACTAAATCTCACGATGGTTAACACACACTCATGCATACGCACTGATCTCCACATCCTCAACACACAACCTCCCACATACACACAGAATGGTGGTTCCGTATTTTGGAAAGAGAAACTTCTACTGGCTCAGTGGTGCCAGTATGTCTGTGGCAGTGTGGCAGCCATGGTGTTCCGCCACCCTCACCCTCGCTCTCCACCAAGACCCAAACCACAAGCCAATACCCACAAGCCAGAGAGGCCTGGATGAATATACCCACCACACACACACACACACACACACACACACACACACCTCACACACACACACACTCTCACACAGACACACATGGACGCACACACACACACCTCACACACACAGTCAACCCACCACACATACCAAGTAAAGAGGTAGAGTTCTGGAAAATGAGAATGAGTGAGGTTTCTGTCTTTCTCTGTCTTCTCTTCCCCCTTTTTAATCATCCAGGCCTGAAAGGGCACACAGAGTTCAGCAGGGACAAGAAGGCTTGTAGGCGGGGAGGTGCCGCTTCAGAGATGAGCAACAGCTTTACTATATACTACACTGCTTAGCCTGGGAAACAGAGGCGATGACTGGTCTGAAATATGTCAGTCACTGTTGGTGAGGGTGTGTGCGTGTTCAGTTATTCTCTTTGTCTGGAAGTAGCCAGATGTACTGAGAGTAAAAGTAACTATACTTTATTAGAAGGAGAGACTTATACAATCTGTGTTGCTTTCAGTCCATTCATCTAAGTGTCCCAGAGTGTGTCCTTGGTGGGGAGGGGTGGCTTGTCAAGCATGCATTGCTTGTTAATCTTCATCTTTTTTTATCCAACCACAGGGGGGCGCCAAAGTCAGACATTTTCAAATTACAAGAAGTAGTTATTATGAAAAATGACCAGTTTCATTGACTCAGACTGTTAAATTGTCGATAAGTTAATGTGTAAAAAGCATTTTAATTTTGAAGTTAGTCCAGATAGTGCTAAATCCAACTAATGTGCTGTTGGGCAGAAGATTTAGTCGCAATTCATCATATTTAAGGAGCTTATCAAATATTCCATATGTTAAATGCAAAGTAGCCAATAAATGCAGTGTAAAAAAAGTACAAAGTACAAAGAGTAAAAAGTACAATATTTGATTCTGAAATGTGGTGGACTAGGATTGGAATACTCAGGTGAACTAAAAATCCCTTAAAATTGTACTTAAGTACAGTACTTGAGTAAACTTTGTAACTTTCCACCTCTGCCTCTTGTTTGCATGTGTTTATAAAAAAGCAGAGCAGAATAACACCACCTGCAGCAAAAGCATCATTTAACTTTAGAGTGGAACGGAGTGTACACTACACAAGGTGTCCGTTTAAATCTTACACCCAGAACTCCACATCTCACCATGTAGTGTGTATGTGTGTGAGTGTATACTAAGTGTTGAAGGTTAGGGTTCCTGTATGTGTTCCCCCAGTTGTGTAATGGCCCAGTGGAGTAGAAAGTGATGAGAAGCTGGTGTTAGAGCCCAAAGCAGGCCCTTATATGGAGCGCTGGAGCTGTTTTCTCTCCTCTCCGCTGTCTTGCTTCTCTCCAAAAGTGCTACAAGGTCGGAAGAGAAGAGGACATCCTTCCAAGTCAACATATTTACATATTTGCAGGGATGTGGGGATATTCAGCCGAGTGTTGGCAGGCGAGGCAGTGGTCAGCCAGGACAGCTGAAAGTGGACATCTGGGCCTGGGCCTTGGCTGCGGCTCACTCCCTTACCCTTATCGCCCTATCTCTTGCAGACCAAACATTGTACATTTGACAGCTTTGTACAGCTCATTGGACATCTTAAGATTGTATCTTTTATGAAAACTTAGAATGAACTTGCACATGTAGAACCCGACGTAATATATGATTATCATCCATAACGTACTGTGAAACTATAGAGGGCATATTTTATGTGTAATCCTTAATGCTGTAATGTAACAACAAAGATCTTCTCTCATGATCATTACACCAGGTCATGTCATGTCATGCCTTGCCATATCTTATACATCTTTTAGCGGTGGCCAAGTGCCCTAGGGAACCCCTCATCTTCTTCTTCATCCCCCCACCTCCACACACACACCTTCTTTCCTCTCTCTTTTCTGCCCCTTTCCCTCCTCTCTCACCCCCATAGCTCTTGCAAGGAACACAGCACCATGTTTCTCTTGGCAGAACTCTGCAGGCTGTCCCTGCGTGCCTGAAAAACCAGCGTTCTCCCCCTCGTCCCTGCAGCCAACGCGCACATTTCTCACATTTTCTGCCTGCTCTCTGTGAACAGTTCACTTCAGCCTCCTCACATCATCCAGGCTCCCAGGCAATGCAGGACAGGGTGGGACAGATACGTCCTCTCACTTACATTACATCCACATCCTCCCTGTCTCTCTTCCTCTGTCTCCAAAGTCTCTCTATAATTCATTCTCACTCTATCCAAATCCCTCTCTCTGGTGGTTACTTACCCTTTTCGCTCTGTCTGAGTGAGCCAGCTGAGCGCAGGTGTGTGAGTGTATGCGTTACTATAGTTTGATGAGGAAAAGCTGCTAATATGAAAGCGTCTGAGCTAATAGGGGAGGAAACCGGGTGTCTGGCAGGGACTGTCTCACAGACAAGTGTCAGTTTGGGGGCACACAGATGTCTGAGCCAGTTAAGGAACTGACTCTCAGATTAGTCCAGCTGCACAGGTGCAAGATACAATGCAAGTCAAATGCAGGAAGTGGCGTACCCACTACAGTAATGAGGGTGACCTTACAAGAGCTGAATGAAATACAGAGAGAGGCAGGGTGAATGTGTGGTCGGCTGCACATATGAACACATTTGAGATGAACTGGGTTTGATTCAAACAGCTGGAATTGAATCCATTTGCCTTCAACTACAGAGGATGGACGTTTAACCTCTATCCCACACACCGGGCTGTTTGGCAGCAGATCACCATTTGTATTTATTATTTAATTTATTTCTTCTAAACTTTAATTTAAACTTTATTTCCTCTGTGAGTCTGGGGTCTGGGCATTGCTACATAAATGAGCGTTCTCAGAAAACAGGGAGGAGGGGAGAAAAGAAGGAGGAGGAGAGGGGGAAAAAAGAAAAAAAAAGTGCAGCCTGTCTCTTGGGTGCCCTTTTTGCCATCCCATTTCCTATGCATCTGGTCTGTGTTTGTGCGGAGAGTGAGAGGGGGAGCAAAAGGGGGACGGCCGTCTGGGGCCGATTAATAACCAGTGATTTATAGGAACTTTTATAGAATAATACAATAAAAATGTGTGCATATGTGTGTGCAAGCGCATGTGTGTGTGTGTGTGTGTGCCTGCATTTATATGTGTGCTCGCCTTAGTGAGAGTGCACACAATGCTTTTCTAATTCTGGGGAATCAAAAACAAATTATCGGGAAAAAACACAGACCGTGCTCAGGATAAATTGGGCACAGATGGAGGCAGGAAATAAAAAGGAGCGAGGAGAAGACACTAGGAGAAAAGAGCGCAAGAGGAGGACAGGAGGACCAAGAGGGGAGAAGGGGGTACCAGAGAGAGTGACAGAGCGAGGGCAGGACAGGGTGAGGATGTGATGGAGAGAGGTAAAAAAAAAAAAGAGGGAAGAGAGAGGGATGGAGAGAGGACAAGAGGAGAGAGGGTGAGCAAGAGGACAGGGATGATGTGGAGGAAGAGAGGAGAGTGGGAGGAGAGAGATCAGGGGAGTTCCCATGCCCTGTGCAAAGGAAATGGGCTTAAGAGAGGGGGTTAGCATGTGTGTGCACTGTATGTGTGTGTATGTGTGTGAGCGGGCAATGAGATGAGCAGACCCCTCTCTGGCACAGAACTGTATTTCCGTGCCAAAGAGCAATCTGCCCCCCCCAAAAACCCCTGTTCATCCATTCTCATCACTCTGTGAGACACACACACACACACACACACACACACACACACACACAGACAGACCTCAATAACTGACTGCTGGTGAAGTGAGGGGTCCTCTTGTCACACCCACATGGCTTTTACATTTAGCTCATTAGACCTGATGTTGCACCACTAACAACGCCACAGCTCTCTCATCCATATGTATGTATGGATTTTGTCTCTATATGGGCAGTTTTATTCACATAGTGTATCAGATACAAAAAAGAAAAAAACTAAAAGCCAAAGATATTGTATGTTTAAGGTAATTTAGAAACAGACCACCAAAGAGAATTATAACTGTTAAATGTCTCGCTCCTCATCAAAAATGTGTTTGATTTCTGTGTTTAAGTTGAACAATCATTACTGCCTGACATATCATTATCTTATTATTTTAAACTTTCAAATATTAATATTGGTGTTGGCCTCAAAATCGAGCTCTTGTCAAGCTCTAAACCCATTGCATGGACTGTAGGATGAGTTATTTAGTGTGCAAGATCCACTGTAGTGTGCACGTGATGCACTAAAGAGAAATCACAGCATGACGTAATCAGAAATGCAAAGACGCGTATATCGACGTATGTCTTGTCTGATGCATTGGGTGGGAGCTGTTTTGTCACAGGATCATCCAAAGTTGGGTAACTGTAAGCTCTGACTCCTCTCTGGAAAAGACGGTGGGGGCCGGCAACAAGCACTTCCCAGTATGAATGACTTCCTGTGCTGTGGGCCTGGACTGTGGCATCTGTCAGCCCTCCACCCCTCCCTGCTCCGTCACTCCCTCCACCTCTCCCCTACTGTCTCTTTACGGTCCACAAGCACTCACTCCCCCTCTCCATCCCTTTTGCCCTCTTGCCCACTTCCCCCTGACTGGGGCCTGAATCACACAATGTTTCACTCGATTTGCTGGTAAATCCTCCCTCTCCCCAGGCCGCCAGAGTGCCCTCCCACCTTCCTCTTCTTCCTCTCCCTTCCTTCGACCATCCCTTGGCACTGCCACCCACACATCATTCTGCTGATCCCTCTGACCCCCTCGTCGCCCCCTGGGCCTTATTTTGGTTGCCCCCGTGTAGGGGCTTAAGCCAGGAAACAGAGAGGGGTTGGTGGTTGTTGGCAGGGCAGCAGAAAACTGAGAGGACCTTCACTGGAAACTCCATCAGTGGCTGAATCACTCTCAGCTGTGCTTTACTGAGAAGTAAAAAGCTGGCCATGCACTTCTAGCCCATGAGTATTTGTCTTTCTGTCCAATTTTGATATCTTTATATCTTCATCCCGGTGACCAAATATGGAATGGTGGGAAGCACAGTAATTTATTCAGTCCTTATACTGGAAAATGATGCTGCTTTGGATTGTATTGTTGATCCATTTAAAGTGTAAAAACAATTGGGATGCTCTCACATAGTTAATTATAAAAAACCTCTCATGTGTAGAGTGTTGTTTTGTGGTAAATCCATCTCTAGAGAGTGCATAATAATGAGTGCAATAATGAATACACCATAATGAATTAACAATCCCCCTAAAAGGGACATCAAACTTGTTTTTAATCTTTTTAAAAACCACAAGGGCAGGTATAATGAAAACATTTCTGACAATATTGCATTATGGACTTTGAGTCTGAAGTCTGGTGTATGACATTGATGATTGCATGAAATTTAAGTAGGTGTGATATTTATGTTTCTTTTTACACACTTATTGCGCTTCATGGTTCAAGGTTCAATGTATTTATTCATAAAAGCACTGGAAATTACAGTTCTCCTATTCTTACCAACCAGCACTAATTACAGAACATAGTAAATAAATAGTATTAAAAGTATTAAAACGATCAAAAAAACAGGGGTTAAAGAGCAATTCGTTTTCTGAATCTGTTAAAATTAGCTGCAAAAACAAAGAAAAGCATACAGTTAAAAAAAACAAACAAAAAAAAACACATGGCACCCAAATGCAATTTGCTATTTTTTAAAGGTGAATATATCTTTTAGGCAAATATGTCTATGTATAAGGTTGCTTTGGTTGACACTTGACAAATGATTATCAAAACCTATCATCATCCCCCATCTCAAGTGGTTTCCAAGAGACACTGGCAACAAACAGTCATGCAAAGGTTTTTTTTAACCAACTGTCATACTGTATTGTAGGTTACCTTAGTATTAAAGTTTCGTAATGAGGACATTTTCTCTTTCGATATACACATGCGAAAAAACTGCCAAAGAGTTGCACTCAACATTTTCTGTTTCCCACTGATAAAGGCCATTGGACTGATGATTCCCCCTGCGAACCACAAAGACACATGACAACTGGTATTAGTAGACATAAAAGACAAATAATGCTGCATGTCAGGCATAAGATTGAAATTGCTTTCATAATCACATCTACTGACAGTAAATATGAGAGAGCTATGTGAAATTGGACACATGTGCCTTCCCATGCAAAGGTGGCTGCTGTGACAAAGGGGCAAAGGACGGTACGTGCGCAAATCAGGTTGAGTACGTGCCGACCTGCCCCTGTGTGTATGTGAAAGTGTGTGCATATGACTTTTAGCCTCAGTGTGACTACAAAAGTGTGCATATGTTTAACCACACTGAAGTGAACATGCCCGCCGCAAATGGAGAAAATGAGAGAGAATTGGAGAACAAAAAGAGAGGGAGGCGTCAGAGGTGTAGCAGGGCGCCGTTTCTACAAATGTGGGTATGAAAAGACACACACATATAGGCACATGCTTAGAAATACACACACAGCAGGCTGACACAAAGCCACACACCCACAGGTTTCACTTCTGCCTGGTGTGGCAGCACTCTTGAAACACCAGTGCAGTGAGGTTAAGGTTCATGTACAGGTCAGGGCACATAGACACACCACACATGGGTAGAAAATCTTATCATGGTTTTTAGTCCATGTAATGCAATTATAGAGATAGATGTTATAAAAAAGGTAGCAAAATGAGATTACCGTAGACACCTTTAGAGCACAAATACTGTACCTGCTGTTCTACATTTATTATTACAGGTGTTAATCTAAAGTGGCTGTTAAGTTTGAAAATACAGTTAATGTGAATAGAAGAGGGGGAGAAGGCCTGCAGGGCACCAAGAGACACACACAGAGAAACAAAAAAAGACACACGCACGAAAAGACCAGAGGAGTGTGTCACTTTGCCAGTGAGTGGATGTCACTCATTAATCAGCAGGAGAGAGCAAATCTGTCAGATTCAGAGTTTGGGAAGCAAAGCTGATGAGAGCGCTAAGACTTGCCCACATTGCTACAGGGGAAATAAACACATGAGAAAATGTGTTTGCGGTGACGATACAGAGTTATACTGAGATGGGGAACTTGACCCTGGGAAATTGAGCAGGAGCTGTGCTGCACCTCATTTGCATGGTCACACTATCAGACTATTTCCTAATCAACTCATGGTGCTTATCTGTAACTTTGTGACCTCTGGCTATGGACATACATTCACTCAAAAATGTAGTAGATTATCTCCCTTCTGCTGTAGATTAGACGGTTTTATACCAGTCTGATGCATGTGAGTGTGTTTGTGCTTCTGTTGGTGTCAGCACATGTGACAGGCTAAGTGTGTGTGTCGGAGCGTCGGCAGGGGTGAGAGCAGCGCTGGTTGGGTGGAGAGGTTGAGGGTGTTGGAGGGGTGGGCGAGTCTTTCTCATGGCCTCTGAGCCCTCTTTGGACCCTGTTCTCGTCTTGTGATTGGTTAACTCCCAGACACTGTCACTGAGACCAGACACAGCACACACGCACACACACACACGTATCTCAGAGAGAGAGAGGGAAGAAGAAGAGAGGAAGAGAGCTAGAGAGAGAAAAAGAGACAGTTAGCAAGTCACACAGGCTGTCACAAATGCGAGAAGACAGAAAGAGAGAAAGTGAGCCACAAAGACAAAGTGGGTTTAAATGAACGTGACACTGAATGTCAAAGAGTCAATGTGTCAATCAGTGTCATGGTTAATGCAGCAAGGCAGCCAGTACTGCAGACATCCCCGGAGACAGTCTTTCTCTCTGTCAAAGGAAGAGTCTGCCCTCTGCTGATGGCATATTTGAACTACATGTATGAGAATTCGACCCGTTTATCCAGCCTGACGGTGAATGTGAAAGGAGAGGGCCTGTTCTCATGAGTGAAGTAGCTGTAAGCAGAAGTAGCAAACACAGGAAGGACTTTGTATCTTTGATATCTGACTCTCTCAGAAAACCGCTCGCTTGACAGGACAGCTGGACCACACTATTTTTAAGATCAAGCAGATCTGTAATCGTGACAAACTTAACATTTAACACACAGTCAGATATATTTAAATATGTGGTGTAAAGTTGTTTCTTTATTAGCTGCTCTGGGCAGGAAAGCCCATCATACATTTCTAGGTAACAACGTTATTTAGCTCAACATTATTGAGCTGTGTATCAAATCAATATTTGCTAGTGAAAGTAATTTAGAAGTGAGGTTTTGCACCTTGATGCAGATGATTGTGACTACTTCAAAGTGAAGACTCTCTACTGACTGATCCCTTTCAATCTAAAAAAACGTCCTCCCAGAATGAAAGAGGTTTCAATGAAAAACTTACATTGAATATTCTTATTCAAACAACAGCAGAAAGTTAGCCTGTAATTTATGTCTTTCCAAAAGTAGTTGAGCACGAGTATGTTCAATACAAAAATCCTTCAGTGAATTATAATTAAACTGTAGAATGTTGAGTTAATGTCAGCACAGGGACCATTGTGGAATAAAAGGCTATTTATGTGTCAGAATACCCTTTTATTAACAGGACAATCTCTCAGGCTGAACAACAAGGAGGGCAGCCCTCAGTGGTAATAATACTGCACCTTCATGTGTCAGAAACCGCTAAGCCAAAGCTTTGTCAGGAGACAGGAGTCTATTTAAGGGTAGCCTCGGGCACAAAGAAACAGCCATTAGTCAAAAGGTAATGGCTGTCTTTAATATGCAGAGTCATATAGACAGACATTAACAACGCACTGACCCAGAGCAGGCAGGATTAAAACAATAGTTTATACAGTAGTCACTGTTGAGCCGCCAATAAATCACCTTCAGTATCAACACACCATAAGAGTGTTTCTATAGATTATACACAATCACTTGTGGGTGTGTATACAGACGCCCTCAAGCAGGTCTGGCACTTTAGTGTTAGCACAAGTGGTGAGGTTGTTTATCCCACAGTCAGCTGGTAATCCCTCTGTTAGGCTAAGCGCTGCCCTTAGAAGTATGAGATGCACACGGCACGTGTGGGCACACACACAGACAAAATCATGTGTTTGAAATACAGTGAGTGGGTGCATTATTCATTTCTAAAGGCCATTATGGTTAACACAGGTTAACCATGGAGTTATATTATAGTTTCCTTATTGTCAACAAATCAAATAATTTCATTATTGGTTTTGGTCTTTTCAGGCAATTAGTTGATAACAAGAAAAATATAAAATATTGCCGGCCTTATCTTTTAAGTGCTGCCCTTGGAAGCACTGGACGCAGACATACTTGTGTATTTTTATTAGGACCTTTCATGGACAATATCATTTTATAATTTCCAATAATAACGTCAACCCTGACCACCATAGGCCTAATCCTAACACCTTAACTCTAACGTAAATCTAGTGTTATGTAACTGTAAGCCTCATTTTGCAATAATGTCCTCATTGCAAAGACGCAAAACTCAAACAAGGTTTCACATGAATATATGAAAGAAAAACAAACAACAAAATGTAGATACTTAGAAACATCAGTCCCCACACAAACATGGAACAATACAGACCTGGAACTAATGCAGCACAACAAAAACTGTATATTTACAATGTTTCAAGGGTTCTCCAGGGTCCAACCCTCACATTTTAAGAAGCGTGCTAACCTTGTCTTCGTAGGAGCACTGCTTCTGTGTGTGTTTGCCAGTGCTGACGAGAGGCGGTAACCCTGGCAACAGCTGCTGAGGTGCTGCTATCTCGTCTCCCTGCCCACTGATACCCATCGGTCGCTCTACCTCTCTCTCTCCTGTAGTGAGTCATGATGGTGTTCATCAACTTCCTGTGCAACAACTCTCACTGATCCCCTATAGTGCACCAAAGATGTGTTTTGTGTGTTGTGCACAAGTGTGAACGTGTGCTTGTACACCAGATTAAAATATGACAGAGGTTTCTTACAATTTCTCAAAAACCATTTACTTTAGTTAAAATATATATTTTTTAAATCGTTTAATCGATGTCAGTGACAAGTGGTACGTGTCGAGAAGGGCACGCGCAGGCCAACTTATGGTCATCACTGCAATGAAAACAGACCATGTAAAAGCTTGATTTTTACTACAGGAAATGTTGTGATACCAATGGCAAAACTTACTGTTTTAAACATCACAGCTAAACCAGACCCTTACACATACAGTAAAGTCATAGAACTAATACACAAACATGTGTGAGCACATATTCCTACACTCTTAACAATACCTGCACAATTTTAATATTTTCTCTGCTTACCTTTCCAGGGCTTTTCCTCCAGAGTCCAGCCATCCAAGTGTCTCTGCGATACAAGTGTACAGGTGGAAGATTGTTATATTGTTATGAGCCAACACTATGATCCAGGGACTTCCAGCATCCGATATGCAGAGAAGATAAGGTCTGTTTGAAAGGCTAGCCACTCCGGTTAGCCAAGACCCATTCATGGCCAACAGCAGCTGGCTTGGCATACACACACCTTCATCTGTCTGATCTGGCCCCAAACTCTGACAGCAGATCATAATCACATCCATTCAAGATTAAAACACTGTTTCTGGAACAGTGAGATGAGTGAATGAAAAGAACGCATCTTAGCAGAAGCATATGTGTTTCATTGATGTTGAATGACTTCTGTGTACTTTAGTGTACTTTTTATTAGATACATGAACACAAAAGCAATGAAAGTCTAGATCATAGGTCTGTGTCTGTGTGCACGTGTGTGTATGGCCTACTACCACGAAGTATGAGCACAGTTCAGAATAAAAGCAAACCACAATGAGGCAAAAACAGGTCACCAAATGCTACCGAAGATAAGTGAACACACAGAAACAGATAGAGATGCCAAAAAGCAGCACTGCTTCCCTTTGCTCAGAAGACAACCAGAGATAAAAGATCGCTTCTGCTTGTCTTAAGACTGCAAATTCTCACCATGTAGTTTTCAATGTGTTTCAATGTGGGAACAAAAAATCTGTATGTTTTTTTGTGCCCAAATGATAAATACAGGTATTTTGCATGTTCTTAACTCTGTCATGATTTCCATTGATGTCTTCCTGGTGTTTCATCTCATCCATGAATATAAGGGATGCATTTATGCATTAACTTGTTAGTAGTTAGTTAGTTAGTTAGTTTTTGACCCACAGTAAGATAAAGCTTACTATTTTTTAAAAAAGGATTATATAAGCTGTTTTCCCAGACATATCTTTCAGAACTGGTTGCCTCTTGATAAATAGTCTCATATGTCCATTATTGACAAATAGGTGAAACTTCCTAAAACCATTGCTTATTCTATACACCACTCATTAAATAGATACTTGACATTTATGGTGATAAAATGATCTCCTTCTTCAGAACATCAAGCTCCATATATATTTCCATGCAACACTTGAGGTGAACACATATAATACAAATAGACTAACTTTCACATGGACATAAGCGTGAGTGTCTTGCACTTGGAGTAGGAGAAAAGAGGAGGCCTTACTGTAGGAGTGTAATTTATATTTTGGTCCACGGATGATGTGTTAAACAGCTCCCTAATACCAACCTTAACATTATAATACACAGTGCAATTTATCTTATCACTCTACTGCAGTGAATATCATGATTTTATGCTACAGTACACAATCTTGTGAGAAATGTGCATGATACAGTCCTTTGTCAACAATACACAGTCTTTGCCATATGACCTGTAACATTTTAATTCTTTAATATGTGATTATAATTTATCTTTTCCGAAATATAGATTTGTTCTAAGCAATGCAAATCATTCATTACTCACTCAACAAAGCTCTTTTATGATCCCCATTTTAAAAATGCATATGAACAGACAAAGAAAGAGGCATATTTTAGACACGTTTACACTGATTCAAAAGTCCTGACTACATCCTGTGAAAAAAAATAACACATCACAGAGAGATAGAAGGCACGAAAAGATGCTGCTGCTGATTTTATATTATCTCATTTGGCTCACGACTGCAGGTTAATTTATCTTGTGAGAGAGGATTGTGACATTTATGGCAGGAAGAAGGCCTTCCAAGGGTTTGAGGGCATGGCAGAAGCACAGAGATGGAGACTGTAACTGAGGCCAGGACAACACTGGAGCTGACTGGGTTTGGGACCTCTGGGAATTGGTGAAGCCCCGTGGAGCCAGTGGTTGCTTAGGTTTCTGCCCTGACACATTCATAAAAGCTGCACAAACATAGACACAAAGACGTGCAAACAACCTTAGCATGTGGTGTCATTGTCGTATTTGCAAATGAGCAAATGAGCAAATACAGACACAAAGAAACAAACATTTCATATGCATTACAGGCATTGCCGTTATGTTGCGATGCACGAGGGAGGGTGGAAGTACCTCTGCCCGGTCAGTGCACTCGGTGGGTCAATCACACACACTGTGAGAACGTTCATTGACATAATGCATTCCCTGGCCCCTTACCTTAACCATCAAAACTAAATGCCTGACCCCAACCCTTACCCTGACCTAAAACTAAACTTAATTCTAACCTGAACCTTAAAACCAAGTCTTAACCCTCAAACAGCCCTTTGAAGGTGTCTCTGAAAGTGAAGACCGGCCAAAATGTCCTCACTTTCCAAAAAAGTCTTCACTCCCGTGGTCTAAAACTCAAGCTGGTTCTCACAAAGATAGTTGTACAAGAGCACACACACACACACACACAGAGAGAGGCTCATTTCAATATGTCAAACTGAATATGTGGATGGGTACAGTGAAGTCTCGATTTAGCTTCTTCACTTCATAGAAAATGAGACCTGTCAGCAATGAGTTACACTTGTGGTGCACTGTTCCATGGACTGTAATGATGCATAAAACATCCAACAACCACTGATTTACTTTTGCTTTTAATTATTGCTTGGCCCATATTGTGTGTGTGTGTGTGTGTGTCTGTGTGTGTGAAAGTGTGGGAGTGAGACCCACAGAGTGCACTGACAGGGCAGAGGTACTTCCACCCTCACTTGTGCATCGCAACACAACAGCAAACCACAAAGTCACTTCTGCTACTTCTACTGGAACAAAAGGTCAAATATGATCCCAAATCTACTTTCAGTCAAGTCCAGTTCCCTTTGACAACAGCTCTTGTCTGTTAAATGTGTAATTTCTCTTTTTTGACTGATTCATTTATTAATGTACAACTTGCCGCTTCTTTGCAATGCTTTAAAATGGCAGTTGCATGCACATCGACAAAAAAGCCAACTTGAGCGAAGCATAAAGTTCAGCAAAAATCCTGTATTTACACACTACAATAATGCACCCTGTGATTCTGGTTAAATTACGAGAAGTCACTTCACTGTTTTTGTTTTTAAGTTTTGGTTTAATATTTCAATCCCATTGGGTCATCATTTCTTTCTTTCTTGGTATTTTCTTTATATGCTTAATGCCTTTTCTGCCCATTCAGTAGCTGTCACCTTCAGACTAATCTGTCATGTTGCAACCATTTCAGCTCAACACATTTCAGTAAACCAACCTTCCTTTAAACCAACACAACATTACACTATTGTTGCAACACGTGGTGAAGATTAGAGAAATAAAGTCATGAAGATACAGTGTCAGAACACACTAGCATAAAATCAATTTATAATGTTTAGGATTATTAGATCAAGTGAGCAAAAGCAGCTTTCTTTAGAACTCCATTCTTCTCTAGTCAGGTGAAGTGAAACTGGTCACAGAGACAGAACACCACAGCGGCCAAAAGTTAAAGGTCCTGACCCCAGGTCAGCTGAGCTGCAGCATGTGTGGGACTGAAAAAAAGCAGCAGTAGAGACAAGCTCCTGACGCTGGCCGGCTGTGTGGCTTCCCCATCGGTCGCTGCTTCCCTGTCTGCAGGGGAAGCAGGACAGTGCCAGGGTGCAATGTTTTATGAGCTGGTCTGAACCAAACTCACCACATTCCCACAAGCATTGCACTGAAGGACGTGACTCTGGCCATGCAGCTGCTGGGGCCAGACCACACGGAGTGTGCTCTGCGCATCATAACACATACACACATATATACTTACACATATGTGCACATTATAGACTTGGGCAGAAACCACAAGATATTGCATTGCTTGTGTTAAATAATGAGGAGTTATAAATCATCAGGCTCTTGGAGCACTTGATGTAGCAAATGTACTACATGTGAAAAAATATTATTTTCTCAAGATTCACTAAGTAGCTTAATCAGGAGCTTTCAACTGTATCTCACGGCCTTCCTCAGCAAATGGAAACTTGCTGAGGTGTCATCATGTGACCCAAACACATCATGACACCTGAGCAAGTGTTTGTTTTTAACCACAGGTAGGCCTATGTGTTCTCAAGGTCAAGAATGAATGCTAATCCACACCATAATGTTGTTTAATCTACTAAATTATATACACTTGCATCAAAATATGATATCTGTTTATGTAAGGTAGTGTGTGTGGGGCATCTCTGTGGACAGCGCTAAACCTGAGTTTACCCTGAACCTTGGAATTTATTTCTACTAGTAATGCTAGGGAGCAATGTGCACGATACAAACTAAACAGTTCTCCATTTTGCTTGTATTGTGCACGCTCTCAAGGATGCAGAAGTACGTGTGTGTAGCAATTCTCCAGGAAAGTCAGTGGAAAGAAGCAACAAAACATAGATGCAAACAATGTACAAAATACTTAGAAAATTGGCTTTGCAAATGTTTTTCGAGGAAGCAAATGCACTTTTGTTCAACCTCAAAGATGCACACAATGTGTTTTGGTAATGAAACACTCAATTGAAACCTTTTCTGTGTTTCCAAGAAAACTCCACAGAGATTATTTAAATAAATTTCTAAATAAAATACGATGCCTGTTTACTTTGTCTTTCTCTTGTTTCTTTGAACTGCTCTCGCTACCTAAACTTTGAGGTCTAGGCCTCTACACTCTGGTTGAAAAGAAGACCAGCTATTAAGAAAATGTTGGCCCCTTCTTCATATGAGAATCCACTGTACCCTAACTCTGGCCAAATAATGTTCCCTACGAGAATAAACTAGTCTACAAATCTATGAAGGGTGGACATGTAGAATTCCAGTGGCCTTTATAACTATCACACAATCATGTGCCATATACTGTAATAAAACGAAGGTTTTTATGTTCTGCTCTAGCTTGGTACTCAAAACATAGTGATAAATATTTGACAGTGCTCAGTGAAAATCATGAGCTCAAATCACCATAATCTACCACCCGCCTGACTCAACTTGCAAAGTATAAAGCGTATTTTGAAAGGAAGGCATTCAGTGGGTTTCAAGTGTGTGTTGGCATATCCTGTGTGAGGTTGACCAGAGATAGATTACACACCCAGAGTGTGTGGTGACCTGTGCTGCAGCCAACCAGCAGTGGTTTAGATTGTAACACTAAATCTTTTCATATCACAGCCATATCTGCTCTTCCCATGGCTGTTAGGAGCCACAATCCTAACCCACACAGTTACTACAGGAATGTACAATGAAACAAACTCAGTTTACAACAAGTTAGCAAATTTAAACAATTCACACATATGAAGAATTAGTGTATGACACCTCCAAATAGGAGCTAGGTCAACAGTTGACACGTACCAATGATAATGACATGATGTACCAAAATACACCTGCACAGCGTGGTAATAAATATAGATCACCATGAAAGATTTCCACTGCAGGTGTTGAGAACACAGAGGTTTTGCAAGATGCATCCATACACCACATTGCAGTTGTTCATAGATGAACATACAATGTTTCTGAATGATAGATGTGAGCCAGCAGAGGCCAGGTTGTCTGGAACAGATGAAAGCAGTAAGTCAATAGCCTCCATTTATTAAATCTTTATCTCCAAGAAGAGCGAGGAGAGAAGAAGAGTCACGGAGACGAAGCACGACTTGTGGTTTCGGCCTCCTGAAGAGAGGGCTGAGAAGCTGAATAACTAATCTAAATAGGTTTATGTGTTCTTATTACTATATTTTCTTTTTTTATTTGGATGTTTTAAAACATGCATAATGTACAGGAGCTGTCACTAAATTTTTTTTCAGACCAACACTGACATCTATTGGTGGCCTGATGTCTAAAGAAGTTACATCAATGCCTCTTCATAAACAATCAGTCACATATATTTGGTCATTATTACAAGAAAATACTTCATTGAATCAATTCAGTATTTCAAGGGTTTTGTTCAAAGTAAACTTGAGATACAAGTCGGTCAATTTTAAAGAACAAAAACTCATGTAAAATATGTGAAATAACAGAGATGTCCTTTGTCTGCTGGCAATTTAAATGACAGAAAATCAAGAGGGTGTTAGGGTAACGTTCACGGCATGGAAACTATGTTTCAGTTTTTAACACATGCAGTTAAAAAGTACCTGAATTTCATTTATGTTGAACATTGAATATTGACTACCAGTGCCCAAACAGACTACACTTAAAGTGAATGAAACAGTAACCATTTCGAACAATCGACACCTGGTAATTACACTTAATAGCATCTAATTCTACTCTGTTATAATGATTGCTGGTTTGTGCGCTGCTATTAAAGGTCTGAATCATCTAACAAAAAGGTTAGATTTTTGAGGACAGAATGGTCTGTGTTGCTGAAATGGTGCAACATTTGGCATTTGTCCTCTTTAGTATATACATGTATATAGATGGTCCCAAAGTACATTTGACAACAAAAGCTATTTTTAAAAGGGGTGATGTTTGCGGATACATTTATAAAAATGCTAATATTTTTGGGCCTGGTCCATGGGGCACTTATGTAAAAGACGGAGGTGGCATAAAGCAGCCGATCTTCAGCTACGTCTTACAATACCAGCACCTTTCTTTGTTTCTCTGTCAAGGTTAGCCAGGGGAGATAATACAAAGATGTGTGAGCGTGTGGGGGAGGGGGGTGGGGGGGGGGTGGGGGGGGTGTGAGTCATCTGGATGAGTCATGTGCGGTGTGTGTGGACAGCTCAGGGAAGGATGGAGAGAGACAGGAAGACTGGGGTGTGGAGGCCAGCGTGGAATAGCTAAGGTGTCACGGTGCTCCATGTGACTAAATCAAACTATAGTTAAAGAGAACAGATGTGTTGAGTTGTCGTCTGACACCATTTTATCAGGAAAAATTTGCATACTGTATGTGTAAAACCTGCTGCTACTGTCCGCTCCGACTATCTTTTTAATATATTCCTGAAAGACAGAATGACGAATACAGTTAAACATCATTCACATGAGCTCCAGCTTGCAGTATGTGTTTATGACCAGCAGGTGGCCCCTAAATATGCACATTCAAGGCAACATCTCAAATGACGCTATACAGGAGAGGAACAGAAAAAGCCTGGAGACTGTGAGAAAGTTTCACAAAAAAAAAAAAAGGTGGCCAGATAAGATATACAAGGCGTGTTGGTTTTCAAGACAAGCTGCTGAAGAGAATCACGTTGCCTGCAAACTTGGCAGTATTTCATTGAGAGCCATCATACAGGGTTTTCTGGTTTCATTCTGAGCTCATCCTCTCATTCTCCCATTTTCTCACCCTCTCTTAGTCTCTTAGAGAACAGGTTAACATCAAAGACTGCTGTATCCTGTACCCTGATGCCACAGTTCTGTCTTCCACATTATCACATCCTTATCACCTACAGTATGGTACTGTATGTCACTCATTCACACAAGAATGAGAAATGAGAGTTTCCAATGAATGTCAGGTACGAAAGTAAGGACAGCAGCTGTGCTGAAACATTTGCCAAAGTGTGCTAACGCCTTTGGTTGGACGAATCATGATCAGCTGAGTCAGACTGACGACTTTGTCCAAATTTATCTGATTTATCCTCAGTGAGTCATTGGAAGAATCCAGGTCTATACCCCGAACAAACAGCCCTCTGACTTAAAACGAATGTACTGTATCCATGCGCACGAGGCACGACAGCATCAACTTTACATGCTACGTCTGACTACATCTGAGAGAAAATGGGTGAACATCAGGCACGACGCACTGGCTGGTAGGCAGCACATTCGGATGAAAGACATTGTTGTATCTTCTACAGAGCCCACACCTGTACCGGTGAATGAACAGGCACGTCTGGTGGAATCAGACTGCCTTCGGGTGAGTCTGTTTAATTAATTCTCACCCACTAACACTAGCTTTCCAATGGGGAGGGGTGAGGGGGTGCTGAGGAGGGGGTGTGATGAAAGATTCATGAGTAGTGGTGATGTTAGAATGAGGTACGGGTTTTATGTCAATGTAAGTGAAAGGGATGCTGTAACCAAATGAGCCCACAGAAAAATATGCGTGATAAGCAAACAGATAATGCAACACATGGACCATAATTCAGAGGAATGAGTATGTGAAACAGCAGATAGTGGGGAGAATACCCCAATTTCTTTACTTTATTGTTGCACTGAGCAAGGGGCAATTTCCTATTTTGACAATGTGCTGTAGCACCACTGTTGACATGGCTCCTGGCCCTCAGTTCTAACAAGCTGCGGATTGGAAACCAGGCTGAATCATTGTCAATGTTGCGCCTCAGTGCATGTGAAACTATGCAGCTGTGGTACAATGAGGGACAGAGAGGAGGAAAGAAGGAGGGAGAGTGACTGAGTGGGAAGAGGAAGGGGGAAAAAAAAGAGAGAGGGGAACGAGCAGGAAAAGGAAGAGTGGTAAAGCAGAATACTGATTAGTGGTGTGTGTGAGGGAGAGTGGGAGAAGAGGAGAGGTGGGGCAGGAGCAGCACTATGCAGGTGAATGCTGAGCCCTGTTGGGTCTTTCTCCCTCTCTTTCTACCTGCAAAATGATGCTCATGTAACCGGCAGAGAAATTAACAGGCACAGGCCAGATGGGAAGCGATGAGGAAACAAATAGAGAATGAGTGTGAAGGATAGCAAGAGAATTAAAAGATGGTAGTATCGGGGGTATCACTTGTACTTGCACCATAAAAATGACACAAGGGATTAGACACTGTGTACAGAGACATTCCATGGACATCAAAGTGGCATCCCCACAGTCCCTCCGTATGCTTTTTCTCTCTCTCTGACACGTGCAACTGCTGCATTGGAGAGCAGATTTTTCTTCTGGGGAAAAGTTAAGGGGGGGTGGGGGGGAGATGATACGCCTGTACAATGTAAGAAAAGAGGGAATCTGAAACGAAGAGTTGTGAAATACAGCCTTAGGGTGAAAATGGGGGGCAGAGGGGGGAGAAATGAGCATAAGAACATGAGGTGCACTGAGATTTTCGCTCCCAGTGACGTACTACTTTTTCATATTTAATTCATGGTACCACTGTGAGAACATTGATGGCTGGTTCTGATATTTGTGTGAGTAAGAGCACTGACCAACACTACGTTTGATTCTGTATGACTTATTAATGTTTGGCTCATTAGTTTGTATAACTCATCACAACTTCAGGTCTCTCTTCGAGAGATGACTCTCTGGGCCTCTTAGAGAGTTGTGCCTCAGGATTTAATGAGTATGTGGAGGAGATGTGTAGGTGCAAGGATGGCTTATGGAAACTTAAAATTAAATTATTAATAACATTAAATCATTAGTGGGATATTCAATCAAAATGTGTAAATGGGTAAGTGGGTTTTTGGTAAAACTGCTTATCATAATGTTACAGGGATACAGCAATACTTTTAAATATTGATTCAAAAACAAAAACCAAAGTAAAACATTTTGATGGTAAATAGATGATTTTGTGGACAATTGCATTGGTATCAGTGCAGACTCTGATCTGATTAAGTGAATTAGATATCAGGCATTACATGAACACATTAAATATAGTTTTATATATTCATTAATGTAATTTTTTTAAAAAATCTGTTTTTTGTGTCACAGCAAATCTGCCCTCCAGTTTCCTTACATATTCTAAATCTTAATTATGCAGTATTATATACAAATTTTGAACTTAGGGAAATGAGCACACTGGTATCAGATAGGTACTCGGTATTGTTCGGTTGAAATATTGGAATTGGTAGCCTGGGAACCAGACGAATCTGCAAGCTCATGTTTTATTTTCTCTGGCAGATACGTCTGACCCCTCTCCCATTGAAACTGATTTCGTAGTTACAGGTATCTGGCCAAGCCAATCACAACCGTTCACAACAATCTAGCATGGGGCGGGTTTAATACGATGACTGACAGAGAGTAAAACAGTTCAGGCATCTTTGTAACTAACCAAGATGGCTGCTGCCGATCCAGAGCACTCCCCGGCCGTGACAGCAGCAGTAGAAGGTTAGGCTAGACAATTGGTATAGAGAGACAAAAAGTTTGATTGCTGCATTCCTAATTGCCTTTGGGAATCAGTGAAGAGTAGCACTACAAAGTCTACAACTTTAACAAATCAGTAAATATGATAAAATCAGCATAATAACGGGAACACCAGAGAATATAGTGTAATACAATATAATACAACAACTGTAAATACTGTATATTTGTGGGGCTCATAATGTTCAATTTGAGACAATTCATGTCAATACAGATTTTTGAGCCAGAGCTTGTTGTATTGGGTTTTTGTTATATTGTGAGGCCTATATTTTATTTTGTCTAACCCATGGATATCCTCAACGCAAAATCATCCATTTATCTCAGGTAAAGAGACAGTTGCCCTGGACAAACTGTTAATATGTTTATCTACAGGCCTAAGAGCTCCATATGATGAACTCACAGACTTCCTGTCAGTCACATACGGTAGTGTTCCCATGGCAAGCACTTTTCTGTCAAACCCCACAGCCGCTTGTCATGATTGATGTCCCTCTTTGATATAATGCCTGTATACAGTGTCTGTTCATCAGCCCATCCTGTGTAACTCTTGTTATTTATCCCACTGATATCTACCTCCTCCTTGTCGTTCTCCTGCTTACACTAAACAACTGAATCGTCACTGTCGCTTCATCCGCCTTCGTTAACTGCAGTTTTCTCAGATGTACATTCACACACAGCAGCCAATCATAGAATAACACCTATGAGAAGGTGAGAAAATAGAAAAAGGAAATATTGCACAGACACATGTTGAGAACGCATTATCAAAGATCTTTAAAGAATCATATATTGTTGCACATTTTTCTCATTTGAAAGTCGTTTTAGTATGATGGATGCTTACCTCGTAGCTGTGATTAACTCCTGTACATGTCATAAGCATATTTACAGTATAACCAGTAAATTCAGTTTATGTTTAAATAGCTATTCTGTAATTCAATGTCTATTTTTGACCCCTTATCACGGGTTATGGCCATGAATAGCGAGCAATCACAATTTTCAATCTGATACTGATTTATTTGAAAGATTTTTAAGTGCCTGAAAAGGGGAAAGTATCTAGTATTTCACAAGGAAAAAAAGCAAACCAGAAAAATACATTATTTTCTGACTGGCTTAAATGACTTTTGAAAAAAACTGCACAGTGACACACCATGTAAAGATATAAAACACACACTTTGTGTATGTGCATTTTCTCTAATACTCTTGTGTCAGAGGAAATCTGGAATTGTGCAGCTGAGAAAAGTCAAAAGTGGAGGAAGTGGTTTGAGGTGGTGACAGTGACTGATTGGGATGGAGAAAGAAGATGCAAGTGAAAGTCAGATTGATATACAGAGATAGAGTAAAAGAGGAGAGAGGCAGCAATGAGCCCTGAAGGGTTCCCTCAAAGTTTTGGTTCATGTGTTTCTATTTGCTGAATCATTATCCAAAATTGCCTGCTTCTGGCAGCCCTGAGACTTTGCAAGTGTGTGTGAAACTGAAGCTGAAGACACAAAAGTCTGTTATGCATGTCATATTGTTCCACAACTGTATGAACTATTGAACTCTATGCTTCTAGTGAGTTCTAGGATCTGACTTAACCACGAGCTTCCCCAAACAAAGATTTTATTCAATATCCAAAAGAGAGACAGCAAATTTAGGCTATATAGCCCTTTCTCAAAGCAGACATAAGGACTCATTAAACACGTGTAACAGAGCCATTGTTAATGTTATTAGTTACACCTGTGCTTTTCCTGCTACGACAAGTCAAAATGTCAGCTTCGAAGAAGGTCTATTGAGGACAAATATGAACATATCAGGACCTGTTTCATTAAAAAACACTAGGTCAAAATGTTTAGAGTCTTTAGAGTTCAAAGTTTTGCAAAACAATTTCCACTTAAAGTCCACTTGCGAGCTTCTTCTGGAGCTGTCCATCATATAATGAGGCCTTCATCAGCGGATCAAGTTTGCTCGGTTGTCATGCAACTCTTCATTATTGTGAGCTTTTTTAGGACTTCTCGTCCATGTTGGCTTCAAAGTTGAGCCTGACTAGTTGACAAAAAAAAAATATCTCACTTCTTTTCTCAAGCTTTTGGAGCTCCACTGTATCGCCTAAATGTCTTACCAAAACGTCCATGAGAAAAAGTTTTTGACTGATGTTGAACTAATCAACTGTCTGCCTTAAGGCGAAATCAATACACATTTGATTTAGTATTTGTTCTCCCCGGCTTCTCACATACATCAGAATTTTAAAGGGGCACTGCACTGATTTTGCACATGAAGATCAGTTCCGTCGTCATGAGCCTACTACTCAGCCTGGATAAACAGTTTTATAATGTCCTCTGTGGCTCTGCAGGAGCTTTCTTAAGTCTGAGAAAGTAACTGCCAGGATGTCGTCAGGCCAGAGACTTTTAATTTACAACAAACAAACAAAAGCCATCAAATGTAGGATCCAGGGTTTTTGGGATATGACTTATAGTTGGGGCTAAAAGTCAGGTCATCTAAGCCTCTGCTGTTTTTTGACCATGACTTTTTTCAAATCTGTTTCTCACAAATCTTCCAACTTTACTAAAGTGCAATACTAAATTGCTGGAATGCCCCTTTAAAAGGCAAGATAGAGCAGATACAGTAGTCCCACAGCCCCCATGGTGCTTCCCAGAGATAATCCAGGAATGACAAAGATCTGTTTGATCCTTGTAATTATTCTCTGATGAGAAGAGGAGGGCACGCATTACATAACAGGCTCAAAGAAGGAATGAATAAATTAATGATCTTCTACTTGGCACAAACACACAGGCATATACATACATACAAGTCAAGCAGACAAATAGGTTAACAAGCCAACAACAGGAGGGTTTCGGTGACTTATTGTCCAGGTAACTTTTTGCTTCTTTCTGTGAAATTTCTTATTCCGCCTCACTTTGGCGCACAGGCTTCAACGCCTCTAAAGCAATTTCCTGGGGGACAATTAATCCACTGAAACGTGCCTGACACATACAAGCATCACCAGGGAGAAGAGCATTACAGTCACCAATGAAGGGCCAACGACTGTCCCCCATCACCCCTACACACAGCCTCCCCCATCCCCATGTCATGCTTCCTTCACCTCTTTTTTTTTTTCCCCCTCTTGCTCCTCTTCCTCTTCCTCCCCTCACGGAACCCTGAGCGTCCTCCTGTTGACTAAATTTCCTCGATGACGTAAGAGTCGACGTACATCGTCCATGTAGGTGATGCTTCTGAATGAATGAGTGTCCCCTCCCATCCCCATTACTAGTACTACGGGATGTCTATAAGAGCAGATCACCGGGACAGCCCGCTGAATTTCATGAGATACCGAGGTGCGAGAAGCGAGAAGCGAGAAGATTGGGAAAAAAAAAAAAAAAAAGAGAGAGAGAGAATAAAAAAGAAATTTGAGCTACTTTTGCCGAAAATTACGCACCAGTGCTGCCAGTGAGGTGAGACAGGATAGGGCTAAGATAGACCAACACATTTGCCGCCATCAAGTTATAATTTGACGGGGTGGAAAATGGCAAAACTATGCTTTCTTTATAGTTTCATCAAGTGGCAAACTGAAGAAATGCCAGCCGCACCGATAAGCACCGAGAGGTAAGTTGTCCTTTTCATTGTGCCAATTTTGTGTTTGTCTTGGACAGCAGCCGCCCGGCGCCACGTGCAGCCACAACATCACGACACCGACGGGCTTGTTGAAATCAGAGCTCGCTCGCTTCCCTGTCACCGCATTTTTCTTTTTTTCCCTCTGCGTGCCATGTCGTGAATCTACGGTAGATTACAGAGGCTGGAAGTTACTGCAGTGTGAGTCACTTTGGCGCACATGGGCAGTGACAACTGTGAAAAAAAAAAAAAAAAAAGAGGGAGAGAATGTCTTGTAGGGTGTAGGCTGCGCCGACTGCATGTTAAACCAGGCTGCATACCCCGCAGATAGTAAGCGAATCACGACTTGCGGTTGATTTCATTTTTTTTTTTTTTTTCCCACCCCGAGGGTATCAGTCAGCCTATGTGGGACGCGTCCTGACGGGCTGCCCCCTCGGGCTTATTGATACCTCACACAGCCGACACTGGTGTGTGTGTGTGTGTGTGTGGTGTCGGGGTTGTACAGGACAACGTGTACTCGTGTGCTGCTCGTTAATGTTTAAACTGAACCAAAATATAAAACACTTATGTGAAGAACCGACCAAAGACATAGATCCATCAATTTGACGACGTGTGCAACCCCAGCAGAGAGACGTGCTTTAAATCAAGTGACCTATTATTCCTCACTTTGACAGACAGAGATCCTCTCCCTAGTTCCATTTTTTTCTTTCTTTTTTTTTTTTTTTTTTTTTTTTTTAAATATTGAAATAACATCGTGACGCGTTCCTGAGATGAAGTCAATTTTGCGTCATTCCTGCGCACATGCAGACGACTCCCAATCACCCATCAGAGGGCTTTAAAGACACAGCGTGCGTTGCCTCTATACGTTTACAACCTGCATTGCGATGTGTCTATACTGGGCGGAGGGATGAGGGAGGTGAGCGGGTGGGAAGGCCTGGGGGTCTGCTGAAAACCCTACCGGTGTAACTCATTGGAAGCGGGGTGGGGGGGGGGGGGGCTATGATCAGAATCACAATGAGCATGGTTCAATAACCTCTCCCACTGTTTATAGCCCCAATGTCCGGCTGTGCAGGGCGCATCCACATATGCTTTGGACGACCCGGCAGAGCGCTGGAAACAACACGCGGCATCACAGTAATCAGTAAAACTCTGTGGAGGATCTCTGAGACGAGCAGGCGAAGCTGTCCGTGGTGCTGAGCGTGGTCCGCGGGCTGCCCTGCGCGGGGGCCGGACTCAAGCAACGCAGAGATGAACTGCGAGGCTGCAGTTCTCTGATACACACCTGCCAGCGCCCGGGCTCAGCTCATTCTGTGAACTATCCCCACATGTTGTCATACAATATTATAACTATTTAATTTTTTTTTTTTTTTTTTTTTTGGCCTTGTCGATCCGTTACTCTGACCTCCACGTACGTTTCTGCCAAGTTCCGTGGTTTAACAGTAGGCAGGACTATTTTAAACTTTCTGACCTTTACCTAACATGTATATGTCTCTGACAAATAGAGGGGCGCCTCTCTAGAGAGGTTTACGGCTCACGCAGCAGCAGAAACTCGGACAGTCGGTCTGTGGCTGATCTTCAGGACCATGGACAGTGCCACAGTCCACATACTTAGTCACAGAACAGATTAGTCTACTTTTAATGATTTAGAATGACAAAATTGGAATTTTTTTTTTTTTTAACATGTATTTCCACATATGGGTCACAGCTATACTTAGATAACTGTTACTAATGTCAGTCCTAATGGATGTAACTGGTAGTGACAGAAATAACATGACACTGGAATAAGTCGAAGTCAGCAGTAACCTCTGGTGAGACTTCAGCAGCAACTTTTGTACTTGCCCACTCACGATGCTCCTTCTTTTGCTTCCTCTCCTTTATAGATTCCCTCAGAAGAAAAAATGGTTCATATGAAAATACACAAATCACCACCATCAACCACTTTACATGGCCTCAAACAGCCGGTATAAAAACATCAGATGAGTTCTTGTGAGTACTCAAATTTCCTGATTGCTGACGTCAGTACTAGAGTTACGGAGTTGAAGCTTGCATAAGCCACCAAACCACCCTGTGCTCCTGTCCTTCCATATCCTGTGGCTGACTCATAGATAATCGGCATGGAAATCAATACTACAAACACAACAAGTGGGCTATGTAACCGCCAGTCTGGCCACACATAGCCTAAGGCCTCTGGCAGGAAAGGCTATGATGTGTGTTACTGTGAGCGCTGTGTCATAGTACATGATCTGATATGGCTAATGGCCATGTAGAGCGCCACAGAGATATGCCAGGCAACTGTAAAGAGCACTAAAGAGCTCTTTTTCCTTTTCTCTTCACACCTTGATTTGTTTATGTAATGCAATTATAGATGACATTTAATGTAAAACAAAGGGCAGCATCCTGGTGTCTCTCTCACTCTGCACAGCCCACCTTTCCCTATGCATGTTGTTAGCTGCTTGTGTGCTTTCTTACTCTCTGCAGTCTGATTTAATTCTACGCTACTGCCCTGTTCTGTCAGTCAGTGCATCAATACCTTGGCTCTAGACTGCTTACTGCTAAAACTCCTCCAAAGTACAGTAACAGTCTACAGTCATGGCTACTGACGTCTGGCAAACCTCTGCTCTGTGTGATGAAATTCACCTTTGTGACTGTAAGAGTTAAGATGAGTGGGAAGATGCTGCTGTACTGTATGAAGTTTCCTTTCGGAGCCCAGCACTTCTGAAGGCTGCATCACCAACATCATCAAACCACCGAGGACGTCAGTAGTTACCACAGCCAATCGTATTTCTCCCGCTGTCTCCATGGTGACCGTGGCATTAGATTGTTACTGTAGCAACAGCACCACTGGTAACAGTCTACAGCCATGGTCGCTAGGGGGCAAAACACACATCTGAACCAGAGTGGTGCAAAAGGGCTGCTGAAAAAGACACACAAGGCATGTAAGAATCAGAAAGAGAGAGAAAGTGGCCAAATAAACGTTAAATAATTGCAGCAGTGGAGTTTTAATCACATAGAATGTAACTGGCTAGAAAATATCTTACAGCAGTTGATGTGTGAGTGTGTCATTTATATAATTCAGCTGATCCAGAAAAAGTAGAGAAAACTAAATATTGACAGAGTAGAAATATATGATGCACAATGCAAAATAGGTCACACTAATACAAACCAAAGAACCTGGCTCTATACACAGACACATATAGAAACAAACTGTACGAACCTGACCCTAGTTTAGTACACAGAAGCTATAAGGAAAAAAATTAGAAAATCGTTTAAAAAAAAAAGGCTTCACATATTGCTGCATATTTGAGAAGGAATACTACAGTATACCCATATCCTGGAGGAGGGAAGACTCCATGACATATAGATGAAAGTCCTGGGTTTTGAAGGTTTATTAGAACAGCAGTATCAGGCAGAGGCTACCTGTCCAGTCCTGATGAAAACTGATCCACTCTTGCCAGGAAAAGAGCTCAGGGAACATCCTGAAACAGCTGTGAATGCTGATAATTACTCCTTATCAATGGTTATAGCGACATCTTAGGTTATTTGGCTATATTCTTATAAAAGTGTTGGTCTTTAATCATTTCTGAAACAAATCTTCCCTTTCAGAGGTATGCATGTTTGACTAATACGCATGTTATGTATCATTTTCTATCAATAAATTGATTATCATGAGCACATGAGACTTTGTATTTTGTCAGTAATAATGATTTTAACTGCTTTTTAACAATGAAGTAAAGGCTGAGGGTTATCCACGCAGCGGAGACCTTGGATTTGGCTGGGATTCAATATCTTGCTCAAGGACACCAGCAGCCTGGCCAACATCGGTATACTGGTTTAAGAATTTAATTCAATTGATCATCAGATATACCAAAACCTCATCCTGAGGGTGTAGTTGCCACCCTCTGAATGAGGCCGCTGTCTCTGCACTCTAAGACTATGTGCAGCATATAAACTCTCCAAGACTCAGATCATGAAATTGGCATCACCGCTGGTTTTAATCAACCTGATTTTGATTCCCATGATTGACATGTTAAAGTTTATGTTGTAAGAATTTTTACCGAAAAAAAAAGAACAAGTTGAAGTTCAAGCTGTACAGTGCCAAAAGAATTAGGAGAAATTAAGTAAGTGAATGGCATGATATGACACCCAATAAGTAAATCTTTTTTGATAAATTGTTCTCAAGTAGCTAGATATTTAAAAAACAGTTTTACAATGGTAAGTGTTCCACTTAGCCCTGGGATTTCATGTACGAAAAAATGTTCTGAAAAGATAAGGAGGTCTGAGGCTGAGGACGAGTTCATTCCACTTCTAAAGAAAATGGCTGTGGCATTTGAGCCACAATACATGTTGTATGTGCCTGAAAATAACATAAATATGGTTTATCATTTTTTTTAAGGTTAAACAAATCAGCATAGGCACAACTGTATTGGGTACATTTTGAACACAAGATTTATATTTATACAAAGTTCCTACCTCACAGCATAAACCTGTTACCCTCAGACTTAACATCAAAACTTTTATGCCACGGCATTTACACAAACTGACATATCGAATAACAAAACGTGTTTCATTATGTCTGTTAAGCCTATTTTAGCACCGTCAAATTAAAATCTTTAGTTACACTTTTAAAAAGAAATATTAAAAAGTTCTTAGTAAACAGTGAGTTTATGATGATTTAAATTCAAACTATTATCACATTCACAAATATTCATTACTATCTTTAATTTACCAGTTATTATTATATATTAAAATATATAACAGATCAGTACATAGAAATGAGATTACATTATTTATTTATAAATCAAGAATAGCTTTGCTTATGCATACATTTTGAAACATTACCTGCTGCAGAGCAGGTGATAAAATAAGGAATTTTGTCATGACAACAACTGTTTTACTAAAAATTTGAAAATGTTTTATGAAACGTTTAACAGATATAATATCTGTCAAGTGTTCATGAAGAACAAACTTGCTGGTAACCTTTCAGAATAAAGAATAAAAAACTTTGAGCAGTTACCAAGGTTACAAAGTAAGAAATCAGAATAATTCATACCGGTATCTACAATTATGAAATGGGCTCCAGAGGTTTCTTGAGAGCCTACTGTTAGATACAATGTTAAATAACCACTACGAACCAGTGCCAATTAGGCCCTTATTATGCGTGAAGCTGCATGATGACCACTGTCTTTTTTGATTTTTCTCTCTTGATTTTCTTCTGATTAACTATAATCAGGTGGTTATGTCACAAAACCAACTAATCATTATTAGACTAGTAGTAGTTTTACTGGTCAAGTATCATTAGTTCATTAAGTGACACAAGGCAGACTGCTCAAAAAAGTCTCAAAAAGAAAAGAAACTAAATGAATCATGCTCAAAGCACATTTACATTAATATTCACATCCATATGTCATATTATCAGCTATCACAGCCACACTACATGGTAAGCCGGTAAGCTGTGGTATTTTGTGGAGAGCTATGAGTCCATCACTCTCAAATGAGTCATATTTCCTCCCTGCCTTTACCAACTTCATTTCTAACAGCTGCATAGCTATTCCAGCTTTTTACAGTGAGTCACAGCTGCTCCCAATTTGGAAATTGGACTCAATCAATGCTATTAAAACAAATCACTTAGAAAGGATCTGTATGCATATTCACAGATATCAAGGAACTAATCATTAGATACTGGTACATTAGCATGAGTCTATCTGGATCTACTATATTGTCCTTTACAATATTTAGAAACTGATGTTCACTTGGTTTTGGATCAAATTAGGGAATAGACCATGGGGGAAGTTCAGCAGGTATTTGGCAGTAGACTGAACTGCCTGAATTGTGAAGAAATTCCAGCAAATAGAGAGACTGTGACTGTTGCTGGGTAGTTTGTGGAAAAAGGCCAGTGAAATAATACAAATTGCACCTTTAATTTATCATGACTTAATTGATTACTAAGGGCTTATAAACACTTATTATTTTAAAGTGTAAAGAGAGAAGTTTTGAAAACTTTTAATGAATTGGATTGGCCCTCACAATACTATTAAAAGATACAAAAATCTTCAAGTAGAGCAACAAATGAAAAGCAGTAACCCTCAGGCAGTATAAGTATGACAGGGCAAAATTAATTAATAAGAAACAGTAAATCACAGCATGAGAGGAAAACACTGACAATCCACGACAGGACAGAGTGGGTTGAGGAGGAAGGTGACTTTGTGACAGCCCTGTGCTGGGGTGGCTCTTGGCGGGATGATCAGGGACAGACTGACCTCCCACGCAGAATTAGTCATCTCTTTACACCACTTATTTTTTTTCCACTAAAGACTCTTATTCAACCTTCTAGCAACCTTCCTTCACATTGCTGTTTGGCCGCCCAGGCTTCTTCTCTCCCACACACACACAGAGTCAGCAGCCTCTAGACATAATCATTTATTGTGCAAATTTCCACAGGGATGCTGATCAAGGGGTTGTTAATTACATAGCTGCAAATTTCCAGCGTTCTAGGATTCTACTTAACCAAACTAAATTAAAAAAACACTCGGAATTAGACTAGTTTTAACATGAATACAACAGGCTGTTTTGACAAAGTTAACAGTTCTCTCTTCTGTTTAATTCTCCCCTTAAGGGACCTGTTGCCTTTGTACTGCCTTTTCGTTTATGTATAAAAGGTCTAATTTACTTTTCTCCTTGTATTGCAGACTTGATGCCTGGTAGCAACATGTGGAACTATGACACAATAGGAAAAATCAGTAGTACCTGCAAGCTCAAGTTATTCAAGAACACGAAAATTTTGGGGTTACACATGCTGTAAAATATGTATAATAGTTGAGACAGACTTTCTGTTCATATGCGTGCATGCCTCTTCAGAAAATGTTCACTGAAATATCCAAATCATGCAGAAACAGCTTGTACACGGACAACACGCGGCTCTTCTTCCCAGGCCCTTCATCTGAAATTGAAATTGCATGCTCACTGTCACATCAGACATCCATTATTATTGGCATAGCACACTCAAACACATTTTTTAAACAGCATTCCCCTGCAGCTGGGCATTGATTTTTTTTTTGCCTTCATACTTTTCCTTAAACAGTATCTCACCCACCTACAGTGTCTTTGCAGATGTAAATACGTGCAAGTTAAACCAAATCAGTTGTCTTTTGTTGCCATTTCTTTGCCAACTTTTGATGTAACATTAAAGAATTGAGATGCTGAGAAATACAGAAACAGAGAAGCAGACACTGAAATACAGACTTCTATTCACTCTGTTTTAGATCTCGAGTGGCATATCCTCTACTGCCACCCCTACCCCAGCAAAGTCCCAATCACAAGTGGCTTTCTGAAGTCACACTCTGCCTCAAAGCAACACTGATGAAAATATATATATATATATGCAAAAACAAACCTGCGAAACAAATCTCCTCCTCTTCTGTTTATTTTTGTTGTAGTGCCATGAGTCATTAAAGATATATTTTCTTCTGTCTCTTTTCCACCCATGCCTGATTTCTCTTTTGGACAGAAAAATCCAGAAGAAACATATGAGAAGCAAATGAATGTTAGACTATGATAAAAGCTTGGGATAATGCATTTACTTAAAGAGGCGAGAGGGTAAATGTAAAGTTGCCTGACATGCAGGAAAGAAGGGATCATTGACAATAAAAGAGGGGAGGGGACTGCTGTGACTCAGCCTTTCCCTGGTCAGAGAAATAAACAACTAAATACATCACGGGTGCCGACATGTTTTATCTGCTCGCAGGTACCAGATAAAAACCACAGAAAAACATCCACCCTGAACTGAAAATTTGATATTTCAGTCAATTCCTCTGGATGTTTGATGAAGTGTGGTTGCTGGGGGTGCATCAGCTGATGGTTTTTTGGGTCATATCCCTGCTTACCAATGGCAACCAGCTGACCATGCTGTCAGGGTATATCGATATCATTGTGAGCAGTACGTGACCTGAGCACCTGTTGTGTTAAGCACAGACTCAAACCTGCGGCCTCTGCAGAGCCATAACACCCATAATAAACATGTCACAAATTCTCTGCGGCGAGCTGTGCCCTCTCTGGACAGGAAACCTGGTGCTGATGGGAGAGCAAGTGTGATGGCAGACACATTCAGAGCAGGGAGGGTGCAGGGGATGTGCCAAGCAGGCTGGAAGAGTGTGGAGTCAAATTCCTACCACATCTGGGAAGAATTGCACACACCAGCTAGAGAAGTACACTGGGTGCTTGCACTCTGCCAAGCACACTCACTCACGTTCTGCCATGCCCAGCACAGCCCTTTCACAGTGAGAAGTGTGTGACTTGAATGCTTTACAGGACTGCACATAAACTATGCAAACAGTGCCACCTAGTGGTTACTCAGCTGTCGGCATAGCTGGCAATGAACCTGGGAGAACAGGCCAGACTGACTGGGGTTTACATTACTCACACAGCCGTCTGTCTGCGACTGGCAGAGTTAAAACAGATCTGTGGATCAGAGCCTCATTAAATTTCGGGTCTAACTCCCCTCTTTGATGCCATGAGCAAAATCAAGTATCCACAATATGCTTTGAAATTGTTCCACCCAACTACTCAGAAATTCACTTTTATTGAGGTGCAACTCCACCATTTAGTTTTTTTCTCTATTTTACACAGGCAAGGTTAGCTAGACAGGTTTTTTTGCACTTTAATCAGTAGCTATACTATACATCACCATAAGACTATCCAATGACAAACAAGAACAACAACATAACTATATTATGTACTGTATGTGGTGTAAGAGTATTTGGTGATTATATTGTGATTTTTCAACATGGATCTATGGAAGATAACTTCAACATAGATCCAAATAAACAATAAACAATAAGAATGAGAGCGAGAATAGGATTTAATGTATGGTTCAGATATTTACACACAAAAACTGAATATATTCAACCTGATTGTCACTATTTTAAAATTATTATGAATGATTTATCAAAATTAAATACCACAAACATCTATGTTAACAATTTTAATACACAAGAGTATATCATTAGTTCTGATTGTGAAAACATTCTACAATGGTAAGCATACATCAAATTATTCAGACCTCTACTATTGTTAGTGATGTAAAAAGGGCAATATTTGACTTTAATTACGATATTTAAATTCTCATTAGTTCCATCTGTTGTGTCTAAATTGATTTTAATTCAAACCCTATCACACAAAAAATATGTCTTGCCAGCTAGGAAATTTTCTGAAACACATCCTCTTTTACTGATATTCAAATCAGTAGATAATTAATATTTAAAGCAAAACAAATCTTCAGCTGGAGATTAAAAACTGCACATTTTAGATGGAGGGAAAAGAGGATTTATGTCACAGCTCCCCTCTTTCCCCCTGCAAGAGTGCGCCAAAAAATAAATCAAACATCAGCTGAGAGAGAGAGCTCTGCTGCTCAGTAATTTATTCTTGACCGCCATGCATCACACACTGTACTCTAGCAAGTACTGGGCTCTTCAAAATAACAGCCACTAGTGGGACACGTGAGACACATCATGAGAAAGACGGACATCAGGCAGGACGGGCTGCATCACACTGGCCTCTGTTGCCAGGGAGATACGATGGTGGAAAGCAGAGGGAGGATCTGACTGGAGAAGCCTAGTAGTTGTAGACAAATAACAAAACTCACAGAAATTGTACTCACAATGTGCTGCAACCTGGGGAAGGTTCACAAGTTCTCGGGATCAGCCATGGTGCGCTGCTGTCAATCAGTTTCTGCTGTGGCAGCCAAACAGCGATACAGTGTTTGTTTATTTATTTATTTATTTATTTATTTATTGACAGACTCTTCCATCAATAAGTAATGAGGATGGAGAGCAGTCGTGACTAGCACTGCACGCATCTAGGAACTCGTACCCCTCGTAGCCTTAAAAACAGACCCATCGCTTCAGCATGAAGACAAGAAGCAAGATTCCATTTGTGATTTATTGTTTCAGAATTTGACTGGAAAATTGTGACAGAAAAAGAAGGTCATTTCATAATAACACCTTTGTATTATCCAAATTTCAGTAGAAAAAGTCACCTACTGTACATCAAATAACGTGCTTTAAAAAATGTCTATGACCGTCTCTGCAACACAGCGTGAACAGAAACTCAATTGAAGTGTCTAACAACATATTGTGTTTTATCAAAAGACATGGATTGCTTTGACCAAAGCCGCCCACATTTACAGACAATTTAATTCCAAACAACGCGCTCAAGGTCATCTCGCACTTGCTTGCTCTCTAACAATCAGAAAAGCCGTGTCTTCTCTACAGAAAGGTCCACACATTTCCCCTGTGCAGGAAGAATTTTTTTCTTAGCACAGCAGAGAGCTGCACCTTCTTAGGAATGTGACACATGAAGGTGAATGAATTCAGACACACAAGCCATCCTCTCAGTTGCATGTGTTTTGAGGCCACATGCAGAGAACGTGAATAAGGGCAATGAATTTGGTTTGATGTGCTGTGCTGTAAAACGAGGGATTATTTACGGCTGGTAATCCATTTGAGGAGAAGCTGAGGGCTCCTCTGGTTTTAGCTCTGCTTGCTTATAGACTGTCTGGACAAATACCCTCTTTCCTCCTCTGGTCTGACCTCCCTTTAGCCGTTAGCAGAGGCAGAGGCACTGGCAGGCATGAGACGAGTCAAAGACAGCGCTTGTCACGATGCATCATTCCCCTTGACAGCCACAAGGGGCGCACTGGTTCTGCCCACACTGCTTAGCAGGAAGGGCTGGCTCCGGGCCTGGTTTCTGCAGGAAGGCAGTAGATAGCATTGGGAATAGTGACAGAACCTACCTCAGACAGACTAATATGGCTACAGTAAGGCTGTACCAATTAACAGTACATCTAATTGTCTTTTTAATTTTTTTTAATAAATGAGAAAACAATGATGCACATCAATGTCAAGGTCACAACCAGGCCTTTAAGAAAGATCTTTTGATACATGTCCTATTGTCATTGTGCCACTGGGTGTCAGTGTGGTGACATACTGATAAAAGTCATCAAACACATGCTTTCACTCTTAACCAGCTATCCTTTCCCCTCCCCTCTACCCTCTCTTTCCTCCGTCATTCATTCTTTTATCTCCCACCCCTGTTCACCTGCGTCTGTCGGCGAGTGGGCCGCACAGGTTGGTTGTCAGGGTGGTTGGGCGCCCACGGCCCCAGACTCTGATTGGAGTAGAAGTCCATGGGGTAAACTTCCTTCCAGTCAACCTCCTGTAATGCCACAGCTGCCTGAGAGACAGTGAGACAGATAATCACACATAATGCAAAAGCAAAAAAAGACCAAGAACTTGACAACCTTAAAGTGCAATACCAGCACACCTGTGTTAGGTGCTAAGCTACATGATTTTTCTTTTGGACTGTTTTTGCAGTTTTCTGGCAAACCAGCTGCAGGAAACCACAGTGATGAGAAGACACGGCAGACAAGACAGGTCTCATAATATTAAGCTTGATAACAGGCAGAGTTGTCATGTTATCCCTACACAGCTGCACTGCATGACACAACATCTGTTAGGAGAGTAACAGCACTGGCATGACAGTGCTGTGACATAAGTGCAGACTCCTCCATATGGAAGAGAAGTGCCTGTGAATATTGATTCTGAATGACAGAAAGACCAGCTGAATGACTGAACAGATGAATAAACAAGCCTGCTGAATGAAAGAACAAATCATTTGTTTATTTAATAATTTATCCAACTGCTCATTCATCTTTCAAACTATTTAGATGCACAAGCTTTATATGATTTGGGATCATTTAGATAATATGGAAATAACATGAGAAAAAATCCCCAAAACACATGACCCATTACAAAATTTAACACAAAGGAAACATGAAAAATGCAACTTGAAAGTGAAGAAATCTCTCTTGACTGGGACAAATTCATCCCTGTTACACACAGGTGTGTACCAACACTGACAAGGTGGTGTTCCCCTCCACACTGGCTGCATCTTTAAATAGAAACAGGAAAACAACACTTCCCTTAAACATGTTTTAAAATACCTCCATATGAACAAGATAAAATAAAGGATACAAGCACCAGCAGTAGAGATATACCATAGATATGATTTTTTTTGCCCCAAGCAAGTACTGAAAATTAAGCCAACAGAGTTAAAAAAAAATATTTTTCCATGTTTTACAAGTGTAACATGGGCATTGTGTTGCCCACTATGTATTCATGTTTATATAAAAAGGTCAACTGTAGCATATATTTGATTTCTATGCATGTGTCATTCAGATATAACAAAATAATAACAGCTTTCTTCCCTCATATCCAGCAATTAAAAATACAATATATGGGCCAACTAAATCCCATAGTATTTCCTCCTAAACAAACACACTGTATAATGGGATAAATCTTTCATTGTCTTATTTGTTGCCTTTCCTTTGCCAAAACAACCTTCTGCTAGAATCTTCTTCATGTTTTCCTCTCCTCTGCCCTTATTCCAGCCGCCTCTCATTTCTCCAGGTTTTACCCGCTGCTCTCTCCCCTTTCACACCAACCGCCTCTCTATGGAAGCTTCTCCTGCTAATCCCTGCTCTGACATGAGAGCCAAGTGTGTCTTATTGACTATAAATATAACATGAGACGCACTGAAAATAAATGCTGCTGCCCCCCCCCCCCCCCCCCCCCCACCAACCCTCCACCCTTCTCCTTGCTCACTCCACCCTCCCATTTCGTTTCCTCTTCATCTTCATTGTAAATGCTAGAGTGAAAATCATTGCGCCGAGACGTATAACACTCATAGGTTTGAGATGGGGGTTGAATAAAGACTTATCACAACCACACACAAGAACACATATAGACACGAGTGCAGCTGCAAATTATTTAAATGCACAGCCATTGTTCCCAAATAGCTAGTGGGGAGAGCAGCGAGCTCTTACAAAAAGAGTTTAAGGAAACAGATTGCCGCTTTCCTCATTACAATTTCAGACTTCGCATGCACCATTATAGACCTCAGTCAAAAACAATTCAAAATAATCAGCACTTTTTCTTCTAAGGTGAATGCCATCATTATTCTTAATGGCCTCATTCTGAAATGTGTGTGCAGCACAAGCAGTGCACACAAAGATGTGCAGTCGGAGAAAAACAGCAACCAGTTCAAATAACAATCCGATATTCAAGACAGCAATTCCCCTTGCAGCCATTTCATAAAGATTCAGATCAGTAGCATATCTTTGAGGAAAACGATTGAATGAATTAATAGTTGACATCAAATGGTAACCAGCCAAGTCACATAATAGCACAAAACCTGCCATGCCCATCACAAAGTTGCTACACCAGCTGCAGTGGCACACAAACAAACACTTGCTTTGAAATGGATCTTTATGGGTTGCTGTCCGATCTATCTCTCTCTCCCTTAAGAAAAACAAGACAGCTGCAAGGGCGGACTGTTTGGTCCTGTAGCCAGTAGGGGGGGCTGGTCTTCTGCTGATGCTGTTTTATTTGTGTGAGCGTGTGTTGGTGTGCTTTATAGCAGGGATAGAGGGAGAAAAAGGAGGAGGGAGAGGAGGAGGGGGAGGAGTAGGCACGCTACTCCATCTCCAGCACAAGCAGGCCTTGATGAGTCTTATACAAATTCACACATAGACCATCATTCAATCAAAGGTTTGTGTGTGTGTGTGTGTGTGTGTGTGTGCAAAGAGAGTCTCTTCTGATAAGTGACTGTAAAGGTGCGTGTTTACCTCATACGGGGAGAGCAGAGGTTTGGAGAAGGCTGTGCCCCAGTCGATAGAAAGGCGTGGACAAGCGATCTGGATCCACCTGTAGGACAGAGAAGGTACAAATATGGGCTCAAATGTACACCCATGAGTGAGTGCAAACGTGTGTGTAAAACAGAAGCAGTCAGAGAGGGCCTGAGACCAAGATCCTATTAGACAGGCAGGGCACATCTGCGGCTGCACGCTGCATGTGAATACGTGATGCAATGGGTTGTGCAGGGAGCCTCCCTCCACCTGATCTCCAGCATCTGTTAGAGAGATCTGTCCTGATTTGCAAGAGCTCTAAAGACAGCCAAGCTACACTGTCTGAATGCATAGCCAGCCAGTGAAAGAGGGAGGCTTAAAGAGGTTTGGGGGAGGGGATGGGGGGCTGGTTGCAGGAGGCATAAATAGAAAAACAGGGAAAGAAGTGAGCAGAGAAGAAATGCAGTGAAAGAAAAGAGGAAGAGGTTAGGTGAGTGTGAATAAAAAACTTGCACCAGCCCAGTCTCCACGGAGGTAGCCTACATAGCTGGCAGACAGGGTGGTGAGGGGGGCTGTGTATGAGAGAGATAGGAAGGGGGTGAGAAAAAAAAAACACAGAAGGACACAGATATAAAGCGATTGTGAGAAAGAGCAATGAGGACGAGGACGAGGACAAGGATGGGGTGGGGGGGTGGGGTGAAGAGGCACAAGCAAGAAGAGAAGAGAGGCAGAAGATAGGAGGAAGATTGGCAGGGAGAAAAGTGTTTACTCTGGAAAATGCATGAAAGAGGGATGACCGGGGCGTGGATGTAAACAGCTGGAGGGAAAAATGAACAATGGGAAAATGGAGACAGAAAGAAGCAGCCGGGGCTATGGGGGTTAGCTTTCAGAGATCAATGCTATCCTCGGCTCCATCGAGTGAGCGGACCCTCCCTTGTCCCTAATCCTAATGATGGAGCTCCATCAGAAATATTGACAAATATGAATTGAGCTGCAGTGCATATATAAGTCCCGGAGATAACGCTAGATCTAGGTAAATGTCAATAGCACACCTGTTTGAGATTGAAGAGTATAGGTGAGTTCCTAAGCATAGATGAAAAACACATGAAAGAAAAAAAAAAAAAAGGTTTGCCTTAATCGCTTGAATACTTTCATGTCTATGCTACTGCGTCAAAATCCCCATCCGTCTTCATTCTTCCAACTTTCACACAATTTCTCAACTGCAGAATTGATTGCACCGTTGACTCTCGCTCCACTCAGCTTTCTGTCACAGAAATATTCCACCCCCTCTGGGCAAACGCATGGCATTTTCTCATTTTCAAATAACACTTTTTTTAAAATGTCTCCCCCCAAAGACTGAATTCTTATTCATCCTCCTAATTTGAGAGCCAGCTGAGTCAGAGATATTTGAACCAAGCACCAATCTCTTCAGACTTAAGTTTACTGTGTTGAGATGGAGATGTGGAATCAGTAATATGACCTTTAAGTCCATCAGCGTCTATTCCTAACAGGGGCCCTTTAGATAGCCAAACACTGCCCATGTATCAAAACCACCTTAGCCCAAACACACAAGAAGAAACTAATTACAGAGGGGGAGTCTGACAGTTTGCATTTGTGTGTGCACATGTATGTGAGTACACGTGTTTATGCACATGCCATATGCTGCATCTGTGTAGTGTGTCTGTGTGCAGAATGAGTTGAAAAAAAAAAACAGAGTGGTTAAAAGAAGAAGGGTGATTAATAAGCAAACCAAGACTCCTCCAATAAATCCTTGGGGCTAGCATTGAGAGGAGGGTCTGAGAGGAAAGTAAGACAGAGAGCATGAAAGGAAAGGCAGAGAGGATCCCTCCTGAGGAGCAGATAGCTGATTGGCACATGGAGCCAGAAGGGACTTTTCTAATATTAGCACAGAAACTGACTGAATGGTGCAGTTCAGTAAAATGCGTGGTGCCATGCCAGGTGCTGCCCCCAGAATGCTGCCTGAATTGTATTTCCAGCCCTTATCTGGCCTTCAATCTCGCCAGCACAGTAGAGATCCCACATCATGCGGTGCAGTGAAACAAAGGGAGGGCTGGAGTTAAAAAAAAAAGAGAATGAGGTGCAGAGACAGAGGAAAAATATGGGCTTTTGTCTCTGGCAGTTGAGCCTTGTTTCACAACTTATTCCCAAGCAAAGATTAACTGAAACAATGTATGACTATGCATTTCATAGAAACCTTGTCTCTTCAGTCAGTAAAAGGATCGGTTTCCTTTAGTAGTAAGTGGAACCCTTCAACACAAAGACACATGCAAGGTTTAGGAGGAGCAGGATGCAGGACTGGTGGGGACTACGCTGTGACATATAAATGGTAAGGCTGCATGACATTTAGTACTGCCATGCAATGTGCACTCCAGTCCTGGCCTCGCTGCATTACCTGCTGTGGCCCATTACACCCTGACACTGTTAGGGGGACCTCCACCTGCATGACTTCGCTTCAATTACACTCAAAGTCTTGACCAACCAAAAAGGAAGAACAATTAACCTTTCAGCACTGCAGGAAAATGAAAAGTGTTCACCTTTAACGGCAAACTTATTGAATTAAAACAAACACTTTAATTTCAAGGGAGTAAAAAATTTAAATTCAAACAGAAAGATAAGAGACTGCAATGCACAGGGTGGCATTTGCAGTCTAGTTGAGATAAGTGTGTGTGGTGTACAGATATCCGTGCATTAGTTTAAAACCTGCTTGGGGACAGCCTAATTACACACTTAAGAGCATATGCTAATGGTGTCTCTCTCTCTCTTTATATGAGTGAGTATGTGTGTGTCTAATGACAGAGAAAGCCTGGGGGTGGGCTTTGTACAGTGTGCTGTACCGGCTAGTGGTGAGCACTAATGCGTCCTCTACCGCCCCACCGTCTATCTCTCAATCTCCCTGTCTCTCTTTCTTTCTATTCCTCCTTCGACACAGCTGGATTCAACACAGCTGCAAACACCTGGTGGTTTGTAATGTCTGTTGTAGCCTCACGTGGGATGCCTGTGTTCTTAGAAACTATTCTGAGCAGTGAGGGGAAAAAATAAAACAGAAAGAGAAAAAATAAAATGGTTGATAAATGAAGAAAGGCCAAAACAGCCGAAATCCGCACAATGCTGTCCAATCTCACTCTGAATAAATACTTGATAACAGCACGTGGATAATGATGTAAACAATGTTGTCATTAAGATATCTTCCAAAATGAGCCTTTAATTTCAACTTGACAGAGGTACCATTATGATGAATAGTCTCCAATAAAGCTGGAAAATTAACTTCACTTAAAAAAACATGTTTATATGCCTCAAAATTAAATATCGAAAAAAGTATTGTTTTCGCAACAGCCCTGCCATAAAAACTATGTTCAAGAAGGTTATAATGTTCAGTTTTCATTGAAACTGTTCTAGAGGTGTTAATTAAATTTTAAGGTGATTTTGGAGGCTGCAGTATTATTATATTGTATTTGGATATACTGAGAGAATTTTTTAATATTCTGTCCACCCCATTTGTATAGATAAAGGTAGATTAATATGAAAACATCTCTCACTCTATCTGATTTAGTACAGAGCTGTTAGTTTGCTGGGCGTACATAATAAATTGGCAACTGGGTATAAAAGTATATCATGTATTCCTATCTGATATACAATTTTGTATTCAAACACTTTTGTTTTCACCTCAGCTTTTTGTCTGTAATGAGGTTTTGTTTTGGTTGGGTGAATCGTGCCTGACTTACATAATTTCGGAGTTGCACTCATACGTCAGTCTGAAGAGGAGAGCCAAAAAACAAAGGAAAAAAAAGGCTTTTACAATGATCGCTTGCTTTCCAAACACAGCCCCCTCAACTACCTCTGCATCTCTCTATCTTTCTCTCCAACTCACTCTCAATCTCTCTCAGACCTTCTGTCCTTCTCTCACCCACTCCTCCCTCACACATCACACCTCTCATTACTCCACAGTGAGAGGCCAATCTGAGGGAGTGTGAGGAGCGTGTGTGTGTGTCCATTTGATTGGAGTTGTTGCACATCAGTGTCTCACTAACCCCTTGTCCATCTTCACCGTTCCTCGGGTTGGAAGTCAGATAAATTGGAGAAACTGCACCTCGAAGCCTAAGAACTTGACATTTCATTGAAGAAACTTGAGGATTTTTTTTTTTTGAAGACAGAAATGAGTGTTGCTGGGATGGATAACGGCATTAAGTTGCAGATCATATTTCATCACCATTCAATGTGATTATCAGCAACAGGTACAATGACAAGATTGATGAACGCCTCAATGGTGTCAAACTTCACCCATAACTTCATGGTATGTGAAGGAATGTGTTTTGTATGTGTGATGGGTTCACAGTTTCCTTGGTTTAAGGTCAGACAACGTATAAACTCATGGATGATTAAGATGAAACAGAATTTGGATTCTAAAAGCAAAAAACAAAAGGCATCCTGAGCAAGGGCGAAAACTAATATATTGTTCTAGCCTTTATTATACTGTGATCTTATTGCAAAAGTACAGAGTCAAAAGTAAGCAGTATGCCCTGTTTGTCAAAGCTGAGGAAATTATATCAAGCATCCAAGTTTATTTTGCTGGACTATTTGTTTTGGCTGGAAAGGCAAAACTATGGAATCTCACCAAGACATGAATGTAGATTTTGTTTATGAAGCTAACAGACCACTGTTTGTCAGCTCCTTGTTATACTGTGCACTTGCAAATTATGCTGACTCCCCAGTTATGTGTGCAATGATGCCTACAGAATACATTTCAAATATTGTTGATTGCAACTTTTAAGTGACTACTTGCTGTTGATCATAATAGCTCTGCCAGGGTCCATGATGTGAAAGATATATTACCCTTTCTTTATAAAAAAGAGACACCGCAGTGATTAAGAATTTGCAAATGAAAAAAATAATGAGGCAAGGGAAGAAGTGTTTTAGTGATGTGTGGAAGACAATGAAAGTAACCTCGACTTTAATGTTGCAGGAAGCCATGGGAAGAAAAAGCTCTTCAAGTCTTTGCAGTAACAAAAATAAAATGGCAACCTTTTCACTGCGTAAGGGAGAATCTCAGCCTTGCCTCAAAGGCATCAGATGTGTCGCCAGGGGGAATAGACGGAAATGACTTTACAAGTGACTGGATCAGCCTTAAACCAGCTACAGCCAGAACCTAAATAAGTTGCTTGATTTGTTTTCTACATTCATGTTCTGTAGCAAAAACTGAATTTATAAAGTTTGGGCCAGCCTCTGCAAGTCTAGGAGAACATGGGCCATTATTTCTGCTTCATCTGCCATGGCAAAGTATTTCTGATTTAATGAATAGCATGTGTCCTAATTTGGGTGTGCATTAGTGTATGTATATGTGCATCTTAATACTCACGCATCTATGTCTGCCATCAGATCCAGCTTGCTGGGGAAAATCTCAGACAGGAGCACTCGAGTGAAGGACTTGCCCAGTGACTGAAGCTTTGATTCCAGGTGCTACGAAGAGAAAAAAAAACTAAAATAAAAAGGACAAATGGAAAGATTTGCAACCCACACATCAAACCCAATTCTCTCTAGGGTTGTGAAAATCCACTATATCAAATGATAAATTACAAATCACATACTATATGAGACTATATTATCTAGTGCTTAGTCTCCAAAGCTTCATATATCCATTCATCTATTTTCTGCCACAGGGTGGTTACAGCTAGTTAAGCAACGCAGCAGACAGATTCTTCTCCTCAGCCATGTCCTCCAGCTCCTGCTGGCATTCTCAGGCCAGGTGGGATGTGTAATCCCTCCAGCATATTTTTGGGACTTCCTATGGGTCTCCTTCCAATTGGCCTCCACAGGGGAAGGCTTCTGTATTAGATGCCTAAAACACCTCAACAGGCTCTGCAAAAGACCAGGGGTTCTGCTCCAGCCTCACTACAGATGTTTAATCTCCTCAAACTGTCTCTATGTGCCCAGACACGCAGTGAAGGAAACTAACTTCAGGTGATTGTAGCCACAATCCTATTCTTTCAGTCTCTACCCAGAGCATAAAACTGTAGGAGAGGGCAGGAACTCAGACTGAGCTCTTCTCTTCAGACTCCCTCTTTATGAATATCCAGCATGTCCATAAAGATCACGGAATTGGTAACGAAGCAAAACCCAGCCCAACTTCCACTGAAAACACACTTTACTTGTCGCTGAGAATACAAGACAATTCTCACTCTATTCTTGTAACACACACGAAATCCTGAGAGGCACAATCATAAACCTTTAAGTCCATAAAACACGTGAACTTTAAGCAAAATCTCCCATGACCCTTCTAGCAAGCGGAAGGGCTCCTCTATTGTTAGACAAACAGGAGGGAAAACACTTTGGTGCTTCTGAAACTCAGGTCAAACAGTTGGCAGAGCAACGCAGTCAGCAACCTTGCCCTCCATGACACACAGTCATTTAGATGTGACCTTTTTCTATAGGGAAAACTCCAACACAGTGGTGCTCAGCAAGGGAATTATGAGTGTCCTTACATCTTGCATCTATACATACATCTTCACTGATGTCAAGGGTTCAGCTTTGCCTTACATTTCTCAATGCACCCTTGAGGGTTGTGGGCCCACATAGAGCTGGCCCCACTTTACTTCCTCAGATTGAGCTGGATCGGGCCCTTTGGGTATGAGCAAAGACACCAGGGCTTCTATAACATATCAATAAATGAAACTGTTTAGCCAGTTCAAGAAACTCTGCTCTCTTGCTGACTCTGCCTTTGAAGTTTTGGGCATTTGTACTTGGACTGAGGTGTTATTCTTGGATGCAGAAGGCAGCTAAACCAAGTGAAGAAATGTTCCTTTGGTGAGATAAAGGTCTGAGTTTGGCTGATATCCACTGTCCTGCGGAGTATCATGAGATATTTCTACAACTGTGCTCTTATCAGAGATAGTTCTTTCCCCTTACTTGAGAGGTTATCTGACATATACTTCTTAATCTCGACAGATCGCTATGGGAGAGCTGGTGGGTCTTTTTATTCAAATCCCCTTTTTTAATCCATCCTCTCTTGCCATCCTAAAATGAAAGTTTTTTGCTCTCTAGTTGACATTTTTACATCAATGCTAACTTAAAATTTAGATATTTACAAACAGAAAAGTGCTCCAATATAAGCCTAAGAATGTATACTGACTGATTAAAGTGTGGTGTGGTTTTAAACCATTAAATCCATGCATTCTACCATACTGACGTGTATACTAATAGCACACATGATGATGTGAGGCAAATAAAACAAAGGAGAAATAAATAAAGAATGAGAAATGAGGACAACAATATGGAATGGGCAGTGGAGGGGAAAGCAGCAGGAGGAGCAGCTGTGGGTTAGGAGTGACCAAAGAGGGCTTCTCTTCGATCGATTAGTACCCCCCGACAGACTTGTGTGCATGCTGATGCATAATAGCTCATACTTGCAAAGACTGACTTTCTCCCTTATGTGTCTGCACCCTAATGGATCAGCATGGGCGTGCACACACATAGTATTTATGAATAAGTTTCCCAGGACTATTACATTTAATATATTAAATTCTGTTTGGCAATTTGCTGAATAACGATGAGCAGCAATTTTGAGTGACAGAGCGATTCAAATTCAATTTATGATTAAAGTTCTTAATGTACCGGGATTGTGCCATGAAAAGTATTTTTTAGGCTTTTCAATATTTATTCATGATTGATTATTTCTCATTTATGTTGCCAAACTGACAAAAGACCTTGCTTAAAATGTATATTCCTAGCACCAACACTCCAATACACCCATCCTTGAGGCCAACAGCGGGATCACAGATAGGAGTTTCTATGACTGTTTGGCTGCATCATCCTAAATGTGAAATAACAAGCTCTCAGTGTGAGGACTGCTTGTCCCATCAGTACTTCATGTCACCAAACCACTTCAGCCAGAGAAACTCACACTAATAAATATTACAAGCCATTGCACAAGTGGCCTCAGGACATGTAGACTGCTGAAATGAGGATACAGACTCTCACCTCCATGACTTTAGGGCTGCCCTGACGGCCCAGCGTGCCCATGATCAGGCCCCATCTCTGGGCTGTTCGAGCCTTGTCAATAGCCTGCAGTCTTAGGGCCCGCATGGCCTCGTGATCATAGTACTCCCTTGAGAACACCTTACTGTAGGGGTCATATCTACGAACACAGGCAGAAGAAGGCAAAGACACACAGATGTAAATGGAATACAAGCTAAAACATTAAGAAACAAACCATATTATAAACATTCCCATCCATTGTGTAGGTGTCTATCTTGAGGACAGATATGCAAGAAAAGGTGGAAAAAATCCAATCATGAAAAGCCATCAAGTATGACAGGAGTTAGTGTATCTTAGAAAAAATAAAGGTATTTCTGAGCACCTAATCTCCTTTTCTCCTGTACCAGGGGTTCACTTGCGATTAAAATCTTGTTTATGAGAAAGACCTGTGATCTGTGCAGCGGTGCATATGTCTATAACAACACCATTTCACTTTGCATACAAACAAGACCTCATCAAAACAGAACTTCATCCTCACAAACCGTTATCATGACACTGCAATACGGTGAGTTATCATGACTGCAAGGGATTCTTTAATCTGAATAGCATTGAATAACATTATAAAATACCTTTCTATGCAGAAAACATTCATTTAAGTACTTACTTTTCTCCTTAGTTCGCCAACTTTGGCAGATTATTAATGCTAATTGACTACAATGAACATTCTGTAGATGATGTCAGTGTATAAATTACAGAGAAACAAAAATATATGACGACTAATGGTGCTATTTTGTTTCCCAATACCTGTAGGCAGGGATATCTGGGTTAGCGATCATGATTGACTCCAGGTGAAATCTTCCGTCTCCCAGATAACTATAGAAAAACAAGAATCATATCAATGTCAGAGGTAGAAAAAAAATGTATTATATGTTTATAGTAGTAGGCCAGGTATAATAAATACTGGTAGTAGGCCAGTATAATAAATACTGGCCTACTACCCTCCTGTCCTCTCCCCCGGCTTTCTCTCTTGCTCCATTTTTGAATCCGTTCCTCTCTGCACCCTTTTAACAGAAGAACTGTGATACCAGGCAGAAGGCCTGAGGCTGGGGTGGAGGGTCTGTCCATCTTTGCTGTCTGGGAACATGACCCCAACGATTGGAGCATGCTGTTTACAGAGAATGCAAGTCCTTCCAATTAACCCAGGGTCTGGCGCCGGGGGATTCACTAGAGGGCGAGCGGAGGGAGAGTTCACAAACCGTAAGTACACGGAAGGCACATAGGTTCCTGAAAACACAAGCTCAGACAGAACCGTCTTACATAAACCCCCCTCTCAGGGTCAGGCTGAGAAGAACCCTGCTGTTAGTGTGAGGGGGCTCAGGTCAGTACTCCTACTCATTACTGTTCAGTCTCAGTAGGCCTACTGAGACAGGACATGCAATTAAGCCCACCAATTGGTCAGCGTTTAGAGCAGCTTGGAACAGGCTGTGGGAGGTTTGCCATATAGGTTACCTGGAGACATGTCCAGCCAAGACTTGTTATTTTTTTCCCCTTTTTTTATTTCTAAGCGTGTGTATTTGTGTGAAAGAACTGGGGATGGTAAGATCTGGTGTACCGGCATAAAAGTTCACGATGCGATTGCCCCGTTTAAAAAAGGAGATGCACATCCCTAGAAAGCACACCTACATGTCTCGCTGTGAGTGTGTCACAGATTAAACTGTCAGCCTTCTCCTTCTCTCTCTGTAGCTTTAAGAGGCTGGTGTGCTCGACTCTAGCTCTCCCTATGATAACTGGCCTTCTATCCATATTCTATTGTTCTATGTAAAAGTGCTCTCTGTATAATGGCAATGCTATAAGTCTTTGGGTTATGCAACACCGTATCATCACATTCACATCTTCCTTTTCTCTATTACGAGCGAGAGCTAGGCAACAGATAGAAATGGCCAACTGATCATGTCTTATAGCTCTTTTCAATGCCAATTCCTAATTAATGTAAGATAACCCAATGTTAAAATATGAATTTACTGTACTGTCAAAGGTGATGAACAAAACCAGGCACTGAGATTGTTCTGTGCTGCTTTTCGTGGAGATAGTGGATAATCAATACTGTCAATAGTTTAATACTAATTAATTGAGGTAAAAGGAAGCTTGTTAATATTGGGTCAGTAATTAAGCTTTGGGTAAAGGTGTCACGGCATGATGAAACATTTATTCCATTTAGGTTTATGGCCTCTTTGCTAAACCAAAGAGTGAGCGAGAGAGAGAGAGTGTGAGTACCAACTCTGAGGCAGCCTAATCAATTCTCTCTCCCATCACACCCCAACTTACACATCAAAGAAAATGCACATTGGATTAGTAGGTGAAGCACACCCTAACCCTTCCACTTCCTTTACACGTTCAAAGACACACACACACACACACACACACACACCTTTTGTCTCCCATGGGGCCTGGTTTATGCATATAGCAAAGCTTGTCCTTGTGTAGCCATTTTAATCTCATGCACTGGGAGGTTTTAATCACATGGGCTAACACAAGATGTGTGCGGATCAGACATACCGGGTGATGCACCAACCTAGACATAATTATACCCGAGGAACTACTTCAACTCACAGTGCACCACAAAGCACAGGATTCTCTCTACTGTAGAGCTGCACGAGATGTGGACACAAAGTGGCTGTGGAGGTGTTGTTTGTTGCCTGATCCTGTTACTTTGCCAGTGCACTCTCCTCCCTGCAGTGCAGCAATCACTTTGACAGGGCTCTCATGCACAGTGTTCATGTTGATGTAAAAACACTGAAGAGCTTGCCTTTTGGGACACACGCAGCAACATACTGGATTCATCATCTTTCCTCCCCATTTAATGGAAATGAAGGGAGAAATAAAAACCTAAAATGGACAATCACACAAGCTGAAACAAACTGACAAAAATGATGACATGACAGTTTTTCAGTTCTCATCATAAATGTGCCACAGTAGGTGTCATACTGTGAAAACATTTCTTTAAAACATAGAAAATTGGCAAGCATGTGGATGTGCTGAGGCCGTGTCTGTCTGGCTTTACACAATTCAATGCTTCGCACAGTGTGAAGGTATTTTTAGCCTTGCCGTTCTGGATCAGCATCTGGCTGTTTCTGGCTGGATATAATAGAAGCCTGATCGGAAGCACACAGACACAGCTAGTTCTCAAGGCTGGCTATGTCTGATGTGACTGGTGTGATGTCATACTGATTATTCCTCATGTCATGGGTGGCATGGCAATGGCAGGGGTAATTATGGTAGCTTGGGGGGGCTCTGGGTGAGTCAAGGCTGGATGTCTTTGAATATCTGGATATCTCTACTAACTAACGGGAAGAAAGGACAGGACCTGGGCTGAAACTGTGAGGTGGGAGACAGGAGGAAGGAGGTTTCTTACATTATGGCATTGACATGGCGGTCCAAGCGAGGGGAGGTACAGCCCAAAATTTCTCCTGGTGACAGAGGTCGACACTGTGGGACTAGCACATCATACTCTGGCTTGAGGGCTGTATTCACAGCCTGCAGCAAGGAGGAAGCGAGACGGAAAAATAGTTAGAGATTGTAAATATGTTTTGACCAGCTCACCATGAACGCTTTTCCTTGTTTTGGACTAGCCTTAGGTTTGGAATGGCTCTGCAAAAAGAGAGCTATGAAGTTAAGTCTTGAAGTAATCCTTGGATTAACTCCTTTGCCATTCATGGCATAATTAGTAGTTAATAGCGAAGAGTGGTTAAGAGTGGTGTAGAGAAGCAGTAAGGGAAATAATAGATAACCACGGGAAACTGGGGAAAAAGACTTCCCAAACAGGTCAATGATGATACAAATTGAAAAGGAGGGGAGCCATCAAATGCAGGAAAATTAAAAAATTGATGGCCTGAATGGCATGAAGAATGGTGTTAATGAGGAATTAGATCAGTCTTCTCTCATCTAAACCACACATGTAATCTTTTTTTTTAATACTCTATATTTGTATATAGTTTTGTATATTGCATATTTTCACCAGTTCAGTCCGTATAATCTCATTTGATATTACTATATTGCCTAATTATTGGATTATTCAGTGGGCTATGTCGGGATATTGTTTTTTTTTCAGCATGTCCTCCCTTGTCAATATTGTAAGTTGTTTCTGTGCTCAATATTTTATTAGGCTAGATGATCACATGTACATTGCTCTTTATCAATCCCATTATTGTTTTGTATATAAGGTTTATTTATGCTGTTACTTCTTGCTTTTTCATAATCATCTTGATGCGTCAAGCTTGAAATGTATCCAGAGTAGCTGTATGAGTAGTAGTGTCCGTATTTGTGAGAAAATTGTATGTATGTTAAAAACACATTGTTAGCATTTCATCAAAATATTTTTGTACATTGATGGCTCCCCTCCTTTTTGCTTTCTATTAAAGTAAAGATAACAACTGAGACAGAAGACACAGAAAGGGAGTGCAATTGAGACAAAAGCCATGGAATAGGTCTGTGGAAGGAAAAAAGTACTAGTCAAACAATGAAAAGTCAACAGAAGGCAATGATGCACAGAATATGAAAGTTCAGAAAAAAATTACACAGAAAATGTTCCTGTAAAGTGATGTATGGATTAATGATTCTACAAAGCATTGAGAAAGAAACCGTCTACCACATGGCATGTCATACTAAAAAATAGGACGATAAGAAGAATATCAACTATTTAACAAGGAAGATAAGTGTTTTCTGAAAAAAGCGGTCTAATACTCAAAAACAATCTTCTCTTCCAAACACCTACATTCATTGAGGCAATGAGAGAGCAAACAATTACAGCAAAAAAAGTGAGAGGTGGAAGATAAATTGAACGATTTAAGGCTAATTTAAGGCAGTCCACAGGGAATACGGATGGACTCTGGGCTTTTAACGCCCATACTGTGTGACCTAAGCGAGCCTACACACCATAAGACATAACTGAAATGGAGGCACACATGCATACAATACACAACTACAAACACAGAGACATATGCACATGTTTACACATGGATGCATTCAAAAACCCCGACATAAACTATGACCCACATGGGCAAAGCGTGGTTTAAAAATAACGGTGGTTACATTAGTGAAGGCCCAGAGTGGTGTTGGTACAATACAGCAAATGAAAGAAGCAGAACACATTATAGAACAGAGAGGCAGCAACTCTGAATAAATGGAAAAAAAGGATGTTCAAACTTAACACTATAGCTGCTGCCATTGCTTATGTAAAGAGCAGAGATGAGCACGACGCTGAACTGAGAGGCCTTCCGAGTTCATTCCACCTTTTAAACCCAAAATAACTGCTGCTGGATTTCTCAAACCCACACTTGAACTGAGCTTAAAAGTGGAGTGCGAGCTTGTTCATAAAAGCCAGAAAAAGTATACTGTACAAATGCACAGAATTCGCATGTGTTCCTATACTGTACATACCAAAATACTTAAATAAAAACAGAAAATACACACACTGAAAATTATTATTCAGGTAAAGATACAGACTCACTCTACCTCAGCTCTCCACAGAAATGGACTCACCCACATAAACACAAAATCAGACAGACCCAGTGCTTAATCACCTGCAGCGCTGCCACAAACTGAATAGTGCTGACGAGTGCCAGAGATTGTCCAGGAGGGAAGTTGAACTTGACCGTGTCCAGGAAGTGTGCATTGTCCATCTGGATATCCACAAACACATACAGCATCTTAATACCTGCTGTGGTGTCTATGGGGACTGCAGGGAGACAAAGACAAAAGAAAGACAGATTAATAATTCACTCTGTTATGTCAGGTAAGCCTGTGGTATATACACTATTGATGGTGCCTCAAACATTAACACAACACATGTGCAGCGATACAGCTATATTTGAACACAGTGCATGGACATATATAGCTTGCAGGAGGCATCCGTGTGATATAAGTGAAACTCATTTAGCGTGAACAGGAACTGATGCAAAGACCTCAATTATTTAGGGAAGGAGAGGGACACATGCGATTACTATTAATGCCATTAATTTCACAGGCCATTTACTACGCACCCGAGCCCAGGAGAGGTAGCTAGAGACGTGCTGAGTTAGATACTAAAAAAGTAGGCGAGAGTCCAAGAAAATAGGGGCAAAGGGCCTGGATAAGAAAGAAGAATTATCGTTTGCGTTGATCATCATAATTATTCTTCCTCTTGTGTTACATTTAATTAGCAGATCAGTAGCAAGGGATTTTTTTGTTACGATTAAGCAAGTGGCCCATTATGGTGCAAATGTTTTATGAGCAAGTGCAGCTCACTTGATGGCCTAGATTAAAGCAACACTGAGAGAGAGAGATAGGAAAGCAATGCATGACAAGGGGGTGAACAGAGAAGAGTGGACTGGGGGAGACCGAGAAGCTGTGAGATACATGTCTTTACAAAAGATTGCAGAGATGGGGAGCAGAGAAAGGCAGATGGGATGGAAACCAGGAGAGGGGAATGATAAAATTCCTATGAAAAAAGGCTGAAAAACACTGAAATTCAATATGTGGATAGGGGTAGGTGATTTAATAATGTACTATATAAATTCAGAAAGATAGGGCATGGAAGAGAGGAGTGGAAAAAGTAATAGGATACTGTGTGCGTGCATGTGTGTTTGGCGGTTGGGGGGGTGGGCTGTCAATTAACTGGCAACAGAAGTGATGAATGGGCTCACATCTCAGCTGAGAGGGAAGGGAAGGAGATGGATGGAGATTTAAAAAGGTGGGCTTTGCTGCAGGCCAGATGTTGAGTGAGAAACCAAGGAGTTAAATATATCATGAGGCTAAAAAGGGTTGGAGGAGTTGAGTAAAAACACCAGACTGAAACTAACAGCTGTCTGTTGCTTGTTTATAGGCACTCCCAAAACGTAAAGGGCAAAGAAAAGTGACATCGATCTGTGTTCACATTAGCATGGTAGCCTGAGAGCACTTAGATACTGCAATTAGAGGCACAGTCAATGAGATGGACAGGACTCACTTGCCCCATTAGTGGTTTTATTCATCCATGTGTTATAGCAATAAGGTCACTCAGCACAGCTGCTTTTCGGCATCCATGTAAACAAATACATAGGTACATTCACAGCAAGTGGGACTGAGACAGGGTTGGACATAATGGTATACTGGCTTATTTAGAAATGGCTTGTTTACAAATCAATATGTACTAACAGGTTCCATTCTATGTTGTGCTTGTGGTCAGTGTTATGAATAATACAACAATCATTTGGCACCTTTAACATCTGGTCCTGACCTGACCTCCAGTACTTTAGACATATCAGAATTTGACTTTTACGCCACTCTAATGCAACATTTGTTCTAAATCTTGAAAAAACAGTGGATGAAAACAAGACTTTAGACTTTATATTTTTCAATATAAAAGAAACTGGATCGTACACACTCTGAAGTCCGCAGATTAAAGTAGTGGGACTGGATTCTATGTATTTCCAGGCCATACACATTCTGAACAAATCTAACCTCAAATGTTAAAATCTGCAGAAATTCAACACATCAAAAAAAAAAAAAAAAACATTTAAAACATAGTGTGAACAGTCTTAAAATACAATAATAATCCAAGCAGTAAATTAGAAATGAACAGTGACTTACAGGCTTGTAGTGTATGAATGTAGCTCTAGAGTGTGGAAGCCTTTTTTGTCAACTACTTATAAGAAAGTTAGACTTTAACATGCTACAAAAAAAAAAAAAAGTCAGATGATATTTTGGTCCACTTGCTGGTTCATAGCAGTCTACACAGAGTATTGTATACAAAAAACCGAGCTGGTCTCAAGTGCAACTCCCTCACTGAATCCCTCCCTGTGCTACTCCTTTACCAGTTTTCTGGGTTCCCATAGTGTTTGTAATATGCGGCTATTAATTAGTGTTTCACAACTCCCATTATGTCCTGTTTTTCTTGGAGACCAGCGTCAGTAAGTGCCCTGTTTTTATCACCTTTTCCCTTATAGGACTGCAGTGGGAGCTCAGTAACACACACTTGGCTATCAGTTTTGTACATACTTACCATCTTTCAGTTTCCCATAATACATTCTCAACCTTTGTTAACATACACAATGTCATTTTGTTGTCATATTATGTTCACACACAGTGACATTCTTTGGCTATGTTTAATGAGCTTTAGTGAGTTTTACGGGGTGCACTGTATATTGTGAAATAATAGAAGTAATAAATACGTAATAATACATGTCTATGGATGGAGACTGTTATTGAAACCTAAGGTCCTTTAAGGTCAAAGTTCAAAGTTCACAGTTCATAGTTCAAAGTAAAGTTGTATTGCTTTACAAAGCTCTTCTAAAATGAGTCATGCCACCAAAATGGTGTGGACCTGCTTGTGATGTGTAGGTCCAGTAATACTTACATCTATGGCAGCTGGCCTGGCATTATCTGAACAAGGTTACTATGTCTTGCCATTATTATTTGTCTCCAGTTGTTTAAATAACCACAATAAAATAAAATAATAAAAAATTTCAATCAAGCTTCTCTGTTTCCTCTCTCTTGCCCACTCACTCCTTTTCCCTTTTTATCTTGTTTTTTCTTTTTGTTCAGAGTAGTCAGATATTCAGTTAGAAAAACGATGTTTAAACCTCAGTAAGGTTATATGAAATTCCCATTACTCACATCAGCAAGTATTATTACTTTAAAACATACAAAAATGGTTATATGATGTTGTTCATATTGTCCTGCACTAGATGGGGGTGCTTTGTGATGATATTTTGATATTCAAAAAGAAGAGGAAATGAAAGGGGAATAAAGGAGCGCAGGAAGGACAATTTCTCTATGAGTCAGTCAGAACACGGTGTCTTTAATCTTCCACAGGTATCTGACATCTTGAGAAACAGTGCAGATGATGTCCTCACGACTGAATGATGAAGGTCAGGAACACATGCACAGAGATTCTTTGAGAATATGTAGTTCATCCCATTTTATTGAAAATCTCTTCTGATCTAATTTTACAACCCAAAACTAATTGATCTTTGGTGCCTTTATTGGGTTCGTCTAGGCGTAAATGGAAAGGTTTCCACACGTTATCTCTTTTGTAAACATATACGCATGCTCGCACATAATTCGTCGAATATCAAATAATGAGTGTTCTCACACACCACAACGACAAAGACAAACAACAACAAAAAAGCACAAACTGAACACAGAGAGAGCCTTTCAGTGTATTAAAATTCTGCTGGTCATTTCTGGTATTTGGAAGAGGCGAGCTTGTTCTGGCAGGGATATATCAAAACTATTGATTTAGCATTTCCTCCAATGTTCTGCAAGAGACAAACAGTGGGGGTGAGGGTGAAGGTCCTCAAGAACTGCATGAGGTTTTCAAAGGATGGCTCTAATGCATGTTCCCCATTGATCTTCTGGGTAAATGTGATGTCCAGGCTCCAAAGGTCTGATATGCCTTCCATACTAGTTACATTTTCCGTTGATCGATAACTCCGTCTGTCTGTGCTCTGACTTATTTTTTATGCAGCACACTCTCTTTAGGTGGGAGCTTGCTCCCTTCACGTTCAACTGTGTGGTATAATCTGCATGCAGAGAGACGGACAAACATTCACGTAGACAGGGAGAGAGACTCACCGAGACAACTGTGGCCATAGTGCACCATGAAATCAGCTCCCAGGGCTCGAGCGGTGAAGTCGTCCACGCAGCAGGCCCCGTACGTCACGTCCCCCATCACAATTGTATCTGCCTCCGTGAACCTGGGATGTACACACACAGAGACACTAGTCAGTACAGTCACAGACCACATGCACGTCCTGTTGTTCTTTATCATACCGATCAATACACATGACAGGCACAGCGCGATTATGAAAGAGCTGAAAAAGATCAATGCCTATCCATCTACAGATAGAGTACATTATATAGTGTCTGATAGCGTTGTCAGTCAATGACAGTCAGTTCACATCTTATCAGGGTGACGCTGCTATTCTTTTGCTCTTCATGACCGCCGAGCGTGGCACAAGCTGCTTGGTAGTTAAAAGCCCTGCCAGACGAGGGTTAATAGGTCACCAGTCAGCCTGGTCACAGAAAGGAGGCTACACAAAGGAAAGAAGAAGTAGGAGATGAGGGCTAGGACTGGTACACATAGGCAGATTACAGTTTGTAGAGGCCTTGGCGAGTCTATCTATGGCCTGGATTTACGGCACATCTGCCAGGGAACAAGATAAACTGCCTCAGCAACAGCAGTTAGTGTTTGCAGCATTAGAATAAACTATTCAAACTAGATGCTTTATGCCACAAGTAGGCTGCGAAAGCGTAGCACGGACCATGTGGGCCACTTTGCGGCTGTAATAGAAAAAAAAAATCATAGCCTTCTTGAGAGGAAAACCACCAAATTAAACAGGCATCTGTGGACCCAGATCTGCTAGAATGAATTGCCGATCGCACTACAGAAAAACAAGCTCTTTCTTTTATCGCCCTTTATGGCCAAATAAAATGCTAAGTAAACCCATAAAGGCTAAGTAAAATGAATAAAGGCTGAGAGTAACAGGGTGGAAGTGCAAATGAACAGAAGCTTGAGGCATTGTAGGAGAGGAGAGATGGGTAGACGGGGGGTGGTTGTAAATGGTGGTTGTTGCCAGGTATTTGTGGCCATATTCTGACAGATTTAGGGTAGACAGAAAGGGTAGAATAGAGATGAGACGGTGGATTTGGGGAGAAGAGGGAAGTGATAAACAGACATGGCTGCACACAGAACAGCATCTGTAGCAACCAGCGGACTCTTAGTAATGTGTCTCCTGTTGCCCAATCTTTCAACCCACATTCACTCTCTGTTTATTCCTCGCTCTGCTCCTCGCAAGGGGCTTCAGCAAAGTTTCTATTTAGCCTTTCCTCCCTCATTTTCTCTGATGTATCTCTGGTTTGCACTCTCTCTGGGCTCCTCATGATCATCCTCTAGTTTTCTATGTTGTCTCTCTCTTTCGCTCCCTATTTCCCTGTCCCTTCTCCTCTTAATGGCTGCTCTCAAGGAAAGGGCAGTGCAGGCCAGCTGAGCCCAGGAAAACAGAACAACTCATCTGGTAAATAAATATTTTCTACTGAAGATTTTAATCAATTGCCCTCTCTCTTATCAAGGTGTTGATTTTGTCTGTGTGTCTATTTGTACTGCGTACACATGCGTATGCAGGTGACAGCAGGAAGGTAATTACGGGTTACTAAAAATGTTATAATTACACAGGTAGTTTGAGGTCTGTGGACTCATGCACTAGATTGCTCATTCACTGCAGCCCATTGTTCTTTCATCGCAGTCCGTTGACTTTGTTTGGAGTTGCATAAACATGCACCTTTCTGCTAAAAATACACAGCCTGCCCACCAGAAAAAAAAGAGACAATTCCCTGCAATCCACTGCAGACCATGCAGAACCATCTACAATGCAAAACACAGCACTACAGATGATTATTGTATCTAATCGGCCATCTATCTGCCAAAAATACCATTATCATGGTATCTCCATTGGCAGTGCTGGGCATATCTAGTTATTTCCAGAGTGAGTACACTGAAATTCCATGGTGATAAATAAAGAATATGATTAAGAGGCCTATAAGAGATGTGATGCTACTGGGATATGGGCAGAGTAGTTACTGGGCCACATAGATCCCCCCCAGATAGAATGAAAGACAAGACAATGATAGACTGAAAAGTGTATCAGTGTTAATCAAAACCTATTTCCAACACATGCTTTCTCACGCAGGACATACTAGATGACTGGCGGGTAAATATAAAGCACAAATGTCCTCCAATGCTTCCTCATTTCCATTCATTTCTCTCTCCCTCCCCTCAACTATCCCTCCTTCTCTCCCTTCCTGCTTGCACTCGCCTCTAGTATCACTAAAGATTTTCGCTTTCCTGCTTCCTTCTGTATATCAGCGCTGGTTTTGCTTCATCTTAGGGAACTCAGTTCAGCCATTCCAACTGCAATGTCATTAAGATCTAATTAAGATGTCAGAGAAGCTTGTGAACTCCATAACAGCCCTTGTTAATTAGCTCTTTAGCATACAGCTCAATATGTGTGAGAAATTGCCAACTGATTTAAATCTTTGCCATAAGAACTACTGTGCTGGTGAGTGCCGCAAACACAAGCATAGCAGCAGACTACAATACACACCCACACACACACACACACACACACACATATTAGGTGCCAGTTGATTGTATCACTGTTTATCAGCAGGTTAAGTAGCTGATATCTTTCAGATGTATAGCATCTCTCTCATCCCCATTATTGTCCTAGTGTGGCAGCATAGGCATGAAAGCAGATTACTCTTTCTGCTCCTGTCCTCTAGAGATGATATACTTTTCTGACTTTGACAGGGATTTCTTCTGATGCCGGCATAAAAGAGGAACTTGTTGGCACCAGTGCCTTACAGCTCGGAGATGTTGCAGCAGACAAAGAGAATGAGAAAAACTTCCCCTGTCTCCAAACCATCTCAATATCACTCACAAAGCCATTGTGTCGCCGATGACATCTACTGATGAACATTACTAGATTGAATTTAACTAACAGGCTTCCACCATCTGTTTGAATAAATGTTACTCCCAGACACACAGACAGAGCTTCAAAGTTTGGAGGTTTATTCTGATGCAGGGTAACTAAATATCTACACAAATCAATGATGTCACTCATATTCATGCACCAGACATGCTTAAAGTCTATATTTGATACTTGTTAGTGGTACTTAGTTATTTTTTGAAGCAGTAACCATCCAGTACATCCCATATGTCGTATTTTTGTAATTGTGTATGTGTTAATGTTAATGTACAAACTATGTGTAATTGCTAGCCATGGTTAATTTAAACTTTAAACCAAAGCCGCCATACCAATTGATTTTGTCAGTATTGAAAAGTACTACAATAGGCATTATGTTTAGGCTTAGGTTCTCAAACACTCCCACTCCATTTCCAGTGTACCAGAAAGGGAGGTTAAGTGCCTTGCTTAAGGGGAAGGGAAGAACAAAGTGAAAATGTTACTGCTCGACTTCCTAACTTCCATGTTTTCCTACTGGTCTGCTAATGTAAAGGAAGCGGTGGAAAATACCCCTCTTATGATGCATCACTATACTGATGTGCAGCCCATTTAAGAAGAACAAGCTCTCATACAGTAACCTGCATTAGTGCTGCTTGTCATGCATTTATGCATTCACTTGGCAAGTATGTGGATGGTCAACAAGCCTGTCAGACAAAAAAATGGAAAATAAAACTGGCAACAACTGAAGTTTTCACAGTCATCTGCCATCATCAGGTGGGCTAATCCAATTTGCAAATTTGCATGCTTCCTTATTTCCCTACTGATGTGATTTAATTTGTTCAGCGGTAACATCGCTAGCCAAGTGCAAAATGGGTGAGAAAATGATTAGAGCTTTTCCAAGCTTTCCGGGTTTTAAAGTTTTGCAATCCCTTGAGGTGAGTGGTTAACGTCACAGTACTTTTATGGTACCTAATGGTAATTTTCATGAGCATCTGCCATTTCACTGAGTTATTAAAATAACGTAAAGTTATGACAGGAAATACCTGCAACCAACCACATATTACTCTGGCAGCAGAATTTGGTTGGAGTGCTGTCCTCTCACAAAAGAAAGTTCTGGTTTTAATCTTCAGCCAAAGTCCTTTCTATATTAAGTTTGCATGTTCTCCAGGTGGGTGTGTGGGTTTCCGCCAGGGGCTCTGAGTTTTCTCTCATATTTCAAACACATGCAAATGGTTTTGTGACTCTAAATTGCCAAGCAGGATTGTGAATATACTGACCATGAGTGATTAGAAATCTATCTATTGTTTCACTGCCTCTCACTCAGTGCATGCTTGGATGGACTATCACAGCATCCTCTAGATTGTATTGTTACAATACATACAGTTACCATGTGTCTCTTAACATGTCAGGCCAACCTAGTGTTATTTGAGTTCTGTGGTGAATGTATTAATATACAGTAAATTACACTTTGCATAGTTAAAATACATTTTATTGAGTCATCTGTTTTAGCTCCAAATAATGGCAAAAGAAGAGCCAACTGGATCACAGTAATTCTGACACTGCTCAGATCATAAATAGCTGCAGGAGCAGCTAAACGGTAAAAGTTTGGCACATCAGATTCTTTTCATTTGAGGAGATTGCAGCTTCATACCATGCTGTTGCAAAGAGGAAAAACAAAAGTGAGCTGAAATGCTCACTGTGTTCCTGATTTCTCTGGCTGTATTCTGCAGGATATTCTCTTATATTTATTTATTGAATTGAATCCTCTATCTGAATGAAATTACTGTACTCAAGGCCCACGGTAAGTAGTTAGACCTTGAACAATTTAAGAGGGATTTAGTAAAGACGCTCACATGTTCATGAAGATCTCAGAAATGAAAACTTTTGATAATCTTCTTTACCAGTAGCACAGGAGCCCTTTCAATAGTTCAACTGTAATCTTCAAGACCCATCAAATGGTTGGTGTGGTGCAAGAACAAGTAAAAGTAATGTGACATGTAGCTTTGGCATTACTAAAAATGTAACCAATGTTGGCTTTCACCATTGCTTTCACTTGACTTTTATCATGGTACTGTAAATACTCAAGGTAATATAGAAGAATACGAGATTTTGACACAAAAACAGTCATAAGCTACAGCTATAAGCCATAACACACAGGCAAGACTGGACTTGCTTATTTTTGTGTGTACACATTTGAATGATGTGAATGAATGAATCATTGTGGAGCAAGAGAGTGTAGTGGAGGAATTAACAAGGGGCAAGTAACAGTTTTTCTGTTGTTGAGAATCTCACGATCGTCTACACAACTGCACATTCAAAATGAATGTTTCAAATGAATATGGTCTGGTGTGATGTTCCATGACTGACCCTGGTGAATATATGGACAGGAAGGATTAGACTAGACCAGAGGCATTATTTTTATTCCAAAAAGGACAGTCTGTGTTGTTACTGTCTCTCTTGGTTGTCTACAAGGAAGGTTGCAATACACTCCACGGTAGGTTGTCTGTCCATATGACTGTGCTGCCAGTGAGATTTCTGCATCTGAAGTCTAATAATAGCAGAGGTAGCAGGCTGGTCTCATAGGAAACAAAGTGACAAGCAGGTCAGCAAGGTGGGTACAGGTGCAGAAGCACTGCTCTTGCACAGTTGCCACTGATACGCTGTGGACGGACAGCTCAAATGAGCATATGTGGTGCGTTTGCATAACAAGTCAAACCATGCAAACACACATTCTCTCTCTCTCACACTCTCTCTCTCTCTCTCACACACACACACACACACACACACACACACACACACACACACACACACACCTTTCCCTGTACACAAAATACGTGTGTGAATTATTTCCTACATCTGGCAAAGGCTCATCTTTTATTCCATTACATTTCAGACATCAGCGCCACATCAGGCCTTTGTGTGTCTGTAGAATGGCCCAGGAAAAGAGGTGGCAGGGTAGCTGAGAGAGAGATGAATGGTCATTATTACATTCTTAAATGAGTTCAGTTTTGGTAAATGAGGAGAAAAAAAAGATTAAGTGAGGAAGAAAGGAACAAAATTAAAGTCCAGTATAAGATGAGTGGGAGATGATACAGAGGGAAAACAAGAGAGAAAACATGAATGGGAGGTCTTCTACACAAGACCAAGAGAGAAATATGGAGAAAGATGGGGACGGAGAGAGGGGTGATTATGACAATGAGGAGAGGACAGACTACGTAAAACAGATGAGCTGTTTGCTGCTGCGGTTGTAATATTAGCAAATCTGATAGCTATAATCTGCTTTCTGAACATATAACATAGAAAATATCCTGACATAGTGCTCCCCTCCAAAAATAAATTTGGCAAGGGGCACTGGGCAGGAGGATTAAATGATCTCCACTCCTTCTCTCGTTGTGTATATCTTCCACTCGATGTCTCTCTCTGACTATTTGACTATATTTCATTGTCATATTGACACATGAATCCTGGTCCGCCTGTCTTCCACAGAGAAAAATGTGGAGACAAACCCTCCTTTAAAATATGACAGTCTAACTGCAGTCATTGAACATCTGCCAGAAATGAGTAAACAGAGAGACGTGAGGCAGCGACTATGGGTTGATGCTTAGACAGATGTTTTCAGTAATACCATTAGATAATCCGTTAACTCCCTGAAAAACAAGATCATTACTGCTATTTCTGTGAGTGTATCTCATCTATTTGTCATGGCATTTATTCAAAAGCCTGAGCCATGGGTCATTATAGAAAAGCCTACAGCTTTATCAAGATAGAGCCGCAAACTGCACATAGCAGAGCGTGCTTAAAAAAAGCTGCAATCCAATTTACTAAACAAAACAAAATTATGATATGGCAACAGTTATTACAAGTCACTGCTGCTGTGCCGATATTGCTGTCGGAGGTGAAAACTCAGGGCTAAGCCTACAACCAGGAACAGATCTAATCTCTAAAAAAAATAATACAGAAAACTAAATCTAGTTTCACACAGTGGTTATCAGATTGCTGAGGGTATAACGACAGGATAAGGGACCAAAGAGGACAGATAATGGGGGTATTAAGTGCTATTGTGCCTCTACAAGAACAGAACACTAAAGCTTCCTTGAAGCTGTGGTTGCTGGCTGAAACAATTAATTTGTCTCTTGCTTAGCCTTAGGGAAATTAATCGTCCACATGTGAATACTGTTTAAAAGCTCCCAAAAACTTGGTTTTAAATATAAACTATTTCTCAACAACATTAAATATGAATGATTTGTGTGAGATAATTTAAACTCTTCTCATTTTTGCAGGAAATTGTATCTTCATGTAGGACCCCATCGCTCAAGCTTATTAAGAAAAAGTTTTGAGGGCCTTCAAAATTCTTTCAGTACATGCCTGAAGAATGCAGTTAAAACTTTTTACTTTTTAGATCGAGCCCAATGAAAACAACTTACATGCTGCATCTGCAAATTCCAGTTTGGAAAACAATATTTAATCAAACACAGTACATCCCTGCCTTCTTAGTCACAATCCTCATGACATAAAAGTCTACTCTGAAAAACTGCGATTATAAAAACCTTTTCTTGTATTGATTGATGAGGTCAGATCCATCTAATCCCTCTTTCATTCATCCCTAAGGCTTCCTTCTATCGTCTGTCACTCGGCTCCCTCAAGTCATTCCACAGTCTCTTCATTTTCTCAAGCTTTTTGACTCCTTTCCTCTCTTCTGCTCCTTGTCATAATTTCTCTGAGCCGCTGTCTCTCATTATGTCTCTCACTTAATTTTTGGGAACGCCTACTCATTAGGATTTTTCTCAAAGCTTGATGAATATAGGTAGGTCCTAGTGATTGAGTTGTCCTTCATTTATCCTCTAACAAAAAAGGACATCCTCATAGAAGCTGCTGTTTTCTCTCCCTTTATCTTAATAGGAAGTATAGTTACATCAATACTCAATAATCACTGTGATGGAAATCTTAGAGCTGGTGTCTTGTCTTACACAGGAATATTTATTTAAGCTCGATCGAGGAGAAAAGGGAAACACCACGTGTGAATCACAGCGTACTGCTACCCAAATCTGAAGATGGTGTCCTGAAGCTCAGTATTTAACCCTCCCCAGAACTGATAAGTTCCGCTATATCCAAATAGGGTTATTCCTAACTCAGTCTGTCATGTGTGATGACTCTATTGGATATCATATCCAAACAAGGAAAGACGTCAACCATTGCTGTCCTAGCAACAGCATAGCCTCTATACAGTCTCTCTTATCCAGCGTCAATAACCAGGCTCCAGCCTGTTGTGTCTAACCCTGAAAACAGAAGATATCTAGCAGACCTTGGTCTACCAGAGGACAGAGCCAACTCGGCCTTGTCTGGCACACAGAATGAGACAGGCGAACAGAGACAGGCAGTTGACCTGATCTGTGAAGCACTGTCTTAAGTTACCTTTAACCTACAAGAGGGAAGTTTAACATACAAGAAGGAAAATTCCTTCACAATCACTATAAAGAAAATGGGGCAAAATATGAGAAATATCACAAAAGATATATTTGTGTTTTCATAATAGGAAAGTGGCTGTTTTGGATTAGGTAACATGTCTGTTTTTTTATAGCCATAGATTGGGCTGGCTTCACAACGCTCAACTCATAAGAGAGTGTGAAACACTAAATGGCAGTTCTCACTGTTCACTTCAAATTACGCTTTCATATATTTTTTTGTTGTTTTCATTCTTTCCAATTTGAGGATTGTGCAACCCCAATTTGTGTCCTTCAACTGCCATAGCAATGTCAGAGGAATTACTGTGAAAGGACATTTAAAAAGCAGATGTAATATTTTTCCAATACATTCTTTCCAGGCTGTGCATAATATTACACGGCTCTCTGTGAGTGCAATTACATGGACATGTGCCTGGGACTGTGCCATCCAAAATGAAAGCGATTATGGCCGGTCTGAGTGGTTGTGTTGGAGACAGAACAGAGGGGAAGAGAGGGACCGTAACCTTCAGCACTGCTTATCTCTTCTACACACTGCTGATAGGAGGGTTCAGTCTAAGATAACACCAGTGGTCTCTTCACTGGTGGAATGACCAGCTACTTTGCTCTCATTACTATCTTCACATTTCATTTGGAAGTCAAAGGCCAAACATTAAGAATAAACACTCACAACCTCCATCTGGCTTGGCCATTCTGGTCCAAGTTACAGCCAAAGTGACCTTTTTTTTTTTTCTTTTTACTGTATCTTCAGAGGGAATCAATTGTATTTTCATGACAGCTCAGGCAATTTCCAAAGTGCTATCTGTCTAGGTATCATATTACACAGTGTCAGCACCTAACAGGATTTCCAGTCTGCCTGGACATGATGTCCCCTTAGATGAGATGTGATCAGCAAAGATAGAACCAGGGGGTGTACTGGTGGTCCTCCAGGCCTTTGTCTGTGAGGTGCACAGGGACATAGGTGTGCCTGATTCACTTTACACTCTCCAATACCACTACCTGATACTACAATCACTTGAGAAAGCATTGCCATTGACATTACGTCATTGCCAGGAGGTGACCAGTACCTGCTCTAAAAAAACCACCTGGGGTAGTTGCAATGAAAATCTGAACATTTCTTTTTTTTTGATCTAGACTGAGCATGTAAGACAAGCAAGCAGTTTGCTGTTGGGTTTGCCCTTATAAGCAAATCTAATACCCATAAGCTTGCTTTGCACATATTTATCAGAAATTATACAGACAAAATGCTCCACTCCAAATACAAATTTTGCAAGGGGTACTGGTGAGGAACTTTTCTCCTCTCTCATTTAATGTTCAAACTTGTCTCCATGTCTTTCTTTCCATCTGGGTAGACAGTAGGAGATGACAAAGAGGAACAGGAAAACCTGACTAATACTAACCGGTTTCTACAGGGTTTGCATGTGGCCGCTGATGATAAGATACCCTTTGGGTAGGCAGTAAGGGAGTGCCTGGCAGGAGAGCTAATTAGACAGCACATGGCTCTATGGGTGAGCTGGGAGCTCATATAGGAACACCTCATATATTAGGAGCTCATATAGCTGAAGAGAAGACAGAAGTTAGCGTGGGCACAGACACACAACCATGGTGCACATATGCACAAAAGCACACACAAGGGCACATACATTTAGGCTGGTACACAGACACATTCACTCACTCACTTACACCCAGATCTGTTTCTACAGCTCAGCTGTGCTGTGGGCGCCCTGAAGACTGTGACGATGTAAAGGCAAGAAGGCGTTGGAGGCTCCTACCAGGCTCCTTCCTAATGGTAGAGTTGACATTTACCCTGGGAGGCTGTGGGCTGTGGCTGCTGCTTACAGAAAAATGATTCAACCTGCCATGCTGAATATAGAGGAATCTATTCTGATAGAGGAGAGTGGCTACGGTGAAGGACCTGGAGATGTCTGGGGGCCGTGTGTGAATACTGTACCTTAATTTACCAACACACTGCATCTGACATGACTGTTACTTCAGCCATCTAGGGCCTATGTTGACAGTTATCTAGGATAGTACATGATAAAGAGAGACGGAAAACAGGTACAATATGTCAGTAAGATCAACGAGTGAGTGTCTTCCATCACGTTTTGTTGAATCATGCAAACAAGCACACAACTCCTCCAGAAAGCTCAACAATGAGTATCACAGAACCAAATGGCTCCATACCAGCTTTTCCTACTGATCAGACATGAATCCTGCCCTTTTTCTGGCAGTTTGCCAGTAACTGCTGGTCACACATTTTTCAGACATTTTTCTTAACACATTTTTCTTAACACACGAGTTCCATAGAGTGTTAAACAGCTGAATCACAAAACGTCTGCCAGTCATGATAACCTGCAAAAACTTATTTTGATATAGAGATATAGCTTACTGAAAAAACCCTAGTAGTCATCAAAATCCCACACATTTAGGAATCTGCCTATATGTTCACTTTTTAGAACTAAGAATCCAATACAGTGACGCTACAGTGACAATGTTAACATGCTGATGTTGAACTGGTATTATGTTTACCATGTTCACTATCTTAGTTCAGGGTGTAAGCACTAATCACAAACTATAGCTGTGTTTGATGGGAATGTCATCTGGTGATAAACCAAAGAATTCATTTTCACCTGATGATGATGATGCTTGATGAAAAGTTAACGGATCACTAAAATGTTAACAATTCACCCTGAGGGTAACATAAATACCCTCAGATATTTCACTCAGAACCACAAATGTCAACATTAGGGTGTTGCTACAGGAGAAGTCAGGGGATCTCTGAAGTCATTAGGATCATCGTCTGAACTGTGAATGCTTGTACCAAGTTCTGTGCCAATCCATCAAGCTGATGTTGAAATATTTCACAGGAAAAGTGAAAACTGTGATGTTCTGGTGGTGCTCATGAGAGGTCAGGGGACGACCACGGTCATTACGATTCAATACATTTCCTAGAAATACGTCTAATAGTTGTCTATACGTTACACGAAATGCAAAAAAAATATAAAACCTGCTGGTGGTGCTACAATTTAAATCAGAGCATCACAAAAATAGGTAGGGTTCATCCTCTGGGGAACATTGATGTCCATATATATATATATATATATATATATATATATATATATATATAATAAAATTAATTGCAATCCATTCATAGTTGTGGTGACATTCAATCTGCACCAAAGTGGTGGACCAACCGCCCAGCTTGCAAGCCAACACTGCCGTCCTTAGAGCCACGCCAGACAACATGATTCTGAGCATACAACCAGCAACTACACAAGGGAGGTAGACCGAAGCGGTCATTTGTCTAAGGACCACACTGAAAACATTGTTGACAAGCTAAAAAGCATGCACAAAAGCTTGGGGGTTTCACAAACATTTTTTATTGTTTTGAGGCTAAGAAAGTTGTTTTTTGCCACATTTTACTATTATATAATTATGGTGATTTGTTGTGACTCCACCAGCTCAGTGTCTTTGGATATTAGACACCATTTATGATGGTGCTTTGGGATAGTTACAAATTGCAAATCCCTGACTCATCACTGTATACTCAATGCCGGGGGCTTGTTGGCCTTCTCTGTCAATTCGTAGGCTTAGTCACTGGCCTATCTTTATTTATGAGGCCATTTTTGGGAAAGCTTCCTTCCTACTCTTGTTTCTATATTAATCAGAAATATGGGCCTCATTATACTGTAGTGTGAAGACCCAAGATATTTTTTTTTGCTGACTGCTATTCTGCAGAAAAAGCTGAAACTAAAGGAATTGGTAACTGGTGAACGGGTTTAGGGCAACTGCCATATCTAGGGAAAATCAATATTCTGGTGACTGTCAAAGCTTTCAGTACAATATTACTCATACATTTCTATTGACCAATCTCTGCCTCTCTCTGTTTTGCTATTGTCCTCTCTTTTTTAGATGTTGTCCTATTTCTTGACAAACAGATTCGGATAACAAAAGCTAAATAAATACAAACATGATGGTTACACTTACACTGCTCCATAAAACCTCAACCTCAACTTCAATGATACATACAAAAGACATACAAAGACAAAACAAAACTGTGTGAGCAAAAACTGACCAAAGAACTGCTGAAAGGTCAGCTTACTGACATCCAGCACAGCAAACTTGTTATGTTATGTTAATTGAGTACTTTGGTGTAATGGATCTGTTCAAGGCAGCTTCCCTGCTCAGTCACAAACAGTGAAAATACAGTGTGTATATATATATATATATATATATATATATATATATATATATATATATATATATATATAGCTTTTATAGGGCAATGTAAGGAAACATATTAAACTGTGTTTCACAATTATAATTTGTAGGATGGAGTCATCTTCTCTGAACCTAGACATTTCTTTCATATGCCAATTACATCAATTCTAAAGGTGATCACGTTTTTTTGGAGCCAAACGTTTGCTGATTGTCTATGAGCCATATCAGTTGATACAAGGCCAATACCGATCGTTTCGTTTCGTTTTGTTATAGCAGCACTTGGATTATACTGTACGAGTTGTGTGAGAGTCTTTAAATTGATGTTTTGACATAGTTTGGCTATTGTAAAAAGGGGCAGTGCCATTCTGGCTCTACACGCTGTTTTCCCCCTGCTGGCCCTCTCTGCTGTTAGCTCTCTGAACGAGACTCTGCCGCTGAGCTGCAGCTCTTACTCACTGTTCAGAGGCAGACCATTAAATTAGCAAAAGCATTTAACATCATCATTTGTTTTTTGCGATTAGCGACTAAAAAGCATTAATCCCTATGTCCCAATCGCATATTTTTACAAAAAATTAGCCGTTAACGATCGGCGACTGACCGATCTGGGCATCACTAGTATTGCTGTAATGTGTTGTGTTAAACTTGTTTGTGCCTCTTAAATTGCAGTGAAGTTTTCTTTCAAAATAAAATATCAATTTACCTGATTTCATTCACTGAGTACTTATACTGCTTTCCAGGAAGTCCTGGCTATATATATAAAAACAAAAATTAAAACAATAGCACAATTAAAACACGTACATTGTCTCTTATGGTCAATGATAAATAGTCAAAGGACTCCTTTTCAGACAGGGAAAGGTGTGTTTCATGTTTTACTATTGTTTTTTGCTTCAATAACAGGACCCTTTGGCCTTGTGTGCTCAGTCAATTTGTTGTTCAACCACCAAACATCAGAGTACAAGACCTCGGATTAGGTTACAGGCCAACATCTCCATGTAGAGGCCCACGGTTTTCGTGCCAGGAGAACAGAGACGGAACATTTAATGCTGTCCTCAGGATTAGGCCATGGACGACAGCCCCATGCACCCTGCTTTCTGCTACTCTCTTTATATTCCTCCACTGTCACAAAAGCAGCACCAGTAAATACTGAAGTAAGTTCATAAAAGTATCTTTCAAAGCTAGAACGAGACAGCTGCCATACCATCAAAGGCAATAAAACATATGGTACACTGACAGCACATGCATCATTGCCTGCCTGCACAAGTTACCAATTCTTTCATTCTGAAAGCTTTTTCCCTTTTGTTTACTTGTGAAAGCACAGTTCATAAGTCTTTGAATTCCTATGACAATGTCAACACCAGGAGGGTAAAAAATGAAATGAAATGGCACAGAGAGAATCAGATAAAGGAAGATGGCACTGTAATAAATGGACTGCTGCTTCACATGATTATTTAGACTGCAGACATTAGAGGAGTGTAGTGTACAGACCAATCTACTTTAAAGTATCAAGTGGGCTCCCATCTGAAAGTACTCAGGTTTCTGTAGTCTGCATAACATGAAAACTAATATATGATTTTGATCATTATGGGTGAAAACATCTGCAGGTTATTAACAAAATTTTTAAATCCGGCAATATTATGGAGTTATACTGATTCAGTGGTCTATAAGGTACATTTACCTCAATGCAATGTGATGTAATTCTGTAAAACAGCTTTGGACTACCTTTATTATTTCAACTGCTAATTGTAATAAAACGTCCCTGCCATAAGTTTCATTTGTTTGATTTTACAAATGTGTCTTTATCTGTCTGTATTTTGTTTCTGACTCTGATTTATGCATTTTTTGGTTTTAAATATTTTTTACAGCACTTTGAAGTCAAATGTGTTGATTCTACTCTAAAGGCAATTTTGGAGGCTGTAGTTTGTGGTGCTGTTTCATTGTAAATGTATAAATGAGTACACGATCATGCCTTTCCCCTGGTTGTTAGTATATAAACAGATGGACAGACAAACATAGAGAGAGATACTGGTACACTGTGACTGTAAAAGTGTGCACATGTAAAGGGTGTGTGTTTTGAGTATATAGTGTGTATTAACTGCCGCATGGCCATAATTCAGAGCAGATTGTCCTCATTAAGACTTAGCTTTCCCTCCCACTGAAGCTCCTTACTCTGAGGCCAGCTTAGCCCTTTCATCCCCATTTTGATATGGACCTCAGCCCTGTCTCCCGAGTACGAGGGACTGTGGCAGTGATGGTGATGGCAGAGCCGTCCAACTCCTGGGACCTCTGGTAACCCTCAACATAAGCTGGGTGACACAAGGTCAGCTGCCTGCTGTGCCAACATCCAAAGGTTACTTTCATTCACTCTCTCCAAAAAACCACCATCCAATCAAATTATACATGTTCATCAATGCAACAGCTAACTCGGTTGTTGCCACAATAAAGTGCTCTGAAATAGTAGCTGCTGCAAAGTCTGGTTGAAATATCTAGGTTTTACATTAGATACTTGAGTTTGAAGTTATTTCATTTTCAAATTTTCTTTGGTAGACATAACTGTTGCCAGGCTTCTCAGCAGAACGTCATGGTTGCTCCCCAACATGCAGTTAATCTGGGGGGCAGATTAAACAGACAGCTTTCACCTGCGGGTTAAGCCTTTGAAGGGATCCACTAAATTCTGAGCTCTTGTGTTAAGATTGTTATCAGGACAATTCTGACTTCCAGGGCACTGCCTATCCGGTTACAGTGGAAACAGACTTAAACCAAGACTGAGTTCCTGTAGTTCTTCTTTACAAATGTCGCATTTTCCTCCCAACATCAGGATCAAAGATCATACGGTGAGGAGCCACCAGATAGTGTTGACCTTAGATTTACTGTTTGCTCTGATAAGCCTTTAGATGTGATGAGGCTGTCAACTTAAACTGCCACTGTTGTGGCCATCACACAAGCAAAGCATGTCAAAGAAGATTCATTAATCAGCCATGTTACAATATTTACACATATTAAGTCAAAGACAACTGGACTTCTTGGCTGCCATTAAATGTAGGCTTTTGGGCTTCACCACACACTGCAGCTTCCCATCCTGTGGGTGTAGACTTTTAATAAAGACCTTCCTGCTGTGTTTTCTGAGGTATGTACATAGATTAACTGAATCAACATGAAGTATAAGACTCTGTATCAGAGCTACCCTATATCAAAATTGGCAGCCATATGGTCATGTTCCTGGATCACAGCAATTACTTTGGTCTATAAAATCTTATCAAAATGGACAGGAAAGGCTAAAACTGCAAAAAATAAGAGCCAAGTTGTAATAAACTGGAAATGTCCTCTTAGGATGAAACTGCGGTTGTGAGATTCTGGATGATCATCGTTTAGTTCTTCAAGAACTTTGGTATTTTATAAGGAGACAAAAGTACTCAAACTTATTTGAATTATATACTCAAACTGTCAGTCTATGCACAAGATGGAAGATATTCAGTACTTTTTACAGGCTCTGAGGTTCATCCAGGATTCAAAGAACCCATCTGTTAAATCTGGAAAGACTAGAATTGCAAAGAGAATTCTTACATAGCAAGACAGCAAGGACAAAGGCAAAATAGCTTAAGGGAAACTATATAGTAGGACCTAATGAAGGGAAACCGTGAGAACCATCCTCTCTGCTGCAGTCGGGGGGAGAAATTGTGTGGATGGCGAAGAAAGGGTGAAAAATACAGAGGGGCGGGCGATTGAGTATGGGCAGACAGTGAGAAAAGCAATTAGTGTCCGCTAATTGCTCTCATTAGAAGAGATGGGGCCGATTTAGCAGACTACATGATGGACATTGACAATTCAAACCGAAATGTGAACTGCATGGGTGTGTGGTTTAAAAGCCATGCAGCAAATGTTGGTAGCTCTTAGTCTGATAGCAGCAGGTCTGATAAGACCAGACCCTATCATCAAAACTTCACTCTATCATCTTTCTTGTGATAAAAAAGTAAAAATGACTGTAAAGAGAGTGATAGAAAGATATGGATCAGATACAGCTGGAAAAAACATCAAAATAAAACAACAAAATGATGGAGTAAAAAGAGAAGATGTGAAAAGTCAAGAGAGAAAGATTACCAACTGCCCAACACTTTTTTGAGCAAGAAAAAGGTTTTATAATGTATATAGTAAATAAATGTGTCCTGGCATGTAAGCATGAAGAGCACAATAATACAGTAAAACTGATGTGATCCAAATTTCCTGTGTGGAATCAATCCACCCAGCCTGAAAAGTTTATGGCAGCTCCATCCACTCTAATCTTCATCTTGTCCATCTCGTTATCAGGTTAGTATTGACTTAACACCCATGAAAATAATCCACTCTGGGTGTTTAATGATAGCAGCCGTTTTCTTTGAGAAAACACTTAGCAGACTGTGCTCCTGAGAAAAAGAGACCAACTGAAGGTGAAATGAGAACACAGAGTACAACGGCCAGGAAGAAAAATGGGAAATCAGAGCTAGTTTTTCTTGTGCTTCATAGTGACCCTCACATAACTGTCTTTTGCTACGACCAGCAACTTTATAGCTTGCTCTGTCGGTTGGTCTGCAAAAAATTTCCCAACCCTTTGGCGGCCACAGTTTCCTCCCTTAAGAGGCAAATTTGGCATGGTAGTCAAGTCGGTGTGTGTTTGTGAAGGTGTGTGTTTCTGTTCATGCCAAAAAGGCGGTGTGGCAGTGGAAGTGTCCTATCGTCAAAAAGGCACATAACTTCCAAATAGATTCACAGACTTGTACAAGACTTCGTGGGAAGTTTGGTCATGAGCCAAAACAGCTGATCAACTGTTCATGCCAATTGGCAAGAAGAGGGTGTGGCAGTGTGAGTAGCCTATAACAAAAAAGGCACATAACTTCTAAACGGATTCACATAACACGGCCAAACTTTGTGTAAACCTATGAAGCAGTGAGGCTGAAATTTGCCATGGAGGTTAAGTGTTGTGTTGGAGGTTGTGTGTGTGTGAATGCATGCACGCGTAGATCCTCGAGTGTACCTGGTCAATGCTATTACGAAATTTGTGCTTGTTTCAGAATGTGTTTCTATTTACCATGCACTGGAGTAGAAATTGTATTTAGCACAGTGTAAGCCAAACCACATCGTAGTATAAAAGACAAAAATCTTAGGTCTAAAGCACATTAATGCTGCAGCATTTCTCACTGCAGGATGAAAAAAAAAAAAAAAAACTTTGTGGTGTCTGTATAATAGAGTGCTGGTGTGCAATAGGGCATATGCAGACTGAAACAAGCTGTAATTAACAAGAGTAATATCTTTCTCCTCCTCCAACTGTGAGAAAGGGAAGCTGTGATATCTGCTCTGTCCTAAAACAGCATAATCATGTCTCATTTTCTGCTGAATCCCTAAGTCGATGGCAAGGAATTACGATAAAGCTCTTGCTCTCCTAATGAGTACCAAGTGGCCGTGGCAGTTAAAGTTTGTACGCTGCTGGCTTGACTTCTACACCTGTTGCTCACTCATAGACTCTCAAATAACTTATTCAAATGAATAATAAACAAAAAAAGCTCTCTTTCTCCACCTTACCTCTCAATGATGTCAGCGATGACACAGGCAAACATCTGCAGGCCCTCTGGAAGCTGCAGAGCCACTGGAGAGAGTGGAAAAAGGAGAAACAGGAAAGTTACATACTTGTGTTAGAGTGACGGCAATATGTTATTTAATAAATCCTGGACAGCACAGCTATACATAGCCTCTGCTACTGGTTCAGAGTGCTCCACTGACAGCAAATAGTGAAATTTCAGGGCAATTTCCCCTCTGCCACGATAGTACTGTTGGTTTATTTCAGCGAGTGACGGGCTGTTGGAAATATAGTCCAAACCAATCACCACAGGTCTAGCTCTACAGCTCATGGCTTGTTCACAGCCATTAAACTCGCTCTTTTCCCTGTCTGTCTCCATGCTTGCCACTGGCTCCGTGAGTCACACTTTCGCTCTCTTTGCTACTGAGACACACAAAAACAACCCCCTTCGTCAGCTTCACAGGTTTATATTTGAGAGCTGGAATTTAATATGGGCAAACTGATGGGGCTGCTATAAAATTGAAATCAAGCAACCAGTAAACAAGCATGGGTCCTGCTGATTGTGTTGTGTGTTGACAACAGGAGACCTACTGATCTACTGATGTGTGGAACCAACTGGGATGAACAAATGGAAAAACCTCATTTAGGGCAGGATTTACAAAGTGGTTTGCACCTCTTTTCAGACTCACTCTGCATTGGGAAATGTGCATGTTCTTTATCAAACAGGCAGAAGGGCCTGGAAGCACAGTTTGCTTGTAATTTCAACGGTACCCTGCCTGCAACCAGTAAAGTACGCCTCTTTCCGTTATGCTTATTCCTTTAAAGAAAAATCACGCACATGATGACTTGAGAACTCTGCTGGGTTTGATGGTAATGTAAACGCAGGGATCACTGCTGCATGAAAGGTTTTCCACCGCAGGTGCAGATGTATTTAGAAGAAGGTTGTGGTTGGCAAAAGAAACTGAACTAACCTGTTTTCTGTTGAATTCTCAATAATATGGAAAGTTTAAGCTTACCACAAATATGTGTGCAGGGGATTGGAAATAAATTAGCTTATTTTAATTATTACTTTTTAAGCATACTGAACTGCTTTGAAATGTGCTTAATATTACGTATGTCCTCCTTGTGTTTGGATTATCTGCTGGACCAGTCCAGTCGATTCTTCTGGTCAGTTTCCTCCCTTGCGGTAGTGTGCTACCCTTTGTGTTGTCTTGTATATCTTAATAATTTTCTTTTTTCTATTAACGTAATTGAATCTGTTTTATTAAAAATGTATTTAACATGACTTCAACTGCTCTGACTTTCCAATACAGTGACTTACATTCTCTTAAATAACCTCTCCTAATTCCTGGTGTTGAAATGTTAGTCTTTGAATGTTTGTTGCTCTACATTTTTTTCATCCTGTATCATTTGGACCAAAGTCTATCCTGATTGATCTATCCTGTTGCCTTACTCTGAGTGCACCGGACAGGCCTACTATTCCGTGAGTTGGTTGAAGTGTGTCAAACCTCTTCTGTCTGCTCTGATTTTACATTTTCATGAATAAAGATCACTGTATGATTTTTACATGGTCAAATATTTTTTCAGACTTCAACACCAATCAAAAGGTTTTAGCTTCCTCATCCCAGGCCACTTTTAAGCTTTCCTTTCAAGATAATATCACGTTTTTGTGGTATTCAAAGTAGATGTCTGAGATCCGAATGCCCTGGAGGAGGGGGGGGGGGGGGGGGGGGTTTAAAGAGATAAGTCTTGTGGTTTTTGCATTAAAGATCCTAAAGAATCCATGATTTTGTATACATTAATCCTTCCATCTCTCCATCAAATAAACATGATGACACCTTGGTATCAGAGACTACTAAGATATTGATGATATCAAGTATAACCCCGCAAGGAATAACAGAACAGGAATTAGAGCATGAAGTGGATGAGATGGAAAACACAAGAGTGACAGAGATATTTGTAAGGAAAGCAAGTATGGTCATTTTAAAAATGAGTGAAACATTTTATATCAATTCACACTGCAAATAATGATTATTTCACTTTGAGATTAATTTTCTGTTAATTGACCATTCCATTAATTGACTATTTCAGGAAAGATTTCAATGAATAGAAAAGCTTTCCAAGATAAAAAAAAAAAAAGTGGAGTTAGTAAAATACATTTAGCAAATGTAAGAACTTCAATTCCATTGTTTTAGCAACAAGTAGCTTGGGCCAAATCTCCAAAAAGATTAGCAGCAATATGAACATGATCATTTGACCTTGATTAAGATAAATGATCTTTTAAATCAAGAAAACATGTTTATCTGCATTGGCAATAAAGGATTTCTTCTTTTTATCTACTTGTATCTGTGTGAAATATAGGGGTTCTGCTGTTTAGGATTATATTTGACTACACTGTGTGTGTATCAGCAAAACTTCCTGTCAACAATTTTTTGCCATTTACCCTTTTTGAAGCAATAATCTATTTCTGGCTAATGTAGATATGAGATTGTCACATGCATTCACAAGGTGTCAAACTGTTCAGTGTGAAGTCCCTGCTACCAAGTCAGACACATGGAGCGGGTACCTGGAGACAAAGGCTTTGTTTCAATCAACCATGACATTTTCTCTCAGTCAAACTCAGTCACACCTTACTTCAATAAATCCATCAACGTCTCAGTGGACACTTAAAACTTGAAGACACTGAATGCAGTGCACAAAGGTTTTCACATGACTTAGCCTGAAACAATTTCAAGACTTCAGTGCCAGCCAGCATTAAACAATAAAAGCTGGGACAGACAAAAGGCCAAGAAGGTTGAGGGAGGATGGTCATGAGATGGAGTGATAGATGGGGAAGTGCGAAGAGGAGGAGCGAGAGCATTTCTTACTGATGAAAGGTTAAGGGATCAGCAAGCGCTCATGCAGACAGTGAGAGACAGGTCATTACCTAGAAAAGGGCAAGTTTATTAACAGAAAGGTTTCAGAGCACACCTCTTCCACAGCTGACAGAAGCAGAGTGCTTTCTCCATCTGCTGCCCCCGGTGAAAGGTGAGTCAGACGCTGGAGGTGCGACCGGTTGTTTGGATGCATGTTTGAGTTTGCACGCAAGGATGATAAGCTGCTTCTACCTTTGAAATTGCATTCCCGCCCCCCAACAAGAGAGCCCCTAAACTGCATGGACATAAAAAGAGACAAGGGGAGTTTATTTAATGGTGACATGTGTTTATATGGCTAACAACTCCAAGAAACACGTGTGGAAGGATTCTTATTCTTGAAGACGTGTCACTTAATGTGGAACATTGTTGCATACATGTAGCTTTCTCAATATGCAGTGACAAAAAAGATCACTTTTGGCTCACGTAAACTGTCAATCAACATTCATCTAATGATGTTGTTATATGATATAGCTAATATTGTAACACTAAGGGCAGGTAACAAGAAAGCTAGATGTGGGATTATGTTAACAATCAAAGACACGAGGTAAACTAAGAAAGTGCTGGAAAGACCAATTTATCAGTAAACAGCAGACAAAATAGGCAAAGCCAAGGGGATTTTTTAGGATTTTTAAAAGGGAGGTTATGGCTATGATAAGACTAAACTAAGGCTATACGGGTTTATCCTGTAGTAGACTGAATTAGATGGTAACGCATGTCTGTTTTCTGTGTTTACATACTCTATGCTATGGAACTCCAAAATGACCAATTTAAGAAAAGGAGAGATAATGAAATCATCAAAGGAATACATTTAATGAATGACTCAATTGCCAGTTTATTAGGTAAAGGTAGCTAAAACTAATGCAGTCTAATACAATAATCTTGTGATAAATCCCACGCTCATTAAGATTATAATGTTTAATGTTTGCTGGAACTGTTTTAGAAAGGTGCTAATTTTATGGTAATTTTGCAGGCTGTAGTTTGTAGTGCTACTGTGTTGTATTTCATTATGCACTATATATTTGGTCTAACCTTATAAACCTATTACATATATAAATTAGCCAATTCTAAAATAGTGACATTCTAAAATAATTCAATAACTTTTTAGTAGTATTTATAATTTATTACTTTTTCACACAAAGACTTTGAATTTCGACACAATGGGCACAATTTCACAGGTATGTCATTGTATGTAAATATATGTATTTACCATTAATAATAAGGCTCTATTCAGCAAATAAATCTGGCCAGTTTGTGGATACTACAGACTATGATCTGCTTGAACTTTATACTGGCAGCCAGGGCTCTCACTGCTGTCATGTTTTCTATGAAGGAACACGCTGAGAAAAGTCTTAGACTGCTTACTGTGGAGACCTAGCCTGGGAACCAGACGAATCTGCAAGCTCGTGTTTCATTTGCTCTGACAGATACGTGTGGCGCCTCTCCCATTCAGACAGATTTCCACCATAGCTGGAATGAAGTGAACCAATCACAACTGTGTTTCTAATATGAGGCGGGTTTAATACGATGACAGAAGGTGAGGAGTGCCCGATTTACCAAAGCATTTTCGTAAATTACCAAAATGGCTGCCGCTGATGCGTAACGTTCCACGGCCGGCTACAGCGGCAGTAATAAAAGGGACTGGACGGTAAATTTTCTCTAAAAGAAGAACAAACAGCTGCACTTAAACTTTACGTTGATAAGAAATATGTGTTTGCCGAACTTCTGACAGGACGGCGTTTCATTAATCGGATTGGTTGACTGCACCCGTTGATAACGTGACTTGGAAATCAAAAATAAAATGAGACAAGTCACCAGCCATAGACTAAACTACATGTTCTGTCAATCTGGTTATTTTTAGTCGGGTGAGCCTCTGTGCCTTAGTTGAATGTATAGTTAACATAGGCATTGAGGCAATACTCAACTCAAAATGTAACTTCAGATTCTAATAATTTTGTGATTATTATTATTATCATTATAGCTTTTCTCTCACTTCCCACACACCAGTGTACCATGGAAAGAAAGTGCAAAAACTAAATGCTCAACATGTTGCTTATTGTCTTAAAGCTCAAGGAAACATTTAAATGAAAACTGTCAACTGTGCTAATCTTTTGATTGTGTGTAGTTTAGTTGTGAGAAGACCATGAATAACAGAACAACTCTCAAGGCATTTCACAATCCCTGCAGGGAAACACTTTCATGAATTCAAGGTCCCCCAAGACACTCAAGCCCATACTGCTTTTTGCTTCTTTGGCTTTATCTCAATGGTCTTGTCAATTTTTTTCTGTTTTTCCAAATGGGATTTAGTAGTTGTGTACAAGGCTGAACAACCATTGTGAGACAAAGTTCCAATGATTACGTAACCAAAGCTAGAAAAAGCTAACCTGCCTGTATTTCTTTTTTTTTTTACTTTATGGGTATATTACTTTAAACTAAACACCAAGGGCAAATGTCATTAGCTGGATACACAAACTGGGGCTGGAAAGTGCAAATTCACTTGTTTCAATCCTAACATTCAGTATGTTCCATTAACATTAGCCATATTTTCACCAAAATATGGATAAATACACTGCTTCCATCTTATTTGTGAATGGATCACTCAAACAATTGCATTTCTGTAAACAAAACACTAGACTCAAGTCAGCTAGTTATTATCACCTAATTACATTGCTATTCACTTCTCTTTATCTTAACTGCATGTGTGAAGGTACTCAAGACAACAGACAGCCAACAGCAGTTAGATAAACTCTAACTAAACAGCTCTTGTAAAGATTATATTTATATACAACACACAATTAGATTAAAATTAGGAAAATCATGCAAAACAACACAAAGCTTTTGAGTATTTATAAACTCAGAAAAGTGAGGCTGGGCAGGTAAAATAAAAATATATTGTTCTCAGTTCTCAATTTCAAAAGCTCAGTGCATGAGATTCAAGAGGAGTTCAAAGGCTGACAAAGAAACAGATGGACACAGAGAGGAACAGAGAGAGACGGGGGTGATAAGGTGAGTTATGCTCTCTGAGTTCAGAGAGCTCTGATAAAAAACGTCACACAAGAAAAAAGCAAAGCCAGCAAGCTGTGGAAACCACACACTCCCCACAGGGACATCAAAAATAAAAATAAAAAAAGTATCAAAAAAAAAAAAAAAAAAAAAAAAAGAGTCAATCCTCTTGGCATGCCATCCGCATATTTCCATCCAAGGCACCAACGACTGAACAACTACACATTTTGGCATTTATATTGGTGAAAGACGATTTTGTAACACTACCCCATGACCTGTTTCAGAGGGAACGCCAAACACAAGGTCAACATACTGTATGCATATAACAATGCATTAGGGTGAAATTGAAGTACATATGCAATTAAAGGATAGGTTCACATTTATTGAAGTATATCTTATACCAATAGTCACATACCCATGTGTATATTGAAATTAAGTGGAGAGCTACCAGAGTTAGAGTCTGTCAAGTACCAAATTCCCTCTTTGTGTTTCTATCACTTCAAACACTGGAAGCACAAGGATGGAATTTTATACCAAAAACAATGTAGATACTAAACAAGATACTAACTTGACCTACTACTTGATACTAACTTGATTTGTCTCACACAGACTGCTGCAATGTATACTTGCTTCAGTTAAACTTCGGAATGCACTAATTTTTACACCCATCACTTACATTGAAATTGCTTTACAAATTTTCTTTGCGCCCAGTATGAGGATTTGTACAAGAGGAAGGATTACAGAGACCAATAACCCTTAAAATGTACATATTTTAAGATAGACTTCAAAAAACATGAACCTTTCCTTTAAGTAAAAAAGTACTAAAACAGTTCACTCCCAATCCAAACAAATCCCTGAATGAAAAAAACTCCACAATAAGCTTTTGAGACATGCAAAGACATACAAAACTCAATTTTGTAAATTTTCAATACAACAGAAAATAAGATTATCAGTAATTTAGATTAGTTCATATGCCCTTTTAAATTAAGGGGAACAAAAACCTCTGGACATTATTCTATTTTTTCTTTAACTGGACGTAGTGCTTGGCAGCACAGGACGACTGTAATCAAAGTTATTTTAACTGGTTCAAGGGCCTCTCGTTATTTTAATGTGGTTAACTTTAACGGGGTCTTGCTATGCAAGAACAATTAAAAAACAATCATGCCAGGTTGTGTGACTTGTCATAATCCAGCAGCATCTTAAAATGAGTCACAGTTCTTGGTACAAACGTTCACACGAGTTTGAGCACCTCCAGCTGCATTGTGAGTGTAGCCTTCCAGCTCTGTCAATAACACATAAGCACAAATCCTGGGGGAATTGTCCCCCTCCCGAAGATCAAAGAAGGCTAACACATCCCATTCAGAAATTCAGTGTTAACCGACTCCAAAACACACTGGACATGGAAGCGCTTGTGAAGAGCCTCCTGCTTCACTTTGGTGTCTATGCTGACCAATAACAGTAAACACACCACAAGAAAAAAAGGCTATTTCTGAACCACCAGAGAAGCACACATACATTACATCTACCGATTTCTTTACAGATTTTGCTGTTGATGTATTTTTTATTGTTAAATATTTGTTCTGTGATGTTGGATCTGAATGGCATGGTCACTGTGGGATGACCTACATGGTCTGCTTTTGATTTGTCACAACACTGGATAAACCTGTGTGTACACCGCAGGATACTGATTGTACAATAAAGTCGTCAAAGTAGGTCAAAGCACAGATGCCCTCGTGGATTGCACACATTGTTTTTGCGGTAAAGGATTCTATGTGATGCTGTGGATCCCTTGTCTTCATACATTGCCTCTGTACTGCTAATCTTCTCTAAACCTGCAAAGCAAGTGTTAATGAGGTGTGGGTAACAATACAGAGTAAAAGTTCACTGTTGAAGCGTTTCATAAAACTTGAGCTAATATTCGTTGTATCTTGTGGTGACACTGACATTAATTTACATAAAATAAAAATTTCTGAATCAAGATTAGGCTATATGGTGGCACAGTGTTATGGTTGCCAGTGTCAGTGTCAGTGTCAGGTTTTGGGAAGTTAATCCTTTGCCAAAAAGCATAATTTGTGCTCTATCCCTGCCAGTTATCATGACTCTAAATTAGAAACAATTCCTCTTGTGTAAATACAGGCTGTTACTTCCAAGCAACTTCATCCAGTCTCTGCTCCAGTTCAGCTTAATTTAAGTCAGTTGTGTAATCTAAAAGCCTCTGGCACGAGCAGTTTTGATTTATGTGTGCAGACTTTCCCGTTCTTAGACCACTTACACTTGACACTGTGGAATACATGGTTGGATCTGCTTTTACGTAATGTACATTAAGTGTTAAACCTCCAATTTTCCAAAGTGAGGCCTGTGAAGGAATTTTCCTTCTTGTATGTTAAACTTCCCTCTTGTAGGTTAAAGGTAACTTAAGACAGAGCTTCACAGGTCAGGTCAACTGCCTCTCTCTGTTCGCCTGTCTCATTCTGTGTGCCAGACAAGGCCGAGTTGGCTCTGGCATCTGGTAGACCAAGGTCTGCTAGATATCTTCTGTTTTCAGGGTTAGACACAACAGGCTGGTGCCTGGTTGTTGACGCTGGATAAGAGAGACTGTAGAGAGGCTATGCTGTTGCTAGGACAGCAATGGTTGACGTCTTTCCTTGTTTGGATCTGATATCCAATAGAGTCATCACACATGACAGACTGAGTTAGGAATAACCCTATTTGGATATAGCGAAACTTATCACTTCTGGGGAGGGTTAAATACTGAGCTTCAGGACACCATCTTCAGATTTGGGTAGCAGTACGCTGTGATTCACACGTGGTGTTTCCCTTTTCTCCTCCATCGAGTTTCAATAAATATTCCTGTGTAAGACATCCAGGTCTCCTGAAACTTCTTGTTAGAGTGAACCAGCTCTAAGATTTCCATCACAAGGGCCGCCCAGACCTATTTTACCTTTTCAAAAAGCTTATTCTACATTTGGTTTTTCTATCATTTGAAATCAGGCATTCTCCCCCTACAGTATATATAGTGATTGTATGTGTATGTTTAATGAGTAAATATAGATTCCTAAGCATGTGCAAAATCAGGTATAATCAGAAAGAAAAGAGCTCACCTCTCTTTGCATTTGCTTGTCGCACTCGCCAAACCGTCTTGTGGATCTCAAAGTTGTAATTTGCAGGCAGGGCTTTGATCGCCTCCTGTAGCTCAGGGTCTTGCAGGATTTCATCTGGTATTTGATTGGCTACCCGCCGTGGTCCTCGGACTGAAGAGAAAGTTAAATGATTGAGCTGTTAGAAATGCAGTGGACACAGGTTGAAGCAAGGAACGCCATATCTAACAGACGTGTATATAAATGAAGCTAGACTTGTGCTTCAAAACAGGGTTTAGGGCTGGGCAATATATCTGTATTTTATTAATCAGAGATTAGATATCTTCTTCGATTTTTATATTGTTATATTGTGATATGGCATAAGTGTTGTCTTTCCCTGATTTTAAAGGCTGCATTACAGTAAAGTGATGTAATTTTCAGAATTTTCCAAACTCTTCTAGCAGTTCTATTATTTGCTGCTACCCACTTAGTCATGATATCCACATTACTGAGGATTATATATCAAAAATCTCATTGTGTAAATATTTAGTGAAGGCAACAATAGTCATCCCTACAATATTGTTGCGTCATTCATAGAGGTATTTGGTATATTGTTATATTTAATTTTGTCCATATTGCCCAGCACTACTGCAGACATGTTCTACCCAACAGATCAGGGAAGCTCAGGAAAGTCACTTTCCCACTTCTACAGAGATAGGCCACCTTTTATGAGAGCTGTGGAAGTGTGGAGAGCACCACAAATTTGTCCTTGTAGCATCGCCTCTACATAATTATACAGAAGCTACTGGGAAGCTTGAAATGCAGAAAAAAAAAAAAAAAAAAAAAATCTGTGCTTTCAGGTTTCAAGAAAACAAGGTCACAAGAGGGGTGTGTAGGGCTCTTCTTAGCTCTCTGCTCCAAACAACAGAGTCCAGTCTCCATCATTTTATATATATATATATATATATATATATATATATATATATATATATATATATATATATATATAAATAAAGGTCTTCTTTTCTTTTACGACTATACAGTCTGAACCTCCTCACACATCAAAGAGGATATAGAGGAGTCAGTGACCCCTTTGGGTGACACAACAGAAGCCTTAACCATGATTCAACATAAGCATTTCATCTTTTATTCATCTGCCTTGCGTTATACACACAAGCCGAAGTTAAAATAGAGCAGAAATTAAAATAATGATTGTGTTTCATTAAGATTATTTATTCTCCACAAAATATGAATGAAGTCAGGCACTGCTCATAATTCAAGAGAAACATTTGCCACTAAACACCAATGACACTGTTCTGTGTTTCCTCTATTACAGCTGTAATCGATTGACTTGAGCCCCTTTCACCACGCAGTCCAAGTAAATTACATATTTGAATCATAAATTAGAAAATCACAAGTAAAATATTTGAAACCTAAATTAAATAAAAACAAAAAATGCACTCAATCAACATTGTTGCTCTTGCTCCATGTGTCATTATTCTACAAATGGCTAAAACAACATTTTAAGGAGAACTCCTGCCTAGTGTCTTCTTACTTGCAATAAACAACATTTCAGGTCCTTTCCTACTAGATCTTTTGTAGGCCCTTCTTAGATGTGGGCCACAAGGATCGCCATCACCTTCCACCTCTCTAGCAACAGCAAGAGAGAAAAAAGGTCTGAAAAGAATTGTCCAACGGATGGTTAAAACCATTTTGGTTGTTTATCTTTTGAAAACACAAGCCAGCTAAGAACTGTAGTCTCTGCATGGAGCTCATGTTGTAGTAGTGCTATATCAGTGTGACCCACACACCCACAGGGACATGTATTTGTGTGTGTTTGTATTCCTTTTCGAAAGTCTGAATGCAAACACAGATTAAAACAGCTGATTGATTAAAAACATGGTGCAATCGTGTGAAATCACGCTGGAAAAATGCCCGTTTGAGTTGACGTGCGTGTGCAGGGTCGTGCTGTGGGAAACACCGTATGGCTGCCAGGAAAAATGAGCTAACTTTTCTCTCGTCAAGCTTACACCATTAGCATCGACGTTAAATCCCCCTCACATCCTGTACTACCTCCGTCTCTCAGCGACTCTCAACCACCTCATTTACAGTGCAGCTCTGTGTTGGACTGTGTTTCACTGTGTATGTAGCCAGAGACACTAGTCACGGCATCCAAGGTGGTAAAATGTCATTTCTACGGGGTTAACTCTCCTCCAGTGCACCCTGCATTCATCCTCTGCTGTAATTAATCAAAACATATGATGACAGCAAAGGTGATCCTCTATGAAACAAACACATCTTTCATAAACTCCTTAACACACAACTAATCTGACAACGCTGATTGTGTGTGTTGTTTTGTCATGTAAGCTGAATATCCTGAACACAGCTTGAGAGTCACCATGCACGCCAGACTTCCTGTTTGCATCAACGCCAGACTGCTGCTTAAAACAAGTGTTGTTATGGCTTCTCCTCGACCGTCGTGGAAGACAGGTTTCTAAATAAATCTCACAGAAGTTCTGCAGTTTTCTGTCCAATCCATTAAATGTTTAATTTCCGACGTCAGTATTTACCTGTGGGCTTTTTGGCAGGAACGACCTGGACTTCACCGGAGGGCGCTGCCATGTTTCTTTTATCCAAACACACCACACGTGAGGTGCGGAAAGGCAGAACCAATCGACTGAAGAGGCGAGTGGAGAGCAGTCGAGCACCGATGCAATCGATGTTACTGAACGGGACCGGAGGACAGGACCACACCGGTAGACTGCAGCAGGTCATCAGGGTATATTCCTGTGGGTCAAAGTGCAACGTTATAATAATAAAAAAAAAGATAAAAAATACGATTAAATAAAAATAAATTAAATAAGCAAAAAGTAAAATATTGTTCAGCCCAATTCATCCACTAAAGGAGTTTCAACGTGCTTTACATACCATGTAAACATAATAAAAATAAGTTTAACACAACAAAATAAAAGTAAAACATACATTTCATAAAATCAAATAGAACATAAAATGAGAAATTGCGCCACCCAATTTGTACATACTTTCTTTTTAAAGTAGGCTACTGATTGAATAACAATCACAATATGTAATACAAGTAAATACAAGTAAAATGAAATAAATATAGAATTAAAACAAAAAATGAAAAAGAAAAAAATGGCAAAGGAATTCATGTAGCACAATTCACATATTCACATTCACATTTAAGGATACAATCTGAAATTAATTAAAAATAAAATACATAATTAAATTCAATTATATTTTAAAAAATAACTTAATTTGTAAATCTTGTTTAAGAAATAATTGTATATTGTATTATTATACAAGCTTTATAATAGCCTGTATAATAATACACACACATTATTATACAGTGTGTGTGTGTGTGTGTGTGTGAGAGAGAGAGAGAGAGAGAGAGAGAGAGAGAGAGAGAGAGAGAGAGAGAGAGTAACTCAGTCTATCTAATGCATTACTCCATTATCTAGAAGATACTGATTTGCGTGTAGTCTGTATTTGATCAGCAAATCTCAGCGGCTCTTGTCAGAGCTGCTGAGCGAGAAGAGCCACAAATCTCCGCCTGATGTTTTTCTGTCCGCCGGTGAACTCACTGTTGATACATGTAGCCCAAGTTTTGTCATATCAGATTTACTATGAAGACCTGTGGTGTCAGGGAGCAGAGTGTCTCAGGCTGAGGCAGTGAGGGGGGGTGCTGCCCGGTGGAGGGGCTGAGGCAGTACAACATACTTTCTCCCTCCTTGAGCGCACCAGCGAGCTCTGATCCATATAGGTGGAAAGCAGAGAGATCTTCACAGACAAGATCACAGAAATGTAACAATGACGAGTGGAGAGCAGAGCTGACAAAAAAAAAAAAAAAAAAAAAGGGGGGGGTGTGAGGAGGATTTTAAGGAAACCGAAGGCATCAAAGTCTACATTATTAAGGAGGATTTGAGGAGCCTGCGTTTATAATCCGACATCAGAGGCGGAATGTGAATCCAAATAACTTATGTTAATTAGAGATTTTAACGAATGTGATGCGATTTGAACGCCTCTGAAGCACCGAGAGAAGAATCTCAGATTGGCCACTTGAATTCAAATATCTGTGGGGTTTTTTTTTTTTTTTTTTTTTTTGTGTGTGTGTGGTTTTTTTTTTTTATTTATTTATTTTTTTGTGGAGACCGCTTGTGTTCACCGCCGACTTGCCCCTCAGAACTGATCTGCAGCCTCCGCGGTCGTCTTGTGAGTAAAAAGCAGCCGGTTATCCGAGGCTGTCTCGGACCACAGCGCGTCCGCCGCTCGCACCGGAGTTATCACCGCGTCGGGACCGGAGGGAGGATCTCTGCGCGCCCGTTCCGCAGCGGCTGCCGCCTGATTCCCCGCGTCCGGCTGAGGTCTGCCAGACTTTGTGGAGAAAGGGGAGATTTATCGTCCAGTCGTCGATGTTGATCGAGTCCACGGCGACTCGACACGCAGCGGGACCCGCGAGAAGATCCCGAGGAGTGACGAGTGACATTCACACGGCGAGAGGCTCCGGATCAACTTCACAACTAAAGCGCGCAAGTTTCAAGTCTGGAATATACGAATAGATGATTCCCAGAGGACAGAAGACGAAATACACCTAGACCTACAAAATGTTCAAAAGAGGTGAGTAAGTCTCAACTTCAGCACCCGGATTAATTACGCGATTTTGCCTGTTTCATTAGTGTCATGCAGCCCGGGTCATGCGAGGCGAGTTCTCGTCATTTGCCTGGGTCTGGTACTTTTTACGGGTATGAAACAGATGTGGAAATATGACACATTCATAATGCACCAGCAGATGTGTTATTACAGACGATGCGCCATTTGAAGCGCACCCCTAATTTGCACAACGCGCACTGAGGGTTTCTGGCAGTGAAACATTCATCCGTGCGAGGAAACATGGGGACGACTATGTGATATTAATACAGCTGATGCCGCACTGCAGTTTATGAGTTGTACCCGGGTCACAGGGCTATCTCTCCGAGCGCTGCACCCCGCCGAAGCATTATTATTTGCTGTGTGTCAGTACATCTAGATGTGATGGATCAAACCGCAGTTCACAAGGTTATTCTCCGCTGGCTACACACTATATGAACCCCCCAGACCTTATGCACCTCATATAAAAAGGGAGAGCTCCTCAAACTTTTAATATCAAGATCCCCCCCCCCCCAAAATACTCTTATTGGATGATCTTTTGTCCCAAGGAACGTTTTCTTTCTTTGTGGGCTTTAATTGGCCATAGAGCTGCGTAACTGTCTGCACTGGATGTCTGACAACAGTAGGGAGAGTAAAACCTCTAATGAGAATAGATTACAGTAATACATGCTCCCATTGTGCTGTTATCAAGGGAGTGAAATAATAGCGAAATAAAACTCTTCCTCATTTTGCTGGGGCCCCTGGAGACCCCCTCAGAGACTCCTGGAGGTCCCTAGACCCCACTTTGGAAACCACTGCATTAGACCAAGCCTTGCACTTCACTTTGTCATGAGCTACAACTAGCTGGCCCTTTTGTTTTGCCATTTTTTACAGTTTATATCCCGGCAAAAGTAGCTTAAGAGATGCTCCACGCCTCAAACACACACACATAAAACCCGGATACATGTTTGGTTGGGGGGGGTCACCATACAACACTCACTGCTTGTGCTCTATTTGTTGTATTTGTTATATTTGTATTTATTTAGTCTGTCTCGTGAAAAACCATCTGTTTAGAGTGTGTGTGTGTTTCTGCAGTGTGCCTCAGGGGCAGAGAAAAAACAACATGTTTTTTCTCGCTGCCATCAGATCGATTATTGCTGTTCCAACAGTCGAGGTGAAACACACCATGGTGATGAGTGCTTATAGCTGGAACAGCTCTGAGGGTATAGGCCTATTGCCTAAACCTTCATCCTGACTGCTTCTTATAACTGATCTTCTTATCATTTATGAGAAGTGATACGTCTGGATTTTGTGGGAGAACCAGCATGAGTCACGATGTGCATTCCAAGAGAAGCTCTTCATAGTTTAATGTATGAGCAAACATGTCTGTCTCTGTTTTGTGTCAAACTAATGGACATGCTGGTAAACGCTATTACTGTTGATAATGTATCATTATCATCAATTGATCCTCAAGGAGAGGATTTCCCATAGCACGCATTCATTTTCCATTTATGTTGAGGGTTAAATTGAGAGCTGAAACAGGAGTTGATTGGCATTTGAGGATTTTGCACTCCAAACATGCACTATCCCTGCTCTGTCCAAGGTTTCTGTATGTGAATCAGCTGTCTTACCATCGCACAGTGCCGGACAGAAATCACTTAATTCAAGACAAATGACTTCAAAGTACATATTTCACCAGTCTGCCAAAAGTGCTTAGTATGCCAGCATGTCTGAGTCTACAATAGTGAGGCAGAGATGCGTCAGCGTTGGCAGGAACAGCGCAGAAGTACTCTGGTGAATTTGAATTTTTTTGCACCTAAAATAACACATTCTAGGGAGCCTGGCTGATGCATCAGGCACAGCATTTACTGTGACAGATCCACCATTCACAAACACATACAGTAGATGGAAGGTGTCTTAGCTGAGACGCAGGCAGCATCTCTCAGGTTGACATTGTGGCTAGCTGTGCCTAATTACCATGTTAATGGAGTGGACACGTAGATTTTATGATGGCCTTCTGGTTTACACTTTGTCTGACAATCTCTGCCTGCTGATCTCTTCATCTGTAAACCATGAGCTTGTACTGGTTGATCATTGCTGTGACAAGGTATGGTCATGTCCATATCATCCATAAATATGTCTAGACATGTACAGCATTAGCTGTGGTGTGTATTCAACCGCAGGTGAGACAACATAGTCTTCCTATCTTTGTTTGAACAGTCAGAATGGTGTTTGTGATTCTGCTTGGGTGTGAATGTCTTTTGTATGGCTTATACAACAACTACATGTGTGAGTGAGTGTGCGTTTGGGTTGGTACATGTGTACATTTATGTAGCCATGCAAGCATACATGTCACTCCATCTCTGTCTTGGCATTTCTGTCCATCTCCCTGTCTCGCTTTCACGACCTCTCTTTTTCTCAAAGCCAGTCAGCCATAGAGTGGGCACAAGGGAAGATCTGTCAGAACAGCTCTGAAATGGAAAGAACGCCATGTCCACTGATTATACCATGCTGTGACGTGCTGTAATTGCTGCTACACATTATTCTGGATTATTGGAGGTATCTTAGTTCAGGCTTTCTCTGCTTTATGACACTTTTTGGGTTGTACAGTGTTAGGCATATAACAAATGATCCATGCAGACAAGCATAGACAGGTATGCAACTCACATACTTGCAGAAAAAAAAACCCACTTGTGTCAACGTGCAACCCCCCCCAAACACAAAGATGAACATACACGTACCTGTACTTCTATCAATATGCGGATGCTCCGCTGATTACATTTATTATTACATTTACATTGGTTTTGCATGTTTTAGCTCATTTACTACAAATGTATTTCTGATTAAGGATGTCATTGATTTTCTCACTCCCGTGGGCATCCACTGTTTTTATATTAAAGAAAAACATAAAAATCAATTTGCAAAGACTTGAAGCATGTTTGAGAATATTGTGCACAACATGAATTCACCTTTATGTTCTAATCCTTTAAGCCAGTGTTGCATGGTGATGCTATTGCAGGTAGAAAGAATTTTTTGAAATAATTTTAGTTGGTGCTTTTAAGTTCATGTCAAAGGGCACATGACATTTGAGATTTCAGAGCTAAAATACAGTCTCTCGTTGCATCTGCTTTCACCACACAGAAACAAGGTAAATGTAAATTGTGATGGATTATTTGTCTCAAGTTAGTTTAGAGTTTCTATAAGTAGATATTCATACTGTATTGGCATGAACTGAAACTGATGGCTGCGTGGGAGGAAATCACTCACAACCTATGTCATGCTCTGGCAAACTGGTATGCTTTGGCTTTAATGTAACACATACATAATTTGTACTTAACCGGCTAAAACATGCAAAACCACTGATAAGCAGCTTCAAGCATTAGCACTACATGCCTTACTTCAGCCTTTATACCTGAACTTTAAGTTAATCCATCATCAGCCACGAATCCAAGTTCTTAACCTAAAATAGGACTCTGAAGGGCTCAAAAAAGCAGAGGGGGTTGCGCACTCACACATGCACGCTTGCACACACACACACATGAACACACAAATACGGTAAGGTTTGCTTTCTCTTAGTGTCAGACTTGCAAGATAAGACTAATTGGGAAATGCATTTGCATTGAGTTAACGTGATGAGCATTTTTTAATGGACCGGATAGCTGGGAGAGAACAAAAGGGGGTTGTAAGAACACTAAAGATCATGCAAGATTGATGTTTGTGCACACTGGCAGACACATCAGCAATTGCATGACTGCTAATTAATTGAAATTTTGAACATTCTGTCATAAACATATCATCTAAAACAAAAAAAACACCCCAGTCTGTTCCTTAGTTTTCCATCTCCAGTGATTGACAATATGCAGAGATAATTACTTGTAGCGATTATGAAATCCTGTAGCATTTAATAATCATGTTTTGTAAATCAACCGCAATTACAAGCATTGACTTTAAAGTAGCACATTGCTCATATTTCCTCAGTACTAGCAGACAAGGTTTGAGGATTTGCCATTAATGAGTTCAGCACAATGAATGCAGCACAAGGAAAACACCTGTGGCCTCTGCTCTTCAGCTTTCCTGCTCTGCTCACTTGTGCGGGGCCATATCTCATGGACGTGTGTCGGTGGCGTCAGAGCGGCTCTTCAGCCAACACAGCTCCAGTTCTGCTCTCCACAATATCTAATAACCACAGACGTCAAGGGGCTCCTCTCTTCTCTCAGGGAGATGTTTTTAACCAAAGGATGATATGACTCATAGACATGAAGTGCCATGTTGATGATTATAAAAGCAAAATACTGAAGTCATAAAAACAAATGGTCTCGCTTTGATACCAAAGGACAGAGGTTTTTCCTGAATAGGAAGACACAGGCAGCGCCCTGAAGCAGACACCATGCAAGTGATTTGATATGACGACATGAATTTGCACAAGAGCAAGAAATGCCCATCTGTCCCTGTAATATGTTGCAAACTTTCAATCATCCCAGAGTCCCAGAGACAGTTCTATTTAAAGAGAATAGATTCCCCGCTCATATTATCATCTTCCTAATCCTCTCACAGTGTCAGCCTTCTGCTATCACTCCTTGTCAACTCTGCATTGTTGTACTTTTCAGCCTGGCTTGTGTTTCCATGTGCGTGAGAGGCAGTGTGGACTGATGACTGAGGGTTTGGAGGAAAGGAGGTTTGAAGAGGAGCAAAGAGGATAACGTAGAGAGGAGCAAAAATATAAACCTCAAACTGATCCTCTAAATCTTTCTAAGCCGCCTGAAAAATAGAAAGCAAATCTGAGAAGAGGACAGCATTTCTACTGCTGTGTGACACTTGTTTAAAAACTGTACATTTTAAGACCTTCTCCACTTCTTGTGTTTCAAATGGTGGAATCAGGTATTCAATACATCAGTTAGATACAGGGAAATAAAATACACAAGCATAACCTCTGATGTAATGGGATAAGGCAACCAAAAACTTTAACAAATTGATCCATTGGTAGTCTGTAGATCCAGGCCAGAAAAACACGGCGTCAAGAGTAATTGACAGAAGAACATTACCAATTATTGGATGGCTGAGTCACATTTATTATACTGCCACACCATGCACCTCTGGCTCTGTCAGTGCATTCCAAACATCTTATTTAGCTAAAGGAGATTGTTCAAATCCAAAAGCCATTTATTTAGTGGCCAATACTCAGGAGTGTTTCCATGGAAGCCTCTGGCACTGTCACCACGTGGCACCTAACAGAAGATGACAAATAATTAACAAGTGTGCGTGTGTGTGCATGTGTGTGTGTGTGGGGAGGGGGAAGACAGCACTGACTGGTGTGCATGTCACTTTTTTGCCATGAACTGTTGTTTTTTCCGGGAGCCATTTTCACACTTCCCTGTCAACCATTTCACACTGAATTAGGGCATGAGGGCTCTGAGTTCAGAAGTGGATGCGGTGCTTTTATGCAGCTGAGGACTCTCTTATTAATGCAGTCTGAAGAGACATCTGAATGATTAAATCCACAGGACATTCCGACTTGGAAGAGGAGTCAGGGGTGAAAATTACCCAACATGCATGGAAAAATCTATCCATCTCCGTTTGTCCTTTTAGGAAATCACCTGATTCTTGTGCAAAAGCCACCTCCTCAGCCTTTGTTGTGTAAATGAGATGCAAGGATGGTCATTAGCGGATGATAATGAGGTGAAGGAGACAAACAACCTAAGCCCTGTTGGTTTTTCTAATATTAATAATTAATTTCTGATTAAGTGGCTAATTGGAGTTTAAAGGTCAATGTCAATGAGAATGCCATAGATCTTAGGAGACAGGGGGGATGTGGGGGAGGGGCAGAGGGAGACAGTCCAGGAGACTGTTGACAATAATCCCAGGTGCTCTCGTGTTACTCTGACAGCTCTCTCCCTTCCTGAGCCATCCTCCCCAGGCGACATTGCCTTTGTGTGCTGAGGACAGCAATTCAGCTTCACCAGCACCTGGGCATCTGCCCTTTTGGCATTGAGAGTTAGCAAGTCCTCAAGATGGAGTGGCATATCGTCGCAAGATAGAGCAGAGGTGAAGAAAAAGGGGAAAAGGGAACATCTGTCATCTACACTTTTGCCCCTTATTATCAAGAAAAGAAAGAGACAGATTTGTAATTTGGTTTGTACGTGAACTCACCAGTAAAAAAGGCATGTGTTTAGTATGTACACTGGCATACATAGTCTCCTATGTGACATTCAGTCAGAACTGATCTGACTCCTGGCATTGATTCATCTTGTTTATTATGTTTCGGATTAATCTCACACTCCATCCATGTCACAGTCAGAACTCATTTATTTCAAGCTAATTCAGTCTCAGAAGTATGCAGGTTTAACGATGCTTCGGAATGAAAGTTTCTGCTCTGGCTGCTGAGTGACATTAAAACTCTCAGTGGGGAATGTGGTGAGGAAAAAGGAGCAACAATCATCTTTCCATTTTCCAAGGCTCTTGTCTTTGGCTCTGTCTCTCCACTCACCTCCTGCTCCACAGCTCCACGAGAGGCGGCCTCCTTGTCCCTGGCTTTAATGAGACAGGGTACTGTCACAGTCACATCTGAGCTCAGTGCTTGTAATTTCTGTGTTCTGGCAAATGTTATCTGTGCTCATATGTCTGTCACAGTTTAGACTGACTTTTAGGAACAGTCAGGGCTCAGGTAATTGCTGCAGCCTGTTAGGATTAATTCTGCCCTGCGATGTTAATGCACGCTGTGGCCTGTGATATTGCAAGTGCAGAACCACTTAAAACACAGTCACTTTAACCTACTGCAGGGTGATTAGGCTAATTGTTGGGCGCCATTGCAATCTTGTTGGGCTTGGGTGCAGATCTACTGAAACAAAATGAAATTAGGGCCCAAGCACCATGCAAGGAATTATTATTATTCTAAGTAACCAAAATTAATTGCATTTTTGAGGGCCCAAACATGCTCAAAAAGATGTGTAAGACTCACAGAAAAGTATTATGGTGACATGACCTAAACCCAACAGGACAGGTCAGCCATTTTGAATTTAATGTCACATTTGTGTGTATTTTTGGCCATTTACATTTACACATACTTTAACAAACTCGTCCTACACGATTAATCAGAGCGACTTCAATTTTTGTCCGTGTCATCTAAAGGCCTTTGTGATGAAAAGTTACTCAGACTTTCCGTCAGCCGTGGCGAAGCAGCACATTTCAATGTTTCACCATGAAACGGGAAGTTGCTGTAACTCCTGTGTACTTTGTCCAATCTGCCCCAATAGTTTGATGTACTCCTCCTAGCAGGTCAAACAGATCCACCTCAAATTTGGTCAGCAAAGCTTTAAGACCTTGATGATGCTTTATTGTGAAGCTTTTGTGTTGACATGATGCAGCGTTACCATGGCAACCCTTCGCCATGAAACAAAAAGCTTTTTCAGAGGGGTTGCAGATGCTTGAAAAATCACAAAACTTGGAACATGCATTTAGAAAAGGTGAGGACATTCATCTGATATGGGCCTTGGCCTTGGTTGTGGCAAGATGGGTCCATAGCGCCACCTACAATATTTGTAAATCAAGCCGCTCCCCTAGATTTACATACACATACACAAAATTTGGTGGGCACATGTAAAATTCCAAGACTCACAACAAAAGGTTCTTGGTGACATGACCTAAACACAACAGGAAGTCAGCCATTTTTAATTTAATGTCATATTTTTATGTATTTATTGCGATTTATAGAGGTCATACTTTAACAAACTCATCCTACACGATTAATCAGACTGACTTGACTGTCATTTAAAGGCCTTTGTCATGAAAATGTATTCAGATTGTGCGCAAACTCGAACGGTGTTGCAAATTTCGATATAACATCCTGAACCTAGTTGCATTGGGCAGTGCTGCCTTGGTAATGGATACAAAGCTCTTGTAAAGAGTCCTTAGGATTTTTCAGTTTTACAGATGCCTGTGAAAGAGGATGTTGTTTTAACTGTACTCCACATGGTCAGATTGTTTTAAAACTTCACATGCTTGATCAGAGTCCCGGCTTGAACACATCTACACACCAATTAGGTGTGATGGTCATTGAGCCACCTGCTGGCAAAAGTTAATAGGCCTCGTGTGACAATCTTTCTCCGACTTACATGAAATTCTCATGGTGTGCTCTACACATGATATACGGCATCACCGCTTTGTCACAAGGCTGCGTCTGCGACACACCCTGACGTGCACACGGGTGCGAGGCCCCGATAATTGCTGTATTTTCAACTATTCCTTGAAAGGAGCATGATTTAATTGTATTTAGTCTTTCAGAGTGAAAGTGAATTGAAGATATACAGGGTGGCACCAGATGTTGTCTCATAAAATGGCTCGAGGAGATCAAGGGGATTTACTCAAGATTTCAAAATATAGTTGAAGAGAGTAATGGATGAATATTATTTAAAAGGCAGGAATGAGAGACAGATGGAGTTGCAGAATATAGGCCAAGGTCTTTCCACAATCACACGTCTTTTTAAATGCAAATCCCTCTCAATTGTCTTAGAATGGTCTTAAATTCCATCACTTACAGCAGCAGAACCACGTTTTGACCTTATTACAGCTTGTACAATGGGGATAAGAATGGATTGGAATTACCAGTCTCAATTTACCCTTTAATTTTTCCACATCTGCCTTAATCGGACTCAAAAATGTTCTGCTGTGTTCTCAGCTTACCTTTATGAAATTGAAAATCTATTTCTGGAAAGGACCTCTTTCACATTGTCTTCTTATGTTTTCACTTCTCTAAAAGTAAAGTCCTTGACATTTGTCTGTTTTCCTTCTCTAACAAGCATTGCCCTTCAGCGTTGGCTCTCACTCACAGTAACCATTTGAGCCATTAAGACCTTGCATTATAAACACTGGGCATCAAACTCACAATAGAGGTGCAAGGTGCTGTTTTGTGTGCCAGAGATAAGCGTGTTAATTATTCCAGTACTTGGTAAAGAGTACGGAGCCCTTTCAGGACTCAAATGACACGCTGGGGTGGATGGTGACACATGGTGCATGCGGGAAGACTGTTTAAAGCATGTTGGTATTGTGCTGCATCACAACCCTGGCCTCTTTAACTGATGTTGCGGTACCTTTTTATTTTTTTATTTTTTGGCAAGAGGTGTGGCTGGGGAGACCCTGCTTTAGGATAGAGGAGTGGAGACAGTATTGAGGAGTAGTGAAACTGGTAGCTGGTTGTTTTACATTCCAATCACCTCAATCACGCAGGGTTTCAGTTATGAAGAGCTTTCCTTTGCACGTTGCTCAGGTTAAAATCCAGGTGCCTCTCTGTTTAAGATAAATATACTCGGAAACCAAACTGCTCTCAGAACATTTTGTCATCTTGTTCGTGGTCGTCATTTTGGAACAACAAAGGGTCGGATGTAACGATGTTCTAAAGGTGGGGGAAGTCCAGGCTGTATGAAAACACCATCAGATACAGATTTTCTTCCCTCTGCAGTGTTTTTTTTTTTTTTTCGGGAGGGGATTTTAATGGCGAGCAAAAGGGGAAAGCTCAGAGCTGTTTTTATTCCGAAGAGAGGTTTCCACCCATCTGCTGTGGTTGGCAAGGGACCTTGAAGAGAAAGCTGCATCCTGCCTCGCCTGCAGTCAAAAAAAGAGAAAGCAGCAAGGATAAAAAAAAAATAAAAAAAACCTGTCAGGCTAATAGATAGTCACTATCATGTATGCTGTGTCTCGTAGATGCTGCTCCCAGTCAAGGCCTCAATCACAGACTGCTCAATTCCCTTGGGAGGCCGGGGAACACAGAGATGCCACAGTCTGACAGTGAACACTGCCGCGGCTCTGCCCCAACAGCCCAGTATAAGATCACTGTCTAAGCCATGTGTGCACCCCTGACAGCGTCAACTTTTACAAAAACTACAAGTCTTTATTCCCCAGATGGCCGGGAACAGTCTACAGTTTGCCCTCAGCAATCACGCTAATATGTCCCCAGCCCAAATGTAGAGACCTGCCTGACGTTACAGTGTTGTTTCGAAATGGAACGTAATCTAGAGGGTAAATATAGCAGATGTCATCCGCTGCCAGCTTTCCAGCGAAACAATAAACAGAACATGCTGGCGTAATACTGAGTTGTTATATAGCTGAGCTGGGGTTACATAAGATTTATGAACTGCCATGGCGGTAACAATTCTATGTAGGGGGGATTGATAGCGTTTGGTGCTAAAACTCCTCTGGCTGGGACATTAACTCAGCAGATTTGTCCCTGTCTTCACAAGCACAGCCTTGTCAATTATTTAAAAGAGCAAAACAACAGCCGAGAAAAGACAGTACTTGGTGTGTGGAGCTCATTTACACATCTCTATTCCCAGAAGTGTGCTCATGCGTTAAGGCCATAATAAGAGCTGGTCTTTCATCCCTATGTGTCTGTGTGCTAATTCACACGATTGCCAATGTGTGTCCCCTCATCCCTCAAAGACTAGGGCATCAAGGGAAAACAAAGAGGCACTGAGGAGAAGGTAACAAAAACAGTGTTATTAAAGACTTGTTTAGTTGCTCACTTCATAGGAGCAGAAGGAGGCATAAGACTTCATTATTGTAACGGAGAGCTACAGGGCCAAAGAGAGGGAGAGAGCACAAGGACAGGCATTAGGCTCTGTCAGGGCTCTAATGGAAGAAGCAGGTTTTTTGTGTCACGGTTGCTCTCTCCACTGATGGATGGGGAGGTTAACAGTCGCTGTGAGTTAGGTAGCCGAGTGCACAACATCCTCTGGAGCCACTTTTCAGACGGTGCCCTCCTGTAGCTGCTGATCAGTCAGTCAGCTAATCTGATGCTTTAACTTTTAACACAGCTTCCCTACATTGTGATAACAAACTGAAACCTGATCACGTTCTCCCAATACTATGTTTTCAAGTGTTTTATGTGGCTATGTTTGGCAGGCTGCGTTGTTTACTCTGCTTACATCCCTTCACATCTTCGTTTCGCGCTCTCTGGGGAATGTAAGACATTCTGTTTGAGAGACCACAAAGTATGCCAAAGAGATATAAGCTAGATGTGTGCATGCATGTCAGTGGTATTAAACTGGATCTCTTTCTAAGCACATTCACAGATTGTGTTGCAGAGGGAGAGCCTGTGCTGCACTGGTCAAAGGGAAGTTAATAGATTCAATGACATTGTCAACAGTGAAAAAAAGAAAGTGCAAAGAGTTGTTGAAATGAAGAGGGGTCAAAGGAGAGCGTGAAAAAGGAAGATGGAGGATGGAAAGGGAGGGAAAAGGAAATAAAGTGGGCTGTAATGATGTCTGGAGGATTATATATGTGCCTGAGATGGTGTCATTGACATGAAAAGCCCATTGACCCCTAAAACTGATGCCCATTTCCATGGACCAGTGCAGATGAGGCTATTCTACTTTTTCAAGGAACAAGCAGGCAGTTTTTATGAGCATGTACCTATATATGTACATGCTTTGTTGAACCAGGACTTAAACACATGTTCACTCTCACACACACTTAAACATGCAAACATGCTTATCAGTAGTGGCACTGAGATAAAAGCATTAAGCTCATGTAAAACTAGATTACTTGGTGAGACAGAGGATTAATGGAAATATGGCTGCAAGAAACGGCTATACTTTCCAGTATGACATATTGTCTTGGTATGACCTTTTTTGTATATAATTTCCAATATATAAGTTGTATTCTCCAATTTAGAACCGACTGATTGTTTGAGAGTAAAATAATATTGGAGACCCCATCTTATCTTTGCCTGTCTTACAAGCACTGCACGGGCAGCCACTGTCTGCTGTACAACCTTAAAATCCTAGGCAACGCATCTTAAAATGCTAAACAAATATAACACCCGAGAAACAAATGCAAACCAATCCATTTAATGGTTTCATCCAGTTGCTGAAAAGATAATTATATTTACAATTTCCCAATTATTTATTTGCAAAAAGTACGAGATGGTGCTTGAAACACTTGTGTTGCAGCAAGATTGCTTTAACGGAGTGGGAATATCTCTTTCTAGGTGGGTGAAAGATAATGATTCCTCCAAGAAAGAAAGAAAAAAGATAAAAAGAGAAAGAGAAAAAGAAAAAAAGAGAGAAGGAAATAAAGAAAAACAAACATGATCAGTTAATATGGAGGAGCTGGAAAGAAACTGTATCAGTGCCCCCTCCTCTTCCTTAAAAGGAGAGCATTTCAGCAAGCTGTGTTTATTTCCAAATTTCACACCTTGTTTATGATGTAAACATCATCCTTGTCCCAAAGTCTCCACGCAGTACAAGCTACATGATGTGGCAGTGAGAAGAAGGCGCGCCCACAGCCCAATCTGTCAGGGCCCCTCACAGCAGGCCCCGCCACACACACTCTGCACTGGTTTGCAACTGTCTCTTAGAATGCATACATTTAGTCAGTTTCTCATCTCTGCATGGAGTACCTCGGCTTATGAAACCATGCGATGATGGCACTATTATCCTGCTGATCGGAATAGCTCTTGGCGCTGTGTGGGAGCAGCTGGGGTGATCTGGCTGCAGGTGCACACGCACACACACACACGCACACACACACACATACACACAGACATAGATCCACGTTCTCTCTCTCTCTCTCTCTCTCTCTCTCTGTGTTGGAGATTCACACCATTGTTGTTACATCGGTGTATGTATGAGCCCTCTTCAGTTCTCTGCCTCCCACCCAGCAGGTGCAAGCACTTCTATAGAACTAAAAGGCTTCAGCTTTCTCTCTCCATACACTACTCATCTACTCATGTGGCCCACATAGTCCTCATGAAAAATGTGATATTATGATCACATACGTGAGAAACAAAACAGTTTGTACTATAAAATTCTGTTTTGTTTCTGTTGACACCCAACTGTTAAATAAGGAGTTTCAATTGTAAAAGCACAACTTTCAGTGAAACTTTGTTTTTGTTCATGCAATTACTCACATTGAGGTTTGTACTGTTAGTTTCCCGGCTGTTGTAGACCCAACAGCTGCAAACATTATTGAAGTTTTTATCTGTAATGTGTGTTGCACATCTTGACAATACAACACACAGGTCATCTTTTAAGTGGAAAATGTGCTGACTGAGGTAAGATGGGAGTCTTATTCACAAGCTCACTTCCACATTCTGCCATGTCACTGTGGTGCATGTCAGATCAGACAACATGCATGTTCGCGGAAACCTCTGCCAGAATGGATCCTTGATTATTGTGTGATCCAAGGTGAAGGTGTAGTGGAGTTCTGTACCTCTGTCTCCACAAATACTTCAATACCAAAATAAAACAAGCTGAAATTGACACGTTAGAACAATGTGAGACATGGCAGATTTCAAAATATATAGATAGGCCTTTATAAAAGACAGCTCTGGAAACCAAATAAAACTAGCGAAGTAGGTCTGTGTGTTAGAGATTATGTAGAGTAAGAGTTACAGTATATAAAGTTGGAGTTTATGTCTTGAATATATGAATATTGTCAGGGCCTCTGACAAATGCACAGGTGGAAGGTAGTTTCATTTAATTTAAAACAAGCAATTTTCCCTCTGTCTCTGATGTAAATCAGCAGCAATAAATCAAATGCTTAAAAAAAAAATCACAAGACGTCAGACCAAGCCTTGCTGATTAGAAATAGACCAATTTCAAACTTCACATCCCAGAAAATCTCATTCAACAGTGAATTTTATTTTGATTATAACAATGTTTGCAAATTTTGTGATGGACTTCTTCCATCCCTATTTGGGCAAATTAGTCTCCTGTCTGGAGAAGTAACAAGTGTGCAACATCTGTCTGGGTTTGTGCTGATTCACAGCCAGGTCTGCTCCCTCGGCCGGCAGTCATCTCAGTCCTGCTGCGTATATTCCAATTCTCTCCCTCTCCTTTGGCTCATGATTAATAAGACATGTCTAGGAAGTGTGTGTGCGTGTGTTAGCATTTGTGTTTAGACTTACGCTGGGCAAAGAAAGCGGTGTTCCCTGAAGAGTATGTCTGAACATAAAGGCCGTGACCTCTCAGCACCAGTCCTGTGACCCCGTGGCTCAGCATGCTCAATCCCTGCAGCCCAGTAAACACTCACAAAGCTTCAGCATTTCTCCAGTCACAACAATAAACATAGCATTGTTGAAAGGAGATAGAAGTATGAACAATGAGCCAAGGTGTGTTCTGTCTGGTCCCCCACCTCTTGCAGAGGCTGCAGGATGACTGGCACTGTTTCATTTTGAATGCAGATTTATAAGGACAGACTAAACAGGCAACAAAGGTCACAGAAAAATATTATCCCAAGCCGCACCTAGTATGCAGACATAAACACTTTCCTCGGACAGACAAGGGGCATTACTACATATATCCAACAATTTGTTTTCTACATATTGAAGAGATTATGTTCCCATTTCAAGCAAGCCAATGCATGATATATTTCAACATGATGATGCCTACATTCTCATTATGTACGTAAAATAATCAAACATAAGAAAAAACAGGATGGCAGACATGCAAAGTGAGGGTATCTGAAAGACAAGAGCGCCAACATAAACTATTAGATTTCACCACAGCACTTCCTCTCTTTCAGGCCCTTCTGGCAGGGACAACTGCGCGTGCGACCTCAAAATGAATAATTAATGTAAATTGGAATTGTTAGCAAGAGTGGAAAAATCACAAGCGCTCAGACTGATTAGCAAATTATTATTTTTTTGCTTACTACCTTGTTGCCAGTGGTAAGAAATTAAGAATAGTGGAACATAATGAGATGTGGTTTGGGCCAGGGTCTGAAGTAGTAGGACAACCAAATGAACTTGATTAATTGGAGACTAAATTAATTAGAATTTAACTCTACTCTAAAAGGAAAGTATTGTCTTAGAAACCGTACAAGTGCGAGAAATTGAAAAATCAAAACACCATAAGAGTACAAACTCTTATTTAGTTTGGTACTAGTTTGGAATGTGTTCACAGGTACAGGCAGAGTAGAGTCTGCCACCCACAAAGAGCATTTTGATTACATGTTTACAATGTGAAATTGATAGTAAATCCTAAACTCTGCAAGTTAATTAAAAAATTCCCTCATTCTTAAGCATAGCTGCACAGGAAATGAAGACATCATGGTGAGGTAGACTGTTAGTAGAAAATGTGTGAGTGAGCACAGGTCATAAATAACAAGAAGCCAAGAAGCACAGCAATTCCCTGCTAAAAAAGATCTCTATACACTGATGTATAGCGTAACCCTATAGCAGACATTCAGACATTTCTGAAGAGTGGGAAATTTCCTACAGAAAGTGTGGTTGGATTTTTTTCCTCCCTGTCATTTCCTTGGCTTCCTTGCTTGCTGCAGAATTTTTTCTCCTCTATTCATCCTGAATTATTAAAAAGTGTTGTGATTCCCAGTATGATTGTGAATCTGGGGCTGCAGCTCTCAACTGCGCAGTCACATTTGCTTGTTTTTCTCACTCCTCACAGTGTTCACCATGTCTTTTCTCGTGCTTTCTCACTTGGTTCACAAGCCAGAGCATGATGCTGCACTCCTCACACCCAACATTTCACCTTGAAGGGGCAAGAGGGGGGATTTTAGATAATGAATACTCAAAAAGTCGTGTTTGCCCTCGTCTACAGAGCGAGTATTATTCGTCTGAATCTGTATTCAGGTCAGGGTGCTTTTCACAGGGGAGGGAAAAGGGAGGGAGGGATATTTTTTTTCTTTCCCATCATGCACCAGCAGCAGGACCCAAATTGGCACAGAAGGTTGGGCAGTTTCTCCAGGGATAAGCATCCTGTCTCTTGCCTGACTCCCTCGAAGGGAAACCTGCCAGGGGCATCCATTCACCACAACACACATGCCCGTTGTCTTCTCAAACATAACCAAAGACCTAAGGGACCAACACATTCGTCCCCCCGCAGCTGACCTGCCACCATGGCCAATGACCCCACCTCTTCTGTTTTTCGCGCTCCTTCAGATTCCCATGGCTGCCAAGCTTGACGTGCCAATGACTCTCTGGCACTGCAGAAACCACAGTGGCTGCCCTGAGAAAAGGTTATGAAAACAGCTGCTGGCAGATGAAAAATTCATGCAGTGTTACCATATATTTGAGTATCCCTGCCTTATCCTCTGCCCCCCTTTCTCTCTCTCTCTCTCTCTCTCTGTCTCTTTCTCTCTCTCTCTTTATGGACGATGCACAGATGACACACCAGTCAGTACAGCACATGGTTCTGGGGCTCTTTTGTCTCTGATCTGTGGGAGAATATTAATGTAGTGAGCTGTCTGAGATGGATCAAACTATTCAGTAGAAAGAGGGATCTTTATCTGTGTCCACAAGCACTGGGTTGTGGGGATTTTAATGTGGTACTGGCTGGATGTACACTCTAATAGGCCAGTGCAGAAAACATGAGAGGGATCCTCAGAGAGCACAATAGAGGAAGATATGGAGTGATGGAGAAGAGAGAGAAAGATATGGATGGCTAAAGAAGCTCTTTCTGTGGCCGAGAAGACTCCTAGCTATAGCTGAGCTACTGTGGTTGCAGCTGTTTTTCTTTACTCCTCACTTGCTGAGTTACTTCCAGTGCACATGTGTCTCTTCACAAATCTTTAATGCTGACCATCTTGCCTCCAAACTGATGTTTTTTTTTTTTTTTTTTTTTTTGCTTTAGAGGCCCGTGGCAGACTTGCAGTGCACTGGATGTTCACCATTTAATGAGCTCAATAACTTGTATCTGGGCAGAACTTTAAGTGGCAACACATGAGCTCAAAAAGATCTGTAATACAATCCATCAAAACATAACTATTAAAATAATACTCAGCAACAATGTTATTGTATATAAGCTTAGGAAGCTCCTGAGTACTAGATTGCAAAGTTCTGAAACACACCAAAATGATTATGTTGCACTATTTCATAAGTCTGAGATGTGTTACTTTTCAGAAAGGTGCTTGAACTTCAATCATACAGGACTTTATTCATGATATATATAATATGATATTTCTTTAAAAGTGCAGACAACAGCATGACAACTTGATTGCAACTTTAATACATTTGATTTTGCCAATGTGCTTCAGAGGACTGTCTCTTTCCTTAGGTCACACAGGGCACAAATGAACTAGACTCACAATGCTTATGCATACTGTGGCCAGGTAACCTCAACTGAGTGTGTGAAAGCAGTGCATGGACACATATTTTCATCAGTATGTGTCAGATCTTCTTAAAATTTTCAACCTTCAATTTTAGAAAGAAATCTCACCAAAATGGTCTATTTAATTAGTATTTGCTGAAATATGTCCAGTATTATCTAGTAAATGTTTTCTTTATCTGTGATTTTATGAGTTTCAGAGGTCTGAAGATCTGATTGGTTTTGTTTATATTTTATTTTCTACTTTTTTGTAGTTTGAAAATGTATTCATGGCACTCTGGATCTGGCTTATATGAATTTCTGGTATCTTGTAAGTTCATGTGGGCTGGGCATAGTTGCATGCAGGACACAATAATGAATATTTCTTTCTTTCTTTCATATTCATATAGGTTTATAATATACGCCCACACTTCTAAATACATGCAGATGAAGTGCAAAGGCAAGCTATGTAATACTATCTCAAAGAAATCACCATATCTTTTAAAAATCAATATGTCAAACCAGCCTCAAACCTAGTAAAGGGCAATCATTTAAGTCTTCATTCAGGCCAACAAGTGTTTGAAATGAAGTTGCAACATCTGGTGCTTCAGGTTCAAGTAGGGACTTTGGTTGATTTTTACTTTGTGAGCCCTGAAGAAGATGACAGTTGACACAATTAAATTTACTGATGAAATCGCATTGACCTTACTTTCAAAGGAATCTGCTATGGAATTCAAATTAGTCGGCAAACAAGCATAATAACTTCAAAAAGAAGCAGGAGCGCTAAGAATGATGAATACACAGCATAGACCTTCTTCAATGAACCGACGGCAGCAACATGCCTTCTCCAATGCTTCAAAATGTTTAATATGGGCTTTCAGTGTCATACATGTGCCATAAACACGCAGCCTACATTGAAAGAAATGGTGCTATTACATCCACCGCTAGCAATTTGAAATCACATTTGCTTTAAGTATTAACTTGTTCAAGTGTTCGGTAATAGGAGGTATTTTACAAAAAACACAAAGGGGATAAATTTAGCGTTAAAGGCCACAGGGATTATGAATAGTAGTTTAATGAGGCAGTAGGTGGATGTCGTGGGACTATGCAGCCCAGAGCGACTCAGAGTGGAGTTGAGTCCTTTATTCCGATCAATGTATGGTAATGAGGGAGCAACGGAGGTTGTCCAAGAGAAGGATTAAAAAATGAATACAGGGTTACACGATGTTAAATCAGCTACAGTAAGGAATTGGCAACATAATAATAGTGCTTTTGAATGAGCATTGAAAGACTCGCGGTACCAAATGTTTCCACCTGTGCTATTACTCATGATGCAGTAGTAGGGGCTTGGCAACAGGATATGATGAAAGACAGCATTTGTCATTAAACACTTCCATCTTGGTCCGGAAATAGTCTGTTGCTTCAGTACTCTGAATAATAATCAACAGGCGTCCTAGACACGGCTGTGCATTTATTGTAGTCTTTCAAAGCAATATTAGATAGCATCTATCTGTGCTGGCTGCCAACAGCATGTTAATGTGAGTATAAGCTGCCGGTGTTCACTTAATCACACCCCGTCAGGAGCAGAGAATACTGAGCGAGATCATCAGAGGACCAGCTAAATCAGAGCCCTGCAATGAAATCCAGAGGCCTCTCCTCCCCAGGGCATGCCTCCAGGGCTGGATGTGTCCACAGTGAGGCAGTCTGTGATCAGCCTCGGTTCAGAGAAGACTACTGTACAGAGCGTATCACGTGGTGGTTGGAGTGGAGGTAACTTTAGATGGGTGTGGTAGAACACTAATAACAGAAACCCTCAGTTTTCCGTGCTGCAAAGTATCTGTTTTATGCTACTCTGTCAGATTATTTAAATACTGTTTGATCTTTCTATTATCTCTGTTTGGTTATCATTCAAGCTTCTCTCCACCTCATAGATAACCAGTCTGGGCTCAACTTAGCTCCCTCTTCTCCTCTTATCCCCCCTCCCTTCCTCCTTCCTTGTTTGTCTCCCACGCCATCACCTACTGCGCTTTGCAGAGTGGAGAAAACACTTGTTTTGACAGCTATGATAACTGACTAAATGTCATATGTCTGGAAGAAAGGGATCTGCAGTGTAGTATTGGAATTCATTGCACTCGCTTTGTTTCTCCCTCTCCCTATTCTCTGCTCTGCTGTGTGTATATGTGTGTGTGTGTGTGCGTGTGTGTGTGTGTGTGTGTGTGAATGAAACAACCAGGAGAGACACAACAGTGTGATGTGTTGGCTGGCTGAATGTGTGTGTGTGTATTTGTACCATAATGTTTGCCTGTTTCTCAGACAGAGGGAATATATGAGCAATCATGTGCGTGTTTGAATTTGCAGTTGTGTGTGTACATGGAGCTCAACTACAAATGGCATATTGTTAAGAGAGATAAATGAGGTCTCTGTGCTTTGACTTCCGTCTGTGCTGTTACTTGTTTTGACTGTTTACTCACATGCAAATGTAAGCTTCTCTACAAAATAATGAAATAATGCAATCAAAAAGCACTCCATTGTGAGTGTCATAAACCCAGGCTTAATATGAGGATAATAGCCGTTTAAAATTCACACTCTTTGATGTCACATGAGAGACAAGTTTAATAGGAAAGGCCAACTGTAGAATACATTATTTCACTTATGTAGAATTACTGGCATATAAACATGTCCTTCCTGTTTTTTAAATATTCGTCATGTACCTAAATATGGTGTGATAGAAGCCATCTTGGAGCCAAAACAGCCTTGGGTTATAGCCTGTAATGTCTTTTCTGAGCAGCCTTACCAGGCTGGATGACATATAAGAGAGGGTGGGGAGAGAGCTGTACTGTTAACTCACATCTTAAAGACTTCCCTAATGTATACTTAATGGCATCTTGGCGGTCAGAGATGCAGGAAAATGTAATTCAGCACAGCACTAATTGCAGCGGCAAGTTTTGTTTTGATTTACTGATAATGTGCTGATACTATTTGGTTATATTTTATGGCTATTAATCCAAGACTGCATAATGATCTTGCATCCAGGGATGTTGTTGGAAATGAATAAACAAGTATTCCTTGAAGAGCCCCCCCCACCCCACCCCACACACACACACACACACACACACACACACACACACACACACACACACAAGAAGGCTTACTCATAAACGTAACCTGAACAACTACATACCTAACCACAAAGGCCCTTAGTATACTTCAAACAAACTAGGTAGTACAAAATAATGCCCAATACTGACACTATACCTCACCTCAGCACACCTGGTCAGTTGCTGTGTGAATTGGCCATGATTGTCAGATTGTCTTTGATTTTCAGACGCGGCCCCCGAATTTCACTGTCGGAAAGGGAAGATGGGGGTGTCAGATGCTGTTTAGCCATCCAGCAAGTTCTCCTGCTGAGGCATACTGATGCCTGTAACTATTCTGAATGGCTAGACTCGAAAGTGGGGCGAATAGCGTGCTGTCAACACGTCTTCCCTCCGATCTCTCTCAAAGAATTCTGTGCCTTTTGTACCTTTGTAGTCTGGACATGGATGAATCATACGAAAGAAGAATTCCTGGAAGGCATGGTGTTGTACTCAGTTGCACATGCAAAAAGTGATGGCAGTATTTATGTAATTAATGAAACAAGAGAGCTTAACAGATAAATTCACAACCTGCCTACTTTTAAACCTCTGCAAACCCGGTAACTCACTGCATAATGTGTGAAAAATGTTGGATTCTGTGTGACAGACAACAATTCCCGACAATCATCAGATTGTGCTGTCCAAAAGGGAGTTTTCTTTTGAAGTACCTCTTTTGAGACCTCTACTTTAACCCAAGCATAATTCTCACATTAATCATAACCTTAAAAAACACGATAAACCCTGTGGGACTAGTCTCCAAGTATGTATTTTGTGAAATATGTTTTAAGTGAACACACAGAATGGAAGTGAGTCCCCTCAATGACATATAAACAAAGGCAGACACACCCTATCCATTCCAATTGACAACTTTACATTGTCTGATCCCTTACAAAATCTTTTGAACCTACCTTTTCCCTAGTTTACGCACAAGTTTTAACAGGTGTTGGGAAGAATTCCAGCGAGGTTGCATCACATTATCAGTGTGCAAAAACACTTCTATTTTTGAATCTGGCAATGCCTTCTATTTTTAAAATGTGCCTCTTCACTGAGCAGATAAAAAGAGAGGTGTTGCAAAACAAGATGATGGAGAGAGCTTCTCCGGAGAGGGAAACCAAGCATAACCATCGTCTTCAGTGCAGCACTTGGGAGGGATATTAAAAACATTCAGCTCTGTCAGATGAGTTGGGACTCTATCTTGACTCCACTCCACAGTTCACTGCCACAGAGAGCAACACTTCTGCTCTTTTCAAACTCAGTGGGGGTCAAAGTTGAATCAGCTTTTCTGAATCATTCGCCAACAAAAATGGCAAATTACAGCACTAAAAAGCCTTGTGACGTGATTAACCAGCTTTTATTTCAATGTCAGATATTGTGGCAAAATGAGGAAGGCAGAAAATATGTTCTACCAAAAACTGTGGGTGATGTGACAGAATCTAATATCAAGTGGCCCCATGTTGCAGGCTTCCCAGATGGACTGGTCAGTTTCTCTGTCTGTTGTGGGATATGTGAGATCAAGTGCCCCTTCACAGCCAAAGATATGACACTGGAGGACTATAAAAGAACCAAAGGAAGCTGCTTGATAAATGAAGGACTTGTGCTGGTCTGTTACCATGACAACAACTATCAAGAGTGAAATACTGTGATTTGATAGTTTAGTGTCTTCAAGATGTGTCATTGACAGCATCTAGGACGGTGAGTTTTGGGATCAATTGTTGCCAGAGCAACACGTTTTTTCAAGACTTCTCTTCAGCCAGAGCTGCTGAAGAGATGGTTCAGGTCTTGCCAAAGAAGGAACCACCTAAGGAGGTGGCTGTAGATCATTGTCCTAAACTCTGCTTAATGTGAACTGCACCGTTTAAAGGTCTAAAATGGTGTGTGGACTATTTAACTTGACTTTAGTTTTAATCCAAAATCTCAGTTTTGTGCAAATAGTCAAAATAATACTACTGTTACTTTTTGTTTTGATTTACACTTGTGTTTTTAATGATTGAACAAAACATATGTATTTTATTTTATTTTGCCTTTATTTACTAGGTTGTGACTCATTGGTAGTTTAATGGCGCTCTTCAGAGAATAGCCTACTCATGAAAGTTATATTTACCTTTAACACATTAATCATGAGCATCATTACAAATAAGTTTACTCAAATGGAGCAACAAAGACAAAAGCTTATGTGAGATATTTTTGTCCAATTTGGTCTCTATAGCACCATCACAGGAAAATCACCTTGCAAAATATAAAAATGTTCCCTCCAAACCCCAGTCACTCTCTGTAAGATTGTCAGATGTAAGATTTGTAAGGTCTTTGGTGTCCTCCACATCTTTGGCAGGCATTTCCCCCTTGTGAAGGCCAGTTGTTTAAGAGATTCTTGTAAAAGGCCAAATGTGTCAACAATATCAAAGCTCCTGTCCTGACATTGTCCCCTGATTGTATGTTCAGCAATATATTTGTCAGTAACCCTTTCTCCACATGCTTTAGTTATGAAGGAAAAGGAAAGGTTATAAAGAAACAACTCCTTGAGGAGTTTCACAGATCAACAACTTGAAGCAGTGCTTGTATTTCCACCAGGTCATAGCCTGTGCAAGCAAACTACATTGTCTGTTGATAAATCCACAGCCACTCTAAATTCATAGCTCGTCCCATTGTCTCTCTTAACCGCTGACTTTGTGGCCATGCAACAAGGGAGCTAAAGTATGCATTTAAGATGTCAATTCACATGTCAAATAGCCTACTCTACACATATATGATTCTTATGAAGTGACTGTTGTAAGCCATACATAAATAGTTACATAACGATCATCTAATCCCTACCAAATAAATATAAGTATAAACGATCCTTGTTATATTCAGAAAAGTTTTAGGGGGTGCTAAGGGAGTGTTTGACCCGTTCCATGGTTTGTTCAAGTGCCCCCATCCCACTGTGATTGTACTGTATATGAAAAACTAGGAAAATAAAAATACTTCCCCACCAGCTGACATTGCTAGGCTCCACTGGATTACCTGGTTGACCCTGTCAAAGCAGTCACTCCGTAGGACGTACGAGACCAGATGGCATATGTGGCCGCCACCTCCATGTCTGGCTATAACGCCACAGGAGGTAATGTGTGGCGGCTACTGAGAACTTAGGAGGGTACCAGGAAGGAGAAAATTCAGGCATGTCCAGACGACGTCTTCTCTCTGAAGTACAATCTCAGGGTCATTTAAACAAGAGGATAAAGAGATGTGCAATATAAGGTTACACAAATAGGCCATGGCTATGTATAGCACAACTAGAAAACCCAATGGGGGAGATGCGTATTGATTTTTCTGTGAAGAAGTTAAGATTGATGCAAAGGTTATCATGTGGATGTATAGGCTCTGCACTTAACTGCAGGAGTGGAAACGGTGCTTTAACAGCGTATTACTTTATTAAGTCGAATTGTGTTCAAAAAAACTCATGTAAGACAAGAAAATGAGCTCTTTTGAAGACATCTCTGAGTTACAATATGTGAATTACATACATCATAAGTAAGTATTCTTAAAGACTGCCTTAGGCCTCGATCAGACAGAGCGCTTTTTTAGCAGCCTGGGACGGCTTCTTGTTGTTTTGTTTTCAATCAGAGTTAAGCTTTTTGCTGTTCACATTTTTTCCGGTCCGTGCGCTTCGGATTTGCAGAAAAGCGCCTGACGTCATTTGCGCTTTTTTCCCCATTGTGCAACTGGATGACCAACTGGTGGTGCTCCCCGTGATTTCTCCTCTTTCTGAGGGGCTCATGTACCCACACGGATCTCTGTTTCCCTGTGTCCAACGTACTATTTGGGAACAGCCTCCGCCTGTCTATTCACGAGATGAGGTAACTAGCTACCAAATTTATTAATCTAAAAAAATAAAAGGCACAGATCTGTGAGCTTACTTCACAGCAACGAAACTGTAAGGCTAAGGACAGGTGATTCGGTGGTTGCCTAGCAACAACAACAAAAAACAGATGTAGCAAGCTGCCCTTTTTTTTTTTTAAATGCAGGCTTCAACAAAAAAGGCAGAGCTGTGAGAGTGGGACCTCAGGGATACACTGGTTTGGGTTGGACAACTATGAAAAAAAGATTCCGGCCCGAGAATCGGTTCGATAGGATGCTTTATTTACAAGGCAGGGAGGTTCCAACAGAGACTGTGTGTTGTTCCGGATTTAACACAGGAAATATCTTTAAACTCAACTCCTCTAAATATACAGGGATAAAGTAGGTTAATTGTCCCTGCTGAGCTTAACTGAACTATATGATGCTGATCTGAAGCCGGTGGTCGCGATGCGCTTCTCGGCATTCACGCCAATGATACGGGAATGCACGACCGCACGGGCTTTTGTACCAGTGCGGTGTGCCTTGCGTTTTGCAACCTGCAAAAAGCAGGTTTGTATGCACAGAGTTCAGGATCTAGTATGGCTAGCAGGCTAACAACAGCTTCCCCCAGTTTGTACTCCAGCTTGTAGTTTCTTATAAAACACTTTATTGTCATTATCTACCATCATTGTGCTTGCACTTACTGAATCCAAGCAGCATCCCTCCTTCTTTGCTGCTTGTATTACTTGCAGTGAAGTTATACCGTATGAACAAGGACATAGACAGTTAGTATTTCCTTAATTAAAGGTCAGTCTACCCAGGATCAAACATTGGCTGGACACGGGAGAGCTACGCAATTTTGCAGGTCAAAGGTCAATCAGACTGAACTGAATAGAGTCAGCAATTCATGAATATGTCTCGCCCCGTCTTCATTGAAATAAACCTTACCACATCTTAATTGTGCTGTAACAGGATACCTGTCGCCACTCTATACGTCTAGCCTTCCTAAAGGTTGTTTTATTTTGGGATTAAATGAATATTTATAATTAGTAACTTGCTACCCCTGCACTGCGGACTTGGTGACAGTACAATTTGTTATTGATACTGAATGAGAACGTAATGAGGAGGAACTGAAACACGAAGCCACACTGTGCTGTTGTTCTTTGCCTAATCAGGCATGCTTGTCTACTAATATCAAACACTGCCTCTCAGCCTTCCCTTTTATTCTCTGCACCCTCTCCTCCCATCTTGACTCACACTCTCCTTTGCAACATGACAGAACAAAAACAAAGAGGGAGACGACCGAGCAAGCCCTGAACCTGTTTACCTCTCTGTCCTCTAGGACGCTCCTACAGAGACCATAAAGTTTCTGCTGATGTGTAGGAACATCCAAGCCATTCAGTGTAGAAATATTGCCACTGCACATGAAAGAAGTGTGGGCGATAAGAGACCCACAACAGCTTGTGTGAAAAGGCCATGCCAGCGGGGGTGATACATTACAGCTCCATATCCTCTCCCCTCCTGGAGTTTGTGTGTATGTGTGTTAGTCTGTGCATCTACGTGGTGTAGCTACTGTATGTGAGTTGTAGAGGCAGAAGACTGGACATAGCTGCACAGAAATGAAATAAACCCGGGATAGCAGATTCAGTCTACTGTGGGGAAAGCATGGCCTCTTGTGACTCTGGGCTTACTAATAGGTTTTGAAGTATAAACAGGGTAAGGTTGTGAGCCGTTATGAGTGGTGGGATGTCAGGGCACAGATTGTCAAGAGGAAAGAAAAGCAATCATGACTGACATTAATAAGAAAAGGCAGCAGTGCAGCAACAACAAAATAAACCTACAGTAACCCTAACCCTAGCAGTAAAAACCTAACTTTAAACAAGCTGAAGCTCTTTTTATATTTTTACTTTTCTTTTCATGTAATTTTTTGTTGCTCACAAAGATGTTTTGCATTCATTACCAGACGTTTTCCTTATAGCACCTTATATTTCTGACCCTTTCACACACTGTGTTCAAGTGTCTCAGCAACTACATATTCCATACCAATAACATACAATTCACAGCCCACTTCAGACTCAAACGATATGACATATGGGACAGACTGCTGAAAGGTTTTGTGATGGCATGGCCTTTACACAGTAATTTCCCTGCAATCACAGGTAATCAGCCAGGTGGAGTACACATAAGAGCTCAGAGTCATAGCTCTGCATGACCCAGAGCCCTGTATGACATCTTAACATATCCTTTCTTTTTTCCACATCCTTTAGAAATGTTACAGTCTGAAAACCCATGTGTACTGTACTGACGCCGCCAACTCATCTGAACACAGCTTCTCAACAACACGTACTCAAAGGGAATGCTTCAAGTTTGAGGCTTCATTCCAAACTTTTTTTTTTTTTTTTCTTCTGGTATGATCTCTTTCAAAGTTTACCATACATTTTTTATTTCCTACCTTCCATGCTCAATCATTAGATATTTGACAGTTCTGCTGAAGAGTAAATTTGTAAATTTAGGTTCACTTTATCCTTTTCACAACGTTCATAAAATATTTGCTTACTTTTTGTCCTCTGGGTTTGATTTTTCTCAAACCTAACTCATGAATGCATTGGTTTTTTGGCAGTCAACTCCAACTCTTTTAGATATTGCAAAATCAGCAATATCTAAAAAAGAGTGTCCTTGAATGCACAGCCAAAGCAAAAGCCCCTGCTCATAACTGGGGCCACATACTAATCATACATAGAGTATCTACCAAAAAAGAATGAAATTGTTCACTAACTTTCACTGGAAACTAATGGAACTAATAGTGGAAGGAAATCAGTCGAGAAAAATTGGCAGTAATGTGACGTATACAGATTTTTGGTTAATTGGTCCAAAAAGAAAAATAATTTAAACTACTTTTATTTTCCTTCAAGTCCTATTCAAGAAATCAAAACATGTCAGTTATGAATCCCATTTTTTCAGTGGTCAGTGCCTTCTTGATCTGGATAAAAACAACAATACACAATAAAGAGTCATGACAGTAACAGGCAGACGTGACAGTCATTAACTAAACAGATCAAAAGACAGCAGATGGAGGTAAATTCTGCAGCAGTCGTGATAGTCATTAATAACACTTAATAAAAATATTTGTGACACAGATTAATGGCAGTAGAGTTGAAATTGTTGTCATGTGGCCAGCAGTTTGGCTGGGACATACAAGCTACCAGCAACACAAATTCACACACACACACAGACACGCAAACACAAACTTTCTGTGTATCACAATCACAGACTTTGAATCAGTTTACAGGATCATTTTCCTTATCTTATCATGATAGATATGACATTCAGTAATGCCTCAAGCTGTGCAATACTGTGATTACAATCTCAGATAGACGGCCCTTTATTCCCCAGTTGTTCCTATTTTCTTCAGTGATACACCCTTTTGGCCAGATTTCTTGTTGCTCTCTTCTAGCGACGTATCCCTTGTGACACTAACTGGAAGAAAAATTAACCCCTTGCCCTCTTCCTTGCCCCTCGCACCCACAGCCCTTGGCAGCCATTTATTTGCCTTTTTTTCTTTTTGGAAATGGAAAAGGAAACCAATTAATCTCAAGGCAAGAAATACCGGCTCTCACCGTTCTTGATCTGTGTCCAAGTGATTGAGTGAGTCTGCTCCCCAGCTGAGCTGACCTCAAGACACGGTCTCTACTGTCTACTCCTTCATAACCATACTCACTCCCATGCTCTTTACTCTCCAAATGGCTTCTCTGTTGTAAGAAAACACTAGCTAGGGATAAAAATACCGTGTCTGTTTTCACGAGATAAAGGCCTAATAAAGTAAACATTGCCCGCTCTAGAAACAAATGCACAAAACCCCCCCAAAAAATTATATATGCTTTGGTGCCAATTATTTCTTAGTTTAGAGTATTACGTCTGTTTTCCTCTTTAAGGGTGATAATGTAGGAATGCTTCACATTTATTCTCTCTTAATGCTCTTTATGAGTATTATATAACTGAAAAACAGACAAATCTAAGCTTGTAGCTTGAATTTTAAGCAAAAGCAACGCAAGCTGTTGATGTCAGTGAATCACAATGTCCAGAGGGAATGCCTGGATTTTAAACCCCATTGTGCAAATTGTTAAACCCACACAGGTTCGTTAAAATAGGAGTGCTATGGTGCAGACTGCCTTTAGGGTTTGAGGGTGTGGGATGAGACTCAGCTCTTTGTAATAGTGGGATCTGTGGTGTGTAGACTGTGGATGGCTGCCTGCCCTGCAACAGGCATCCATGTCTGTGCCTGTGCTGGAGAAATGGTGTCGTGTGTTGCAAGCTTTTCTTTTCATTTCTCTTTCTCTGTTTTTTTTCTCTTTTTCTACATTTCTTTTTTTCTCTCCTTCCATTGCTATGCTATTAATAAAGAGTTCAACCTTTGGAGGATGTAAAGCGGGGAGCAGGCGATAGAAAGAGCGACAACACGTAAGGGTGGAAGGGATGTAGATGGAGGGACCGGAGCAAAGAGAGAAATGAGGAAGGGGTTGATGAAGGGAGGATGGAAAAAAAAAGGGCAGAGAGCTGAAACGATGAAGCAGGGAGGAATAGCTGAGCAGTGCAGAAGACGTGGAGCTGAAAAAACAATGATGCGCAGAGGAAACAAAAGAGACACAGATAAAGTGAAGTTAAACAGTGTCATACAGAAAAACAGCAGCAAGAGAAGGAGAGAAGCCTCTAAATCCATTTTCAGAGGTTTGCTAGCAGACAACAAAGCAAAAACATTGAATTCAGGTGGGAGCTGAGGAAGGTCAAGACAGAACAGTCATCCTGAAAGTCTAACCATCATGTTTTAAACCCCTATAAAGTGGTGTCTTTGTGGCACTATGTCAAGTAAAGTCGATTTAAACTACATAGCCCAAAATCACAATTTATCTCAGGGGGCTTTGGCACTATGCCTTTTAAAGTCACCAAAGCAAGCTGAAAGACATTTTTTGTTTCCATTTAAATGCTGCACAAGGAAATTCGTGAACATTTTGCTAAATAAAAAGTTAATTAGCATGTTCCCATCAACTACCCTAAATGCAAATGTACTCAATAGGATGTGACAAGTGACATAATTAATCCAGACAACGCTGCTTTTTTTTTAGTTTACAATAGACAAAGTACAGGCAGGAATAGAAAACATCAATATATATTTGAAAGATCTGTTTCTGGTAGCCCAAACTGCATTTTCTGTTTTTTGATATGCTTTCTTTTCCACCACACTCATTTTTGCGAAATACAATTTGTAGTGAATTTCTGGCAATTGTTTTGAACATGTTCACAAAACCAGCTGGATGAAAACATACCTGTGGTTGTCATTACTATCTATCGGGGAGTTGTCTGGCTTTTACATTTTCAATTGTGATGAAACAGCCATCAATGCTAGAGGTCCATTTTCCAAATGAACAGATTTAAGCACATCTGCAAGCTTTTTTCTAAGCTCCTCCACTGCTCAATTTCATGGCATTCGAACACTTGGGTCTGCAGGTAATTGAAAATAGCCCGTTGTTTGACAAGCTATAAAACCATTCACAGTCATTACCCAGCCAATGAAAAGCATGTTCTCCCAATTAGGCTGCTGTTAATAAAATCACCTGGCTGGAAGTTCAGATTTCTCTGTGGTGCATAGGAAGTCAGGTAGGCCACATGTGAAGGCAGTGATTGTAGTCTGACCTTACAGGCCTTGCATCCCCTCCAGGGGCACAGCTCCCACTGAGTCTTAATTATAACCACACATGGCCTTCAAATGCAGCCATATCTGATTCTAGATTTAACCACTTTGACACACTAAATTGAAAAGAGAATTTTCTGTAAATGGACCTGTCTTATGCTGAGTCCTAGGAGATGTTAATGGCAGAAAAATCACAATGGATGTGAGGATTGAAGTGATGATTGTAGACCTGATAGGATGCTTACTCTAACTGCCGCAATAGCTTAACCAATTACCTGCTAAATGCAGGATGGATCATTGCAGGATAACCTGCAGAGCCACAGACAGAACCTGTGGGTATACAAGAGAGGGAGGGAGATAGAAGAGGTTGTTGTCCTATTTTCGCTGAGACTGGCTATGTGTGGGCGCATCTGTGGCCAGTTAGTAGTGTTGTTGTTCTCATCAGACTGGGTCACCACAGGGACAACTTATTGCGCCTCCCTGAGCCTTTTCTGCCTTGTTGAGCCTTTTCTCTCAAAGTTGTCCCCCATGCAAGCCTGGCAATAGATGGCTTCCTCCATCTTCCACCTTTTATCCCGCAACAGTGAGACGTGACTCAGCTGTGTCACAGTCGGATCAGTTGAAGAAATCCTGCCGTGAATAAAACAAGACATAGAACATCAGCATGTGACGGGGTACAAATTGCTTTACTACCAAGATCTTTGCTCTGCTACAGGTGCAGTGTTAGAAACATGCATTGCACCTTGAGGTTATAGTGAGCTGTAATTCACCTCGGCACTTGATTTCCCTTGATAATAGCTGCAGCTCATGTCGGGTGGTTGGAATTTGTTATTTGCTCTTAAATAGTGGCAGCAGAAGAGATAATATATTCCTGCTCTACAAAGTGTATCTCTCCTCTGCTGTCACGCATTAGCTCCTCGTCTTTTAAACGACCTTGAAGGGCTATGGCCCCTTGGATCCACATGGGCTTATTTTATATGCAATACCAAACATTTAATATAAAAAAAAAAAAAAATCTGTATTTAGAGACTGTGAAAACCATTTCTCACAGTAAAGAAATGCAGACAGTCTCACACAACCTATGCCACTGCAGCACCTGGGGAGATAATTAAATAGTATGTTTAAACCAAATTTAAGTCATCACATAATTCAGCATTATGTGAAGCAACTCGGCGATGTCCCACTGGCTGCCCACACAACAAATCAGATTAAGAAATGGAGCTTCAAAGTGGGGTCAGACTCTCATGGCCTGCCTCAGCCTGTGTTTTCTAAGTCTTTGGGTCTTTAGCTCGATTGTCCTTCAGATTGAAATCCTAATGCTACATTGTCTGCACTTTTGAACTATGAGGTTTTGACATTTCATTTTCATATAAACGCATCCGCTGTTTGTCATTGATTGTCTTCCCCAATCTAACCACACTTTCCCTGAACCCAAACAAGGGTTTGGGCTCAGGGAAAACGAAAAGTATTAAGTTTTCAGTTTCAACATGCACCCAGACCTCTGACATTTGAAGTAGTATTAAAATTCTTGAGTGCCCTTTATTAGTGAGCAGCAGTAATTTTGCAAAAATTGGTAGGTCTCCCTTTATAAAACTCTCTGGCGCAGCCTTCAACCCTTACCTCAGTGCTCTCATTTCCCGTCGTCGTTGAGTTACGGTGGCCTCTGAATTGCTTGAGCTGCTTAGGAACGAGTGAACTAGCTAGTTAGATGAAAGATGAAATAGAGGACATTAAGAATGGAGGAGAGGCAAGATATACAAATTACTGAATACTTTTAGACTTGCATGCTAAAATGTCTTGCATTGCTGGTTGCTCAGTTGTGGCATTGTTGTCCACAGACCACCATTTAATAATGCAGAGTGAGTTGGGGAGGACAATGGACTTCCAAAAATGAGAATACATATTTGAAAGTGAGTTTTGAAAGGCCAGACTCTCTGCACCTGGCAAATGAATCCTTAAATCAGTGAAATTGATCACTGACCTCATCTTAGACACTTTATGGTTATTTTGTGCTGCTGGGCAGGTAAATACTGAATACAAGCAAAACAGATTGTGACAGAAAGTGTTGCCCAGTAAAGCAGGGAATACATTGAAGAATAGGTTTACAATTCAGAATATGTAGCTGTGGGTGTGTTTTGGCTCGAGCTTCCAATCTGTCTTCACTGTGTCTATCTAAAAAAACGAATGAAATACTAAAATAAAATGGCCTGTCCTTTCTAATTTGAAAAACGTGATGCAGTGGGTGCTGATTCAAGTAGTGAGGGAGCACAGCACAGAGCGAACATAGAGCGAGGAGAGCAAGAGATGATCCCTATTAAAGTACAAACACAACAAAAAAGCCAGCAAAGCGAATGAAAAAGTCACTGCTCAAGCTCACACACGCATAGTCCGACAGTAATTAATCTCCTTTTGGGTTACAAATGGTTAGACTGCTCCTGCATTAACCTCCGTCAGGGTTGACACTGTGCTAATCTCTTCTCCTCTCTGACATTCACGCTACTGTTACAGAATATAGGACACCCGCATTGGCGTCAGGCAGAGATTGAAGAGGAGGGCCCATCCTCAGCCCTTTACTCCTTCACCCTTGTGCCATAGCCTCTTTACTGACAGAGTAATTGAAGGGCTGAGACTGTCTCATCTGTATTGGGAGAGCAGGTAGAGAGAAGCTGTTGGCAGACCCCGGTGCCTTGACCTAAATGCCAGGTAGAAGCATATTAAGCAGTCCAGTAACTGTGAGCTGTTCGTGTCTAAAGGTTTGTTCAGACAGAGAGCAAAGCTTTTAATATTCACACAAATTTGACGGCACTACTGTTTGTGTTCATTCATCCCAAACGGCCAACTTTCTGACTGTACAGACATTAGCTGTAGTCTGTGCGTGTTGGGTGTCTCTGTGCTGTGTTTGAGTGACAGCTCTGACTGATCTCAGAACTTACCAGGATCTCCAGTTATTTTTCTCAAGACCCCTCTACTTTCCTTCTTGTCTCTGTATGTGTGCATTGGAGTTGTAACGCCTCAGGATAAGCACCCTGCATGAATTCATCTTCCCCTTAATTCACACCTCCCAGGTGGAATTTGAATATTTATTCACTTGTATCTCTGCATTGGCTTTATATTCAACTGCACCTCCTCTAAAGTTAGCTTCACATGCAGTCTGAACACAGCTTAATACAAACCAAAAGAGGACCCATGTCCATCACTTTTAAGTGAATTGTTTCACCAATCAGGAAACTTTACCTGTTCAAAATTCTGTTCAAGTTCAGCTCTGCATCCCAAAATTCACCAAACCAAGGATTTTAAGGGATGGAAATGTGATATAAAATGATTGCATTGAAGGCATGTCACACAAAATGATAATTTATTTTAAGATAAGATAAGATAAACCTTTTAGCAGGGAAACTTGGTGGTTGCAGCAGCGCAATAACACAAATAAGTACAAATAAGTAGAAAACAAAACAAAAGGTAAAAAGAGATTTATACGTAAAGAATACAAAATAAAATAGGAACTGTACAAGAGCATTTTTGTAGACAAAATTACAAAATTCTTTACCTTGGTAACGTTTACCTTAGGGAAGTAGTAAACATTTCCTTGGAAGGCAGTGCTCAGCAGTTGTTCAGATGTTTGTTGAATGTAGGGAGCTGGATGGAGAGCTAAAGGATTAGGTGTGTGTGTGTGTGTGTGTCTGTGTGTGTGTGTGTGTGTGTGTTGGGGGGGTCTCTTCTCTTTATACCTGCTCTTAGGAAAGATCTATCCATTCGCAAACCCTGTGGGACATTCAACATGGCAAAAGTGCTACAGGAGTCACTCCTGCAAAATCCATTTTCCTATAACGAAGCGAGTGCTATTGCCTATGCATGTCAATACAAGGTGTGTGGATAGAGGAGGCAAAGGGGAGAGAGCTATGCACGTCATTGGATTATGGAGGGAGAGAAAGGTAGAGAGGGGTAACAGGGAGGGGGTGCATCATTGAGAGAAAGCCCTTTCATCTCTTTCTGACGTCTTCAAAGACAATGAGGCTCACCCACTGCACTCTGTGTTGACATTAACACACTGCACACGCACGCACACACACTAAGCCAAACATCTAAAAGCTCACACACAGTGCAGACACACACTTATTTCCCCTCACATGTGAGCTACCTTACCACATTTCCTCTGTATTGATGAATGTCAACGAGGACACTATTGATAACCTAAAAGGGTATTCGCACCATTGCTCCCCTCCCACTGGTTTATGTTCATACACGTGCATGTGAGCAGTGGAGTGTAGTTTCAAGCCATGGAGAGGCTCCAGATTGCAAACGTACATGTCAGAGTCTTTCTTCCTGTCTCCACTGTCACTCCATTGCCAACTTCACTGATGGGAGAGTACATCAAAAGAGGAAGTGTTTTGAAGCAAACACAGGATGTGGGCAGGAGGCAACACAAATTCCCGCTTGAGGATGAGTTGACAGACAGAAAAAGAATTTTATCACCACTGTGTTGTAAATTTCATTGTTTTCATTTGCACTATAACAACACCATATTAGGTTCTTGGTTTTGTTGACATAGACAGTTGTTCAAGCTGATGCATTCATGCACCACACTGATTAGACATATCCTTACATCTCAAAGTCAGTCAAAGTCACTGCCAGCCTGCCAGAGCCAGCCGAACTCTTTGGTTTCAATATGGGAGGAAACAATGAAAGAGTAAACAAAGTTTAAAGCAGCAATAACTGATTTATTTATCAGTGCATTTTTAAGCTTTATTCACCAATGGTGGTTAGTGGTTTGTGATTCAAAGCCTGCAGGGATAGCTTTGCCAATGCCAGATTTACCTGCAATCCACAACCCCACCCCACTTTCAACTAACTGTTGTGTATTCTCATCACAAAGTGACAGACTCAAGTCTGGCTCTGCAATACAACCCAGCAGCAAGCAAACCAATTAGAGCCTGGCAAACCCCAACATATGGAATGAAATATATCATATCAAATATTTACATTACAAATCTAAAGTGGTGCTACATTTATTTTAACCAATTAATGTACTACATCTACATTAAATAATGCATATGTCTCAGTGCGTAGTGCATGTTAGACCTCACTGGGTTTCTGAACAAATAGTTCACAGACCCTTCTTTCTTTCTAGTGGCTGCATACTGTATGTGTATGTAGCATTTTATTTTGTGTTTATCTGTGCTGGAGGCTTCTTACAGTTAGCAGTGCGCTATGCTTGTTATTGTGAGAAAAACGTCTTCTAGCTATGTATCTCTCTCTCTCTTTGTCTTTGTCTCTCTGTCTCTTCCTCCACTGCTGTGAATCTGCAGATTAAAATGCTGCAGGGTGCAGGGTTGGTATGTATTTGTGTGTCCATATGTTTGACTCTGTGTATATATCTCTTGAGGGGGTGTTTTACTGCATTTGACAGACAGAGAGGAGGCAGTGTTGGTGTGATGGGCAGGGAGGAGGTGAGTGGGTGAAAAAACAGTTTGGATCTTAAAAAGAGCAAATACAGCATTTGCTGACATAAACCACAATTTGCTTGCATGGCTTTTTTCCTGCAGCAATGATAAAGCTGATAATTACGCCACAGGCAGATAACTGACTGTGAAGGTTTTTTTTTTTCGTTCATTCTCCTGATCACTAGTAAAGTATTACAACTATTACAAGTAGCATTTTCAATTTTATGCATGTTTATACCCATATCTATTAATATTCACTACCCACTGTGCCTAAATCAATATGTAGTTTAAGTAATTAAAATGCATATAGTAATTTGTTTCACATATAGTTAATTAGTTAATCCTTTATTTAAATAGGTATTCTCATTTTTAAAGATATGTGCACACAAATATAAACATAAGCTAGTCAAACACACAGAAAAACACATGACTTACTGTACATACACAAAAGACATTAATTCCATTTGTGAGGGGCATAGTCAACATGTTTTTCCAAACTCAGTTTGAACATGCTAAAGTTAAAATGTCCTTTGATGTGACATTATAATTACTGTATTTGCTGCTCTCTGATCATGTATGTAGGCATAATCTTAATAACAATGCAGGTTTTCCAGAGCCTTGAAGATAAATAATTTAATAAAAATTGCATCTCCATTCTGTTGGTTAAAGATGACCATCTTACCTTTTCTAATGCAATAAACAGAGTCTAGAGGCTTTAAAGTGGGGGGGACAGACTTGCCTTTAATGTCACCGTAATCAAGGGCAAACATCATTGTAGACTGTATAAGGGTATTGTGGCTAGCAGAAGATAAACATGATTTGTTTCCACAAAAATCTACTCTTGATCTTCAATTTTCTAGTCAGATGTTCCACATGGTACTTAAAAGTGAGTTATCAGTAGTCATACAGAGATGTGCATTATTTGTGGTACACAGTTAAAGCCTACATTTGCATTTGAGGCAGTCAAGAGTGCATTGACTGAGAGCTTTTTCAAGTGAGTTGTATAAGAGCTTCCTCTGCTGCACTGAGGTGGGCCCAGGGCTGTTGGGCACACGCCAGCTCTTAGCTCTGTCAGTTGGCTATGTGACTGGTGTGTGTGAGTCGGGGGTAACAAGGTGACAGCGATGGTACCTGGGTGAACAATGAGCAGCGAGGCGCATGCAGGCCATCTGTAGTGAATACTGTGTTACTGCTCAGAGGTCAAACGCAGAGAGGGATGCAAACCACAGGGCTGCTTTTATTTCTCTGACCTAAGTGACCTGCAGTATTTCCTCTCATGTAACTCCCCATATCCTATCGAGGGCAGGACCATTTGTCCATGTGATCCTGCATCTTATCGGCATCTCTGGATCCATGGAGACTAACTAAATTCAACCTCTCAATACGGACTCAGAGAGAGTCTCAGCTTACATAAAACGGCCCACAGTTTACAGTATAGACCAGGCAGTGCAATTGTTTCCCAAAGTTCAATGTCCTTTCCCTGATCGAAAATAAAGTTAATATTTAAATATACTATTTTATATAGTTATTGCCAGAGACATGTAGATTTGATTAAAAAAACTGCTTGAAATTGAATTTGAATATAAAATAATATATAACCTACAATATTTTGTCCACAGTTCATGATGCTGATACACAGACACATTCACAGATACAGTACAACATGTTGATAAATGACTTTGATAACCAAGAACCATTAATTCTCCAATTTCACTGTCAGTGTAATCAATGCTGAGCAAGTATTCTCCAGCTCTATGTGTAATAATCTCAGATATCTGTAATTGCTGATGGTAATGAACAGTGATGCTAGGGATTAGGGGGTTCGCTGTGTATAGTACAAGGGATTTGATACTCAGCTGGAGCAGTGGTAACTAACGGGGCTGCTGCTGACGTTTCAAACTGAGAGAGAGAGAGAAGTGGTGATTCTCTGCTGTACAAGAATGCCAGGAGGTGAGCAGGATGGGGCAGGTGCTGAAGATAGGATGCCGCCATCAAAGCAGAGATCTGTTACTGCTGTTGTCACAAGCAAGGTACCAAAACCTTTCATCTGTCCATGCTCATGCCTGATCTCCCATATGTGCCCTGCCCTGGCTAAGTCTATTTGCTGTGCAACCCATCCGTACCGTCCATGTCAGACAAGAGGAACTTCAGGTGGTTCAAATGCAAAAATGCAGTTTTATCTGCTTCCAAATGCCCACCGTCTGTCCTACATTTGTCCCTGTGACCCAGAGCGGAACAATGATGGAACACCAGTATCTTACAGGTGTTCAGTAAATCAGAACAGAGCAAAACAAATAGCATACAATGCAGCATAACAATAGGTGTGTAGGGTTAGCTCCAGCTCAGCTCTTGTGCCCACGTACCTTCAGCTTTGCATCACCCACTGGCACAACAAAAGCCTTGTCTGGATCTAATGTGAAATTCAGGTTGATTGCAAACTTCAAACCTTAGTCTGCGTGGCTGAGTGTGTGACATATATTTCCCATTACCACTGTGAATCCTGTAATTACTTTCTGGGCCTTCTGAGAGGCTGGCACAGAAGTGTGTGCACACACCAGGCAGCCTGAGCAGCCCCAGTCAAGTACACTTTCACTCTTGTCTGCCCCCTTTGGCATGCAACATTGCTCATATCCCGTGAAGAAGTACAGTATCTTAGTGTTACAAAAAATTTTAATTCTCAAGTAGGCCTAACCCTGTACTGTGAAACTCACAGAGGTCTAGAGAAAATCTTATAACAAAATGTGATAGGGAGACCTTAGATACTCCTTAGACAGCTATTCAATTGACTGTGAGTTTGAAATGTTAGCCTTTAGAAAATGGCACTTCCCGTAATTGGGAACAAACAAGTTCCCTGCAGGTTGACATCATTGGTTATGACTTAAACATTCCACCATGTCTACACTGTTTTGACCATCTTGTGCTTGAATTTCTAAAGGCCGGAACAGGTCAAGACGGAGGCCTGTCGGTGCAAGATTGCATAATCGTACCCTGCAATCTTCCCTGCTTGTGCATGTGCAATGTTATATCCTCCTGTTATGATAAACACTGTTGCTGCTGCATATTTCGGAACGCAATATACAGTATTCAGCTTCTTTGAAAGTAACAGATACCCCACCCTCGTCATTACTCTCCTAATGATATATCAGCGTTTTCACCGCCAATAAGCGAAGGTAAGCTCTGCCCATCAGTGGTCCATTTCCAATAGGTCAGAGCCAAGGGGCTCCACTATCCCGCCTTGGACTCCATATGGCCGGGTTTGAAATCTGGTTTGTCCTGGAGGGGGGTAAACGGAGCAGAACTGACCCCAAAATGGACTCATCATAGGTGTGATGGCAACAGATGAGGGAGTTTAGTCCACATGGCCTCCTTTTGCTCATTAAACCAGCCTGCACCTGTGTTCCTGCTGCACACCACATCTGCCAGCCATACCCTGGCTCCTCCTTTACTTTTCCCCCTGTAGCCCTCTCATGGGGTGATGCACCGTAATTCATGAATATAGACACACATATATCTCACTTTTAATCCACCCTGTTAGACCTGAGGTGCACCAGCCCCTCATCACCATCTGCTTATGTGTGGAGCCCTGATTATATGATATACAATATTGTGTATAGGTATATAGTTATACCTGCTAAAGGTTAGATAAAACACGCAAGACTCCTTATCACACCCAGTCTAGATTTTTTTTTCCTTTTTCTCATTTTCATTTTCTATTTTCTACACTGTGATGTTTATATATTGGCATCATAGACATTCGCGAATTTAAAGCAATATGTTGCAATATTTAGACACCAAAGTTACAAGCGTTGCTAAAAAGGGGGACTTTAACTTTAATATTGGGTCTCCCAGTTCATGCTATAATAATCATGATCATGTCTTGGGATTCCAGAATAACTGTAATCTTACCTGGCCAGCTGTGACATTGTCTCTTTATGTTTAAAGAGTCTGATCTGGTGTATAAATTCACACAGGTAAACTGTCTGACCCATGGCAGCCATTTGTTTGGAGCATGCTGTGATTAACCGGTCTGTGCTTCCCAGACACAGCTGCAGCTGCAGGCGAGAGCATTTTCACTACACAGGCAACCTGCAAGTTGTGACCACATTTTGTATTTGGGGACGAATCCTTTTTATTTGGTGGCATGCTGTGAAGGAATGATTACTGAGACTAATTTTACTTATATTTAGCTTAGAGAATATGCACTGATGTAATATGAAAAAAATGTAAAGATTTATACAGTTGAAGTTTTTTTTATAGTAAGCGAAGTGGTGACATTGGCGGACAGTGGTATTTTATTATTAAATTATTGAATGTTGAATAAAACAGCACTAAAATTGCACTATGCTGTTCTGATGTATTAATGCAAGCATTGGAGACTGAGAGTATATAAAAAAATAACATGTAATATTATTCAATCAGCCATTGTTGTTCGGAGGCTCTTTGGTGTGGCCCAGTCTGCTCCCAGCCACTCATCTTCCTGTTTCTCTGAACTCGGCCGTTCTACTTCAGGAAGAAAGCCATGCTGAGCTTCAGAGCTTAAATTAAATGCATGTCCAATATGTTTTTCAAAGAATGGCACAGCAGCAGCCCAATAAGCTATTCACATTAACTTCTGCTTTGCCAGTATCAAAGAGAATGCTGTCTGCAGCAGCCATGTCCTTGTTGAGCACTAAAGAAGCATGGATCCGGGTTCTTATGTTCTTTTAACAGTACACTTGTTCAACCAAACTTACTCTAATCAGACCAACCTAAACTCCTGTGCTCTGAACACTGACAATTGTGGAGGCACATAAAATTCTTCACTCATTCTGTAGGCCTATTTGTTTATTTTCAATTGTTAATTTCACAGTTTGCACTCATGGAATGTCTCCCAGCCAATAGTGGTGTGTTTTCCAATGGTTTGCATGTTTTCCACCTTGTGTGCAGACAGTCTGCCTTTTGTCTGTAATTGGGTTGAGCTTGTGTTGTAATTGTGCCATTTCTCATACATCCTTCTGTGTTTGGGTGCACAGGACAGAGCTTTGTAGAACCATACATGATCTTCAGACTGCTTTTTGTGCGGCAGAAGGCAAACAGCAATCCAAAGTTCAATTCCCACAATCATATCAAGAGGAGGTCATTTTCTTTTTCTCCCTTTTTCCACGGGGCTTTGTAGTTGATGTCAGAACTGCATGTAGAATGCCAGACAGACATGTTTATTTTTCATTTATGGCAGCAAGCCCCATCAAGGGCACCCAAACAATACGCAGTCTGGATTCTTGTGTTTCATGTGGGCAGAGGAGAGGGAGATACTAATGAGATGAGAAAAATGCTACATGAAGACGCAGGCTGTAGTTTGGCCTATTATAAATGTGCATTTTCTTAACGTCATTAGGATAAAAACTGTGTGTGAGTGTGTATGTGTGTGGTTGTAGTCATGGTGATGGTGGCGGTATTTGTAAGCGCATGTATGCACTGTTCATGTGTGTTTGGGGGACTGATAATGCACAAGGCACAGGAAGCTAATGTAAGAGAAAAGAGGGAGCCATGTCAGAATATACAGTAGCGGATTATAGTACAAGTTGCTGTAACACCATTGGCCTCTGTTGAACAATGAAAAATAATGTTAAAACGTGTAGTGGACATGGAGCTGGACAACGGCTTGTATTTGCCCACATTTGGGGAGATGTGAACAGATATGAAATAGGGGACTGAGACTTTATCTGAGGAAACACGATTCCACTATTAACATGAGAATGAAATTACTCTAAATATGACAGCGTGGATAATAGTGGTAAAGTGTGCTGCAATATGGGTGTCAAGTCAATATTTATGGCCCAAGCGTTATTATGTGTGCTTGCTCCAGCTGACATTTTCTAATAGCTCTAAAATGTGTGTTTAGGCGACTGAGGGATGGAGGAGAAGACGAGGGAGATAAGGAGAGAAAAGCACTAGAACAATCCGAGAGGACGTGGTGTAGGCTACATAGCTGCCTCTCAGACTCCATTAAGGCTGATGGCGCCCCCATAAAGCTTCTCTGTGCTTTTCCTGTGTATGCTCTATTCCTTATTCAATACACAAAGTGACGTTTGAACCTGACACATTCAGGCCACAGCTGGTTTAGGCTTTCATACACTCATATTTCTGTCGTACGCATATTTTTTTTCAACACTGACTCACTGAAATAAAGACTGAAGCATTGCAATTCTTATTCAGCACTATGAAAGGACAGGGCCTCAAATCCTCTGTGGAGCTGTCCATGGCACTGACAAGACAATGCAGCTCCTGCATGACTCAAGAGGTTTTCTTACCCCCTTCAGCCATCAGTATGCCATGTGTCCATAGTCTGCCTGGTCCAAGATGACTGCTTATGGAGTCACTGGAGGTGACAATGAGAGAGATGGCACGGCCCTGGTCTCTCCCATCCTTCCCTCTGTTTCTCTCAGTACCTGTCACTGTTGGCAAAGACAACTCCCAGTCTGTCAGCAGAGTTTGCATTACACACTCAGCAACACGTGGCATAATGACATTAAGTCAATTGGCCAAAGGTAAGTTTTGCCTAAGCAAGCACACATTTTGGAGCGGGACGTGGACAGGACAAGGAAGGCGAATGTGAGCATACACACAGGCATCCATATGAATGAACATGAGAGAGGAAATCAATGCTAGTTATTCAGCTGGTCTTGACAGCAGGTGAGAGGAACTGCATGTCGAGAATTAGCAGCATCTGTCCAATTATGTTTTTGATTCATTATTTTGGCTATAAAATATCAGAAAATAATAAAAACACAAAGAAAATTTAGTGATAAATATAAACAAATGCTTGTTCTGGCAGATCAACACAGAGTTTTAATTCACAATGATATCAAGTAGGAAATCAGCACATTTGAAAAGCTGGAACCACCAAATGTTTGGCATTTTTGCTTGATAAATGGCTAAAAAGGATAAATAGATTTAACTGATTTATCTGTCAATTTTTTGTTGATAAACTAAAACATGAATGACTAATTGTTTCAGCACAAGTAAGAATATGTCCTTCCTATAGGGGAGCAGGTTGTTCAGCAGAAAAGAAAAAAAAAGGAAACAAGCTAGAAACAAAAGGATAAAAATACCCATTGCCCTTGAGGAGAATGGAAGAGATGAAAAAATGACAGATGGACAAGAAAGTTCTTTTAAAGATATTAGGAAGGGACACAGGCATGCAGTAAGTAAATGTCAGTGAGGAGAAGAGTGGGGGGGGTGAGCAGTGGTCCAATGGGACACATGGCTAGTAGGTCTTTACTGACTACAGTCTTCTGTCACTGTTGCAGTGGGCTTCGTTTGCTGTTTCAGAGTTCTGCAGTTTCAATAGCTGTTATCCACACCAGGGGCAAGCAGGGCTAGCCAGTGTCAAGGGAAATCTTACATGTTTATACCACAGGACATTTTGTTTATTTGAAGCTGTAACAATGCTGACAAATTCTATTGTTTATCAAGGATGCAAAGGGAAGAGCATCAGTGTTGTTTTTTGGTGAAAATGTGTGATATTGTTTAAACGCTTTGGGCTGCATTGAATAGGCAGTTTTGATTGGTTGTCTGAGCCCAAGGACCTGTAATACCTGTCACCATAAACACCATCACAGTCTCACAGCAGAGTGAGTGAGCCTCCATGACTGATGCCCATTATGCAGCAGAGTGCAGCCATGTTTCTCTCTGGGGTAGCAGAAGAGTGGACAGAGAAGGACAAAAACATGTATCAAGTCCCAGGGGGTTGATTCTCAGTATATGGGCATGCACCGTAGAGTCGGGTGGGCACCGCTGACATTTATAGCGCCGTGTGGATAAGGCAATAGGGCTGAGAGATGCAGTGGTAAGTTGGTGCAGGGTGATGATGAAGTGACCCTGGTGCAAAGCGCCACTTCTTCTCTCCCCTGCCCCTTTGCCACCCGCTGTAGCCAGGATTGATGAGCATGGGCCAGCGAGGAGACACTGGGCTAGATTACAAACATACCGCTTTGTCTTGTGTGCAGCAGTTCTTCAAAGTGTAGCACTGTTCTGTTTAATTGGTTGCAATCCCTCCAAAGCTACTCTCTCCGCACGGCCAGCACGTGTTCTGTATTGTTCTGAGGGTGAAGGGTCGGGAGAAAGGGGGGGAAAGAGGAGCCTTGGGTAGGAGAATAAAGGAAGGAGGATTTGAAAAAATGAACAGCTGCAAGAGTTGCTGGAGTGTTTTAATTTTCTTTATCATATCCTCATTGCTGGGTATGTGTGCGCATGAGTGTTTTCCAAAAGCAGAATATGAAACATTCACACGTTGCATGGCCTAGATTGGCTGTTTTTTTTCCTTTTTTTTTTTCAAGTCAGTCCAGAAACATGAAAGGTTGAGAAAAACGCAGCTTGTTTAGTAGCAGTGGGATTGATAGAACTGTTTTTGTTGTTGGAAAAGGAGGAAGAATTAACTGTGTTTGAAAAATATTTGAATCACTGCAAAGAATGAACCTGTTCTCATCAAATAAGGATGAATAGGAGAGAAAGATTAAAGGAGAGGTGCTGGCATAGATTTTAATAATTCCTCCCGCTGAGTAGCAGGTGCAAGTCATACACAGGTGCTCACTTTTATTAGATCTAAGTGTTGAATCCTAGCAAGCTGGCTGTGGGAATAAGCTGGTGCCCCGCCCATGCCCCAGGGGCTTCTGGGATTGAGATTCTGATTCAGGCTTTAGGCCAGTCGTAGAGGGGATTGCAAATCATCGGAGCTGCTATTCAGAGTTGTGGGAACCTGGCAGTTCTCGAGCCTTGAGGGTCCAAAACCTAACCCAGCGACCATTTAAGAGAAACCTTGATGACTCGGCGGGCTACATCCTTATAGCCTCGTGGCCTGATGATCGTGCGCTCTGAGGAGGATTCGCAAAGTCAGGAAAGAGAACTTAGAGCATGTTTGAGCATATTCTTAAACAGTAGGGGGACTTAATTGTAGGAGTCCATGAACTTGTGCTTGTTGAAAAGCCTTTGAGCATGGGACTTTGTTTGTATTTGTGTGTATTTCAGTGTGTGAATGCGAGGCTGTGCATGTGAGTGTGTACCCTCCTGCGAGCACTGCGCATTTATTATTTTTAATGTGATTCCTGAATCACAGTGGAAGGCTGCTAATGAAGCTCTTTGGGTGTCTGGGCTGCAGTAGTCTACTCCTGCTGTTTACTGGCTACCTCCGCCCATTTTACAATCTCTCTCCCTCCCTTTCTTGCTCTGGCTATGTAGGGAAAACTACAGAGATGCACCAATGATCAGGGGATAATCAGGGGACAGCCAGGAGAAGAGGGATTGGAGTGATAATAAAAGGAATTAGGCTGGCGTGAAGAAAGAGACCCACGTTTGAGAAAACAAAAGAGGCTAAATGGGCAGGGATGAGAGAAGGAAAAGGGGAATCAGAGACAAGCTGGAGATATGTAGTGAAACAGATGTCAGACAGAGTCAGTGTTAGTGAAAGGGCTGCATGATGAGGAGTGTGAGATAGTGACTGAGGGAAGAAGCACAGGAGGGAGGGAGTAAAGGAGGGAGGTAGATAATATGCTGACCCACTTTGCAGACACCACGCTGAGATCCTAACCAGTGCTGCAATAAATAACACAAGGCAGGCCAGCAGAGCCTAACAGCTGCTTGGTGGCAGTCTGTCTCTCCTCTGTCCCCCCCGTCCCCTGCCACTGCCTGCCCTGCAGCCTCCACCCATAACCTCATAACTCTACCCATCACTTCCGCCACTCATACTGTATATTCATACATCCTGGAGCACTGGGTGGTTTTTGTCTACAATCAAAACATGCCTTCAGGCATGCGAGTGGATGTGGGTTAAGCAGATAGTGGGATATCTGGGATTGGTCTGTGACATGTGCAGGCTTGGTCACGCAGATTAATGTAGATGATTACATAGAAGCAAGGGTACAGTGACAAAAATCCTCTCATGTGCAATAGATGACAAATGAAAGAGAATAAAAAAGGAAAGAATCAAAAGAGAGGGGTGAGAGATGGAGAAACTAATTATGAAGAAGTGAAGTTACACACTTACACACACGAGTCAAAGTCTTACTGTTAAAGTCTATTGTGAAGTATTTTTTAAGTATTTTTCAGCAGGAAATAAATGCTGCTTGGTCATACAAAGATTAACATTATGCATTAATGCATTGTAACGTGAAAACAGGCTTTGTTAGTTTGCTTGTCAAAAAGTGTTTGTTAGTGGCTGAGGTTTAAAGTCTTTGGTCCAACTTAATTCTTGGTTAACTTAATGTTGTTGCTTTTGGGAATCATTTATTTGCACTGTTTGTATGTACCTCAGTCATGTCCCTCGTAAACACAAAGGCACATTCAGCTCCTATGACAAAAGGACACTTTTGGACTGAGGCGGGCTATTTACTTGTATTTAATTGCAACTATACTGCAAACGTATGAGGACACCTATGGGGGCTTTGTAATGTTGAAACAGGACAGGCCTTCCCCAAACTATTACAACAAAGTTGAAAGCACACTATCAGAAATATCATTGTATGCTGTAGCATTAAGGTTTCCCTTAATTCTGTTTTTTTGAAGTCCACATTAAAGCATACATTTAGATATGTGTCCTCCAGCAGCGAGGCTCTGACTTTGTCGAGCCATCTCACAGTATATGGAGACACTCTGTGTTTGCAGGTGCTCCTGTACTGAATTTGTCATCAAACACAGAGGCGAGCATAGTGTACTTTAGAGACCTGTTCAAAGCAAAAGCTGGAGAGACTCTGTGTGTGTGGGTGTGTGTGTGTGTGTTTGCATGTGTGTGGGCACTGGATGGGCGTGTGAAGCCACTTGTCCTTGGAAGGGGGTTTAGCCCCTGTACTAGCAATCAATCAATAAGCCGTGTTGTGTGAAGGGGTCATGGAGACATGGCCCCCTCTCCCTCTCTCTCTCCATCACCAAATAAAGCTGCCCTTTTTCTAGAGCACACAGAGGTGATTCTACCAACACCAGAACAACTAACATTCTCCTTTGTTCAGGGCTTTCATAGCACATAAACAGTGGACTTTCTTGACACGCTATCTGATGTACAATCAACAAAGCTAATCACATTACATGTTCATTCTGTGCAACATGATTTTATAGTACATTTCCAAAATAAAAGTCCCATGAAAGTCAAGTACAGTAACTGTAGTTCTCTAAAATACAGTAAAACAATAGTTATTGCTTGTTTGCTGAATGAACATATACTAGAGGCACTTGGACATACCCTTATCATATAAACTGAGTAGGAGTGCCGTTTGTACAAAAGACTATTATGTAAAATACTGACTTGGGTTTGTAGACACCTAAAATCAACATGAATCTTTTAAGTCCTTTATTTTGAAACATATTCTTGTTAGATTTAAACAAAAATAAGCTGCTGTAAATGTTGATTTCCCACCCATTAATGTGTCATGAGCCTTTTGTGAATGTGCCATATAAACCCCTCTAAAGGACAACGTTCACACAAAGTGCACAATCTTAATGACTAACAGGACTTTCTGCCAGGATACTCTGCCCTCCATTTACTCCATGAGGTAATTAGTAACCTTTGTGATTACAATAACACAATTGGTGGAAATATAGTAGGCCATTTGAGACATTGAAATACTCATCAGAAGTGCTGATTAACACAGTCTCTGTATTATTAGAAACCATCTATTGTTAAATGTGAAAAAATAGAAGAGAACAGAGAGAAGATGCTGGAGTTCTGGAGAAAGAAGAGAAGAAGATGGGAGTGATGCTTCTGTAAGATGTGAAGCATAACAAAGCTAGGTGGATGTGGGCCTTTAATGAATCCACTGCTCACATAAAAGCCTTAATTGGTGAGCTAAAATAGAGTCTTTACTGCAGGGGTTTACTCTTGTCATCGCTGCCATCCATGCTGTGATCATATCTAATAACACTAAATACTCTAAATATCATTGTAGTTTTCTGTAACAACGCTTTCAACTGTACTCTTTGGCGATCCTCTCAATGTAAATGAAAAAAATGAAAGCCTTCAAGATCCCACAGTTGATTATTTGGGTTCCTGGTAGCGAGGATAAAAAACGAGAGTGACATGCCACTCATCACAGCAGTGTTGTGTCCGGAGTGTCTACATCTCTGTGATGGATGGCCAGGAAAATGTAAGGCAGTCTACATCAGTTTTAAATCTGTACTTTCACACTAAATCTAAGAAGTCATATATAGACATGATTCCAGTTTCCCTCCACTCTTACTGTTCATTGAAGGAGATACAGGCATTTTTGTGGCTCTATATGCATTGCGATATGCTGTTCTGATGGGCTGGCTCAGGGCTGGAGATAAAGTGGATACAGATGACAAGGCTGACTGTGCTGGAGGTGAAACACTGTGAGAAAGTGATGTCAGGCAACCTAAAGTCGTCAGAAGGCCATGGATCAGGAGAGTGATAAATGATGCCATGCCACCTGTGTAACGCACCGTCATTTTTGAAGAGCTGTCATTTGATTAATGCCCCGACGAATTCCTTAAATGGCATTTTCTTTCTTTCATCACTATCATAAAAGGTGTTTAACGAGGACAGTGTGCATGCAGCAACTGCTGACAGTGCGTAAGGTCCTCTGGGGTGTGAAAAATGCAGCACTGAGAGAGGGTATGCAGAGAAAGACAAGTGACTTGGACAGGTTTATTGTTCACTCCAAACAACAGGAAATTGGTGCAGCCCACAATCAATCAGTAAAAGATTGCCTCATCCTGTGAATTATAAAATGTGAAATGCTGACCTTTTATTGTACCCATCAGGCCAATCAGTGTATTTCTTTCCTTAAATGCCAGAACACAGGGCCAAACTGCATCAACTCACCACCTTTTATCAAGAGTGAGCCAGTGGTGAATATGTTATTCCAGAGTTTGTTTTTTTTAAGCAAACGTGCATTGAATTTGAACTTTTCTGGCTTTAGCATGCCCAAGTGGTAATATTTAAACCGATTTCGAACTGGATTGTCTCTTTTTACTTGAGATTATTCATCTAATTTTTATCAACAGTTGTGAGGTGCCTTGCACATGGAGTGTTGATATAATTGATATGATTGATACACTGCATGACTGCCACTATAACTGTGACATATATGACTGGTGTAACTTAACATATAATGGACCGCAGTAACAACAAACAATACATTAATCATGAGTAAACATAGAAGTATACTTAGGATAGTACAATTAAGTATACTTTTTTTGCAAGGATCTTTAGCCTCAGTGTATACTGATGTGTTAGGCAAAACTATGTGGGTCTTTTTTCATTAAATAACTAAGTATTTTATGGCTTTTCTTTGTGCATGGTGCAATATCTTTGTACACGTGTTTGACACACAAGCCACTTTACAGCCACCAACCATTAGATGGCAACGCCGTGGGAAAGGATTATTCACACTATCAGAGTAAAACCAACAGCTGGTGAGAGACTGCAGATACCAACTGCAGCTTTGCACTGAAGGATGGCTGCAGATATGAATTTGAGTAATTTCTTATTTAATTGTCATACAATTGTGTTGGATGATGCTAAACAGCAAGCAAGTTTGAGTTAATTGCAGATGTGCAACATCTGCAGATGTCCTACATCTGCAAATGAGTCAAGATCACATAATAATCGGAATGTATCATTGCTGATTGTGATAATGTGCCTAATAGTTTTACAATTAATGAGCCTTGCTTCACCTGTACAGAAGGGAATCATTGGTTGTTTCTGTTGTGAGACACAATTCTCTGGCAGCTGGTTAAAGTCATTCTGGGAAATCACTGACTGAAGTAGAAGTTGATGAGGCAAGTTGAAACAAAGTGGGCACAGCAAAAGAGAAAATTACCACATTTCATCACAAATTGATGATGTCTAACAGTGTAAGAGCATCTGAGGATGGATTTTTCCTTTTACTGTATGATGGTGTGGTAATGAAAGGAAAAGAGACGGGCTAAAGAGACAGGAAGAGTGAGATAGAGACAGAACATGTCCTTGTCAATCTCATTGCCACCAATAAAATGAAACAAAACACCCTCCTCTCACTTCGTTTCTACCAACTGCCACTGATTTAAACACAGCTGCACTTTTTGCCATGAATAAATCATCTCCACTTTTTTTTTTCTAGCAACCACTGACCATGGCCAGCTTAAATAATTGAGATATATACTCAAATAAACCTTTAATACCCTTAAACAACAAGAAGGAGAAGGTGTAAAGCTCAACACCAGTATTGGCTAAATACTAAAAACAATATACAGTGAGCTGCTTTGCCAGAGAGAATGATACAGAGAGGGAACTGGTGCTCTTTAGTTGGTGAGGCCACACTCCCAGTGCCTCAGGGGTTGCTGGATCAAGTTTGGTTTTTCCTCCTCATACTGGAGGCTATTCACGCTCTCACTGACTTTAGAGGTTACTTGTGCTGCATCAATGTGGGTGGAGGTGTTCGGGGAAAAAAAAATAAAAAAATCACAGCTTTTTGCTCTGAAAAAGAAAAGGCTTTTGATCTAGATTCCCTGTTTTAATATTACTATACTTTTTTATTGTGATAATAATGGGAGCTTGGAAAATACAAGCATCTGCTGACTGAAGTTTATACAATTTCAATTTCTCTTCATTTAAATGTCATAGAATGTCTCATTTTTAATACATTTTATACATTATTCATGCACATACACATGGACATAAATCTAAAGACTAAATTTAAATTTACAGTAGTTTCTGTCCTGAATGTCCCACTGTCTGTCAACCTCTGACATCTCTTTGAAATGGATCAGCTGAGTTACACTGCACAATCTTCTGTCAAGATATTCCACTGCAAAAGTGTTTTTGCATGTTTTAGCCCATATATAAAAATCATATAATCAGATAATATATATAAAAATCCTATATGCTACATTAGTAAATGGACTGTATTTTTATAGTCTACTGACCACTCAAAGCGCTTTAAATACATGCCTTCATTCACCCATTCACACACTGATGGCAGAGGCTGTCATGCAAGGTGCCAGCTGCTCATCAGGAGCAGTTAGGGGTTCAGTGTCTTGCTCAAGGACACTTCGACACTTTCTCTGGAGGAGCCAGGATCGAACCAGGAATCTTCCGATTGCTGGACGACCGTTCTACCTCCTGAGCCAAGCCGCCCCATCAGTGCCAAGTATGTTTCAAAGCATAACATAGAAAGCTTGCTATGGAAACCAATAACTGTCTGGTAGGTAAGGGAACTACCTAAAAAATATGATATAATAAACAATTTTTTTGGACACATTAACTGCAGGGTAAGCCTTTTTAAGCCTTCACACCCCCCCAAATAATTTCATCAGTTATGGATAATAGCAGAAAGTGCATGTTGAACATGAATAGGCGGAGATAAAAAACACAAACAAAATTTGATTAACATAAAGAAAACATATTAGCAGTAAATATAAATTACAGTACCACCATCAAAAGCAACAGTCTGCTCACCTGTATATTTTTCTTTTACCTACCAACATCACAGACTCCTATTATTGTTCCAAAAATCCATTAAAAGCTGCCTATAGAGACAGACTGCTGCCTGAACTAATGCAATCCGTCATGCTGAAAACACGTGCAAGGTATATTTTTCTTTGCATTACTCTATAACTTTAAAATTACTGCAGTTGTATCAAAACTGGTTCTATTTTTCCAGAGTTGAACTGCAGTACACATGCTTTTCAACATGGTTTGTAACACCAGTCTATGCTGCAGTTTGTGTCTGTGAGCGGTTTCTAATTAATTTTTGACAACAATGGAAGCCTGTGACTGGCAGGCCTGCAGTCGGAGAAAAAGTAGCAGCTTCTGACCATGGAAAATACAGTACATTGGTGAGTTGAGTTTTCCATGAGCAACAATAAAGACATGGCAAAACAACATGGATATTACCCCCAAATCAAAAGAGATTTTTTTTTTTTCCTCTAGGTTGATAAAGCATTTATGTGCAGCCAACAAGCCATATACTGTAAACGTTTATACCTTAAAAGCTGGTCTGCAGTCATACAGCAAATACTTTAAAGGGTCCTGTCTTTTCATGACTTTAAACAAGCATTGGTGGACTCTGTGGTCACTGGGTTGTGAAGATCTTGAAAGTGTAAAGCTCTCTTCTGGGACCTAGAGGAGAAACCCTGCGGTATCTGCAAGGCCCTTCTCCTTCAGTAATGGACCTGTGAGAGTGTAGCATCAGGCAGGCGTACAGTATGAAGCAAAGTTTAAGACTTCTTGGAGACCACTTAATGGTCTTTCACCACTTGAGACCTCCCAGAGATTTTTATGGGGGATTTTTGCTTGCACAATGTGCAAAGGTTAATGTAGCGGGTGCTGGACTGAGAGTGGACTGAGAATGCATGATATGACATGATACGACATGATACATAGTTATGGAATGGGGATAAGGGACAGAAACCAGTGCCATCGGTGAGAGAGAGAGAGCAGAGTGGAAAAGAAACACAGGAAAGATTGTGAAAGGTCGTATATATCGTCGTTAATGCTTTCCATTGTTTCAGCTGCATGATAGTGTTAATGTGAGTCTTAATGAGCACCATTAGGCAGATAACAAACACTGATTAATGGCTTAAGTGACCTAGGGCGGACTAAAATGTATCAGATGTGGCAAGAATAATTTGAAAAAAAATCTGTGGTTTGGAGGTAAAAACAATTAAATTATTCAATATTGGCACACGTACTGTCAGTTCCAACTTTGATGGTCGAGGTACAGTATGACGGGGTCAAGCAGCTGCAGAGCTGGACTCTTTAGGAGGTTAATGTCTCCTGATGAGCTGATAAAAGACTAAAGGAGAAGGTAGTGAATGGTGTGCATTCTTTCCTGCTCTAACAATCACTGTTAATGATCCTTTGAGAAAAGCAGTGAACCCACACTTGCCTCAAAGTGGCATAGTGACTAATAGCATTGGTCTGTAGTCGCACCATGCAGGTCCCAGGTGTGAATATGTGTAGCTGTATGACTGTTGGGCAGGCCACTGCAGAGAAAGGGCAACTTCAATCAATTCTTACTGGGTAAATACATGTTTAAAAATGACAGGTGGTATAGAGAGAGCTACATGGAAATAAAAGGCACTGCCTACAGCTCTAAATAATATGTTAAATCACCTTGTAAGGGCACAGAATTGTGAATTTAACCTTAGAGTTACACATAATTACAGTCCACAAAGTTACCCAGTTATTAAATGTACAGTATGTATCTGTGCATTTCTTAAATGACAAAGGAAAGCTGTATTCATCATTTTGCAAAATGAGAATAATGCTTCAGACCATATTTTGTTCCTAAGAAGAATGATTCAGTGTATGAAATGTTTACTTTGTGTCCAAATGTTTTAATGTGATGTTCATTCCAATATTTAGTTGTTCAAAACATACATTTTCTTAAAAGGAGAACAACTTTACATGTTAAGTGGCACATCTATGTATTAATGACAATGTTAACATGCACACTAATATTCAACTTATATTCTGAATATGACAATGTTCCAAATTTGATATTGGTCATGTAAACAGCATATTTGGATATTCTGAATTAGGCCTTAATCTGAATGTAGCATTTTCTGATTAAAGCGTGTGTGATATGCTGGTATTATTCTGGTTTTAGGAGCATTGTCACACTTATGGAGAGTTTAAAAACGTATTAAAGTTGATGCAGAAGAATATAATAGTCTCTTCCCCACATTCTTCTTCCTCGTCAAAACTTGACATCTATACCAACAATACAGCATGACCACCCACTGTTTGGTGGTGCTAGTAGCCACTAATGTAGCCTCAAGCTGCTAAGCTCAAACAAAGACATCTGATATCTGCACACAGTGTTCAAAGTGTACAATTGACACCTTAGAAATTAAATGTTGAAGTTGTGTCAACTTGAGACATAAGAATAAGCCATAGTGGACCAACAGTGTATTTATATGTAAATATTTCTATATTGTCTCCATGTGTTCATACATTTATGTATGTATTCAAGGTCACTTGCAGACCCAGCTAAAACTGTGTGACTGAGCAGAAGGAATTCTGACAGCAGTATTTTGTAGCTTTAACTAATTCCAGCTCCACTGTCATGCTTAAATACCTTTTCCATGTACCTTCCCTTCATTCTGGAAACACTTCAGAGGGAAGAACAGAGAGCCATAGATGGAATGCATTCAAATTCACTTTTTTTTCTTTTCAGTCCACTAATCCGAAGTGTTACCCTTATATAGTGCAGTTTTTCCTCCCGTTTGACTGTATTTGTGTAAAAATGTATTTGCTGAGCTGCATTTTAATATTGTCACGACTATAAGCAGAAAGGCAGGGGTAAGACCCAAATGCAGAAAAGGGAGGAGGCCAGTAGGTATGGCTCAATCAGTTTACTTTACAAAAAGGGTACAACAAAAACTTACGGGATGGTGAGGCCAACAGAAAATCCAAAATCCAAAAACACAAAGGCAAAGTCCTGAGCAGGCAGGTGATTGAACAGGTAACAGGGAAAAATAGAAGTGCAAAACATGCTGCAAACAAAACACAATGAACTGACGAAGGAACAAAAGAACTAGAGCCGAGGAGTGGGCGGAGCAGGCAGGGCTGCCGAGAGTGGGAACAGGTGTGTAGATGGGTGGGGCAGTCAGGTGATGGAGAAAGGAGGGCGAAGAAAGAAAGAAAGTCCGAGGGCATCTGGTGGAGAGTATAAAGATGACATCTCTAGAGCAGGGAACGGAAAAAGAGTAATGCTTAGTGCTGGGGCTAGAGCGTCGCCAAAACAAAGGACAAAGGACCAGATTGTGACTAATGTGGTCTTTTCAGTGTTCTTACCATTTGTGTTTTCACCTTTCCATCTATTATTGAGTCATCAGTGTATTATACAGTCAGTGTCAGTAATACATAAAAAAATCAATTTTAACTTTCTTAAATTCTCATGATGTACATTCTCTTAAAATTGTAGCTGTCAGTGTTTGGACTTTAGCTGCTGTTAGTCAACATATATCCACTGCAGATGCAGTCATAAATCTCCTGTGTATGCAACTCTGTCGATAACAAATGTCAAGGTCATGCTGTTAACCTTACATCAGTTTAATATGTTCATGAAAAGTTTTTTTCATTTTCGTTTTCTTTTCATCTCAAACTGTCTTTGTTTACTCTGAGTGATAAGGACTCTTTCCATCTCAGTCACCATATGAGCTCATTCAGGCGAAACAGCATGCTGTGTGGATGCTGCCATAGCTTGTCCAGCTGATAAGTCACATACTGTAAACTCTTGTCCTCTCTTCTCTCGCTGTCTCTATGGAGAAAGAATACTACGAACCCCTGAATGCTGCCCTACTGCCCTCACCACAGCACTTTGTAACAGTTTTGGTGCTGTTTGCACAAAAACAGAACAAATTCAAGGGCTCATTTAGCAGTGCAGGATAGTTACAGTAGGAAATACTGTAATGAGCAGAATCCTCTCGCTCTCATCAAGGGCTCTCCAACTCCAATTACCCAGCATTCAGAGCTACTCAGCGCAGCTTATACTCTAACCATCCAGCTCTTTCTGTCTTGCTGTTCTTTTTTTTTTTGGGGGGGGTGGGGGGGGTGGGGGGGGGGGGGGGGGGGGGTGGGGGGGGTGGCTTGCCCACCCCCAACGTTCGTCCCTGCTTTATGACTCAGAGGTAGTTGGCAGGGTGACCGTCCATCTTTATCACCTCCCCATCAAACAGGACTCCCCCTGCAGGCCCAAGCTCTTTGTAGCTCTGTGCCAAGCACTGTGCCTGTTTTAGCTGTCCTGATAGCCGAGTGGACTTACTGGAGATGGACGTGCAGCCTCCCACCCCCTGGGCAGCCGCTGGCTCTGATGCACTGCTGTGGGTCTGGCTGAATGTGGAACTTGGTATGGATTCCCTCTCTGATCTTTCCCACTGTAGCTGGGAGTAGACACATATAAATACATGTTTATTCTAAAGCTCCTAGCCTCGACCAAACTTTTCAAACCAGAGCATGGGCTGCGTTCATCAAATACACACGGGTTCACTTTGCAGATCCCTATGGCAAAACCTCTTTTTTTTCTCTAAGGCAAAATGGATGTGGGTAAATGTTGTGAGAGCAAGTTAGATTTCTTGAAAGTTTTTCTTTCTGTTGCTCTCTGACCTCTGTTTGTCCTGGCATTTACTTCCCCCATATGCCGAGAAAGCAGCCAAAACACTGCGCCAGGGAGATGCTGAATTAATGATGCAAGAAACTCTGGCCGGAGCTACAAGCCTACCACAGTGGACACTGGATGGACAGACTGTCACAAGTAGACCAAGCCACCGTATCCATGCGGCTCAACAAACGCTGTCATATTTTATACCTAGGCAGCGAAGCCGCATGGCATATCTGGCAATGCAGGCTTTTCATTTAATTGAATCAATTCCTCCATTTGCCTTGTGTTTTGCAGAGTGCTCACACATTTATTTATTCACAATGGAATGTGTATCGTGGTAAGCGGATGCCTCGTCATTGTCATTCAGCTGGAGACAGAGCACGTACTTAACAAGCAAAAGCTCGTTAGATTAATTTTGTTTTCCTTTTTTCAAGTACGCTGCTCTCTCCCTGTCCAATTGTGAAATACGAACACAAAATGACTCTGTGATGCACCATATCATGGCTTTTGAGCTGACACCATGTCACCAACAATAATAGCATTACACTAAAGATTAGGGTGTTGAACCATTTGTTGCCATTGCAAAGCCCTCATGTTGATGTTTTTCAGTCTTGCTGTAACAATTGTAGAAGTGGATGAGGGGATGTTTCCAGCTCATTTTTTCTTTTTCCATCCTTGTATCCATTAGTCCATCCGTCGTCCCGAAATCTTTTTAAGTGTTGTGGTGCCAGTATGGATCTTTCCTCCAACAACATATATTTTACGACATACTCATTTTTTTTTAGCTGATGTCCTCATTTTATCATGCAACTTGCAGAAAAACCTCATCAGTGCTATTTCATTGTGTTGGTCATACCCAAAGCTCACGACCATGAATGACCAATGCCAGTCAACAGCAGAAAATGAAGAGCCTTGATCTGTGGCCCACACTTCCTTCCTGCTATATCCCAACATAACACCTGCAATAAGTGCAGCTGACACCCCCCATTAATCCCATGATCCGTCTTACTGTCACACATGAGTAAGACTTTGAAGACATGTTATCCCCTCTCATGTGGATGGAGAAACACATTTTTAGGTGCAAATGCTCATCCTTTCTAATCACACTCAGCTGCAAAATGGGCCAGTACACACTGAACAGGACAGTCTATAGGGTGCACCATGAGATCTTTTCCAAACGCTTCACAAACTGGAGGAAACTCTCTCATCTTAAATCTACAGAGACCAAGGCACTTCCCAAAGCATACACACACAGTCTTAGCCTTTTACAAATCTACAAATAACATGTTGTCAGATAGCAGGCAACATCTCACGACTCCCCCATCATTTTAAAGAGGCTTACAGTAAAAGCTGGTCCATGCTATATGGATGTAGTGGAAAAAGCTCTAGTAGAATAGCCCGGGTCTCCTTTTAGCTCATCCAGGAGGATCCCAAGGTGTTGGCAGGTGTGGCAATATATATAATCCACTTCAGGTTGGTCTGGATCAGTCGTGGGTCTCCTCCCAGTCATTCTTCCCCCGGTCAGACATGCCCTCCAAACAGAGGCACCTGTGAGGGTTTCTAATCAGATGCCTGAGCCACCTCAATTGGCACTTTTTAATGCTAAGGAGCAGTGGTTCTACCCTGAGCCCCTCACCCTCTCCCAAAGGATCAATCTTATCCTCTCAGTCACTAACCAGAGCTTGTGGCAGTAGGTAAGGGCTAGAATATAGATCACCTGGTGGATTGAGAGCTCTGCCTTCAGGCCTTTCTTACTGCAAACTTCGTCTGCTACAATGTCTGCATGACTGCAGTTGCAGCACCAATCCTCCAACTATGTGCTCATCAAATGCTCCATTTTACCTTCACTCATGAACAAATCGCCAAGATATCCTCTTGACCATCATCTCTCTCTACAGGCCAAAGGCACAGCTCCAAAATCCAAACCTCATTTGCAGGGGTTGTTTTCCCATCTTCAAAGCATAAGCTTTTCTATCTATTTTCTCTCCCTTTAATTGGTATGACTGTGTGCTGCTGATCTTGAGTGCAAGCTCACCTAACTTAACACAGCTATACTCCCTAATATAGTGGAGCTTCTAAAATTTCCCCACAGAGGAAAGAGAGAGCTGACGTGGATACTGATGTATCCTGTAATTGAAATTAACAATCCCATACATGGACCCTCAGAATCACAGTGTAATTGCCTCCCTCATTAAAAAACATGTGTTGCGTCTTTGTGATCTGCACCAGGTTTCATATTAAACTGGATTATTGCTGCTGCCACATACAGTACAGTATATCATTCTTTTTCTTTTTTTTTTGTGTCTGGTCATTTGACGACTACATGGTGAAAGTGAGATAGCACTGCTTGGTGGCATGCTGCAGTATGTGCTTTAAATGAATAATCTTCATTATAGAGGTCTCGCTCCTCTGAACTTCAATTCCACTCAGTATCCAATCCCCCCCTGCTATAGTGCCTCAATCGTTAGGAAATTTAATTACAGCTCCTGAAAAAAACTTGAATCAGATGGATTATCCACATTGGCCATGAAGCTTTGTTTCAGAGTGGGGGCTTCCGGGAAATTTCCAGAACACTTTTAAGGGTAGCTAGCCTCCATTTAGAGACAGGATTTAGACAAAAACGCACCATTGAACAAGTCCATATAATGTGGTGCTGGAATATGGCCTTCAGAGCCATTCTGCAACTATTGTACTGAATTAAAGTACTGCACGTAAGCATGGCAACTAGTCTATGAAAGAGACACTTTTTCAAAAATATGACCATTGTGTCATTTGAAAGGGATGAAATATGAGGCCTCAAATACACCTAAACTTCATTTATATGTTGACCGGACATTAATTTATTTCTAAAAACAAAAAGGTAAAATTGTCTTATCACCGTGTGATGAAGTGTATGATATGAGAAGAGTCAAAAGAGAGCATTATTATGTCTTTGTTACAGGTCATTGAGTTCAGTCTGCATATCTTCACAAGTTCTTTCTATTTGTTATACAAACACAACACACACAAATGTAGACACATGCACCCACAAGCTCAGGAAATGAAATATAAATGATGTTAATAATGCATCAACTGAAGTGTTGAAACAGGTGTCAAGAAGAAATGGGTCATCAGTGTTTGCAGGTTCAAATGTGTTGATGGATTATCTCACTTTCAAGTGTGCTATTCTCAATCACAGTCTGACAGTTCCGTTTGAAATGCTGCTCAATATTTGATGAAGCCACCTTAGATCTCGGTAAGCACCCATTGTACTAAGCTGCACAATCTCTGTGAGATCCTCTTCTGTCATTATAAACATAAGAGTTAGCTATTTTCATACCTTGTATCGTTTGCCTTTTGATGATACACATTTTTCAGTGTATTTCTTAAAACCTTAAAATTCGGAAGTTGCTTTGATAATGTTGAACTGAAGTCAGGTTTTCTTAAATTTATCAGTTTGAAAATCCTCTTCTCAGCACAAACAAAATTAGCCCTGTGTTGACTCATCGGCAGGCTTGGCTATCCAAATAGTGGCACAAATCAAGGAAAGCCATTTTAAGCCATTTGAGCTTGGAGGAAGACATTTCAAATCCTGCAGAATGACAAATCTGGCCTATGACGGTGAGGCTGAGCTTGAGGCATATAATCCATTTGTTCCCCAAATATTCTGTAGAGATGCTTTTTTATACCTACTCCATAGTTATACTGAAAGTTGACACGGCTGACAGCGACATTTACAGGCTTGCTGTTGAAGAACAGAGCGGGTTGTCACTCATTAAAAAAGTTACAAAAGGCTCATGAGTCTAAGGATTCAAAGCTTTATTTGTCACATACACTAGATGTCTGTTGATAGTACTGACAGTCAATAATATGAGCAGCAGTAGACAGAGGAGCATAGAGCAACTTTTGAATTTGAGATTTACTATAATTAAATTACTTATGTTCTATACTGTTCCCAGTTTGCAAACATTTTTTGTTTTGACAATAAAGCAGAATTGCACTTGGAAGTGATTATGATTCATCTTACATAAGTTAATTCACTGTTAATATTGCCTACATCAGTTGCTGTGTTATTGGGTTAATATGATCCAGGATTATTTAATTACTGCCCCAGCATAGTAAATCTGCCTGCCCTCGAGCTGCTCTAAAATATAGAGGGGCTTCAAAGGGGAGCATGCTGATAGTCAATCTGTGATATTGTCCTGTCTGATCTTAAAAGGAAAAATGTGTGTGTGTGGTAAAAAGACTGTTGCAATCCTGTCTCGACCCCGACAAATTACATTCTTATGCAACTACTTTGCAATTGAATATTCTGTTCAGTGGCTAAACTGACAGTACAGAAAGTATCTCACTTTTAATTTACAATACATTTCACCATTACAACAATCTTTTCCTCAGTCAAGGGGTTGAGTTGCCTAAACCTAATCATACTTTAACCATGCTGTTGTTGTCATGACCCCAATGCTTTTCAAGGGCTTTTAGTTGCTTAAACATAACCATAATCATTAAACATTTTTTGACATGATCAGATATTGTAGGATATTGGCAATAATCATTGTGCAGATAAACACAATCTTGATGACATTATATTTTCCCCCATAACCTACAGTACATGTGGATACAAAACAGTTATGTATGGAAACAGTTGTCCTTTGAGTGAGGCTGTCTCTCTGAAAGAAGTGTATCAAGGTCTTTGATTGTTCGACAGAGTGGGGATTCACTGCTTGCTGCACTCTGCAGCATCTCTCCCAAATTACCTTTCCTCTGCAATCAGAAACACACAGATTTTGGTGACTTGATTTTTTTCCTTCTTTCTTCTTTTTATCCAACAAATCTCAACCTCCCCATCTGTCTGTTTTACATATGTCTACTTTTTTTATCTTTCCATCTTGAGGCACAAGACCATAATTACCTTTCAAGCTTTTTCCATTGTGTTGGCTCAGGTTAGTGTCATGGTATACCCCCCTCTCTGCTTTTCATTCCTCCTCTCATACATCTGGTACTCCCTGCATCCTGCCATTGGGATTCTGCTCACACTGGCCTGTCTAATTAGAGTGAGGCAGAGAAAAAGAAAAACAAAGGCCTCTCCTTTTTTGCTTCCCTCCACATGTCCTCTCCCTCCTTCCAGTGCCTCTAGTTTTCACTCCCCTCCCTCTCACTCCTCAGTCTGCCGGATCACAGGGAGATACTGCTAATTGATTTGTTAAAAGCCACTCGGTTTTTCATGGTATTTTAAAGACTTTTCTGTGACAAGACAAAACAATCCAAAGTTTTATTTTCCCAATGACAGGAAGTGTGAATAGGGCAGCAATTCCTCCATCTTTGTTCCTAACACACCTGCAGTGTGTGTGTATAGTAGCTGAGATTGTGAGTTGATTGTAAACTGAATAATTTATTTGTTTGGAGTAGCCAGACTAGCTGCTACATTTCCCTTTACAGCACTGTGGTTTGCCTATCTCTTTATTTATTTAAAGTTATACTACATATCAGGACCCTCCATATATGAGTTGTCCACACTGAATCGATCAGAATAAATTATGCAGCACCTATTGACATCCCAGGAAATTATCAGTGTAGGGCTCCAAGTATGGTAAAGAAAACATGTTTATGTAATGCTGTGCGCTGCCTGAAGGTTTTGTTGGGAAACCAATTCTCTCATATCTGCATTTCTCTGTTTCATCTATCTATCTTTGTGTCTGTGCATTCTCCCTCCGCTGTGGAGGATGATCAATATTTCAGTGAAGTGTCATTTCAGTTCCAGGCCTGTTTATTCTCCCTGTCTACATCAAGGATATGAGATGAGCTGCCTCTGGTGCTTCTGTCCCTGCAGAAGCATGTGCATACATGCACAGCGGTGGACATACATGTTTGGACACACACACTCTATCATGCGACCCAAACCCATTTTACCACCTCAGCTGACACAGCTGGGCCAACAAACCTCTCTCCACAACTCTCCAAATTACCCAGCTGCCCCATGCTTGGTCCAGCTGCCCCAGCGAGCCGTGCTCATTTATAATGGAGCCTATGTGACAGGCTCCAGCATTAGCACACTCCACTGTCCACACACACACACACACACAAACACACACACACACAGACACAAATTCCACTCTACGGGAAAGCATGCATTCCTCCATATGTGTGTCTGTCCTGCTGGTGACTTCCCAGCAGTGAGGCTGTGTCTCAGCTGGACTTGTTCTCCCTCAAAGCTCGCCGCCTGCTGCCACATACCCGTCCTGATCAGTCACTGTTAATAGGAAAATTCAATCACCAGCTCATCACACATGGCTTAGCCCCCCACTTCCCACTATCTGCAAAAAAGGATGAACTAAAGAAAAGAGGAGAAGTTGGCAATGAATTGTACTTACACGTATTCAGTACTGTACAGTAAATATAGATATTGGATGCATTCATTGGACTATATGCATCCCGGCAAGCTGTCAAACGTATTTAGCAAGTGCTGCAGATGGGAGAATTGTGTTGTTTTGTTAAAGAAAACAGATTTACTGATGTTTTTATGCTTGCCTTGTTTTGGTTGTACAGGGGCTTCCGCCTAATGATCTGAGTCAGATTAGGCAGATAAATCATTAAACACAGTTGTTTGTTGCCATGCTCAAATTGACCCCCTTAGCCATGCAATGGAGTGTAAACCATCTTTTTAAAATGTGCACTTCCTACATTATGTTCTCAATTCAAACCTTTCTCCTTTGCTATCATAATTTCCTATCTCCTGCTCCTTCTCCACCCCTCACATACCCTCCTCCCTCTCTCATTAATTGATATGGTCTCACTTCATTAGAGCCATTTTGCACTGGTAGAGAATTTCACATTAATTTTCTCAGTGGGTTTCATCAGTTTTAATTTCAACCTTTACTGTCACCCATACAAACCTACTTCAGTTCCATCTCACGATCTGCATTCTCTCATCTCTTCTGGATCCAAATTCTGACTCTAACCTTTATTTGGCTTGTAGCGGAGCTGGAATTTAAAAGAAAATACTTCAATCAATGCCCATTTCGTTATTGTTGATGATGGGATGGGATAGACACAGTGCTTTTCTGGTTTAGACACCTTCTGTCACAACAATTACCACCAGTTTTTGAGACATTTCGTAGTTGTTTTTGCAAGAGAAAGTGTGCAGGAGCGGAGGGAAATTTGTTTTTAGTTGATAACCATACAGAGGCTTTAGAATGTTTTTCTGTTGCTTGATTGGGATTTTCGTTGTAAGACTTTTCTCTATGTTGGAGTGTGGGCCAGCTCTCTCCACACAAGATAAATGAACCACTTTAAAAAGACTCCGCTTTCAAATTTCACTCTGCTGTTGCTGGTCAGAATATTAACCAGGTTTCCACATTCCCAGACACACTGTGGGTACACCATGATGTTTTATACTCGGCCATTTGAATTGGAAGCCAAACACTTTGGAGTGCCCGAGTCATTGAAATGCCGGAATGCCTCTGGGGCTAAATTGAGGCACAAAAGCAAACCAGGAGAAGTAAATAGTCATTAATAAATAGATTTCTAACAGCAGATGGGTCCCTTGGAGTTGAGAAGGAATATTATGGTGAGAGGACGGGGATGAGTGGCTGCCTGTTTTTTACTTAGCTCCTGGGCTGAAAGGAATAATTTGCCTCCCTGATACGTGTCGGTTTTCAATAAACATATAGGCAGCAAAACGGCAGCGTTGTAGGACCAACAAGGCATCATTTAGTCCACTGGTTAAAGGCTCTGAGATGGCAGAATAGCACAAGTTATGATCTCAACCCACATCTGCAGTTGACAGAGAATAATGCTCTTATGATGGCAAGTGCTCTTACAGTATGAAGCTGTGGATCACTGCAGACAGATAATAGTAGTTTGGAGCTCATCACTTGTCTGTGAGACCAGTTCAGTAAGACATTTCAAGATTCACGAACTATGGTGTTTTTTATTCAATATTTAAAGAGAAAGAGAAATTAATAGACTGATTTATTATTATATATTATGTATTATTTAACCCTATTGTTTCTGGAGACCCTGGATGCTCTCTTCAACAGCTCAAAAATATTCTTACATGTTTTATTACCTTAAAAATTCCTGTCTAATTTTATGAGAATTGCTTTTAAACACGATTTTGAACTGCTGCTATGTTTCAGGAGTTTGCCACAGAAAATTATGCATTGCATCTGTTTGGGGTCTCAGAGACTCCAGCTGTAAAACATGATTAAACAAAAAGGATTTTCTTTGTATCTGTGATTGCTGTTGAAAGTACTTTCAACAGCACTATCCTCCCATATCCCTAATTACTATTAGTCTGTTTGGATTTTGATCAGTTTGTTCACTTGAGGTCTAACAGTGAGTCAGACTTCTCTGGGGTCTAACAAATCAAATCCCAAAATATAAGTAACACTATTTAGGATGACTTTACGTTTCTTTGATGAAATATTTGCTTGTTTGGTGTTATTAATATGCTCTACTGTTTGTAACAAAGGTAAGGGGTCACATTTCAGTACTTACGTATTACGTAAGTTCACAAGATAAGAAACAAATATTTCAACTAGAAATATTGGTTTTGCAATATATATTTGCAATTATTATGTTACACAAGAAGTGTGAGTCATAAGTAAAAAAATCAGGAAGTGAAGCCAATGTCTATAAGGGCTAAAATATAAGGGCTAAACTTTTTAGTCACATACATTTAGCGTCATATTTATAATATATTATTTCAATTGATCGTATTAGATAGGACTGCCAGGTTAAAATTGACAAATATTTTGTTTGAGGTATTCAACATTTTGTTATCTCACATGTAAATTACATGGATCTGTGTCGTTGGTGTGTTAACTGGAGTGTGGATAATAACCTGATAAACGTCTCCCCTTTTAAACAGTAAATCCAATTCTAATCAGAAGAATTATTGACTCCAGCAAAAAACAAAAACCCACATGAAGGGAATTAGCTGGGTGATGGGGTGGAGTCAAGTACATCCGCCAGACAATAATTATTGGATTAACAATGGATTCCAATGTGTCCTCCAGTGCAATCACTAAAAAGGTTAATGGAAGCCACTCTGAATTGAAAAGACGTAATAGCACTCTAGGATTCTATAGACCTTTGCAAAAATCAACATATTAATACAGAGAACATTATTATCAGTATGCAAAATGCATTATAATGGTTTCCAGAACAAAATATTTACGGTTAGATGGTGCTGTGTTATTGCGAAAATCTACAAGCAGTGCTATGCTTGGTATAGACTAGAAACTACCTCTCTAAGAAAATCAAAGTTCTTTTCTTTTCTTTTTTTTGATGGTGAACCCAACCTAAAAAGCGAGCCTCAGATCGTTTGTGCTTTGTGGCTGTCCACAATATTCTTACTGTGCCCTAGGGACACTCAACTCCATCAAACAGGAGAAACAAACAGAATCTGCTGCAAACAGAGTGTCTGCTCCTGCTGTGTAGTAGAGTATGTCCTCGGCTGGTGGAGCTCAAGATTTTATGCCTGTGCGTGCCCAGGTTTTTGTGTCCGTGTGAAGTGAAAAGTGATGAATGAGAGTTGATGCTCATTAGTTTTTCCTGACAGTAACATTGGACGGTTACACCTATAACAGATTCCTGACAGAAAATAACACTCCTGTCTTTGTGGGGTGACCGGCTTTGAAAAAGAAAAAAGACAGCACTCAGTCAAAGTGTATTCTCTGACAGCTGACAGACAGTCTGCGATAGCCTCAGTGTTTGTGTGTATTGGGTTAGATGAGTAAAAAAGGATCAAAGTGCTATGTGGTCTCACTGGCAGAGAGAAACGCACTTTACCCAGCATGTTTGGTGTTCTTGGAGTCATCTCAGCTCTCAACATTCCCCGTTGTTACTGAAGCGTCCGACACACATGCAAGCATTGACTGTGGCCAAAATATCGGCACTGACTGTGCTGAGCCGGGCTGTTTTGTTGCTGTGCAGACAGACAAACAGGCCGAACTCCTCTGGTGTGCCCATCCACCAGACCGGAGCAGACCAGCCAAGCCCAGCCGGCTGCTGCAGCTTGTCTGTGCTTGTTTGCACCAGCTCCGAATCTGGCTGTGCTACATCTGGCAGTGACACAGCTCCAGAGCCACCTTGCCTTCACATGCAAAGTCCTGAAAGATTGATGAGCAGCCAGAACGTGGCGCAGTCTCACAGGTGCAGGGAACTGCTAATGGAACCGTTAGACACATCCTGACTGGACCCGTCTCGTCCTGACTCAACAGATCCAGCTCTGATATCTTTCAATCTTCAAATTTTTCATCCTAGGCCACTCGGGCAGCTGTTGAATGTGATGCCTTACCTTGTCAGCATGTGTTTCATAACATTTATTCTAACTTTGATCCACAGTTTCCCCAGTGTGCTCTTTAGGAATTTGAACAGACTTGAACTTTGGTTAACCCTAATTCAACCACAGAAGGTCACTGCAGAGCTGTGGTAGATCAGTCAGTCGGCTTGAATAAATACATTTGATAAAACTTGTTAGTGAACTTTCAGCTTAATTGTTGATGCAGGGAATGAATAAATAAAGCTAAATGGGCCATGTGTTTCTTTCGATTTACATTGCATTTGTTTACAGTGCATGTTTTCAAGCTAAATATGCAGTCAAATTGACAAATATTCATAAGGTTTGGAGTATCACTCTTTAATGGGTAATTGAATCAGCTCCAATAAGTTCCAATAAGTTGGTAATAGGAAGAAATTATTGTAATATGTCCTAATTTGCATGGTACAGTTTGTGAAACTATACAGATCCAAATAAAGTCCAGCAGTACCACAGAAGTCACATTTTCAGGCTTTCTGACGACAGTATAATTGCTCCACAACTAAGAATCTATCAAAAGCAAGGCCACCCTGAAATAATGTAAAAAGCATGCCACATTACACACAATTCCTGACTCGCAGAGGAATGGATGATGTAGGTCAATTTTTACCAGAGTTGATTGAGCCAACCATCCATGCAGAGCAGAGTGCAGTGTGTATGCAAAGTTCACTTTAATGAATTTCAATCTGCCACCCTGTCCCTCCAATCACCCACCCACCTTTAAAATGTACACCAAATGGCTAAAGGAAGTGTTACGGTGAAAAATCACAATGCTGCCAGATACGGCAGTGATTTTGATGAATTTCCTCATCAAAGACTCGTCACACCATATGGCAGATCTCTATTTTGCATCTGACCTTCTCCTGTTAAATACCTTGTTTCGTAGCAGCAAGGTAAGCAGATAACGGCCTTCAGCTACATTGCTGGGGCAAGAAAGCTCTTATAAACTGCTTTTCTTATCAAACTGTCTCTGCAGTGCACAACAAAGCACAAGAAAAGCTGCAAAACAAAAACCTTAAAACAAAAGAAAAACAGTTCTATCTCTCTTTCTTTCTCTCTCGCCCTCTCAGACCTGGTTCCTGTCTGGTGTATTGGTCAGTGCTGAGCACTTTTTAATTCAAAATGTAATCGTTTTCCATTAGAATAGATTGTACCCTGAAGGCACCCAGCTAGGAGGAGATCATTTTCCCGATTGAAAAAAATGAAGAAAAAAAAATCTGGGAAATGAACCCCCTTAGGTTTAAATGAAACTTCATTTAGGAACATTTCACTGGCAGTTTTGTTACCCTTTCCAACTGTTAGATGGGTACAGATTTCTGAGGTTCTAACTTCAGTCACTACATTTTCCATAACAATATTTCCTCCTTTTATCAAGGAGATGAAGGGTAATGAATGTGGTAGATTGGTATATTGATGCACATGGGCATGTTCAGGCTCTGAATTGCTGAAGGTTTTGAGGGACAAATAACAGTTGACTGCTGGCATGTTCAAAAAGCTCTTCCCCCCTAAATGCTTAATGAAACGTGGTACTGGTAATTATTTGATATGAGATCAGGCGGCCTCAATAATTTCCCCCTTCACGAAGGAACCCCAGGCTGCAAATAACCTACACAGAGTATTGGGGACCGTGGCTGGACTGGACAAGCCGGGTGTGCATGGGTGGCTTTGGAGAAGTGGTGTTTACTAGAGTGGGCTTTGAGAGGAGGGATTAGTTCTCTTCCACTTAAGCAGTGGGCAGTGGGCTCTGGCTCTGCTGCTGGAGCAGCCAGCACTCCACTCAGCCAGATAAGGCAGGCAGAAATGGCTCCTGAAGCAGCTCACAGCATATGCTAACACACACTGGGATATACTCTTACAAACACACATATATAGGCAGGAAATATTAGTGTGCATGTGCCCATACGGATACAGTCTTGCACAAATGATAAAAAAAAATACATACAGCATTATTTTATTTTTTTAAACCCCGTTGTTGTTTTCCTATCACTCTTCAGTTTTAAATACCCGATTAAAGTTTGCAGAATATTTCAGTGTGCCGCTTAGATACACAAGTAATAAAGACAACGCAAACATAGAAACCCATAAGCGTGAATTAAATGGCTTGCTTGTGGGTGGGATTAGAGACAACAAGGGGAGTCATAAATGAAGTAAGAATAAACGGATAAGGAGAGACGAAGAAAAGAGGAGTGGAGGTGCCAGACGTGCAGAGGAGGCAGAAACGGGTTCCCACAGAGTAATGGAAGAGCAGAGGAGGTTGTGAGAGGTATGATGCAAGGGATTGGATCTTTCAAGCGGTAATCGCTTAGCTACCCAAAGGGGACAACTCCCTCTTTCCCGCTCTCTCTCTCTGCTCACTCCCCTGTCAGGAGGAGGAGGAACAGGCCGTGGATTGAAATGTAAAAGAGGCTGAGGATCAGAGACAGGTGGAAAATGAGAGGCGCAAAGGGCAGAGTGGGGGAGAGATGAGGCAGAAATGGTGCCGGTCCCTGTGCTTGAACAGGGTAGAGGTAGAGTTTGTGCATGTGTGTGGTTGTGTGCTTGCTGGCGTCTGCCTCCATGTGCATGGTTGGATTCTTGTTTATGTGCAGGTCTCAAGAGACAGTGTGTAGATTATTGTTAGACAGGACCTATCCTATTTGAATCACTCCACGGGCCCATGGAATGAGGGTAGAGTAGAATGATATCCATCAGTAATATAAACAGCTGGAGGTTATGCTGGGACCAGGAAGTATTCAGTGCTCTGAATCCCCTGATAGTCGGCTCAAGGGAGTTCCACCATATTTCTGTGAATGTATAAATCTTATACCCTTTATGCAAGCAGTAAGAGTGGAATCAGCTAATCAAGGGTTAAAATAAGTAGGCACTTAGATAACAAAAAAGAGATTAAAAGTGAGTGAACTGCTGGAGCCATAGATTGTTTATTTACCTTGTTTATAACCTAAAACATATGACTTTCAGTTTATACAATATAAATAAAAGAGAGGTCACGTCTATCATTATTAACATGCAACTATAATACTTTTTTTCTTTACCAAAGTAAACCAGAAATAGCTGGCTAGCTTTATCTGGCCCTATGTAAAAGGAAACCAAACTAAGGCCCCATCAGCACTCATTACATCCTTTCATCTGTCTATTGTAAGGCAAATGGAGCACAAGGGTGCACTTTATCTCGTGTGCTTGATGCATGTATCATGTGCAGGCATGAATCTTTGAATACCAACAATATGAATTATTCATTGACCTAATTAAGGCCATGACTCATTAATGTACATTTGGAGTATACATGATGATATTCAAAAAAAGAATGGCTATGAATCATGGATCGCCCACTGTGAACACACATCAATCAGAAATGCCTTGTTCAATAAATAGACGGTAATTGGGCCCAAAGAAAGTTAGTTATTTGCAGACAGACCTTATTAAATTTAGAAAAAGGTTCTAGTTGGTCCCCAACTAGAAATGGTGCTTTTTCCATGTTTTGTCCTATTTAAAACAAATTGAACATACTGTATGCTTTGCATTACTGCTTACTATTCTCCAGGCAAGCCACTAGTTGTAGTTGATTAGGTCTTCCATCGCAGTAATCAACAAGTCCTTTTTTGTGTGTCATTACAACATTACAACAAAAACATGTTGTTTGTCATTGCCATCCAGAAAAACACATTCAAGCTTTTTTTGGTCTGACTGTCCTATCGGCAGGACAACATAATTTGTCTGGGCCTTAAGAAACCACCAAAAATAAATAATGTTTTATAATAACATAAATAATATAAATCTGCTTTATGATGTGACAACACTATGTTTAAGGTTTGGTTAGGTTAAGTTTAGGCATGAAAAGGACTTTGTTAGGGTAAGATTGTGGTTTGGGTTAAACAATTATAGTTTGACTGTCAGTAGGAAATAAGAAGCAAACAGCGGCTCCCCAGTCCAACATTCTGTTGACCCATCCAACAACCCCAATGTCCTCCTTCTGCAGACAATGTGGCTCTTTAACAATGTCACACTATCTCGTCCTTTGCCCCCGAAAGACATGAGTCATGATTAATACGGCTGCTAGACGGCTTTGAGCCTTGAACTTAAACATATGACGTCTGATGCTGTCGTTTTTCTTAGGGAGACAGTTTCCAAAGTTACATTACAGTTGCATGTTCCTGCAGTTGAAAGCAGGAAGAAAAAGTCTCAATTCTCCAACACCTAAAATGTCAGAGTCTGCTGCTAGACAGCAACACTTTTTTTCTGACCAAATTCACAGCATCCTTTTCACAATACCAGTGTTTATAGGCTGTTTGTCTTCGAGATTGGGTTGCCAGAAAACATCAATTATTCTTTTCTTTTCTTTTTGTCAGTGTAAATGTATAATAAATGTATGTACACTTAAATGCACCACTGGTGCGAGTGTTGATAATGGTTGCCGCTCGTAACTTCACAGTCACATAACAAAAATATAACTTGAATAAAGAAGTCATGCTGTTCACTGCGAAAGATCTCAAGTTGAAAATGTGATAGATCTCAAGCATATTGAGTCTCCGGGCTGATTTTAATAGTGCACTGAAATAAACTGAATTGCTGCCTGGAAGGTAAAAAAAATCTGTCAAGAAACTTATTGTATTCTTTGGAAATTGTTCACAGTAATGTAAAGCCTCTTCTGTGCAGCACTTTAAAGTTTTAGTAGAGGCAGTTACCCATAATGGGCCATGCTCTCTTCATCTCTTTATCACCCTAGCCACCATCTTATACACATCTGGTGAGAGGATAGAGGTTTCCCATCCAGGCTCATCATTAGCATCAAACATGGGGAGTGGCTCATTTGATCAGATTTCCCCTCTCTCCACTACACATATTCCCACCCATCTCTTTTTCAGTATTACCAGCACCACCACCCTCTCCTCCGTCTGTCTTTTTCTCTCTCGCAGCCGCTGAACAAGGGAGTTCTATTTTCAGAGGAATGCCTGAGAGAAGTCATCAGAAATAATGACAGTAACATTTAATAATGTAGAAAGGAGGATGGCTAAATGCTTTGTAACAGCTTCGGGGAGATAACATAAATCCAATCATAGGTCGGATGTAGTAAATAAACAGTAAGGAGATGTGTTCAAAGGGCTGAGTGCCGTCCCAGTATTATTTTACACTCTTTCATGGAATGAGTGTGGGATGGATTGAAGATGGTGGAGGGTCTAGTGATTTCTAATATACAGTTGAAAGCAAGGTGTATTTCCCGTGGAGTGAGAGACAGAGAGTGTGTTTGTGTATGGCGGGCATGTATCGTGTGTATACTTGCTCACATTTATTGATCAGTAGCCTTGGACTTTCTGACCCCTTTTAGCACTGTCAGTCAGGCGGCTTATTCTCACTACGCCCCCCCTCAGTGCTGATTGAATTTCAGTGTTGAGGTCGCACAGTGCTGAGGTTCTACTTGACTTACCAGGACAGCATATCTTGGAAGTATTTTATATTTCTAATTTCCTGTCTGTGTCATGCACACTAATTCTGCACCACTGGGTAAAGAAATACTTCAGCAGAGCCCTGTAAGACTGCAGTCTTCATGCTGAATAAAATAGAACATGGGGAATTGGGAAGCTGCTTGACTAAACAACATGAATTGCTCATTTTAATAGGGGACTTAATGTGTTCTTTTATTTTTAAGGTCCAGCTTCACTTGTTGTTTGGTGCTACCTGAGAAGGAAGAAGTTCTGAGGTTAAACCATGTTGCTTGTGCTCCATGTTATAGTTGCTTTTTGTGTTATGTTGTGCGCTTAACTGATTTATGGTGCCTGTCAGCAAATAAAACTGTCACAGTTTCATCAAGTGTATTCCAGTCTTGTTTGTTTTATTGGACTTAAAGTGCCTGTTTGAATTCTCTTTTTCCCACTGCTCGTGAATGAAAGCGTACATGTTGAAAAGTAATTTCATTGCTTAGTTGCCATGAGCCTTCATATGCAGGACAGATCATTTATAGCTATCAATAAAACAGTTTCATTTACATCTTTGACAAACTGTTGAATGGAAGAAAACAGCAAAGCTGCTAAGCTGCGTCTTATCTGGGGATTTCCTACCTAGTTAAGAGTGCAAATCATTTGCAAATCAGTGCAGAATGAACAAACTCCTTTCTCTCTCAGACTGGCTCATACTGTACATGCAATAGTGAACATTTTAAATTTACAGCGTAAACAGATTTTGAAGTAATATTAAAAAAAAAAAAACATTTTAGAGTAATTTAGCCATTTGTGTCACCTGGTACATTTCAGGGGCAGTTGAAAGTCGTCCCTATGATGAAACTTTTCAAGTGAATGGTGAAATTACTCCCAGAACTGAGGCATTTTTTGGCACTCCATTAACTGTAGTTGGTAACTGCACATATTCTCAGTCAACACGTCCTTTGGCACTCAAAAAAGGTGTTAAAATGTGTTAAAACTAGTCCTGCCCTACCTGAAGTTTAAAAGACCCTAACAACCTTATCAGGACAATTGAGTTTAAATTACAGTGAGAACTAAGTGTGAGCTTAGAAAACCCAATTTTCTCAGTTCCCACTCAGCTGTCTCTGTGGCTTGTTTGAAAAAATTTTCCACAACTGTAAACTGCCACAATCAAGCTAAATGACACACCAGGTAATTACAGGTGGGGAAAGAAAGCGGGTGACTGATGAAAAAAAAAAATCTATAGGTTAATGGAATAATAGAGAATTAGTGATCATTGTAACACTAACTGATTATGTGTGTGTGTGGCACATGTGCTTTTGTGTGTGGGATCCAGTATTGACTGAGAGGCCAAAGACCTGCCCCTTTGGAGCCTGTTTGTGGTTTGCTTAGCTCTTTCTGTCTTGCTCTTTCTTACTCAGATTCAGGTTTGATTCACACCTCCTACTCTATCAAAACCACTAATGAACTTGACTCCCCCATGAACTTCATAAGAAAGCTCTTTATCCCTTTCAAATAGGCTTTGACTTACACAATAGCTGAATGTAGCAGTCATTTTGTTCACACTACAATGCTGCTATGAGGACCAAAGAGCTTAGACATTATGGACATTTTGGGACTCAGATTCCAATATGGCTGCATTATTACTCATGTAATCGGATAACCTCTAAAGCAAACGTTTTAAATGATGAATATTGCTTTGTCACTGCGTGCACTTTCTCGGCTGGTGCTCCACAGGCATGTATTAAATCAGTTTTGACTGTCCCTGTACGATGTCTAGTTCCAGGCTTTTTAGCTGCAGCTCCTAAGGGATCCTTCCAATAGCTGAGGCCTTTCAGGTTTAATTCTGTTTGGATGAGCAATGTTATTAGTGCATCTCAGTGGCTGTGTCAGCCTGATTGGTGAAGGGGACTGCAAAAGAGCTGATTGGAGCGTTTGATAAAGGGTGATTAACCAAGCCACTCTTTAATTTTAATATCCCACAAATGTGCACGCGCACACACACACACACACACACACACACACACACACACACACACACACACACACACACAGCTACTACATACACTTCTAGCTTAGCCCTCTGCTCCATGTCACACTGGCCGGTTTTATTAGAAAAACATGAGACAACAGATAAGAGATAGTCCCCTGAATTTTCACCAAGGACAAGATTATGAAAAATTGTTTTATATTCAGAGGAAATAGTGGCCATACTGCCTATGAGACAGTGTATGTGTGTATGTAATTTATTTTTTCTCTGACAGTATCCACTACCAGACCTTGGAGGACATCAGCACACATACTGTACATGGTTTTGAGGTGCCCTTGCTGCAGTAATCTTGGGCTCTATCAGTGCCAGGGACAAACCAGCAACTGTTCCAGTCAGACATCCCACCCAAAGAGCCAATCTGCCAACTTGTGCTGGCTGGATGCACTGAGTAAAGACTGACACAAAGAAAAAAAGCAGACAGCTTTTTAGATGCAAAGCCTTTGGTGTTTTATTCCCCTTTATCAGTAGAATGTTTTTTTTTTTTTTTCATGGATGGCTGCGGGCAGAGGTCACAATCACACAGAGAAACAAAGAGCAAATGGATGATTGGAGAGAGTTGAGTTTGTTGTGCTGTTTGATGTCGTCAAGCAGGCCATTTACATATTGCGATTTACCTTGATAAAGACAACCGAAGGAAGGGATTAACAGTGCCTAGGAACAGAAACGGAACAATTGAAAATGCAAACAGAACTTGAAATGCAATTAATTCTATTAGCCGGACATTCCCAGAGGAGTAGTGATAAAGCCGAACACTTACGGATGTGTCAACAGACAGCGTCAGCAGTACAGGGAAGAGATACATTTGTTTAGGGCCCAGCCTGCAAAGACCTCGCAAACACTTTAAACAAGCCCAGGCCTCTGAACTGGCTTTTTATGTATTTTATCACTGTTTTGTTGATAAAATCAAACAAGATAACAACGGTGTTTTAAAAGAGAAAAAAATACAATCAGAAGGTTGTTTGAATTTACACAAGATGAGAACATCCTTCAGACTGCGGCACAGGTGGCGAGTGATAGCACTGAAGGACATGTGTTCTGTTTGCTCTGATCAAAGTACAGCACAAAGAGTGGTTACTGTATACAGTTGCATGTACTCTGAGTGAGGCAGAGGTACTGGAGGCAGCTTCTTTGTAGCTACCCTTCAAATTTATCTGCTCTAAGGAAAGAGCTATATAAATTACAGTCTTGCCACATAAATCACAATTGCTGTAACTTTATTTCCATTTGTTTTTTCTTTAACTTCAAATCCATCAAGACAGGTTCAAGTTCATACTTTTCTGTGTTTATTTACACTCGGTCAGGTGGAGGCGTAGTGCCGTACCACAAAATAAACAAAAGAAGATGCTCTGTGTGTGCGTGTGTGTGTATATGTGTCCACACACCTTCCGGTAAAAGCAAGACAATGACAATGAAGGCAAAAGACGCAGACAGGAAGCGGACTGATAAGATGCAGCTTCAAGGTTAGCACCAAGTGTATTACTCAAACAACACTCACATAACAATATTGTTGGCCACGTGTAGTGTGTTGAGCCAACCTTCATACATTGCTGATCCTCGATAACCAGTATCATTACACTGGGTACCCCATGTCTCTGTTAACCCTGGGTTTCAATTTCAAAAAACTGTATTTCCATTATACATTTTAGGGTTCTCAAATTTAGATAAAATTCCCCTCCCTGAAATTCAAAAGCTATAATTAAGTTCGAAACAGCTCGAATCAGATGCAAACAATCAAATCAAGTCAATAACTGGTTGCTCAAATATGCTTGGTCAAATTTAGATACTAACATTCAGATTTGGACATAATGGCACGTGAATTCTCTTTCTGAATTTGAGAACCCTAAAATAAATATATAGCATTTGAAATAATTTTTTGGGAAATCCCACAACTTGAAAGTGACTATAGAGAATTTCACAATGTGAAAATTCCGAAAGATTGTTTTAAAAGTGAAACATTTCAGTGAAATAAATTTCAACATCAATTGTTATCATTTTGTTATATTGTAATAGTGATTAAATGTCAAAATTTGGTATCCAGTTGCTGATGTATTTCCAATTATTATGGCAATGATTTGCATCCATACACAACTGGATGTATTATCCTCACCCGCAGCCCTCCACACTGTCTCCCCTTCATCTATAGCAGGAGAATCTCTTCTTGAGAACAGAGAGCATGTCTGTTTCAAACACAAATGTGCTGAACTAATGAGTAAATGTCCCTGAGTGCTAGTATCTGCATGGATATCTTGTTCTGTATTGATCTTTGTTTAGCAACAAATAGCCCTGTGGCTGTAAAAAGGTATTGGCAAGAGCTGTGGAAAACTGCACATTCGTCACTGTTGGCTGATTTAAAGCAACAACTAATTTCATTCTGTGTAGGTAGAGTAGCAGTCCGGGTTAGTGTTGAATGGCAACACATAATTGTGTGAGCTCTGGCTTTTACAGTGACAAATCAAAGCTAGAAAATGACCCTCCATCACCTCATCTGCAGCCGGCCATAAACACTAAAAGGCTGGGATATGTTTTTTTTTTTGAGTACAATGAGCAAATGTTGGCTCCTGTCCTAACAGCTAGTATAATTTAACTAATGTTGAAGTGAACTATAAGAAACAGCAAAGTTGAGCATATCCACAGTGTCAGCCGGGAGTAATCATCTTTCAAACATGTTCAAGGATCTCTTAGAAATAGCCGGTCCCAATGCTGTTACACAACTACATTACCCAGAGGTAATGGATGGCTACCTACACTCAGACACATGGCAGGAGAGTCGATGTAAGCTGGGTTATAAACGCAGCAAGCACATAGCTCTTGACCGAGCTAGCCTGTTGACCAGTGGGAAGGGAAGAAGTGTTATTAGAAAGCTCTCCATGACCCCGTCAAATCCTCTGATATAGGCTGAGCTTGCACCTAGAGGGAAGTGAGGGAATTGAGAGAATGATGAATGTTTTAGAAGCCAGCGTTCCAGGAACTGGTATTTTACAGGCCTTCAGCACTAGGTTGAATTGGACCAGACAGTCGCCAGGGAGACACCAATCTCAGGAGGAGGAAATCTAGGCTGCACACAGAACAAGAGATGCAAGGCTCTGCATGCACCACAGTTGCCTCGACACTCTCAAGAGGTTTTTCAAAGCTGAGAGTCGAGGCAATTATTAATTATGTCTTTTTTCTCTTGGAAGAGAAACTAAGGAAAAATATGTTCACATAATATGTGATAGTGGAGAGGACTGAAGGTAACTTTATCTATGTTAGGCAGTTTTGTTCTCAGTTTCAAGGCACAATCAAATTATGCAATAACTGGCGATATGAACTACCCAAAAAATAAAGTGTAACTTACAGAACTGCCAGAAGAGAAAAAGTATTTGGGTGTTCAGATAAAGTCAGAGTAATTTCCTGTTTTACCTAACCTCAGGTTGTGCTATTGCTAATAGCGAGCACATTTAATTTTTTATTAGGTTTTCTTTATACAGTCAATAACAGTTTCAATACAGCAAATACATTACTGTATAATAAAGTAAATATGACATGTTTTTCTACATACAAAGCACATCAGTGCCACTTTGATGGTAATCTGATAAACTAATGTCTCATTTTAAACTAACATGCTTTGCTAAAAATCAAGCGATCATCATCTGCTGCTTCTGTAACCTATGCAAACGTGTGAGGAATATAACTGTGATTCACGACTGGTTGATACAAAGTGGTTTTGCTTTAAAAAAAGGCTGTCGTGACTGGAGGGAGAAAAAAAAGGATTGACCTTGAGCAAGTCCTTGCTCTTAGATGCATTTTCTTTCCCTTGGTGAAATTGCTCCACTGCACATTCTTCATAAAGTTTTCAATGGGGACAAGATTATCGTTGCCACATGTTCTGCACTGTTAAGTATATCCATCCATGCCTCCTTTTTCATAATTTAGCAAGGTGTGGCTAAGCTTAAACATCCTTGTACCCATAGGCAGTTTTCTTCCAAGTCAGGAAGCAAAAACATATTGACTTGTCCATTCTGTTTACACTCTGTTCCCTTTCAATACGTTTTCCCATGTTCCATTGTCTTGTCACATTTTGCCTCTCCATCTATCCATCTCTCCCCTCCCTCTTCCATTCATCATTCTCTCACTCCTTCACGCACAAAAAAACATGTCTTAGCTCTCAGAAAACTGTGCCCGTGCACTAAAACTGACACTAGCCCTGTTATTCTTTCACTTGGATGATGAAATATTTAAACTAAATTTCTGTTCATATTTAATTGCATGTCAACATGCCCTCCCACAAGACTCCAACTGGTCTGTGGGGTTAGGAAGAGAGGCTTCAGTCTCTCTGAGGTCAGTGATGTTTCATAAAACCTAGCAGAGACTGGATGAGATGGGTTGGGCGTGAGCATGTTGAATGTGGGTATGTCAGTTGCAACAACACCATAAGTAATTCATAGGTTGTGTTCTAACCTACTGGGATAAAGCTGCCCTTCAGATGCCCTTTTCCTTGAAATTCCATCCTACCGGCATTCGTCACATACGATAATAATATCGCAGCAGGACATTATACATGCGGAGCATTGATTGGTAAGCAGGGATGCCTGCAGAGATGGCATTCATCTATTATAGTATATATCAGGGTGGATGTAATGTCAAAATCTTTGTATGTACATGTGTCTGTTTGTGTATTTGTGGCTCCAAGGAAAATGACACCTCCCAGCTGTGCTGCATGTGTTACCCCGGGTGATTCATCGATCAGTAATATGGAAAAGTCTGCCTCAACAGAGAATGTCTAGACGTGGCAGGGTGGTGAGGAATACAGAGGTAGACAATATTAGAGAAATAAGTAATAAGATTAAGGGAAGGTGTGATAAATGTGCAGAAGGGCGACACAGCAAAAGTGTGATGCTTAAGGTGAGGAGGCGAGTCCAGACAGTACAAATGTACTCTACATGCACTACTTAGTCAGACTGACACCTGCCTACATAATTATTCATAGTCACCTCAATTCCTCTCCTCCTACCATGTGGCTCTTTTTCTCATGCAACCTCCTGCTGCACTTGGCAAAATCCTAAGTGCTGGCAAGCCATGAAGCATGTAATCTCAACATAAGATCACAGAGTGCACCAAAGTCTGCTCTAGAGTGGTCTGATCTGCTGGATACAGGGTAGGGAAAGGGGGAAATTATTGAGAGGAGAGGAGGGGAGAGGTCTCAGAATCAAAGGAGGTATTGTTGTAATTATTTGCCCATCAGGAAAATCTCTGCTGCATGCTTTAGAAATCTGACCTTGGATCTGTATCACACTTCTCTTGCCTTAACGCTGCCCTGCTGGCGTGGAGAGTGCTAAGACCATGAGAAGCTCACTGGAGAAGGAGATGGATGCAGCCAGCTATGGACTCATCTCTGCAGATGTGAAATCATCAGCCGCGCACATCATTCTGAACCATAGGTCACCCACTATCCATTCCCATTACCCTCCTATATTAGATTTCCATTTGATTTGATGGGAGCTTTTTTTAAAAAGAGAGCGAGCCACTCTCCAGACACCAATTTAAAGAGGCAAAGCAAAGTAATCAATTCACAAACCGGAGACTGCAAACTGAATTACTGGGATAGTGAGCCTGGTGGTGGTAGGGATCAGCAATGAGAGCAGGTTTCACACCTATCCATATCAAAGGCTTTCAGGGCAGGAGAAGGAGCTGTGAGCTTCTGAATAGTAGTGAGGGATCAGCGATGATTAAAGCTAACCTGGGCATAGCAAGACGGCCATACAAGAGAACTGTGTGGAACTCACGCTTACGTTCCTGATTGATTTTCCAAGCTTAAGGCCTTGGAAAGTCCACCTGCTTCTTGGGTCCTTTAAAGGCGAACTGAAATGAGATTTTGATGACTATCATTCTTGTCTTGATCAGTATAAAAGATGAGGGCTACACTCTTTTCACTATCTTTTTTATGTTTTATGTCATAGAGGAGATGCACTTGGCTTGCACTCGTTTTTAAAACTGTATGTTGTCTAAAATGGTGATGTTACTTATAGTTGGGATTAATTAGACCAAAGACGTCTAACTCCCTGTTACTCAAGTCTCAAAGTGATAAAATACATTGTTAATCATGATGTTGAGCTGTTAAAGAGAGCGCAGGGTCTTCAGGACCCCAAACAGAACATCAGGGTTAAAAGCTAGTCTTGGGTTTAGCTGTAAGCATGCAACAAATAACAAACAAATATCGAACAAATTGTCTCGTTTGACATTTCAAAATTACAATTACAACTTACTACATCTGGCTTTTACTTATTTAGTTGCAGGCACTGAGTGTGAGTGTATTAATCACCATTAGATCATGTGCACAGTTGTTGTGCTTCAAGAATCTGACAGATATGATCATCTGTCCAAAATTATTTCACAGAGGCACATATGTGTGCATATTAATGGGGCGTCATGCCTGTTGGAGAACCTCAAAGCTCTTAATAGCCCTCCCTCCTTCGCTCTCTCTCTCGCGATCCTTCCACTGGTGGCAGGCCACCCGTTGCGTTATGTAAATCATCTATGATTCGACACTGCCAGCCATAAATCTTCATTAGTAGGTAGTATAAGAGAAAAGAGGTATTTTCTGATTCTTTAGAGCTGTTTTGTTAGATGAAGGGATAGGTCTGAAGTCACGGTGGAAGCACTAATCTGAATCTTGCAACCAACTAAAGAGTATTATTGATGGCTTTCACCTTAATTTGAATAAAAGTGCAACCCCATCCCCCCCATTCATTTCTCTCCAAGACATTGTTAGACACTCAGCTCATTAGCTTCTAGGGTTGGAAAACAACGAATAATTTCTCTTTTTTCTCTTATGTAGCTCACTGGGCTTCAGAACAGCTGTTTTGAGAAATCACTGGATGTATTTGGCTTAGCTTTTAACAAGATAACAAGCATTATCAAAGGTCTCCTTATTGATTTTATTACAGCTTATTTAAGCACTCAGGATAAAATGCAGTATAAGTAGATCACATCTATATTTTATTTATTTGCAACACGACTGAAATGCACTCTCTGACTGAATGTGACATCCATCGCTGCATATTTTAAAAGTCATAGCACATTCTGTTAAAAAATGAGCTAGCCGTGCATTAAAAGTGTCGGGTAGATGCCTTAAAAATAGGCACACTGAATCATCCCATTGACGTTGTTGTTCCACCAAGCTAGATAGAGCCAGGACCGGATGTAGACATTTTAAAAAGCCAGCCTATCTCCTGTTCCATCTTCCAGAGTCCTCATTCAGTGCGTACCAGAGGAAGTCCATTACCCACTGATACAGCGTGTGGATGTGTAGCCTATCACAGAAATTATTTCAAGGCATCCATGATTCGAGAACTGACGATGTATTATGTCAGCACATTCCCTTTTGTATATCAGTGAGTACTATTCTTCTAAGTTTCACTCTATCTCTCTTGAAACATTTAAAAGTGGAGACACTGCAGAAATAGCACCGCGCCGAATGATGTTTATCACGAGCAAGCGTTTCAGTGCATAATCCATAGGGCCATTCTTGAGAGTATTGTCTGTGTGTATGTGTGTGAGACATTTCCCTCCTCTGAGTGTCAAATTCATCTCATTGCTCTCCATTACCATTACACATCCATCTAGAGCGAACTGAACCCCTGGCTGTGGTACTTCACACAGTATTACTCCGCAGTCCCCCATCTGCCCTGGCAACTTCCCCGTGCCACTCAGGCCCAATCTACCCATATTACTTCCCCTTAGGCTTCATCTAAGTGTGACTGATAGGGCCAACACAGGGAAACAAACAGCAGGCCTGACTTCCAATAGGATTAAGGCCTGTGAAGCATCAGCACAGTCTCTTTCGATCTCCCTCCCTCAACAATAGACCAGCTCGGCCCGTTTCCGTGCACGTCTCGCTCCTCTATTATTCACGCCCACCAGTGACGCCATGTTATACAGGAAGTGCACGCTGTTACAAAATGAGATCGGAGTTAGATTTCACGAGGCTCCTGAGTGCTCTTACTGTACAGCCCATTGCTGCTCAGTTACGGGTCATTAGGAACGCCTGCTCCTGCCGTGTACCACACTGGCCCATTAGCTGGCTGCCTGGTGCAGGCTGCTGGCTGGGCGAGGCCAACTTCCTGGCTTACGCAACATACTGTATGCTTTAGAAATACAGTACTGAGCAATGAACGAGGGTTATTTTAAAATGGCCAGGAGATAAAGATATGATTGTTTTTGCCTCACAGACTCTTTAGTTTAGCTCAATCGTAATAATTGTCATAATGTAATTGTGATACTATATTGATCCTTATAGTTAAAGTTAGAAATATGACAGCGCCTATGGAGCTGGTATAAAAAGAAGAGCGTCTTGCTCTAGGCCACTTTGGGCTGATGCTGGCGGACATGCAGGCTTGAACTCAAAGACTCTATGAGTATGGAGGTACAGTATATACTATATGTACTATATAATGTCTCTCAAAGGTCTCTGAGGAGACGTTATGAAGCCTGGAGTTAACTTTGTCTTGTAACTTTGTCGGGGCTCTATTAAGACAATCCAAGTTGCAAGATGTACAAGATAGCTGAGTTTGGATGGAGCCATATTTGCATTGCTAGTAGCAAGAATATTTCAACTATGGCACTATTTCATAAATCCCATTAAAGCAAATTTGTGTACAACATGCAACCAATATCAGTTATCCTAACTGAAAACTTACCCATGTGAGCAAATCTATGAACTTACTGGGAAGAAAATGTATCATGAGGGAGAAAAGCCTACTTTACAAACTGTGCACAGACTAAAATCACATTCTATCAACTGCATCCAAATGAGGTCTCTCCATGGGAGCAACTTTTAGTGAGTGTGTGTTTCAGGGCTCCATCACTCCTGCACTGCTGAGCTTATACATGATTGAAAGTAGTTTACTTCACGATGCTGTGCTTTCTATTTTCAATACTGGGGGAAAGCAAATCCAAAAACACCAAGTGAAATTATGCCTACTGACAATTTAAAAAGAAATATGTGATCACTTTATCCAATATACATTAATCAATTAATTGCCCTTCCTCTTTGTTAAATATGTATGGTGATTTGTTTTGTATGCATTTATTGACTTAAAACATTTATTTGAATGTTATTGAGTTGTAGCTATTTTAGTAGTCATCAAATGAAGAACTGCATCTTAGTGCACTTAGCATTGGTTTTAATATTCAGATTTAATGGGTGTTTCTTGCATGAACCCTATACTTTGCTTTGTTCATACTCACTACACCACCATGCCCATGATCTTTTTACCTCATACAAAACACAACAATCAGATATGCACTTACTTTTTTAATTTATTGTTTTTCCATCCCAGTGACTTGCACAAGCACCTTTTTGGGCAGAGAGGATTCTGAGCTGATGATGATGAACTATCCATTAATAGGGGGAGCAGGAAATGAGCCTTATTATAAGCCTTAATATAAACCTGATTTAAATGCAGCTTTGAAGTTAATGCACTGGTCAGACTGTTTAATGGCTTTTATTTGTTATTATCATCAATTATTTATTTATTGAGGCATATAAAAATAATTTGGTTTTGGATTCAGCATTTGAACATCAATATCAAAAGACTAAAATGTAATCTGGACTACAGATTATTCACTGCATGCCTAACATTATAATCACTAATGGAACTGAATCACTTAAACTTTTGAATAAACTTTGAATTTTATGTTTTTGACCTACAAAATCACTACAATTCTAGCCTAAAGATTTATTCAGTTATAGTTTAAACAGAGAAAAGTTATAAGATGATGAATAAATGCCATGAATTTTATTGAATTCCTGATTCACATGGTAACACCAACTCATCATCTCACTGAAATACTCACATTAAGTCCTCTCAAAAACTAAACTAGAATTAATTAGACAGACACTGTAATAAAATATATAAGAGGGCAACACTTTAGTTTAGAACGTGTGATAATCTGCGGGCCATTAGAGGCAATTATGACAGGACTTTAATGTGTAGTATGTTTCCTCATCAGCAAATTATATTACTGCATTATTAATGGGTGGGTGGGTTTGGCTTTGTGTGTGAATGTAACTGCCGCATGTCTGTAAAGTAGGTTTCCATGTTTTGTTTCAATGTGAAACAGAAACTAAGAAAATTCCCTCTGACCTTCATCCTACAGCTGGAAGATTTCCTCCAGTATTGTTTTTGAGACGCATGCTGTTAAGTGCCTCTCTCCACCCGACCTGCTTCATACTATTACATTTTAAGGAGCTTGGCTCCATCTCAACCTTTTGACCCTCATACTACACAACCTGAAATTGTCCGTACCCGTTCAGTGTTCAGTTTTCGAGGATTATCCCTCAGTTATTGTACTGTGTAACAACAATGAGGCTAGGTATTAAGTGTGTTCATGAGATTCCTGAATCTCATATATCTTTTGATTAAAGTTGTGTTAAGATGCAGAGCAGACACTTCAGTATCACTTTGTCTAACAAGGAGAGGGTGTAGGGACTGGATAATACGCAATACTTGTCAGACACTAAATTATTATTTGTCCCTGTCTTTGCATTTTAATTTCATGTACAGTGTATTTCGACAAGGAAAGTGATTAAATTTGACATTGCACATGTGCCAAAGGTTATGAGAAAATTCTTTCTGATTTGACGAAACTAGAAGAAAAAAAAAATCCAATAAAGCTTAGCCGTGCCCCAGAAAGAGAAGATGTTAAACCGAGGCTGGTTTTTCATTTAGACTTTACCTCTTTCTCTCCCTCCCTTTTCCTGTTCCCTTATTACCCTGCAGCTCAGTTTGGAAGGGAAATGATTTGGGTTGAGCCAGCAGAGTAGTAAGGACAGACTGACGGAGACCTATAGCAGGGGTTGTGTCTGTTTGAGGCTGAGCTGCAACAGGAAGATCTAAAATGGAGGGGAAATATTATTGTATTCATAATTCATTTCAAGCATCCCTCTAGCCTCAAATTCATCTGCAGCATCACTGCGTAGTTTGTTTGTTTCACCCCAGCAGCATGCTCATAAAGATGCTGCTGCGTATGTGTGTGTGAATACGTGCATCTGAGTGTGTGGCCTCATGTGTGCACACGGCTGTGGATGCTTGCAAATGTCCCGTCCCTTGTGGGTGATGTGAGGGCTCTTTCCAGATGGCTGCTAGTGAAACTCAGTCTTAATCGTGGTCCACACCTGTCCTCTCAGGGGTAATGACACCATCCCACTTCTCTCTCTCCCATTTGATGTCTCCTTCCGCTATCCTCCACACCTCTGTTCTCTGTCACTCCCTGTGTTTTCCTCTTCCCCTAGTGGTGCAGGTGAGTTTTTTCAGCTCTCAATCCAACCCCAACGTCCCCACGGACGGCTCTCCTCTCCTCTGCTATGACAGGAGAAAAAGACTATAACTCTTCATCAACTTATTAGCTCTGACATTAAACTGCATTTGTTTACCAAGTCCCTGTCTATACCATCCTAATTATGTGAATGAAAATGTCACACACTGGTTGTTTTTCTTAGGTGTTGCTGTGGAAAATACTACATCTTCAGAGAGGCGTTAGCGCAGACAGAAGGTGTGAAATGAGCACAGATTCTCCATGCGATCCCAAAGATGACAAACATCACTAACAGGCTTTTCTAATGAATCAAAAGTTTGGAAATGGGGAAACAGATAACTGATTTAAATGCAGGGCAGTAGGGCCAATAAAACTGAGAAAGCTAAGGAGACAAAAACATAACCTAACTAAATGGTAATTTGTAAAGTAATTGCATTATTAATTTATGTTATGGACTGATTTGCGGCAAAGCAACTAATTATGAGACTTAAAAGCTTTTTATTTCTAAAAATCAATTTGCATTTTTCAAATCACTCATTATGTATTAATTCAATTATACCTTTAATTTATCAAATTGCCTTTTAGTGGCATTTGTAATTTGAGGATTGCATAAACTTCACCTGGGGCGCTTTGTTATTGGCTTGACAAATAGTAATAAATCAATTTTCTTCCAGGTAGAAGTAGCATTTTTAAGTGTATATCATTGTTGGTATTTGGACATGCTTGAAGGATATTATTAGAACTGAAATCTCCCTGCCTGACTGCATAGCCAATTATAAGATGCTGTTACCATTTTATTCATTTTTATGGCACATGGTTTTCATGTAAATCACAGTTCTACAAACAAGACACCGCCATCTGACAAGACATTGAGTCCAAATAATATCTTGAATTGCTACAGCATGAAGACAATTTAAACGGCTGTTTCCTGTGACCATGTGAATTTGTCCACGGTCATTTCGGCCCCATTTATATTTAATAATCAGGTTTCCATTATAATCAAAGGCAATCCTTTCTTCCCATATCATCTGCCTGCGGAAAAGCGTGTGAGCAGAGCACCAATTACCCTGGGAGCTATACATATAATGTGTTTTAAACCAATTTTGACAAGTCTTTGAGCTGCAGTGTGCATCAAGGTGGTTGATACTGTGACAATAATGACCGATTCCTCTCTAAATGGGATCTAAATTAGCTGGTGCGCTTGGCTGATCTGCTGAGATGAAAAGAGCAGGTTGGTGGCTAATAGGTGCTATAGCTCCTGGTGTCTGGGGACTGCCTGTAAAACTTTTTGGCTTCGGTGGTCCTCTGGGATTTTGCATGCAATACTGAGCGCTAGTGTGACCTTTATGTTCACTATAAGAGGGAGCAAACAGTACTGTAAATCAAGAGAATTGCATGCTTGTCTATAATCCCTGAATGGCTCTCTTCTGTGTTGCTGAAGCATAACCTACAGGGCAGGAAGAAAAGAAAAGAAAAGGATGTTATAGATATTTTGTAAGGGCTTTAAAATGCTCCTACTAAAGTGCTATATTTACATCCTTTTACTTGATATTGTATCTGGTCAAAACAATGTGACTGGCCTTCACCTTGTGTGATCAAGCTGTGTTTTAATAGTGTTAATAAGCCAAGAGTGAAATGCCATCTGTAAAGTAGCCATTAGTAGGGCTGTCGGCCCCGGTCCAGCAGGCCTGCACCAGCCATAGTTTAAATGTCATCTGTTGGCTTTACACAGAGACCGAGACAGACTGAATAAAACCTCTGCCAGTCCAATGAGGGGTTGGTATAATATGGCCTCTGACACAGCAATCAATAGGCCCTGTCTGCGGAGGGAATACTGTGTTCCTCCCAGGGCCCAGGTGGGACGGGCAGCAGTAACCAGAACCCGGTGCCAGGCATGGTGGATTACAATAGGCAAGGTTGGGAAGGAGGCACAACAGAAAGCCAAAGCCACACTGAGTCACAGCTTACTGAAACAGCATGGCCCGATATGGCCTGTCTCACATTTACTCTCTCTCACACAGACCACACACCCATAATGCTGACACATGTATGCAGGGATTTCCAGACATAATCTACCCTGCCTTCTGCAGTGCTTCAGCAGTAGTCACATCTTTTCTGGTTCCCTCCTGATCCTTCACCCATACTGATACAAATAAACACAAACATGCTGCCGTGCACAAACTAAACTAACAAGAATGCATGCTCATGCTCATACTGTCGTCCTGTCTCTTTCATCATCCGGTTTATCCCTCGTTGGTGTTTTTTCGCCAGTGTCGCCACTCATAGCTGTCTCTCCAGCTGGGACCCGTCCATCCCATCTATCCCTACCATCCATCTCAGCCTCTGACTGGGAGCCAGGAGGGATGAGCTGACTGTCAGCAGAGGACTTGGTACAGGAATTCATAACCTCTTCAATGCCCTCTCAATTTCCCCTCACTGTCTTGATCCAGACAGGCGCTCTAAAGTTTCTGTCAGAGCTCCATGGCCAAAGCTCAGTCAGAATCAGAAGGCCATCCATGAGGAGGGACTAGGTCTCTTGGCACAGACACAGAGAGAAAAAGACAGACACAGAGACAGTTCATCTTGATAGATAGCTCCCAGGAGACAGAAAGAAAGCATAGGGACTCTCTGACAACACAGATATATATACACACATTGAAGATCGAAGGTGGGGGTGACTGAAGGAAGGACGTTGCAGAGGTGCAGCAAGGTGCAAGAAGGCAGCTGCGACAGAGGATGAGAGGCAGGACGGAGATGGATAGAGACAAGGCTAGTAAACAGACAGAGGCAGATGAGCAGATGATGATAGATGATGGACAGCGAGATACAAGCGAGAGAGTGCCTGCCCTGTCCTAGCCTGTCTCGGCCTTGTCTTAGAGGGTTAATGTAAGCTGCACACCAGCACTTTAATAATACACCAGCCATGGAGTTAAAATGGATAAACATATAAAAGATTCATCAACCTGTCATAGAAGAAGGCAATGGTGTGTGTGTGAGCATAAGTCTGCGTATGTGTGAGTGCAACCTTGCATTGTGACCCGCAGTGTGTGTCCTTTGGTGCTAAACATTACAGATGTACAATGTAGATATCACAGTGTCAGCTCTATAAAAACACACTCCTCGCTTAGATCTCAGATTGAGATATAGGCCCTAATAAAGGCAGCTTTTGAGGCTGCTGATAAATAGCAAATGTAACATAACATTGACTAAAGCTAGACCTGTCAATGTGAGGCATGGGGCCCTTGGCACAGCCTGTCAAAAACAATTCACAGCAACAAAGGGTAATTTCAATCAAGGCATTCTTTCTTTATGGCAAACACAAACCACATTCATGCTTTGTCATCAACCCACAAAATGTAGAGTCATTAATAAAGACAAATGTAAAAACACACATGCAGGGTACAAATACACACATGCATTCACACACGCACACACACACACACACACACACACACACACACAGGCGCCTTAACATATCTTAAGTGAAAAAATGGCTCAGTCTGGCTCCTTTGAAAAGCTTCAGTGCTCTTACAGTTCAATTAGTGGAGCCAAATCCATCTCTTGTCCAACTCCCAGTAAGTCTGTCAATCTCACAGTCAGGACCTGTCACTGCCTTGCTTTTAGCTTGACAGCCCAGTACACACATATGCACATACACACATCACACATGTCAGTCAGACACACACATACATGTGCACCAAGGCTCACAAGTCATTCCCCTCCCTCCCGCACACACACAAAGAACATCGACCCACATGAAAAGGCTTAACACTTAACTCATTTGCACATTTCTAAAGCATCATAAGTGGAGTAGAGTCTATTGTGATCCAATAACACAGACCAAGCCATTTAAGTGGGCAAATTTGTTTATTGTAAAGGCAGGCCAGGTGTGGAGGCTGAATAAGAGTCAGAGATGGAGGGATGCGAAGAATCGAGGACTGGGATGATGAGACTGTTGAATTGGGATCGATGACATGCCAGGTGGTGTGGTAGCGAGGACCCCCAGGCAGTGAAACCCACCCTTGTCAATATTGTAATGGGAGAGAAGTTAGAGCGAGAAAGAAAGGGTGTTTTTTTGGGGAAGGGTTGTGAGAGCTGAGACAATCTGAAAAGAAAGAGTTACACACACCTCTATAGGTAGGCACAGGAAATTAGATTACCCTAGAGTGAGGATAGCCTTGGTTTCTGAACCATAATCTATTTATGTTGGGAGTCGAGGCTGTTTGAAACAAATGTTTATTATGAAATTGTGATGGACGTAAGTGCGGGGCAGAGCTGGATATTACTGGACCATTACTGCTAGATACCTATTAAGCACATGCTTAAGTGGACTGTTGATATTGATCTGAAGGAATAGTTTGACATTTGTGGAAAATACACTCATTGGCTTTCTTGCAGAGTTAGATGAGAATATTGATACCTCTCTCATGTCAGTATGATAAATATAAGGCTACAGCAAGCCAGTTAGCATAGCTTAGCATAAAGAGTGGGAAAAACCCTCCACAAATTATAGTTTTTTACTCTTTGGATTTTTGCATGCATAGACAAACAAGACAGAATGTAGAATAATTAGTGAGCTTCATAGGTTCTCAGACGTGGATTTTGTTAATGCTGGATGGAGCCAGGCTGGCTGTTTCCCTCTGTTGGCTTTGGTATCAATATCTTGTGGTATCAATATTCTCATCCAGCTCTGCTGAAAAAAATAAACAAAAAAAACATGCAAATGGTGCTCTGAAAAATGCAAGAAGAACATTTTTGACTGTTTGCCCTACTTATTTGTGAATTTAATGGTCCTGTGCTCCTGGCTGGTAGCACCTTAAAGGACCTTTATTTAATATTTCATATAAAGGCAACGAGTTGCCCGTTCCTTTCTTCTTAGTTATGACTTTCAAACCCCCACACATGCTCATGGTGCTATTGGATCTTTCGTACGGCCCCATATTAACTCTATGTGCAATGCAAGCCATAAGTGAAAGAGACAGAGAGCCTGGGAAGTGTACTGTTTTCCTCATATCACCACCGGCTAAAGACACAAAAGTAAAATATCTGCGGGTGAAACTGGAGACTTCAGGGGACACATTTGAAGGAGAATAAACTGGATGGTGGCTGTAAATGTTATTGTCCCATTAATCAAAGCGACAGCTCTCGTGACCATCACACATGCGGGAATTGTCTCTGGTGACATAAGTAGGTGGAACAGACTCGGAATGAGCAGCTCCTATCAGTGGATGACAAAACTGTAACTGACCCCTTGTCTCTCATCTATTTTGGGAAGCGCCAGTTGAGCCCGCGAGCTGTAATTTAGCCAGAGTAATGCATCTGCAATTTCATGCTGGCTTTGCTGTATTTTGAGGACAATGGAGCCAGCATGTAAAAAATTAAATAGATAGACTCCTGTGTCATCATAGATTTGTATGGGTTTGTGGCTGTAGTTAGAAGCCATTCAGGAAGATTGTGTTTAACAAGGCAGCACAAGCCCTCTGTTGTTCTTTCCATAGCAAGGAGTTGCCAGAAAATCAATCAAGGGAAGCATGACTACAAATAAATATTTACGTTGAGCATCTCCCCACATAAATACCACTTAATGCCTCTGAAGCAGAAGGCAGACATTATTTATTCCTAAATTACCTTTCCAATCTCGGGGACAGCAAAATAGTTATGCATATGCTCACCAGTGTCATGTTTTTGGGTGTATCATGATGCATATCTCTGACACTTCTGCTGGTATGATGACAGACAGCCAGAATAGAGGGAGCTTGCCGTTGCAAGTTTCCCTTGATATTTTAAAATAAGCAATTAATGAACAATTTATCTTTAAGTTAGCCAGTGTGAAAGTGGTCAATTCCTCATATTAGTGCAGTTCCATGGTTGATGTGGGACAGTTCTGCAGTCGGTTTTCTAGAGGGTTCTATCCTCCAGGGATTCACCAAACACATGCATCGGATAGAGGAGAGGTCCAGTGTACAATTTTAAAAAATACTCATTAAAGATAGATGAAAAAAAGCCTATTTAACTGCAGGCACAAGGCTTTCACACTGCAGCACATCCGAGTAACATTTTGTGCATTTTTCTAACTAAAGCACCACAAAACATGTTAGCATCACTTCCAACAAACATTTCCTGCTCAGTTATTTCCTGTCCTACTCCATTAACCTCTCCTCCTTATCCATTCTGCAGCCCCTCCATATGCTACCAACAATTGCACGGTAATTGTGCCTCCTGTTGAGATGTTTTAAGAGTTTTTTCTGTCTGCCCTGGGGGCTACCTGGTGCCCCACAGAAGCAACAGGTACCTGCTTTTATTGTGCCACCATGCAACAAACTCAAATATCAAATATCAATCAGCCAAAAAGACAAACCACCTGCTCCCACAGTAATACAAAAAAACCTATGCACTGCACAGCTCTCTAATAAAGAGGTTGATTACAAGACCAGACTGCGAGACACACACACACGCACACACAGACACCCATACACATAAACAAACCGCAACCTAAAACAGAAGAAAATTTGGATTAGTACTTCTTTCAGATTAACCAGCTGTCCTCATTTATAACAAGGATGTTCACAATTATCCATACACACTGTTCGTAATATACAGTGTTATATAAAAGTGAATAAAAATGGAAAGTCCTATGTTAATTGTGCATGTTAAAATTGTACAAAAACATAGGTGACATCTCTTGAATGAGCACAGAGCGTCAATGTTATTACCGCTCATTCAGTAAAAAAAAATCAGTGAATTATTTTTCACAGTGAATCTGTAAAGAGCAAGATCTAGTGTATAAAGAAAAGTGGTACACCATCAAACAAAAGTATCAAACACTTATCCACTGCAGGCTTGGAATCTGGCCATAAAAAATGGGTAGTTCTCTCATTCAGATAAGAAAGAAGCTGTGATCAGCTCGAATCTGTGTTGACTGAGTGTTTGATGCTGATGAAGATAAATTTTGGATCTGGTATCAAATTAAAATCTACAGTCCCACTTGTAGCCCCTACAGGCTGTAATGTTCATCACACCCTATGATCATAATGTATACATTAGATTAGGAGGTTTCTTGTGTGCAAAGTTGACATTTTGGCCTAAGTGTAGCGCTAGGGGTACGTTTTTGGAAGTGGCTCATCCTCAGAGGAGTCTGAATGTTCTTAGAAAATGTAATTGCAAACTGCCCATTAGATTTAGATTTTGTTGAGCACAATAAGAGTTACCATGAAGTACCACATTACTGAATTATTGATTTAGATTCCTAGTTTTTTCTCTCCTCTGTTACAGTGAGAGGTTTTTCTGAACCACTGCATATGTAATATGTTTTGCAATCCCTCACAATACTGTTGTATTGTTTTGTTGGCAAGAGTGTCTGACTCACAAGACTTTCTGGGCCAATGTTACATGTGTGCTATAAAGAGTAGCCAGTCACAATCACAAGCCCAGACACAGCTTTAACCATCTCTGTAGCCATGGCTGAAAGTGGTGTTTCAGTGCCCAACTCACAGCCAAACATAACCCACCATAGCAAAGTGCTTACTCATGCTGTGGTTACAGCCAGTGGCATTGGCTGTGATCAGAGCTTAGCTTGACCATATCCAAAAGGTATTGGGAAGTAACACAAAATATTGCAACGGAATGCAACATAAAAGTAGTTCAGCAAAAAAAATCCCACCTAGACCGTTTGGGGGCTTTCGTATCACCCTGATCACAAGACTTAGCAACTTTAGTCTTAACAAGTGCTAACTAAAGATGTTTTTTTTTTTTTTTTTGTAGATTATTGATTTATTGTTTTGGTAATTATATACATACATATATATATATTCCATCAGGGTTTATCAATGCTGTATATAGATATTTAATCCATAATAAAGTACTATCCACGTAGATAAGACATTTTCCATTTTCAGACTTTTGTATGTGGTAGACAGTGTCCACTGTACATTATAAGCAGTGATAGATACTGCTGGAGTGCCGTTCTAGTTTTCCAAGGTGACATAAATGCCTGCATTACTACCTCTCACTCTTTCTGACCTCGGCTCAAATGTAATTGAACAACCAAGGCCTGTCCATCCAGTCTATATTAGTCCCAGCCAGCTTCAGTTTTCAGTTCCCTTTCCGCTCCTCACACAAACTCCTTCCCATTATCCCTTTGTACTATCTCAACCTGGTGTTATGCTCGAGGTATCCACAAACAGTGAACCTTTTCAGCAAACAGCGCAGAAATGCATTTCAGCACGCCATTTACAAATATTAGCATTAATGCAAAATGTATTAGGAATGAATAAATGGATATGAAGGTGGGTGAGTGTTTTTCTCACTCCCTGAACTCTTGCCAGGTAAACTATCTCTACAGTGTGTCAGGTTGAGTGGAAAGGATGAGCAATGAGAATTTTTATGAGGTGGAGTAATTAGGAAATTGGAATCTAGCTTGTAAGGACTAGTATGCAGACTGAATAAAATAAATTGTGTGTGTTGTGCTGCTGTTGAAGTTGTGATGAGCAGAGTTAGCTGGGATAAAAGAAGTGACTGTTCTTGTTATGCAACTCATTTTCTCTTAAGAAGATGTGTCACTATGGGACACATCCTCTCACGGGGGTTCCTCTGAATCCAATCCTGACTTGAAGGCATATCAAAGCAGTGCAGGTCTCTATCTCACAACCTTATTATCACCTGTAAAGTCCTAAATCTTTATTCTACTGAAAACATAATCTGGCAAAATATCTTTCTTTCCCTTTGGAGCTTTAGGATTACATGTTTAATCTATAATTATCTTCTACTTAAATCAGTCCCAATCTCATTACGGGACAAAAATGCTCTGCTTGCCCGGCAAACAGTTTTCTGAAGAGCCTGTATCGTATTCAGGTCCCGCAGACAGAGAAACACTGAGTGATAGCTTTGATTCAAATCCCGACAAATCAATTTGGAGATATGTACCTAGCCACTGCACAAACCTTTGAGACAGATAGACAAGACAGAAGTGTAATAAGCCCAAAAACCCACAGGAGGCTGCAGCATAAACCCTTAACACTGCCTTCACAGTCAAGTCGGGGCCCGAAGAAGCACACAGGTCAACATAAAGTAGTCAGATGATCATCCAAATACTGTAATCTGCTTTCACTGAGGTCGTTACAAATGTTGTACAATTAGAAAATAAAAAAGGAATACAACTAGTAGAAAATGAAGAAATCAAACATTGAACCTAACTGGAATACAAGTATAATACATACTGCAAACATGTCCAACATGTTAACGAGTTTTTGATCGCTAGTAGTGCTATGGAGCAGTGTTTTTAAGAGTGAGTCCTAACGATATGGTTAAAACTGGTCACAATTTGTAGTCGTAACCTTTTATGAGGGGTCGCAAGTTAGCCTGGGAACCAGACAAATCTGCGAGCTCATGTTTCATCTCTGGTAGATAGTCTGGCCCCTCTCCCACTCAAACTAATTTCCCTGCTGTTTTATCGGGTTATCCAATCGCAAGCGTTTATCTAGTATGAGGTGGGTTTAATATGATGACTGACAGAGACGAGCGCCGTTCAGGTATCTTTGTAAAATGTCCAAGATGGCGCTGCCGTGTTACCGGCTTGTTTTTAGGATTGCATTTATGGCCTAGAAAGACGAACAGACCGTATCATGTAAATGCTAGACAAGCTGCCACTGGTTACTGCTGATGAAAAGTTTTTACTTTGTGAAGCTTCTCTAAAATGACTTCATATACACAGAATAAAAACTTTTCTTTCAAAACTTTCCCAATTTACTTTGTAGAGTTTTTGAAGGAGTCTTGCTGCACCTTCAGCTTGTGGCTGTGATGGTGCAAATTTCCTGAAGGAGCATCAAAAATGATTCATCCGCCATTCCTGAATCATCCATCACACAATAGTTTTATCAATAGTTTTATCACCAACACAGTTTCCTGAAGGGTTGTGGGACTGGAAGGGGCATAGTTGGCGTACCGGGGGAATGTATTGCAACAAAAAGTTTAACACGCAGAGTAAATATTGATTATGTTTTCACATACATGGTGATTGATGCTTCATAGTCGCACCTTGTTACATTGATCGTTCTTGTTAAAGCCCCTAAGTCTCAGATTGCACTGTTATTAGGAACATTGTATTCGTGTGAATAAAGGTGTTGAGATTATTGAAATATAAAGTAAAGAGGAATAACTTAATGAAAATGTAATGCATAATGTAAAGTCCATGTTGACGCCTGCTGTCAGGAACACTAGGAATACTCGTCGCATACTGCAAAATTTGGGATATGATCCGCTGTAATTTTAATTTAAATAGAATAGAATGTTTGAGAATATCAAAACGCATTGATGAAAAACCTTCCTCAAATCCATGAAATGTGGCAACACTATTAGAATAGATCTAGCAAACCTGGATTATGAGAGTGAATCAAAACAATCTTACTTTTCTTCTCCAGATATGTGCAACACACCTTTCCACATTGCCACTATTTTCTTTGCCATCCTGAATCTTCTCAAAGTGTTTGCAGTTGTGAGTGGTGGGGATTGAGGAGTGAGAACAGTGTTATCAAGAAGCAATCTTGGTTCAATGGAGCGGGGATCTAGGCCACAGAAAAATAGGTGGGTGGCAAACAGTTGTCTGGGAAAGCAGACAAACACTGCACTGTCTGCCTGTGTACAATTTGCAGAGTCAAATGTCTTTTACCTCTTGGGCAATTATGTGGTTACACAAACACTTCACCTCTGCCAGTGATAAAATTAAAGTCTGGTTTGATGGCCAGTAACAGAATCTCCATTATATTAAATCAAAGCAAAACAGGGAATTGGCCGCTTTTCATCACAGGCTGCAATATAACCGCAAACCATTTGTTTTCCTCTCTTTAAGTGTAATTTATGGGGTGACTTTGAGTCCTGGATGGACATTCTACAGGTGCAGTGGGCAATTTTGGAATAATATCCCCTCTAAACTGCCATCCAATGTCAGTGAGAATGGCACTTAATATTCCCAAACTGTTCATTACATTTCTGTCAATCTTTATTTTTTTCCCACTCTGAGCCTTGCTATCAAGGTCACTATGTCCGGCTCATTCGATGAAATGTTGCTGGCGGTGCACAGGTCCACTGATCACAGCCAGTTCATTATGTAGAGAGTCACATGACCAACAAATGTAGCACCAGGATCTGCGATGGCTGACACAGGTGACCCTAAATGATGAAACCCCTCGGTAAAAATATACTTGTAAAGATAAATGACCCACTCATAGGTATATTGGATACATAAGGCATACTTTATTTCTCAGAAGTCATTTTCCAAACGCCACAAGACAACGTTGGGTATACTAATTCTGAAACATGACAATCATATCAAACTACACAAAGTAACTCATGAAATAGAGAGGCCTGTATAATATAATGCAATACAATACAAAAACAATGATTCTCAGTTTTAAGTTTCAGTGAGAAGTTGGCTCAAATTTATGGTAATTTTAAATCAGTAGTCTATTTTTTTTAAATGGGTATTGGATTAAATTATGGTGAAAGCAGTGGTATAATGTTACTAAATACATTTACTCAAACAATTTTGAGGTACTTTATTTGATGCCACCTTATACTCCGACTTCATTACATTTGAGAGGGACATATTGTTCCTTTTACTCCACAGCCTTTATTTTACAGCTATAATTAGTAATAACTTTATAGATAAATATGTTACATACAAAACTACCCAACAGTATATAAAGTAGTTAAATTAGCTGTATCTTAACCAGCTGCAACAATAAAATACTTAATGTGTTAATGCATCAATATCCAATAATACATTTTTGTCATGTTTACAAGCATAACACCTTACCTTACCAACTGTATTATTACCTCACACTCTTTGTAATGTTGTATTTTTATATTGTTCTGTACATTTATTTAGTAAAGGATCTGAATACTAGTTTCCACCACTGGTTGAAAGGTGTTTGTAATATTTTTCATATTATTAAATCATCACAACAACGACAACTCACTTTACATATGGAAAGGCAGAAAATCATGTTTATTATCCGTTGGTGTGACTTTAAATAAACATTTCACAGTCTGTAAATTAGCAGCAATTTTCCCTCAGATAAAACAAACGGGATTAGTGGATAAACTAAATTAAATGAAGAATGAGAAAATGCTGCTTTTATGACATTAAACAATACTTACAACTTGAGTAGGAATGATAGATGAGTAAATATAATATATACAATCCATGCTGATATCTCTGCAGCCTTTGGTAGCATAAGAAGTGTAGCAGGTGGTTATATCATTAGCACATTTTGCCATTAATCCACATTCTCCCACTCTTCTATACAGTCAGAGGAAGATGAGCTTATACTGATTTAGTACATATTGTACTATACTTACCTAAGGACAAAACTGGATTAAAAGCCGGGCAACTTTAACTCTTTTATTATGCCTAAAATAATTTAATATATATTATTTTATAATTTAATCAAGTTAGTTAAAACTTCAGGTATTGTTCCAGTTTAGGAGTACTGGTTCATTTCTGGGTCCCTGGGCAGAATATAATGAAGGGTTAATGTGTTATCTGTTATGTGTGCTGTGTGTGGGTCTGTGTGAGTCAACTGGGGCCCAGCATTACATTTTTTCCCCAGGGGTCCTTAATAGTTTAATCCGACCATGCCTGTGATCAAATATACACCATGGCACACTACAGTACCTCATAACTACCACACTTTGTGGCAGACATATTTTGATTGAAACATCACCATCACAAGGCACACCCATCTGGTTACTTTTGTGAATAAGGGTTATGGTAGTTACTGCGGAGGAAATAGTCCACAAATATGCTGCATTCATGTCCTTCCTTCAGTCAGGTGAAGTTATAGGTTAAGCATGCTGCAGTGCCACAGCTCTCTATGTCAGCTTCTCTTTTAAGCTCTTTATATGGTCTCTTAGGCCTCTCTGCATGCAACGCCGGCAGGCAGAGTCAATACTGTGAAATGTGATGTGAAAGCTATTGTGAAGCCGTGCAAGTTATATTAATCATCGGATTGTCACATTATGGAAAGGAAAAATTGCACTTTGAAGACTTCTAACCATAGTTTCTCAGAAAGTCGTAGAAAAAGAAGAAGAGAAATTTACTACTGTACTTAGTAACTCATGTAAACCATGACTGAAGACATAATGCCAGGTTAATAGCAATCTTGTGTGGGTCTACTATGGCTGCAGCTTTTTATGTTACTGCTGAACTCCGGTCTCTTCTGCGTAGAAATGCAGTCTTAAATGAGTGCAATCCTTTTTATCTCTTTGGAAATTGAATTGGAGAGAATTTGCATGATTGAAAACGTTCAATACTTTAGTCAAATGTGCAAGCTAAAGCTTCAAAGGGAATTCAATGTCAATATCATCTTTAGAGGCTTTTTGTCTGTGGCATACACCGATTCGAATAGTTAAAATGAATAGGGACTGCAACTGAGCAATCAGTCAGTCCACCTATTGGTCAGCAAACTGGTCCTTGAGGCCAAATCTGGAACATTATTTATATTCTTCAGGTTAATTTTAATTGAAGTTACAATACTACAATCAGTATAATTTACTCAGTTTAAACATCATACAGCTCCCAAGAAAAGTTGGAAGAGGCTGACAAACAATATATATATATATATATATATATATATATATATATATATTCAATACTGTTAAACAGTGTGGAATAAGATATGTTTTTCAACTTTAAAGGAGAAATAAAAAAGGAAAACAACATGTTCAGAGGTTAAAGTAAAGCGTACTGTTTGTTCTGAGGCATTTTGTTCTTTGTTATGGTACTGTGGTAATATTGATTTTGTAGATATTAAAAGTAATCATGATGTTGAGGCAAAATCCTAGTATTTTTCGTATATACTCTGTGTGGCCACACAAGTTCAAGCATCTGTGTGCGTGTGTGTTTATCTGTGTGTGTGTGTGTGTGTGTGGGTGTGTGTGTGTGTGTGTGTGTGTGTGTGTGTGAGTGTATGCTGCTCCAGGAGGCCGGCTTCCAGCTGTCAGGGAGTGCAGCCTGCAGTCAGTCAGGGGGAACAGGTCTGTGTAAGCTGCCAGTCAGGCCCAGCACTGCAACTGCTGTCCCTACAGTAATGATGATGGGGGAACGCATCCACCACTACAGGAGCTCATTAAGGGAAAATAATTGGAGTTTGTTAAAAAACAACAGTCCTCAGGCCGGGGAGACAGGTGTTCGTCCACATTTGGGAAGACACAATCCCCTTCCTCTGTAGGCTAGCACCTTGCATGTACCAAAGGAGACTGCATAGATAGATAGATAGATAGATAGATAGATAGATAGATAGATAGATAGATAGATAGATAGAACTGTACATGCCCTAACCAGCATAAATGGTCTGGACTAAAACTGTCATTCAACCACCTCATTCAGCCACCCAACCCCTCATCTTCTATCAGCAGCAGCAATAAAAACGGAAATACAGCCTCTCATACAAACAATACTGAAAGCCTCTTCTGATTCCCTGCCTTTACCCAACACAGATGATCACCATAATTATCACTGCTCTCAGAAATAAGTGAGTTGGGAATCGTGTAATGGTGCAATCTAAAATTAAATACAACACATGTAAACACTGGCATGGAAGGAGAAACATGTAATTACTGGTAATTATAGAGCGGGATTCTACCACGACAAAGTCAATCAACCTCCAGTGCTAAACAGGAAACTGCAGATCACAAGTGCTTAGACCGAAATAAGTTTTTCTCACTGTAGCAATGCCAAGAAAGTTAAGGTTCTATATGCCATAGAGTTTTGATTTAAAACTCCCTGGGTCATTATTAAATATTCATCTGCAAGATGACAAATCTGTCCATAAAGAACCCGAAAAGAGCGCTTTTTTGATTCCATAAAACGACACTGAATTTCAGTCCCGTGAAGATGCTATTAAACTGGCATGAAGGACCCTAATCCGCCTTAATGTCTGAGAGTGGAGATGCATGTCATGTGGTGATTATGCTGCCTGCTCCCGTGTTTCACATGTTCCTCCCAGAGCAGGAGGGGGGGTTAGATCCTCTGTTAGAAGCCAAGCTCAAACCTTTACCTTGACTCATCAAAAAAGGATTAGGCAGACATCACTTACATTTGACATAAGTTACGTTTGTGACATGTGACAGGTGATTTAACTGATCCAGAAACCAGAGGATATTGTACATAAATCCTCTTAGTTGGGTGAAACTCAACATGATTCTTTGCTCCAAACTCTATTTTACAATCTTGAAGCGAAAACTACCACACGGGTCGCATATAGCCAATGAAAGATTTTAAGATTTTAAGTATCATTATTATGAAAGCATGAGAACCAATTTCACTATAATTTGTTATTTTATCATCATTTTTTTATTGGTTTTGTCCCCCACCCCAACTTCTGAAACCAAACCTACATCCTTTGTTCCATGCATTAGCTAAATAGGTTCAGTCAGTACACATTGAGGACAATTTGTGCATAAAATGACTTATATACAGAAACAGTGAACAGCATGTAGGAATCTTGCACTTTTTCTTATGTTTTGGTGCCTTATGACACACTTATCACATACACAGGCATGCAAAGATAAGGTTTTTAAATATTTCAATATACAATGATCACACCCATATACAGTAATTGCAGCAGTATGTAGAAGATGTAAATGATGTTTGAAAATGTTGGGTTTGGAGCTGGACTGTGCTTTTGGCCGTAGTTTGGGGAGAATTACTCTCTAGTAGAAGGTGTATGCCAGCTAGATTATGAATGCAGACTGCTTGTGTTCATATTTGGCAGTGTCAGTAATGTCCATAGATTGGTAGTGAAGGGTTTTCAGATGCGCAAGAAAAAGGTCAGTATACGTGTAAGGTCCTGCTCTGTGTCTACAGTTATTTGCGTCACCATATTTTTTGAGAAACTCTCATATGTAACCCTACTTATTGCATCAGATTGTGGCAATTTAAACATTACAATTAATTGGAAAATAGTTTGTGTTACCTATTATTTTTGCCCCATTGCAAATATAAATAAAAGTATGTAAATGTTTGTGTGTGCATGTTTGTGTGATAGTAGCATTTTTGAAGATGAGCTGGAAATGTCATTGCCCAGAATGCTTAGCTGTAATGGAGCATGGCGGAGCCACAGGCACTTTCTCAGCTCAGACAGCCTGATTCATAAAATGAAACACAAATATAATGGTTTGCAGAATAAAAATGAAAAAACATCAAGGAACATTGCATTTACAATCCTTCATCAGGCATATGGAAGCAGTTCCTTGGGTTGATTGCTTCTGATAAGATTAAACATCCAAGTTCTGGGGAATGATCAGAGCTATGCGACTGTAATTACTGCAACAGTGTAGCTTTTAAGTGTTTTGGGGATGTGAGAGGCACTAGGCTTGAAACAGAATATGGGCTTTGTGTCCAGTCAATTTTGACCACATCATATTTTTAAAAAAGAATGAGCCCGGCTCAAAGCGAGCTGCTGTCCACAGATAATGATAGCCTGTCACATTTTAGGGCAGCAATTATGCAGATTTTTTTTTTTTCAAATAGCTTCCAGAGCATCATGTCACTCAAACATGGCTAGACAGTCACTCCCTCAGTATTCTCTGATTGGTGGTTAGTACAAAATATGGCAAGCATCACCAAGTGACTCTTTATAATAGGCCCAGAAATTCAACACTCATTGATAGAGAGAAACTGGTCAAAATCTATGAAAAATACCTGTATCAACTCATGCATAGCATTGCAACAGATGGTACATTTAAATACATTTTATGAGTTCTTTATTTCAATGTCATGCAGGGTGCTCTCTCCTCAAAGTGAGAACGTCTGTTTTGGCTGCTTTTCTTTTTTTAATTATAGCCAAGTGGTTTCAGGTCTAATTGGTTAATCTCATAAAGCTTGTTCAGCTTTTACCATCCACAACGTCTGGGATATGTGATAATGAAAATGTTGACAAATTCTGTGTTCAAAATAAGAAACAAATCTGTGATGTCCAGTGTGTTCAACTGTTGCGCTTCGTTTTGTTAATCAACTTTTTCTCAACCAGCCCCATCTTCTCCCACTTCAATTACTGATTTTAAAAATGTCTTTCAACACCCACCGGAGAAAGAAAAAGTGACACATTCAGCTCAGTTATGTGCAGCAACACCAATAGCAAGACGAGAGAATCTTTCGAGTTGAAGAAAAGTGAGCATCACACCTGTAACTCCAAAGGCGATGGCTGTGTTCTTTTTAGGCTGCTGCTGTGAACAAATTGGCACCTCTTCCTCTTGTACGACATATTTCTCCAATGCAAATGGTCAGTCAAGAAAGAATAATTTTTTGGTTGACTCTGTGAGGCTGACACCTAAATCTTTATCAACAACATGAACATTCTGCTGTCAAACTCTGAAATCATTGTTTCTCTGCTATCAGTGATGGTCTACTCCACTACATTTCAGAAGGGATATTGTACTTTTACTCTATTACATTGACTGCTGAAGTTACTAGTTATTTTGCAGATCCAAAACAGGTTTTAAAAAGGTTTTAGCTCATAAAATATGCATTTTCGATTAAACTACCCAAAAGCGTATAAAATAATTCACATTATCTCCAACACTATCAGCTACAACATTAAATGCTGCTTACTGTCAATGGATCAGTAACAATAATCAAATAGTTTAATATATACTATAACTGCTGCTTGAGTCTATATACTTTTAATACTTCAAGTACATTTTGCTGTTAATATTTAAATACCTTTACTTAATTTATGTAAGTAACGGAATTTGAATATTATAAAAATAATATATGATTACGTATGTAAATATATCAACACATGTTAATATCATATATAATAATTAATATCAATACATATTAACTATGTTAAATAAAATGTCATTTAAATTTAGTGTTATTGTTTTACATGTTTTTTTTTTTGTTTGTTTTTTTAATGGTGATATGGTTTCTTTTAGTCATGTAAAGAATCTAAAAACTTCTTCCAACACTGCACCTACATCAGTGTAACCATAAGCTGAGTGACTGTGTTATAAAGGCATTGCCTGCTTATAACTTGGCATTTTTATCAGTAAGAAACAAACCCCAGTGTGACCAGTTGGAGGTCTGGAACAACGACCCCTACAGCCAGGTTGTGGATGTGCCCAGTAGCTGTGACCTGTAATCAAAGCAGAGAATAAGGTAACCAAGCAGCTAGTTGAACTAAGCAGAGACAGTCATCTGTCAGCAGAGCTGAGCTGATGTAATCTTTGGGAGTTAGTAAGTATCCCCTACATTTGACATAGTTTTGCCTGTCATGAATAGTGAGTGGGAAATTGGTGAAAATATCATCAATCAATGTCTTCTCAGCAGGATTGGCTTGTTAGTGTTGCCAGTGACAGTACCGCTGACATTTTGCAACAGGTGACAACAGCAGTGAATGAGAATAGACAGTTGGAGGAAGAGAAGTGAAAATGTGGAGTGGTTTTAAAATGAGTACTAAAACGGAGAGGTCCACAGGAGGAGGCTCATAAATGCTTAAAATATGAGGTGCAGGATGTTTAGAAGTACTAGAGAGTTCAGCAGATCAGTCAAAATATAATGATGCTGCTCTCTGGGAAGTCACTCCCTAGCAGTGCCATGTTTTCACAGAAGGCCAAATGGAGCCACCCGCTAATTCAACTGGAACTATTTCTGCAGAATAGTTCACACAAGAGATCATTTTTGTGTCCACAGACGTGACTCACCAGCTTGTATGTGACATCAAAACAAAAAATGTTGAGTCCAAATGTGAGGCTATGCTATTAACCCTGCCTGACTGGCTAAGAAGTTGGGAGAAGAGATTAACCAATATGAACCTAAATTACCATGGATAGCAAATTAAAATGAAACTGTAAGGTAAAATAATGCAAGTGCTTATGCTTTTGTGCTTTAGAGATGTAGAACTAATCCACTACCTTGGAGATGGTTGGCATAGGGAAAACATTGCATTATATTTTATGTACATTAGTCCCTGCTTTCCCAAACAATGAAAATTTAAAGAAATTCATTCCAGATGTATAATTCATTCATCACATCCATTCAACTATAAATGCACTGGATCAGATGTCAGTGTGATATGTAAAAAGGATACATTAACCTACCAGCTATCTACCATGAATAACCTATTTTGCACAAATACTGTGGATAAACAGAAGACTGACTGTGAGTCTGAGACAATGCAGACAGCAGAGCAGACGTGAGTGATGTAGCTGAGCAAACAGCAGTCACGAAAAACATAGAGGTGGGACAGATGGCAACATAGTCATCGACTGGTTTCTCAGGCTGGAAAGCAGACACAGCGGCAAGCCCTGACAGTACAGAACAGCAGTGGGCAGCTGTAAAACGATACATTTATAAAAGTAAACGAGACAGAGTCCATTTATCCAGCTTGGCATTTGTACTTTCAGTGGTTTACCCAGTGGGGCATTACTTTGGCAAAGGGTAGTTGTTACATGAACCTGTTGACACCCACTAGTGAAGTTATGAGCATGATTTATGTTGATGGAGCTGTTAGGAAGTTTCTTATGACTCCTAAGACGTTCCAGGCTGGAGCAATAGTTATATGGACTGGAAGATTGGTCAAACATCATTCTAAATATATAACTTTTTATCTAAATGAGACACAATTGATGTGTTCCTCCCAGGAAGAACGACAGTATCTGTCATTTCAGAAAGTGCAATGACATTTGTTTAAGTGGCAAAGTCCAATAGTAATAGCGGCCGTAGTAATTATCAGAGGAGCAAAGGAGGAAGCCAGGATACGTTATTATAGAGTGACAAAGGGAGGAGGTTGAAGATTGCACAAAACTGCCGACTTTAACACGGGATTATATTTATTTTTCAACAGAGATTTTTAGCAGTTTTGGATATTTGCCGATAGTGGCGTCAGATTATAAAAAGGCTTTCCATGTATCATTTTGGAGGGCATGGACAAATTACAAATTCTTTCTTGTTTGTCTTGGCTTGTCTTGAAGTATTTTTCATCTTTCTCAGCCCTGGCTTCAAACATGAATATACAGTGGGTTATTTCCAACAGGAGTTTGATAGCAGAAAGTATTTCTGCCATCTAAAACACCCATGCTAAACATCACATTTTGGTGTGATTCCCCCTAAATCAAAAAGCTAAGGTTCTACCACTTACATTTTGCACCAATTTTCTGGGAAAATCAAAACAAGAGGCAAAGCTTTTTCCTCCAACAGGAACTTTAATGGACCATAATGACAGCCACAAGACAGTTTTTTGACAAGAAATGAAACTAGGGTTAATGGTCAGTGCAGGTTAGAAAACATGAAAATGAATTTGTTGTGCTATTTTATAAGTGCAAGTCTTTACAATCCAACACAAACATCACTTCAAACTTCAATTATAACAGGACTGTTGTGTTGGCCTACATTATATTGAACATATATACAGTAATGTACATAAATGTACCATTTTATGTAGCGAAAAGTGGTGGTTTGCAAAATAATTGAACTGTATTATTAGAGCATGGAGGGAGGAAGTAAAGGTATGAAAAAATTCCCCGTTTTTAGCTTTACGTATGTGGATAGATTTGTCAAGAGACCTATGAAAACTAGGTTTATATGAGAGACTGTTTAAGCTATAAATCTTACTTGCTCCCCCAACAGTATCAAATGTTGAACATACACTATTATACTCTCTCCCGCACACTGATATACCCTCTTACATGTACAGTACAATCATGCCCTCTCACACACTGTTATGATGTCCTCCACAATGTACTACTTTCTCTAACACACATAGCTATACATTTAATACCTGCTCACATTAACCTGCGGGGGCATAAATGAGCTATGCACCTTTATCGTTCACCTGTTTTTGGTCATTTGGTTGATTACAAATCGATTTAGGAAATTGCTCCATGCAAATTTGACACATGGCCCCTCAAAACAGGTCAAAATATTGTGCAGTAATAAAGCAGGAGCCACTTTGAAGAATAGTTCATCATTTTGGGAAATGTGGTTATAATATGGTTTTAACCCTCTTGCTGAGAGTGAAATGAGACGATTGATACCACTCTCATGTCTTTATGCAAAATGTGAAGCTACAGCCATCTGCCAGTTAGTTTAGCTTAGCACACGGACTGACACATTTTAAATTTATCATAAAATGCTGTTGCTCGATTCAAATATTTGTTGTAGCAGATGCATGCTAGAAGTGCCAATGAACAGGTAAAGGCGTTTTTTTAAGAAGATAGGCTAATCAATACCTGATCAGCTATATAAATCTGAAATCATACTAGAGAATAATTTATGGCCAGTACAGCCTTTCATAGTTTTACATCTTACTGTATGTTGATTTGTTGGAAGAGAAAGTGGCACTGCACATTTAAAAATGCTGACCACCAGCTGATTCATCTGAAGTATTATTGATGCAGCAGAATTTTGAATTGACAGAAAATGTGTAGAGTTTAGTATGTGAGCAGTACACAAACACACAAACAGCATGCTATGTCAAGTATTTGACTCCAAATCTATAAAATGGCCCATAACAGATTCTATTTCACTAGCTACAGGGAACTGTGAAGAGGTCCTGCTGCTTTTACAGCATTTAATATGAATGTGTGCATCAGTCTCACGCAAATTATTGCCAATGTCTGCTGGGGCAGGTGGACTGTAAAAATCCGAAATACTTTAAACACTATACAGTGCTCCATCCATCCCTCAACACATTAGCGGCATTCCTCTCACTCCACCAACTCAGTTCAGTTATTTCTGTATGAGAAATATACTTCCAATTTCTGTTTTGTCATTTCTAACTGGAGCAATCCACTGAATGAATTCCCAGAGTACCACAGCACATGTCAGAAAGAGAGAGGCAGAGAGAAAGTAGGGAAGGATACAGAAAAAATCTCCCACACTTAACGGGAAATAATTCTTCTTGACTGAGAAGCATTTGCTGCACAGTGTTTTTTCACCATCACTATTTCTCAAACTCCCCTGGTGTCATTAGTCTCTGGATGAGAAAAAAAAAGGTTCATTTTCTCTTTCCGTCCAAGTACAGGGCTCAGTGCATTATCTCTCTGCAGATTTACACTTTCAAACACGCAGGCTGTCATTGGTGGAGGAGCAGCCTGGGGATAATAACACTGGGGAGGCGAATATAATGAAAGTAGTGCCATTTGTCACTCACTCACTCACTCACTCGATGTCTGTGTGTGGCAGCTACAATCACAAAATTAGTATGCCAAGTTCATTCTACATGCTGCATTCAATGGATCCATGGTGACGCAAAAAAGTTTTACCCATGTCCAATTTCACATTGGCATCACAATTTGTGATTATTTCATCATCAAACAATGGCACATAGCCTCACAATAACAGTACAAAATATTTTTTCCAATGTCATTTTTTATTCAGACAACAAAATATGTGCTAGAAACTAGTGTTACCCCCGTACTTACTGTACTCGAAGGTGATGACGGAGAAAGAAGTGTTCTTGTGCTTTCGATTATACCATTGGTTTTTCATGTTTTAGCCCATTAACCATGTTTCATGTGTACTTCAGACCACTTTCGACAGCATACAATGTCCGTGTCAAAGCTACATTACCATCTCATTGAAATTCAGTTGTAAGCAGAGACAGTTATGAAAATGTGTTGGTGTGTTCGAAGAAGAGAGTCAGTTGCTGACAAGCATCACATTCACAAGCTTGGAAAATCACACCTGGAGGACAAAAAAAAAAAAGAGCTAACATGGTTGTTGCTGGAAGGATCGTGTAAATTTCTCGCATTAAAAAGTTTGCAATTCAAGTCTAGAAGTACACCAACAAGGAGGAGTTTTGTTGCTCACAACTACGGAACCACATGATGAAAATTAAAGAAAACACTTTTTTCTTTTTTTATGATGATTTGGTGTTTAGAAGTTTATAATCTGATGTTTTCTATACTGTAACTGCTCTGAAACCATTTGGTGACCGGAAGGTAAGAAATCAAATGAGGTGTCTGAGCTGAGAGATGTCTCTACCATGTGGATCCAATGTTTACATACTTGTGTGGATCCAATGTTTAGATAAGCCTATGTCAAAGGTCTGGCTACTTTCATAGATGGGTGCCCCTTGAGGGTTGTTTTTCTAAAGTTCCAAAGAGAGGAGATCAGTTTTAACATGAACTATAGGTTCCACCTTCCCTTTTTGTAAAAATAGCCATATATGGTTATGAGGTTGGCTCTGAGCCTATCTTGACACCACACATTAGCTATACCATGAGGCTTTAAAAGGTGTAGTTTGAGTGGAAAACGGGAGAGATTCACATTGGCTTCGGATCTTCTCACAGGCAATCCATGGTGCTTGTTTTGACGCTGCACTTTTTGTAATAAACCTTTTTATACAACTAAGTCGGTGTCAGCGGAGATTTCTTCATCATCATCACATCATCGCTACAGAAGATACAACACAAACAAAATTAAAAAGGTATAGTACACACTAAATGGGCCAAATGAAACATGCAAAACCACTGATATTGTCCATAAAGTGCTGATAACTGAAGTGAGTGAAACTACAGTATGCTGACTAAGAAACTCCACCTGTTAGTCAGACATGCAGCCTGGTTTATGCTTGCACACTTTCAGGTGCTCACTGTAACCATTTAAAGAAGCCCCCACATCCTAAACAGCTTTACACATGAACAAACAGATGTACACACTCTTGAAGGCACACAGTCTTATTCTTATGGCAGTGCCTCAGCAGCACACAAAAACCTTGAGGTGTTGGAATGAATACTGTAAGAATTTTGAACTTGAAAATGAAATAGAAATATGTCATATGCAGATAGTTCGTAGGCATTTGCAAACAGAGCAGGGAGGAGAGCAGCGTATCAGGTACGCACTTATTTTAACTGATCACATTCTCTTTTTTTCACTTCATTCTCTTTTCTATGTACATAAAGCAGACAGGAATAGAGGAATTCAGGTGTTCCAGCCAAGTTGGGCTGATTATGGCTGAGTGTCGGCTGTGTTCTGGCACCAGATGATCAACTGTGAGTTGGGTCTGGCACATATACTGTACGGCTGCCAGGTCCGCTCCAGTCAGTGGCAGTTAGCAACCAACTGACTTGGCGTGAAAGTTTCTTTTTCTTTGTTTTAATTGAATAATGATTTGCTTCGGATTTGGTGTGAACAAGCTTTCAGGCCTCCCGTTGTTGTAACAAGTATTTTTCACTGACCACTGCATCACATCTTGAAAAGCCTGAATTGCTTCTCACTATGAGCAATGAGGCCCTATGCGTCACACACTTTGTGCTAAAGTTGGAACAGTTTTGGTGATTTTACAATGCTGTCTGTGCTGTTATGTGTGTACCCTTTTCACTGGTTTGAAGTGGGTAAGACACACCTTGGAGAAAGGTGATGTACTTCCATGCACCAATCAGGATTTAACGATATTCGATCTGCTCAACAGTCGTGATGGGTTTTTAGTCGTTTTTTCTAAACTGTTGCTTGGTTGTCTATTTAGTAATGATTATTTAATGTTATATGGAAAAATATGTTAGATTTTGGTAAGATTATGGGTGCTTTAACTTTGGAATGATGCACACTAGTTCCTCTTAAAGATATTATACTGTTATAGGCTTTTGTGCACAGTGGAGACTTGCTATGATGGACTACAGTTTTATGGCGAGCACATTGATGAAAGAGGTCATGATTGACACTCCACAAACAAATAACCACACAGTAGCTTCTCAGTACACATAATTTACGGGAATTTGTCACAGATTGGTTAGCAGCAGATATCCACCCAGTGCGAAATAGAGGTGTCTAATAAAATGGTTACTGAGTGTCTGCAGCAGAGAAAGCAGAGAAGGAAGATCATATTATGTGTCTGTGAGAGAAAGATTCATTACATACGGTCAGGAAAATAGTGTAGTATGATAGATTCCAAGTAATGAGGAATTAGGATTAATACAGTGGATATGTATTAAATGTTGATATTGATAGTCATAATGTATATTAAGTTTCATCATAATTCTAACTGTAAAGATTATTACACACTGTAGTGGAGTAAATTATTTTCAAAGAAAAAAGGTTTTGCCATAAGCAGAGGAGCATTTGCATAAACTACTCATTTACTTAGTTTCTTAACTCCCTTTCTACAATCACAAATGTGAGATGTGGTACTTTAGCTATTGTAATGTGGGTGTTTGAAATCAGCCAGTACATCACAGAAAAGCATATTTAAATAGCAATAAAAGCTTCAATTGTAAGGGAATATCAGCCATATTCAACATAGAACCTTGAATTGGCATTCTGTGTGATATTCCTGTTAGATTATCATACCATGAAATTTTCACATTACTTTACCTCCAATTATCCCTAACACTATACTAATCTCTGTTTCTCCAGACAAGATAACCACATACTGTATATTAATCAGTCCCACCATCACTTAAGGCAAAACTACTCCACAGACCCCCCACCTCTCTACCCCCAATCCGCCTACACACCCACCCCCACATCCCATTTCCACTGCAGCCAAATGTGGCTTTTTTCTACTCAGGAAACTTCTCTATGAAGAAATGTGGGCATTTCCACAAGGGAAGTAGGAAGAAGAACATCCAGAATCGGCTCCAAAAACATCAAGCATTGGCTGATTTGCTACATAACTTTGTATCATGCCATGTTATGGCCCTGAGAGGTTTTAATGACTGAACTCTTTCTCTTTTATGTCTGGCAGTCTTGCTTGATCTTTTTTTGTTCACCTTATTCACTGTAAAAAAAAAAAAAAAAAACACTTTTTTTTTACACAGAGTAGATGGATGTTCTTTCATTTGTTTCATTTAATGAAAATAGTCCTTTCTAAGACATTTTTTATACAAGACAACAAGGTGGATTGTTGGGTCAACAAAGCCTGCACCAGATTAAGTGTAGAGCATGCACAACCAAAACACTTGTATATATATTGGGAGTTGTACTGTAGGTGCAGTTTGCAGATCTTTTGTGGGACGTTAACACAGGAAACTACGGTTCAGGTTCCGTTTCGTACCAACAGCAAAATGTTTTTCTATAACAATGATTATGAGTTTCCCCTAACCTTTAGGGATGAGGCTGGAGTAATTGTATATTTTCAAGTCAACACATTCTGACTTCCCTACTCTGATTGTGGCACTCAGCCCCTAATACTGAATACTTTTAAAAATACTTTATTGTTTCATTCTTAAAAAAAGGTTCAGTAATTCACTAAAACAGCCGGGTACTGTAGTTTGACATTACTCAGACAGTACTAATAGTGAATTTTTTGGGACTATTTTGAGATGTGGATTAAGACACATCTGGTGTGCTAGTTAGTATTTGCTGCAGCAGGAAAGTGTGTGTTGGATTGAAAATAAAATAAACTACAGGCCCATGCTGATTCAATGAAGGGACATTTGAAGTGCAACACTTAATTTATGTTTTGCTTTTTTGTTTTTTGTTTTATTTATTATTTCTGGACAACAATGGGGCTCTATTACACAGAGGAATAACTGATATCAGGCTTGTGTAAACAGACAAAACGTGTCAGTAGGATCTATTAATTGTTGGTTTTCATCTTTTGTTTTGTTGACAATAAGAATAATAAAAGAATATTGCTAGCCTATTATTTTAGTTAACTTGACAAACCTTATCCTTAGAGGTGACAGATTAGAAAATAACATACAAACAACATTTTGTAAGACACTGAATTAAATACTTTGTCATTTATGTACAATGGATTTCATTTGATTGTTGTATTTCCATTTAGGTTGTTTAATCCTGCATTCGTCAAGACATTTTATTGTTTATATTACTGATTTTGTCTGTTATTTGCTCTTGGAGAAGTCAATTTGATCCCTTTTAAAAAGTTCTGTACACACATCAAGTTTGTTATTTTGTCAACAGTGTGAGTTTAACAGAAAGAATCACTTTGGCAAACTTGGTGTGTTTGACTTTGGGCTTTCGCCATTACAGCTTCCCATGGTTGACTGGGGCCCAGTTTAACCTTTCAAGCGGCCCTACCAACAATGCTGCCTGAGGGTAGAGCAGAATAGGTGGGTGAGAGAGGGTGACATGGTGAGGAGGTAACGGCTGTGATGGTGAGGGCAGAGAGGTGTGAAGATAATAGCCCCAATGGGGAGATATGCAAGGCAGGGGGGCTTTATGAGGCTTGGTCAGTGTGGTGTGAAGGAGTCCTGCATTGCACACAGAAACTGAAAGAGTAATCTTCAACTTATTCAGTTTTCTACTTCTGGTGGCTTTGGAGCTATCTCTTACTCGCTCATTTTCACTCTCACACTGTTTTTGTCTCTTTCTGTCTTCCCATCTCATATTAAAATCACTGTACAGTAATTAACTACAGTATTGTTACACAAGGTTTTCAAATACGTTATGATTCAGAATGTAACCAAAAGACAAATGTTTTTTCATTACTTCGTGATACATCTACATCACTATAAAATAAATACCATTGTTTTCATTTATATTATGGTTTTATCTTCTTGTTTACCTGTGTTTTGTATGTTTTTCTTTCGTTTTGCTCTTTTATGTTAGTTTAATTCACAATTACAACCCACAATTGTTTTAAGCAACATTTGCTGTATCAATAAATATACTGATATTAAAAGAAAAACAAATTGCTGATTAAGACATCATTTAAAAATCATAAATAAAAGAATATTGCTCACTGTAAACTGCTCACTGACTAATTTCACAAATGCGTAATAGTCTGGAACCTCTCAGTTCTTTTTTGATTTCCAAGGGGCCGTTATTGACGGGTGCAGACAACCAATCAGAGCAACAAAATCGGACGGTACATCCTGGCTTAAATACAGCAAACATATATTTCTTATCAACATAAAGTTTAAGTGCAGTTGTTTGTTCTTCTTTTAGAGAAAATTTACTGTTCAGTCCGTTTAATACTGCTGCTGTAGCCGGCCAGGGAACGGGAGCCACCATATTGGATATTTACAAAGATACCTGAACAGCGCTCGTCTCTGTCAGTCATCGTATTAAACCTGCGTCGTACTAGATAAACCCTTTTGATTTGTTAGCCCGATAAATCGGCAGAGAAATCAGTTTGAATGGGAGAGGGGCCAGACGTATCTGCCAGAGCAAATAATACATGAGCTTACAGATTCATGTGGTTCCCAGGCTATGTGATATGATTAGATGCAATCAAATCTAATGTTAATGGTCAGAACAATGGCAGAAAAGAAATGAGATAAAAATCAAAAAGGAGGACGTAGCTTTTGAAGGAGATCAGTACAGTTTCATGTGTTGTGCTGGCTTTGCCTCAGGCTATGACATGTTCTGACATATTTTTCTGCTTCTATGGTGATGCCAGATTTTTTTCCAAAAGTAAATATTGAATTCAGTTTTGATCTGGGGGCATTTGAGTTTTATTTTAGTAAAGAACTTGATTCTTATGTCTTTAAACAGGCTGTTCTGTAGCAGGAAGTGATTCTCTTTTTTTATCTCTTGTTGTTGGCAGAACTGACACAGTCTGTTTTCTCTGGGTTGCCAAGTTTGTCCACCAGTCTCAACAGCCAGACTGTGGTCACTCAGTTAGTGTTTGTCTTTCTCAGTTTCTGGTCGCTCACACTGTCCAGATAATCTGCCACTTGGGATTGTCTGTTCAGTGCTAAATACCAGACTGTTCTTGTTGTACTGTCCACTGCTTGATGTACGTTTTTTTTTTTTTTTTATGGCTATAATTTGGTTCGACTGTGTGAGAGCTGTGTTAGAGGAGCTGAGGGTCATGGAACTTTTCTCCTCTTGGCAACATACATAAGGGCTTTGGTGGGAGTTTGGTTGGGGTTTAACCCTAATGGGGTGTTTGAGTCAAATTGACCATATTTATATTTTTTACTGCAAAGGAAAACTATACAAAAAATTGGTACCTCATAATGAAAAGATGTGGTGTTGACCTAGTCAATCTGAAGAACCGAAGACCAAAGAAGTTTGGGTTAAAAAAAAAATGTATTGCCATCAGGCTGGTTGATTTATTTTTCTCTTGGAAAGCTCCAGAAGAGAGGAATAGCTATAGACCAGACATTGGTAACACCTGGCATACATAGGAGACAATATGTGCCTTAACAAAATACAAATTACACTTTCTATGGAAACCAATCAGTCATGTTATCTATTATGTTCGAAAAAGTAGGCTACGAGAAGTATTGCACGTACGTTTTTATTCCTTCTACTGATTTAAAATGGCAATTATGTCCCAGGTCAATTTGAAGATTTGAATACCATTAACGGGTTCAGAAAGTAAATACCATGCAAGGTATTCACCGGTGTGTGTGGTTAGGTGTGGTCAGAAGTGTGCTCTGTTGAACGTGTAACCACATCCAACAGTGATGGCATGGTGTCCTTGAGTCCACCTTTACATCACCGTAGCAAGGTTAAAAGTTAAACTACACAAGGTCAGCAAAGGCATGATTTTCAGGGGGTGTTTCTCTTTAAGGTGTTCTACAAGTTTAATGCTCTTTTTAAATCCAAATTAAAAGTGTAAATTGGCTTAATTCAGCTCAGCATCCATTGTGTTCCTTTTTTCTCCTTCTCTAACTCTTTCTATATCTCTCTTATACTTTTACTCTCCTTCTCTATCTCTCTGTACCGTTTTTCTCCCTCTCCCTTCGTTTTTCTCCTTCTGTCTATAAAATACCATATTCACAATTTCTTGAGTAAACAAACTCCTCACTGGCTCTCTCTTTCTGTCCTTGACTTTACTTCTCGTTATCTGTCTTCAAGGAGAGATGGGGGGGGGGATGGCTGGAGGGAATCATGTTTCATCATCCAGCCATATGAACTGAGATGGAGCCTGACATCTCTCTTTGCAGCTGCTTGTCTGAATATCATTGTTGTTTATGGCTCATTTGGTGCAATATTCAGTGGAAGGCTCTCTTTTTGGTCATACGTCGGAAAAGTTCAAGGGACCAAGTCATTACATGCAATGAAAATTAGTCTCATGCCATCACTGTGGAGGGAAAAAAAAATAAACCACTTATCTGTGGAACGTCTGCAGCAAGGCACTTGGCTTTATAAGGAGAGAGGGGATTGGGAGCACTCACTAGTGAGTGGTAGTTGCATGCAGACAAGCAGCTGAGAGGGAGGGGAAAGCTCTCACAAAGCTGAGTAGTTTGTGTGGTTCGCCTCCAGAGGGGTTCAGGTTTACAATGGAGAGGAGGAAAGCAAAATAAAAACTTCAAATGGCAGAGCTATAGCAAAAGCAGTAGTAGTCATGACATGATAAAACACTAGAATGACACATGAAAAGATCAAGTGATTTGTCATGATCCTCAGATTCCCCTTTATGGATAAAACACAGGCATCTGGGCAAAGTAATAAGAGTGAGAAATTCATTATTGGTTTGTATGTTTTAAAGGTTTTGGTGATGAACACTTTGAAGTGAATCTTTGGTTTGTTGTGTGTTTTCAGCGACTCTCTAAATCCTATAAGCTGCCATAGTATCTCTAACAGCCAGACCCGGGGCTTCTTTAATCACACCTAGACAGTGACAATGTTTTATCCATTGAAGCCCCATGCTTTGTAGTTTTGGGAAACAACAACAGATTCAATTAAACAGCAACAGGGACATAGCATGAGGGAGGAGAAGAGTAAATAATGGCAGGGACAGGTCATAAAGAGGAACAGCAACTTGAATGAGTAAGAGAGACATTACCTATATCCGTTTATAGAAATGTAACAGGTAACATTCATGAACTATTGCCGTTTACACTTTAAATTGAAGAGATTTCACGATGGAGGCGGGAAAATTTCTCAGGAGTGTAGACTCAATAAACAGCGCAGGTATGTGTGCATTTGTTAGATGGAGCCACACCAGTGACTCAAGGGCAACTCTAATACACTGCAGAGAATTGAGCGAATGAAATGATGATAAGTTATCATCCTCAGCTGGAGCTAGACTATTGAAACCGAAGAAAGACTGAATGAAGACAGAACAGTGGGGCTAAAAAAGTGGAAAGACCAAGATGGAATCCAATCGGGAGCAAAACAGATCTAAATTCAATACGATGAGAATTGAACGTACAGTAGTCTTTTTTCCCCCATCTCATTGTGAGAAAAAGTTACAGTAAATGCTGAATGTGATTGTTGGGAGAGAGTGTTGGAGGCCTTCAAGGTGATAAGCCCTGTAGAGGGCCCAGTACATTAATGAATTGACATTACACCAAGATCAATGGTGAAGCTTTCAGGGTCTGAAAGACTACACATAATGAAAAGGAATTACTCTCTTAAGATCAAGGTCTTTCACTTCCCTTCTTCCCCTCTGCTCCTTTTCTCCTGCTTTTTTGTATTCTGATGTGTTTTCTTTCCTCACTCCCCCACCCTTTCTGAGAAGAAAAACACACACATACACACAAAATCTGACATGGCTTCCCCAATCAACAGGTTCAAAGTCTGTCTGGAGATATCGGAGTAGGTCATTGATACAATATGATAAGTTGAGATAAGCCTATGTAAATGGTCACATTATGTATGGTATTTATGTCTATGGCCACTTTGTTGATTAGTGGGAATTTGAGACTCTGCTTAAAGGAATAGTTAATCAAAAGTCTGTCTTTTGAATATCAGTTTTCACTCCCGTAGGTTTTTGACTCTGCAAATGTGTAGCGTGATGGATTCTAATGGCCGCCCAGAGTCAAAACATACAAAACTTTTCAGAAAATATCAAACCTAAAGAGACTTAACAAGGCTCTGCAGCATAATTCAACCTTATTCCATTGTCCCATACTCTATGTTCAATATTGTATGTTCCCTTCACTCGTAGTTTGTCCACAACGTAACTAAATAAACTTTCATGTCACTATCACCTTGTCATGGCTCATAAGCCCCAGTGCAGTTGACATGTAGCATATTGTTTTCTTCATGAGTGATAGAAATGTGCACATGTAGATTCATGTGTATCCTGTGTTGGTAGATGTATACAACACTGTATTGTACAGCACATATAGGTAACTCTGTTCACACTACATACATACTCACTCGTGTATGTGTGTGCGTGTTATGTCCTCTCTCAAGGTCTTTCAGCTCCGACTTCCACCCAGTGAGTCCTCTTCGTCTCTTGGTCATCCTCCTGTCTCTTGAACTAATGAGCTACAATGCATTGCTGTTCCCTCACACACTTTTCTGCTTGATTTCACATTTCTCCTTGCCTCTTTGAAGCCATTAGTTGAGACTGTCGAAACTCTCTCTATGTGTGTGTGTGTGTGTGTGTGTGTGTGTGTGTGTGTCTGGGTGTGTGTGTGTGCGTTCCTTTACGTACATGGAGCACCAAACTCTCACCTGCTATGAATAATTGATCTGCTGAATCTAGGGCACATGAGGTTTGTATGCAAGGAGGCAGCTGCTGCAGCAGGAGGGTACCTTACAGTTTGTTTTAAGAGAAACATGTAAGGGGTACCAGGAGGTGGAGACTGGTGAACTGGAAAATGCTGCCTTTCAATGTAGGTATGAGTCTATACTGACCTGATGGTTCGAAAGCAGAACTGTGCAGATTCTAAATCATTAATCCACAAAAGCTTTTAGTGGCATGTACTATAGTAAATGTGTTGTGTATGTCTTCAAGGTTAGTGAATGTCATTTCTACAAATGTCAACATGGTGCAATTTTAATCAGCAGTTTCAAGAAGGTAAACCAGGATTGAGACTTCAAATCATAACAATGACTGATATAAACAGGACGAGATGGTAGAACGGAGGTTGTTGACATTGAGAAAACACATCTCAGTGTTAACAAAACACTCAGCAGCACAATTTACTCTCTCTCTCTCTTATTTCCTGTTGATTACCCAGCAGCAACACAATAACAATTCAGGAGCTAAAACAAATTAAATATTTGTCTGGTAAATAATGTGAAATTATTTATGTTCGGACATTGTTAAGTCATGCAGTAAGCTGCTCTCGGGCCATCTTACTTGGACTATGGTGTTTTAGCTGACACGTATCTGAAATCAAGGACACTAAGGTAAAAATGCTGAGCAGATTGAGACAAATTGTGGGGTACATCGGCATGCTATTAGACTGATTGAAATGTTATATATATAATAGATAATATAAAAGCTTATTATATTTTTTGTGTCACTGTATGAATCCTAAAAGGAAAAATATAATTTTTTTAACTTTTGCAGCCTTGCTTTGGCCATTCTGCTCTGCATTTCTAAACACTGTGTTAATGTACCAACTCCATGGGGAAATTTCGGTATTTTGTTTGCCCCCTTCCACAGAAACATCAAAGCAAAGGGTGAGTTAAAGAGCAGCAGCCCTGCAGCTGGTAATGATTCAATGCCTTGCTTAGATTCATCATAAGGCAGATGCTTGCAGACACATGGCTTGTAACCAGGTCCTCCAGTTCATGGAAAAACCACAGCGCTGTAGACAAGTTTTCCCAAGTGCATTAAAACAACCTCCCTCTAAATTTCTCCTAATTCTCCCTTTGCTTCTCTATTAAGTTAAGTGGAGTCCAGACAGTGTAACTTATTTTCAGTTCAGTTAGTTCCTTCTTTCTTTCTCCGTCTGTCTGCTCGCTGTCACCACAACTCAGCTGTCACTCTGACAGAGACACACAATGATTGGCCATGCTGCACTCTGTCACTGACATACACGCTCGTGATTGAACAAGACGCAGCAACTGGACGAGCGAAGCAGACTGACAACCATCCACCCTGCTGCTGAAAGCTGTAAACTCAGCTCCAATCCTGCGTAACGTAGAGTGTAACTGTCTCTTAAGTGTGTGAAACAGGCAGGATGTTAGTGTGTAAGATTAGTGTCTTAGCCTTAAATAGGCTTGGTCCAATTATAAAAAGGCAACTTAATTAACAGCATTACTTCTTATATATATATATATATATATATATATATATATATATATATATTAAAATTCTCTCCAGTACAGCCTAATGCAATAGCCTTTCATTCAGACATAAATTTAACTAGAATTTGCCATATGTTGTGATAATGAGATAGATTTACCATGCATTGTAGTGCCACTGCTTGTGAAATGACACTATACCAAAGACCCATCTTGTATATTGTAAAATAGACTGTAAAGAGTTCTCCACATTTGTAAAGCCCCTACATTATATCAAACACCTTCAACCATGAAAGATAATTATTATCCACTCCAGCAACAGGAATTGGATTGTAAATGCTCTCTATCACTTGCTGAACTACGTATGGGTACACTTGGATGATTTATATAGGTTTCATGGAGCCATTAGTTTAGTTTGGCCAGTGCACTGCAATACTGCCGCAGGGTTGTGCAATATATTTGAATCATTTGGCTTTGTGCTGTCATGATGAATGAATGTAGTTGGTGGCTGATAGTGTTGCCCCCAACAGCGGTGATTTGGCTTGTGTGCCTGTGTATATTTGTGCATGGATGGTGTGTGTATGCTTGTGTGTGCTCTTGCACTCGTGTGTGTATATGCACGCCATATGGCATCTATCAACGTTCAACAGAATGCTGTGAAGGGGTGAAGAGTAAAAGACCAGTGGGTACAGATGCACCTGCGAATGCCAAGGCAAGTGGGATAAGCATCTTCTCTACTAGACATCCATTACATCTGTTAATTAAAATGTAGGTATTAAGCATCTGTGGTTAGCTCAGCCATCAGCCACCCGCCTCTCCAAATCTTCATCTTTGAAATAAATAGGCTTATTCACCTGCATACTCTCCACAAATCTCCCCCTTTATTCTGTACATGCTCCATATCGTGTCGCTTGTTTGGAAGAGTTATTTTTAGGCCCCCTGATTCCTCAACCGGAGAAACACTGCTGTCACTCACTTCGTCTCTGCTTTTTTTATGTTTAACTTCCCTCTTGTTTGCTTGCTTGCTATTTATATGTGTGTGTGTGTTGAGAAGCACTATAACCAGTGAGATATTCACCTCTCTGCAGTTGCAACCATGTGCACTGTTCAGGTGAGAGAGACCTCTGTCATAGTTTTCCACAGTCTTATTATTCTGTCTCTACCTGCAGTTTTCCACCATATCTTTTTAATTTCTTCCTCTCTCACTTTCGTCATTCCAAATTGTGAATCTGAAGTGATTTATCAACAGGGACGCCACATTGACCAGCCACTGCTGCTCACAATATTAAACAGCCATAAAGCAGCACTTAGCGGCGATAAATATCAATAATGTGGGGAACACGCTGGTCCATTTAACCCCAACATAACTTGGCACTCTGTGACTGGGCTCATGCTCTTTTTACTTTAACCATCGTTCTGCCTCAGCAGGGATGCAATCAAAAACATGAGGCAGTTCAGGCCCTTGAAGTAAAGCCAGTTCAACAGAAGAATGATCAAATTATAATTATTGTGGAGGAAGTGTTGACAATTTACAGTTTCACAGCACATACTGTGCCAACACACGACACAAATCAAAAGAATCAAACATGGAACAGAACAACCAAATATAAATCAACAGCACAAGGCCTGCTGGTCTTAACAGCAGCTTGTGCAATATAATTTGGGCGTCTGAATATTTTTACAATATCCTATATGTGCAAAGTAATAAAAACTTTTTTTATCAAGTGAAGAGGTGAATTGAGGTAAAAGCTGATTGATCTCTCTCATAAAATCTATATCCATCACAAAAGAGAAGATGGGGGAAAAGAGACAGAGAAACATTTTAGGCCTCTAATGAGGATTAAAGAAAAAAGACTTGAACTCATCATCAGGAAGATACCCTTAGTATTTTGTTATTTCATTGCATACACTAATTACACTATTTACTCTATGTGACCTAATTTATAGTATCTTGTTGTTGTGTTGCAGTGTGCTAGCATGAGATGAAACCAGTTATGATGCTTCTCCAATACAGACAGAAAACACACATGCACTCAAGCACTTGTAAGAACTCTTTCACTCTGTTGATGTCTCTGAACCAGAAGAATATCACAGCAACGTGATATATTTCTGAAATAGTTTTATTCTGCTACATTTCTCAGAGATCGCAGCATTGTCATTGTTCTCTCCCATTTTCTTTTCATTCACTAGAAGAATAGTCAGGCAACCTTATGAGGCAATATTGCCTGCAGTGGAGCCGGGGAATGGCAAATGAGACCAAATCTATTACGTTCTGCAGTAGGCTGCGAAAAAAACAAAAACAAATATTCCCAGGCAGAAGGGTTGCTGGTCACAGCTGTTGGCAGGAGTGTTCATGTGTGAGTTTGCTGTTTAGTCAGGAAATAATGGCAATAAAAAGTTATTTTAACAAGTCAACAGAGACATTCTTTAACCCTTCTGTTATCTTCAAATGTACTAACATCTTTTATCCTTGGGATCAATTTGACCCCACTAATTTAAACCTTTATGTGTCAGGTACTTTATGTCTCTTTGTTGACTACCTAAATACCCCTTTAAATATAACATAACCCCCACTCCCCTTATATTACACAACTATGTCACTTTCACTGTTGCTCATTGGCAGAAAACCTTTGCTTTAAGGTAATTTTCAATTGAGAGAGAGACAGCATAAAGAGAGAGCACACAGAGCACCAAGAGAAATAATTTATAAAGGCTGTTGTGCAAGCTTTTTTTTGTATGGAATTTATTTATTTAGAGATGTTAAACATTAAATAGGATCAAATTGACCCCAAAGATAATTTGAGGGTGAAACATTTTCAAGAAAAAATAAAAAATACTGTTAAAACCTCCCATTCTATTCTCACTATTAATTTCACACATCTTTCATACTTCAGTTCAGAAGATGTGATTTAAATACAAATTGTACATTGTACATGGCCAATATATTACGTAATTTTGTATATTTTGTTGGTAGCTATACCTATACATACGTTTAGGGGTAGAAATGCAGTAGAAAACAATTTCCCATTTCTTCAAGAACTTTCATTGTTACTTCCAGTCATTGGGGGTCACCAGGCTGTTATGACACATACAGTATAAATCCAAATACAGATAGGAATACAGATATTTTTGTGACATAAAGGGCTACAGATAGAGATGGAACCATTGTGCTATACCCCATAACATATACTAGAATCTTGCAGAGTATAATATAACAGAGAATCCCCATTATTACATACAGTGACACCACATTTAGTTTCACAGGGTGATATTGACACTCCACACGTATCTTCAGTCGGGTTTTAAGCCCTGCTCCTCGTAAAAATGAGCCCAATTAATCAATAATCTAATATATTGCTTTAACATTATTAACCAGTGCGTGCATGTACATGATTGTAAACACCATTTGAGTGTGGAGTGAGTCGAGACATTATTTAAAACCAGCCAATAGCAGGAGTGAAAACACCAGGGTGCTTATCAGGGTCTTTGGAGAGACACAGGAAATTGAGTTTGTCCATTCTAATGATGGGCAGAGTCACGCAGCTCTACGGATGTACAATTTCCCTCCTATTAGCAGAGATGTGTTATTCATGAGGGCAAATCTAGTGTGAACTATGCTTCACTGATATTCTACACAGTCACTCCTCAGTCTGTCAGGGGACCCGAGCCATTGTGTTTTATTAATTTATTTATCTATTTCCGTTTCTACACCCCCAAAGAAAAAAAGGGAACTTGGTGATGATGGGGTCGAAGGATCAACACAATTCTTTCTGTGAAGCACTATCAATAGCATCTGTCATCAGTAATGACTGGGGAGGGAAAACGAGGTGATAGGAAGCTGCATGAGGAGAGACTAGGAGGTAAAAGACTTGTGACGAGAGTGTTAAAACAGCAAAGGATCCAACCAGAAATAACTGCTCCTTTTCCTTTCCAAAAACACATTATCTCTCTTTCGGAGTCTCGGCTTTATTCTGCCAAATTCCAATAGGCACTATTGGCATATATATGCTCCGTTGTGTCCAAAGCTATTTATATAATACAATTTGAGCTGAATGGCTCATTGTGTGAGCGCACAATGCCGTTATGACACACATTAATTTCTTACATTTTCATTTAAGGACAGCATTCCCACACAATACTTATTTTTTCCTCTGTGCTGTCTCCCTATTCAAAGCTCTGTAAACAAGCATCATTCAGCCTTTTATGCTTGTCACACGGACATGATCTGCCTCATTCATTCCCAAACCTGATGCACATGTTAATGCTTGAGACTATATGTCTTAGTGTATCCATAGAGAGCTTATGCATATATACATGCAGTAATCAAATATAGTTTTTCTTTGACAGTGTGTTGTGTGAATGCATATGTGCATTTACGTTAACATCTGTATTAAATGTAGTGTTTGACTGTGTTAATTTATGGGATGCTGAGATCAGTGAGCTGGCAGGTGTTGAAGTCTCCAGTGGAAGTGCATGTTATGCCAGCTTCAAAAGAGAGCACACATGCCCTCAGTGTGGCTGAAAACAAGGAAAACGGTGTATGCTTCTCCCTCGTCACTCAATCTGCATGCAGAACAGAGTGTTTGAGATACCTTGTGCATCTAAAGAGCATTCACATTTTAAATTCACATCTTCTAAAGCCTCATCAGGGATAAAGTTAAAATAGTTTGTTCATACAGAAGGAAATTCGGAAGATATTCCACACGATATCTGCCATGGTCTTTTTCCTAATATTTTTCTCTGCAAATACAGGTATTTGGCAAAGCAGTGACAACAGCCATTTTAGAAAAACAGATTAAGCAGGATAAAGAATCTATTACTTTGTCCTGACAGGCTGAGGAGATTGAGAGGAGAAGAGGCGCATCCTTATGTGTCCAACGTGATTAGCAGATCACTGATTCAAATTGTCTCACTATCTAGGCAGCATCTACATTCTCATTCCCTCGCTTTCCCTGTGTATCACACTTATCACTGTCTGTCTATCGCCTGCTCAGATCATTTTCCTGTTAGAAATCTGCTACCTGATTCTATTGACATGCATGAAATAAAGTCTTAATGGAAATAGTTTAAGGCCTCAAAAATATAATTACTGGAGTGAGAGAAGGATCAGTTTTATGAATAATGGAATCTCTTGGATGAATTCCTGCTAAGGCACTTGATTGAAACAAGTATAATTTCATCTCAGAACAAATGTTAAAGCAAAAGACAGATTAAATGTGCTGTATTTTGTGTGGTGTTTAAAAAAATGCTGCTTCTGTCAGGGTCAATAGTCTAATAAAATGTGAACCAATACCAAATACCAGAAAGCTGCATGTCAAGTATCTGCTGGCTGCTGCTTAGTGCAAATACTGTGTCTTGTCTTGCTTATTTGTTAATAAAGAAAGCAAACCTTTATTTCCCAAGTGTAATGCAATACGTTTTCCCTTATTTACTCAGTCAGTAGGTGCCATGGTTGATACATCTTCATGGAAATGGCGAGTAGAGCAAATGATTGAGATAAAAACAGCAGTAGAGAGAAAGGAGTGAAACTGATTATTTGTTTGGACAAATCTGGATACAGCTAGTAATACACTGAGGGTCCATGTCCTGATGCAGGTTATGACATAAAAATGAAAAGTCTAAATAAAGCCAAGTCTTATTGTACTGCTGTCATGGCATGTCATGGTCTCCAACACAACAATATCACACACATACCAGCACACATGAACACACACTCGCAGCCAACCTTTTGACAGTGTTCATCCGTGAAGATTCACCTCATTTAGTGGGCACATTTCTGATTCAGGAGGATGCATGCATTTCCATTGTTGCCCAGTGGCAGGGCTTAACAAATAGGATTAGATCCATGCCCGAAAGAGCACACTCCTGTTCAGGTGACACACAGCTCCATGCTCCAGCTCTGCAACTAGACACAGAATTACTGTTAAAGGTCAGTGGAGTCAGACACTGAATGTCACAGCTTAGCCACAGTTTGGCGAGAAAATACATTAGATAAATATGCCTGTCTCTGGGTGGAGAGTAATTCTGCAGCTCCTGAAATTCCAGCATAAAAGACCCAGGATTACAGGGAGAGTCAAAAGGCAACAGAGGCATATTGATTAGAGGCAGTGAATCAGACTTCAGCTATGCTGTGAATAAAAAAATTGAGTAGACGACAGCCAGCGGTTGTCACATGGAACTTTCATGATGGGCTGTGAGATGTGCTCATTTTAGATGAGACTGTGGATAAGTCACATCTCCAGTCTCAAGGATCTAGGGAATCATGTCACTGATCAGAAAGCGCCTCAGAGCAGCTTATTACAAGTTTAAATAAGCATTCCACGCCCCATTTAACAACACAGAAAGACTGATCACAGCCTCTACTCGCTGCAAAGTAGTGCCAATGGACTCAGGGAAGGAATTGGACTCTTAATAGCACATCTCCCTAAGGTGGCAGAATATTGGAAAGGGTAATTTCTGAAATAGCTGCATATGTGTCGAATCAGACAAGAGTGCTGCACCAGGAATCCAATCAGCTTCACTGAGATGTCTTGTGACTCACTGGAGCAGGTGTTATTGTTTGCTCTCCTCAACAGACTTCCATTGTGGGCCTACATTCTCAGTGGATTCAGGCAGTTAACTGTGACAGAGAAAGTCCATATGTGTAGAAAGTCAGACTAATCAGGGGAACAATATCACTGCTTTATGAAAAACAAAACACAAAATGGACCTAGGCTGAGCAGCACATGTCCCCATTTGGCACAAAATTTGGCACAGGATATAAATTCATTTGCAAAATCGTGCCTCAATCCCTTGTGATGTCTGCTCAGTGTTCGTATTTCCTGACTTGTGGCCAGTGTTGTATGACCTCAATACATACTATGTGTTGATGTTTAGCCACATTAGCAGCGTGGGATGGCAGTGTTATTGATATATATTTCTCCTTTTCAAGTTTCGAACTAGACAAGAAGGCATTAAGTCTAAATATGAAGTTGGAATGAACTCTGCACTTAATCAAATTTCCTTTTTCTTTCCTGTCTTTCTTTGTGTGCGTGTGTGATTTATGTCTGTAATCTCTTCTCTTTCTCAACCTTCCTCTTACTGTCTCTCAACCTGTGTATGTGTGTGTGTGTGCTCACTGCAGGCTGTGGGCTGGAGTTCCTGCTGGTTCTCTGTGGGCTCGAGTTTTCCTGGTCCTGCCCTCATCACTGTATCTGCTACACTGCACCCAGCACGGTCTCCTGCCAAGCCCACAACTTCCTGTCTGTCCCCGAAGGCATTCCTCCTGACAGTGAGCGCATCTTCTTACAGAACAATAAGATCCATCGCTTACTTCGGGGCCACTTCAGTTCCAACACGGTCACTCTCTGGATCTACTCCAACAACATCACTTACATTGAGCCCTCCACCTTCCACGGCTTCACACTGCTCGAGGAGCTGGATTTGGGAGACAACCGCCATCTGCGCTCCTTGGCTGAAGACACCTTTCACGGGCTGAGTCGCCTCAATGCGCTGCACCTGTACCGTTGTGGGCTCAGTTCACTTCCTAATAACATCTTCCAAGGCCTCAGAAACCTGCAGTATCTCTACTTGCAGGTACACTAGAAAGTTTTTCTTTTTCACCACCAGGAGAGCTGTCACATTTCCAAAAGAACAAATATGATTGCATAATATGTAATCTTTTGATTGTGTGTTCTCTTTATCTCTGCAGGATAATCATCTGAAGTTCCTGCAGGATGACACATTTATGGACCTCCACAACCTGAGCCACCTGTTCCTGCATGGAAACCGTCTGTGGAGCGTTAACCAGAACACCTTCAAAGGGCTTCGAGCCTTGGACCGACTGCTTCTGCACCAAAACCAGATCGAGTGGGTTGACCGCCTGGCCTTCCATGACCTGAAACGTCTCACCACCCTCTACCTGTTCAACAACTCCCTGATACAGCTGTCCGGACAGTGCCTGGACACGCTGCCTGCCTTGGAATACCTGCGCCTCAACGACAACCCCTGGTCATGTGACTGCAAGGCCCTGTCGCTGTGGGAATGGCTGAAACGTTTCCGAGGCTCAACGTCTTCAGTGGGTTGCCAGGCGCCAGTTGATATGGTTGGGAAAGACCTGAAGGAGCTGCGCAAGGAGGACTTCCCCAACTGTTCACCAACTGTACCTAATTCAGAGTCCAGAGCCCAGACTAACAATTTATCTGGCACGGTGAATCCATCTATGAATCGTGGTGTGGTGGTGGGCTCTGGAGGGCAGACCCACATAGTGCACCCCTCGAGGCCTGGCCGTTCTCGGAACTGCACAAAGCCTCGTAACAGGGTGAGCAAGGGGAAGGGTGACAATGAGGTTCACCACTCAAAGGAGGTCATGGCAGACAAGGAGGATTCTTCCCCAGATTTCACAGACGGGGGGAAACATGACCACACGTCCCCAGACGGCACCGTCACACGGAGGAAGCACAAGTGCACTACCAGGACCACTGTTCGCCCCCCTAGTGGGGTTCAGCAAGCCAACAATAGGGCAACCTCATCCCAGTCCTTACTACATGTCTGTGCCCTCTTTGTGGCCTTGATAACGACAAATATTGATTACATTCTCCGCTGACCTTCAGAGGATTTAGCAAATGCTAATCACAAAAAACACAGCCCTCAGACCCTCTCTTGCTCCTGCACTACAAGGCCTGTGTGTCTTCTATGTATGTGTGTGAGTGTGATTATATGTGTAAATGTTGTGTAGGGAGCTTTACTGTTCAGACTGAAATAGGCATCAAAGCATCAAACATCTGCAACAGAAAGACTTACAGCACAAAAAACGGAGAGACTAAGAGTCAGAGAAGGACAAAAGGTTATTGCAGACCAAGCTTGCACTGCCACTTATGTCAATATGATTTCATTTTCATATGTCTTCGTATATTATAATTTCTTTTACTTCTGTTTATCACTCAACTGGAGCTCACACTAACCAAAATTTGGTGAAAATAGAGAAAAAGAGGAAGAAATGACAGCACAAATAAGGTAAAACATGTTAGCCAGTTAGTTTTGAGACAGATAAAGTCTCCAAGTGCTCCGTCTAGCTTTAATTTTCAGTTCATGGCATGAAGAAGATACAAATGGAAAGTCGATGACCATGTAAAGCCTCCAGGGTCAGTCCTATCTTGCGCTCATCCTTTCTACCAAATGTTTTTTTTTTTTTTTTTTTCCTGTTGCATCCTTAGGTAAGAACAGGTTCCGAACAAGTGGGTGTAACAGAGAGGTAGAAGAAGAAGTGTGACCATGGCAATAAATTGTCAGTCAGTATCAGACATAGGAATGTGCCATTCACACAACAAAATGGAAATCTATAGCCACAGATGTTTTAAGGCTATAAACAGAGCAACTAGGTAGCTCATACACTGTATGAACCCCTAACAAATTGTAACAACTACTGTATACTTAATGCTGGCTTTTTCCCAGTACTGTACCAACCTTTCTGCCTATTTAATAGTTTCCCATTGGTACTACATTTCCACATACAACTCTGCTTCATCTTCATTTACACCACTTCTCTCCTCCTGTGCAACTGAATATTAAGCTGCTAATTGTCTCAAGATGATGAGGACTGCCATGTGCTATTTTAATTTGCTTGGAAAACAACGTGCATCTCTGGGAGATCAAGCTGTGAATATTGAAGAGTCTGTCTATATCTTGTGTCAAATGTTGTTCATCTGATTTTTTTAAGACACAAAACGGACCTACAGACAGATCCCTGCTGCAGGGCCAACAGGAGCCTTAGAGGTCGAGGGTCAAAATGGGGCTTTCTCAGTTTCCCAGTAAGGTTTTGCTGAACTGATCCTCCTCTGTGAGGGCATACCTCCCTCACTGAGAATGTGAGGAACGCATTTTTTTTCTTAATCACTTAACTGCAAAGGAATACAAGAACAAGACTCAAGAAAAAATAATGTGTCTACCTTAAATGACTCGTGATCAATAAAAGAAGGGAAAAAAACATTTTGAATGGAGCATGGTAAAAGAGGGATCATGCAGAGAGAATCACGCCTCTTAATTAACTGGTGTTTGTCCATGGATGTTGGGATCCAAGACCAAGACAATCGCTTCTGAAGTAACAAAGGGATGCAGTTCATTACAATTTGACAGATGAACAATTACGGGACATCTTACTGTACTTCTGAAGCTTTTGTGCCTCGCTTAAATCAACTGATAAGATGGTGTTTGTATCAATGATGTGAACTGTGCCAGTAAGAGTGGAGACAAGAGGACTTCTTGCAGTGCTGATATTAATCATTTACTGTATTACTATGAGAAAAACAATATCAGTGACATTGATGATGATAACAGGGTTTTCTGCTCCTCCTGTCAGGAGGAGTCTTTCAATTTTTTATTTTCTGGTGATTTGTTTATTTACGTATTTTTCATGTTATATTTTTAGAAACTTTTATTTGTTAGTGCATAATTCTTCACCTCTCTATTTCTTGTTCTATTGTATGCCTATTCATCTTCTTTCTTTGCCATAATTCAATTGTTCAGTAAGTTATCATCAGAAAACAACAGTACAAAAATGTTTATAAAGATATTAAAATCTATATCTTCTTATGTCTACCGTTGCAGTCTGAGTCTGTTTATTGCTGCATTTAAGGTTTTATAGGCTTGTTTGCAGAAGGTAAAAGGCATGCTCGATCCCTTATTCTTGCCTTTTTTTCTCTTTAATTTATTTAAACCAGAAATTGATTCTGTCAGCAAACTTAGCTTTTTTTTAACACCGTGTTTCCTCCTCTATCTTTGCTCTAGTTTGCAATTTGTCTCCCCTTTTAGACCCTGCTGGCTTAACTATAGCCGCAAACACATCCACTCTTCCTGTACACATCTAGGACTTATATACAGTATACAATATAAATATTGGCTACAAATGGATTTAAAAAAGCAACAACATACAGAAGTTAACATGAAATTAATTCCTGACCAACGGGTAAAAAGGAACATTTTAAAGATGACATGCAGACTGTGGTGTGATATATTGCAGTTCAATAAATCATTGAAAAGCACTAAGGATATTAATGAAAGTGTCACATGGAATCTGTAGATATTCCAGGCTATTATTATTATTAATGGGCCTTTAGAACATAAATTATATTTCCTCTTTTTTACATTCCCCTCACCGTGATAGAAATTGATCCACAAGTAAGTGTTCCATTAAACTTTTTTTTTTCAAATTCTGTTAAATGATAAATGAGCACTGTGGTTAAGTCCATGGATGAGAGTGCTGTGTAATTATATTTAAACTGATAGCAGGTCTAGCATTTGGTGTTTGATGCTCAGCTATTCACCACCAGCAGCTTTCACCTTCCTCCCATCACACCCACCTCATAATTACTCTTTACTCTGCATCTCTAAGTGATTTTGCTTTTCTGCTTTTCCTTTATATTAACTAAAATCATTCTTTCTGGTTGCAAGATTACACATTTTTTTTCCAAAACAGCCCAAAACCTGTGTAAATGAAACAATTAAATGAAATGAATTATGCTACATTCAATTTTATTACACTACATTTTAACAATTTCATTTCTTTGGCCAGAACCCACATTCAAGTCCTGGCAGTTTTCTGGTTTTGATGATAATGTATACAGTTTAAGTACTTGTCACCATGTGAAACTGAGAACCATCTTTTTGTTTTAATCACACCATATGCCTCTAAATATAAAGTGTATATATAGATTTAATCATCCCTAACAATCAAATCCAATTTTCTTTTTCTATGTTCATGTATGAATAAGCTGAATAAGATGTTAATGATAAAGTGAAAATATGAGGCATCCATTTGTAACTATATTTGCAGGAGCTGATGGGGTGTGGATTCTTTAATGGGCTTGTTCACATGCACACAAACATCCATCTCTGTAATTTAGGGAAAAAAAGGAAACATGCTCTTACTAAAGTAAAGTGACCAGAACTTCATAAATCTGAGAATAAACAGGCTTATTTTCTATGCTTGCAGCAGTGGTAAATGGAACGTTTTTCATTTTTATGTTAACTTTATACTTTACGCTGACTGTAATTTAAATAAAAGGCAAGACTGAATTTGAATTTGATATGGAAGCTAAAAATTGTTAAAATGTATCAAAGGAGATTCGTTTGAATAAAAGATGTACTGACTCTTTTCAGGGTAAGTTTAACTGGTAGTTCAACTGCTCAGACGAGTATGTGTGACAATATAACTTCAATTTAAAGTAATTTAACAAGCTTTATCTGAGTAATACAACCACTTATTATTACAATATGGATGTAATAAACATAGGAAAGTACCCTTATTCAAAGGTTTCAGGTGAAAAGTTTGTGGTAAATACTGAATCCTTGTGATGTTGGAAGCATCAGCTGTTTATTGACATCAGACCAAAACCACAGCATCAACTGGGAAAAGCCAAAGTTGTTGGCCAGGAGTGAGTGGAGAAAGGTCATGGAGGTGGAACAAGAGGTTTACTGTGGGGGCAATGTAGGGGAAGTGTACGACTACACGTTCCTCTCCTTGCCTCCTCTCCTTTCTCCTCATCTGCCCCTAACTGAGTTCCCTCTCTGTCTATCAACATACACAAACAGTTAATAAGTATAATAATTAATATAGATATTTTTGAGTGACAGTAATAACTACATTTTTTATAAAAAGTTAGGTAAGAACACTCACAGCCTAACTGCACTGTGTTACCTGTGTATGTAACTTAGTCTAGCAGGTTTGTTGTGGGAAGTGAATCTCTCCCGGTGTGTAAGAGAAGTACCAGCATGATGCTGCAGCCACAGAAAAGTGTATGCCATTAACAGTAGTCACATTATTTTAGTCAGCCATAAAGTGTGAAGAGAAGCTCATGTTGCAGTATAATAGTTACTGAAAGGCTGTGTGTTGCGCTTGCTGCCACAGAAGGAATATTTTAAAAAAGCTAGTTACCAGCAACGAGTCAATTAAAACAGTAAAATACCCTAAAACTAGAGGTCTCCCAACTACGGTTCAAAACCCCTGATCTGGAAAAGTAACATATGCAGTCCCTTTAATTTTATCTCCCACACATGTGTATATGGCTTGGCTATCTGAACGCCTGCTCTGTTTATCTACCTCGTCTGTTATAAGCTCATTTTCTCAAATTAGTGACGTTAATTTTTGAACTGACTGAATTCTGTAATGTGTACCTCATATTTTGAAAAACTAAAAACTAATAAAACTTCAAGGTCAAATTTTGACCTTGGGCAGACATTATTTATCAACATTAACTCTGCAAATTTTATATATATCTTTATATTTTTATGAACGAAACAAACAATATTCCAAACAAAGTGAAGTGCACAGAACTTCATAAATCTGAGAATAAACAGGCTTATTTTCTGTGCTTCCAGCAGTGGTAAATGGAACGTTTTACATTTTTATGTTAACTTTATACTTTACGCTGACTGTAATTTAAATAAAAGGCAAGACTGAATTTTAATTGGATATGGAAGCTGAAAATTGATAACAAATAAAAACCTGAAAATAAATTGTACTTGGGCACTAAAGTTTTGTGACAATGATTTCCAACCAGATTTATCTTGTCAGTGGAGAGTTTTACACAAAATTGTACTCAAATTTGAGGTAAATTAGTATCTGACTCACAGATACTCTCATCTGACTAAACCCAGTTATTTGGAAAGAACATCAAAGGCAGGGTCGTAATTGTAATTGTCTCATTGGAGATGAAATCTAGGAGCAATCAGTGTACAGTCAGCTGGAAGATCCTCTGTGTAAAAACAGGTAGGACACGACTGTATCGTTAGAAGGAAGAGCCAAAATGCTGCTGAATAATTAAAAGATAGGATGAGAAGAAATAAGCCCTAAAATGTGGAATGTGGTATCATTAAGAAAATGAGAGAAGCAGAGGGAGGGAGAGCGGGAGGCTACAGTACATCAGTAATTGAGCGGTTAGATGGAGGCGAATTGGCTGGGATTCATGGGGGAGGAAATGACACACAAAGGGAACACAACCAGACATGTGATATCACAGTAATGAAACAGAGAAAGAGGGAGTGAGCGAGAAAAAGGGCACAGAAACAGTGAAAAAGTGAATGAAAGAGGTGAGTGCAACTTCAGAACACTCCAGGAGTCTACGCACAACTATACCACGTATGTAGATACAAACATAAAGCCTGTATTACACATCACCACAACACAGTACGGGTCTCCACCACCAGCCTGAGAAATATCACATCACTTATTCATGCAGGAGGGAGGCAGCTTGTTGATTCACCCTAAGGCGTGACAGTACTGTGGAAACAATGCTCCCCCGCCCCCCAAAAAAGCAGCCTTTGACTATCTGTGCCCATTTCTTGGCTTTTAATTGACTCACTGTCACTTCTGTGTGGCTTTAATTAAAACCAAGCAATTAGAAAATTGAAAAGGAGATGAAGAAAGTGGGTGAGCTGGGAAGGGAGACGGCGTACAGGGGGACATGATAATTAAGAGCAGGCACACCACAAAATGTCACAACACTAGCACCCTCTCTCTCTCCTTTTCCAAGTCCCACTCTCCCCACTCAATCACAAAGCTAATATCACCTCTTTCTCTATAAAACCCTTTCTTATTCCAGCTCTTTTATTTTGTCTATTTATTTAGCTTAAAATCCCCCCAGAGCAGTGGTGTGCTCCAATTCTCCAAACCAGCCAGCCTGCATACTAAACTGAGAGGACTTGAGCAGCCCAAGGCCACACCACCACCTGCATGGATTAGAGGTTCGCTAATCCTCTCATATTTGACCTCAAGTCAGACGGAATATGCAGAAAAATTACTGAAAGTCAGCGTGGCATGTTTCTCCATAACAATACATCTAGGTTAAATTATTTTTTTATGGTAGATGGAGGAGGGAGGGGCTGGTTAGTGCAGTGTTACTTTTCATGAATCGCATTGCCCTGTTGCCGATTTTACAGTGGAAAATGCTGACTGTTGTGAGCTCTGTAGTGCCCGTGGCTTAAGCTGATTTACCAGGAAACTTGAGCTTTTTTAGAAGAAAAATGTAGTTTATTACAACTTGGGACTTTCTTGCCACCTTTTCCATTGGTTATGAGAAGATTGTATTCGCAAAAGTAATTTGTGAGATCTTGGAGCAGAAGGACACTGCTACAAAGAAGATCAACAGGGCAGGAAACAAACATAAGACCATCAAGCAGGTCGTAAACAGATAAACAGTTGATTTGGAGGGAAAACTGAAAAGTGCCCTGGATGTCCGCTGGATGTGGTCGCATCACGTTTCAGCTGCACCACCGATTCGTCATGTCTCAGCTGCAGTTCAGAAGTCCAGTGGATGAAGGCAAGATAGCCGTGAAGGTGAATAAAGCATGTTGTACTGGAGAAGATTTTTGCTTTGACGCCCACACTGGTCTGCACCTGTGGTCTACTGATATGGGTTTTTCAATGGCTGATGCCAATGTCGATATTTAGAGAGCAGGGCGGCCGGTGGCTGATATATAATGCTGATATCATGTTAATGTTGATGTTTGCATCTGATAAAATACAACAATAATAATAACAAATAAGACACAAAATTGCTGAACCTAAATGAAAATTTGTTTAACGCTAATTTTAATGCCTGCATTGCCTCTGTTTGCTTAAGAAGATCCGCACTACAGTGCACATATACGTAAAAAAAAAAGGAATTAATTAAATAAATGTCCACAGTTTCCCTTGAAACACACACGTGCCGAGGGAGAGAGACACACACACACGAGCAAAAATGTTAAGTTTCCTAGAATGCTCGCTCCCCATAACATTGTTAGCAATTTGATAACCTGAGCACTATCTTTCTGACTCCTGTTAACATTTAATCGAGGCTATCTTTAGCCCATTGGCAAATCCAACCAAGTGTAACTAAGACTAATAATAATAAGTGCAGCAGCGAGTGTGGAGCAGGAACATGGGGGCAGTAGACCGCCTGCAGTCAGAGATCCAGACTCTACAGCTCCGGAGGCAGAAATACCTGCAGAAAGCAGGAAGGTGAAACTACTAGGCCTATTTACTTAAACATTAGTTACTCTTTTTGGGCACCATCAAGAAAATTGCTGCGTCATACTGAGAAGTTACCAATACTTTTTTTCTACCCAAGTAAAGTAGCCTCATCCTACAGAACTGACTTTTAATCATCACTGAATCGAGAACTACCCTCAGGAATGACTTGTCAATTATTCGGTCATTCCTGATTCATTCCTCAGTAACTATTTAGGATTTTGTGCACCTCAATACAAAGTGTTATCCTTTGTGGGTCTTTTTATTGAATAGTCCAGGCCTACATTAACATACACCGCAGCATTACTTCTCCTGGTTCACAGACTTCAGAGGAGAAAAACAAACAAGTCTAAACAAAAGACAATGTCAGTAACTAATAAAAGCATATTTAAATTTCAATTAATGTCAATTTACAATAAAGATAGGCATTCATATAGGTTGTATTTGAAAATCTAAAATCCCCTTTAAGACAGCAGCACTTTCTTTTCACTTTTCCCCACCAAGAGCACATTTCTCTTGAGAAGGCTCTTTGGGCTGCTTTTGTTCTGATCAATGCCCACAATTAACACATGCAATCAATTGAGGAGTCCTCAGGAACAGCCACATCGTCCTTTGAGTGTGAAGCAGCCATAGAGCCAGCCATCACTCCTGGAGGGGTCCACGCTCCAGTCAAGGGGCTAATGACACACACAGCACTTTCTCCCCCCACCACAATTAATCACTCCTGTGGCAGATCTGAGAGAAGGAAAACTCCTCTTCACGACAGCATTTTATTTTTCCGTTGTCAAGGCTGCTGTTGAGATGTGCATTTGTTCTGCACTGACTGTATGCAGATTTGCAGTTATCATAATTGTAACATAGAGACAAAAAATCAAATACAATGACAGAATATCTACAGTATGTAAATCCTTTAAAAACAGCAGGTAACTCTGACACTTACTACATCTAAGAGTGTTTTTGTGGGTCATAGCAGGCCAATCTGCAATGCACAATTACTAAATATGTGTTCCTTTACCCATTTGCAGTAATTACAGTGATATATTCAAAAGCCTAGAGACACCACTTACTGGCATTACCTTGAAGTGTGCATCGGTTTGTCTTTAAAATCATGCGCAAATAATGTTGTAGGTCTGTAATAATCCTGTGATCATATATATATATATATATATATATATATATATATATATATATATATATATATATATATATATATATATATTTCAAAGGGATTCAGTGATAAATTGTGTTTATATTGGAACAAATATGTAGGTAAAAGGGAAGACAACATGACAAGAGGTTAGGGAATAAGTGGGTAGGTTTTTGCTTTTATGGGACTCATAAATAATTTACAGTCAAAGTAAAAAGGAACTGGTAGGTGAGGAAATACATTTATCTGTTTTCCTCTCAGGAGTTAGATAAGAAGCTTGGTACCTTTCATGTTAGTATGTTAAATATGAAGCAACAGCTAGGAGACTGGACACAGACTGGACACAAGGGGAAACAGCAAAACCCACCTACCAACTACTACTATTTTTTCGTCAACACCAAGAAATAGTCCTGGGAAATAATTTTCTTTTAAACTGAGCCAGTCTTTCAAGGAAATCACCAAATGCTGAAAAACTCAACACAACTAAATTAACTCAAATAACTGTCTGAACTGAACTTTATATTTTCCCTATAATTGGTAATCAAATATTTAGTTATTCTCAGGATGACTTTTATAAAGTTACAATGAAATTATGACCCCATTAAAGAAATTGATGAGGATTTATGCTGGTATTTTAAAGAAGCCATATTATGATTTTGGGGTTGAGTTTCCCTTTTCTTTAGTGTGTTATGTAGCTTTTTCGTGCATGTAAAAGACCTGCATACTAGCTACAAAACCCAAAGTCCATGCCAAGGAGAGTTACTCACCCCCTTAGAAACACTGCTCCTTAATTGCCTGAAACACCTAATTTGTAGTTTTTTCTCCACCTTGAAGTTAACACCCCTGTTTGCGCCGAGGCACTGGTAGAATCTCCCTCAGCCAGTTGGCCAACATGGTCCAGAGTAGACTCTACTGGCCCCACCATAGCAATCACCCCTATTCAACCAGTTTACTAACAACCAAATTCTTAAGATCCTTTTTAACCAGTTGTTTGGATGTCGAGATCCCCTAGTGGGAGGAAATCACTAACACATCATCTTTCTGACAGGTAATTGGTCAAGAGTAGGCCTCTGAAGAAACTGTACCAAATTAAACGGAGCCATTGGTGCCCCCAAAGAAAACAACCAACCACTAAACAATTAAGTTTATGATTCTGCTTCACGGGAATAAGGTATAATCCCAGATGAGCCCTTACATGTTGGCCTGACATGTTTATTACGCAGCTTTTATTGTCTTGAGCACTGGGTCAAAGAGCCTTGTGATTGGCGGCTGCAACACAGAACGATCGGAGGAGGGACCGGACGAAGGCGGGAAAGACCATGGCTCAAACACAAGTGGGTGGTCCAGGGCCGTGGACCAGGGGGAAGTAAAGTTAACAGTAGGCAGTATGCAGCGCAGGCACCTGAAGATCATAACAATAGTCAAGCCTTTCTTCCGGTACTTGTCTACATCACTGTGTAACACAGCACCACTAGGTGACCATCTCGCCCAGTGAAACCTAGTGAATCCACCTCGCTGTCTGCCGTTGTTATTTACTCACTCCGGTAACATGAAGATGTTGAAGGTACGAATTGCCCTGTTGTTGGCTGTAAAAACCAACACAAAAGTAGTCATGTATGCCCATTATCTGAGGATGTTGGGTCGCAGCGTTTCAGACAGAGGGTGAAAAGAGGTGGTGCAGCAATGTACAGTATGAGAGAATTCCATGTTTTCAGAACATTAAAGCATGTAAACATATTTTGGTAGATCCTGCAAGTAAAAGTATGAACCTGAAAATGAGCATAATATGGCCTCTTTAAAATTTCAAAAAGACCACATTGCTATTGCATTAAAACAGATTTTGTTGCCGGAGGTGATAATTTAATTCCTGAGGAATTCTGGGGAGTTACAGGGCGACAACATACAGCTGCTCTCCTTGAGCACTGAGCAAAAAGGAACCTTTTTTTTTCACTGTACATTTTGGGAGTCCATGTCCAGATATCTACCAGTTTTTAATTTGAATAAAACTCTGTTCTGATGTACAGACAAAGTGGCTCTCTGGCTCTCTTACCGCTGGGTACAAAGAGAATGAAACATGCTGATGTAGTAGTGATTTTGTCACTCACCTTGAGGCTAAGCAGTGACAGACCCTCCCTAACCCTCCTAATCCTCTCTGCTTCTCTAAGCACCGAGAAATAACACAAACTTACCAGAGCAGCCAGGAAATGCAATGAGGGGTGTCAGTTGCAGATGAAGGGCCAGCTGTGTCTAATTATGATATCATATGCTGCACACATGTCAATACCACACTGGCAACACTCCCAAAGCCAATACTTTGAAGGTGTACTGATTATACACAACAATAAAATAGAGTTTCATAATCTAAGAGGGTTTTGTTTGTTAATATCTTTGTCTTTAAAAACAACATTTCAATCCCCTCTGTTTTGGGAATAGTATGAAACATCATCAACACTAACAAAGACAACAGAGATGATAAATCAAACAACCTCCTGTGTGTCAGCTCAGCCTCATTCTGGAAATATTACTGTAAGAGGGGAAGTGCAGGAATAGTAAACCACTCCGCCCGGAAAAGCTGTTCACCTACCATTCCTAGATTTACACTGTCCCTAAATGTTTTGCCACTCCATCAAAAGAAGACACCACGAGTGTGTCCCCTCACATCCACATGCTCCCACTCAGTGGGAAGCGGCAGGGTGTCTGAGGTTGAGTTCAAGCTTGTCTCACTCCCTCGTTCGGCGCTTCTGCCCCGCGGCGCCGGCATCACTCAGATAAACACACTCCCACACTGACATGTAGCACGGCACATTACAATAATACTCACACAAACATGCACTTAAAAGCACATATTTTTACATGCGATGCTCTTCGCCCTCTCTTCGTCTCTGTGAGGCACAAACACATATACACCAGCGAACATGGGTGCATCAGCACGCCTGTATGCCTTCCAAGTAGGTTTGTACCGCCCATGCAAGTACCAGGCCCCAGCTGTGTTTACAGCAAACAAACCCCGCTGATGAACTCAGTGACTGTGGATAAATGCCAGACTTCTTTGTATACTAATGCTATATCTGAATTTATCCACACTATATACAGTTCTTCATAGCATACAAGTGTTGTAGATCCTATGCAAGACATTAACATACCAGCAGGAAAGTGTAAACCAACAGATATCATATTAAGCTGTGACTTTAGAACTTAAAACAGCAATTTCATTGTTTTTTTATTTGGAATGATTGGGGCCCAAAGCAGGTTATGCAAGTTATTTGGAAAGTCTTTGTTTTATCCTTGTATTAAAATCATTTAAATGTTTATTTTAACACGCTAAAACATTGCACAAAAGTACATACAGCAAATTGTTATAAAATCAACAAAACTCACTCAATAACATCTATTTAAACATTATTAAAAGATCACTAACATTAGCAACTGGTTATACCCAACCAGGCACTTTCCAATGTAAACTAACCACACACTAAAACTTCAGACAAAACTATATGTTAGTCGGTGGCTTCCAAAATGAAACATGAACATTTTCTGATTTTCTGACGCCCCAATAAGCAGGATGACATTTGTAAGTCCCCTCCAAATAATGATTGATATGATGGTATTGGTTACTGTTAGAGCACAAAAAAACTGCTTGGTTAAGGTTAAGAAACAATCATGGTCAGGGTGAAAAGAAACCACTGTTGGATTGGACAGGATGTGATAAAATCACTGTTAAGTGATGTATTATATAATATTACTGTCCTTTTTTCACTTTGTGTTGATTTTAATGAAGCAACTTAATTTTACTTAAGAAATAAAAGCTATATTTGGTTTGTTATGAATAACGGGATTTGCTGAGAAAAAAGAATTTAGCTGAATAAGCTTACGGTGCAACTAATGTCAAAAGTTGAGTAAGCATGCAGTTAAAACAAAATGTTATATCAAAGGGAAATATTCCTTTGAGATGCTTGTCAGTTTCTTATCATTAGCCTTGAAATGTGCCAGACTGGTGCAGGAAGGGCAATGGCAGGCTGCATGAAGACCAGAATATCCAGAGGATTTTATTTTATTTTTTAACAAAATACACCCATCTCTACAAAGACAACAAAGAATATAAAAAACAAATGCAGTTGCCGTAACAATTCATTTGCTGCTCCCTGACAGTACTTCAATACTGTGAGGCTGCTGTATCACATTCGGTGAACAGAGAGGAAGGAAAATGATGGTAAAGGCAGGAAAGACGTCACTTTCTTCACACTTTCTCAGGCACCGCTGCCTCTCACATTAGGGGACGGATCTGCATTGATTTTGTGACAAGTGAATCAGGCTCTGCTTTAATTTGATATGTGCATTTGCAGTCCTCCAAGTTAATTGCACAAGGCCATGGCAGCTCAAGACGTGCTGCTGGGACCGGACCAGCGTGATACTCGACAGTTTCGCCCTGGTCCACAGCTCTCTGCAGAATAATCACTTCAGGTTGGTGGCAGAGGACCGGCCCTGTTTTATCTCCGATGTGTCTCTGGTGTGACAATATTGTAACGCCAATATCATCCTGGGAGGCAAGTGTTTTGGTCAATAGCTGATGTGTTAAGTCAGAAAAACATCCTTGTTAGTGTAAGTACTAGGATGCTGCAGGTGAGGGTGAGCCCACTGATGTAGCAGGATTGATCTCAAGGTAGAGTTTTTATCCCACAGCATCGACAGAATGGAGGTATACAGTGCATAGGAGTAGCTGTAAATAAATGGATAAGCCGACCATTAAAGAGCAACTTAACCGCAGCTGAAAATCCCCACTTTTGTCTTCCCTCCTGGCCACAGTGATGTAGGAGTGTACTCCAGGGTGTGTCAATACACCATGACATCACAGTTGGGTGTGGGTACTCTGGTGGGTACAGGCGCAAAACAACATAATCTGACTTACTGGAAGACTCGGCTCTTTATTCAACCAATACCTTTAACAACAGGGCCTCCGCCAAGTTGTTTTACAGAATGATTAAAAGCATAGCACACATATACACCACAAGAAGGATGAATCTTTGTCAATTATCCAGAGAACTAAGCACGGAGCTGACCAGCCTCTAAAGGATGCTGCACTTCCAACAGAGCAACTTCAAATCACATAAAAAATAAGATTTTAAGACCTAAGTGAATATTGAAAACTGCTGCTACAGGGCAAAAGCTACAAAACTGACTTTTATTTCATCACTATAAAAACAACTATGTTGGGTGTGGCCAGCAGTGCAACAGACTTTCAACTAGTGAGAGGATCAGTGATACGATCCCTTTCAGCCCGTCGTTAAGTTACTCTTCAAAGGGACCCGGTGGAGTTTTCTTTTTTCATTCACTCTTTCTTACTGAAACACATTGTATTGTATCCTTCAGCCATATAACAAACCAGTTGAATGCCTTTCCTTCTTAAAATATTTGCAAAGCCCTTTTTTATTTAAATATATATATATTTATTTATTTTTGATATTTTAACACATTTAACTTTTTTTTTACATTCATGTTTGCTAACTAGCAGTCTCTTTTTTTGCTGCCTTTGCTGGTGCATTGCTACATTTCCTGGAACATCATTGCCAAGGACTGTCCATCAGTGGAATAGTGTAAAACAAGGAATTTGTACTGTATTGCTTCGCCTGTGTCCTTGTGCAAGTGGTAGCAGAGCATGAGGTACATACAAAACGCAGACCCACTCCTTAAAACATTACAGTAGCTTCACTAGTGGTTAAAAACTCCATAGGGCACCTTTAAGTCTCCTTCTTTAGGTGTGTGGATTTGGACCCTAGCCCTTCAAGTTTCTTTTGGCTTTGGGAGAGCACAGCTGGCCAGCACAGATGTGCAACCAACATGTGAGGGTGTTCTCTGTGCTCCCTAATGGCCATTATCTAATGCAGAGGGTGATATTAGTACAGAAGAGGAATACCAACAGCCCTCTGGATCTCTAACACATCTGGCATGCCATAGAAATATTCCACCTCCATCCATCTTTTATGTAGATAGATACTGTAGATGATGAACGCAATTCACTGGAGAAAATACCATATTTATGATTTATTTAGCCATTGTTTATTTTTTTAGGGCCATTGTGTGTGCTGTCTCTACTGGGTTACATTATGTTATTAAGTGTCTCTATTGTTTTGACCATTCTTTGCATATATATTTATAAAGGGATGCAACATTTTTTTCTCAACTTTCTTTTAATGACAGTGAGAGTTATTTCACCAGACTCCACTACAATGTTTTAGTAACTGAATTTTTGTCTCAAAAACAAAAGTTGTTAAAAAAGGTTTTGACTCTGAACTGTCACCCACAATAAGGAGAAGTGATATGGCATGTGAATTTGTACTGGAGGCATGTGGTTAACTGGCTGGAAGGAAAACATGTAGAAAAAATGGTGGGGGAAATCTAAGTGACAAGTGTGATAAATGGGAAGATAGATGAATAGATAAACAGAGCACAAAGAAAATGAAAAATGGTAAGGATTTTCTTTTTCATTTTAATTTAATGGCAAAGAATGGCCTGCCATCTTTTGTAATAAGGTTTGTGGAGCGTGCTATAAAAATGTAAAAATGTACCCACTAGTGTCCTTTGCCATCCCCCTGGGGGTTTGAGCTGGAGAATCAAGCTCCCACGTCACATCCCCATAGCACTGACAGCAAACGGTGAGGCAACGCTGTAAGTGCCACTCCGTCACAGGGGACTATTGGTACCGCTACTCATGTCAGCGCGCCGGTTTCTCCTTGCCGCTAAAAATAAGATGTAAAACCCTTCGAAAAACCTGCCTCCCAACTCACTTGGTTTGCTAAGTCGTCTCAACAGGGAGACTCTAAGAGATTCCATCTATCTCATCAGCTTCTGTGCAACTCTCCTCTATCCCACAAACACTAGGGAGGCAACTGTCAGAATCTAAAAAAGATGTGTTACACATTGAAATCATTACCTCTGTAGAGCTCCACATCAGTCAGCGTGGAAGGTTGTGTGCTGAAGATACTATCTTTTCAAGGTCTTTTCGTGAAGGTAGGTTTTATGATCAAAGAATTTAAAATATTTCAGGATGGCTGTGATGCCATGAATTTGTAAACCCAAACAAAAAAGAACAGAGATTCTGTAGATACAGGTGGTGGAAAAAGCTGCTTCAGCTCTCTTTGGTGGGTAACAAAACATTTTCTGGTCCACCTAGGGGCTCTGTGGTTGCGGGTAAACTTGATTTTGAACTTTTATAACCCATATTTGAAGTATGCGGAGCTTAAATAGACTGTTGCGGTGGTTCAAGGTGACAAGTGCCACCCCAGTCTCTGCACTCCTCTCTGTAAACACTGTGAAAGAACTGAGAAAAAATGGAAACCACCTCTGCTTCTTGTCCGTCCTTCTTCTTATGTGTCCTCTGTAGCCCCATCACAGTCAATTAAATTCAAGCTTGTCAGATCAAACGGGCTTACGCTGCCTTTCCCTCGCGCTCACACACACACATAACAACCGCCCACAAGGACACAAGGAAGTGAGGCGCTGTCTTTAATTCACGGTGAGGATAGGAAGGCTGACATTTGCAGACAAGCCTCGGTTCTGCCCAGAGATGCACACTGTCCAGTGCACTCAATTAACAACATGCTTCATGAAAGCCTTTGATCTGCTTTCATATGCTCTGGACATGGCTTGGTATTTACTGTGCAACACCCACACACACATAAGGCCTTTTTACACAGAGATCGCACAATAACCTCATGAAGCAGGCCTGCCACTATGCCGGCTTTGCTTTTTTACACTGAACCAAACAACTCCGGCATAATGCCGCCTCAGTGTGTGATGGTTTAAAGTAGCATGTCGGCGGTCCAGAGGCAAAAGAGGTGTTACGGGCGTGAACTGTAATGCTGAAGTTCACATTACAGAATTGTAGTCCTGATTTTACACTCACTGCCAGTTTTTGCCAACAAAAGCAAATCGACGGTCGACCACCATGGGTGAACTGGTCAAAGTCCGATCCCACAGAGAGAGAGAGCGAGCCGATGCCGATCAAGCAGACTAAATATCTGGTTGTGTTGTGTACGGGTCGGGGAGCCGTGCAAAGAGCTACAGCCAATGAGAGCAGACACGGGCTGGCTGGATGACAGCTCAGAAGGTGAGGCGGAATAATGGCACAACACCCCCGCCTTGAAAAGGCTGTGTGAAAGGGGCTATGTGCTACATACACCCACCCACGAGTGCGAGAACACAATGCTCGCATACTGTGGGCACACACAGTCCTGGACTACAAGGAAATATAGTGATGCTTTCAATGGTTAATATCATATATTTTATTGCGAGATAGCTTCACTAGTGCTGCACTACCACTGTTTCTTCTGTGTATGTGTAATCCATCCTCTTTCCAGGTCTCCATGGAACACCAAAGTTGCTCAACATCTTCTCTGATTCATGGTTTCACTAATAAATTAGGCATAAATGATTTAATTTAGTACACATACTTTAAACTATAAATTATAGGCTTTAAATACTGTGAATTGCGGAGTTGGTGGTTTGATCCTAAACACTGCACCACCGTATGAAAAATAGGCTAATGGAATGAAATTATGTGAAATAAATTGAAAGGTGCATTTAAAAAAAGGCAGAAAAAACCACTGATTAAAGATTTGTATCCGTGAACTCACATATTGTTTGGCCTTGTAAATTCTCACAGAGGAATAAACAAGACACAGAGGAGCTTCCTGTGGGAAGGTCGGGGAAAGGTCAGTGTGATTAGAGACTCCATACACTTGCTTTACTTCCTTCTTCCTCTTTGCTGTATTTTATCACTTAATCCCTTTACTTCCAGTTCAACAGATGCACACATTTATACTCACAGGCAACAGGTGAACATTCAACAGATACAGCTTTAGTTTTCCACTAGTACTTGATGTGCTTAGGTGTCAATATTTCTTCTGCTTTGTTAGATGCCCTACAGTGTGTGAATGACTCTGATTTGACCGAAGCCTGTTCTTCTGAGCTCAGTGCATCTGAAAAATGTCAATACTGGACTCAAAACAGTCAAGTTCAATCTACTGAGAGTGATTTCTGTAACCCAGAGGAATATAAATGATAACAGTGATGGAATGAAACTGCTATAAATTTTTAATTGTTGTACATAATGATTCATCTGTTATCTTGACAAGGCCGGCAGATGAGATCAGTAGACAGTGAGAAGTTTAATAAAAGCATGATTGCTTAAAATGTTTCTGCCAAAAAAACTTTTGATATCCGCTGTGATTCTGTTAGATCCAATTCTTTGACTCTTGATGTTCAAACAAGGGCAGCAAGAGTAACATCTCTTTTTGTTATAGTACACAAAGAAACAACAGATAGTTAAAAAAAACAAAAAAACATTTATGAGCTCTCCTGAATGACCAAGCAAAATAATACGTCTATTTAGGAAGCAAGAATTTGAACATTGTTCAAGGATAAAAATTGACAAAGGTAGTTACAGAAGCCATCAATGCTCAAATGTGTATTTTTTAATGATCAAGCTCTCTTTGAGATGAAAGGTATACCCCACAATTTAACAAAATTGACAAAAGATCAAGTTAAAATAGTCCTAATAAACTGCACAAAGCTGATACATTTATGATCAAAACAGAAGTCTCCCCTGTGCCTTTTTAAAAATAGATGGTTCTTTGTTTGGGGTCACCTTTATTCCCTCCCAGAGCCCCACACGTCAATGCACACGCAATGACACACCTGGGGGGACATCAAAGGACAGTTTACTTTACAACCATAATCAGCCCACTAATGGCAGAGATCAGGTCAAATGTCTTTCTGCATCCACGCGCTGCACTAAGCATTTTGTCAGCATGTGTCACAAATACATACATTCAACATGACAGAGGCCCCCAGTTTAGAGGTGAGAGGTTTCATCTCTGCCACTCATAATTCCAAATGTGGCCTATTTAAGATGTATTCGGGTAAAGAGGGCATAATATGCACAAATTATGATGCTAATTTTAATCAGATATTCATCAGTTAAAATTATGGGACGGAGCTAAAAACAAAAATATGACCAGGGGGCTGCACAGGCATGAGCCGAGTAGCTTATGTAGTATCTTACTTATTATTCCTCTCTCACAAGGGGCAATTATATGTAAATGTCGCGTGTTGTATTCCCACCATACAAAAGTGAGAGATCTCAGTTCTTCTCATGGGCCTTTCAGAAAAACACTATCAATGTGACGACAGTTTGCGCTGACTTCAGAGGCGCCCAGCCCTCCTCTAACTATTTCATGGACTCTTGACATCAGAAATACAAGGATTCACTTTTTTTTCCACAGAGCAAGCAGGAATTTAAATAGAAAATAAACAAAAACACATTCTCTGCCCAGTTTCCTGTGACAGAAAACAAAGCGTCTGAGCCTACTGCTCACAGATTCAGCTGATTTATTTGTCCATAATACTGAGTGCTTAGTTTGTAGCTCTGTATTGTGAATGAGACTGCAATACATTTCTAAGCTCACTGGCAAGAGTGTTTAGTTTTTGTGTAATTCCATCAGTGCAAAACGTTTGCTTCAATACTCCGAACATGGTTACTTAGGCTTGTTTACAAAAGAAGTGGCATTAGCATGTAAAGCAAAAGCTGTGTTTGAATCTGACACATCCTACGTCGAGGCTCGTGACTTGTTCACACCTGGCTTTAACATGCGTCTTGCGGGATCCGATCACAAGTGGTCAGATCTAAGCACGTCAGTTCACACCTGGCATAAGGACGCATCTCCACATGCGTCTTGAGTGACTATTTGTGATTGGATCTAATTTCTCTGTATGCAAATAAAAACGTTCCTTCTCCAGTAATTTCTCTAGTTTATAAGCCTCGTGGGGGGCAGTATGCTAGCGGTAAATTGGTTGTTGATATACCTGGTGATTAATTACAGTCCCAATCTGCATATGAGTCTGCTGGATGCTTAAATAGGCAACTGTTTGCTAACATCTAGCGCCCTTGTTTTGCGTTGCCCCCAAGTGGCCAAATAAATATGTTAATGCAGGTTTAAACAATCTGAAGTTTTACTGATGCAGTAGGTCTATATAAAATATGAATTAATGTATTGAGTGTTATATTCAATGACAATTAGAATGAAATGTTGAAAACAAAATACCCACAGTGGTGTTGGGGTTCTGTTAAACTATCAGTTTGGAGACAATCTCTATAATACACATTAAAACTACATGTGTAATGTTGCAACCTCTTCCAATCACACAAACACCAGAGCCCCTGAAGACTGGCACAAATTAATCACTGGTTACAATAATTAAGGGGCAGCTTTGGTCAAGCTTTTCTAATCCTGTGCATAAAATGATTTTGGTTAATGAGGGATGGTTACAGTAACAATACAGACGCAGCCAACCCAACCCAGGCGCCCAGTGGCTGCCAGTAAACAAGGCTGGGCGCCCAGTTGCACATTGATCAGTAGGGCTGGTTAGGGTAACTCTGGTGAGCTCCATCATAAATAGAGGTTGCCTTCCATATTGTTTTTTTATTTTTTGTAATCAAAAATACTCACCTTTCTTGTACAGAAGGATTGCAGAGGAACTTTAGGGGTGCCGAGTTAAATTGCAGTAGCTCTGCTCATGTGAAGACATCAACAAATATGCATCTGTGTGGTGGTGTTATGAAGAAAATAATATGCTGTGGAGAGTTTGATGTTTTTCTTTTGGGTTGATTCATTGTTTAAAAAGAAACTCTTATCACTGACCTGTGCTGGTCTGTGTTTGTGAAGACCAATCTCTGTCAGGTTTCGTCTTGCCCCAATCACTCAGCCGTTGCTTGGGGCAGTCAGAATGGCCAATGCCCACTTTCCGTCTTTGCAGGGGCATGTCTTTATTCAAACCTAATGGCCCGTGATACATCTTAACCCAATCACTCCATTTATACGTAGCCCATAGTCCACTGAAAAGCCATTTCAAGTCATAATCAATTTTAGCTAAATCAATAACTCCTGGTAGAAGAGAGAACATGGGGACTATACTCTCACTGAGTTGTCATTCAGTTTGCTCTATCAGTGCCCGTTGTCTGGCTCAGCTCTATTGTCTGCTGATGTTATCTAGTTGACAAGTACACACACACACACACACACACACACCTTCATCGTATCAGCCTTTTAAGGCAAGATTCCTTACCTCAACATGCTGATTTTAATTACACACCACCTTGAACACTGCTTGCTTTTTATTAACTCTCACTTCACAACTCCACTGCACACAAGATACCCCTTTATAAAACCGACGATGAAAAATGTGATTTTGAATGTTTTAATCATATCTACATATGTTGACATTTGTTCTTGCGACCCCATTACCATGGCAAATACAAAATTTATTTGCTTTTCACTCTCATTGAGCACACAGCCTTTCAGCTGGAGGTTTAGCCTCTCATTTCATTTGTTCCCAATACTCCGACTGGCAGGCAGAGAAAACAGCTGAAGATAATTGAAATTGTGTAATTTAACAATTTTGATATTTGCAGGACGGGTGTTTGTTTATCGTATTTACCAGTGCAGTATTTCAGTGACAGATAATGTGGGTTTTGGCCGGTGTGATGTATAAGTTAATGGAGGCTGCGAGTGTCTCACAGAAATAATTGCTTTTGCCTGCATATGCATGAAGCTTCTAGGAGAAAAAGAGCTAATCTAACATTCGTTTTATAATATACAGTATGTACACAGCCTCTGGTGGTTTTTGTGGAGACAAGGACAAAAAATACTTCTTCATCTGCAACCATAAAAGCCTCCTTCATGTCGTTTAAACAAAAGTCTAAAATGTACAGCAATGATTATATCTCAGTAAATATTAAACCGTGATAACAGGTTTCAGGGTTGCAATGGATACAGTATGTGGTGAATTGTCTTCAAAGTAGTTTTCATGGAGAACACCCAAAGATTAGACAATACAAATAAAACTCTTAGCTGTGTGGTTGCCCCATGAGAGGACATAGCATCAGACCTGTTTAATGCAGAGCATCAGCGTGGTTGGAGCAAAATGACACTATAAAAACGGCTAACACTAAACAACAAAAACGACAAAAAAAAAAATCAATAAAAACAACAAAAACAACAAAAAACAACAAAGAAACAACAAAAACAAAAATAAACGACCAAAAACAACACAATAAACCACCAAAAGGAGAAAAAAGACAAAAAACGACACTATAAACAAAAACGACAAAAAACGACATTATAAACAACAAAAACAAAAATAAACAACAAAAACAACAACAAAAACAACACTATAAACAAAAACAACGACAAAAGTAACGACAAAAAACGACACAATAAGCAACAAAAATTACCAAAAAATGACACTATAAGCAACAAAAACGACAAAAAACAACAAAAAACGACAAAAACCAACAAAAATAATGAAAAACAACCAAAAAATGCCCTAAAAATGACAAAGAACAAAAAACGACAAAAACGACACTATAAACAACAAAAACGACAAAAAAGCAACACAATAAGCAGCAAAAATGACCAAAAAACGACACTATAAACAACAAAAAACGACAAAAAACAACAAAAAAAGACAAAAAAACAACAAAAACGACAGTATAAACAACAAAAAACAACAAAAAAACGACAAAAAACAACAAAAACGACATTATAAACGACAAAAAACGACAAAAAAACAAAAACGACACTATAAACAACAAAAAATGACACTTTAAACAACAAATAACGACAAAAAAACAACAAAAACAACACTATAAACGACAAAAAACAACAAAAAAAGACAAAAAACAACAAAAACGACAGTATAAACAACAAAAAACAACAAAAAAAACCAAAAACGACACTATAAATGACAAAAAACAACACTATAAACAACAAAAAACGACAAAAAACAACAAAAAACAACAAAAACGACAGTATAAACAAAAGACAAAAAACAACAAAAACGACACTATAAACGACAAAAAACAACAAAAAACGACACTATAAACAACAAAAAATGACAAAAAAAACCAAAAACGACACTATAAACAACAAAAAAAAACAAAAACGACACTATAAACAACAAAAAACAACAAAAACGACACTAAAAACAACAAAAACGACACTATAAACAACAAAAAACGACAAAAAAACAACAAAAACGACACTTTAAACGACAAAAAACAACAAAAAACAACACTATAAACAACAAAAAACGACAAAAAACAACAAAAAAAGACAAAAACGACACTATAAATGACAAAAAACGACAAAAAACAACAAAAACGACACTATAAACAAAAAAAACGACAAAAAACAAAAAAAACTACACTATAAACAACAAAAAACAACAAAAACGACAAAAAGCGACACTTTAAACAACAAAAACGACACTATAAACAACAAAAAACAAAAAACGACACTATAAACAACAAAAAACGACAAAAAGACAACAAAAACGACACTATAAATGACAAAAAACGACACTATAAACGACAAAAAACGACAAAAAACAGCAAAAAAAGACAAAAAAACAACAAAAACGACACTAAAAAATGACAAAAAACGACAAAAAAACTACACTATAAACAACAAAAAACAACAAAAACGACACTATAAACGACAAAAAACAACAAAAACGACAAAAAACAACAAAAACGACACTATAAACAACAAAAAACGACACTATAAACAACAAAAAACGACAAAAAACAAAAAAAACTACACTATAAACAACAAAAAACAACAAAAACGACAAAAAACGACACTTTAAACAACAAAAACGACACTATAAACAACAAAAAACACCACAAAACGACACTATAAACAACAAAAAACGACAAAAAGACAACAAAAACGACACTATAAATGACAAAAAACGACAAAAAAACAAAAAAAACTACACTATAAACAACAAAAAACAACAAAAACGACACTATAAACGACAAAAAACAACAAAAACGACAAAAACGACAAAAAGACAACAAAAACGACACTATAAATGACAAAAAACGACAAAAAAAACAAAAAAAACTACACTATAAACAACAAAAAACAACAAAAACGACACTATAAACGACAAAAAACAACAAAAACGACAAAAACGACAAAAAACAACAAAAACGACACTATAAACAACAAAAAACACCACAAAACGACACTATAAACAACAAAAAACGACAAAAAGACAACAAAAACGACACTATAAATGACAAAAAACGACACTATAAACGACAAAAAACGACAAAAAACAGCAAAAAAAGACAAAAAACAACAAAAACGACACTATAAATGACAAAAAACAACAAAAAACGACACTATAAACAACAAAAAACGACAAAAAACGACACTATAAACAACAAAAAACGACAAAAAACAACAAAAAACAACAAAAACGACACTATAAACAACAAAAAACGACACTATAAACAAAAAAAACGACAAAAAAACAACAAAAACGACACTATAAACAACAAAAAACAACAAAAAACGACAAAAAACAAAAAAAACTACACTATAAACAACAAAAACGACAAAAAACGACACTTTAAACAACAACAACGACACTATAAACAACAAAAAACAACAAAAAACGACACTATAAACAACAAAAAACGACAAAAAGACAACAAAAACGACACTATAAATGACAAAAAACGACAAAAAAAACAAAAAAAACTACACTATAAACAACAAAAAACAACAAAAACGACACTATGAACGACAAAAACGACAAAAAACAACAAAAATGACAAAAACGACAAAAAACAACAAAAACGACACTATAAACAACAAAAAACAACAAAAAACAACACTATAAACAACAAAAAACGACAAAAAGACAACAAAAACGACACTATAAATGACAAAAAACAACAAAAAACGACAAAAAACGACAAAAAATGAACAAAAACGACACTATGAACAAAAACGACACTATAAACAACAAAAAACGACAAAAAACAACAAAAACGACACTTTAAACGACAAAAACAACAAAAAACAACACTATAAACAACAAAAAACGACAAAAAACAACAAAAAAAGACAAAAACGACACTATAAACGACAAAAAACAACAAAAACGACACTATAAACAACAAAAAACGACACTATAAACAACAAAAAACGACAAAAAACAAAAAAAACTACACTATAAACAACAAAAAACAACAAAAACGACAAAAAACGACACTTTAAACAACAAAAACGACACTATAAACAACAAAAAACACCACAAAACGACACTATAAACAACAAAAAACGACAAAAAGACAACAAAAACGACACTATAAATGACAAAAAACGACAAAAAAACAAAAAAAACTACACTATAAACAACAAAAAACAACAAAAACGACACTATAAACGACAAAAAACAACAAAAACGACAAAAACGACAAAAAGACAACAAAAACGACACTATAAATGACAAAAAACGACAAAAAAAACAAAAAAAACTACACTATAAACAACAAAAAACAACAAAAACGACACTATAAACGACAAAAAACAACAAAAACGACAAAAACGACAAAAAACAACAAAAACGACACTATAAACAACAAAAAACACCACAAAACGACACTATAAACAACAAAAAACGACAAAAAGACAACAAAAACGACACTATAAATGACAAAAAACGACACTATAAACGACAAAAAACGACAAAAAACAGCAAAAAAAGACAAAAAACAACAAAAACGACACTATAAATGACAAAAAACAACAAAAAACGACACTATAAACAACAAAAAACGACAAAAAACAACAAAAACGACACTATAAACAACAAAAAACGACACTATAAACAAAAAAAACGACAAAAAAACAACAAAAACGACACTATAAACAACAAAAAACAACAAAAAACGACAAAAAACAAAAAAAACTACACTATAAACAACAAAAACGACAAAAAACGACACTTTAAACAACAAAAACGACACTATAAACAACAAAAAACAACAAAAAACGACACTATAAACAACAAAAAACGACAAAAAGACAACAAAAACGACACTATAAATGACAAAAAACGACAAAAAAAACAAAAAAAACTACACTATAAACAACAAAAAACAACAAAAACGACACTATGAACGACAAAAACGACAAAAAACAACAAAAATGACAAAAACGACAAAAAACAACAAAAACGACACTATAAACAACAAAAAACAACAAAAAACAACACTATAAACAACAAAAAACGACAAAAAGACAACAAAAACGACACTATAAATGACAAAAAACAACAAAAAACGACAAAAAACGACAAAAAATGAACAAAAACGACACTATGAACAAAAACGACACTATAAACAACAAAAAACGACAAAAAACAACAAAAACGACACTTTAAACGACAAAAACAACAAAAAACAACACTATAAACAACAAAAAACGACAAAAAACAACAAAAAAAGACAAAAACGACACTATAAACGACAAAAAACAACAAAAACGACACTATAAACAACAAAAAACGACACTATAAACAACAAAAAACGACAACAAAAAAAACTACACTATAAACAACAAAAAACAACAAAAACGACACTATAAACAACAAAAACAACAAAAAACGACACTATAAACAACAAAAAACGACAAAAAGACAACAAAAACGACACTATAAATGACAAAAAAACGACACTATAAACGACAAAAAACGACAAAAAACAGCAAAAAAAGACAAAAAACAACAACAACGACACTATAAATGACAAAAAACAACAAAAAACGACACTATAAACAACAAAAAACGACAAAAAACAACAAAAAAAGACAAAAAACAACAAAAACGACAAAAAAAGAACAAAAAAGACAAAAAAACAACAAAAACGACACTATAAACAACAAAAAACGACACTATAAACAAAAAACAACAAAAAACGACACTATAAACAACAAAAAACGACAAAAAACAACAAAAACGACACTATAAACGATAAAAAACAACAAAAAAAGACAAAAAACAACAAAAACGACAGTATAAACAACAAAAAACGACAAAAACTGACACTATAAACAACAAAAAACGACACTATAAACAACAAAAACGACAGAAAAACAACAAAAAACAACAAAAAACGACACTATAAACAACAAAAAACGACACTTTAAACAACAAAAACAACGAAAAAAACAACAAAAACGACACTATAAACAACAAAAAAACGACACTTTAAACAACAAAACCGACACTATAAACAACAAAAAACGACACTATAAACAACAAAAACGATGGAAAAACAACAAAAAACAACACTATAAACAACAAAAACGACAAAAAACAACAAAGAAACAAAAAAAACGACGAAAAAACAACAAAACCGACACTATAAACAACAAAAAACGACACTACAAACAACAAAAACGACGGAAAAACAACAAAAAACGACACTATAAACAACAAAAACGACACTATAAACGACCAAAAACGACACTATAAACGACAAAAAAACGACACTTAACAAAAACGACCAAAAAAAGACACTATAAGAAACAAAAAACAACAAAAACGACCAAAAAAACGACACTATAAACAAAAACGACAAAAAACAACACTATAAACAACAAAAAAAAACAACAAAAATTGAGAAAAACATGACACTATAAGCAACAGAAACGACAAAAAACGAGAAAAATGACACTAAAGCAACAAAATGACAAAAAACGATAAAAAACAAAAATAACAACAAAAAATGAGAAAAAAATGACACTATAAGCAACAGAAACGACAAAAAATGAGAAAAAAACGACACTATAAGCAACAAAAGACAAAAAACGACACTATAAGCAACAAAAACTACAAAAAACAAAAACAACCAAAAAACAACAAAAAACAAAAGCAACGACAAAAAATGACACTTTAAGCAACAAAAACGACACTATTAACAACAAAGAAACAACAAAAACGACCCAAAACAACACTATAAAGAACAAAAAGCGACACTATAAACAACACAAATGACAAAAAACAACAAAAACAACAAAACAACAAAAACAACAAAACAACAAAAACCACACCATAAACAACAAAAAACAACAGAAAAACAACAAAAACAACACTATAAACAAAAACGACAAAAAACAACAAAAATGAATGTTATGAAAAAGTTGAATACAAGCAATAATGTCCAAATTTAGCTGAACATTTTGATGTTCGAATTAAGTTTCTACGTTGAAAAATGTGGAAGGAGAAGGGGGAAAAAAGCGGTCTGAATAATAATAATAATACATTTTTTGAATGTATGTAACATATATGCCTTCGGCATTCACACCAATAAAACTCTTAGCCGTGCGGTTGCCCCATTAGAGGTTTAATGTGAAGCATCAGCGTGGTTGGAGCAATTTGTTGCCCATTGATATCATTACCACTGCTTGACTGAACCTGCAAATAAAATTTGTCACAAAATATTGTCAAATCCGAAACCCCACCAGCTCTCTTTAGCTGCATTTTCCAAAAGAACCTGTCATGTGGTTAGGTGAAGAAATGACGTCCCTGTAGGCTCAGACAGCCATCATTAAGGATTAGACAAGCTGACAGATATGTCAATATTTGTGAGGCCATTCTCACTGGCATGTTGGGTTCCCCATTTATTCTGAAACAAGCAGTGTCAGCCCCAAAAGACAAGTCGTCGGAGACGGTCGTTTACCACTGAAGGATTCAACTACTGATTTGTCAGTATTTTTATGGCAGGTAGCAAGTTCCCTGAAAGGGAGCTTTAGGGACTTTTGGACCTTCATGTGACATTTTATTTATCTACAAAACATTTGAATAGACTACTCTGTCCTCTTCTTATAAAGTGAGTGACCAGTTTATTAGCTACACCTGTACAATGTAATGCAATTCAGCCCTGAAAAAACAAATCATTAATCAAGTTATATTGTCTTTCTTGACACTAAAAGGAGGGTGTTAACTCAACTACATTGAAATTGTGAAGGCTGTATTCTGTGGCGGTGTTGTGTTGGACTGTATTATATTAAAATGTGTTTAATATTTTGTCCACTGGCATTTGCATAAAGGTGAACAAAACATTGAAATACCTCCCTGAAAGACTCTTCACTGCTTTTCTGATTTCTTTCTTTTTCTGCAAATGCAGTAACTAGTGTTTAAAGGGTCAGTTTACCAAGTCACAAAAAAAAATATTTTCCCACTTCCTCCTTTTATTTGGCAAGGTTTTAAGATATCCACTGCTCAGACTAATGCCTCACCCTGGAATAATGGGGGTAAATGGGATTCTGTTTGTGGTGTTCAAAAAATTGAAATCAGAAAAAAAAAAAAAAAACAGCAGCAAGGTGTCTTTCTAAAGACAATGCCTGGGCTTCTCTGGGTTATCTACAGACCTGGCTGTGAACTGTTTTCATTCAAACTATTTTTTCCTGAAAACATAGACCCCATTAAACTATTCACAGCAATGTCTGTAGACACACACAAACAATAGATGCCTGTATACTGTAACTCTAAATCTTCTTTGAAGCAAGATTTAATATTAGGAAAAATAGCACATTTTTCCTTCTACAAATAAAAAGTTGTAGTAGCGTGACTGGTAGCTTATGGTGGCTGAGCAAGCGTGACAAGATATCCAAGTCAGTTTCCTGACTTTACGGCTTTTCTACTGTTACAAGATTTAGCATGTCACTGATAAACATTTCAATATTTTTATCACAAAACTAGAAAAAAGTAAACACTGTACCTCACCAAGGGACATGCTTACTGTTTGTGGTCCTAAAGGCCTTTTTTCAGCAAATATTTTGAGCAAGAAAAAGCACATGTGGGATTAATAACATTAACGATTTCTCCGTTGCATTCATTTCCTCACTAAGCCACTCCAATGAGCCAGTGTGTACAATACCAGGACCCTGGAACTGGCACACTCATTATTAATTAATGTTATTAGTCACACCTGTGCTTTTCCTGCTATGACATGTCAAAATGTCTGCTGGGAAAGAGACGTATTCCCCTGGCTCTCAGTCAGGTTGCCGGATGTGCAACACCAGGCTGAAAAGCAGTGTTTTGCTGCCCTCTGAGGTTGACATTTTCCAGCCCGTTGAACCTCACATTTTGGGTGCGGTTACAGGTGCAACAACTTCTGATCACACCCAAAAGGCGTGACGTCATGGTTGCATGGTGTGGAAGCCAAAGACACCACTGCTGAGAAAACTGACAATACAATCCACACACAAATTAATTCACTTTTATATTAATTTTGGATGAATTTGGCAACTATAGCACTGTGTTTTGCACGTAAATTCCAACTGGCTTCTACTCCATGAAGAGGAAGCCGAGGCCTATGGGCATTGTAGTAATTAGAGCCACCTCTCAAACCAAACTGACCTACAAAAATTGAAATAATTAAAACCGGTGGCCATAACATAAACCTATAGGATCATTATCCCATAGTCCCATTATTTCTTAATATAGAAACATTGAGGATATCATTTAAAGAGAAAACTGAAATGGGAAAACAGGAGTAAATGCATTTCTTGAACGAGCGGCTCATCCCACGTCACATTATTACTGCAGAATTACGACTCAGCAAAACTTACACAGATTCTTCTTCTTCTTGTGTACATTGATTACAAAATAATGCATCATCTCCCAGTCTGAAAATTATATTATGTCCCTCTATGTTTCTACCAGAAACTGCTTTCTTTCTAACATAAACTTTTCTACTGCACTGCTCATTCATAACAGAATAAACAATCCTACAGAATCCCCAGTGATTGAAGCATTGCTCCTGGTGACACCAGATCCTGGGCTTATTTCTTTATCACGATAGCTCAGGGTACAGAACATGGCAGGGGACAGTAGCCGGCCCTCTGTCTTTATACGCAGTGTAAACCCCAGTCTTAAGGGGTTGTTGTTGATTCCAGAACTGACAGGCATGAAAGAAAGGATTTAGATGTTGACCCAAACATCTCTCCACCTGGCTTTGAAGCCTGTAAGTAAGGCCTGGTATCATACTGTCCCACCACCTTGCTTTCTGCTCTAAAGCTTCCAGTGGGGCTGCCAGTTAAAGACATATCCTCAGGTTCGAATGCGACATGTTTTCCTCCTGCTCATCTACGCTTGTTACGTTTCCTGTGTGGTTCAATGGTGCAGCTGCTGATGGGATAAACAGTCCAAATGCTGCCCAAACACACAGACCATTAAATTCCCCCCCGCGGCTAAATCACCGCGAAAACTTCAAACACCGGCCAGAAAACACTAAGGTCACTGCCTGGCCAAATCAGGACTTCAATTAGGCAGAAACAATGGGTGCTAGTTCAGGCTACTACTGGCTCGAGGAGACATTCCCACCCACACAGCAGCGTTATCTCTCCCACTGCAGACATGCATGCATTGCCTGGAGCTCCTCAGAAGACACACAGTTGGCATTGGACTCTCTTGTTTAATTATAGATCTTCAGAGTAATGCCGCACATTACCTTAATTTTCCCTCATTAATGATTGTCATAAAGCATCCCTCGGCTTCTCCCTCCACCCCTTTTCAGTTTGTTGATTTTATTAGTCAAACATGAGGCACAATGGCTTGTAAGTAATGAAGTGAAATGATAACTGCAGGGCATTTGCTGATTTTGAAGCCATGGAGTTGGCTGGGGCAGAAGCTGAGGCACCTTGTCATCTGGGTGGAGTGTCTGCAGCACAGTATCTTCTCTTTTTCCAGGATGATAATGTGAGATTCCGTTAGAGGAGGAACAGACTATAATTTAAAAGCCTCACACCAGAAAAGACAACAAAGAGTCACTGGTGTTGCCAAGTATTCCCCACTACCAGCTTCAAGCCAGCTCGTTGTGTTGGTTTGAAGACAGTATTGATCTCTCAAACTGACACACTAAGCCTTTGACCAAAGAGCTGACAGCACAGTATATGACACAGAAATGTCCCTTTATTATGTCCTTTAACCTGTTTTTTTGACTGACTGTGGGATTTGACAGTTTCAAATAGATTTTCCTCTAAACTCTAGTTTTCAAGTGTCTCTGTTCAGCTTTAATTGTTATAGTGTGGAGTATATACGGCCCGGAGTTTCACTTCAGTAACTGCAAACACATACATTGTCTCAGTAATAAGCTCAAGAAAGCAAAATTTATGAGGAAATACTTTAAATGAGACAGCGATGATACGGACAGAGCAATGCATTTGAAGAACAGTAGCGAAAACAGTCACAATTGCAGAAGCTTTCCCTTTTGCTTTTTCCATCGCATTCACATGACTGACTAAAGGGTTTTCTCTAGATTCAGTCTGGTCTTCAAAAGGTCTGTAAAAAGATGTCAAAATATCATCTCCAGCAGAAAGTGTGTAAAGCCACCTGTGCAGGCACTCTGTCAGCTCCTGAGACAGCGCAGTCGCTCTCCCTGACTTCCCCTTTTTTTCATCTTGCTCCAGAAACAACAGAAGGTTCCACTGACACTAAGTAAATAAGCCAGTTGCTTTTCACTTTGGTAGGAGGGGGGGCAGCAACTCAAAAGGGGTTTGTGTAAATTGAGTACTGTAGAGATGCAGGAAAGAAAAATTACTGTCACTGCGATGCATCACCCAGAGTATCAAGAGGGCTGGACTACTGAGACGTATTGTAGCAGGGCCCGAGGCTACGGCCTCCCCTGAAGGGGTGACTCTTCCCCCGGCCTGGCCTACTTGACATGGAGATATAAATCTGTATCCCAAGGAGAAACAGAGTAGCAAGCAAATTTTGTTTCCCCAACAAGACCTTGGCATAAATTCAAACATGTTTGAATACACGAGTTCCACTTGGACTCCCATTGCACTGAGGAGATAATGTGCAGGCGCTCACTGAAAATAGATATTGAGGTAACATAGGAGAAGAACGTAAAAGGGAAAAAAAAAAAAAGGAAAAAGCTAAAAGTGAATCTCCACACTGAGGAATAGTATAAATTTAGAAACCTTGTGGAGTGTACCGAGAGGGAGAAAGAAGCAGAGCGCATGGGGAGCGAGTGAGTCTGAGCTAATGTAGAGCTGCCGTTCTACAGATTTGGTGTCCTGGAGGCACGTGCAAAAGAAGACAAACAAAGCGTAGCACAGGTCACACACTCAAGCCCGAAGGGAACTCCGCCAGCATTTCGAAACAATTAAAAGCCCCAATGCATGAAAAAGTGAAGACGAGAGAGAAAGAGAGAGAGCAAACAAGGAGGGAGGGAAAGAGAGGCACAGAAGCAGGGCCCAGTTACATAAACAAAGCTCCTGTCCACACCGCAGGGACTACTAAAGATGTCTCTGTAGGCTGGAAAGGAGAGCAAAGCAGAGAGGTGTAAAAGTGGACAGGCAGGGTGGAACTGGATAGAGAGGGCGGATGGAGTGATGATGAACTGAACTGTATCAGCGTCACAATAAATGATTGTTTATAATGGTCTCTCAGTTCATTCAGAGAGACAACGTGTTTCCAGAGGGGGGGGGGGGATTGGACACGCAGGTGTGAAATTTTAAGTACGACGATGGGCTCTGGCAGTCTAGCGCCATGTCTCCTTGCACTGTCTAATCACTTGTTATCTTGACACTTCAATGAACTCCGTGATGATTCCCCTCCTCAATATTAACTGATGAGCAGCCATTATTCAAAGCAATGGGTCGGCCAATTAAAGAGAACCTAGACAAGGTCATCCGCACCTGTACATACAGAATGAAGACCAGCGGATCTCAAAGCATGGGGTGTCAGTTCCTTTGTGAGGTTTACAAAAGCGCAACACGAAACTTCAAAGTTATTTTGATATTGGAAACCATACTAGGAATAGTAATTTCAGTGACGTGATGAACCTTTGATGTTTCTCCTTTTATTATTTTTTTTTTCTCCCCTTCTTCAATGTAATGAATATCTTAAAAAATATTCTACCAGCACCTTTCCAAACGCCCCTGTGGTGCTGATTCTGGTTCTTTAAAAGAAACCTGACGGCTACAGGACAACCCCCCCACCACCGTCGTCTTTCCTAAAACACATGGAAACCAAGCCAATTCTAATTGTATTTGAATTACATTAAAATGTTGCTGCTTTTTCTAATTTTGCAGAGAAGATATATATACACAGTAATTATGCCAAGAGGCTGCACACTCAACACAAACTGCCTCCTTAGAGGATCTTTTAAGAGCAGCCAAGGAAGTCAGTTTCTCAGAGGCACAGATAATAAATTGAGAGATTTAATTAAAAGAAAATAAATAATATATATAGATTGACAGAGCCATGTTCTGTATTGCGTTCCCTTTTTAAAATTAAAATAACCATGTTATGTTTTTTAGGACATTCCATTTTTTTTCACCACCTTGGTCATATCTTAATTTCCCTTCGGGGATGAATAAAGTAATCTATCTATCTATCTATCTATCTATCTATCGTCAGTTTTTGCCAATAAACATATACTGTATGTACACGTCAACACAAGGTTGTATTCCAGACTGATGTTTTATACACAGACGGACACAAGCCCTCCACTGGAAACACCTTTACAACAGTCCAGTCAGGCCAAAGAAGACAAAACCAAAAATGCTTACAACAAGGACTTTAAAAGAAGGTGAACATTAAAAAGTAGTTGCTCCATTAATGTCCTTTTATTGCAGAGTTACTGGAACCTGCAGGTAGACCAGGAAGCCCAATGCTGTTTTGTTTTATAGGGGGATATGGGACATGACCAATGATAACTAATATAAGGCTCTTAATTCTTTGGCCAGATTCAACTCTGCTGTAAAGCTGGTGAGTACAATATCATCCTAACCTACAGGTGCAGGTGAAAGGATGCTCTAGCGTGCATCTTTATGATAAAAACAAAAAAAAGGTCCCATCCAGAGGTTTAGAGCCTGACTCCAGACTTCTGATTTGCTGCCCACATTTCCTCATATTTTCTCCCTGAGATTTAAATACAAAATGTTCCTCAGCCTAGCTGTGCCTTGTTTAAACATAAGACCTTTTAATAATGTGTTATAGCTTAAACTGTTGTTACATCTAACCCCATTCTTTCCTTTAGCAATGTTTGAGGTAAGACAGCTAGGTAGACTGAGAGCCAAATTCATCTTACTTCAGTGAATGAATAAGCTCCTCTCACGTACATGATAAAGGTTACTGAATGTTGAATTACAGGACAGAATTGAAACAAGTGAATAAACAAACAGAAACCCACGTGCATTTCAGTGGAGGGTTGGGGCCACAAAGTAAGACAAAAGTAAGTAACTGGTTCAAAATTCAACTATACAATAATTTGGCAGGGATAGTCTCTACTTCAGAAGTCAAATCAGCCTCATTTCTAGCCCTACAATATCAAACCATAGCACTTTCTATGCCATTACCTGAACTGTTTATAGTGTATAGGAGAAGATTGCGGTGACTAAGAGTATATAATCTTTGGAGCTGAGATTGCTACCACACTTTCCATGAGAATTGTACAAAGCAACTCTCTCCTTAGTCTGCCATTTTACTGAGAATAGTTACGATGGAGAAACAAAAAAACAGAACTGAAAACAATTCATTGAAATTGAATCAAAGTAAAGCGTGTTTTTCAGGACAATGACAAGGAGACACTGCAGAGAAAATAACAATACAAACTCACTACATGGCCTTATAATCTAGTGCTTGAGAAGACAAACAGAACTTTATCTATACCCAAATCCAATTAAAGTGGAAACAGGAAAGGGGCTGAGACACATTTGTATCTACAGATTCAATCTGCACTGCTTTTCAGAAGCAACAATGGATTATTACTTTATTTGATTGCAACAATTATTGTAACGATCAGCTTTCCACCTGCCAGACGTTTTGACTGTCAGTGCAATTTTCTGCACACCATTTGAAGACAGAGCACAGATTCTGGCAGAAAGACTTATTCCCTCTCTCTCTCTCACCAGCACAACTCATGACGAGGCCAGTCAGACAAAGAAAAAATAAATAAAATCTATGTGACCATTGTTTGGTCAGCAGACTAGACTTGGCTGCTGCGTGCTCACATACACAAACAAAGGTCTTGCACCTGTCCCTTCTCATACACATAAAGAAATACCCTGTACCAGGGAAGGAACGAGACCCATGAATCTTGAGAAATCCACTGCTTATTTCCATTCATTATAGCAGTACCACAGGGGTCCTCCCTCCTGTCCATTTGTCTCCACGTTGTCAGGGCCACGGGCTTTCCTACATTCAGCACAGCGCAGTCTCAACCTGCCGGGCTCCACAGGTCCAAAGGAAAACCACCGACAATAAAGCAAAACAACCAGCGAACCGTGCAAGGCCACGGCTGAGACGCTGCTGCCTATGAGCAAAATAACTCAATGATTTACATATTTGTTCCTTCAGTATGTGAATACATCGTCAGTACCCAAGCACTCCATATTGTTAAAGACTAGCCTGTACAGTTACATAATGTTGTATTTATTGATGTTGGTGTACAGTAGGCCCTTATGAGTTCATATTTCATCTGCCTGTGACTGATGAGCCTAAATGAAGTTTTAGAGCAATGAGCTAGTCTGCCAGTAGATATACTATTTGCGGTTGGTCCTAACACCTAAGCCTCTTCCTGGTGATAGGTTTAAAATGAAACCAAAAGCTTTAAACCTTTAAAACCTCCTGTTATGTGAAGGATTGAATGCCAGCATGCACAGTACAGTGCATCTTGAAAAGATGGAAGCAGCTGCCAAGGCTTAAGATCAACACATTTTTTAAAAAAAAGAAAGAAAACAAAGCCAAACACGGCTCAAATTACAATGTGCCTTAGGTGCTCAATCATATGGGCAATTGCATTTAAAATAAAATTGATGTCATCCTTTCAGGCAAACCTAAAAACGTACAAATGATATTTTCCCATGCTGAGACAGAAATGTCAAACCCATAAATAACTCAGTAAAACAGATGAGCACAGAAACATAGCAATCAATGGCTCAACGGCGTGTCATGTGTTGATACCACAGCAGCAAAGCATTAGTTTACTAAGTATACTACGCCTGGCAAAACTTGGGGAAACTCAGCCTGGTCTCACAGATGGCAAATCAGATCTCTAAAAGATATTTCAAAGTTTTTATGCCTGTGTGTTTACTACAGTCAAACATTTAATCAAAGAAAATTACAGTGCAATTATCCCTTTAGAGATAGATATTTGGTCAAAATCGTTCATCAGAAACGCCTTAGACACAAGTTTTCCCTTTTAGTATGCTGCAGATGGTGATTGGATGGAAAAACAGAACATGACCCCAGCAGAGTGCCATCTCAGGAATTATAATCACATTTTTAATTTTTACCATGTTGTGTGACAATTCCAATAAACCATGCTCATCTACTGCTAATAAAAACAGCAAAAGCAAACCATTCCTGAGTAACAAACATAATTCTGTCCGGTTAGTCAGCCAATCTCCTACTAACAAGTGCAAAATCAATTATAAATGCATTACAATCTAATTTTTACTTAACTAGAACTGTGTAATCAGCTTAATCAAAATTACACAGGTGTGAGAATTGAATTATCAAGTGACTTCACTTGATTTGAGGCTTGATCAATAGTTATAGCTTTCCTGTTTGAAATAAGAGCGTATGTGACGCCAGATGTCCTGTAAATGAGAGCAGAAAATAACTCACGAGCCCGAACTAGAAGAGCCACCACGTCCTATCAGGTCCTTTCTACTGTTGCTGGATGACTGACTTTGAGGCAGGCATGGGGCGAGGCATCACTGGCATCCTTTGACACTACCTACAACAATAACTGACCTGTAGCGTTATAAAAGACGAACATTGCAACATCAAGGAAGACACAGAGGAAGAACATTAACAGTTCAAATAACCAAACAGCCACTGAGATGTGGGGGAAGCGATCACAGGCAAACTCAAATCAATATCTCCAAGCATGGCTGGCAAAATAAAATAAATAAGTAAAACTTGCCTTTCGTTACCATTTAAAGACAGGTTTAATCCATCTCAGCACACTACAGGCAACAGATGCAGCGCTCAGCAGAAGCGAGATGTTATCACAAGAAAAATAGGGAGGTGCAGCCTCACTGATGTTTTGCTTTAATACAACATGAAAGTCAAGTTTGCAGGGGAATCTGTTGCACATCTGAGCAAAACCTGAGGAGATAGAGGGCATTGTGTGCCAGCCATTGAATAAATCCCCTACATAGTGCAACTCCTTAAATAGTCCAGGTTTTCGTTCGCTAGGATCAGGTGCTGTAAGGGATAGCTGTGTCAGCTCAATAGATTTAAACATTCCTGTTATGCACTTCAATTAATGCAAATAGACTTCACAGAGAGAAAAGTATCAATTGTAAAACAGACAATAACTTGATTACAAACAATTTTATTCTGGGAGTTAATTTTCACGAAAAAACTGAACTACAGAAAGCACAAACCGGTTACAGTCATTGAAAACATGGACAACACATTGTATCTACTTAAATAGAATGCAGTACATTTCCCCTTAGGTCTTCACTGTGCATGTGTATATGTGCTTATGTTTGCAAGTATGTGAGAGACGGAGGGAAAAAAAAAAAAAGAGTGGGAGAGTAAACGGTCTTATCAGGGATGTGCAGGTCCAGCCCAGCCATTTTGAGTATGTGTCAGAAAGTGAAAAGAGTGCTAGCTACTGTGCTGTTGCTTAAAGCAGCCACCACCCCCACATGACCAAAGTACATGCAGGAACAACTGCTTGACTTAAGACAGACACAGTGATGATTTCTTTTGTGGCTTACTGACCCACTCTCCTGTCTACCTTCCCCATATAACAAAGAAAGAAACAAAAATGCTGTCTGTTATGTTCACCAACAAAAAAAAATAAAACTTTCCAGAATCAGGTCACCAAACATTATTTCACAAAGGAAAGGTCATAAGTACTTTAAGGATTACTCATTCAAGTAAAACAAACAAAACAAACAACAAAAAACTAAACACAATTGCTTTTGTAAGCAAAACTTAATCATATATTTCGAGCTATTTGTTGGCTGTACAGAAACAAAGGAAAACTTGCAAAAGCAAGCAAAAACCACAATGTTTGGCATGAAACATAAGTTCCTACTGAGCAGCCAGTTTCCTTATGTTCATGATCAACCTCTTGCTGTAGTCCTTATGGTCAACGGGCTTCACATCCATCACTGTAGCCTTGATCCTGGACTCATCCTGTTAGACAAACAAAAAGAAAAACCCATTTGTATCACGCAGGAAATAAGACTCCAAGGTCTATTGCATATCTTGACACACACATGCATGCACGCACTCACACACACACTGTATCTATAAACAAAATAATACATGTCAGCTGAAAAAACACATTATATTTGCACCCCCTTCCTTCCCCCGTGACAAAACAGTGAGACGTTTATACTGAGTAACTGAATTGTGTTGGCATTCAAGTGAATGTCTCACAAAAAAAGAGGCAGCTTTTAAAGCCATAACCACCTCCACAGCTGTCTAGACAGGGGAAGGTCATTTCTACCAGGGCCATTATTCTCTGCATTTAAACAGAGGTTACACTCATTTTGTCTCCATTAATCCTCTGCAGCTGAAGTTGGTGAAATGTAAATCATCTTTCTTTGGATTGGTGCCCACATTCTTTGAGAATAAATAGCCTGTCATACATCTATTTGCTTGTTTTGCATGATGCATGAGAACTATGGACATATTAGATACAAAAATAAAAAATAACAGTAAACTACTTCATTATAGTTTGACATATAGGTGAATGAACAAGAATGAACTGCTACATGTCAATTCTTGCCATTATCTTGGTGTTAGGAAATAAGTGCAACATGGGAAACGGGTTAAAACCCTCTTTATTGTGCAGTAGAAGGAACTGCTCTGGAAATATCTTCAGAACAGAAGTTAAAGGTAAAGTGGAGTTTGTGACCACTAGTAGGGCTACGGGGAAATGTTTTTCTGAGCCTGTTAGTACCACGCAAGCACATGAGTATGCACATACAGTATCTCCTCCATTGCTCAGTTTAACCAATTTTAGTCTTACAGCCTTGTATGCACAGCGCTCACAGCTAAATACACGGACACTTAATATCTAATACATGCACAATGGAGATAAAACATCCCCTGAAAATGTCAAATCGCAATCCAAATGATAGCAGATACCATAAATGTCACTGCAATCTTGCACCATTTAAATTGTAGATATTATAAAATTCAGCAACAGTAATGTTGACTGGTTGCAGTTGCTGAGTGGGTGAGCAAGATGAGGTGTGTGTGAATCTGTAAGCAGACAACGTTGCCCAGCCAAGTTGGGTGTAAATCCACACTTGGACAACCTGTGCTGCCCCCCCCCCCACAGCCGTCGCTGCGAGTTTGTATACACATTATATTCCACAAGAGGAACAACACACATAAATTTGTTCTGCTGCAACCTTTTTCTAACAGCTTTAAACTTGCCAGGAACACTTACAGCAAACAACAGCTAGGAAAACGAACCATTTCATACGGTACGTGCGAAACATGAATTTGTTTCTCCTTTCAAAGAGAGCTGCAGAGACGACTGAAAATTGGCAGAGACACCCACACCACCATCTGACAATTACCTTAACAATCAGTCAAATCTTCACTTCAGAATCCCTAACCCACAGCACATGTAAGGTGTATATTTGATCATTTCACACAACGACACACAATCAGTGGTTTTTACCCAGCCCCGGAAAGCTGGTTAAGTGAAGCGTTTCGAACCACAGCAAACCAGTTCACTACTCTCTACAATCACACCCTCACCCTGCACTGTTGCCACAGAATAGTGTAACAGACTGCATCATGCAATTAGTGATTAGCATCTTGTAAAACAGATTTAGAAATGAGAAAATGCTTTCAAATCAACCACATTTCTGTTTGAAACTGGGCCCTGCTGTGGTCAAGACTGGGCCAGTGCTGCAATGAAAAGCCCTGAATGTTCAATATCACCACAATTCATCAGTGTCATCCTTTTGAGACACTTAAATCAGTTACAATGTCTAGACACAGCCTACGGGGACAACAAGACCTTAATAACAGCACAACAGTTTGAATATTATAGCCGCAGGCAGGCATTCCTGATGTCAGTCAAGTTTAAGACTGTCAAAGTACCGAGTGGTAATATTTAAAAGATTGTGTTTTGACAGTAATAACACATTTATAGGAATAAAGTAATTCACCCACTGACATATTAAGAGTAACAACACAATTCCCTACACACAATATCAAAACTAGTGTGTAATATTTACAATGTCACAATACAACTTTGATTTGTGTGAAAATAATTACATTAAGCATCACATCCACATGAGCTAACTGCACATCACATTTGTTTTGAATAATAAACTATAATTACTCAGCATTTTTATTAATAGCCTCAAAACTATATTAAGTGCCATGGCTTTTGGTTCTCAATGACACCACATATTTATCCTAAGAAAGGCTCATTTATTAAAGTATTTTGATGGTGGACAAACTTGAAAGTAGTTTTGAGTGTAACCTTAATGTGACACAAGGCTCCTTCAACAATGTCTTGGTTTTGCTAATGAAGAGTGTTGCACTAATTTGAGTTTTGGTTCAGTATGATGTAATACTTTTATTTAGTTACTTAAGTCCAATAAATCTTGATCATTCTTTATAACAAATGTAGAGTCATTATCTTCTATATAATATAGTGATAGTTATCAGGTTGTTAGCTGTACATGGCTGTATGTAATTTATTGTATAGGGTTGCAACTACAATTTATCTATTAATCAGAATTATTGTCAATTAATAGATTAAGAGTTTAGTCTATAAAATGGTTATTACATTTTGACGTCTTCAATTTTTTTGTTTTGTCTGATCAACAGTCCAAAACCAAGACATATTCAATGAGATAAAAGAGAGAAAAAGCAGCAAACGTCACATTTTACAGCTGGAACAAGGGACATTTTAAAATTTAATTTAAAAAAATAATATAAATTTTGACTGACAATTTGTTTTAAATTGTCAGCTTCAATGTCGTGTATGCATGCATATGGCTAAACTTCTTCCCAAAATTAGGTATAGCCAGGACGACCTTTAAATGCCCTGACAGTGTGTTTTAATGTCATTATAAAAGGGATAATTTCATCATACTCCTCATGTGACTGTTGTAGGTTCTTGATTAAATTATAAATTAAGAATATAATTTCTTCAACAGTGTTAGAGACTCCTGTCAAAGATTGAGTCTCACTATGAAACAAAAGGATGGATGGCTGTCATTAACTGTTAAGCATCAAGCATATACAACATTGTACACATGACAACATGTGAGAGCACAGCACAACGATTGGCTTGTAGCACTGAGGAGGAGAAAATAAACTGAAAGCAGGGTTTGCAGGTGTCTCTGTTAAAGGAATATGGGGTTTGGAGGCAGCAGCCAATACATGCTTGTAGCAGTGCCATTGGCAGTTCGGATGCTGAGCTGAATGTGACAGACACAGTGGCCTCTTCTGTGTGTTGAAGGCGGATGCAGCCTCTGGCTCGGCTCCAGACTTCCTGCTCAGAGTCCCAGCCCAATCAATTCTTTTATGTGCTTCCTCAAAACAAACCTCTATCTGTGTGGCCTACAGGAAATAGTGACCGCGACTAATCTGTGTGTGCACCCTTACAAAGCCACTGAAAATGAGCAGCATTCTTGGACAAACACTTACACTTTTTTTTAAGAGATGGTTCTGTCAGTCAAAATGAAAGCAGGGTAGTTTTGTTAATGAATGGGGAAAACTATCAAAGAGGACAAAACACAAACAGCTAAAACATAAAGAACCTGTTTACGTGAAATGCATTTTCAGCTTACAAAGGAATGAAGGTAGTTAGGAGGATTGAGGCTACAACATTTCCTCCCAGTCTTTAACACAGGCATATTTTCTATTGTATTGCAGCAATGTGGTCTGTCTACAAAGCATGCTGCGATGACAACAAACCCGTAGGCATTTTATCAGACTAATTACCATTCCTGTTTACTTACGTTATACGTTTCTAGCTTCACTCGGCTGCGGAAGACAAAAGTATGGAAGTTAGCTTGCTGGAAGATCTCATCGAAGGCAGTTTCGTTCTGAAATCGAGAAAGATATGATTGGCTTAATTTACACATTTTCCTTTAATCAAATGTTAGTTTCATTACAGTTCCAAGTGTAAAATAAAGTAAGTGCCTATATGAACACTGAAAAAAAGATTCCTGGGATTTTATAATTATGCCTGAAAGAAACAAAGCATTGTAGGCGTCTTTAACACAGATTTGTCTATGCCGGAGTGTGTGCGATTGTGCATGTTTGGCAGTAACAAAGCCTGGGGTTTAGCTCTTGCCCTGGCCATTTCCTGAGGCCAGTATTATATTCAGGAAGTGGAGTCTCACCGAGTCCTTGAGCTGCCCCAGGTAAGCTGCATTCTGGCCCAGAATGGCCTCTGCACTCTCCTGGAAGCAAGTCACCCACTGGTTGTCCCCATAATCTGCAATGTTGGCCTGTCGGATAATACAGGACACAAAAGGCAAAAGTAAATAGCAAGAAAAGTGAGATGCATACAAAGAGCCTAGGTCAATGTACTTCATTTCAATTTTGTTTGATAGACAAGTTGCTGGATTCAATATGGTACATTAACTTAACAGATCTCTCTGTTCATAAGAAATAATTTTATCCTCTAATTAGCCTATATCCTGCTGGTAAGCTTGGCAAAACACGCAGAGTCACTGTGCACTGTGAAACATACAGTGGAAGCAAATTCACAGCTTATGCTACAGCTTGTGAAGAATAACAATATGTCGACTGGTGAGTGGTATAAAACAAAAGCCGCTTATTTAGATGCCTGGCTGCAATTGCTCTGTTTTTTTGTTGTTGTTTTTTTTTTTTAATAATGTTTGTTAGCAAATGAGCTGAGAAAAAAAGGGCTGTATTTGTATTCCTCCCTGCACTTTCTGTAAAATGACTAACGGCACAGTATTGAATGCTGCAGCAATTAAACCAACATGGCTCTGATTTCAACACAAGTGGAAAAAATGTGAGTTAAATGTTTTAAAAGATGGAGGCAATGGTGAACCACAGGGAGGGGGCCATAAGAGGAGAGAGTGGCTTGAGTCAGACAGAAAAGAGACAGAAAGATGAATAAGGACAATAAGTCAGGACAATAGAAAATCAGGGAATTGAGAAGGACTAGTCGGTTGATATCCATAGCCTCAGCAGAAGCATCTGCTAAAGACTAAGCAGGAGGAACAGACATTTAAGATATGTGCATTAGCATATAAGCCTGTGTGTGAGTGCATGTGTGCCACAGCTGGAAAAGAGTTACACGTTTAAAAGAACCCAGTGCTGAGTGACTTACAGAAAGGATGAGGCGGTACTTGAAGTTGGGGAACTCTTTGTCACACTTTTCACAGCGGAACATGCCATTCTGTTGGTCTACCACTTTTTTGTTGCAGTCTTGGCTGGGACAGGCCTGGTAAAGGCAGTTTTCCTTGCGCAGGTATACTATGGTCGCTATGCAGGTGTAGTAGTCTGCCTAAAAGGGAATATAAACAAACAAAGTTCTTACCAGATGTCTTCTCTCACACAACCTTTGTGTTTTGTATGTTAAATATGTTGACTGTCAAAAAAACAGAAACAACACAGCATGAAATTAGCATTAAGATGACATTTTAAGGAGTATATAGCGGTGTGTGTGAACAGTCAGAAAGCAGTATTTGTGTAGCAGATGGACAGGTTACACTCTCAACCAGAATCATAATTTCTCTGACACAAATGCAAACTAGTAAGATAGCTGCTGCTTTTGTGGGGAAGAGGCAAACTTTAGAAACCGGCTACACATAAACAACCTTCAGGAAACATTACTAGTCGCATGAAAAACACTTGAGCAAGTGACATGAATTCAACGCTGGATAGAAATAGATGAATACAAAAAAGAAGCTGTAATGAACAGATTTAAGAAAAGTTTCAACATGTTTGCAGATAAATAGATGAATCACATCACCTCTCTTCCTCTGGAAGGGTTTCCTCATGCATACGACATAGTTGTTGCAGCTGATTGTTTTGGACAGTCTCCTTCCTCCTACTAACCTCAGCATCGGATATAACAAAAGAGGCAACTAGGCCCTGCATGCTTTGATAACGGCTAACGGTGCTTGTTCAGGATCAGTCAGAAGAGCAACAGGCCTGCCACCTTGAAGCCACAATACCAAAGTACATTAATCAATTATTAATGCCACTATGTAAATGCAATTATATCAACTGTGAGAAACACAGACATCTGTGATAAGAGTTCGTACAAAATACTGAAAAACAATATTTTCATGTAAAATATATATTTTATATATTTAAAACATTTGAATGCATCTTTAAAAATGTTTCAGCAATCTGGCTGTCCCAATTATTTACTTATTTATTTAATTTACTGTCAAGAACAGCTTATAAATAGGTACAGTCAAGAAATATCTTGCTGAGTGCCACACTGACCTTTAAAAAAAAAAAAGCTCTGACTAATGTTTTGCACACTTGCTAAAGTAATAAACAGGAAACCAATTCATTAAAATATCGGACATCACCCTAAAGTACTATGAAAACCAATTCTTTCCTCTCACTACTCGCTGAATATTGCCTCAGTGTGCAGCTGTGTTCAACCCCAATTAACTTCCAAAAGAGGACAATTGATAATCCATGTCACTTCTGGTTCAAGAGTAGAAGAGTCTGGTAAATTACGGTAACAAAAGAGAAAATCATCCTGTTCCAACACAAGAAGTTTTTAATTACTGTTTTGATTTACCAAAAAACAACCCAGACATCAACCTCTGCTGCTTTTCAAAAGGAGGTCCAATTAATCAAGTAAATACCTCTTCAATTAGTGTGTGACTGAGCAGGGCTGCCACAGTGGGAAGAGGACAGAAGAACCTGTTTCTCGCCTCTGTCATAAGCCTTTACAAATGCAGTGTCAAGCCAACAAGAGGAGGGTGACCACTTACTGTCAGAGAGGGCATGGGAGCAATGTGGAAACTTGAGATTGTGACATAAAGAAAAAGAAAGAAAAAAAAAACACCTTTCTGACAGGGACAATTAATTGCAACAGAATTTGGTTAGGGGGGTCTTGAGAGGCCTGACCCCCATGCCCCTGTGTATGGGATGTCTCAGAGGGGTTGAAGACAGCCTCGGCTCAGCTCCTTTTTCAATACCGGGCCTCATCACACCCCTTGCTGAGGTGGACCCTGGCCTCCATAGCCCAGGGTCAAACATTTCCTTCTCAACAGCAGGGTCTAATGCCAGGAGAAGCTCTTCACCTGACAGGGGGCTAATGGTTACATTCAGGATATGGAGTGTAGAATTTAAGAGAAAAGTAATAGATGGGGTTGCTTAAGCTGCATTGTGGGCTTCCATATGATAGAATTGCTGAAGTTGCTACAGTAAGAGGCATAAGGAGGAGCGATAAGCCATTTCCTATCTGTGACTGGGAATCATTCAGTTCTGGCCATAGAAGAGAGAATTATGAGGGCAACAGAAGTAGGACAGGGGTCACTCACAGCCTCGGGCGGCAGACAAAACAGGCACAGTTTCACCACTAGATAAAAATCCTGAAGTACTCATCCGCCAAAACACATTTTTGACTTAATTGAGACTTACAGATAACTTCTGTTCCTGTTTAAAACATGTATTTTTGCATTTCTCTTTGTTTTCTAAGGAATCATGGGCCCTCAAGTCTTTGCTGAGCTTCCAAATAAACAATATATTCCCCACCTTCAGTGTCCTACTCTTGTCTTTCACAGCCAGAGCAAAATCTTGGTGCCCTATCGTAATCACATCTATTAATTGTCCTAGTTTTAATGGGATATTTTCATCCTACTGTGATGATTACTAATGTAAGCATGTTAAATTATTAGAAAAGTTATGATCTCCGCACAGGTCACATTATCCGCTCTACAGAATTTATACACTTCTGTGAGCACCATTTCCCTTAACAGTATTAAAAGAAAAAGAGGGAAATTAAAGAACACGTATTACTTACCTTTTCTGAGGGCAGTAATTACATTACAGAGGGCAAAGAATAGAGCCTACGTAATCTTAGAAGTCAATACCAGATATAAATGTGACTTACACCATGAACATACACCTCACAAGACTGTGAGAGAACATGCACTTTAGAAGATTAATGAGCAGAAGGAGGTCTGGAACATTAGTGGGATCCGATTTTTAAGCACACATGGCACACACTGGTGGTGCAGTGATTTTATGAGTCAACGATTACAAAGATTCATCATGATGACTCTCAGCTAAACGTACAAATCAGAGCTACGAGTGACAAGGTTACACTGCAGCGAGACCTGCAAACTGTACTCTGTACAAATGCAGCTTCTCTGTGAGTACCTTCATATTTGTTGTTTGGGATTCTAAACCATACTTTCAGTCTGTCCTTGAATCTTCAAAGAAGCATCCTTAAATAACAATATGTCTGGGGTTACCATATCTTGAATGTTTTAGTGTGTCAAGGCAAAGCGGAGCACGTGTGTACCTTGTCTCCATGTCCCAGGTGTTCAGTCTTGACGTCAGATAAAGTCTTCCAGTTGGTGTTTCCTCCCCCGCTGCCACCTTTCACCTCCGTCAGAGACTGTCCATCCATGGCATGACCCTCCTTGTCATACCTTTGTGAAAGAAAACAAATACCAGTCACTGCTGATTTGACCCCAGTCACAGTCAACCAAGTACAGTTGTAGGACTGCACCTAACGATTATATTCATTATTGATTAATCTGTTGATTATTTACTTGATTAATGTGTTTGGGTAATTAAAAAGTAGTGTCTAAATTTCCCAAAGCCCAAGCAGACATATTCCCATTGCCTGTTTTGTCTGACTAACAGTCCAAAACCAAACTTTTGGTTTAATCTCATAGAAGACAATATAATCAGAAAATTACACCTTTGAGAACTGAAAGGTGGATAGCTGAAGACTAGATAGATAGAAGATAAAGCAAGTACCGCAAGTCAAGAAGTATGACTGTAAAATAGAAAACTCATAATATAAAAAAAATATAAATATTATAAGACAAATATGTAACATATGAAATGAAAGAGCTGTACAGTTTTGTACAGGGATGTGCAAAGTTTCACAGTATGGAATATAAAGAATATTGCAATGTGCAAGATTTAACCAAAATATATGCATTAATGTAACGCAATAAATCAGGTGTGTAGACTTAAAATTGCATTTAAATGTTTAATTGATTAAATAGCAACTGATAAATCCAACCAATTGACTGACATATTAATTAAGCTCTATTTAGTTCAATAAATCAATTCTAAAATTACGTCACCACATTTACCAAGATACAAAGAAATAGTGTACTTCTACTTGAGAGATTCATAATGTTGATATGCCAAGGACTGCAGCTTTCTTCATTCTAATACATCTGAACCAAAGCAGGAGACAATATGCTGCTGTTAACATGGCTGTCAACAGACTGCAGGCTGTCCATTTAACAGTTAGCTTAAAAAAAAAAAAAAAAAAAAATCTTGTTCCAGGCACAGCATCCATTTGTGTTTGTCAAAGCATGGATGGCTCAGCTGAGAGCAAGGCAGGCTGAGAGGCTTGTGAAATGAATCAACAGCAGAGGGACAGATGAGCTGGCCAGGGTCAGGGCTGTTACGGTGATATCAGAAACCCATTTTCGCCCAATGTTCCCGGTAATTCAGGGAAGACAATAGGAAGAAGAGGGAAGGCAGGGTAGAGGGAGAAGAAAGATGGGTGGAGGTAAAATGCAGTTGTGGAGGAAAATAATAACAGTTTAAAATGGTCAGAGAGATCAATAGAGCTTACTAATCTGTTGGCCACAAGGCAGAGTGGCACACAACGGGGAGGTCAGGTTGTAAATACAGCGAGAGCATGCCTTGCTCCTGGGGGCATGACTAATTGAAAATATCCCCATTAACGGTTCAGACTGTGGCCAGGGCAACACACAGCCTGCCAATTTCCCACTCCTACTGACAAATGGGAGCAATTCTTTATGGTACCAGACTCCTCAATAGTGTTTCCTGCACTGCATTGCTTTAATTGTGCCAGCACGCAGCTAGGAGATTGCAAAAATATATTCTAACAAATCAAATCAAAAATGGAGATACCACTTTCTGCCATGGCTCAACATCTCTCCTAAAACAGACGTTTTACAGAGGGGATTAAATGCAGTGACAACATAGATGAGATTAAAAATGCACCACACTTCAAAAAGGTAAGACTGCAGACTAGTAAGGCTATACAGAGTTACATGGCTGCTCTGGACATCCGACTGGACAGACACCCAAAAGGACTGTAAAGCGCTCAACAAGATACCACCGTGACAGTATCCAGTTTTAAAAGCTGCTGCTGTGTTTATCATAGAGACAAAGAGGAGCACAGGAAACAAATGGCACGGTAGACAGTGATCGTGATGAAGGGGGCAAAAACAGGACGAACCGGACCAGAAAATGAGCGACACTCAACTGAAAGCAGGCAAATCCCAGCCTAGAGCAGTGCAGTTTCTTCACACACACACACACGCGCACACACTCTCTCTCTCTCTTTCAGGAACACCAAGATAGATGACTGGAAGTTGGCAGACATGCATGTGCATCGCATAGACATGTCAAATGTCAAGGTGTCAATTAACAAGGACAGGACAGAAGCAGAGACGTCTCAGAGGAGGAGGCATGAGGGGATGATGGGAAAGTCTCAGTAAGCAGTGCTCTCAGCTCCAGGCTAAAACTCTAATGCTTAGGCTGAGGGCGACAAACGCACCACAAATACGATTATTTTATGTTGCGTGTGAGATGGTGTTAGCCACTTCAACTGTAGTGAGTGACTTGTGGCCAAACATTGAGCTACCAGTAAGCAATTACTAGTGGTTTATAATAAGCCACGGTAGTGGTTTATTTTAATGTAAACGTGGATGAACGTATGTTTTTCTTTATTCTCATTTTGGCGAAATCACAGTGAAGTCATTTTTATTTCTTATAATGACAGATCATACCGGCTGTAATTTGAGAGAAAAATGTAGAATAAAAAGGTGAGAAATTTTATGTCATTCCTACAACCTAGACAGTTCTGAGAGCATCACTAGACACTGCCCAGTGTGTCACAATAGTTGAATTTTAATGAGTTTGTCCTATATGTATATGATGGAACAACAGCACAAGTTATTGTTACGCTACAATTTTTTTTTTTTTGGTAAAATGAGATTGAGAAAGGAGATGAAAAGGACACTTTGACAGTGGTGATTGAAACGAGTAAGAATGCCACCAGGGGATAAATTCCTCACTTTGTCATACACCTGTTTCCACCTGTTTTGGTCTAAAACACTTAGTAAGTCAGTTACTAATTCAATTCGGCTAATAACTCAGCAGCAATCATTTAGATGGTAATTCTTCCACGTTTCCCCCCCCCAAATCAATACAGCACAGTGAAACATTTGGGTAAAATAACAGTCAATTAAATAATGAGGCGCATCATGTTCACTAGACTGTGTTAAAGCTTGTTTGCTTCCAGGCTTACATAATTACTGCCCTAACTATAAGCTGTGGCCTGTACAAGTGGAAACGCTGGACTCACGATAAGGAACGAGGGAGAAAATGTCAGTTTGGCTTGTGTGAGTAAATTAATCTGTGGTGAATGTCTGAGGTTGACAGCATCAAGCATGACAAAGTGTAGTTAACGGAGAAGTGACTGCCATGCCAGACAGTATTAGAAATGGCAGCATGACCATCTCTAAATGTGCTGTTGCCATCTAATGGACAACTGCATATGCACAGTTAGATGGATGTGAAATTTTCACAAAGAGGAATTAACTGCAGATTTAATGTCAAGTAATCTCAAAAAGAGGGTGAGGGCAAACCGAACATGCACGCTAACAATGTACTAAGACCCTATATTAACCCAAGATCAAGATAATTAGTGCATACTAGGGCAGCATTCTATTTAAAAGCATGCTTGAAAGTGCTGAGCTGCACCACTAATACTCAGCATGAGTTTGAGTCAACAGCCCACCAAGGATAGGCTATTCATTTGAGGAAGCCCCAAAGGTCTGCGCCACAACACAATCAAATTAAGACGCCTCCGCATGAGTAAAACAATGATGTTTCAGCAGTCTTGGCTGCACAGTAAAGGCATATCTTTGTTTGGCTGAGGAAGAAAATTCTTTGGGTTCTTCTGTGCAAGATAAAAAATAATAATCAAAAGATTCATTCAGAGTTTAATTGATTTGCCTACTTCAATTTTCCATAATTCACATCTTGGCTTACAGAACAATCATTAAGGGACACACTTTGTTGAGGGCTACCATCCTGAGACCCAGGCTTATCACCAGCACAACAAAAGGAGGCTATTCTCGCCATCCTCTTCACAGCATGAAGCTGGTTGGGCGACACTTCTCAGACATGCTGCATAACGATCTTGTCTTCACCACGGTTCTCCTTTGGATTGACTTGGATCGAGAGTAATGAGTCAGGTCTGGCCTCCTTCCATCAGTGACTTTTAAATTGTTATGGATATTATAGATGCCTGCAGACCTGCAGGAAGCCATTTCTCAGAGAGGACCCACATGGACCAACCCCTCTTTTCAGTGGATAAACCAACGCAAGGATTTAAGGATCATTATCTTTGGCTGTCCAAGTGAGAAGTGACTGGAGAAAGTGGGGAACAACCTTCTGTCATTAAACAGAAGAGAGCCCACAAAGTGTAATAAAAAGCCTCTGCAACAGCAGGGATGTGGAATTCAGTGATTCAGGACTTAATGGTGTTCAGGTAAAAGAGGAGTCACCGTCCTGATAATACAGCATTTACTATCAATATGCTAATATAGATTAATCCATCACAATAAAAACAGTAGTTGGCATTCTAAGAAATGAAAAAATAAAAATATAAAAACAGCTAAGAAGCCAGAGTCTGGTGCTAAAACTATCATCAGGAAATGACCATGAGCCAGGAAATCTGATTAAAGAGAGACATTTGAGCATATTTAGTTATTTGCCCCTTTCTCACTGCAAAGCAGAGTCACATTTCACTGCTCTGATTATGCAGATCAGGTCCCCTGATCATGTACAAATACTCAGACACATTTGTCAAGGCAGATTAAGAGACTGCACTGGACTTCTCACAAAATAAATTAAAACTGTTCGCTGTCTTTTATTCCTTAGTGCAGAGCAGGCATTGATATTGGGAGGTAAATAAATGAAACCCTCTGGATGGAATCGATTAGGTCTCCACTCACAAATCGAGACATTTGCCTTCATGTCAGAAAGGAGGGGCAGACCTGACCTGTTTAAGTAGGATCTATAAGGCGGACAGGTCAATCAGTGTGCCACAGTGCTAGAGTGAGGTTTAGTATAAACCCCCACCTTGGTGAGCACTGCCTCATCAATCAATCATGTGCCAACCTCTACCACTTCATACAGCCATCTAACAACGTGTCTCTATAAACCTTGACATCACACACTGTGATGTCTTAAAAAACAACAAAAAGGGCCTTTTATCTTCGCACGGCAAAGCACATACATACAGTGCATGCTTATTTTTGGCCATGCTGTACAACAGGAGAGAAAATAATTTAGAAAACAAGGAATTGAGGAACCGCGTGAGCCCAAAGAAAAGATGAAAGCTTAAGTCTTAAATGTTTCTCTATTCCATTTCAAGAAAAAGCCAACAGAAAATCTTGAAGGAATCAGGGTTACCGCCAGTGTATTGCAAGGCCTGCTGCCCACCGGGTCTAAGAATCAGGGAAATATTATTTTTCTAAAGATGTTTTTTAAACTACAGTTACAGTGGGTGGCTCAGTTGGAAAGCTCACCTGCGACATCTGTTGGTTAAAATGTGAACGGACTATAGGGAAACAGTAGGTCTGAGATTACTGTTTTTTTTATTTTGTTTTTTTTCCCAAGACGGCCAACTACAGGAGGTAATAGCAAAGAAGAAGAGACTGCTAACATTTGCGGCTCTACCAAGTCAATAATGTTAGCCCAGCCTCGGGTTGATGAAGAGCAACTGTATCTGTGATACATCACTGAAACTATAGGGCCCTACACCTTAACGTTGCGATCAGTCTGGTGCTGGCCCATGCCGGCCCACCATCAAAAAAAGACAAAAAAAGAAGCTGACACACGTCTTAATTGTGTTAGTCCTCTATCCTCCAACTCTACATGTGACTGTAGTACTTCTATATCTTTTATATCTTGGCTTATTATCACATAATCCTGTGTTCAAGTGAATATAAACATGAAAGAACATCTACATACAAACACACATACACACACAAAAAGCTACAATCAACACGATCACACAGAAATTAGTCTGGATTTCATTTCATCTGAAAAGGCGATTAAAAGGAGTAAAAACGCATTTCCACAGATTAACTATGATTTCCATTTATATGTAATGCTTCACTGATGCACCCCCCACATTGTGGCTAATGGAGGAAAACTAATCTTGATAATGAGAATCAGAGCATGCACTCTTACAACTTGGGAAATGGAAACTTGCCATTTAAATCCTTTGAGTTCTTCAATTTTAACATTAATACTTCCATCTGAGAAATGAAATAAATAAGAGAAAGCCTTCTGGCGTTTAAAGTATGCCATGTTTCATACCTGCTTTAAAAGCACTTTGAAATGGGTACACAATTTCTAGAACATATAAGTAACATACACTGTATTATCTATGAACCTCGGGCTCACTTACCAGCCTCTGAGCTTATATGCCTCCGGGATGTCTGGGTTGATCATCAGGGTGCTGCTGAAGGATGCAGAGAGGGACCGGCCTCCAAAATCTGAAAGCTTTGCCCCCTTAATGGCTATAATGGGCTGTCCAGAGCCATCAAACTTTTCTGCCTAAATAAAACAAAACAAGATAAATGGACAACAGACAATCATCAAAACTTTGTTGTTACTTGTATTTGCCTGGATTTAATTTATTCTGTTTCTTGGTTTATCAAGTTATGTGTTGGCACTTTGTACAACAAGAATCTATAGAATCCAGTGGTGCTGTGAGGATGTACTTAGGCACAGCGGCGCTTCATGGCAATCTATCCAATAGTTTTGTTACTGAAAACCAGAAATGTCAACCTTAATGGTGGCACTACAAGGAAAGTCAAGGTCTAGCTCAAATCTGTAGGATTCATCATTTGGGGACCATGAATGTCTGTACATAATTTCATCTTAATCCATCCAATAGTTAAGATATTTCAGTCCGAACCAAAGTGGTGGACCGACTAAGTGACCAAAGGACAGACCGACACTGCCATCAACGCAAAGTCCAAAATGAGTTGTTTATAAAATATTTCATGTTTACTTATTTTTAATTCCATAGTTTACCAGTGTACTTTAGATATAACCTGAGGATACCAACTGAGAAAAAAACAACTGAGAAAAAACTATAACAAAGAGGAGGGGGGCAAAAGTAAAGCCTTCAGAGATGGGGGAAAACATCCAACACTTGATTTTGGCACTGCCATTGTTCTTTATAAACTATACATCTTGTGTACTTCAGCACGTCCCTCTGGAAAAGGGGTAACTGTCGAACAAACAAACAGGGAACACTGTGCTTCTTGTCAAGAGTTAAGAAATGGTAGCGAACTCAGCACAGTCCCACTGAGGCCCAGGTAAAAATCAACTGCAGGAGGACAGTTACTTTATCACCCCGTGACAGAGAATTCAGTCAACGATTTCAACCACATCCTCATCCATTAAACACTGCACACACTGTTAAATGTCTTTGATTATCAAACTGCTTAACAGCATCAGCAAATGTGTTGTACAACCTTTGTAATTAAACACCTTTCTGACGCTCTCGCCAAAAACTCAACAAAAGCTTCACAAAGGTAGCCTTTATTGCAGGTGCTCATGTCATTGGGTTCTCCTGCTGAATGTGTGATCTACCTTTAATTTAATGTCTGTAATTTATAGGTATTGGCCTAAACTCTCCTACATCAAATAAAAAGGGGTTTTAAGGGTTAGACAAAAAAAAAAAAAAAATTCTCTCTACTCAAACACAGTTGTTCTCAGATGATGATTAACATTTGAAAAAGGTAAGTGTCCTGAGAAGAGCGCTTATGTCTTAGCATTATAAGGCTGGTATTGATTTTCACCGCCCATTTAAAAACGCACAACACATCCATAATCACAAGTTTTATTCTCCGTGTAATGTCTATACTCACGTCCTCTCCCCACAGTGTGACAGTCACCACTTTCCCAGACATGTCCATCAGATTGAGCGTCCTCTTGGAAACTTCTTTGTTGGTCTTGGTGGTGAGGCGCGTCACTTCGTCCACACTCTTACACACCCCGATCACATCTGTAATGGAAAACATCCATCAAGGTAACACATTAGAAGTAGAAGCTGGATGAACCTGATTGATTCACACTTTCTAGTGAAGATTGTATGATATACTTCATATGACATTCTTGACAAAGCCACAAATGGATTCATTTTCCAGACAAACAGATTGTTTCCATATACATATCATAAATATTGATTGTGGTGTTAAAGCCCACAGGTCACTCTAGGTCCCATTGTTTCCGACACAAATTGGCCCTCGGGAAATAAGCGATTCATTCATTTCAAATCAGGTGTGAGGTCACTGTGCTGTGTATCCAGGACATCCATAATGTAGGAGAGAAACCATTAAATAAACTTTACTTTTTTCCACCAATGAAATTCATCGCACATATTTTGTTGACAAATGCAATCGAGCTTTATAGATGTAGAGCCATTTATCTGTAAAGGTACAAGAGTGGCATCAACAAGATTACTCATCATCTACAGTATAAACCCACTGAGTAAACGGCTTTTAAATGGATTTAACTATGATGAACAAAACGATTGATGCCGACTGGTATATGGGAGAGAAACTACTCCAACAGCAGCAAAGCCGCACTCTCCATTAAAAGAATTACAAGCAGACCTTATTATTACTTCATTTTACCTGTGACAGCAGGTTCTCATTTTCTCTCTAGGGCCCAAAGTCAATCTGCTCTACAGGCTATTACTGTCATCAGTATTATTAATACCACTTTTATCTCTCTGCTCGTATACTGTAATTACCTCAACCTCCCAGCATATCCGGCTCTACTTTCCGCTACAAACTCTATCCTGTGCTTATGATAGCTTGTTATTGGTTGCTTGGGAACACCTCAGTAGGGCTGGGCTCTGAGCCTCGGTTGGTTGGTTTGTGCTTTTCACAATTCACAGTGCTTAAGAAAATTATGTGTTATACTTATATCACACTTACACACCAGAAATTATATAAGACATAAACAAACATAAGCTAGCTGTAGCGGTGCACGGTATAGTCACTGATGGGATTGGATTTGGGCACAGAATACATAAGACAACATCAGAACTGTCCCATAAAATGGGTTGGCAAAACATTGCCTCTATTCAAACAGCTCACATTAGACAGATCATCCCACTGCAACAATGCAGCAGAACAGACTGAGCCTTGAGCTCTGCCCTGAAAGGGTTTACACAGCCGGGTTCTGAGTAATAGACATGAGACAGTGTGCAGCAGGGCATGACAGGTTTTTCAATACCTCAAGTCTAAATCAGTCTCAAGTAATGTTTTGGTCTAACTAGCTGCTTATATGCAATATTTTATACTGTGAGATAAGACGTTTAGGAAACGGGGCAGGTTGGGAGGACTAAAAAGGGGCTTCAACTTAAAAAGAATAATTATTTTCAAAAGACATTTCAAGAGACAACAAGTCGAACAGATGCAGTGTTTTTATTGCTCCACTTCTTCCACTGCCTTTTAAAAAAATCTTTGTTACCTCTGTGGAGGGTTTAGAGTTGATAATTTGAAAACTGTCGGTGGACTCATTACCTATAACCCTAATAAATACATCAGGTTTGAGCTGGACTACAGTTGAGGGCTTTATGTTTTATTTTTCTCATACAGACAGTATGCCATGTATTTGTACATGTAGTTAGGGCTGCATGCTGTTTTGTATTGTGTCTCAAAATACAGTCTGGGAACTTAGGAAAAACCTGATTGCAGTTGTCCTTAATGACACAGGTTGGGCTCAGAAATGCTTGTGTAGATAATTTCTTGTGCTCCTTACCGATAATGGCATCTTTGTCTCTATTCTCCAGGTCACCAATAGAGACAAAGTCACACTGCACCATGGGAACATCACTGCTGTCTTCACAGGGGATGACGGTGGACTCTCCATTGAGTGTCATCTCATAGTCATTCTTCACGGATGTGTACTGCTTGTTGGCGATCTTCAGGGAGCCCTTGGAAACGTAGTAGACCTGGCCCATACAAACGGATGAACCACGTGTTAATCAGAGAACTGGGGAGCATTTCACCTGACTGAATGGTGCAAACAAGATATGACTTCAGACAGTCGGGGGGATCAACAAAGGCTGGCAGATGATCATAAGCCGCTTATTGTATGGGTACAGTGTAGCCAGATGACTCATTCATAGTCTCTGTGGTTTTAACTCACAAAGTACTGGCAGCTACTACTATAACAGTCTACAGCCAAATCCGTCTTTAACAGCACAGTGAAAGACAGTTTTGGCACATAATAAGGACATACTGAATCATTATCCGGAGGAACGTCTCACCTTGCCAACCTCAATAAGGCTGAAGAACTTGTCCACCTCTTGGTTGAAACCAGTCACCCGTATCTCTCCCTGTAATAAAATATAAATTGTGGTTAAAATATTGAAGTACGGACAGTATAGGATTTCCCAATTCTTGATGTCTCAAAGGTAACAGTGGGCCCACAGTAACACTCACACTCTCATCCACAATCTCCATGGAGAAGAGTTTGCCATCACCACGAGAGTTGCTCCATGTACGAATGCTGCTCTTGTTGGTTACACGGGCGCGGATGGTCCACCTACCGAACAGAGAGAAGTTGGAAGTGAATCATGTCAGTGTTGTTTATTTTTAGAGCGTGGACCCAGAATTTAACCCCACATACGCATTTATTCATTAATTTATTGACCAATTCAACCTTTTAATAATCTGCTCTCTAGTGGCTCTTTGGATGAATGACAAAGTGTAAAGACAACAACAGGTTTTTCAGGGACATTTTGATTACTCACAGGAGAGAAAATCGCAGGTGTAGCTAATGACATTAACGATGGCTTGGTTACATTCAGGTGTGCCAGTGAGTCTGCATGCGTCCTAAACCTGGCACTCCTCAATACAACAGTAGTCATTAGTATTGTTATCAGTTTCTCTCTCTCTCTCTCTTTTTTTTAAAAATCCTCTCTTTTTGAAATGTGGCCAAGATCTATACTGAGCAAGAAGTTGGAAAATAAAGTTGTAGTGCTCACTAGTGGACAAACCATATAGAAGCTGACTTCATCATCCCTGACATTTTTGTTCTACAATCTTGTTACTTTTCAAGCAACATATAAACCAATACCAACATTTCTGCAATAAGGTAATACCGGCTGATATTACGGCCAGTTTATGGTTCTATACGGATAAAAAAAAATATTTTCACTGCTCCCTCCAATTGAATAGAATCTAATACAACACAAAAAAATAAATCTTTTTACAATGGCCAGCACTTCTTGGACAGTTTCAACAAAAGGCTTAAACATTTGTTTGTATCTGTGGCAGAGTTATTGTATAGAACTGTATTTAATTATAATATTGTGCCTCCCTTACGTTGTCATGCAGTGATGTGTTGTTACCGTCTCAAACATGGCAAATATATGACCTCTTGTTATTACATAACATTTCTCACTGACTGGGAAACATGCTCACTTGGACTGGTAGGGGTTGAGGCTGGCGATGGGCACAACTTTGGAGCTGCCCCCTGGAGTACTGGGCATAGCAGATGTGGTCTTCTTCCCAAAGTCTCTGCTGAAACCTCTGTGCACTGTTGGAGGAAAGAAGAGAGAAATAAATGATCCATGAAGAGCAGTGATGGAAAGAAGTCAAGAGGGAGGCACATACATTATTCATTAGAGACGAATTACAAAAATCCCATTTCTTTGGATTGCGACTGCTTGATCACTGTAATGATCTCACTTCATAAGGGAGGTTTCAATCAAAGAAAATCCCAATGACTTATAGGGAATTTACCACCGTTTACTCTCCAGTCGAGCCAGACACAAACAGGAAACTAAAATCTGGTCAAACCAAGTTGTTGGAGATGTGTGATCCTGCATTTCAGTGAGAAGGATGATTCACATTTCACAGAATCAGGGCAAAGTGTGAAACGCTATAACAAACTGGAGCTGTTCTTCCCCACGAGAGTGGTGCTGCCTGACTTTGAGATTTTCCGTTTGAACAAGCGCTGCACATTTGATTTGTGTGCGTCTCACGCGGAGGATTACAGTTCAAAGTGTCCACTTAAGTCCTCCCACTTTGCCAACTACTGCACTTCTGGTAATTAAGCCCCCAGATCAAGCTGCACATACAGAGAAATGAACAATGACTGTGCTGATGAGGAAGGTTCCCGCCACAACCTCAATTCCCACACGGCAGATTTAGAGGGATGAATACCTGCTATGACACGGACTAGAAGACAGCAAAACCCTTCTGACAGCTGGATTGCACATATCTCCTGGTCCAAGTTATTTGCTATGCTGTGAGCAACTGCTTATCTTTGACATGAACAACTGCCAGTGTTTTAAAATTAATTCTGTTTGTTCATGGGGGTTAATATACACTCTCCAGGTAATCTGTGTTGCTCAAAAACGGCAGATAAATGAAATGATTGACATGCACAAGCAGAGGCGGCTGACCATCAACACAGGCTGATACAGTAGTTGTTAAAGTTTATGATACCAAGCGTTCACATAAAAAAGGGGAGCTCTGCAGAATCAGTGTCAACAAAAACTCTTGAGAGTCTTGAGAAAGCTAAAAATGAAAATGTTTCTCAACGGGGCTGTACAAATTACTTGTGTCCTGTAAATCTGTGGGTCACCCACATTATAGAAAGCAGTACCGAAATGCTGCCATCTGGTGGTTATTTATGAACTATTAGTGCACAGTGTTTTTCCACAAAACGTGAATTCTGAAAAATGTTCCCTCATTTAAATTAATTATAGTTCAAGAGTAAAAATAAAAACTTGAACTAACCTTCATTTCTATTTTGTGGCTGTAGTGGAGGGCGGGTTTCAGGGTTTGGTACTGACTGCGGGCCTTTACTCTGACCTGCAAGGAAGTTATGGCATTAGTATTAGCCTGCAGAGACACTACGACCCATTATGTACTACTAATGTATAAGTATCAATTTTACTTCATAAACATATTCACTGAGCACTGTTTAAAGACAAACATTACAGAAATGTGTTTTGGAGCCTTACCCTCAGTGTACGGAGTAGGGTCACCTATTCGTCCAGCAACTTCTTCAGCAGGCTTGATGACATCAATTTCCAAAATGATTACCACCCGTCTGTAACAAGACACCATAAGCCACAGAAAATAGCTTTGTATGCATTTCGTTTTGGAAGAGAATTACTGAATGTGCTCAGAATTATCAACACAATTATACAGACAGTAGGCAAAATCTTGATATAAAGATAAGAAATGTGCAGAAAAACTGCATACCGTCCGTCCTTCAGTATATTGGTCACGTGCTTCTTCAGAATGCAGATGCAGTTCGGGGCCAGTATGTTCTCCTCAGCCATTACGTTCAGCTGGGTTGAGAGCATGAAGGCTGCAAAGGTGTAGAAAAGCACATCAGACAGTGACAGCCCAGGCTCATTAAAACCAAGGGGCAAACCCTGAACATTAGCCACTCTCTTTGTTTTGCACCTGCCATTTAAATGCCAACCACATTCACCCTTTAATGACTTAAGATCTTTTGAGAAGATCAAAGATCAAGAATAATCTTAAAAGATTGTTTACTCTCTGAATGCTGGCAACAGTAATATTGGTTCATAAACAATCATAAAATTAAATCTAAATATCAGTCACATCCAATAACAATAATTTGCAATAACTTGTTCCACATATCACACTGTCTGTTATCCACCGCACATTAAAAGAAACTAACTTACAGGACATAGTGTGCCGTCCATCACTCATCATCACCCGAAAGCGAGCCAGACCAGTTCCTCCATCCATCTTGCGTATGTTCTGTAAGTGGATACATTCAAAAAACACAAGGTTTGTCTTTCCAAATATTATGTTTGCCTGGTCGTGTGATTCTGCATCCTATGACAGCATTCATTTTGCTTAGTTTTGCTATATGGTACATTAAAAAGTTAAAATATACACAAGTTTTCGCCTAGGTTAGTCCGTTGTCTCCTTTCTTTTGTAAATACAATACACTACACAAGCTCAACTTCTCATGCAGTGTGGCACACCGCCTGAAAGTGCTGCAAACTACTGACATTGTAGTATTTTGAATTATGTATCCAGTACCAGCTTCGTGCCTCCTAAATCTGACCCAAACAGGTGTCACTGTCGATTACATGTGTGAGGACACGAGGAGGGTTTTGTGCATTTGGTGTCAATCTTTATTTTTAATTTAATTTTTTAATTTTTCTTACTCACCACCAACTGAAGCACCGCGTCGTTGCCGCCGCTGCCGTTTGATAGAGCCTGAAAACACAAGTCGTTAGTTAGTTTTAAGCCGTTTATTGTCAACTTCGACATTTCCCCACAATGTTTCGCTTGAAAATGTTTGGAAAATATTTTTTTTTTTTTTTTTTACCCAAAGCTACTTCAACTTTCCTCCCTAACGTTAAATTCGAGCTCATTTTTCGACTGTGTGCGACAATGTTAACGAACGTTATAAAACGTTACAATTTTAAGAAGATACAAACGTAAATATTACATTTAATTTAACGCTAAAGTTTGTTTTTTTTGGTCTTTAAATCTCATAAAGTTGAAATACAAACAAATGACTGCTAGCACCTCCGGCTGAACAAAGACTGCACTTCAAACTGCACCAAATCGTCGCGGACTTCGGCACTTTTTTCTTGTTTTTAAATTGTTTTATCTTATAATTGACACCGCAAAGATGAAGCTCACCTCTATCGCGCCCTCTGAGAGCTTCGTCATGTCTGTGAAGGAGTTACTGACCGACAAAAAAATCAACTTTTAACAGATATATCAGTGAGACAGACAACCGACTCGGCGCGTCCTCCACTGACAGTCCGCGGTGAATTGTGTCGGTGGCGCCAACGACTCGGACAAACGCGCCAAGCTGCTCCGGTTTCCGCTTCCGCTCACTGATCTGAGAGCAGTTTTTCAGTCCGCCGGCTGCGTGGATCCACCGGGATCCACCGGAAAGTGAAACGGTGAGAAACTGACCGGAGACCAGCTGCGTCAAAACCAGCGCCAAACACGCGGCGTGACGTCAGGCGCTCACCGGGGTGCGTTCACAGCCTCGGGAAGAAAGTGGGAGATTTCACACTCCGCTGTAACTGGTTATTTTAGACGGATGTAAACAAAACCTTACGTGACCATCGCGCTGCTATACATCCAATAACCATTCACACACTTAGTGGGCGAGCCCTTTAGCTGTGCAAGAATGCCATAATGAATTAAAAATGATAATAATGACTGTAAAAAAAAAGATAAGAATTAATTATGAAGTTTATTGCAGTCAATCTTGCTTTGTCACAGAGACAAGGGGAAAACCAGTGGGGTTACCCAAATGCCAGTTAGTTACTCGCCTAAGTACATAAAAAGGATAAAACTTGGATAAAACTAGCCATGCATGTATGTAAAATTGCCACCAGCCCTCTATAAATGTCTATGTTTTATCTTTTCCCATATTTATTTATGTTTACAGTAACAGTTAATCGTTCAAGAAGACAATACAAGGCACAACCTTGACATTTTGTGATCAATTCAATTTATTATCCCATTAGATACTATCTTTAAAAATTCAGCTACATACAAAATGATACAGTAATGCTGTGACATTGGACTTAAGACATTTTGACACCTTGGGAATTGAAAGTGTAATCAATTAACTCTAAGATGAAGAGAGATATTACGTGGGTATAAAACCATTTCTTGTATCTAATTAGAATTGTAAGAGTTGCTTGACCAAGACATGTCATCTAATGCAGCAAAACTGTAATATTTTTAAGAAATGTTTGGTTTTTGCATGGGGTACTGGGCTCCAACGTGTTTATTCTACAATGAAACAAAGACACAAATGAAGAATCTGTTATCACACACATTTGGAAGTGATATTGTACATTTAATCTGTACAATCATAGAGGTCTTGGTCTGGGTTTTCCCTGGGACAGTAATGCAGGTATTTGTCCCTACTTAGGTGGGCCTCCGAATGAGCCAACATGATTCTTATCAATTGGGAATCCCACTTTATCTTTGCTTCCGAATTCTCCTCTCTTCAAGATAGGAGCTCCAGGATTCGGGTTGTTGATGACACCCATGAAGATCGGCACTTGAGTCATATCATTCATAAGGGCAAAGAAGAAGGGTTGGCTGAGGTGGAAAACAGGGTTGGATGCCCGTGAGATGACCACAGTGGTGGCTGCAGCAGCCTCTGCACCCTCCTCGTTTATCTCCATGCTGGACTTGTGCATCACACTGGACACCAGCAGGGGGCCGTCTGCCATCTCAGCCAAGTTGGGACTGGAAAACATCTCTCCGAGGCCTAACACAGAGCAGGGGAGGATGGTCAATTCTAGTCCGTAGCATGTTTAAAATGTTCATCAAGTAACATGAATTTGTGTGTGTGGTGAAAAAACTACCATAACCAACACCATGGAAAATAATGAGGTCTTACCCAATTTGGTAAAAACCTCCTGAAGCTCCTGAGCATACTCCAGTTTGAATTTGGGGAATTTAACTTGAACGGCCCTCTCCCTGGGCAGACGTTTATACAGGTCTATGACATTCAGCTTTGCAGAAAGTGCAGAAACATTCAAATGGCCGGACATAGGCATGACCACCAAGAAGCTCATGGACCTCTGGAATGGGAAGCTTGCTACCTGCACGGGAAGAAGAAATGGTGTTGTAATAAAATGGAGGTTATGTCAGGAATTTAAGTTTCTTTCCAAACTGCATGATAGGACGCAAGTGTATTTTGGGGACAGTAATTAAAATGTAAATGTGAGTAAATAAAATCTGTGCTTTACCTGAGCCTCCAGTTCATTATCAATAAATAAACTCAAGGGATGTTTGGCATCTTCCATCACTTCAACATCAACCATTTGATTGTCGTCGAGGTAGAACACACCTCGGGAGGTAAAGCGCGGATCAAATCGAGCTTTCCACTCTCCTGTGGGTAACATGAAAAAGGCGTCTCAGTTTTAGTCAGCATACAGTAGTTTATGAAAAAGGAAAACTTGCAAACACAGGTTATTTCCTAGGTTATTTCCACTGGGACCTTGGGAAATTAGTATTATCAGCAAACATGATATCTTATAAAAGATGCTAATTATATAAACATGGTGACATTTCACCTTTGAAATGGACAGAATTAATGAGCATGAGGAGCAGATTGGGTGGTAAAGCAGACAGGAAGTCAGTCATCTTTCCATTCGTTGCCTTCTCTACCCAGTCATTTATCTGCTGCAGGCTCTCCAAGACGGCTGGCTCTGAGTTATATAACCGCCGGGATTCATTGACAAACTCTTGCTTTGGCTCAAACCCTAAAACGCATAATAAACACACACACTCACGCTCTATTTTTTCACAATGCACTAATAACAACAGAAATATAAGAAAATTAATGTTTCTGCAAGAAGGAGCTGTGTAGTGTCAAAAGCTGTGTTCTTCTAGGAAGTAACCTTGGCGCAGGAAGATACGGGTGGCAATTTGCAGGTCACTTCCGAGCTGCACTAAGACATTACGCAGAGCCTCGTGGTAGCAGGGGAGCGTGTTATCATGGAGATGATGCATCAGCAGATCCTGAGTCTCATTTACTGCACCTGTAAAGAAGAGTGGTGCAATAATTGGATGAGAACAATGACAGTCTCCAGGGAACTATAAACTTGTGCAAGTTGCTGACACAATTCATCCAATGTGGCCACTGCATGTGTAGAAAACAAGCTGTTTAGGTACAAGGTGTGATGAAAAAGCTGCAGTAGGACATGCATACCTAAAGCCAGTTGGGAGAGCGCTAATGATATGCTGAAAGGAGATATGATGACATTTGGCTGCTCTGGCGTTATCTCCAGGTTCTGCAGCAGCTGCATTCCCAGTTTTTGAATGGCAGCAGCGATGGCCTCTCTGGACTCAGCGCTCCGGCCGATCGACAGACAACCCTCTTCTTCTTCCTCTTCTGATAAGTCCACATTGGGCCTACTAGTTACGGTTGTTGCAAATGCAGGCACTGCTGTGGTATGTGCAGCTCCTGGTTGTGCTGTAGTTTCGTTTTCTATTTTCTAAAGACAGGAATAGGTGAAAATGTTAAGGGCAAGGACACGTTCTCCAATCTGTGAATTTAGAGGACCGGAACACTGCTGTGACACAAGAACCACAATGAGAAAAAAACTTCTAAACCTCTATGGGGTGGCTGGGCATCAAAGGAATGAGAGGCACCAAAGGGATTGACTCATCGTCTGCCACCTCACCATTCTGTTGAGCAGAAAGACAGCATAAAATAACAATCTATACAAGCGTTATATAATCGGCACAGATTGTAATCACCTAGCATAATCTTAAAAGGGATTTATAAATCATTTCAGTGCTTTACAGTGATGCCTTGGCTGCAGAGACAGATCAACAGGAGTGTCAGACGAAGGTCCATGTCCTTACAACGCAACTGTAAAAGAGACAAATTATGTTGGCTGGAAAAATTTGTGGCCTGGTCACTTTTTATGAAACAATAAATGTGCCTCTCTTGTTCAGACCTCTTAAAACACAACACTCTCACCATTTGTTTATAGTTTCTTTGATGTATTGTCTGCAGGTCTCAAACGCTTTCGCTCTACTTAGTCGCCCTCTCTTTTAAAGGAGCCCAGATCATCTGGCAATATGCCTAAAACATGGGAGCCACACAAAAGATTATGAAAACAGTGCACCAAAAGTTCCACACAGATACTGCAAAGTGTGTGCTTTCAGCAGATATCCAGGCTGTCTTGAACCACATCCTAACACTGCAGATTTATTGTTCAATAAACACTTTTATAGGCTATGCATTTTGGAAGGACAGAAAATCCACTTGTGGAAGAAACTACTGTTCGGCAGAAACAATTGAGTATCAGTGCATTGTGGTGTCTACAGACATTCTGTGTTCAAATCCTAAAATCAATAAACATAAAATGTCAAAATGTAAAGATAAGTCCAAAGCATTAACTGGTATAATGTCATAGCTCCCTGTGCAAACTCTACACAAACATGAAAAAATATGAATAACTGTAATATTTAGTATATTCCAGCAAATCTTCAAATTATTCAAAGGTACAATAGAGTCCCAATAAATTAATTCAAATATATTTGATCTTACCTTATATTTAAATTAGAAAGAAACCTGCTGCCTTGTCCAAAAAAGGAGCGAGTAAGTGACTGTGGACGGCAGAATTCCTGAGAGCAAAAGATTGGCACTTACTCAGCAAACAGTTAAATATCAACTTACATTGATTGGGGCCACGTTTAAGCGACTATTTGTTTGTAAATGTAGCTACTGAGCCTCATCCAGGGTTAAATATTGAACGCCTAGCTATTTTGCATGTCAATGGGCAGGTGATAATATCATGACTCAGTTAAGTCTTTTACAGGAAACATGACAGATTAATTGCAAAATTTTGGTTAAGCCAACTATGTGGGAAAACAAATACAATTTGCTAACGTCAGAGTTGCACATTTAATGTTGTAGAACACAAGCCCACACTTCCCAGAAACCCCTGGCTTTGATATATTACCAACTTCAAGGAACAAACAGCCACACTTGACTGCTCCAGCTGAAACTGTGCTTACAGGCTGTGATCAATAATTTGTTTTGTTTTTTTTAAAAGAGAGAAAAAATAAACAAAATATTCAGCTGATTTGGTCACATTTCACCACTAAGCAAAACTGATATCTTCTAGACCACATGACAGCTGTCTGCAAACACAGAAGGGGACTTTGTCCAATCTGAGCTCTAGTGACGCAGCCAAGATCGGAAGGCAAAGCTGGGAATCACAATGAATCTTGGTGAATCACACAGAACAACTAGAACACACACAGAAAAACATGGAAGCATTTTTTTTATTAATCCAGTTAATAAATAGCGTTTTCATGGACTTCTCTTAAAATGTTCAAAGAGATACTGGAACAACTGTAACCAATTATCAATATGCAACTACAAATGTTCTTTTTAAAACAAAGTTTGCTGTTTTATTGTTATTGAGCTTTCACTCCAGTTTTACAAAAACACAAACTATCAAAAGGTGTAGTACACTTGTCAGAGCATTTTGAGCTTTGGGCAAATAATTAGAAAAGTAGGCAAACTGTGTTTTACACACATAAAATCATACAAAGGGGAGCTTTGATTGTTGGATGCTAAGCTTGGAAACATTGACGGATTAATTTTGTGGAAATTAAGATGAGTTTAAGATCAAATATCTTTACTGTATATTCATTTGCATTACACACTAAGGAGCAACCTAAACCACTTCTTTTATTGATTTATAAGTTTTGTTGGTATTTTCTCAACATATGAATGTTAAAATACAAAACTGTTGATCTTGGCATTGACTGTTTCTATGTTAGCTTTTGTAGTCAGAAATTAGAACGTGGTGAGTCTAATAACCAACATAACCAGTCAGAGGCATCTGCCTAGATATACTCCCTGTGTCTATGATTCTGACTGCTTAATCAACAATCTCTAAATATTGTTTAAAAATCGCAAAGCAACTTCAAGTAATTTATTAGTGGATAAAAACATTCAGTCTTTAAAATCTGAGTGAGAATCTAAATGTTACAATTCAGGCCATACTTGTGCAGAAGAATAAAGGCTGTGCATCAGTATTTTACTTTTGTATGCGACGGCAATTGAAGCGTCTCCACTCTGAGAAGATGCACCAAGACTGTCAACAAAACAGTGAGTGTACTTTTATTGTTCATGATGTATAAACAAACCTACTGTGAAACATCTCTGACGGTAACATAAACAAACAATTTGATCTACAAATACTGCATAGTTTAATCAGTGCATTTGGATACGCATGTATTCTAACATTGAGGGAAATGAAAGTTGAGGTCAATGTATTTTTGGTGTTGTTATGCATCTATTTGGAAAGTGTAAACACTACATAAGAACCATGTTTGGTTCCACCTTCCTGAGCACGTCTTCTGATTCATTCTTTTGAACAGAATAACTGACCTAGTCAAAAGAACAAATTACCTTGTCAAGATAAGAATTTCCCATTATATACTATCTATACATCTATAGGCTTTTAAAAAAATCATGGGATCTACTGTACATGATAAATGTTAACTGCGTGGCACACATTTTCTGTTAATCAAATTTCGGTGCCGACAGCCAGAGTGGCAAGATTCGGTAGACGTGAAGCTTATACAATGCCTTTGCTTGTGCTGCTTCATTCGAAAAGCAATTTAGAGAAACTAACAAACTGCCCTACCAGTACAATTGACCTCAAGCACAGGAGAAGGGACAGAGAGCTCAGACACCTGCTGTCTTCACGAATAAGACACTTTCAAGGTCTGTGGTAAGAGTGCTTTGTGTAGCTGTGAGCAATTGATTTTCCCTAAGCTAATAACCGGATGGCTCCGTTCTCAGAGCCCAGCAGCAAGAGCCTCTTGGTGGGCAGGACTGCCAGGCTGGTGAGAGTGCCGCGGAAGTTCTCCGAGCTCAGCTTTGTGCTGCTAACAGGGCTCAGGGAGATGTCTGCCATGGAGTACACCCCGATCTTGTTTGCCACTGTTCCGGTTACAATCTCCGAACCGTAAAGGTCGAGGGCGTGGATGGGGTCGGACTGCGACCTGTACTGGCGGAGAGGCTTGTGTTCCAGGTCTTTCCACACAGCGAGTGTGTAGTCAGTGGAGGAGCTGATGACCAAGTTTCCTTCTGCCGCCTGAAAAGTAGAAACACATGAAAGGAAGTCACTGACTGCTGATGTTATATCCCAGTAAACACAGCTAGTCTGAGGTTTCCAACATTAGTGATTAAATGCCAAGCAACGCAATTGAAATTTCCTTGTAAATATCCTAACATTAAGATAAGAAAGGAAGAAGTGAACTAGATAGGATAGTTTTAAAGGACAGATACTTGGAAACTAAAACACTTTGATTTTAAAGGTTATTTGATATTAAAATGATTTAAAACAGAAACATGTGGCATACATATGCAGACAGATACAGCCCTATTTGCTTATATCCAGTCTTTACTCATTGTCTACAGTTACTCACTGACTGCCACTCTAAAGTACATAGAGAAAATATTAAAATTGGACATTGGACTAGTAGCGTTCCTGTACTCACAAACGTAGAACTGTTAGTTGGGAGTAAGTTCGATTCAATTGCTCATCTTTTTCTTTTAAATGTATTTCAAACAAGATAAGATAATGAATATAGTTTATTTGTTTTTAATTTCCAAACTAATTATGAAAACAGCCACTGGTTGATACACGTAACAATTGAAGGGAAGTCTGAGTAATGTGAATGTGCCAATGAGAACCACTGTGGTCTTTCTAATGAGTAACCTGTGTCCATATTTACCTAAACTTGTTCCTTTAAAACTAGAGATACAATCCTTGACCTAATTTGGGGTTAAATAAAGTTTGCTCATCCTTGCGCTCTGTTGACAACAGATTTGCTGGGTACAACTTTCACCATCTCTGCACCACTGACTATCTCACTGACTAACCCTAACCCTTTGGAGAATGTCAAAATAAAAGTCACTTGGCTGATCACCTTCTTGAATATTTATCACATGACTACTGAAAAGCACAGCCACACATTCTGGCTTCAGTATTGTGATGCAGTCCAGGAGTACAGTAAGAGGCTCTCAGAGCAAGACAGTACTCCTGTCATGCAATAGCTCTGGATTTTTACATATAGGGTGCATTCATAAAATGCTTGCTTTCATTTTTATCAGGGGCAGGCAATGTAGGATTTGCAATCTATCAGTGATACCCCTTTTACAAAAAGCTCTCAACCTGCATCAAAGGTCTAGGTCAGACATATGGATGTGTGGGTGGCTCAGAGAAGAAAGCTCAACATAAGAGACAAGTGATTAACGGCTTATGTCCACTGCGTGGGTGATTTCTACAGTTGTGGTCATCCAAAGCTTCCACTGTTTACCAGAAAGCCTGGTTGAGATTTCATACCCACCATTCTGCTGGTTGATGCTTTAAAATTTTCAAATCGACTAACGGAGGACAATAGAAATATTCTCCTCTCTGACTCTCCCATCTTGTTGCTCAAAAGACAGAAGAGACTGTATAGAAACACAATAAACACTTATGCTAAGCCTGTAGGCCTGTTGCATTTGATGGTGTACCGATCATCAAACCCCCCTCAAATCCATACAACCTTTGTAATTTCGGAAATCACACCAAGCTTACAACTGAACAAAGTAATAAGTCCTGTTAGAAGAACTGTTCACAGTGTTTGGCTACAAGTTCATCTAGCAGAATACAAAGTTTGACCACAGCTTAGAGAGCAGCCGCCGATTTATATGACACACTGCATGACCCGCATCCCCTGGCCCACGTCTTGTGTAAACAACTTGACCTTTAATGAATCCCACACATCAGTATTGGGAAACACGCATTGAATATGGGCAACTTGGGGTAAGGGTTCAAGTTAGTGTGTGGCCACGATTTGATTGAGGTATCGTTTTCTAAAACGAAAAAGCAACACCCCTAACAATCAATGGAGGTGCACGTCTGAATGAGAACACAGGTGGTGCCGAGAACAGTGGCTGGAGAGATACATCACTCTGAAGAATGCTCAAATTGCGTTTAATAATGTTTCTCATTTGAGATGCTTGTTCGCTGTATTATGTCACAAAATATACTTTTGAAGACTGGAGTGGTTTCCTTTTGGTTTGGAGTAACTGTTTTCTATTCAAGGACTTTCCATTGTACATATTATATATAAGCCTTGTATACATCTTATATATAAGGCTCATTAGATAGATAGATGGACAGATAGATAATATCTTCGTTCAGTGAAGCAGTTTGCCATATCAGTGGCCTTGTCAATGAACTCTTTTTTTGTGTCACATACACGTCTTAGTTGTTAAAACTGGCCAAATGGAATGTTGTTTTTCAGAGTCTTTGGATGAAAACTGTCGGCCCTTAAGATTGTTTTTCGTTTGGTGGCTTTTCAATGGATATTGATAGTATGCAAGTCCCAAGGTTATTTTAAATACATATAGCCATGTCAAATATAGGCATTTTAATTTTGCACAAATCCTACAGAGTGCCTGGGGTCATTTTTTGAAGGAGAAATTTTTTTTTAAGATCATATTTCACTCATGCAAAGAGCCCCTTTACGAGATGGAATAAGCAGAGTACACCTGAAGTATCCAATTTCACCATTTGCATTATGTTCACAAATAGTTGAAAAAACTGTTTCAAAAGTAATGGATTTGAAGAGCCCTCCAGTGGCCTTCGGGTTTGTCACTGTAGTCTAAACGCCCCAATTCAAGTGTGGCCAGGGACATTTGTTGCATGTCATCCTTCCTCTCTCCCCCCATTATACAGACGTAAATTAAACACACACACACACACACACACACACACACACACACACTCTCTTTCTCAAAGTATACCTTCATTTGGAGGATATCTCCCTCATGAGCCGGCCAGCCTTTCAGAATAATTCCAGTGCGTGCGTCTAGCAGAACAATGAAGCCAGATGAGAAACCTGCAGCCACAGTGCGCCCTGAAGGGCTCACTGCCAGGTAGCGGATGAGCCCGGCACTCACATTGTTGTATGCCAGACGAAATTCATGCTGGGGACACAGTGGAAGATTTGTCACTGTCAAGGCTGAAATAACACTGTAGTGGAGAAGTGCCAAAAGTGCTACCACTTTGAAAACACAGTAATGATTGATAATCGGTAGACTTTGTATGGAGTAGGTCCCGACAGAATGAGCTTGCTAAGTGAAATTGCTACCTGCAATCCTGGTTTGCGAGGGTCAATGAAGCGGAGAATAGAATCTGCACTGCCAAACACAACACTGCAGTGTGGAGCTGGCATGGTGGTGACAGCTGTAATGGGGTTCTTCCCATCCACGGCTTCGTACGAGCGGATCTGCTTGCCTAAGGACGACAGAAAGTGTCTAGTTACATAGAAAAGTATTTTCTTCCATCCATTTAAGTCTTACGTCCTCCAACTAATCACATGCACAACTTCATACGTTTTAGCGGCACAGTTCTAACCATGAGCTGAAATGCTTTGTGCTTGATCTCTCTTACCTGTGTATTGGTCCCAGAGGTGCACAGTACCATCACAGCTAACTACCTCCTGTGAAGTCTCTAGCTGTCCAACATAGAAGACTGACTTTCGATGGTCATTATACGTCAGCCTGGGCTCCACCTCCTGTGTTCCATCACCATGGTTATAGAGGGGCCAAAGCTTTACTGTCTTGTCTTTACTACCAGAAAGAAAGTAATCCTCTCCTGCCAGCGGTGCCAAACACTTTGTGGTGCCTGAGTGACCCAGGAAGCTCTGCAGTCGGATCTGGTGGAAGTGGAAATGAGGATCCTGCTGGTTGAGACCAATCTCATACTGCCAGTAGGCCAACCAGTTGCCCTGCAGGGAGCGGCCACTGCGAGGGAGCTCCTGCTTCAGGGCACTGTCTTCTGGGTTGGGGCCTGTCACCCAGGAGGAGGAAAAGGAAGCTGTGCCAACGGATGGAGTGGTGAAGGTGGACGCAGTGGTGATGATGGGGGTGGTATGACTGGAGCGTCCCCAAGAGTTGGCCATGCCCAGGTTCGTGGTAGCATCATAATCAGTGTCCCGGGACACTTGGATACGGTTTCCTACCAGGTGGCTCCCAAACGTGCCTGACTCAGGGAGGGAGTCTCCCGGCAAGGTGGAGCTAGTGGAGGGTGCAGGGAATGGGCTGCAACCCACATGTCTGCCAAAACCAGAGGAGAGACCCATGGAGGAAGGAGGTAGCTCCACCCTAGACGCTGTTGTGAGGTTTGTCCCTGGACCTCCCTGACTCACACTCTGATGGTAGGACTGGGCCAACTGCCAGACCAGCTCATGGTTGGGAACCAGTTTCCGAATTGCCATGTCACCTACAGAAACCACAATACAGTGCCGATTTATACCATTAAAGTGTAAAAATATGTTAGATTTTAGCACAGAGTATACTGCCGTGTTTCACACAAGATGAGGTTTTTCATACCTATGAGGCAGTAGAAGGGGATGTAGGAGGCATGGGCCATCTCAGGGTTAAATACTGTCTGCAGTTCTTCCAATACTCCCAACTCATATGTCACATTCGACTCCTCAGGTGTGCAGACGTCCACAACCGTGACTTCTCCCACAACTCTGCGAGGGGCGCTGTCGAGCTACAGTGTAAGAGAGACAACACATCTGTGTATTTCAAATTCCATTTTCAAAAGAAATAACTACATGAAGAAACTTCGAAAATATCTGAAGCATGAACATCCTTCCATGCTCATAAACGCTTGTACTCTCTTTCTTGTATTCCAAATTTCTGTCTTGTTTTTATTTTCATCCATATTTTCATCTGCCTTTGTGACATTTGTTTTTGTACAGCTCTTTGTGACAGATGTGCTTGTTGAAAGCATTCCAGAAATAAACTTGACGTGACGCTTGTCAGTCTTAATGTCCTTGTGTTGTGTGAATGCGTGTGCATACCTGAGGCTGCAGAGAATGCAGCAGAGAGAAAACAGCAAAGAACCGACGCAGAGTGTCAGCCATATGCTGTTGCACCATCTCCCTCCCGATGCGCAGACAGATGAGAGCCATTAGGCTCAGAATCTTGAGACAGACGGCAGTGCGTGTCTGCACCCCGCTGGGGAACCTGAGTACAGCAGAATGGGAACAACCAGGCAGAGGTTGAATGACAGATCTATTGTGGCATGTTTTCTGATTACACTCTATTTCAGCACAAAAATGAAAACAACATTGTACACTTTTAAAGTATGTGACAAACAAAAAGCAAAACAAACTATATTGCAATATTTTTCTACAATTCAGCTATTTAAGATGTATGAGTATGTGTGTGGCTGTATGTGTGTTATTTACCCCATACGAGGGGTGGTGAGCAAGTCCAGTAGAGGCAGGAGCACATCCTGATTGATCTTCATGAGCATGTCCATTAGAGTGGTATCAGAGAGAAAGACAATGATCTTCTGTGTAAGTGCTACAGCTCCAAGCAGACTTGCCTCCTTACGTGTGTTAAGTCGCTGCGAAGAAGGTGGAGAAACCTGCAAACATACACATTTGTGAAATCAAAACACATTATAATAATAATTACCTTAAAGCTGGGGAAGGTAACTTTGGAGAAACCAGCATGAGTAAGCTGGATTTTGAAAGAATCAACCACTCCCTTCAGGCCTCCCTCCAAAGCCACTCCCCCAAAACACATGAATTTGCACTGCCTGTGTGCAGGTATATAGGTAGACAGGCAGGTAGGTCATCCAATCATATCACTTGGGCCAAATTAAATGGTTGGACATGTTTATAACAGGCCTGTGACAGCCACAGATACTGGATTTTTTTCTTTCTTGTGTCAGAGCATTTCATTTTTTGATTGATGTTGGGATTTAAAGAGAATTTCCACAAATATAATAAAAAATGCCTTACCAGATATCCTATATAAGGCAGGTACTGGTAGGTGAGTACAGGCTCCCCATAAAGTTGAGCTATGTAGATTAGACAGTCCAACACAGGCCCTGCAGTCTGGTCACCAATCACAGGTTTCTTCTCATACACACTACCCATTCCCACACTCTCCAGACTGCTCTCCTCAGATGCAGGGGCCACAAACTGGTGTTTCTCAGGCCCTAAAGGAAGAGAATATGAGATGGAAAAGGGGTGAAAAAGAGAAAACACAAGCAGTAATACATGGCAGTGGTTGGAAATACAGATCTGAAGTACAATATGAGGTATGAAAATGTTGATGTCATAAATGTACGTACCAATGTAACAATTTGTGAGCAATCGCAGCAAATTCCTGGCTACGTATCGAGATGTCACTGTTGGCCCAAGCTTTGCTGACAACCATCGAACTGTTTTGCAAACTGTATCTGTGTGTGGAGACATGATTCAAAACATTATACGTCATCAGTTAATCAGTTAAACAAATAAGAAACATAAACCTTGATCATTCACTCACCTAGAAGAATCTTTTGCTCTTTCTCTTCAGACTCTTCTGATTGATCATGGTCATCCTCCTCCTGCTCTCCCACATTGCCTTTATCAGTCTCTTCCAGTGCCATTCCATTCACAAACTCACCCTCCAGAGTGGCAACTGAATCTTCTGTGCAACCAGAGACAGTGAGCTCTAGGTTTGGAACAGTGTCATCTGTCCCCTCTTTACCCTCATTAGTCTCAGTCACCTCTTCTTCCTCCAGCTCTCCCCCCTCTTCTCCCTCACTAGCGTGTTTCAGGTCCTGGCTGCTGTCAGCTGATTTGAGACTGGCTCGATCCCGCATTGAGTCTCCATCACCCAGTGACAGCTCACTTGTGCTGCTTTTGTCACTTAGTTTCCCCACACTTACAGACTCCTGGTCTTGATCCTTGGCTGCAGAGTTCTGACTCTGCTGTTTCCCAGCAGCCACCCCTGCTCCACTGTTGACATAGAACCCATTCTGAAAGTCCTCTGCCTCTGAAAGAAACACTTGGTCATTGAGACTGATGCCAGAGGAGTAATCGACCATCCCTGTGTCTCCAACCACTCCTCCACTGGCTCCACTGCTACCTCCCATATTCCCACTAACAGAACCAGAAGAAGACCGCACCTCGCCACACTGAAAGTCCTCTTCCTCTTCCTCTCCTAGATTACATGTGCCTCCCCTCAGCCCTTTGGATGCTTCCCCGCCAGAGCCTGAGATGCAGCTTTCAAAGCCAGTGATGACCTGCAGCACATGGGGGAGTAGACTGGACAGAAAGGCCTGCAGGCCGAGCCTCACAATCAGCTGCAGGATGAAACAATCAGTGTAGAGATAGAAACGTCCTCGCAGGCAGTGAGGGTTTTCATAAACGTTGATCAGTGGCTTCAGTAAGTACTTGGTTCCATTTCTTGGACCCAGTACTCTAGAGATGGGCTCGAAAAGGTACCAAGCAGCATAGACAGCAGTAGACTCCTCAAGCATGAGGGATAGAATGAAGGGCAGGAGAATCTCAAGACCCTCAGCTGTAATGTTACCCCGCAACAGTGTCTCTAGCTGCTGCCACAGGTGAAAAACAACATCTCTTCCTTGAAGACTACACGTAGTTTCTGTCTTGGTGTGGTAGGAAAAGATAAAATGATGAAGTGCTGCAAAGTAGGAAGGGAAGGGAAAGGGGGTGATGATTGAGTTCAATAACTGGCAGGGGTTTGGGGGAGGCAGACCATCGCAGATGGGGTCATATTTGAAAAGGAGTGGATGTGGGCAGTCTGGTACTTCTCTATGTGCTATTCCAGAGTGCTTCTCTATTAGCAGCAGTGTCTCAAGAGCATGATGCAAAGACAGTGGCACATCGCGGAGGCTGGAAGAGCATAGCTTCATAACAGCTTGGAAACGCTGTCTGAGGGGGTTGCCTGGTTTCAGTCCTCTGAGTTTAGAGGAGTAGAAAATCTCAGCGATGACAACACCAAGGGCCTGCATGTCTCTTTGGTAGAGCTGTGTAAGAGAGGGTAGAGATTCAATGATCACACCTGTAGGATGCCATACTTCAGCGTGCAGACTCTTCACCAGGAAATTGTTCAACTTCTCCAGCTCTTCCAAGGGCTGCAATGGGTTGAAGCCTTCGGGGAGGATGATCTTGATTTCCTCTACACTGGTGGCGGTCACACTCCCCTCTCCATGTTTTTTGTTCGTTGGCCCACCTCTTTGTAACATGGCACTGCGTAAACCAGGGCCTAAGCCGCTTGTGAAATCCCCAGGGAATGTACTCGGGGACTGAGATACAATAAGTGCTGTGTGCTCTCCTCCCATCTTACCTCCTGCCGTACTGATGCTCGGCAGTGGAACGGAGCAGGACACAGAACTGGATGAGCCAGTGGAGGCTAATGAGTCCAGAGCTTCCATACCTTGTTCAAGCTCTTCATCTCTGTCTACCATGGTCCAGCCACTGCTCTCACACCCTGTGGACTCTGGCACCATTCCATCCACAGTGTCAGCTACAGTGTCGATTTGAGGGATGTGTAGAGAAGGCACATTAAGAGCAGCAACACCAAGGAAAGGAGGTTCTGATGGGGCGTACTGGGAGGGAGACAAGCGGGGCGGGTGGGGCTGGTCAAACAGCTGCACTACGCCATAGGTAGTCAGATTGGTGTGGTTGTCCACTAGGTGCAAGCACACATTCTTGGCCTTGACAGCTTCTTTACCAGACAGCTTATAGCCAAATGTGAGATCTATCCAGTGATGCAAATGCTGGGACACCTCTCTGCTCTCCAGAAGGCGCCGATGGACGTCAATAAACTCCTCACACGACTTGCACCAGGAAGGCACATCCAGGTCTGGCATGTCGGGGTGGATAGAACGGAAAATCGAGGGATCTGTGTAGAACTCTGGAATGCACTCATCGGGGGTCCAGCTCTGCATGCGCTCCATACTGGCTGGGTATTCATTAGGCTCCCACTGGGATCTAACGTGGCTGCACAACACTGACTTGGGTGTCTGCCGGGCTTTGTAGACATAGTAGGTAATGTCTGAGAGCACGTCAGATATGTGATGAGGTACATGGAGGTGATCAGGCTGTCCAGCGCCGCCAGCACCTACAGAGCCACTGAGGTCTCCACCTACACCGCTTCCACCCACCCCATTACCAACTGCAGCTGCCAAAGCCTCTTTGGTCATCTCATATGTGAAGTCCAGTTGTTTATCCCCCTTATTGAGCCTGAACTTTGACCTCCTGAGGTCCCGGAATTTTCCAAATGGCACAGTGAAATCCACCACCCAAGGCAGCACTGGGTGATAATTAGGGTCTCCTTCTCGCCGTCCGGCTAACCTGTTCAGTTCCATCAAGTAGCGGAAGTTACTGACTCGTCCATGGACCCAGTCCAGAACCAACTTCTTAAGATCACCAAAGCAGTCTTTGCACAGTCTCTCGGTCTCCTGGCTCACACATGAATTGTCCCTTGGCAGGACATTTTTTGGCACTTGTCTGCCTGTAACATCACTGTTTTCATCCCCTTCCCTCCCCAGTTCCTCATAATGTGCTAGGTTGAGCTTGAGACGGCTGCAGAGTTGCTCATCTACTGCTATGTCCTGCAGGGAGAGTTCTCCACAAGACAGACCTGCTGCATGACATGCCTGCAGGGCTGTCAGTAACTGGTAGAGAATGAACAACACTTTGGCATGGCTGTTGGCGAGCTTGGCTGGGCTGAAGGAGACAATATCATGGAGTGAATACTGAGTATATGGTAGAATCACGTAGAGCATCTCTGCGGTCTCCAGCAGACACTCTGCAGGCAGAACATTAGGACACAGATGATCAGACTGGGACTTGGTGAAGCAAGATGAACTGGATGTCAAGTAGCTTTCTTTCTCCTTCTCTCTGGCTGGAGAAAGGGATGGTGACACTCTGTCAGATGAGATGAATGTGGTATTAAAGAGCTTCTGTAAAGCATGGCGCACTGCATCTACAGCTGCAGCATGCATCTGCTCATTGGCTCCTGCATATGTCTGCACAAGTTTGTAATGAGCTTCACGCCATAGATTCCTGAAAAGGGGAAAAAAGAAAAAAAGCCAATACATTAATATCTCAAGCATGTTCTACCCAGTGACTGCATTTATTTTTCTCAATTTTGGTATTTTAAACTCATAAATCCCACACAAGTAAACTTTAAATTTACTGCAAACAAGACCTGTAACTGACATCTAACAGTTAACTCTGACTTTCTGACTATGAAAACCTACAAAAAGCTACGAGCAATAGTTAAACGCCTAATGTTATTAAGAGTGCACAATTAAACTCATTGTACTTAACACAGATGTAAGGTGACAATATCAGAGTGTTTATAGTACCTGACATTATGTTGCGACACACTCTGCATGGTTTTGACATATGAATCCTGTGACATGAATTCCATTTGTTGATGCCAAGGGTCTCTGGCCAATCTGTAGCTCAGCTTGCTTTTCCTCAGACCTTGAACGCACACTCGCGTCCAGCCAGGAGGCAGCTTTGCCTGGGAACACTGAAGGTACGTGCAAATTTCCGCCTCATTGACGCCGTCGAAGCGGGCACAGCGCATGACCCTCCTCTCCCTCAGGCCCATCACCCAGCGTGTGGGAACGAGGGCTATGAGCTCCCTGGGACGGGGGCCTGGGCCTTGTTGCCGTCGGTCGACCCCCAGGTCTTTCTCAACTGCATTCATCAGCCAATCCATGGTGAGCCTCCGATTGCTTGTTCAGAGTCGCACAATGTCCCGCTGCGTGCACCGCAAGGATGGCCTTCAGACGCCCATGGAGGAAGAAATCAATGTCACCAGAGGGCAGAACTAATCTCCTCTTCCGCCTGTCCCACTGAGGAAATAATTGAAAAGCATTATTGGACAGTTAGATGAGCAACTACATCCGTTGTGGTGCAGGAGAAAAGTTGGCTGCTGCAATGAAAGAGTGATGTGATGTCGCACATGAATGCTTGTCCTACACCAAGTCCCTGAAGTTTGAGCCCAGCTCCCACTCTCAGCTGGTGACAAGCTTAGTTAAACAGTTTCACGTTGGGCGATTTAATCAGCGCTCCTAACTAAATGTGCAACTCACTTCGAGTTCCCAAAACGGTCATACAGTAAAAGTCTGAATGAATCTCGTTTCACGTTAGCTCGGTAATAACATCCAGGGAACAACACAGCTCAAGACTACGGACATGACAAGCTTCAAACACCGCATGTAAATGTAAATATCGGGAGGGCGAAGGTGAGTTTGGGAGCTTTAAGACGACAAAACGGGAAGTAACGTCAACTCGGCGCTAACAGTTAGCTGGACGAGAGACGTTGACGTTACGATGGCCGGCTCACCGCCATTTCACAGCCACCGACACCACCGACGCAAGGACAGCCGCGGCTGTACCGGGGCACACGTACCTCCGCGGCGATGGCGTGAACCGGCGCCGGACCGTCGAGCTCTCCGCTCGGTTGTAGCGGCTGACGGTTGACGGTAGCTCGCTAGCGGCTAGGCTAACGGCGCGCCGCCGGTTTCACGCATGATGAGCGTCACCGACCACGACCTCCCGCCGGGCGACGGTCAACCGCTCGCTTCCATCGGCTGCAGGTCGGTGGTGGGGGTCGGCAGGCAGGGGACGGACGGACGGTCGGTCGGTGGGTCGGTCGGTGGGTCGGTCAGCCGACGGTGTTTTCTTCTGGGCTCGCTGAAGCCATGTTTTCAGGAGCGACGCCTCACGTGACACAACAGCAGCCCCGTCTCATGTGACCGCGGCAGGACCGCACGACTTCCTCCATGCAAACTACATTAACACCGGAAATTATATATATATATAGATATATATTTGTGGTTACCCTATAGTGAAGAGAGATATCTGTGGGTGATTTAAAAATAAATTCAAGTTAACATAGTTTTAGTTCTCAGGAAGGGGCTGCAGTTTATGTCCCATCCTCCTAAGCACACCACTATGTTTAAACCTTTTTTTTTCAAGCCTTCTCTCTATATTTATATTGCAATCTGTTTTTCTTGTCTTTTGCCCAGTCCTCTGACGCTTGTGCCTTTAAGATCCCTGGAAGTTACCTTATCTTATTTTGCCTTCACGGACTACTTCCCAAACGGACAGTTCTTCAAGTTTGCAGAGTCTCTACAGTTTAAATAAGTATTTGCTTCTAATACCTGACTGGGATGTAGTGTGAGTCATGTCCACAAGGTGGCATTGTGTGCAAGGCTTGTGCAGACATGCAGTATACAGTAGCCTGTGTACATTTGCAGTCCTTTGATCTTCTTTTATTTTATTTTAGTGGCTCCAACTTTGACTCAGTCTGGGAATGCACTCTAGTGCATGCTGTGCACAAAGCAATCCTGCCTTGTTAATTAACTTTATATGGATATTTTAAACAGCATTTAAGTCAAAAACAGCAGGCAAAACTGATTTAAAAAATTGCACAATTGATGAAGCAAAAGGGACAGAATTAAGGCAATTATTGTCAAAAATCGACAAATTGACTTTTTTCACACATTTATCATGGCTTCCAAATTGGTAAAAGTTAGTCTACATGCATGAATATTAAAATCCCACACTGGGATGTAGACTTACAATTACAGGGACACAAATTAAAAGCTTCTCTCATTGCAGCATACCACCAATGCAGCATAATTACTGTCAGCACATACACAGAAAAGATACAGCCAAAGAACATGACATTCCTTGGCTCAGCATATTACATTCGTCTCTTAGTTCTGCTCTTGGTAGTTTTATAGTGCTGCCAGGCGGAATGTGTTTTATGTCCCAAAGAAATGTTGGCATTCACTGCAAATGGCCTGAACTTACACTACACAAGAAGAGACTGCACACAATGAACCATACTGTGCCTTACATTTCAATGCATTACAGTGGCCTTGCAATAAATACTGTTTGTACTTTTGTTTTGTGTCACATCACTCAAAACTGTCACCTCATAAAGTCATTAGAAGGGATGTGTGGTTCACTAAAGGCTGAGGTGACCTTTGACACCTCAGAAATGTACAGTGTTAGAGCTAAAACTACAGATGTAGTTATACTTTCACAAGTGCATTGTTGGAACTCAATAAAAGATACATTTGGATAATTTTGGTACAAACACATTTAGATGACCTCAAAAATGATTGCGGGCACGGTCAATTTGACACAGTACAGCAACGTTATTTGGCCACAATTCAGAAGTCGTGTTTGAAATTTTGCACAAACATGTTTTAGGTTTTAAAAATAATAGCAATTCTGAGATGGCAGAGTATTTTTACCAGTAAGACTTCCAAGCCCTCAGTTCACCAGCACAGATCAAACAACTAAAATACTTTTCCAATTTCCTGATTCTCCTTTTTTTTCAGTTGTGTACCAAAGATTATCTCATCAACTGACTGGTGAATACAGTAATTTGAAACAAAGAGCAAAATGTTAAGTCTGGAACAAAGAAGTTGAACTAAGAAAACTATATACCACAGGGCCAACCAACACAGACACCAGGGTTACATTTAAAGCCACATTACTGTCTAAATATGAGGACTGCTGGTAAATATATTTATTTATATAGAATTTATTGGACTACATTTGAGGAAGCCAGGCTGAGGGGGAAATACATTGATTGTTTCCAAGCACAATGTTACCAAACACACACAAATATCAGTTCAAGTAATTCCGCTAGACATTCATGTATCCTGTGTTTCTTAAATAAGTTTTAAACAGTCTTGCAAACAAAGTATTATACAAATTGACTGATACACACAAATTAAGTCTGTTGAAACTCTAAAATGTTTGAGGAAGTGGTGCCCATTTTGCCCACATGACCTAAATAGTTCTCCCTGTTTCCCATTTATTACAGTATTGTGAACCTATTACAGCACACTGTGACAATCCCTTTTGCAGTTTAATGACCTGTTTCTAAATCTGATTGAAACTGACAAACTCACATAGTTTATGTGTTGAGGGAGATGAAAGCATTTGAAAGGTGTTTTCTGTTGAAGGGTAGATGGGCTGAAGTATTCAGGTCAGAAACACACAGAGGGAAGAGCAGAAACTATTCACTGAAATAATTGTAATGTAATTTACTTAATTAGTGGACAGAATACAAGCAATTTCATGCAAAAACTTGGTTACTTGGTTCCAACATATTTTTAAGGTTGGTGCTCTTGCTCTTGGCGACAACATGCTGCTTATGGAGGAAACATTGTTGGCTTTTCTCCCAGTACCCATTCCATTTCAATAATTCTTCCAAAAAACACCAGTCTTGTGTCATTAAGGTTGCACGATGGAAAGCTGTTGTGTACCTCTCCACCAGCCCATACAGTAGCTGACACCATTCAATTGATTGTTTAAGTTGGATTTTTATTTTAGACAGACATATTTAAATTTAAAAGGAATTTCTTCTTTGGTTTTTTTCCCACCACAGTTATGTCCTAGCGGTGTACAGCAGCATTTGAAACAGCATTTAGACTACCTAGGGAGATAAAAGTATGCAGGAAAGTTAAATGAAAATGAAAAGATCACAAGGTTTTTTTGATGGCTATAGTTCAAAGTTTCTTAGGAAAGGTGGGAATCTGGACTCGTGACCTCAGTATTTTTCAATACATTGTTTTTGGCTGTCCGTTATCATTAAGTTATAATAAATAAATACATGTAATAAAAATAAATAAAAGCAGTGCTACCTGTGATGAAAATGACTTCAATTCACAGCCCTATTGCTGATCTAACGAAATAATAAGGTTAAGCAAAATTGATTCAGATGACCTTTACTGGAACTCTGTTGCATTGGTGTTTCTGGAAAAGGGAGGTTATCCTGGCATGTTCGTGACATGGTGACTAGTCTTTTCATATTAAATATTACTTCACATCATGGTGCAACAGACACACCTGTGACATAATCTGTTCTGAAGTAAGAGCTAAAAGGAATAATCTTATCTACATTCAAAGGAGGATACAAACATGAATAAACTCACTTTACACAGCTCTACAACAAACACAACTCATTCACGACACCAAAGAATGGCTTCAACTGAAAAGCACCAGTCAATGTGATTTGTGCAGCTGAAGGAACCTTTTTTATTTGTTTGTTGAGAGTGATCAATTAGTCAATTCTTTTGTTTTGGTGTGAGAACCCCAGCACATCTCTCTCTCTCTCTCTCTGTCTGTCTGTCTCTCTCTCTCTCCCTCACTCTCTCTCTCTCTCTCTCCCTCTCTCCCGCTTCATTGTGATTCGCTTCTCTCTCCTTTATTTGCTGTGGGACTCCCCCCTCCTCCTCTCCTCTGCGCCTCAAAAGCGCGATCCATGGTGCGAAAGCCTCCTTTTCTCCGTTTTCCCTCAGGATGGCATTCTTCAAATATCTGCGCTCTGTTAAGAATGAGCTTATCCTCTTCTCAGCTCCATTTCTTCTTCTACCACTGCCGTTAGTGATCGGGACATCGGTATGTAATTCATTTGGCTGAAACGATTGATTAATTGAGATTAAACTTTGCCACACTGCTTAAAGTGGAGGAATTCGGCAAGTTGCTGGATCTATAATTGTTATCTGGCAACATACGGGCTACTCAACTCAAGATTATATTTAAAAAATATATTATTTATATATATATTATATATATTTAGTTTAAGAAGGGAAACTTTGTGTGAATGCAGTTTTAATACATGAAAGGGGTAAATTCATGCACACATTTAGTGCGCCATTGACAATGTTTTGCGTAGAAATGCGGTTTAAATGAGCGGGTCTCATTTGCACTGGTTCTCTCGTGCACCTGTTGATGCGGCTCACAAGTGCGCAGCGCACTTCACATGCACACCAGTGCATGTGAACTGCCCAGCGTTTGCCTGAGGCCGGAGCCCTGGGAAGTCGTGTTATTTCAACACCTTGTTTTGAACATGAAGGGTCACGTCCAGCGTGGGAACACACAGTCAAAGGGCTCTGTCCACGTTGCCACCGGCTTCATGGGACACGGTGGGGTCGCATGGAGACGTGCACACGGGCCGCGAGCCTGTTATGACAGACACAGACTGCAGGGCAAAGACATAAGGTAGAGAGAGGTGGGTAGAGTATGAGGTCTCGCACTTTAAGGCTCTTTGCTTGCTTGCAATAAGAAGCAAGAGTCAGTCTAAAATCAACCAACCTCTCTTTTAAGTGAAAAAAAAAAAAAAGGTTAAAAAGTCTGAATTGCACAGGCTACAGGAGGATAAAATATAACAAGTGAACATGTCATCTAATAATAACTTAAAGGGTGCTCAGAAGGATGATTGGGCAGGTGTACTAGCAGGTGACAAGAAAAATAGAACAACAAGCGCACTTATCAGTATCTTTACCCTTTGGACCAACACCACATTAAAACAGATTCATACTTCTTATTATTCTTCCCAGAAGCTGTTAGTAGAACTTGCATGGCATCGCGCCAGAATTAATCTTTACCCCTAAAGCAAGGTCTTTGTGTTTGTGTGCATTTGCCAGTATGTTTTCACATGTTTTTCTTCAGGAGGCAGAATGTGCCTATGTGATAATGCTGATGGCGGTTTACTGGTGTACAGAGGTCCTACCACTGGCTGTAACAGCTCTGCTCCCAGCACTCCTTTTCCCCCTGTTTGGCATCATGCAATCCAAAGACGTAAGTAAACTAAATGCAGCAGTGTGTAGAGCTGGCTCAGCAAGGATGAATTTCTGTTCACACACATCTCACTCTGTGTGACCCTGCTGTCCCAGGTGTGTATGCAGTACCTGAAGGACACAAACCTGTTGTTTGTGGGGGGACTGATGGTCGCAGTAGCAGTGGAACACTGGAATCTGCACAAGCGCATCGCCTTGAGGGTGCTTCTCTTTGTTGGTGTGCGTCCAGCGCTGTGAGTGGTTCAGATGCACACCTTCACAGCAGATTCACTATATGGCTTTTCATCTATGAGACCTACAATTCTGAAGCTTATGTAATTAACTCTGACATCAAAAACACCCGATATAGATAAGGAAACTACGTTCAAGTGTTTTACTGCCATCATAAAAGTTTGTCTTTTTCTGTCTTTATCATTGATTGTTGTAAAACACCCGTGTTTTACAATCCAAGGCCACTAACAGTATTTATGTTTTTTTTAATTTTTATCTTTGTGGCAGTTTGATGTTGGGTTTCATGGGTGTGACAGCCTTCTTGTCCATGTGGATCAGCAACACGGCTACCACAGCCATGATGGTGCCTATTGTCCAAGCAGTGCTGGAGCAGCTCAACAACAGTGAGGCAGAGATACCTCCCATCCTCAGCTCGGAGGAGCAGGTCCAGACATCAGAGACTGACAGCAAACAGCCCCCACAGACAGAGAAACAGAGTGAGGGACAAGGTGAGCCATGGTCATCTCCAGGTACAATGTTCTGTTACAGCATAATAGACTTCTCTACTCATAAAGCTATGTTTCTTGCAGCCCTTTTCATTCATTGCTCTTCGTTTGAAGGCTCAGTGGTGGTGACTTTCTTAGATGCCACAGTGGAGGCTGCCAGGCAGAAGGAGGCAGCAGAAAGGCGGAGAATGTGTAAAGGGATGACCCTGTGTGTTTGTTACGCTGCCAGTATTGGAGGCACCGCCACACTGACAGGAACCGGTCCCAATCTGGTGCTTAAGGGCCAGATGAACCAGTGAGTGTTTTTTTTTTCTCAAAGCAATGTTCATAGTCATGTTCAATTGCTTTCAATCTTTTTCTATAAAATATTGTATTCCCTTTTGTTTTTTTCCTTAGACTCTTTCCTCAAAACGGAGATGTGATTAATTTTGCCTCCTGGTTCGGCTTTGCCTTCCCTAACATGATCCTCATGCTCACAGCGGCCTGGCTTTGGCTGCAGTTTGTGTTCATGGGATTCAAGTGAGTTTGGTGATTTTCAAAGCCTAATTATAGTGACAGAAACTTGATTCAACATCAAGAAACTTTTACTGCATCAGGAGTGTGATTGAGTGTAGAGGTGACACAAAGATCTTTCCCGTGTGATCCCTATAGTTTTAAGAAGACGTGGGGCTGTGGGGCTGTGAAGACAGATAAGGACATTGCTGCCTATAATGTCATCCGTGAGCAGCATCGTCTGCTGGGGTCCATGTCCTTTGGAGAATTAAGTGTCCTGGGTCTCTTCATTCTGCTGGTGGTGATGTGGTTCTCAAGGGACCCAGGCTTTGTCGACGGCTGGGCAACAGTTATCTTCAACTCCCAAGCAGAGTTTGTTTACAAATTTTTTCTATTTCTACAGCTAATTTTCACTCATACATTCATGTAGTTTATGACTACGTAAGTTTTTTGCTTTGAAGAAACTTTCATAAGTTTGTTCATTCCCTCATTACTCTATTTCTTAGGTATGTGACAGATGCTACGGTGGCAATCTTCATTGCCATTCTTCTCTTCGTTCTGCCCTCTAAACCCCCACGTTTCTGTTCGTGGAGGACTCAACGTTTTGACACAGGTGAGCCATCATTCTGGAAGAACATAGATTAGATTTCATACAGTTATATCCAAGTTGAGAGTTGGAGACTATGCAATGATTCAATACTGAATTGAATTTATTGGATCTGTAGCACCCCATCAAACTGCTGGCCCAACTCCACCTCTGCTCACCTGGAAAGTTGCCCAAAAGAAGTTACCATGGGGCATTGTGCTTCTTCTTGGAGGAGGTTTTGCTCTGGCCAAGGGCAGTGAAGTAAGTGGCCGTGATAGTCGTAATGTTAATGGGTTTACAGCTTACACACAATATGGTAAGAACAATAATGTCACTGGAGGGGGAAATGTGGTGGTAGTTTCATGGTTGGTTGTGTTTAAAGTTACAAAGGATCTTCATGAAATCAGATGATTTTTTATTACTATTTATTGTCAAAAAATGTTTCAGCCATAACCATTCAATCATGCCAGTGAGTTAATTTCACATGATACTGTGTACAATGCACAAACCTCACAGTGAATGAGCAAATGTTAACTCAGCTGTATAAATAAATATTGTGTACATTTCCAGAGGAGACTTTAACCATATATATGTTTATGTTATGTATATATCTGTAGGTGTCAGGACTCTCAAAGTGGTTGGGAGATCAAATGACTCCCCTGCAAACAATCCCTCCCTGGGGAATTGCTATCATCTTATGCCTGCTGATTGCTACCTTCACAGAGTGCACCAGTAATGTGGCCACTGCAACGCTCTTCCTACCTGTCTTAGCCTCAATGGTAAGTTCTCAAAGAGAAAGTGAAATGTGTTTGATGAAAAAAAGCAAAGACAGGATCGCAGACTGGAGGAGACCGACAATTATGTTTGGCAGCTGTGGTTCAGTGAGGTGAGAATCGATTTCCCCAATTGGAGTCCAGCATTGGAACTACTCCCAGTGGGAGCCAGCCTATTTTCCCCTTGTTTGGTTACCCATCTAGTTGGTCATCCAGGCTGAGTATGATTGGTCCCCTTCCCCGGGCCCCTCCTCCCATTAATAACTTGCCAAACACACCAATTCAGCCCAGTGCCTTGTAATGCTGCCCACCCCGCTGCTGCTGAAGAATGGCACTACTGTGCCCGCGAGTTGAGCACTTGAGAGAACGCCAAAGATGGGTTGTGAAAGACTGTGCCAAGCAGGGCCATTCAGATATATATTTATGGAGGGCGAAGCCAAGCCGGTTCCACAAGGGTGTCCAACCCTCGTGTGAAAATAGAGATAGGGAAAAAAAAGAAGAAAGAAAAGAACATCTGATCAGTTACATCTGAAAGTAGGGCGATGACACGTTGTGGCAGCCACGGCTTGTGGTATGTCACTTTGTGTGTCATCCTGTCAAGCGAATCTTTATCATTTGATTTAAACAAAAAACATCAGTCACGACAAAACACAGTCATTGTAGTAACCTGATATAGTCTACAGCTGGTTTAAAGAAGACTAACTATAAATTTTAAGTTTTTTCACCCTTTGTTTATTTTGAGAACCAGAAATTACTGCACACTTGTAACTACTGTGCTGCGGGATATAGATATAGAAGCAAATTCCAGAGTGATGTTTTCTGCATTTTAGTAGTCTGCCATTATCGCTACATATGTAGTCTTTTCTATTTTAGATATCATGACTCAGCCCCAAGCTTGCAGGAATTACGTCTTAATTACACCCACCTAATGAGAGTTTTCACTACACACAGAATTGCACACAATTCACTCTGAGTTATGAGTCAGTGATTACGGTTGCAGAAAAATAGCCAGATAGAGGAGTGGAGGATTTTGTAATCAAACCTATGTTCATCCCTGTCTCAGACTGTTTTCTGTGTGATTATTGCAGTCTCAGTCCATTGGAATCAATCCACTGTACGTCATGGTGCCTTGTACTCTGAGTGCCTCTTTTGCCTTCATGCTGCCAGTTGCTACGCCTCCAAACGCCATAGTCTTCTCTTATGGATACCTCAAGGTCGCTGACATGGTGGGTATGACAGCGGTTTGGTGTGTTTGTTCAGTAAATTATGTGTTGAACATGCAAAGTTGCCACTTTAGGGCCACTGCAGCTGAACTTATGTGTTCATAGTCATTTGCAGTTGGGACCTGAACCTTGTTAAAGGAATATCTCAATGTTTTGGGAAATACGCTTATTTACTTTGTTGTACAAACAAGTCTTGTTGTCACTGTGACACTTAGAAATAATCTGACACATAACTGTCCGCAACTTGTTGTTTTGGTTCTGATTACCAGTGGGGATATAAAGGTTTTTAGGTGCTCGTAGCTGGATTCTGTTCCCTTTGGACGGAGTGTCATATTTAACAGAAAGACAAAGAGCAGTATCAATCTTCTCATCTAACTCTCAAGAAAGCGAAATAAGCGTGTTTCCCAGAGTGTCCAACTATTGCTTTAATATCACTACTTATTCTTTTTCCCCCATCAGGCCAGGACAGGAATAGTCATGAACATTATTGGGATCCTTTGTATTACACTGGCCATCAACAGCTGGGGCAAGGCCATGTTTGACCTGGACTCCTTCCCCGCCTGGGCCAACGTCACTGGGGTGTGAGCCTGGTTCTTCCGTAGGAGATGATTCACGCACACCCTGCCCTCCCTATCCACAGGTGCCAGACAAAGACCTCTGGTCAGAGCGACAGCACAGGACCACACGGTGGACCGCATGCGTCCCACTGCTGCTTGAATACAAGCACCTGAGTCTTGCTTCTGAAAGAAAGTGGTGATAAATATGATTGAGAATGGAAGAAGAATGGTTGAAGAATGACATTAAAATATTGTTTTTATTTACATTGTATAGTAATGAAATTACTCTTAAATGTATTTATATCGTCAAATAGAGAGACTTTATAATCCTTCTAAGCAGCCAGTTCTGGAAACATTCGAGTCAACTCTTTTTATAGGACAACAAAGGAAGGGCTATTCATATGGTCAAAGTTATTAGAAATTTTTTTACACACATGTAGCTACATCTGAATAGCAATAAGCCGTACGGTATAACAACATAATTTAGCACATTTACTCATGTACTGCACTTAAGTACAATTTTTAAGGTAATTATACTTTACTTAGGGCATTATATTTTATACCACTTCTGCTTTTACTTCTCTACATTTCCATGGGAAATATTGTTTTCCTGTTTTTTACTCTACTACCTTTATCTGACAGCTGTTATTAGTTACTTTTCATATTATAAGATTACATATAAATATAAACTACCCAACTGCATATAAATTAGCCCCATCTCAGCCAGATAAAATATTAAAATTCCATCAAATACATTAGTAATAATAATGCAGTAGCATTACATAAAATATAACACTGACGATGGCAACTCAGCTGCCTGGTACTTTTTACTATTGATATGTTTTGTGTCAGAATCTGTACTTAAACTTGAGTAAAATCTTGAATGCAAGACATTGTGGTGTTGCTACTTCTACTTCGAAATCTAAATACTTCTTTCACCACTGCTGTCAAGTACTGGATGATTTGCAAGCACATCTCTATAAATATATTTAAGGTAACAATCGCTGTTGGTTAGGTTTGCCATTTTGGGCTAATATGTATGGTATAACAGACACTGTTATAACAGACTACAAGTAAACATGTACTTTTGCCCCCTTGCAGCCAAACTGACCTCAGCATTGACCTATGTATCAGGGCGTATGGTGGTGTGTTGCGGTTCCAGCATCATTTGAACTTTGAAATTTAACACTAAAAAGCAAGAGACCTATATGTGCCTTGTATAAACATACTGACTTATTGTACTGTAAACACATTTTCAATATTTTGATCAATACAGTATGTGCTGACATTGTGAAATGTCTCACAGCAATAATGAATTCTGTCTGAATTGTAATAAAGTGGTATTTAAGAACCAATGCATATTTTTTTCTCTTCAATTACAAAACATTTGTACCTGAATAAATTATGAATAAAGTATCTTTCCATCCCAAATAGCAAATTGTCTGAAATAAACACTATTTAATTTGTTTGTCTCTATAAAAATAAAGTTTTAATATGAGTTTAATGTTTGTTTCTTGTTACATTGCCTCTACAGTGGTTTAATAACACTTGAAGAACATGTACTCCCTAATTCATTTGTTTTTGAGTGTTACTTAACAAACAATCCATGATAGTCAGTTCAAATCATGCACACAATATTCTTAAATTCTACAAAAACACTTTGTTTCAACTTTAAACTACTGATCTTACAGCAATATCTTAACAGATTCCACTGATGACTTAGTATATGCTTTTTAACAAGTAAAGGCTTTAATAAAGCAGGTGGAAAGACAACTCAGTCATAGCAACAGTAACAGCATTGTCATCCCTCAGTGTGATCCAAAACAAAGTAATCCCACTTTTCTGTCAGTCTTTTCCAGTCGGCTCTTTCTCAACTTCATGAGACAATTGCCAGTGTTTTAAAGTGCAAACGTGTTTCTCTGCCTCTTGCTTAGTGACCTCTCGTCTCGTGCATAAAGCTGATATAATCCTGTAAACACAGTGTGGAAAGCCACAGTAATCCTGGACTAAAAGGCCACACCTAATGTATGGCAAGAGCTCTGTGTCATTGTCCTTTTGCCGAGACGCTGCGTGAACCAAGGGTCAACGCAGTCATATTGCCTGCCGTTGTCTTGCGTCATAAACATTATGAGCTCAAAGAAGACATTTCACATGTCTCCATTTAAAGACCCCAGAGCACTTTATTACAACCCTATGTGTATCCCAATGAGTACTTATCACCATGATGAGAATTATGTGTTACAGCAAGACAAAAGTCCATCATCAATCATAAGACTCTACATATATTGCAGTAAACAGCACCAAACCATGTTGGTGGTATCGTGTGACAGAGGAAAACATGTTACACTGCAGCAAAGGTAGCACAGAGAAATAAATGAAAGGATCAAATCAAAAGTTTTGACCTCAGTTCTGTTGGACAATTAAAATGTTAGACGGTTAAAAAGTGGTTAACAAGCGGTCGGGTGCATTGGGAAGTCACTATGATCTTGGGTCCCATTGAGGAAAAAAGCTTATGTAATTACAGTGCCTTTCTCTCCCTTTGCTGCCTCTCAGCCACCCACTCATTATCCAATTGAAACAGAGCCTCATGTATCATAGCCTCCATTAGTGGCTATATATACATGTAAGGCTTCAGTAGGAAATTGAACCTGCAAGTTGTTCTCTTTGCTGGTATTTCATTCGACTGACTGCACACACAGGACCTCTGGTGAACCCAAAAACACATTTGTATTAAATCTTTATAAAGCCTGGTGGCTGAGTAAGCAAGTACAAAGATTAATAAATGACTAACAGACACATACCGTCATTTGGGATACAAGAAAAAAAAAATCCAGGCACACAAGAGGTCCACCACATCCACCTGTTGCATTCAGGGGTATTCTGTGGATGGGGAGGCTTTTCCTTTTTCTGTATCAGTTACACATGAGGACAATATGCAGCCTGTCTGATACAATCAACCCTTCTTGGCACATAAAGACTTGTGAGTAGAGATTGTTTCTGTTTGCAATCCGAGTATCCAATTAAACTGTAGACAAAAGTCAGGCCAAAATAGAAAGAATCCTGGAGAGGACAGAGGGCCTTTCTTTGAACTGTTTTGACCAAAGTACATTCATGCTGACCAAGCTAAACTAATAGTGCCTTTACAATCATTTCCTTGGTGGGATTATATGTAAATCATTACACGTTTATTACTCCAAAAGTCACCAAAACATCTACAGTATCAGGTTTGCAGAGATCAAAATTGCCATTACATCTGTACAGCGCAAAGACAATACAAGAAACATAAAAGAAAGCAAACTGCCACTTGCCATTCCAACAAGAACTAAAATTTGGAGCTCTCTGGGATGGAAAGAGCTTGTCAGTCGGTTCACTACTTTGGTCCAGATGGAAATATCTCAACAAATATGGGATGGAGTATGGTGAACTTTGGTGCAGACATTCATGTACCAATCAGGATGAACTGTAATACCTTTAGTGATCCTTTAACTTTTCAGCTAGCGCCACCCTCAGGTCAAGATTTTAACTATATGATTAACTCAACAGGGAAGTATTGAATCTACATTGATACCTGACATTGAAACCAAATGCTTTTAATGACATTTTCTTTATTTTCACAATATTTGTACAAACATTTCCATTAAGTAAATTACATTAAAGAATGTGCACAGGCACATGAATTGTACATACTGTTAAAATAAATCGTGAAAAAGAACCTAAGAAAGTTCCCCTTTAACTGAATGGATGAATTCTGCTTTTCTAAAGATGTTTTATGTTCTTTTGATAGGGATGCAATGGATGAATTCCTAAGATAATAAAAGTCTAAAAAGTTTACTGCTAACCAAATGTTTTCATCAAATTCCTCTACTATTTTAACCTGATCTTGTGGTCCTGTGTGAAAATCTAGTTTAAGGATCTTCACTATTTCACTTGTTATTGTGCTTACATGGTGCATATTTCTGAATTAATTTGTGTGTAGTCACGTTACCACACAGTAAACATGGAAGGAATAATGTTCACACACTGAACAGGTCTTAACGAAGTGGGCCTCAGCAGTTGATTTTTATCCATGAGGACTGCTCTCATTACAGAGTCGCTTCATGTTTACTGGTTTACTGTTTTCTTCTATAGGATTCTACCTCTTGTCAGGGAATGCGCCCAGAGTCCTTTACCTTAGGGAAAATTCCCCCTTTTAGACTTGTTTTGCGTGTACCACACATGTGCTGCAAAACAGGGTGAAGGATGACTCATTGGACTGTATGACCACAGTGCATGTTCTTTGCACCACTTCACTTGCAGAAATAGCATTTTTAGGTGTAATAAGAGGTTAAAGCACTGCAACCCTACTATTGTGTCCCTCTCTCTGAGGTCCTCAATAGACTGTTTTGATGAAACTGCCTGGATTGACATTTACAGTCAGCTGATTCAAAGTTGCTTTTCTGTTTTTCTCTTGCATGTCAAAACAAAGCACAAACATTTTGTTGACCAAAGAGCACAGGCCTGCATCCCACAGTTCCCCGATCCGACATCTCCCCTTCAGGACAGCATCGCTGGATGCTGAGATTGTTCTATGTAACAAACAAGTTGCAGCAGTTTTTCCTCTTAAAGCCTATTGCAAAAGTAACTCTTTGTGATTGTTGTCGTGCCCTAGTGGCCAGAATAAATGACAACAGAGCACAGAAGCCCCTGAAACCATTGGCCTTCAGCGAACTTTGTTTCTTTATTTTACAGTAAGACAGTAAGTTTGTGAACAAATATTCTAACTTATCCTTTAAAAACACATCATAAATTAAAAAAAGTCTTTTAAAGATTTCAAATTACACTTACATTTATTAATTTGGCAGATGCTTATCCTACATTAACATTGATCTCCCATTAATTAGTCTAATTCTAAACCTTCTTGAAATTAAATAATGGTGTTTTTAAATGGTGTAGGGGTATTGTTTTGATTGAATTCTACTTTGAGACAACAGCACTTTAATTTTTGACTACTCATGTAACTAAACAAGTCAGGGAGGCAGGCATATTTCTCAGTCAAGGGTATATTACAATCCTTATGTTCTTTGGACAAAGAAAATAGTAATTGAATATGTTTTTAATGAAATAAATTACCTTTACAGGAAGATTTAGCATATTAAATTGTACAATTTTAGGTAATTAATTAGGAATCATTCAATAGACCTTATTATTAATGAGTCCAATAATATTATTACTAGACTCATTATTAACCTTAGAAGTCATTAACAAAATGTATAAAAAGGATTCATTACCAGTGCCTCATGAATGCAGGGCTTTTCCTTAAATAATTGAACCAAGCAAAAGTTATTTAGGATTTGGCATTTTTAATGAATAATTGACAATAATTGTAATTAGAAATAATAAAGAAATTAAGGACATTTGGGGTTAAATTACCTGCTTTGGTGAAAATCAAACCATCTCTTTAGTTTGAAGTCTTAGTGCTGTGACATGTTTCTGTGAAGAGATCAGGTTGTGTTATTGGGAAATGGCTCCATCTGTCGGTACGATGCAGCACTGACGAAAACATGTCAGGACCAGGTATATACAGCCTGTACACTGAATTTCTATAGACACGTTTCAAATTCAAACTCAAAAGAAAGACAGAGCCAAAAAGCGTGATTTGGTTCTTTTCAAAAAGTGTTTTAAAAAAAAATTAAGAATGAAAACTATTGCTCTCAATTTAGACTTTTTCAAGGACAATTCAACGTCATTGTCAAACGTACAACGAATAGTTTGGTCATTTTCAAGATAGCGCAACCTGCTGAAAGTAGACCTATTCAACATTTACATTTCACATTACATCACTTCCATTTGTTAGTATTTCAATTCCCCTCTCTCAACTTGTGCCTCCTCGCCTGCTGATCTACAGACAGGAGCTAAAACTGAAACCATAAATGACTTAATAATCACATAAAGGTAAATGGTTAACCTGCAAGTTAAAACATTTCGCAGTCAGGTTTTAAAGCTCAGAGATCACGCCGGAGGCCGCAGTTCAGGGGCTCCCATTAAAAGCGACCTTGTGGGAGGTGGCCCGGCTGATCTGCTGTTGACTCCTTTGAGTCACACAGCAGCTTTCAACATCGCACACACACGGACGGAGAGATCCTGGACTGAGCGCACATCATGGAGCTCAGCACAGGCAGCTCGCCTCTTTCCTCCCGGGGGGAATGCGCTGTGATGAAGCGGGTCCGCATGTTGGCCCCTGTTGGCTCCACAGCAGAAATAACACAGTTACTTAAACTGGCCGGACCGCTGGTGAGTAGCCTGTGCTTAAATGTGCTGTGAGCGTCCAGTCAGTGTTCGGATTATTGATCAGTGATCTAAATAAAACACATTTTGTTATGTTGTGAATATGGTCTGTTTTTGGAGCTCTAGCCATTTAGGTTGAAATAGAACAAACCTACAAATTATTACCTAATACACCTAAAAAAACAAACAAAAAGAAAAAAACTACTGTTTTGTTACTTTTAATTCATTTTGATTTTTCTCACCAGATTATGTCCCAGATCCTGATTTATACAGTGGCTCTCGTTAGCACTATTTTCTGTGGACATCTGGGCAGGAAAGAGCTGGCAGGGGTGTCTTTGGCCACAACAGTAAGCACAGTATAGTAATGTTCTTACTGTGAAAGTTAAACCAACATAACTACAGAATATAATCCACCAATGTTTGTGTTGAATCCCCAGGTTATTAATGTTACTGGTATATCTATTGGATTCGGTTTGTCAGCAGTATGTGATACTCTGATGTCTCAGGTATGAGACACAATCAGACACATTTAATCAGTTATTGACAGTCTTGTAAAAAATAGATAAAGAAAAAAAAAGAAAAAGATAATCTCTGGTTTCAGATCTTTGGGAGCGGTAACCTCGTCAGAATTGGGATAATTCTGCAGCAGTCAATCCTCATTTTGTTACTGGCGTGTTTCCCTTGCTGGGCAATCTTCATTAACACGGAACCCATTCTGTTGGCTGCCGGACAGGAACCCGAGGTGGCCAGGTCAGCTGTGTTAAAATTAACTTGTTTTCTGCTGCTGCTTTCGTTTGTTTTTATTTGTTGTGTAGTTCTTGTTGATATTGATGGAAAATCTCTCTCTAGATTGGCTCAGATGTATGTGAAGATCTTCATGCCAGCACTTCCTGTGAGTATTTCAAATCTATTGGTATGAAACTCATCTTTCTTCACCAATTAACTGGTGTTTTCTGTGTGGAGTTCACTTGCTCCAATACATACTGGGAGGGGGATTCAGAGATTGAAATCTTTATTTTTTTCCCCCCTTGTTGTTCTGTCTAGGCTACATTTATGTTTGCACTGGAATTAAGATTTCTGCAAAACCAGGTAAGTCTTGGTTAATAATTATAGGCCATAAGGTGAACTAAGAAAAGTGATTCTCATTCCCACAGTGTTGGTTAATACTTCTTAAATGTGTTTTTGCATAGTCAACACCATTATGGACCATTATGTTTTAAAAATTCTCCCATAATATCCTGCAGTTTTCTCACAATCCATAAACATTTATAAATGTGAATTTAAAAGTGAAAATCTTATGCTGATGGTTTTGCTTCTAACTTAATTTAGATTCATTTAAGCAACACAAATATTCATGGAGCCTACCTAAAGATCTGTGACAAGTTTTAGTGCATTTATATACTTGAAAGTGAATTTAGACCATGGAATGGCCAATTTGTAGAAAATACACTTCAACTTCAGTGATTGGCACGAGTACTGATGTTTTACACATCAACATTTTCGGTAGCCACTGTAATGGGGAAGGGGAAAAAAAAGAAAAAAAAAGCAGTTTGGCCTAAAATGGCTGAAATTAACCAAAATGCTTCGACTGGCCTTTAACACGGAGTTCATTGTAGCAAGAAGGATATGTGAGGAACAAATTGATTATTTCCAGCCAGTATAAAGATAAATAGCTATCATAAATGTACACAATTGTAAGCAAAAAATCCATGCCATCATCAAGTGCACTGTTGAAAGCTTCAGTCTGATTCTCACGTTGCTCTAACAAAAGGCGTCTCTGCACCATGTTGATGTACGAACGCCAGAAGGCAAGCAGGTTTTCTGCATTTCTTTTTTCGCAAAGTCTACATACTTTAAAACACATTTTGTCAAATGTTTCATTTGCACACAAAACATCCATTGATCTCACTGATAACATCCAGACACCCATCTCTCTCCTGTGGTGGCAATTTGTCTAAGGTGATAAATTTGATGCATTGCAGACTCTCATAAGTAGGTTTTTGTGCAGCGCTCTTGCTGTGGTTGTAGTGACAACCACTGATCACCCCATTGATGGATCCTGGGGCAACAAGTTCAGAGTCAATGAGTATGTCTTGCAGTCCTGCATCTCCAAACGTTTTTCCTAGAATACCATGTCATGGGGATTAGAGGGGAAACGAGTAGGACCCAATCGCAGAGAGGAGAGGAGCCTGGCAGGTATAGTACAGGGAGTTTAATCAAACAAAAAGGTGCAACAAAAACTTACAGGATGGTGAGGCAAATTGAAAGTCCAAAATATAACAAAAGTCCAGAGCAGGTAGGTGGATGGATGGATGGATGAGCAGATCACAGGAAAAAAAAAAAGTACACAGTACAAATCTGACATAAACATAACACACACAAGGAGCTAACCACTAAACAAAGAAATTAGACCGGTATATATATAAGTGGCTGATTAGTGACGAGAGGCAGGTAAGTGAGCAGGTGAAGGGACTTGGACTGATGAGGAAGGAGTGGCTGATGAGAGGAGGGAAAGTGACTTCAGAATTGTGTTTACTGTTAACATCCCTGTCGGTGAAGCATCAGTGAGTGGAATATAATACAGTGCAGACTTTTGCAATGTATGGAAACCTGTCCAGCTTTCAGCATCTATGGA